>JARCFY010000005.1:20000-1460000 GCA_029233225.1 Lepidodactylus listeri
TAGAGAACCTTGTCACAGCGACCTTTCCGGTGTAGAGACTCTTAGCGGTAGTGAAGGGGACGCCACTGATATTAGTGATCCCGGTGATGCGGGGGAGATCTTAGGTGAGGAGATGAAGGAGAAGGAGGTGGTGGAGGAAAGCATAAGGGAAATACAAGGGTGCACAAGGGGTATCACCCCGGTATCACTGGGTGATGAGGGTGTGGCTCCCACAGTTGAGCCAGAGCGAGTAGAGGAGTCTGGAGAGAAACTTAGGGGCATCCAGCTAGAGGGGAAACAGGGGTCAACTGGTGTCACAATTGTGGAGATCCCTGCTCCGGCTGGCCCGCGCTCTCTTCTTTCAACAGCTGCCGTTCCTGGACCGGTGCAGGTGTCCATGGGGACGCAACAGATGGCTGAGGCTGTTGTTGAAGTACAAGAAATACAAGAAATACAGATGCTGTTTGAGATGGGATCGGGTCAGGGACCGGGACTGGGACTGGGACTGCAACGTTCCTCTTTTTGCGATCTGTTGCCGTCATCGTCATCTTTGCCTCAGAGACAGTGTGTAAAGAGGAAGAAACCATCGTCCACCTTGGAGGAGCGTTGTCTGGGGAAGAGGACGTCTGGATCATTTCAAACAGAACTGGGAACTGTTTATTTGCCAATGGGCGCTCAAGGAGGAGGAGGGACTGTGATTGATCAGGACGCCCCAGTTCTTTTCAGAGCTGATGGTGAAGTGAGTTCAATGCCTATGTCTGTATTGCCTCTGGGCCTTCCTTCGGGATGTCCAGTTCTGTGTGGGGGCCCGCTGGAAGAAATGGATGCATCTGGGTCATTGGGGCGGCCCTTTTCACGGGAGGACGAGGTGCCATTGTCGGTGGGGGGGATGAAAGGTAGGGAGGGACTAGGCTTGGGTACTCGGGTAGTTGTCAGTCGAGGTGATTCCCAGGACCTTGCTAGTCCTGATGTGGGTGCCCAGCAGTCTGGGGGGGAGGGGCCTAGACCTGTAGAAGGGGGTGAGGCTGAGGCGGAGGGTTCAGAAGAACAAAAAACCTGTCAGCAGGTTGATCTCTCGGTACCGAAGGGTGGGTCAAGGGATCCAGGAGCACCACTGGAAGCGAAGGCTCTCCCATCCCGGGTTTTTTCACGCCCCATTCTGACTCCTTTAGTTATACCAACCCCCCCTGGTGAGTCACTTGAAAACCCAATCTCTCTAGTAAAACCTACAGCCTCGCAGCCACGATCTTATTCCCAAATACTCCGTGGGGTGGACTCGGGCCCGGGAAGGCAGGGAGGGAGGGTTGCCCGTGAGGGAGCTGATAGGGAGACGACGGATCTGCCCCGTCGGGCGATAGACTATGACATGGAGCGGCTGGAAGATGAGGCCTTTTTGGAGGAATTCTTTGAGGAAATGGGGGAGGAGGAGGAAGACCGGGATCCGCGCCAGAGATACGTGGCCCGTTTTCGTTACAAGGGTTTCGATGCAGAGAGATTATCTGAGGACTACATGGTCGGGAATTTGCTTTTGGGCTCCCTGAACATAGCCAAAGATGACATTCTGGCTGTGATCATGCCCCCGGGTCTCAGGGAGACGGACGTTTGCTTGGTTTCAGAGAGGGCTTACCAGAGGTTCTGGGCGAAGGTCAGGGTAGCTCTTAGGCGGCAGCCCGGTCTTCTCGCAGATTATGACCTTATACCACTGTTTAGAGGGGAATCCAGGGTTCTTACGCTCTCATTCCGAAGCACGAATATTCCAGAGGATGATGTGGAACTGTGGCTCCAGAGACATTGTAAGGTTCTACTCCCCCCAAGGAAGAGATTGAACCATTATGGATTGTGGAGTGGGGAATATAAGGCAGTCATTTCTTTATGCAGAGACAGTAGGAGCAACCTTCGGCATCTCCCCAAGTATTTTTTCTTGGGGAGTGACCGTGGGATTACCAGATACAGTGGTCAACCCCCTGCCTGTTTTCAGTGTGGAGGTTACGATCACATCAGGCAGCACTGTGCCACTCCCCTTTGTGCGGTCTGTGGGAAGCACGGTCACAGTTCCATGCATTGTAAGGTGGGTATTGTATGTAACCTGTGTCTGAAGCAGGGGCACACTTATATGCTCTGTCCTCAAGCATATTACAACAGGAGGAACCCAAGGGCATTTGAGAAACTTAAGGCTGCACATGATCAGCTGATGGAGGGGGATGTTACTGGAGAGAGAGGGTCATCTGTTTCCATTGTCACCCTTGCCTCCGATGTGACAGAGGTCATTGTGCCAGAAGAAGGAAACGGTACCATGGGCCGGCATCGCATTGAGAAGGCGGGGAGTGAGTACTCGGGCTGGACGTTGGTAGGGAAGTCTGGGAGGAACAATGCGAGGGGAAGGGTACTGAAGGGAGTGTATAGGCCGATGCAAGAGGGAAGTCAGAACCGTTTCGAGCTCTTACGGGTGGATGGGGATTCCGATGAGTCCATGGAGATGACGGAGCAGGGAGAAGGAAAGTCCTCTGAGACGCAGAAGAGGGGTGAGAAGGCGAGGGTTATGGCAGGAAAGAAGAAGAAGGGGGTAGATTCTCTCAAGCCACAGTACCCTACTGTGGAAACCATGCCAGTGGAGGAGTTGGAGCAGTTGATCCAGCGGACTAGGGAAGCCTTTCAGGAGACAAAACAGAAACGGGTGACGTTGGGAGACGATGCCGATGATTTTCAGGAGGAACCATTGGAGTCTCTCGAGCAGTCTACTCGTGTGGAATGTAAACGCCTGAGAAAAAAGCAGAAGTTTTTGAGAGACAAGATGACCGTGTTAACCTGTGAGCGTGACAAACGAGAGGAGGGACGTCAGGAGTCACAGGAGATGGAGGAGATGGAGGAGGGGAGTGGGGAAGGGGAGTTGTCTTCTGGCAGGTCTCGGGCGGCAGAGGGCCTGATCACGTGTTCAGGGGGGAGCGAAGGGCTCCTGAACAACCCCACTAACCAAGAACAGTTCTTGAAGCAGCAGCAACATTCATACCCCCCACCTTACAAGCTTTCAGAGCCCCAGGATTCCGGAGCACCCTGCCCCAACCCCCCCATTAGTAAGGCCACACCTCCTGAGACTCGGGAGGGGGTGGAAACAATGCAAATCACTGAGCAAGACCAATCATCTTGACTGCACCATATTAATTACCCTATTTATTTATTATTCATCACAATTTAGTTGACTCATTTTAACTTTCTATTTTTTTAATATTATGTTTATATGTTTTAACTTATGTTTAATAATATTTAACAACTTTTGAATATGTTTATAACTGCTTACAACTGTTTATTAATGTTTAAATGTGTTTGAAATGGTTTGAGATATTTTTCAAATGTTTTGAAATGTTTTGAAAAGTTTTGAAATGTTTTAGAGTATTTTGGCATTTGTTGAGATGTTTTAAAGATGTTTTTAGGATGTTTTGAACCATTTTAAAAGGTTTTATTATGATTTTAAAGTGTCTTAAAATGCTTTAAAATATATATCTACTGTAAAAATTGGATTTTTGTAACCTTTTCTAACAGTGTTGAGTGCTTGTCAATTACTTCTTGAAAATTTGAAGATTTGAAAATGTAAAAACTTGAAATTGAAACTTTGAAACTTTGAAAAATTGTAAACATGACAATTTGAACTTCTATGTATTATTGTGGAACACTGTTTCTTATGTGTGTGCTATTTGTTTGTATGTAGAATGGTTATTTCAAAATAAAAAATCTATTTTCCTAAAAAAAATCTATTTTCCTAACCCTAACCCTAACCCTAACCCTAACCCTAACCCTAACCCTAACCCTAACCCTAACCCTAACCCTAGACTGGGTGGAGGACAGTCGTGCTTCATATCAGCTCCTGGCTTCTCTCTAGTTTTCGGGTCCTTTGACCTATTTCTTCTTCTAATTTTGTGGATATTTCGACAGGGGCTCTTTTTGGAAAGGCCCCCCCACTGAATTATCGAAAAACGGAGGCCCCCCCGGCTGGGGGGGGCCCAGAAAATACAAAGGAACCCACTCCCATTGGTTTCAATGGGAGTCTTTTGCTGACTCATTCTCCATTGGGAGCAATGGAGAAGTTACTCGAGGGAAGGCCTCAAAATCTCCAAGGCCTGCAAGGCCCAGCTTCTATTCCTGGGGATCAGCAGCTGCTAGGAGGACATTCAGGCATGGCATTCGAAACTGGGCTTGGGAGCCACTCTTCTGGGACTCAGGACGAGGTAGGAATGGAGACCTTTACATTGGACGCCACCCCTTTGGGCCCCTCTATTTCCCTTGAATTACCAGAGGACATTTTGGACTCTTCTGGAGAAGTCGTTTGTCTGGACCCCCTGGGGGTCTCAAAACCTGGGGAACCACATTTTGACCTCACTGAAGAAACTGAGGGACACACCCAGCTTGGGAAGGGGCAGAAAGTCCAAGCCCAAAGGGTGCAAAAGGAGGAGGGGGTGCATACAGGCACAAGGAAAGAAAGAAAAATGTGGGACACTTTTGCAAGAGGCTTTTCCAGCATTCACAGTGCTACTGACAGGCTAGTGGGGCGGGAGAGTGAGAGGGCCTTGCTAGACACTCAATATGAGGCCTATGAGAAGCATTTGGAACTTGCAATGGGCTTGGCTAAATCCCCAAGGGCTGGAGGGAGTTCTCCAAAAAGTCACTGGGCCCACTCTCAGTATCGTGAAGTACGGGTGGTGAAGAAGACGAGGTTGCAATTTTCCCCTGACCGGGGTTCCGGCCAAGAACTTCAGGTCCACCAGGACAGTATAGTCCAGGTGCAATTGGTCAGCATTTCTGAGAAGGGACAAGAGAACCATGGGGAGGGGAAGCACGGCCAGGCCTTTCAGTTAGACACGGCTATTCAGGAGCCCACTCTACAGGATAAGCTGAAGCTTGGCTCTGAGGCCCTTGATCAGGCTAGGAGGGAAGCTGATGCTATTCAGATTAGGATTAGAGAGGCAGATGACCGGATGATGGTTTCTTCAGATCCTCTGGAGATGCAAAATTTGATTCAACTGAGAGGGACTTTGCTCAGCTCAGCTCAAGAAGTAGAACAGAAGGTAGCTGATTTGTCACAAAAGGTAGATGCTGTGTCAGAGGAGATTAGGAACACAACCATTCAACCTTGTGGCCTAGTTTTTCACCCACTCCAGTACCCAAAAGGGAAGCAGGAAGAAATGTCCCTCAGGGTTGTGCCAAGAGGGCATGTTGACCAAAATGACTGTGGGAAGGACGTGCCTTTTGCAAAAGAAGAAACTTTGGAAACAGGCACGGCTGGCTTTTCTCCTGGAGACCGCCCTCCGAAAAGGCAGAGGAGAGATGAGAGGGGACCTCCACCTCAACGTATAGCACAGCAACAGGGTGAGTCTTCCACTTATTGTGATTCTTTGTCATCTTCACAAGAAGGGACGCAGGACTTACTTAGAGACATGTTACAGGAAGGAGAGGAGGACCCCGGTTGGGCCCTCTCTCATACTAGGCCCTTTGAAGCTGATGTGACTTCACAAATGACTCCCAGAAGAGCTAGTCCGAGAGAAGACTGCAGAGGTGTTGGACGTGGTCTCTCAGTTCTATGGGACTCTGTATGGGGCACGGACCGACGGGCCTACAGGCTGCGGCTTGGAGGACTATCTGAGTGGTGAACGGGTCCAGAAGATGGAGTGTGACGAGGAGGAAACCTGTCAGCTCCTGGCTCCCTTCACGGAGGAAGAGGTGGGGAAAGCGCTTGCGGCGGGGAAAAGGTCATCTACGCCAGGACCAGACGGCTTGCCCTACGGGCTCTACAGGAACCTCCAAGGCTACTTCCTCCCCCTTTTGACCCAGGTTTTCAACCGTATGTGGGAGACAAAGAAGGCTGGGAGAAGTTTTCTGCAGGGGTTGATGATCCTCTTGTATAAAACTGGGGACCCGACGCTCATTGGGAACTGGCGTCTGATCACTATCACTAATGTGGACTATCGTATTTTTGCAAGGGCTTTGAATACCAGGCTGAAGAAGGTAGCTCACAAGATCGTCTCCCCAGGACAGACCAGTGGAATCCCGGGCAGGAAGATGGTTCACACGGCGTGCCTTTTCCGTCAAGCCTTTTGTGCGGTCCGGGAGGAAGGGAAACAGCAGTGGCTCTTGCAGCTAGACCAGCACAAAGCCTTTGATAGGGTGGACCAGCAATATCTGTGGGCGGTCCTGGAGCGACAGGGTGTCCCTCGGCCCTTTGTGACTATCCTCCGGGCACTCTATGCGGGAGCGTGTGTCTCGCCTCACGTCAGGGGTGTAACGGGGGACTCTTTCCCAGTGATGAGGGGCGTCCGGCAGGGGTGTCCCCTGAGTCCGCTGCTGTATGTGTTGGCGTTGGAGCCCTTCTTGAGAGCTGTCAAAGGGGACCCTGCCATCAGGGGCCTGAGGACTGGAGGAACTGGTAGCTTCAGACTCTCCGCGATCGCCCACGCTGATGACACGTACCTGTGGTTGCGAGGTGAGGAGGACCTCTCTAGGGTCCGGGGACACCTAAGGGAGTACGAAGCTGCCTCAGGTGCCAAGGTGAATGCCTCGAAGAGCAAACTGTACATGCTGGACGGCACCTCGGCAGTGATCAGAGTCCGACCGTTGTCACACGAGGGAGGAGAGGAGCAGAAAGAGGGGACTGCTGAGCCCCTCGAAGGTCTCAAGATCTTGGGGATTTTCTTCTCCCTGCAGCAGACTGGGTGGCGACAAAATTGGCAACTATGGAAGAGTAAGGTGGAGGAACGCCTGCAGCGTTGGAAGCACTGGAGACTGTCCACGGGGAAGAAGATACAATTTTTCACCACCTATTGTATCCCTGCCGCCAACTATTTGGCGGGTGTCTACCCTCCCCCAAGCTCAATCATGGTGACGGTTATGAGGGAGGTCTTCCGCTGGATCTTCGGGATGGCGAACTTTCCCCTGGCGAGACTTGTGACTCACAGGAAACAGAGGGAAGGGGGTCTGGGACTCCCGGATGTTGCCCTTTGGTTCCTCGTCACCTTCCTTCACCTTAACTGCAGACAGATGGAGTCGATCCAAGAAGGCCCTGTGACTGAAGACTCTTTTACGTGGGTGGCTTTTGCGAACAGCTGGGCAAGAACCCAGTGGGGCCAGAGATGGTGGGTGGAGGGCCGACCCTTGCCACGTCTGACGGCACGCTTTAAGAGAGGCCTCCCTGACTTTGTGCTGGAGTCTGTGGCCCTAGTAAAGCGCTATGGAATTATGGCTGCGGAGATACGGGAAGCGGTCCGGAAAGGTTTCGGATCGGTGGGGACCCTCTATTGGCAGCTGTTCAAGCGTCTAAGAACTGACCCCTATGACGATGGGCGAAGAGGCAAAATGACCCTCTCCGACTACCTTCGAGAGCAATCCTTTCCCATATCGACCTTCACGGACAGGACCATCCCTTATGAGTTGCGGGATATCCGATGGAGGGCATACCATCAAGTTCTCTATGTGGGCGTGAAGAAGGTTTCGACGGCAGTGGGACAGAGGGGGTGTCGACGGCAGGGTTGCGTGGATGCCGACACGCCGGAAACGATACAACATGCAGTCAAGACTTGTCTGACAGTTAAACGCCTCTGGCTGGCAGTGGCACGGAAGTTAGAGTGGCCTTATCTAGCGGTGCAGGACTGGGAAACCATCATCTCAGGTTTAGAGCCAAGGGGAGGCTACGGCTCACCGCGGGAGGCATGGACAGAGTCAACACCACCGTCGGGAGACCTTTCCAAGGTTGCTGGCACATCAGTGGGAGGGGTGCCGTGGTCAGTGGTGCGCCTGCTCAACCTCATTGTCCTCCATGGGATCTTCAGAGACAGGCGATCAGAAGCTTACACTAAGTCACCGGTACCTCTTCAGAATAGCATCAGTTACATCATAAGCTATATTGCGAAGGTGCGATCGTGGGAACAGAGGAACACAAAACCAGCTACTTACAGCAATCGTTGGCGATGGTTCCGCGAGGTGAACCCCCCTGTGCACTGAGGGACACCTCACGGGATCTTGCCAGGACTTTAACACACATAGTTCATGGCTGCAGCTTAAAACTGATTCTAGGCCTTATGACTAGAATGTAACTGTTTTGGGAAACAATGGTTAAGACGGTTATAAAGTTATAAAGTTATAAAATTATAAAGCTATAAAGTTATAAAGTTGTATATAAAAATAATAAATAATAATAACTAATTGTGTTTTAAAAGGTTTGAATATGTTTATAACTGTTTACTAATGGTTAAATGTGTTTAAATGTTTTTGAATGTTTTAAAAAAAAAATTAAATGTTTTGAAATGTTTTCAAATGTCTTAAACTGCTTTATTATGATTCTATGATTCTAAAGTGATATATTTGTTTATTACTTTTTGAAATTTTAGAAAATTGTAAATCTGAACATTTCAAATTTGAAAATTTGTAAATTGGAAAAAATTTGGTTTTATGTTTGTATGTAGAATGGTTATTTTTTAATAAAAAATCTATTTTCCTAAAAAAAAAATCTATTTCCCTAACCCGAACCCGAACCCGAACCCTAACCCTAACCCTAACCCCTAACCCCTAACCCTAACCCTTAACCCTAACCCTAACCCCTAACCCCCTAAACCCCTAAACCCCTGAACCCGAACCCTAACCCCTAAACCCTAAACCCTAACCCTAACCCTAACCCTACCCCTAACCCCTAACCCCTAACCCTAACCCTAAACCCTAAACCCTAACCCTAACCCTAACCCGGGTGGAGGACAGTCGTGCTTCATTTCAGCTCCTGGCTTCTCTCTAGTTTTCGGGTCCTTTGACCCATTTCTTCTTCTATTTCTGTGGAATTTTCGACAAGGGCTCTTTTTGGAAAGGCCCCCCCACTGAATTATCAAAAAATGGAGGCCCCCCCGGCTGGGGGGGACCGAGAAAATCCAAAGGAACCCACTCCCATTGGTTTCAATGGGAGTGTTTTGCTGACTCATTCTCCATTGGGAGCAATGGAGAAGTTACTCGAGGGAAGGCCTCAAAATCTCCAAGGCCTGCAAGGCCCATCTTCTATTCCTGGGTATCAGCAGCAGTTAGGAGGACATTCAGGAATGGCATTCAAACCTGGGCTTGGGAGCCACTCTTCTGGGACTCAGGACAAGGTAGGAATGGAGAACTTTACATTGGACACCACCCCTTTGGGCCCCTCTATTTCCCTTGAATTACTAGAGGACATTTTGGACTCTTCAGAAGAAGAGGTTTGTCTGGACCCCCCCCGATGGTCGCAAAAGCTGGGGAACCCCATTTTGACCTCACTGAAGAAACTGAGGGACACACCCAGCTTGGGAAGGGGCAGGAAGTCCAAGCCCAAAGGGTGAAAAAGGAGGGGGGGGTGCATACAGGCACAAGGAAAGAAAGAAAAATGTGCTACTGAAAGGCTAGTGGGTTGGGAGAGTGAGAGGGCCTTGCTAGACACTCAAGGTATGTCCATGGCACGATATGAGGGATATGAGAAGCATTTGGAAGTTGCAATGGGCTTGGCTAAATCTCCAAGGTCTGGAGGGAGTTCTCCAAAGAGTCATTGGGCCCACTCTGAGTATCATGAAGTACGGGTGGTGAAGAAGACGAGGTTGCGATTTTCCCCTAACCGGGGTTCCGGCCAAGAGTTTCAGGTCCACCAGGACAGTATAGTTCAGATGCAATTGGCCAGCATTTCTGAGAAGGGACAAGAGAACGATGGGGAGGGGAAGCATAGTGAGGCTTTTAAGTTAGACACAGCTCCTCAGCAGCCTGCTTTGCAGGATAAGCTGCAGCTTGGCTCTGAGGCCCTTGGTGAGGCTATGGAGGAAGCTGCTGCTAATAAGATTAGTATTAGAGAGGTGGATGACCGGATGATGCTTTGTTCGGATCCTCTGGAGATGCAAGATTTGATTCAACAGAGAGCGACTTTGCTCAGCTCAGCTCAAGACGTAGGACAGAAGGTGGCTGATTTGTCAGAAAAGGTAGAAGCTGTGTCAAAGGAGATTAGGAACACAACTGGTGAACCCTGTAGTCCAGTTTTTCACCCACTCCAGTATCCGAAAGGGAAGGAGGAGGAAACGTCCTTGAGGGCTGAGCCGGGACAGCATGTTGATCAGAATGAGTGGGGGATGGACATACCTTTTGTGAAAGAAGATGCGTTGGAAACCGACACGGGCGCCCTTTCTCCTGAAGATCGCCCTCTGAAAAGACAGAGGAGAGAGGAAAGGGGACCTTTGCTTCAACTTATGGCACAGCGACAGGGTGAGTCTTTCACTTATCATTATCGTTTACCATCTTCACAAGAAGGGATGGAGGACATACTTAGAGACATGTTGCGGGAGGGGGAGGGGGACCCCTCTTCGGACCCCTCTCAAACTAGCCTTTGTGAAGTGGATGGGACCCCACAAGTGAGTCCCGGGAAGATTTCCACTAAAGGGACACCAAAAGGAAAACGGGCACGTCGCGAGACTAGGCTAGTGGAAGAGTGGATTACGATGAAGGCCAGCCCGATGCAGGTGGGTCTCAGGTTGCTGATTACTGATAACCTTAACCAATTAGACCTGGCTAAGTCCACATAGGCCTTCCAGCTGGTCCACATAGGCCTTCCAGCTGGATCTACCATGGCCCTTGACAAAAGGAGTAGAGACTCCTTACTGGATCTACTGAATACTTTTAAGCCCACTATTATGGATTTTCTGACAAAAAGGACGGAAAGACCCGCTCCGTCTATAACCAGAACTATTTGTGCTAGGTCTCTGTCAATTGATATCATAGACAGGTTGGTAGTTGGTCGTAAGGTTCACACCTCTGCGGGAACTTACCCGGCGTGGCTGTCGGAGCAAGGTCTTATAACTATTCTGAGAGCTATTTTACAGTCATGGGAATCCAGGTCAGAGGGAGATGTCACCGACATTTATGGGGGACGTTGCAGGGAGCTGACTCCGGTAGAATGGACCGGATGGTGCCAGGAGGCGATCCGACTTCTTGAGCTACGAATTGAGACGCTGAAGGAACAGGAGGAGTGGCAGGAGAAGCTGAGGAAGGCTGCCCACTCCAATCCAACACCTGTCCATTCTAAGGGTGTTTGCCAGGTCCTTCCTGTTGTGGTGCCTGTTGTGGTGCCGGTGATCACTTCGCCTTATCGGGTGTCGGGGTCAGTTTCAGAGAGGGGCAATTGTGATGACCGGGTGGCTGATCGTCAGGAGCGGAAGGTCGCGGACGAGACAAGGACGGAGACTCGGATGGGGATGGAGACACGATCGGTGGATGTGAGAGAGGCCTGTTGTACTCCTCAGGGGGATCCTGGCCTTCAGGGTCCCCCGCAAACTGGTGAGAGTCAGGAACAGAAGACATGTCAGGAGGGGGAAGGGGCTCAGAGAGGGAGAGGGGCACAGACTTCAATTGAGGTAGTGGGGTTTCCTAAGGGTGGGGAATTCGGAGGTAGCTATAGAGAACCTTGTCACAGCGACCTTTCCGGTGTAGAGACTCTTAGCGCTAGTGAAGGGGACGCCACTGATATTAGTGATCCCGGTGATGTGGGGGAGATCTTAGGAGAGGAGATGAAGGAGAAGGAGGTGGTGGTGGAGGAAAGCATAAGGGAAATAGAAGGGTGCACAAGGGGTATCACCCCGGTATCAGTGGGTGATAAGGGTGTCGCTCCCACAGTTGAGCCAGAGTGAGTAGAGGGGTCTGGAGAGAAACTGAGGGGCATCCGGCTAGAGGGGAAGCAGGGGTCAACTGGTGTCACAATTGTGGAGATCCCTGCTCTGGCTGGCCCGCGCTCTCTTCTTTCAACAGCTGCCATTCCTGGATCTGTGCAGGAGTCCATGGGGCCACAACAGATGGCTGAGACTGTTGTTGAAGTACAAGAAATACAAGAAATACAGATGCTGTTTGAGATGGGAACGGGTCAGGGACCGGGACTGGGACTGCAACTGAAACGTTCCTCTTTTTGCAATCTGTTGCCGTCATCGTCATCTTTGCCTCAGAGACAGTGTGTAAAGAGGAAGAAACCATCGTCCACCTTGGAGGAGCGTTGTCTGGGGAAGAGGACGTCCGGATCATTTCGAACGGAACTGGGAACTGTTTATTTGCCAATGGGCACTCAAGGAGGAGGAGGGACTGTGATTGATCAGGACACCCCGGTTCTTGTCAGAGGTGATGGTGAAGTGAGTTCAATGCCTATGTCTGTATTGCCTGTGAGCCTTCCTTCGGGATGCCCAGTTCTCCCGTGTGGGGGCCTGCTGGAAGAAATTGATGCATCTGGGTCATTGGGGCGGCCCTTTTCACGGGAGGACGAGGTGCCATTGTCAGTGGGGGGGGGATGAAAGGTAGGGAGGGACCAGGCTTGGGTACTCGGGTAATTGTCAGTCGAGGTGATTCCCAGGACCTCACTAGTCCTGATGTGGGTGCCCAGCAGTCTGGGGGGGAGGGGCCTAGACTTGTAGAAAGGGGTGAGGCTGGGGTGGAGGGTTCAGAGGAACAAACAACCTGTCAGCAGGTCGATCTCTCGGTCCCTAAGGGTGGGTCAAGGGATCCAGGGAGCACCACTGGAAGCGAAGGCTCCCCCATCCTGGGTTTTTTCACATCCCATTCTGACTCCTTTAGTCATACCAACCCCCCCCCCCGGTGAGTCACTTGTAAAGCCAATCTCTCTAGTACAACCTACAGCCTCGCAGCCACGATCTTATTCCCAAATACTCCGTGGGGTGGACTCGAGCCCGGGAAGGCAGGGAGGGAGGGTTGCCCATGAGGGAGCCGATAGAGAGAAGACGGATCTGCCCCATCGGGCAATAAACTATGACATGGAGTGGGTGGAAGATGAGGCCTTTTTGGAGGAATTCTTTGAGGAAATGGGGGAGGAGGACCGGGATCCGCGCCAGAGATACATGGCCCGTTTTCGTTACAAGGGTTTCGATGCAGAGAGATTATCTGAGGACTACATGGTCAGGCATTTGCTTTTGGGCTCCCTGAACATAGCCAAAGATGACATTCTGGCTGTAATCATGCCCCCGGGTCTCAGGGAGACGGACGTTTGCTTGGTTTCAGAGAGGGCTTACCAGAGGTTCTGGGTGAAGGTCAGGATAGCTCTTAGGCAGCAGCCCGGTCTTCTTGCAGATTATGACCTTATACCACTGTTTAGGGGGGAATCCAGGGCTTCTTCTTGAGCCCTGGATTGGAGCCCTTCTTGAGAGCTGTCAAAGGGGACCCTGTCATCAGGGGTCTGAGGACTGGTGGAACTGGTAGCTTCAGACTCTCCGCGATTGCCCATGCTGATGACACGTACCTGTGGTTGCGAGGTGAGGAGGACCTCTCTAGGGTCCGGGGACACCTAAGGGAGTACGAAGCTGCCTCAGGTGCCAAGGTGAATGCCTTGAAGAGCAAACTGTACATGCTGGACGGCACCTCAGCAGTGATCAGAGTCCGACCATTGTCGCACGAGGGAAGAGAGGAGCAGAAAGAGGGGACTGCTGAGCCCCTCAAAGGCCTCAAGATCTTGGGGTTCTTCTTCTCCCTGCAGCAGACTGGGTGGTGAAAAAATTGGCAACTATGGAAGAGTAAGGTGGAGGAACGCTTGCAGCGCTGGAAGCACTGGAGACTGTCCACGGGGAAGAAGATACAATTTTTCACCACCTATTGTATCCCTGCCGCCAACTATCTGGCGGGTGTCTACCCTCCCCCAAGCTCGATCATGGTGACGGTTATGAGGGAGGTCTTCTGGTGGATCTTCGGGATGGTGAACTTTCCCCTGGCGAGACTTGTGACTCACAGGAAACAGAGGGAAGGGGAACTGGGACTCCCGGATGTTGCCCTTTGGTTCCTCATCATCTTCCTTCACCTTAACTGCGGACAGATGGAGTCAATCCAAGAAGGCCCTGTGACTGAAGACTCTTTCACATGGATGGCCTTTGTGAACAAGAAGAAGAAGAGATTGGATTTATATCCCACCCTTCACTCACTTAAGAGTCAGAGCGGCTTACAAACTCCTTTTCCCTTCCCCTCCCCACAACAGACACCCTGTGAGGTAGGTGTGGCTGAGAGAACTCTTTCCCGAGCTGTCCTTGAGGGAACAGCTGGTACAGAGCTATGGCTTGCCCAAGGTCATCCAGCCAGGTGCAAGTGGAGGAGTGGGGAATCAAACCTGGTTCTCCCAGATTAGAGTCCGCGCACTTAACCACTACAGCAGACTGGCTCTCAGCTGGGCAAGAACCCAGTGGGGCCAGAGATGGTGGGTAGAGGGCCAACCCTTACCATGTCTGACAGCTGTTCAAGCGTCTGAGAACTGACCCCTATGACGATGGGCGAAGAGGCAAAATGGCTCTCTCTGACTACCTTCGAGAGCAATCCTTTCCCATACCGACCTTCACAGACAGGACCATCCCTTATGAGTTGCGGGATATCCAATGGAGGGTATACCATCAAGTTTTCTACGTGGGCGTGAAGAAGGTTTCGATGGCGGAGGGACAGAGGGGGTGCTGACGGCAGGGTTGCGTGGATGCCGACATGCCGGAGACGGTACAACACGCAGTCAAGACTTGTCTGGCAGTTAAACGCCTCTGGCTGGCAGTGGTGCAGAAGTTAGAGTGGCCTTATCTAGCGGCGC
Source organism: Lepidodactylus listeri (assembly GCA_029233225.1). Classification (NCBI taxonomy): domain Eukaryota; kingdom Metazoa; phylum Chordata; class Lepidosauria; order Squamata; family Gekkonidae; genus Lepidodactylus; species Lepidodactylus listeri. The sequence goes on from JARCFY010000005.1 coordinate 34,555, forward strand.
AAGACTGGGAAACCATCGTCTCGGGTTTAGAGCCAAGGGGAGGCTACGGCTCACCATGGGAGGCATGGACGGAGTCAACACCACCGTCGGGAGCCCTTTCCAAGGTTGCTGGCACATCAGTGGGAAAGGTGCCATGGTCAGTGGTGCGCCTGCTCAACTTCATTGTCCTCCATGGGATTTTCAGAGACAGGCGATCAGAAGCTTACACTAAGTCACCGGTACCTCTTCAGAATAGCATCAGTTACATCATAAGCTATATTGCGAAGGTGCGATCGTGGGAACAGAGGAACAAAAAACCAGCTACTTACAGCAATCGTTGGCGATGGTTCCGCGAGGTGAACCCCCCTGTGCACTGAGGGACACCTCACGGGATCTTGCCAGGATTTTAATGCACATAGTTCATGGCTGCAGCTTAAAACTGATTCTAGGCCTTATACCATTTTAAGACGAATGTAACTGTTTTGGGAAACAATTTAACAATGGTTAAGACGGTTATAAAATTATAAAGTTTTATATAAAAATAATTAAAAATAATAATTAACTGTGTTTAACAAGATTTGAATATGTTTATAACTGTTTATTAATGGTTAAATGTCTTTAAATGTTTTTGAATGTTTAAAAAGAATTTTAAATGTTTTGAAATGTCTTAAACTGTTTTATTATGATTCTAAAGTGATTTAAGTGCTTGTCTATTACTTTTTGAAATTTTGAAAATTTTGAAAATTGTAAATTTGAACATTGAAAATTTGAAAATTGGAATTTTTTTTGGTTTTATGTTTTTATGTATTTCTTAATAAAAAATCTATTTTCCTAAAAAAAATCTATTACCCTAACCCTAACCCTATTACCCTAACCCTATTACCCTAACCCTAACCCTATTACCCTAACCCTATTACCCTAACCCTATTACCCTAACCCTAACCCTAATATTTTCAAAGTCGCTAAAAGATCAGAATCTTGGGCAATGAACCAGACAGGAATATCTGTACACCTCATTATACAGAGACACCCAGTCAAGTCATCAGTTGTACAAGAGCCTCTCAGTTGCTCAGTTTCCCCCCACCCCCACCCCACCCCGCACACACACATCACAGCCCCCTCCCTGCAATGCTATGCCCATGCCACACCCTGCAAAGAAATGGGATCGCTCTCCTCTTCCGAAAAGGTGAAGAGTCTATTTGCTAACACTAGAAACTCTTGTACGAACTTGTTAAGCTCGTAGTTAGTATTAGTTAAAAGCATGCTGATAACTTTGGCGCTCCTTAGTTAAATGTGTATTTTTTTTATTATACTTTAATTAGGTTCTTACACTTAACAACAAAATCAAAATATACGTATATACAATGAGCCACTCGCTTAGTCCAACCAAACATAAAATTTAGACCAAACCTCCATCGTATCAATCTTGGCTTGTGAGTTCAAAAGGTAGCTTAATTTGTCCATTTCAGCCCAGTTCAACAGCATGCTGATTAAATCTTCCTGTCTTGGGAGGTTCGATAATTTCCATAGTTTTGCTCATAAAAGACGAGCTGCAGTCACAATATAGGATAACAGTCTTTGATTTTCTTTTGGTAGCCCATCCGACAACATATTCAATAAAAATATTGCAGGATCCAAAGGTAAATCTAACTCCATAATTTCCCAAATCATGTTTTTAACCATCAACCAGTACTCTTTTACACTTTTACACAACCACCACATATGAAAATATGTACCTATACTACTCCCACATACCCAACAGTTATCTGTGATATTTTTATAACATGTACACAATTTATCAGGTGATCAATGCCAATGGTAGAACATTTTATAAATATTTTCTTTATAATAAACTACTTTCAAAAATTTAATTGACTTCCATATCTTGGTCCATCTATCTATATCTACATTACCACAGCAATCCCTCATCCACTGGATCATCGTTGGTTTTATTGCTTCTTCCTGCATTTCTTGGTTTAATAAGAAATTATATAGTTTATTAATTAATTTAGCGTTATTATTCAACCAGATCACATCAAGATCATTAGGCTTTCTACTAAAACCAGTTTTTATGTCTTTTTGGAATCTAGACTGTAGTTGCACATTTTCCCACCAGGACAACTGCAATCCCAGTTCTTCATTTAATTGCAATTCATTTTTAATAATTCCCTTGTTATCTAATAGTTTATCACAGCTCACCAAACTCTTTGGATTAAAAAGCGAGGGTTTAGTAAAGGCTTATAACGGAGATAGCCAACCTGGGATTTCTATATAGCATTTACCATTCACCTCTAACCATAATTTCATAAAGGCAGCTCTCAATTTATGCATGTTAAAGTTTGAATGAATTTTGTGCTTCTCATACCAGACATAGGCGTGCCAACCCATGTACAGGTCATGACCTTCTAATGCCAGGACTCTAGAGTTGTTTAGCATCACCCACTCCTTTATCCAAACCATTGCCGCCGCTTTACCATATAGTTCCCAATTTGGCATCCCTATTCCTCCTCTGTCCTTTTGGTCTTGGAGCAATTTCCATTTAACACGAGGTTTCTTTGGGAACCAGATAAATTTCCTTGTTATATTATTAAATTCTTTATAGAACTTTTAATAATGGGATCGTTTGGGCCAAGAACAAAAATTTTGGCAAATTATTTATTTTAATTGCCGCAACTTTACCTAACCATGATAAATTTAAACCTTTCCATGTATTTAGATCTTCTTTAGTCTTTTTTAAAAGCACATTATAATTATCTTCAATTAAAGAACTAGTTTTATTTGTACATAATACCCCTAAATATTTAACCTTTTTTACCTCTTCAATCCATTATCTATTTTGAATTTTAATTTTCATCTGATCTGAACAGTTTTTCGCCAGAAATTTAGTTTTTTGTATATTAATTTTTAGACCAGCGACTTTCCCGTAATCATTGATTACTTCCAGAAGACTTCCTATGGAATCTACCGGTTCTTCCATAACATACATTAAATCATCTGCATAAGCGCAAACTTTATATTCTTGGCCCTTACATTTAAGTCCTTTAATTAACTCATCCTCCCTGACTTGGTCACATAAAGATTCTAACGCAAAAATAAAAAGGAGGGGTGACAAGGGACATCCTTGTCTTGTCCCTTTTTCTATAGGAAATTCTTGGGATATATCTCTGTTTATCCTGACTCTTGCGAACTGCTTTTTGTATATCACTTCTATCATTATCCTGAAATTTTCTCCTGGGTCAAATTCTCTCATCTTTACTAACAAAAATTTCCAAGCTAGATTATCAAAAGCTTTCTCTGCATCCATAAACATCAGAGTCACAGCTTTTTCAGGGTGGGATTCATAATATTCCAAAATATTGATTAAAGTTTTAATGTTTTCCTTTAACTGTCTTTTTGGGAGAAAGCCTACTTGATCTTTATTAATTATTTGATTTAAAACTTTTAAAAATCTTTCTGCCAAAATACTAGCGAAGATTTTATAGTCTGCATTCAGTAATGAAATCGGTCTATAGCTGCCAATTAGATCTAATTTCTCCCTATCCTTTGGAATTAGTGTGATTAATGCTGAGTTCCAAGATTCTGGGATTGTACTTGTATTACTTATAGATTTTAAGAGGTCTTTATAAATTACCCCTCAAAAGTCTGGTAGAATTCGCCTGGCAAACCATCCGGACCAGGAGATTTTTTTTTTTTTGTCTTTTAATAGCTTCAACAACCTCACAAATCGAGATCAATTCACTTAATCTTCTCTTTTGTTCTTCTGAAAATTTTCCAATGTTTGATTTATCTTTCAGATATGCCTCAATTTGTTCTTCATTTTCCTCCCTATACACCAGCCATCTCGAGGGTTTATTAGTGTTCTCAAAAAAGAATAATTTATTATATTCTACTTTTTTCCCTACTTCTTTACTCAACAGTAAATTTAACTTATGTTGCTTAAAAAGCAATCTTTGTTTGCATTTGATGTCCTCGTGCATTTTTAATCTATTAGCCTTTTCTATTTTAATCTGTTTAATGAGATAATTGTATTCTTTGTTTTCCTGTTTTTTTCCCCAGGCAGTATAGCTAATTAATTTGCCTCTGACATAATTTGCTTATTTGTTAAATATGTAAATGCTTCAAATTAAAATTCCATTTCAGGTTTTTTATGAAACCAGAGTGCCAAGATTGCAAACATCTTAAGTCCTGTGTTCAACAATTCCCTCATTCGGGTGGACAGTATCTGTGGGGTCTGCCTGTTGGCTGTGAAGATGCCCAGCAATGGCTTGTAGTCGGTGATGATCTCAAAGTCCCGGCCGTAGATAAAATCATGAAACTTCTTCACTGCCGCGATGATCACTAGGGCTTCCTGATCGATTTGGGCATAGTTCCTCTCAGCAGATGATAACGTTCTAGAATAGAAGGCGATGGGGGCCTCCCAGCCAGATGGTAGATGGTGACTGAGCACGGCCCCGATTCTGTAGGGCGATGCATCACAAGCGAGGACAAGGGGCTTCTTCTCATCGTAGTGTACTAGGATGGCATTGGAGGCAAGGAGGGCTTTTACGGCTTGGAAAGAGGCGTTTTCCCGCCGACCCCATGCCCATGGAGCTGACTTGTCCAGAAGCCGATGGAGTGGTTCCGCAAGAGCTGCTTTTTTGGGCAAGAACACATGATAGAAGTTCAGTAGTCCTAAGAAGGACTGCAGCTCTTTCTTGGATCTTGGCAGGGGTGCGTTGCGGATTGCTGTAACCTTGTCTGGAGCAGGGTGGATGCCATCTGCATCTAGGCGGTAACCCAGGAACTGCATGGAAGGGACGAAGAACTCGCATTTCTCCTTCTTCAGTCAAAGGCCGACATCCTGTAGCCATCGAAGGACCTCTCGCACTCGAGCAGCTAGTTCTAGATCAGAGACTCCAGCGATTAAGACATCATCAAAATACAATATGACGCCAGGCAAATCTCGGAGAAGGAGCTCCATGAGCTCTTGAAAAATTCCGGGGGCGACGTTCACGCCGAACTGCAACCGGTTAACTTTGAAGGCACCTCGATGCGTCACGATGGTTTAAGCTTCAGCGGTGGCGGCATCTACTGGCAACTGCTGATAAGCCTGGGAGAGGTCGATTTTGGCGAATACCCAGCCCCCAGAGACTGAGGCCAGGAGGTGGCTCACCACAGGAACCGGGTATGCATGCGGCTGTAGGGCCCGGTTGATGGTGCACTTATAGTCAGCGCACAAACGGACGGAGCCATCGGGCTTCAGGGGAGTGACGATAGGTGTCTCCCACTTGGCGTTGGGAACTGGCTCGAGAAGATGAAGACAGAACCTTCAATGGAACAGATAAGAATTAAGATCAAAAATCTTCAACACCAACTTAATTGTCTCCTGACACAAGAAATTGCAAAAAAATTGTGTCTGCAAAACAAATCTACTTTGAAAATGTAAATAAGCCTACAAGATGGTTAGCATATAAATTATGAAAGGATTCAGAAAAGAAACATATAAAAGTATTGAAGAATGAAATGGGAGAAGAAAAAAGTATCCCCAAGGAATGAAAGATTACTGAGGGCTTTTACAAAAGTTTATATCAGAAGGGAGATGTCAATCAACATCAGATTAGAGAATTTCTAAAGAAACATGATAAAAAGAGTTTACAGAGGATCAAAGGAAAGTCTTAAATGAACCAATCTCTTTTGCTAAAGTAGATGAAGTGATTAAAAATCAGAAGAAAAAAAAAGACTCCGGGTCCAGATGGGCTACCAGCAGAATTTTATCAAACATTTGAAGATCACATTGCATTACCATTAAAATATGCTTTGCAGAACATTATCAAACAGAAGAAAATTCCAGAATCTTGGAATCAAGTAGGGCTCGATTTCTACAGGAACGCTGTTCCGGCTGGCGTCCAAGCCTGCCCCGCCCCCTCCCTGCCGGGCCTCAGCTGTTTACACTTAAAGGGAAAGTTCCTGCAGAGAGCCGGCAGGAAAAAGCTCCACCGGGTGCTTTCCCTTTAAGAGAAAATAGCCAGCAGGAGAAAGCCCCGCCCAGAGATTAAGCACAGAGGCTAGGCTTTCTGCATTTGGCTTGCCGACGTCGCATGGCTTTCCCTGCTCTAGTAAGTGCCTGGCCGTTCTCTCTCTCTCGCCCCCCCCACCTTTCTGTCTCTCTCTCTCTGTACCCACCTTTCTTCCTTTCACTTTCTCTCTCCCTCCCCCCTTCCTTTCTCTCTCTCTCTCCTCCACCTACCTACCTCCTCCACCTTCCTTCCTCTACCTTCCTTCCTTCTTCCTTCCTTTCTCTCTCTCCCCCCACCTACCTCTTCCTTCCTTCCTTCCTTCCTTCCTTCCTTCCGTTCTTTCTGTTTTTATAAAAATATTATTGAAAGGGGGGGGGATGTAAAAAAGCAGAGAGCCCAGAAAATGCTGGTTTTGACAATATCTTTAATTTTTGAGAATCTCTTTAGTTTTCTCATGGCATCTTCTGCTTAAGATAAGTAAGTATGAAGCCTGAGTTCATTGTTGTGTCTTGCTGGGAATGGCTTGCAAATATATGTGTGTCTAAAGTCTGTATTAAAATGGTTTGGTGCTTACTGCCATGTAAAAGAAAAATCTGAAAAAGTAGCTTCATTGTTGTGTGTGTTGGCAGAACACTTGACTGTTGCATGGGGCTCTTTGGGGGACATCTGCAGAGAAACAGAGTTGTAACTAAAAATGAGCATGGTCAGCTGCACTTTGGCGATTGCCTGTTTTGTGAAATTTTAAAAAGTTGGCAGAGTTTCTGAAGAAGATGATTGTCCCTCTTCTCCTGCCACTGGACTGACCTGCCTTTAATGGGCCAGCAAAGTTGATGTTCTTAAACCTCCTAATAAGAGAGATTTCTGCTTCTGAGGAGTTCCAACAATTGGTGATCTTGTGATGGTAGTGATACTTTTATGTGGTAAAGACCACCTGTTCACAGAATAATTTTACCTGTGGGACAGACTCTGCATGGTAACCACTCCACTGGTACATAATTGCTTGTAAAAAGTATTATAGTGTAATAATTCAGGTGGGTAGCCGTGTTGGTCTGAAGCAGCAGAACAAAGTTGGAGTCCAAAGTTTCATCCAAGGTATAAGCTTTTGTGTGCATGCACACGTCTTCCATCTGAAGAAGTGTGGGTGGCACATGAAATCTTATACCTTGAATAAAATTTTGTACCTTGAATAAAATAGTCCACAAACTACTCCCATCCAGTGCATCCACAAACCTAGAAGAGATTGGATTTATACCCCGCCCTTCACTCCCCAAGGGAATCTCAGAGCGTCTTTCAAACTCCTTTCTCTTCCCCTCCCCACAACAGATACCCTGTGAGGTAGGTGGGGCTGAGAGAGCTGAGACAACAGCTGGTACAGAGCTATGGCTTGCCCAAGGTCATCCAGCAGGTGCAAGAGGTAGGAGTGGGGAATCAAACCCGGCTCTCCCAGATTAGAGTCTGCGCACTTAACCACTACACCAAACTGGCTCCTAGCGTTGTTCTGCCAGTGAACTAGGGTTGCCAACACCAGGTTGAGGAAATCCCTGGAGATTTGGGAGTGGAGGGTGGGGTTTAGGGGAAGGAGGGACCTAAGCAAGGCATAATGCCATGGACTCTACTTTCCAAAGCAGCCATTGACCCGATTTCTGTAGTTTGGAGCTCAGTTGTAATTCCAGGAGATCTCCAGACCCCACCTGTAGGTTGGCAACCCTAAATCATATTCAGCGTACTTGTTCTGCAGGAAGGCAACCTGATTTCCATGGGAACCTAACCCTTAGGAATTGATTCCAATCCAGTGTGGGAATAATTGTTGGACATAAGATATTGGTTCAGGCAAGGTTTTGTATAGATGGGACAGAAAATAATGTTTTTATTGGTTTTGTCAAAACTGTTTTGACAACAAGGTAAACAGAATAAGAAGCAAAAGGTGGATGTGGCTGGATGACCCCACTTCTGGGAACATTGGGTGTGGCCTAATATGTTAATGAGTTGTGCTGTCAGGGGTGTGGCCTAATGTGAGGCTTCTGCTCTATCAGCAAGAGATCAGACCTTTGTAGTTAAACAGAGTTCTTTATTTTCAAATGCTGGAAACAGTGTCTCGATGTTTGTTAGAGATACATGATAGAAAGCAGTCATGGTTAATATACCTTCAAATCACAATTGAACCCAGACATATAACCAATCAGAGTCAGCGCACTGACACGGGAAAAAGAAAGGCGACCATTTGGGTTCCCACAGCAAGGTGAGAAAGTTATAAAAATTCCCTTCTAGATCTTGGTGACCCGCATGTGTGAAAGTTAGGCTAAACATTCCTGTTTGCATCAATACACTAGCTTCAAGGTTGTCACAATAAGATAACATTCACAGAGCCTCAAAGGGAGGAGGAGGAGAGGATGGCAGGACAGAGCCATCTGTTTAAATGACGTGTAGGAATGCGAGTCGCCACCCTCCTGCCTAGGAAACGTAACATTAAGCAGAACAGGCAATATACTTCTAAAGAGAATATATGGTTACAGGAAGAGGAGGGGGGGAGGTTTTGATAAGGGTGTCAAGGCAAGCAGTACAGGGTAACACTGGAAACGAAAGTAATTCACAAGGCTGCTATTGTCAGATTCTGACACCTAATATGCTAATGAGTTCCTGCTGGGCTTTTTCTACAAGAAGAGCCCTGGAATCAAGCATTGATCACATTAATACACAAACCCGACACTGAAGAGAAGGAAATTAGAAATTACAGGCCAATTTCACTTTTGAATGTTGATTATAAGATATTTGCTTCTATTTTAGCTAACAGATTGAAGACAGTACTTCTCCAAACAATACATCAAGGTCAAACAGGATTTTTACCTAAAAGACAAATGAGAAATAATGAATTATCTTGAATGCACTTTTTCCAATGCTATACTATCCTTTCTGACGTGTGGTGAGTGACCAGAACTGTACACAGTATTCCAAATGAGGCTACACCATCGATTTATACAGGGGCATTATGATACTGGCTGATTTCTTTTCAGTTCTCTTCCTAATAATCCCCAGGTTGCCATAAGTCAGCCACAACTTGATGTCACTTTCCACCCACACCACAGCCCTGCGAGGTAGATCAGAGTGTGTGACTGGCCCAACATCACCCAGCAGGCCTCCCTGACAAAATGCAGATTTGAACCTAGGTTCCCACCCCCCACCGCCGATGATGACCCACACCTTACTGTGTGTGGGGGGGGATTGTGGGTGTGTCTGTGAGCGACGCTGAGAGTGACGCCATAAGGAGTTTGGATTCCGCAAAGAGGCAGAGTTGCGCCTTCCTCCTCCCGCTATTCCCCCGTGACGTCTGCCGGGGCAGCAGAGGCGTGTCAGGCGTTCCCGCGCATGCAAGCGCGTTCCCGCGGAGGCCGTCCAGGCAGCCAGTGTTCCCTCTGAGCTGAGTCAGTGTGAGCCGGCCCACGGTTTTTTAGCCTCCGGCTCAGAGCTTCCTGATCTTGCTCCGGACCGAACTAACTTATGCGGCAGCCAGACGGCTCGCAGCCGCAGCTTCAACGCCAGGAGCCCAACGAAGTGGGATTTCTGCTCGCGGGGCCCTCCTCTCCGCCGCTCAGAGGGACCGGGGTTTTTTTGCTGGGGGGGGGAGAGAGAGGAGAGCCCGGGCTGCTCGGCCGGAGGGAGGGAGGGAGGGAGGTCCCCACCTCCTCCTTTCCCCCACCCTGCGCGGACCTCCGGTCAGGATCGGGAAGGAGGGGCTGCTGCCAGCCGGAGGAGGAGGAGGACGGGGCGGCGGGGGAGGCCCCTGCCGGGTGTCTGCGTGTGATAGGCAGCTCCACCGTGCGCCTGCGCTCACCCGGACACTCCTGACACCCAGCCGGGCGGGGACGGCTGTCCTAGCGACGCCCCCTCCCCCGCTCGCAGACGCCTGACGACGACACCGGGCACGTGACCAGCGCACAGCCAATCCGCGGCGCCTCCGGAGCCCGTCATTCTGCGAGGGCGGGGTCACGGCGCAGTTCTGCTTCCGGCTCCCTCCCGCCTCCCTGCGAGGGGTTCGTCGCCGTCGCCGCCGGCCTCGTTGTCCGGGCGAGGATGGTCCTGCGCCGGCTGCTGTTCGCCCTGCTCAACGACCACCGGCTCCTAGACCGGCTCGCGGAAGCGCGGCCCATCCGGATAGCCGCGCGCCTCACCGCCTCGGCCCTGACACGCGGACTGCGCCTACGCGACTCCTTCCTGCGCGAGTTGAAGGAGGAGGCGGCGCGCGCGAAGGACGCCTGGCCCAACCAGCAGCGCGGGAAGGAGAAGGGGCGGGACTCGTGACCGGACTCCCCCCTCACCCCCAACCCGGGCGAGCGGAGCCGGAGCCGGAAGACGACGGCGAACGAAGACGACGATTGGCCGGCTCCTGCGTCTCTCTCTCTCTCTCTCTCTTCCTGCGGAGGGGCGGGACGTCGGTCGCCGCTCCCCTCCCCTTTTCTCGGCGTGGGAGCCCCGCCCCTCGTGAGACGACGACGACGACCAGGCGCCGGCAAGAGAGTCCCGGCCGCGGCCCCACTGCTGCTGCTCTCCTCGGACTGGGCTAGGCGGAGGGAAGCCCTTCCTCCCCGGAGGGAGGGAGGCTCGGCCGCCGTGGAAGCTGCGGGGGGGAGGGAGCCGAGGAGGAGGAGGAGGGGCGGCTCTCTCTCGCCCGCCCCAGCGCCTCGCCCGGACCTCCGCGGGGCTCCCCCTGGGCTGCGCGGTGAGCCCTTGCCCGAGCCGAAGCCGGCGCTGCCCGCCCGCCCGGGAGCCTGGTGGCAGGACCCTTCGCCGCCGCCCTCCTCCTCCTGCAAAGGTGGGGGGGAGGGGCCCGGCCTGCTCACTCCACTGGAAGAGGAGGGGCCGTCCGTCGTAATGGTGATTGACAGTAATATGGATCTCTCTCTGCCTCGGCCGGGCAGACCTGACCGCCTGGAGACGCGGCCCCCAGCCAGCCTCAGAGCCATCCTGGGAGGGAGGGAGGAGCGGTGCGGGAGCCCGAAGAGAAACGGAGGCTGCTGGCCGAGAGGCGCTCCAGAGCCCGGCCTCTCCGGTTCCAGGAGCGGGTCGTGAGTGGGACGAAAGAGCGCTGCCGCCGGGCGGGCGGGCTGGCTGGCTGGCAGGGAGCCGTGGCCTGAGGCGGTGCAGGGCAGCTTCGTGTGTCTGTCCCTGTGGACTGCCCCGCCCTTCCTCCTCGTCAGTGTTCAGCTCCAGGCTATTTGCCCACATCCACTTCAGAACTCTCCCCCCCCCCCCCCCCGGATTTCGGGTACATTCTCTTCCCTGCAAACTAAATCAATTAAATGAGTACAATGATAATTTGAGGGAAACGTTTTTAAACTATTGTATCTATACAGGTTTGTGCAACACAGTAGAAAGGGAAAATAAGCCACCAACTACATGCTTGGAAATAAGAGGACAGTATTTGCTCACTCTGTCCCCAGTTTCAGGTGGGTTGTTGTCTTGGTCTGTACTAGATTTGAGGCCTTAGACACCAACAAGACTTCCAAGGCCTACGCTTTCCAGAGCTGAAGCTCCCTTGATCAGGTACCTAACAAAGGGAACTCTGGAACTCTTGTTGGCCTTTAAGGTGCTGCTGGTGTCCAATCCAGCACTGTTTCCCCCAAATCCACTGTCTTGTTGGACGTTAGGGCAACAAAATGGACTGCAAGTCCCGGGGTGGGGGGCTCCTTATACAGTAGGAATTGTAAACACTTTTTATTAAATTGAAGTTAGGCATGGTTGTATATTGGTTTCTCCCAATGCTGAAGACTATTCTGATTTTTATTATTGAGATCAGGTTCATAAAAATTCCACAAAGGGATGAATATGACTGTAAGCCTTGTCAGACTAATTCAAATGAGTGTTATCTTTTTCTTTTATCATTACCAAAAAACAGCAAACTGCACCCAGGCCTCTTTTTCTGGGGGAACACACAGGGACAGAGTTCCAGAACCTCTTCAACAAAATTCATTTTTAAATATGTAAAAGTTCATAAGTTTTCACAATACAGATTGAAAACTTCATTTCCCTCCTGAGAGTTCCGGCTCCTCTCTTTCAAAAAAAGAAGAAAAAGGCCTGACTGCACCACTCCCATTTCCTTGTGATCTCTTACTGAGACTCCTAGAGTTTTAGCCTAGATGAACACAGCTTCGATAGTCAAGCTGGTACCTTCGCCAAACTGACCTACCATGAGTTGTTTTCGCTGAAACAACTTTAGTGTCAGCTCAGAAGTAAATAATGCCTCAAAGTAAAAACCAGATTTCTTACTGCACAAATTTTTGTTAGGGAGACATCTGAAGACACGGTTGGTTGTGTTGGCACAGCCAGACCAGCTCCCTCGCTAGTGCACAGCCAGAAGGCAGAGCAACCCAGTCTATGGCCCTGCAATGCCCACAAGGAGTTGATGCTTTGGCCGTGGGGCCCGCATGGCCTCTGCACCTTCTCTGACGGGGAAGCCACCTTACTTCTCAGCAGGCTGCAGCCAGGCCATTTTCCAGCCCCCGTCGAACCCCCCCACCCCACCCACAAGTGGTGCCCACATCACCTACGGACAGGTTGATGAGCAGAGATCCTGCTTGCTGTAAGGGCGCTGAGGGGTGTCACCAGGAGGCCACTTTGTTGGGTAACGGAATGATGAGTCAGAGTTATGGGTAGTAGGCAGGGAGGAGGGACAGTGTAAGAGGAGGGGACCTGGGCATGCTCAGAGGGGGCTACCTGGAGCTGCTCTTTACAGACTAGGGCACTGGAGGTGACTGTGCCCGAGGCTTCACTTAGGCAAGGGTAGGCAAAGCGCCACTGGGCCGGACAGAGGGATTCCTAAGGCAAATGTTGCACTGCTGGGAGCAAGTGGGGTTAGGGAGTTTTATCTGAGAGGAAGGAATGAAGCAGGGGAGTGGCACTGGGACTAATGTGCAAGAGACACAGACCATGTGCAAGAGGGCACCTTGACAGCCAAGTCGCAAGTTGGACAGTTGGCCCCTCCAAGCATCTGCCAGCCAGTCACGCAGGCAGGAGGTTAGGGGAAGGTGCCCCTGGTTTCCAATACGGCTGCCCTTTTCCCTGCACCTAGAAGTGAGGGGTGAGGAGGCACCTCTGCTGAGAGCAATAACCATGGTGTTACCCCACCCAAAGATGACATGGTGGAGGGTTGATGGCACAGCTTTCCCCTTCTTTCCATGGCAACTCCTGCTGAGCGGGGGTGGGGAGGAAGCAGCCTCCATCATAGCTGGATCCAGAGCAGCTTCTGTGTGCGGGGGGAGGGTGTGTGTGTGTGTGTGTGTTGAGTCTTGGCAGTGCACTCTCCAGACCCCCTGGCCCAGTTAACTTTTAACCCCACTGAGGCTGACGCACAGCAAGTGGCCTCTGCCTTTGACTCTGCCCAGCATCTTGTTGAAACAGTCCCACTCCTTGTGGATATTGTTCACAGAGAGATTGGGGGGACACACAGAAATACTGCTGAGAACAGCCTTCTCCCTGCTTTCACTTCAGCCTCACAACCACCCCACCTGTAGACAGCCCAGGTAAGAGAGGGACTGGCCCAAGTGCAGCCCCTTGAGCTTTTGTGGCGGCGGGGGGGGGGGGGGGGGGGATGTTCCAACCTGGGCCTCCCCCAGACCCTGCCCAGGACTCTTAACTGGGACACACCACAATACCTTGTTTTCACAAGATCAACTTGAAAGATTTGATGACGGTAAAGGACATGAAGTTATATTTATTCTACATAAGGCAAGATTGCACAAAACACACATACTCAACTTTAATGAGATTGTGTTTTAATGAATGCAAAAAGAGAGTCTGAAAGTTTCGCAAGAAAAGGACTAGTGCTATGTGGCAAACCAAAACAGGAGGGGGGAGACCCAGCCCAAAGAAACAACAAAGTTGGGTACCCCTAAAGAAAATTTAGGGGAATTTTGATTCAAATTCATATGACACAAAGAGTTTTTAATATATGTAGCTATTCTGATGATCATATAGCCTCTTTACTAGATCAGCCAAATTTCTTTGGCTGCAGTTTGCATTTGGGGGAAGGAAGAAATCTATGAATTCGTTTCAAATGGTCTAACTTAAGGGAAATGACAAAAGACAACCTGGGGCATTGAGAGATTAATGCAGACATGGTGATGTGTAAAAAATGCTCCAGGAATGTTCCCTCACGAGGTTGAAAACTAGGCGGTTTGCAATTCTGAATAAATGTTTTATGGACCTTACAGTAGTTTTGATTGAAACAGCCATGACAGAAAGCTCAAGAATGGAAAAGGAAATGGCACAATTTAAGGAAAGTATTCAAACAACCTTGGGTGAAAAGGTGCTCTCTGATAAAATGAGTGGTTTAAGTAAATTCAAAAACAATTTCTAGAATTAAAGAAGATCCAATTTAAAAAGCTTCAGAGGGACATGAAGGATTATGAGGATCACAGGGTCTATAATGGGACATTTCATAAGCAAAGTCCCTCCAGTTAAAAAAAGTGTCCTTTGATTTGACTTTGGACACCCGTTCAGATTTGGAAAGATCTAGTACATCAGAGGGTGGGATATCGACACAGGTCGTTTGGCACATGGTAACACCAACCACTCTGTACTGAGATAATGTGAAAGTTTCCTAGGTCTGGACTGGGAACTGAGATCAGGCAGGAGGTACAGACCCCAAGAGTTGAGACCGTACTACAAGATAAAAAAATCGAGCCCCAGCGTAGTAAATTTACACAAATGTGAAATTTACACAAATGGAGCTTTCAGTATTGAGTAAAAGTTCTTCATTTGCTCCAATGCTACCTCTGAACTCCTTTAAATTAATGACAAAAATCCAACACCTATTTAGGAAGATTAGACTAGCAGATTATTTAAAGAGGAATAATGAGACCAGTAATCTATAGATACATAATGAATGCTTGAAGCTGTAGTCCACATTTAACCTACCCACACACAAAAAAAATCCAAGGATTCTTGTATTTCAAGACCTGGTCCTAGAGGAAATAAGCAGACTTGAGCGTGCAGACATACCTGGCATAAATTTAAACTAACTGGAAAAAAGCACTTTAGAACAGCTTTGCCAACACAGTAATATTATTTTTAAACCAGCTGATATGGAGGTGCTGTTCTAGTGTGGGATAGAGAAGACTACGTTAGAGAGGCCTATAGACAATTGAATAATACAGCACATTATGCTGAAAATCCAAACGAGAATTAAGATGAAAATTGTTGGAGGAGGGCCTAGTAGAAAACTATGTTGACAAACCCAAGTGCAGTTTTTCCCTACAAACAGAAGATAGGGTGCCCCAGTTTTATTTATTGCCCAAAATACATAAGGGTATTGAGGAGTACTGGACTCGGGAGGCTGGTGAAGTGATTTTCAGCATAGCTCTTTTATTAGGTGGTCAGGAACAATCATGCAGATGCGGCCTGGGGGTCAGCTTTTATGTTCAGGTAAGCCTCGCCCCAGTCCGCACCCAAACAATGTGATAGGACCCGATTCCTGCCAGAGAATCGGGTTGGTGTATTTGAATATTCTGTGCCCCTGATAGGCAGATGTTCAGGATCCTAGGGCCCTATTGTTTGTTGGCCTCAAGCTCAGACCCTTACCTGGCCATGTGCCCAGACTGCGTGGCGGTCGCATTTCATGGCTGCCATTTCATGTGTGCCAAAATGATTTAACCTTAGAGAATCGTGTACAGTTAACATTAGAGAATCATATACAGAACATAACAGGTATGCTCCCAGTCCCAGAAAGACCTATAATATCCAGTTGTGGATCAGTTTTGGAACCTTTAGCTTTCTACGTTAATCTGTTTTTAAACCACTAGTTCCCAATACTAGATCCTATTTAAGGGATACAATGGGGGTTTTTTTAAACCACACCAACAGTATACAATTATATTCTGAGGAGGTGTTATTTGTGACACTGGATGTTGTTTTCCTTTACACCAGTATCCCACAGGATGAGGGTTTGGATGTTTTATGTGAGGTGCTTGATAAGAGAGAGCAGAATTCATATCCATCTACTTCTTTTCTATACTAGACAGCTGAATTATGCCTTAAGAAAAATTTCCTTCAGTTTCAGAACAGCTTTTCTGGGCAAGTTTCTGGCACTGCTATTGGCTGCAAGTTTGCTCCTGAGTTGGCCAGGGTTTTTGATGGAGAAATTCAGGAACATCTACATGAAATACGTTGTCCTTCATAAAAGAGACCTGGATTATATTTCCATTATCTGGGAGGGCACTGAGGAATTACTAACTTCTTTTGGTCAGTACATTAACACTGTCCGTAATACAATTAAGTTTGATAACACATAATAGGTCGAGATTAGATTTTTTAGATATTGAGGTTAAAAAGATTGGTACCACAATACATAACTGATGTCTACAGGAAAACTACAGATGCCAATGCCTGTCTAGCAGGAAATAACTTCCATCCATATCCTTTAAAAAAGAATTTGGCCCATTCCAAACTTTTGAGTTAACAAGGAATTGTAGTTTGGATTCAGATTTCTACAGACAAGCCTAGGAATTGATCAGTTAACTGGCCAGTAGGGGGTATTCGTCTAAAACTTTAAAACAAGCCTTTGTAAGGCCAAAAGCACTCCCCGATCAGTATTCAAGGTTAGAAAACAAACGACAAATAGGTTGGTTCCCACCTTAACGTACAAAAGTGTATACACTCAAGAGGAATAATACAAAGATAGTGGTACCTCCTGTCCTAACCTTCACACATACTGATAAGGAACTTTGCTTCTGGGCTGTTCAACAACTGCCAACTTCGTCCTCTCAACAGCATAGACTTTTAAAAAGAAGGGAGACATTCTGGATCTTCACTTTGGGAACACTTACACCCAGTGTTCCCTCTAAGTCTAAGCTGAATTAGTGTGAGCTAGCTCACAGTTTTTTAACCTCCGGCTCACACATTTTTGTCTTAGCTCAGGAAGGATGCAGAGCAAACTAATTTATGCAGTAGCCAAATTGCTTGCTCACAGCTTTAATGCTAGTAGCTCACAAAGTGGTATTTTTGCTCACAAGACTCCACAGCTTAGAGGGAGCATTGCTTACACCACAATGACTAAATGAAGAAATCAACTGGATGTGCACACAGTGATTATATTTCTTTCATCTGGACAGGGTTTATATATCTGTGGAATGCTGTAACGAAGTTAAATATTTGCTGTGCTTCCCTTTCCCTCCCCCTTTCGCCTTCAGTTTCCCCCTTTTCTTTTGATATACATTTGTCGCGTAGATTGCATCAACCCTCCCCCCCCCACTATATATGAGGTTTGTGAATAGAAAGTTACTGTCGCTTAAATATGCACACTCTGAGGGTTTTGATAGCCACGATCAGGTATGCATGTTATAAGGTTTATCTTATTTAATTGCAGTTTGTTGTATCCTTAATTAATTGAACTAAATTTTTCTCATTTAAGTAGCTTTGTCATATACCTAATTATTTTACCACGCAGAATATTTGGAATGCATTAATTCCCCAAAAATTGAAAACAGTTTTATGTAGTTAACTTGTATATGTATATATATATATATATATATATATATATATATATATATATATAAATTGAATAATTATATTCTTTATTCATTTTCAGGCCATATAATCAACCTGCCTTGGCACTGACACATGTTTATATGTCGTCACGTACATATAGACAATACTTTGACCCCTGAGGAAGAAGGCCTTGGAGGCTGAAAGGCGTTTGGTCCTGTTTTAGCATGGTTCAAGGTTATCAACCTAAAGATACTGAATTGCTGGTTCTGTTTTATTGGTTCAAGGTTCTTACCTAGAAATACTGAATTGTATCATGTTATATAAATTTCAGGTCTTCTTAGTTCTAATATTCGCTGCTTCAAGGACAGAATGTGCCTGTGTTTTTAAAGTAGAGTTTTAGTGCACTTTGTAATAAATACATGTATTTTTAAACATTTATTCCTCATAATTTTCTTTCACCCAACCTTTAGGTACCCAACTTCGTAGTGTCACCTGGCACATCTACCTGAACACACATAAGGTCTCTGATCAGATATAGTGGATGTGGATTTAGAGGAGTTTTTGAGGGAAAGAAGTGCAGCAGACAAACAATGAGGTTTCTGCATTTTGCATCAGTCTGTTGACCCACTGTGGTACTTCTGGAAGACAGCAAACTTCTAGCATGATTCTGTCATGGAGAAATGGTTGCTCTTGAGGCAAAAAAGTGCAAAATGGACCCTAAAAACCTGAGATACGCTATTTATAATTGCTTCTCCAATAGTTAAATAATTGGCAACCATTTTAATTTTGATGACATCAGGAATGCTTTCCTATCTATCTATCTATCTATCTATCTATCTATCTATCATACACACTGTTTCATGCTTACCACAATGTGCACAATTTAACTCTTAGGGCTGTAACATTTCCACACACTCAGAAAGTCTCTCCCTGTACTAGAGACATATGTCATGGCTCACAGGAGCCAGGGCGGAATCAAATGTTTAGCCAGTACAAAAGAAGGTGTGGATGGAAAAGATGGAAGGACAGCCCAGCATCCCGCATCTCTTCACTATAGAGGTGGGCAAGTTGGATCTTGAGCAGGCCATACGATCTGCTGGATTTGCTGATTTCATCATTGTTGTGGATTTTATTAGGTTCCCCCAATTACATCCTCTTTTGTTGCATGTTGATGTATTGATCACGAGGAGCAGAATGTAATGAAACTAAGACTTGCCATCAGCAGAAGAAAGATGTTCACAGACTCCATGGCTGCAATGCAATATAAGACGTAAGAACAGATGAGCAGCTTTATCTATTCCTTTTGAAATATGAAACTGCCATTTGTCTGCCTTAGAATTACTTCTGATTGGCAGTGGCTTTCCAAGATTTCAGAGATCTTTCAGAAAATAAGAAAAGCCCTGAGAGATCCCATCAAATGTCCATCCTGTTTTGCCACAATGGCCGTTCAAATGCCCTTAGGAAGTATCTGAAGAGGCAATACCTTTCCCCCCCCACACACACTGTTCTTCCCTGCCAGTGCCATTCAGTGGCGGCTGCCTCTGAATCTGGAGGTCTCACTCAGCCATCATTACTATCTCTCATGGATTTCTTTAACCCCCATTTAAAACAATAGCTATGATCACTCCTTGTAACTACAAATTCAAAAAATGGTGTTCTAAGCATGCCATTTCAATTGGTGACAAACCCCAGTATAGTATTATGGAGGAAAGAGAGAAAGAAGTATACCACACACAATTTCTCTATGCCATGAATGAACTGAAGAACGGGCCATTGCTCTGTCAAGGTCAGTCAGTCTTGTCTAATCCGAGGGCGGAAGAGCCTTTAGTGTCTCAAATGGGGTTGTTTGTTTCACATCGCCTCCTACCTGCCCCCCTTTTAAATGGAGGTGCATGAACCGAACCTGGGCCCTTCCGCATGCAAACCAGATGCGCCACACTTAGCCACAGACCCTCAAGTTGCCCCTGAGCCACTTTTTTTCTAGATTAAAAAGCTCGAGTTTGTTCTCCAGCCCTTGTTCTTTTCTGCATGTTTTCTCACTCTGCAATATCCTTTCTGAGATGGAATTACTAGAACTGCACACGGAATACAGAGCACATATCTATAAAACAGCATTACAACACTCGCACAGATCTATTTATTGATTGCTGCTAGTGCACACTGAGACGCTGAAATGTCTACACAACCCCAAGATCTCTACTGTGTTTAGTCACTATCAGATCAGATTGTTAGGATTGTTTGTTCCAGAGCAACGCTGTACACTAGGGTTGCAAAGTCTGGGTTGGAAAACACCTGGAGACTTTGGGGGTGGATCCAGGAGAGGGTGGGGTTTGGGGAGGGGAGGGGTCTCAGCATGGTACAATGCCATGGAGTCCACCCTCCAAAGCAGCCATTTTCTCCAGGGGAGCTGATCTCTGTCAGCTGGAGATCAGCTGTAAAAGTGGGAGATCCCCAGGCCCCACCTGGAGGTTGGCAACCATGCTGTACACAGTGTTGTTGTCCCTCATTTCTCCTTTTGTTGCCCATTGACTGAGTTTGGAGTGACCCTTTTGTAGGCCTGTCATGATCCTGGGTCCATAGTGGTGTGGCCTACAGGCTCTCGGGAGGCCTAGTGGCTCCAGGGAAGCCTGAACTAGAGTGACTACAGGGCCTACATTTCCCAGGTCACCCTTTGGGCCCTGTGATTGGCTAACTGGGGATTTGGAGGGAAAACTGACACCAGCAGGGGGGCGGTGTCTGGGAAGGGCTGTAAAGGGCCTTGCCCAAAGTGGGAGTTGGGGGGGGGATTTCTCTCCCCCCCCCCGGGAGCAGGGCCAGTGTGAGGCGGCTGCAGGAGGAGGAGGAGGAGGCGGGATCCCTCACGGGGGGTGGGGTCAGTCTGAGACCAGGTGCCCAGGGAAGGCCAGGGGCAGTGGAGTCAGGATTTCTTATTTGGCTGGTTTACCGACCTTTACTGTGCTCGGTTTCCCTGCAAGTTACTCAAGTTGCTGTTAAATCTCTCTAATAAAAATAGTTTGTTACTGTGCCTGGGTCCTCACGCCTCATTTGGTCACTTATAAGGGGAAACCAGCTGGAAAAGGAGTGTCTAAAGGGGTTATGACTTCCAGGTGCGCATGCACACACACACACACACACACACACACACACACACACACACAATACCACCCCCAAGCAGTGGTTACCAGTGTTCCCTCTAAGCTGAGCTAGCTCACAGTTTTTCAGCCTCCAGCTCACACATTTTTGTCTTCACTCAGGAAGGATGGCTCCAGAGCAAACTAATTTATGCAGCGGCCAAATCGCTCGCTCACAACTTTAATGCCAGTAGCTCACAAAGTAGCAATTTTGCTCACAAGACTCCACAGCTTAGAGGGAGCCTTGGTTAGGACCATGGATTCTAGTCTGGGAGAACCAGGTTTGAGTCCCCACTCCTCCACTTGCACCTGCTGGTGGGATAGTGGGTCAGTTATAAGTTCTCTCAGAACTGTCTTCTTTAGACAGAGAAAAAGGAATGCTATGAGAACTTATTAGACAGAAATAACGATTTTAAAACTGATGAGGTATTATTAAGACAAGGTCTAGATTTATCATGGTTAGAAAAACTACAATTAAAGAACAGACTAAAAGGAGGTTAAAAATGGGTTTTCAACACAAACCAAATGAACTGGACAACATTTTGACTGCAGATAATATTAAATTTATGAAGAAGATGTATAAATATTTAATTGAAGACTCTATGAGTGATGAGTTTGTTAAAATATCAATGATAAAATGGATGAAAGATATAGGTAATACCTTAGATATTGATAGTTGGACCAAGATATGGAAATCGGTGAAATTCATGAGGTCAATACCATATAAAGAAAACATTTTAAAAATGTTTTATAGATGGCACTGGTGGAGACGAAGATATCGAAATGCTTTCCTAATACTTCTCAAAGCTGCCGGAAGTGTAAAAATAATGTGGGTACTTTTTTCCATATGTGGTGGAGGTGCCCTAAACTACAGTCATATTGGCTCAAAATACAAAACTATGTACAAAATACTTAAGGTTAAGATACCATTAAAACCTGAGATTTACTTACTTAACATGATCCCAGAGGATTACAAAACTGAAAGGTATTTGTTAACATATATTTTAACTTCAGTGAGAATTTTAATCGCAAAAAATTGGAAACTTGAAAAATTCCCCTTACGAGAAGACTTAGTTCAAAAAGTATTGGACCTGGCAGAGATGGATAGATTAAATATAGCATGTTCAAATAAAAACAAAGAACTATTTTGGAAAATATGGTCATGTGTATACGAGTAGATAGAGACAAAAGTGTAAATTTAGACTCGAACTTTATGTTACATGTTAAGATTATATGATGTCTAAAGGACATCATATATTTTCTGGCTATACCAAAGGAAGGCGTGCCAGCCCACTGATAAATCATCTCCCTCTAAATTTAATAATCTAGTATCTTTCAAAATTACCCATTCTTTAATCCATACCAGAGCAGCCGCCCTATAGTATGTCAACCAGTCCAGAAGCCCTAACCCACCTCTATCTACTCTATCTTGCATATCTTTGAGTCTGATCCTAGGTTTTTTGTTTTGCCAAATAAACATTGAAATTAATTTTTCCAATTGCCAAAAGAATTTCTGATTTCTAATAATTGGTATGGTTTGAAATAAAAATAATATTTTGGGTTGGATATTCATTTTGATTGCAGCTATCTTACCTAGTAATGATAACTGCAGTTTCCCCCACTTTATTAATTCTTTACAAATATCCAAAAGCAGTATCGTATAGTTATCCTCAAATAGAGAACCACATCTACTCGTTAAATTAATACCTAAATATTTTACTTTTTTGACTATTTCAAAACCAGTCTTATCTTTCAAGAGTTGCTTGGTCTTCTCCGAACAATTTTTTGTTAATATAACAGTTTTCTTGGTGTTGATTTTAAGGCCTGCCACCTGGCCATAATCTTGCAAAACGGTGAGTAGTTTGTCTATTGAAGACATAGGATCTACTAGTATAAAAACCATATCATCCGCGAATGCTCGTGCTTTATACTTAAAGTCTGGGAAGAGATCAGGCACAATTTTTTTACGAAGATCCCGTACTGGGTTTCACCTTGTGAAGCTTTTATCAAGCCAACTTTGTTACTGGAAGGGAAGAAATTGTGTTATGCTCATATTTTAGATAAAGATAACAAGTTATTAACACGAGATATTCCAACGGCAAGAAATTACTCTAACGTGGTGGGAAATGTTACAACTACAAGCCAGATATAATATTGACAAGCTAACTGGTTTTTATAAGGAAGCAACGGCTTTTGACAAGGTCTGGTTGGAATCTAGAAACAAAAATATTAAGAAATTGTATAATCTCCTATTGGAGTTTAAGATGTTGGATGAAGTGGTTAAACCTAATATGATATCATGGGCTCGAGATTTGGGCCACTCTGTTGAATTAGAAGCTTGGCAAAAAGCTTGGACTATAAATATTAAAATGACTAGATCTGTAGCCTTTAAGGAAAATTTTTATAAAATGTTTTTTAAATGGTATCTAACACCAGAAAGGCTCTCTAAATACTCAGATACTAAATGTGTGTTGGAAATGTGGAAAGAACTCAGGTGCTTTCTTACATATGTGGTGGCTCTGTGATAAAGCAAAAAAATTCTGGTTAATGGTACAGCAAATACTTCAAGAGATAATTAAAGCTAAAATCCCTTGGAAACCAGAAATTTTCCTTCTCAACTTGCTACCAGAAATGGATAAAAAGACAGATAAGATAATCTTAATACATGGCATTACAGCAGCTAGAATTATATATACAAAATACTGGAAGACTACTAATACCCCGAGTTCCCAGGAATTTTTACAAAAAATTCTCGAAGCAATGGAAATGGATAAACTAACTAGAATTTTAAAGGGTAAAGATAATGAATCTTTTAAACTAGTTTGGGCAAAAATGTATAATTGGTTAAATGGGAAAACTAAATAAATAATATAACTGTATTTGGTGGATTGAATTTTTTTTTCTGAATTAGATTTGATGGATGATAAGTTTGTATATTAATTCATTATGTTTGTATGAGCCCTATTGGTTATTATACCTTAGAATGCTTCTCTCTATTGAAATATTGTTGATACTATTGTTAAGTGTAATACTCTAAAATCAATAAAATATAATCAAAAAAATGTTACATGTTAAGATGAATGTATGTAAAGTATCTTGTGATCTACTGTAACGTAATACATGTAAATTCTAATGTATATTGGACATATGTGGAAATAAAAGGAAAATATTTTTTTTAAAAAAAGAGCAGTTCTCAAAAGAGCTCTCTCAGCCCCACCTACCCCACAGGGTGTCTGTTGTGGGGAAGGGAAGGGAAAGGAGATTGCAAGCCACTCTGAGACTCCTTCAGGTAGTGAAGGACGGGGTACAAATCCGATCTCTTCTTCTTCTTCTTCCCTCCCCCCACCTTGAGCTTACAGGGCTACTCTACTGAGAATCCAGGTGGACACAACTGAGGGCCAGACTAGAGTGGGTCAGACCCATCTAGTTTGGGTGTGAGGACCCCAACAGAGAGGGCTCTGACTGAGAAAACAAATGTGTTAGTCTGACTTCAAACAGGATCTGATGTTGTACAACTGAGACAGATTCAAATGTAAGTCCTTAAGGTGCCACTGGACCTTTTGTTTTATGGTGCTACAGATTTCAAACCACTGGCCTTATCTTTCCAGATCATGGTAGCCAAAGCCAACTTGCGTTTCCTTGGCTGAACAGAACTTAGGGCCACTAATGTCGACCCGTTCACTACCCCCCCCCACTTCCAGTAGACACCCCCCCTTGCCAATCACTGTCTGCTATGGGGAGGACAATGCGATGGTGGGGGTGGGGGGAAAGGATATTTCTGTACAAGACAGAGGACACTTTCCCATCGGGGGGTGGGGGGCTCACTGGTAAAGCTAAACAGCATGTGATATGAAGCGGATGGGGAAGTCCCCAATGTTGGCAGAAGACTTGGGATTAGGCAGAGGCTATGAGGGAGCTCATCTGTAGGCCCCCACGAGGTGGCAGTGATCATGGCGGTAAAGGCTTTTTCATCCGCCAAAATTTCACTCAGCTCAGTTTTTTACAGTGATTCAGGACTTGATAACATCTAAATCCAACCCTGTTAATTATGGTTATTTGGCCACTGGTGTCAGCTAATGCTGCCATCCCCTGCCCGGGAGGTGGCATGAGTCACCCTGTGACATCAGGTGCATGGAATGTTCTGTTTTGTTTCTCATAGCCTGCTTATCGCTCACTGCCTAGCTCTGACCTTGGAAGACTGTTGGTGTCTGGCTATGTATCTTCCCGCTTTTTCCCTGAGAACCTGAAGCCAGTATATTGGGCACCTTTTTCTTGATTTATATGATCGGTTGCATTCCTTTGTGAGACCCTCTTTGAATTCTGTATAATTGCCCTGCCCAGGGATCATTCTAACCATTACTGACACAGGATGTGTAGGTGACCACAACAGACCTTTCTCAATAAAGACTACCTTTCTTTAAGGATGCTTGTTGGTGACTGACTCTGTAGGACTCTCACATCTGGCTGTGATTTTTTTTACCAGTAAAATCTCACCAATCCATTCCAGCTTGGAGGCAAGGCTGAGAGTAGATCTGGTACCAGGAGGTGGGTGGGTGGGTCAGAAGCACTGGCTTTTGTTATGAACAGATTCAGCCTGACCTTACTAACAGATGCAGCCTCCACTTCTGCTCTTGACTGATCCCCAACCTGGCTTAAAAAGTTGTGCCAGGAAAAGGCAGTGGAACCTCTGGTTAAAACCTTGAATGTGTTGCTGTCTGAGGGGCCTCCCCAGTCCTCTGAAGGAGGAGGCATCTGTTAGGCTTCTTTCTTAACTGTTTCTTTTATTAAACAAAAGTTCGCTGGCTATATGGCTAGATGGCCATGTGACAGCAGTGCTGATTCTGTGAACTTATTTATTTTTTGAGTGGGAGGGCAGGAAGGGTTGCATCAGTGCTTAGTTCTTGTGGCCCTTTCTTACACGCCCAGGGAAATGCTGGTCGTCGCTTTGGGGTCAGGAAGCCATTTTTCTCCAGGCCAGTATGGCTGGGGATCCTGGAGGTTTGGGGGGGAGGAGTTGTCATCTTCTGAGCATGAAGCAGGGGTCACTGGGGGAGGGGTGGGGAGGTATTTCTGAATTGCCTGCATTGTTAAGGGGGTTGGACTAGATGACCCTGGAGGTCCCCTTCAGCTCTATGATTCTATGAGTCTAGAAAGGCTAACCTTGCTGTTAGAACAGGAGAAAGATGAGACAAGAGCAGAGTAGTAAGTCCCACTCACCTGCTCCAGAACACTGGAGAGACTCCAAGCCTTCAAGAGACTCCAAGAATTGCTGCTCCAGCCAAGACGTGTAAGTTGTCTTCTCCCCAACAGGCACAATTTCAGTTGTGGAATCCCTGAAGATTAAATCTGCTCCTTGGAAATCTGTGGAATTGAACATTTTAAACCCATGTCCATTGTCGTCATCTCCAAAGAAATCCTGAAATGCAAGCAGAGATTTCCCATTATACCAGGAAACTTCTCACAGTTGACACATTTTAAAACATTTCCTTTCATGCCTGGAAGGTGTCAGAGATATTTCTCTGGCTGACAGCTTTCTTACAGGAAAGGCCATTTTGATTCATGTCTGCACAGAAGGGGAGGTGCTGGCCCAGGAACAGAAGTGCATCCCATCTTCACCTGTACAAACCTGTCTGCAGTTTAAGATCAGCAGTGGCACTGGAACGCTTGCCCTTCCAGAGGGTGGGGAAGAGCACTATTTGGTGCACCTGTCAGTCATTTTTGGCTGATGGCTGGATTCTTGTTTCTGTTCTGCTGCCTGGGTTGGTCTGACTGGCCTGCTGTTGTGACTCTTCCGCTGGCAAGGGTTTCTACCACACCTTACCATGTCTGCTCTTCTGTTACTGCTCAGGGTCATTACATTCATTAGGCAGTTTTCATTACTGCTGCTTTTCTAAAACACTTTAAAAGTGGGATGTTAGAGCTGGCCCAAGAACCATTCTGCTATAAAGACCTGGTTGAAACCTGGGGCAAAAGGGCCCAGAGTATAAAAGGCATGCAACAATTTAGGAGCATTGACATGACAATCTTGAACCCATCCGTTTTCCTCAGGACCGAAGTCCTTCCATCTGACCAAATAGAGGAGGCAGCCACACCGTATTTTGCAGTCCAAGATTTGCTCCACCTCATGGTACGGTTCATTATTCAGAATCGGGGGGGGGGGGGGGGAGGGGGAGGAGGATGCCATGCATTTGGCCCAGGATCTCATTTCAGGAGGCTGAAATGAAAAATCGGATGAATTCCCTTAAGAGATTTGGGCAAAGCTAGTCCAACAGTCACCTCGTAATTTTGCGCACCACAGGAAATGGCCCTACATACCGCCAGCCAAGCTTTCTACTAGGCTGTAGTCCTCTCAAGTTTTTTGTGGATAGTTATACAGAATCTCCCGATTTAATGTCCCAAGGCTCAGCCCTGTGTTTGTCAGCTTGAGCTTTGTAAGTAGCCTTAGCTTTAGTCAATGCCTTTTGAATTACAGGCCATTGGTCTTGCAACCCTTGCCACCAGCCCGGCAGGTCCCCACACCCCAGTTCAGGAGTAGGAGCAGACATCATGGGGAGAGGAACTCCCTCATATCCATACAGAGCCATGAAAGGGGACACTCCCATCGAAGAGTGCACAGAGTTATTGTAGCTATACTTTCCATAGGGTAGCAAATTTACCCAGTCATCTTGCTGGTAATCAGTAAAACATCTGAGAAACTATTCTAAGACATGCTTGACTCTCTCTGATTGGCCATTGGTTTCTGGGTGGTAGGCACTACTGAGGCATTGCTCAATGACCAAAAGGTGCAGAAGTTCCTTCCAAAACCATGCAACGAATTGCACCCCTCTATCGAATATTATCTTCTTTGGAAAAGAATGGAGCCTCACAATGTGGTGCATAAACATCTTGGCCAATGCCTTCACTGTGGGAAGTTGCTTGAACAGGATGAAATGGGCCTGCTTCGAGAACAGCCATCCAAATCAACCATCCAAATCACCGTTTTCCCTTTACTGGGGGGCAAGACACAATAAAGTCCATAGAGATTACCTCCCAGGGTCTGGTGGGGGGTTCTAAAGGTTTCAGTAGTCCTGGAGTTTTCCCACCCCGGCGCTTATTCATCAGACAGGTGGGACAGGAAGTAACATACAAGGAAATGTCCATCTACATGTGCGGCCACTAGAATTGTCGTTGCAACAAGTGCAGAGTCTTAAGAAATCCGATGTGCCAAGCCAGTTTAGATTCATGTCCTCATTTCATCACTTCCCCCCGCATGGATTTAGGCACAATCACTTTCAACCCCTTATACCAACAGCCGTTCTCATTTTGCTCCAGCCCCCAAATAGAAGCGAGTTCTTCCTTGTCTGCTTCTGAAACCGTCTGCTTGAAATCTGATAGCCCACGGGTCCCCCTCCCTTTCCCCCGCCACCTTCGCTTGGCTGTGAGTGATGACTGCCCCTCCCAGCTGTGAGAGCGTGAACATAGATATGGATATGAGGGAGTTCCTTTCCCCATGATGTCTGCTCCTACCCCTGAACTGGGGGGGGACCTGCCGGGTTGATGGCCAGGGTTGTAAGACCAATGGCCTGTAATTCAAAAGGCATTGACTAAAGCTAAGGCTACTTACAAAGCTCAAGCCGACAAACTCAGGGCTGAGCCTTGGGACATTAAACCGGGAGATTCTGTATATCTATCCACAAAAAACTTGAGAGGACTATAGCCTAGTAGAAAGCTTGGCTGGCGGTATGTAGGGCCATTTCCTGTGGTGCGCAAAATCATGAGGTGACTGTTGAACTAGCCTTGCCCAAATCTCTTAAGGGAATTCATCCAATTTTTCATTTCAGCCTCCTGAAACGAGATCCTGGGCCGAATGCATGGCATCCTCATCCTCCTGCCCCCCCCCCTCCTCTGATTCTGAATAATGAACCGCACCATGAGGTGGAGCAAATCTTGGACTTCAAAACAGGGCGTGGCTGCCTCCTATATTTGGTCAGATGGAAGGACTTCGGTCCTGAGGAAAACGAATAGGTTCAAGATTGTCATGTCAATGCTCCTAAATTGTTGTGTGCTTTTCATACTGTGTGCCTTTCATACCTTTGAGACCTGGGGGAATTAGGCATTTGGTTCCCTTCCTTGAATGCAATGACCTGGCAACAGTGATCCACGTAATGGTCACCTCGAGGTTAGACTACTGCAACGCACTCTACATGGGGCTGCCCTTGTCTGAGATCCGGAGGCTGCAGCTAGTGCAGAATGCTCCGGCCAGGCTGCTGATGGGTCTCTCCGTATGAGACCACATCCAGCCTGTACTGAGGACACTGCATTGGCTGCCTATAGCATACCGGATCCAGTTCAAGGTGCTGGTTCTAACCTTTATAGCCCTATATTGTCAGGGGGCTGCCTACCTGAGGGACCGCCTTTTCCCATATGTGCCCCAGAGGGTACTGAGGTCAGGCTCACAACATTGCCTGACTCTCCCTGGTCCGAAAGAAGGGTGGCTGGTGACCACCAGAGCCAGGGCCTTCTCAGTGGCAGCTCCACACTGGTAGAATGAGCTCCCAGAAGACACCAGGGCCCTGTGGGATCTTTTACAGTTCCGCAGGGCCTGTAAAACGGAGCTCTTCCACCAGGCCTTTGATTAGGAGCCGCCACTGATGAACGGACCAGTGGAACCTCTTCTGGTCTGGGATTTATGGGGTGCTGCACCCATCTTGAGTGTGATCTGAACTGCTGCTATCATCAGTCTGTTTTATCTGTGATTTTATCAGTAACTTATGTTGTTTTAACCAATGTAGCTATTGTTTTGATATTTTAACTGTGTTAGCCGCCTTGAGCCAGCTTGCCCGGCAAGGCGGGATATAAATATGAATAATAAATAAATAAATATAAATAAATATAAATATAAAGGGGCCCCTTTAGGGGGGAGAATGTCAGCTATGCTGCCATGGAGAGTGTGGCAGGGGGGAGTTCAGCCTTGGCCTCTGGTATTCTAAGCTTCAATTCTCCTGCATCCTTTATCTCCCACACTGACAAGGGTTGACCTTGGAGACTCTAGAGACGCTCACTGCTTTCCTGCTGGGAACTAAAAGCTGTTAGTTTGAGTCTGAATGTACCTTGTTGCTTATTGGCTTACACCCATCAGAAGACCCTAGTTTGAACTTGGTATATCTACCCCTTCCCTCCTTTGTAATGGCAGTCTTAACACAATAAGTGTTTAGAGCAATACCGAATACTGTAATCAATAAATTGATCCTGTTTAAGGAATGTTGTTGGTTTCTGATATCTGGGGACTCTGACAGACGGATGCTGTAGTCACTCCTCTGCAGCTACAAGTTTAGCCTCTGATGGCCATGGGAGAGTCACCAAAGACAAGCTAAGCATATTTGCACAGTGAGTAGGGTTGCCACCCTCCAGGTGGGGCCTGGAGATCTCCCAGAATTACAACTGATCTCCAGACTGCAGAGATCAGTTCCTCTGGAGAAAATGGCTCCATTCTCCAAACCCTGCCCCCCTTCCCAAGAGGGTCCACCCCCAAATCTCCAGGTATTTCTCAAACTACAGCTGGCAACCCTAGCAAGTGAGGGAGAAAATGGGAACTCCTGATCCTGTCCAGTGCCTGTTTCAAAGAAAGCCTTCTATGGGCACTCATAGACACACAGAGACTGGTACCTGAGCTTTGCTGAGAAGTCCATACACAGCCAAAGCATTGGTGTCTGGGTGGACCATGACAGCTCGAGCTGGCACCTTACCCCAGTGGCACCTGGCAAACTGGCTGACTTCAGCACGGGCCCCGTTGGGACACAAGAGCTGGAAATCCTCAGACCGCAGCTGGGAGGCCCAGGGGGCTGTGTTGATACCTGGAAGGGAGAAACTGGCTCAGTGAGGAGTTTAGAAAAGGGAAAGGAGGGATTTAGGGGCCGCAGCATGCAGAAAACAGCATCATACCATCTGTGTTTTCAAAAACTGAAGAGTGCTTGACAAAGGCTACATCGCCACGATGCTCAGCTAAACACCTGTAAAGAGATACAGCCATGGATTGTTTAGTGCAGTTTTATTACAAATGCAGTTGAATTCAACCCTTGTACCACCACCACCACCTCCCCTTTGTACCTGCAAAACAACTCTCTTGAATCGGCCTGGTCTGGCAACTTTATCTGACGTGAGGACTGGGCTCTGCATTTCAAGTCCTGCCTTGTTCTCTTCTGTGGGGGTGGAAGGGAAATATCCCTTCATGCGTGGAGCATTTGCCTTTGTGGGGGGCAGGCGGGCGGGGGGGGGAATGGAACACCACTGAATTGATTCCCCACTCCCCCCACATGCAGCCAGCTGGGTGTCCTTGGGTCAGTCACAGTTCTCTCTCAGAGCTCTCTCAGCCCCACTTACCTCACAGGGTGTCTGCTGTGGGGAGAAGAAGGGAAAGGAGATTGTAAGCTGTACTGAGATTCCTTTGGGTAGTGAAGGGCGAGGCATAAATCCAATCTCTTCTTCCCTCCCGCCGGGCTGTGGATCATGTTTTGATTACTGTAGGTAATATCCTTAAAGTATCTCAACCTTGCACAAATATAGTCCAGAGTTGAGCATAACTGTTGTATGGTCAAATATCAGTACCTCACATGTCAATGAGTACCCATGAGCAAGGGCTACGATAACCGGAGCAGCAGCCGGCAGAGGGCAATGAAGCAAAGAAGCAGCCAAGGGACAAAGATCTGGTGACTGACCGCCTTTTAGAGTCAGAGAGGGCAAAGATCACACTGGCTTGATTGTCAAGGCATCCCCTTCTGTTACTGAAACCAGAAGCATTATTATTTATTTATTTCAGATATTTCTCCTTGTGCATTATGGCAACATAACAGAAGAGAAGTCACTAAAACCAATACCAAGGCATGAGTGGCAACTAATCTATAATCCAGCAAACAGTTACCTAGGGTTGCCAGGTCTTGTTTGGAAAATACCCGGGGACTTTGGGGGTGGAGCCAGGAGAGGGCGGGGTTTGGGGAGGGGAGGGGCCTCAGCATGGTACAATGCCATAGAGTCCACCTCCAAGGCAGCCATTTTCTCCAGGGGAGCTGATCTCGATCAGCTGGGGATCAGTTGTAAAAGCGGGAGATTCCCAGGCCCCACCTGGAGGCTGGCAACGCTACAGTCACCAAAGGGCAACATCAAATTACTCATCAAATGCAAGAGTAAGCCAATGAGTACCCAAAGCCTTCACAAGAACAGTAAGGTTCTGAATCCCAGGAAAAATAACCTTTTTGTGGTATTTTGATATATAATCCTTACTTGCATATGTGAGTTTAAATGTGAGGATGTTAAGAAATGTCTCTCCTGAACGAGTTCACTCCCATGTCCTCGTTAAAAGAAGACAACAGTTTTACTGTGAAGGTATGTGGCACTGACCACATATGCCATGCCGTTCCATGGATGGCACTTATAGCTGCTTCTTGCATGCAGATTTTTTTCTGGTTACTCGAAAGTTACTTCCTTCTTCAGCCTGGAGCAGGCCAGCCAAAATGAAGAGATGTATTGTTTATTGTTAGAATGAGTCATGAAAGATGAATCTGCTACCAAACTAGCTCTCAGCACAAAGAACCGTCTAGATAGGCTGACAGATCGTGCTGGGGAGGGGGAGTCAGCGCAGTCATGGTGCACACTAGCACCAGTGACACTGGGCAATGGGGTGTGTGATCCTGAGGGGGAAATTTCAGTTACTGGGCAGGTTTCCGTTGAAGGCCAGGACCTCAGAGGTAGCCTTCTCAGAAGTGCTGATAGTTCCACACAGACAGGCACAGACCAGGAGTCTCAGTGCGAGGATGAGAAGGTGGTGCCAGGAGGAAGGGTTTGGATTTGTCAGGACCGGGGGAACTTCCTGGGACAAGACAAACCTGAACAAAAGAGATGGGCTTCACTTGAGAACAGCTCTGAAAGAACTTGTGACTGACCCAAGGTCACACCAGTGGCTGCATATGGAGGAGGAGGGGGGAATCAGACCCGATTCTCCCAGATTAGAGTCCGTGCTCCTATTCACTACACCAAAATGACTGCATAAACACTCAGGGTAATATTGACAGGAGTATAACAGAATTTGGGAGCGAGGGCAGGATGGTGACTGAGGGCCACGTGTGGAGACAGAGGAGCCGAGGGAGGCGAGAGTAACTGGGGAGGGGGAAAGCTTTGTATGTGTCTACATGCCCATGCTAGAGTCTCTGAGCCCAGACGGGGGAGCTGGAGTGCTTGGTGCTCAAAGACAATTTAGATATAGGAGGTATCTCAGAAACATGGTGGAACGGGGAAAGTCTAACAGCAACCCCATGGTATAAGTGTTTATTGCAGGACAGGAAGGGACAAATTGGTGGAGGTGTTGCGTTATACATCAGACTGGCTGAAGAGTCTGGGGCTTTTCAGTTTAGAAAAGGGATGACTGAGGGGGGACATGATAGAGGTTTATCAAATTATACATGGCGTGGAGAGAGCTGACAAAGAGAACTTTTTCTCCCTCTCCCAAAATACTAGACTCCAATGAAGCTGATGGGCAGTAGGTTTGGGATGGGCAAAAGGAAATACTTCTTTACACAGGCAGTGATGAAAATGTAGAATTTGCTGCCAGAGGATTTAGTGATGGCCACAGGAATAAACAGCTTTAAAAGGGGATTAGATAGATTCATGGATAAGTCTATCAATGGCTACTAGCCATGGCGACTGAGGGGAACCTCCACATTCAGAGGCACTAATCCTCTGAATCCCAGAGCCAGGAGGGAACATCAGGGGAAGGCCTCGGCCTCTATGCCCTGTTGTTGTTGGCCATCCAGAGGAACTGGTTGGCCACTGTGTGAGACAGGATGCTGGGTGGGATGGACCAATGCTCTGATCCAGCAGGGATCTTCTTATGGATTATGGGCTAGGTTTCTGTGGTGCATTTTTTTATCTATTGCTGTAAAACAAGATATATTGATCTATTGTTTTTAATTAATATTGTCACCTGCCTTGAGTCCCTTAGAGGAAGGAAGAAAGGAAGACAGAACTTAACCGTGGGCACAGTCCAGAAAGATGTATACGCTGGTGATCACAAAAGCACCCAAAGAACCGGCAGCTGTTCTTTCTGCTCCTCCAGCTGGGAATTGCTATGCTAAGTGAGAGCCTCCATTTGCTTACGGCTGCTGCTACAGGGTCCTGCAGCAGACTGCATGGTGCAGAAGGGGGAGAGAAGGACTGCCTACGGCCAATGCTCCCTCTAAGCTGTGGGGTCTTGTGAGCAAAATTCTACTTTGTGAGCTACTGGTATTAAAGTTGTGAGTGAGCGATTTGACTACTACATAAATTAGTTTGCTCAGGAGCCATCCTTCCTGAGCCAAGACAAAAATGTGTGAGCCGGAGGGTAAAAAACTGTGAGCTAGCTCACACTAGCTCAGCTTAGAGGGAACACTGTCCACAGCAGCTTCTGATAGGCAAGCAGGGTGATAGCAACCCAAGGCCTGGCTAGCCACAGTGGAGAGTGACCAGCAAGAGGCACATCATCTTGGAGAACGGAGTCGGCATGGGAAGGCAGAAGGTGGTGTGGGGGTGCTGCAGGCATTGGGAGGGTCAAGAAGCTACTGGACAGGAGGTGAGAAGGGAGCTGATGCCGCACGCTGTGGGAGGCCTGCCAGATTTCTAGGTAAGCTGACAGCAGTCACCTGTACAGCTCATTAGCCAGTCCCAGGGAACAGTGCGGCATTCTGGCTTCCAGAAACCCAACAGCTGATGGCCGCTCATGTCTTCCCCTTACCTGAAGGCTCCAGTATAGCCGTAATAGTGCTCCTGGTCACTGGCACTGCATTTGCCGTTCCCGTTGCTGTCGCCAGTGCAGAGTTCACAAAGGCTGGCTGGGTAATCATCCCTCCTGGCAGTGGGAACACAACTGGCCGAGAAAAAGGAACTCACCGCTGGAACGAGAAGAGACTTGGCTAGTGTCGCAACAATGATGCTCGCAGGGGCTCTGTGAGAAAGGCAGAGACTTCTGGGAGGGGCCTCTCCCGCTGCCAGCCTGGCCAGGGTCCCTGCCGCTCTCACCGGACTGGGAGTGTGGGGTGCCAAAGTAATTCTGATGGCCAGAGAGGCTTGAGCCAGGAGGATGACGCCATCCTTCCTGAGCCTGGCATGCTCCCAGGCTGACCATGTCCGCTTGATGTGTGTGTGCATCTTACACAAACACACAAATATGCTGTACACTACTGGACCATCTGGCTCCACAGTGCATGGTGGCAGGCTTCCTGTGGCATGAGAAAGATCTCTGCCAATGCCAGCTACCTGAGAACCTTTGAGTGGACGCAAAGCTAATGCCCCACCCCTGGCATCGCATGAAGCCCCCTTACAGCAAATCACACACACACACCCTGTCTATCAGCCGTGTCCACTAGTACCATCTTCTCTAGCTGGCAGTGAGTGACTCTCCAGGGTCTCAGGCAGGGAAAGCTCTTTCCCAAGGTCTCCTGCCCTGAGTTCCTGCAGCAGTGAAGCAAGTTCACAATGAATATGAAAGAAACAATTACATTTGATTTCTGAAAGGAGGAACTTTCCAGAAATGGGGGGACTAAGAACATAGGAGCCAATGTTTGATCAGGCCAGCAGCCCATCCAGTCCAACACTCTGTGTCACACAGTGGCCAAAAACACCAGGTGCCCTCAGGAGGTCCAGCAGTGGGGGCAGGAAGCCCTCCTGCTGTTGCCCCACCCCCAACACCAAGATTACAGAGCATCACTTGCCCCAAACTGAGAGTTCCTATCTATACTTTGTGGCTAATAGTCACTGATGGACCTCTTCTCTTAAGAACTGAAGAGAAGCCAATGTTGGACCAGGCCAGTGGTCCATCCAGTCCAACACTCTGTGTCACACAGTGGCCAAAAACACCAGGTGCCCTCAGAAGGTCCAGCAGTGGGGGCAGGAAGCCCTCCTGCTGTTGCCCCACCCCCAACACCAAGATTACAGAGCATCACTTGCCCCAAACTGAGAGTTCCTATCTATACTTTGTGGCTAATAGTCACTGATGGACCTCTTCTCTTAAGAACTGAAGAGAAGCCAATGTTGGACCAGGCCAGTGGTCCATCCAGTCCAACACTCTGTGTCACACAGTGGCCAAAAACACCAGGTGCCCTCAGAAGGTCCAGCAGTGGGGGCAGGAAGCCCTCCTGCTGTTGCCCCACCCCCAACACCAAGATTACAGAGCATCACTTGCCCCAAACTGAGAGTTCCTATCTATACTTTGTGGCTAATAGTCACTGATGGACCTCTTCTCTTAAGAACTGAAGAGAAGCCAATGTTGGACCAGGCCAGTGGTCCATCCAGTCCAACACTCTGTGTCACACAGTGGCCAAAAATACCAGGTGCCCTCAGGAGGTCCAGCAGTCGGGCCAGGACACTAGAAGCCCTCCCACTGTTTACCCCCACCCCCGCCAAGCACCAAGAATGCAGAGCATCACTTGCCCCAGACTGAGTGTTCCTATCTATACCTTCTGGCTAAGAGCCACTGATGGACCTCTGCTCTTAAGAACAGAAGAGAAGCCAATGTTGGATCAGGTCAGAGGCCCATCCAGTCCAACACTCTGTCACACAGTGGCCAAAAACACCAGGTGCCCTCAGGAGGTCCAGCAGTGGGGCCAGGACACTAGAAGCCCTCCCACTGTTGCACCCTCCCCCGCCCAAGCACCAAGAATACAGAGAGCATCACTGGCCCCAGACTGAGAGTTCCTATCTATACTTTGTGGCTAACAGCCACTGATGGGCCTCTGCTCCATATGTTTATCCAATTCTCTCTTGAAGCCGTCCATGCTTGAAGCTGCTACCACCTCCTGTGGCAGTGAATTCCATGTGTGAATCACTCTTTGGGTGAAGAAGTAGACCAAATTCCTGCTATGGCCGTACCATGGTCAGAACACTATGCCCTGAAGGCCCACATGAATATTCCACCCCGACCCTGTGTGGATGGCGAGCATATGTGAGCCCCCCTGAGCCTGCCTCAGCAGGGAGGGTGGGATATAAATTAAAGCAAATAAATAAATATAGATAAATTTTAACTCGCCTGCAGAGCCAAATGGGCCCTGAGTGGCTTCAGATGGCCCTGCGGGAGCCGATGCCCCCTAGCAGCTTTTTGGATGAACT
This sequence comes from Lepidodactylus listeri, assembly GCA_029233225.1. Classification (NCBI taxonomy): domain Eukaryota; kingdom Metazoa; phylum Chordata; class Lepidosauria; order Squamata; family Gekkonidae; genus Lepidodactylus; species Lepidodactylus listeri. Next base: position 71,246 of record JARCFY010000005.1, read on the forward strand.
TGTCGAGGACTGGCATAACCGACTCTTGGCAGCTGTCGACAAGATTGCTCCCCGGCATCCTCTGTGCCCTCACTCTAGGCTTGCTCCATGGTATACGCAGGAGCTGTGGCTGATGAAGGGAGGGCTCAGGCGGCAAGAGAGGCAGTGGCAGTGTGCTCATGATGAAGCTACAAGAGCATCCTATTGGACATTTATGAGATCCTGTGAGAGGGCAGTCAAAGCCGCTAAATATCATGCGGCCACAACTGCATCTGTGAGCTCTCGCCCAGCCCAATTGTTTAGAATGATTCGGTCTATTACTACTCTGCCGCAGGGCAGAGCAAACGCTATGGAATTGGAGATTGGCTGAGAGGCCTTTGTGAGCTATTTCGCAGATGAAGTCTTGTCGCTCCACCACGATCTTCCCGCCACGGTTGGGACAGGGAGGGAACTCGAGGCTCCATGCACGTCTTCCTGTCAAGCTCTGGATTATTTTGGTCCCCTCAGCCTAGAGGAGGTCGACGTGTTACTCTCAACTGCACGCCTGACCACTTGCAGCCTTGATCCGTGCCCGGCATGGCTAATTAAGGCTGGCTGTGATGGGCTACAAGGTTCCCTGAGGGAAATAATCAACAAGTCCCTCTTGGAGGGGCTGTTCCCTGGGGCACTAAAGGAGGCAGTAGTCCATCCTCTCCGTAAAAAATCATCTCTGGATCTGGCTGAATTGACTAACTACCGGCCAGTTTCCGATTTGCCCTATCTGGGCAAATTAATTGAGAGGGGGGCGGCAGCCCAGTTACAGGGTTTTTTGGATGACACCTCCGTATTAGACCCCTTCAGTCCAGTTTCCGAACAGGCCACGGGATGGAGACAGCACCGGCCGCTCTCATGGATGACCTCCAGAGGCATCTGGATCGAGGCAGTTCAGCAGTGTTGGTGCTGTTAGACCTGTCGGTGGCATTCGACACAGTCAACCACCAACTACTGATCCACCACCTTGCCGACACTGGGATCCAGGGGTCTGCCTTTCAGTGGCTTTCCTCAGTCCTTAAGGGTCGGGGACAAAGGGTGGCCATATGGGAACAGTTGTCCCAAAGGTGCCCACTAGTCTGTGGAGTGTCCCAAGGGGCAGTGCTTTCCCCGATGTTAACATCTATATGTGCCCCCTTACCCAGATTGCCTGGAGGCATGGGCTGGGCTGTCACCAATATGCAGATGACACCCAGCTCTATCTGTTGTTGGGCAGCCAGTCAAACTCCAGTCCGGAAGATCTGGACCTGGAACTGAAAGCCATGGCTGGATGGCTTAGACTGAGTCGACTGAAATTGAATCTGATGAAGACGGAGGTCCTATGCTTGAGTCGGAGTGGCCCGAGGGTAGGGATCCCACTCCCGACTTTCGATGGGGCGCCATTGGTGCCAGAGCCAAGGGTTAGGACCTTGGGAGTGCTCTTAGATGCCTCCCTTACAATGGAGGCCCAAGTAGCAGCTGCTGTGAAGACAGCCATTTACTATCTTCGGCTGATTAGGCAGTTGGTTCCCTTCCCTGAACGAAATGACCTGGCATCAGTGATCCAGGCAACTGTCACCTCAAGATTGGATTACTGCAGTGCTCTCTGCTTGGGGATGCCCTTGTTCCAAATTCAGAAGCTGCAGCTGGTGCAGAATGCAGCAGCTAGGCTGTGGTTGGGTCTCTCTATGTGGGAACACATCCAGCCTGCACTAAAAGCACTGCAATGGCTGCCTATAGCATACCGAATTCAGTTCAAAGTGCTGGTACTTACCTTTGAAGCCCTTTATGGTCAGGGGCCTACATACCTAAGGGACTGCCTTTCCCCACATATTCCCCAGAGAGCACTACAATCAGGGTTTCAAAATCGCTTGGTTCTTCCAGGCCCCAGAGAAGCCAGGCTTGCAGCAACGAGGGTCAGGGCCTTCTCAGTGGTGGCTCCATACTGGTGGAATGAGCTCCTGGAAGACATCAGGGCCCTGCGGGACCTCTTACAGTTCCGCAGGGCCTGTAAAATGGAGCTCTTCCACCAGTCTTTCGATTAAGGAGCCACACTCATCCGTCTGAGGCCCTGGCCCCAATATCATTAATAATATAATCAATAACATCAATAATATCAATAACATCGGTATTATAACAACTGCATAGCCTGTGCTCCACTGACATGACTCAGACCATGTTGTTAACTGACTGTCAGATTCCTGCCACCGTTCTATTGTGCTAGCACTTTGTGTGCTGTTTTTAGATCAATTTTATTGTAATTTTATTTAATCAATTGTTTTATCTTGCTATAATACTATGTAAGCCACCCTGAGCCTGCTTCGGTGGGGAGGGCGGGATATGAGTTAAATTAAATACATACATACATACATACATACATACTACCTCTTATCCTTTCTCTAACCCGACTGCTCAGCAATTTTGTGGAGTGCTCACAAGGAGTCCTTGTCTTGTGAGAGAGGGAGAAAGGGACTTCTTTCTCCTTCCTGCTCTGTCCCGTGCATCACCTTGTCAGAAGGACGTTGAAAGGGAGACTCAGGAGGACAGTCAAACCCTCCCAGGACACTTTGAAACAGTACACAGTCACATTAGCAGAACCCCAGACAGAACACATTCTTCAGTTTAGGAAAGATAGCTCCTCTTGGCATGGTTAACGACGCAAATGAAACAAGCCCTAAAAGCAGGGGTCATTTGGGGCTGGAGCGAGGCGGATTCTCTGATCTGATTCGGCCTGCCAAATTGCTGCCAAAATGTGGTGGTGGCTTTAAAAGCAGCTGGAGGGGAGGTGGTTTGAGGAAGAGGCTACAAACTTACAGGGCAGCTGCTGGGGCCTCTCCCCCAAATACCCACCAAATTTCAAGAAGATTGGACCAGGGGATCCAATTCTACGGGCCCCCAAACAGGTCACCCCCATTCCTTCCATTGTTCTTTATGGGGAAAAGTAACTTTTTCCCACCACAGAGAACAATGGAGGGGGTGGGGCAACCTGTTTGAGGGCCCAAAGAATTGGACCCCCTTGTCCAATCTTCTTGAAACTTGGTGGGTATTTTGGGGAGAGGACCCAGCAGCTACCCTGCAAGTTTGGAGCTTCTCCCTCAAACTCCCTCTCCTCCAGTCCCTCATATACCCTATGAGTTTTTGCCATTGACTTCAATGGCCCATAGGGTATAATGGGACTGAAACCGACATTCGGCTGGCGGAATGACTCCAGAATGGGCTTGCATTGCCGAAACTGACATGGGGGGGGAGGGGTCATTCGGCAGCTGGAACAGATGCGGCCTGATTTGGCCCGATCTGAATTGGGCCAAAAAAATTTTATGTGCACACCCCTAGTGGGCACAAATGGCAGTGGTGGCAAGCCCCTCCCCCAGCTCTCAGAGGGCCTGTGGGGGAAGCGAAGCAAAAAGGGGTTTAAAGTTAAAACCCCTTCTGTTTAGAGTTGTGTGGCAGTGATCTTTCCATTGTATTCTATGGGGCCCTTCTCTCTTCGCTTCCCCCATTACCACCCGCCTTGGCCAGGCCAGCTGGGGAAGGGAAGGGAAGGCTTTTGAAGATGCCCCCCCCTTGCTTCCCTTTCTGACACACTTCCAGTGATGTCAGGGGGCGTGGTATATGCTAATCAGTTATGCTAATAGGTATGCTAATGAGCTTCTGCACCTCTTTTTCTAGTGGAAATTTTAAAAGTGGAAGTTTTATCTGAATGAAGTGCATGGAAAGGAGTGTGGCTTCTAGCAAAACATGGAGGCAATAAGGTGAGCAAAAAAAGAATTTGAGGAGTGGATCGATAAAAACATTTAGAAAAACAATAAGCAGTTCTTCAAATATAGCAGAAGTAGGAAACCAGCCAGGAAATTAAAGGATTGCTTAAGGAAGATAAGGAGATTCCAAAGAAACTTAATGAATACTTGGTGTCAGTTTTCACCATGGGAAATGTGGGGCACATACCCAGGCCAGAGTCTCTGTTTTGGGGAATGGTTTCTGAAGAACTAAGTCAAGTTGAGGTCCTGAAACATGAACAACCAGGGCTATTTTTGGGCAGGAACGCACAGGAATGGAGTTCCAGCTGGCTCCTGAGTTGGCCACACCCAGCAGGAACTGATTAGCATAATAGGCCACACCCAACAGCAGAAATTCATTAGGATTGGCTACATTAGGAATGTGGCTTAACATGCAAATTAATTCCTGCTACAAAAAAAGCCCTGGGTTTTGACAACAAACAAGGTAAAGAGAATAAGAAGCAAGAGGTGGGTGTGGCTGGATGGCCACTCTTCTGGTAGCATGGGGGTGTGGCCTAATATGCTAATAAGCTGTGCTGTCAGTGGTGTGGCCTAATACACTAATGTCTTTCTGCTGTTGGGTGTGGCCTATTATGCTAATGAGTTCCTGCTGGGCTTTTTCTACAAAAAAAGCCCTGTGAACAACTACTGGAAAAATTAAAAATAAGTACATTCAAGGATCGTAATAAACTCAAATGTGAAATTGCTGATCTACCAATTAGTACATGTAACCAATCAGTACGTTCAACCTCTGTGACAGAAAACTAGAAAGTGGTACATGTCACACCCATTTTTTAAAAGTAGTCTAGAAGGTATCTAGGAGATTATGGGCCTGATCATCTAATATCTGTTCAGGGCATATTAGTAGAAACTGCAATTAAAGAAATACTGAGAAACAAAGCCAGCACGACTGCTGCAAAGGGAAGTCCTGCCTCGCCAACCTGGGCAGATTAAAAAACATGTGGACAATGGTGACCCAGTAGGTGTTACCTAAGAGAAGCCATGTTGGAACAGGCCAATGGCCCATCCAGTCCAACACTCTGTCACACTGTGGCCAAAAATACCAGATGCAACCAGGAGGTCCACCAGTGGGGCCAGGACACTAGAAGCCCTCCCACTGTTGCCCCCCCAAGCACCAAGAATACAGAGCATCACTTGCCCAAGACTGAGAGTTCCATATAAAAGAACATAAGAGAAGCCAGTCAGTGTTGGATCAGGACAGTGGCCCATCCAGTCCAACACTCTGTCACACAGTGGCCAAAAACACCAGGTGCCTTCAAGAGGTCCAGCAGTGGGGCCAGGACACTAGAAGCTCTCCCACTGTTCCCCCCCCCCTCAAGCACCAAGAATACAGAGCATCACTTGCCCCAGACCGAGAGTTCCTATCTATACCTTGTGGCTAATAGCCACGGGTGGATCTCTGCTCCATATGTTTGTCCAATCCCTTCTTGAAGTCGTCCATGCTTGTAGCCGCCAACATCTCATGCATAGTTTTGTACACCTCTATCAGTGACCTCTCAATCACTGTTTTTCCAAGCTAAAGAGCTCTAACCTTGCTTCATAGGGAAGGTTATATACTTGGACTTTATATATTTGGACTTTCAAAAGGCTTTTGACAAGATAACTCACCAAAGACTCAAAGTAAGCGTCTTGGTAGTCATGGGATAAGAAGAATGGGCCTCTTATGGATGAAAAGTTGGTTAAATGACAAGAAACAGATAATGCAAACAGACGGACAATTATTGCAATGGAACAAAGTGAGCAGTGGGGTCCCACAAGAATCAGTATTGGGACAACAGCTATTTAATTTATTCCTAAATTATTTGGAATTGAAGCTAAGATGGACAGTGGCCAAGTCTGCAGAGCATTTGAAATTACTCAGGAGGTGAAAACCAAGGAATGTGGTGAAGAGCTACAGAAGTAGCCTCTCTCCAAACTGGGCAAGTGGACAAAAACAAGAAAAATGTAGTTCAGTGCAAGAAAGTATGAGGTTAACAAAAATGCTAACTTTAAATATATGTTGCTGAGCTCTGAAGTGGGGTTATAGTGGAGAGAGGTTATGAAATAATGTAAATAAATAAATAAGTCAAAATGTTAACTCGATGTGCAGCAGTGCAGTGGTCAAAAAGGCAAAGGCTGTGATGAGGATTATTAGAAAAGTGATTGGAAATACAATGGCCAATATTGCAGTTGCGTAGACCTACAATGGGGCCTCATGTGGAATGCTGTGTGCTGTTCTGGTCACTGCATCTCAAAAAAGACACTGCGGAGCTGGCAAATGTACAGAAGAGGGCAGCCAAGATCATTAATAGGTTGGAGCACCTTTTCTATGAGGAAAGGCTGAAGTGTGTGTTGCTTTTCAGTTAGAGAAAATACAACTAAGGGGGGAGGGCACAAGAGAGGTTTATAAAATTATGCCGGGGTGTTTTTGTTTGTTTTTTTGAATAAAATGGCTAGACAGAAATTCTCCTCTCTGATTCACAATACCAGCACTTGGGGGCAACCAATTAACTGGCTGAATAACAGATTCCCAATGGACAAAGGGGAGTCATTCCTTCTGCACGAGAATTAGAATTGGGGGATTCATGTCTAGTGGACATAGTGATAGGCCATGAGCACAGAGGGCAGTGGCAGGCAGTCCAAAGCCCCACGGCCTGGCGGGGCGGGGCAAGCCCTTGGGCCCAGCAGCAGCAGCAAGACTCAGCTGAGTGGAGCAGGGCAGTGAGGAGCCCAAGGGCAGAAAGGTGGAGGAGCCTCAGCCAGAGGGCAGCCTCTGCAGCCTGGCCCGGCACAAAGGGTATGGAGGCACCAAGCAAGCCTGGGGTGGGGGGAGGACCGAGGCTCTCTGTGCCCCCCCCCATGTTTTGAGGCAAGGCAGGGAATAAGATGAGAAGAGGGCGGAGCTTAGCTTAAGGGTCAGGTGTGGAGCCTGAGGCTAGGAAGAGGGAGGGAGGGAGGGAGGGGAAATGGGGGAGGGCTGGCAGAGGGAGGGGGAGGCAGGCAGGCAGCAACAGCGGCTCTTCTCTCACCAAATGCAGCGTAACCCTGACTGAGGTGGGTGGAGTGAGCCATACCTTCAGAGGCTCTGGCTTGATAAATAAAGGGACCTGCATAAGGAAACAGTGGCTGTGCTTGTTATCACAAGACCTGTGGGCTCCAGGTCCATATGCGATGCTCCCCTGCCCCAGAGGGTGCTGCAGTGGCTTCAGGAGGGAATTAGACAAACTCATGGAAGAATGGTCCCCCTAAAACGTCCCATGGGAACCTCCAAGTTCAGAGGCAGGAAACATCTGACTGCCAGTGACAGGAAGCAAACTCAGGGGGAAGGCCTCAGCCGCCATGACCTGTTCATTGGCTGTCCAGGGCAACTGGTTGGCCACTGTGTGAAACTGGAGGCCTGATCTGATAGGTTCTTAGAAATGCTGTGGCTGAACCTGAGAAGATCACCTCTTGTATGCAGAGTCACAGGTGGTGGTTGTGGGAACAATATTATGGAAGAGTTTCTCACCCTACCCCCCCCCCCCAGTCACACCCCACTGTAACCACCTGTCAGCTATGCTGCCATTGCGAGTGGGGGAGGGCTGGTAGTGGCTGGTTGAATGCCTGCATCTCTTGGAATTTTAGGTTTAATTTCTTGCTCTGTGTCTTATCTCCCTGCCTAGCTCTGACCTTGGTTGCTCTCCTTCCTTTGGGAACCTTTATTCCTTATTTTAGGCACGCTTGCTTGCTTTTTATGATTGGCTCTCGTCCATTGGGGGGGTTTTCTTTGAATTCTGTATAACTGCCCCACTCCCACCCTGAGAGCCATTCTTGACACAAAATGTATGCAAAGATGACCTGCCTTTACTGAACTCAATAAACTCAATCCTTCTGGAGGAACTTTGTTGGGACTGATTGCTGTGGGACTCTGACACCACCCTGAGCTCCTTGGAGCTAGAGCACAATCCAAGACAGCGGGGTGGGAGTGGGGATGCATTTTTTTAAAAATGACATATTCAGGATTCTATTTTTGGTCCCAAGTGTGTCCCCCCGCCCCATTTTTGCCATAGTTGGCGAGGGCAAATGGAAGCTCCTTCCATCCTGTGTGTCACCCTTTGCTTCTCCCAAGGAAGTCACACACTTCCCTCTGGCTCAGCACTTCCCCACTGCTCGGCAGAGAGACCAGGTCCCCCCACCAGAAGGTCATGACCGCCACTGCCCCCCATTCCCCATACCTTGGAGGATGTTGCAGCCCTGTGGCTGAATGAAACCCCTCCTTAGCAGGAGGCCAACAGGTATGTTCCACCCGGCCATCCTCCCGTAGCCAGTGTGGCAGGACTTCTTCCCCCTGAGCTCATGGATGGTGAAGGCGTTGGAAATGTTCCGACTCACCACGGCTACAGCATAGTATGTGTCATCCGTGTCCCCATCTGGAGGAGCAGAGAGAAGCCCTGATCAGCCTTCCCCTCAGTTCCCTCAGGAGGGGCAGATGCCCTGGCTCTGCTCCTGCCTGCTTGACTGGAAGTCCAGGACTGGGGGCAAGGCTGGCTCCTGCTGACTGGGGACTGGAGAGGAAGTGGCACGAACACAGAGTGTCAGGAAGGTAATCAGGCGCACACAGAAGCCTGGCAAGAGGGGAGCCCGAGCAGAGCCACAGAACGGCAGCCTGGCGGGACTGGCGCCTTCTCCTGTCTCTGCTTCTTTTGTGGGGGGGGGAGGCAATTCTCTGTTCCGCGCTTCCCCAGTTCCTCTGCCTCAGGCAGCCGCAGGGCGGCCTCTCAGACACACCGGCCAGTGTTCCCTGGCTTCCTCACCTGCGTAGCGTTCCCCGGCAGCAGGCACTAAACCATATTTCTTCCCAGCCATGTAAATATCCCTTCCTGCCAAAGCCACGGCATCAATGTCTCTTTTCTGCAATGAGAGGAAAACAAGGGTGTGGTTGGAAAACAGCCCCGGAGGGCTTGGCTGAGTCACTGGGGGGGAGGGGGGAGGGATGCTTGGCTGCCTCAGAATGTCACTCCCCACCATCCCCTCCGACTGTGGTCTTAAACCCGGTGAGCACAGAAGCCAAAGGCAGCAGAGAGTGGCAGAAGGACTAGCCCAAACCCTGAAGGGAATGGCCAGCCGGCCAGCCAGCAGTCCCCCCTCCCCCCGAGAGCCACAGAGGGCTAGGGCAGAAAGGGGCCTAATCAGCGGCCTAGTCCAGACCCCCGCTTACGGCAAGGAAATGGCTGAAGCCATTCTTGCCACGGTTGCCAGGAGAGCACTAGCAACAGCGGGAGCCTCTTGGGAGTGGGGAGTGATGATACGCAATGCCAGGACATGATCACTTCTGCTTAGTACTCGACGTGACATCACACCTCTCTAGGAACTTGTCCAGTATAGATTTTTTTAGCATAGAGATGGATAAATTCCTAGAGTGTCATGACATTACTTCTGGGTACAAACTGGAAGTGATGTGACAACACTGCACATCTTTGCTCCCATTGCTCCCTGCCCCCACCCCTTCCTCTCACTGGTGCAAAAAGGCTCAGTATGGCCTGGAGCCCGGGGGGGGAGGGAGAGTTTGCCCACGCCTCCCCCCCACCAAGGAAATGGTGGCTGTGTTGCATGATCTGCTTGAAGACCTCCAGCCTGGGACTGCCCTCCGCTGACTTTATAGTCAAAACACTCTTAGGCCGATTCCGCACCAGTGGTTGCCCAAGCGTCGTCCCCCGATAAAATCCATGGCAGCAGAGCTCATTTCGTAGCAGGAGCTCCTTTGCATATTAGGCCACACACCCTAAGCTAGCCAATCCTCCAAGATCTTACAGAGCTCTTATTACAGGAGCTGATGTAAACTCTTGGAGGATTGGCTACATCAGGGGTGTGTCGTCCAGGAGTCATTTCAAGCAGGAGCTCAGGGGAACGCAGCTCCGGGAGTTGGTGCCAAACCCCCCCCCCCATGAAGGGGAATGCCTGCTTGTGTCATGGCTGCAGCAAAATGACCCCGCCCCCTGGAAAGGTCCTTGTTCCTCCGACCAGCCTTCTGAAGGCTTCAGCCACTACCGAAGCTATCCTCCCAGAAGAGTGGTATTTCTGAGGCTTGGATTAGTAGCGGTCCCCTCTCTGCCAGCTTCTTTCTTTCTTTCTTTCTTTCTTTCTTTCTTTCTTTCTTTCTTTCTTTCTTTCTTTCTTTCTGACATACTTCCGGTGATGTCAGGTGGTGTAGCATATGCAAATAAGTAATGCTAATGAGTTATGCTAATGAGCTCCTGCACCTCTTTTTCTACGAAAGGACCCCTGGTGTGGCCTAATATGCAAAGGAGCTCCTGCTACGAAATGAGCCCTGCGCGGCAGAGCAACAGTTCCCCACTTGTTGCCCTGGGTCAGCAGCTGGCCTGAATCTAATCCTCGTTCCCCCCGGATTTTCTGTTTCAGGGATTTTCAGGTTGTTGTTATTTTGCCACGGGGTTGAAGTCGGGGCATTCTAGTGGGGAACTCGCAAATCGGGGTTTCTTGCTCCACCCCTTTAACGCCCCTCTGCTTCTTTCCCTCCCTTTTCCTGCCTCTCCTCTCCCTTTCCCCTCCCTTTTCCACCCTGGTGTGAGGAGGGTTTTTTGTCCCCTCCATCGTTGCGCTACAACACCATGACACAACAGGAATGGATCAGTATTGTGTTATGATGTCGTAACGCGATGATGGGGGGGGGGGACAAAAAAACCCTGCTCATGCCAGGGCAGGAAAGGGAGGGGAAAGCACGCCTGTTTCCCGAAATGGGTGGTTGCGTTGTAACGCAACCACAGCCCCAATCAAAAAAAAAGGAGGGGGGAAGAGAATGAAGGGGATGCTAGATTCGGGGCAAGGCGACAAATGCGGAACTCCCTCAACAGAATCAGGCCAATTAGACCTGGGGGGAACAGAGAGCAAACCATTGTTGCGGAATCGGCCTTACTGTTAGGAAAGGTCTCCTAACCTTTAGTTACTATTCCAGGAGAGATGTTTTCCATGCAGGGACAGGTGTGTGTGTGTGTGTCCCCCACCCCTATACAGCACAGAGGCAACAGGACTTCCCTGCCCCAGACCTCCACCAATGGCCATCCCCTCACCTCTGGGCCACTGGGGCTTTCCCCGTTTTTTCTTTAAAGATCAGCAACTGAAGCCCACAGGACATTATAGAGCCCACAGGACATTATAGCGATACATGTAAGAGGTTCCCTGAATTGCCAGTCTTCCATTTTGAAAAAGTCTCTATATTTAATTATCAATTTAAAACAAAGAAAAACCCCCCGGTGTGTGTGTTGGGGGGGGGGGATGGCTGCCACAGGGACACTGTCAGGCAAAATCTGAACTTTCCCACCTAGACAGCAGCCATCCAGACTCTACTGTGACCATTTCCAAAATGATCATCCCCTCCCCAGACCCCCCCTGCTTCCCAATGGCATTGACCCATGCAGGAGTGGCCATACGCTCTTCCTTGGTTTGTGAAAGAAAAGACATTTCCTTTCCCCTTCAACAAGTTCTGTAGCCCTTTAGGACACATAAAGCCAGGAGAGGGCCAGGGCTAAGCAGCGGAGCATCAGCCAGGTCCCAGATTCAAATCCAGTGGTACCTTAAAGACCGGCGAGATTTCCACGACTGGTCTTTAGGTGGCCACTGGACTGACTTTAAGGTGCTGTTGGACTGCCGACCAACACAGCTGACCCCCTGAATCTCTCTGCTTGGTCCTCAGTTCAGTTCCTGGCATCTCCAGTTAGAAGGCTCAGGTAGCAGGGCTGGAGAGGGACGTCTGCCTGCCTGCGGCCCAGGAGAGCTGCTGCCGCCCGTCGGAGGAGAGGAGGCTGAGCTGGGCAGGCCAAAAGTCTGTCACAGAAGAGGCAGCTGCATGCGTCCTCCTTCCCGATGACCCCCTTGGCCATGTGGTGCTCTCTGGTGATTTGAGGGATTCTCCTGACATACACAGACACACAGAAGGGCTGGATCTGGGGACATCCCCGCTCACAGGGGCACCATTTCCCCTCCCTGCCCCGTCATGCTCCCCATTCCACTCTCCTCACTCTGCCCCCAAGGTGGCTTTTTGCTGCCTTCGCCCCCAAAAATCACTAGTTGCTGGACTGCAGTACTGTTGCTGCCACTGTTGTTTTTTTTAAGGTGGCAAGAAGTCCACCAGGTGTGTGTCATGGGGATGCCACCCTCTAGGTGGGGCCTGGGGATTACAGCTCATCTCCAGACTAAAGAGACCAGTTCCCCTGGAAAAAATGGATTCTTTGGAGGGTGGACTGTAAAGCATTGTACCCCACAGAGGTCCCTGTCCTCCCCAGGCTCCATCCCCAAATCTCCAGGGGTTTCCCAACCTAGATCTGGCAACCCTCCCCTCCCTTCCCCCACCAGTGGCAACCTGGCAACCCTGTGTATGTAGGGAGGGAGGGAAACACTGAGATAACCCCACCCACCCACCCCAAGCAGGAGTGTTGTGTTGAGACTGCAGAGGCCTCTGAGATTGTGGCAGCACAGAGCGCATGGGGGGGAGCCCCCCTGTCCGATGTGGGAACGGTCTTGGTGCACCTGGGACTCTGCAGAGGCCTTGAGCCCCTGGCGAGCTGCCTCAAGGGACCAAGCACTGTGCTGGTGAGAGGGTGCTGAGGACTCTCTGGGAGCTCTTCATGGTTTTGTATTCCCCTAGCTGAGAGCTGCATGCTGCAAGCTTGGGTGGCCCTGGAGGCGTGGCCTGTCACAGGAACCAGCTGACAACAGACTCTCCTGAAGGCTTCCACAGCTGGGGCCACACCTGGATCCGCTCCATGCACTGCTCTGGACTTTCCGCAGAAACACACTGGATTTCAGGCTTCAAGTTTTTGTCCTTAAAGGCAGTGGCCATTCGGCTGCACTTCCAGATCTCCTCTGTTGACAAGACACACCAGCGCAGGGATCTGGGCAGTCCTATGTTGGAACATAAACAGAGGGAGGGCTGAGGGAGAACTCACCTGGTTGACCTTGATGTTAGCATCCTCACCCGACAATGTTATTTAAGTTTCGAACAGACATGAAGACACAGAATCTCCAGTCAGCACCACGGCCTGTCTGGCTCAGAACTTCCCACTCTGAGCAGAAGCTGCTCTCCAGAACGGCAGGGCCAGAAAGATCTTTCCCAGCCCAGCCACCTGAGGCCTTCTTTGGGAAGGAGCATGGGGCACCATTGGCACTCCCTCCAAGCATCTTTTTGACTGTGGGGATGCAGCTTGTCCCCAGCGTACCTCAGCATGCTGCCCTCATCGTGTTCTCTCTGGCCTCGCGTTTGGACACTTCCCCAGTCGAATCAGATCTGTCGGGGCAAGAAAAGTCCCAGACACTTCTACACAGATGCTGCCTGAGCTGGTTACCACAACCCAGGGCTATTTTTGGGCAGGAACACACAGGAACGGAGTTCCAGCTGGCTCCTAAGTTGGCCACGTCTACAACCAAAACCTCTGGCATGCGTGGTTACAGAGCACGTTGCCGTCCCCACATTACACACAAGAGGGAAAGGCAGCATGTTAAAATGCCCTCTGTCCCTCTGGGGAGCCCCAGGGGATTTCCTTGTCAATTTCACACCGGGCCAGTCAGCTGAGAGTGAAATTGACAAGGAAAAGCCTCTCTCTGCCTTCCCATCTCTAGCTGACATGTCACAGCTGAAAAGGGGGAGGCAGGGAACCCGGGCACCTAGAAAAGGCCTTTCTTTCCCAGCCCCCCACCTAATATGCCAATGAGCTGCACTGGCAGGGGTCTGGCATAATATGCTAATGAGTTTCTGTGGTTGGGTGTGGCCTATTATGCTAATGAGTTCCTGCTGGGCTTTTTCTACAAAAAAAAGCCCTGCCACAACCCAAGAGAGAGGAGGAGGAGGGGGAGGCCATGGTTGGTCAGTCACAGCCCATGCAGCAGTGGATGCAAGTGGAAAAGGCAGATGTGGGATGAGGAAAGAGATTCTGGGTGAGGCTGCAGATGTCAAATATCACCTGGCCCCTCCTGCTACCCTCCTGTGACCATCTGTTGCCATCAATTATTACGGTCTCCAGTTTTCGAGGAGACAGAATGATAGTGGCCTCGTCTCTGCCCAGGCAGGGTAACTGCCCTCTGGGATTTAGCCCTGGCTGCTTCTAATCGTTTAAAACCAGGGCACCATTGTAATAGTTGTGATGTAGTCTGATGGCCATCATTTTAAGGGTTAAGTTTTAAGCTGAGGTCTGGAAGGCAGCAGGAGATGGAGCTGCAAGAGGGCTGAGTGGTTTTTTAATTTGCTTTCAGCTGAGGTGGTTTAGCTGCAGGTACTGTGTGTGGGGACTGTGTTTGGAAGTGTGTGAGTTTTGCGTTGTTGCAGAGAGCTGGCTGCTTGAGATAGGGTGAGAAAGGGCTATTGTTTGACTGTAACTGAGTCCCTGGGTGCATATGACTAGCTGCTAGCCACACCCTCTGCTGGGGGAGGCTTCTATTTAAGGCAGCACCTGGCCAGAGGCACGAGCCTCTGGCACGAACCAAAGGGCTGGGCTCTAAGGGCTGGGCTCTTGGTCTGTGGCTCTTGGCCTAGGGACTCCTGGCCTAGGGGCTTGTGAGAAGCCAAGGAAGAGCCAGAACACCAGGGCCCTAGGCTCCTTGGGTTCCCAGCAAGGTAAGTGGACTTCTACAAGGAGAATACAAAGGGTTTAAAAGAGGGATTATATAAAATTCTTTTTTAAGCAATTATGAAGCCAGAATGCCAGCAAGGGTTTTGGGGCTACCCAGTGTTTTTCACAGTGTGTCACATGTATGATTATCTGCCCACTGGGCAGAATTCTTGAGTGTGTGCCCCCCCCCCGGTGCAATGAGCTCCTGGTTCTCAGGGAACGAGTTTGCTCCCTTGAGGCCAAGGTGGCTGACCTGGAGAAGCAGAGACAGTCAGTTAGGCACGTGGAGAAGACTCTTGGGGACTTGTTAGATATGTCCCACTCTGAATCTGGCAGCCCTGCCGCTGTCAGGGAGCATGAGGGTCGAGAGGGAACAGGGCACCGTGCTGTGGATAAGGGGAATGTACCCTCAGAAGGGACCTCTTCTTCAGCTGGTGAATTGGTATCCTTTCGCACCAAGGACCCATCCCTGGGCAGGGAGGGAGGGGGGCTCTTGGTAGTTGGCGATTCGATCCTTAGGCAGGTAGACAGCTGGGTGGTGAAACCGTGTATTGACCATATGGTGACTGGCCTGCCTGGTGTGAAGGTAGTGGACATTACGTGTGTTCTAGATAGGCTGGTAGATAGTGCTGGGGAGGAGCCAGTGGTCATGGTACATGTTGGCACCAACAATGTGAGGCAATTCAGTCGTGAGGTCCTGGAGGAAAAATTTCGGCTGCTAGGCAGAAGACTCAAGGCCAGGACCTCCAAGGTAGCCTTCTCGGAAGTGCTACCTGTTCCACGCGCAGGGCCAGAGAGACAGGCACAGATCAGGAGTCTCAATGCGTGTATGAAACGATGGTGTAGGGGGGAAGGGTTCAAGTTTGTTAGGCACTGGGATGCTTTTTGGAACGAGAGGGAGCTGTACAAGAGAGACGGTCTCCACTTGTCCCGAGAAGGAACCAGGCTGCTGGCGCTTAAAATCAAAAAGGTGGTAGAGCAGTTTTTAAACTGAATGTTGGGGGAAAGCTGACAGGAGATGAAAAATCTCTGGTTTGGAATGGTTCATCTCAAAGAGATGAAGGGGTAGCTGTTACTTTCCTACAAGGAAATGGATTAGAATTGTCCACTGAGACTGTGGCTAATGATAGGGACTGCCTGGCAAAGTCTCGAGGCAGCAAGAGGAAGGTTGTGGGCTTAACATGTATGGGAAACTATAGATGTTTAATGCTAGAAGTGTCCGAGGTAAAATCGAGGAGTTGGAATGCTTGGTGTTGGGGGAAAACATAGACATTGTGGGTATTTCAGAAACATGGGGGCCCAGATGGCATACATCCGAGAGTTCTGAAAGAACTCAAATGGGAACTTGTGGATCTCCTGACAAAAATATGTAATCTTTCCTTAAAACCTGCCTCCATTCCTGAGGACTGGAAGGTAGTGAATGTCACTCCTATCTTTAAAAAGGGTTCCAGAGGAGATTCGGGAAATTACAGGCCAGTCAGTCTGACATCAATACTGGGTAAGTTGGTGGAAACTGTTATTAAGGAAAAAATTAGTAGGCACATTGATGAACAAAATCTCTTGAGGAAGACTCAGCATGGGTTCTGTAAGGGA
This sequence comes from Lepidodactylus listeri, assembly GCA_029233225.1. NCBI lineage: Eukaryota > Metazoa > Chordata > Lepidosauria > Squamata > Gekkonidae > Lepidodactylus > Lepidodactylus listeri. Next base: position 87,201 of record JARCFY010000005.1, read on the forward strand.
AGATAATGTCTCACTAACCTGTTCGTGTTCTTTGAGGGAGTAAACAAACATGTGGACAAGAGGGACCCAATAGATGTTGTTTACCTCCAGAAAGCTTTTGATAAAGTTCCTCATCAAAGGCTCCTAAGCTCAACAGTCATGAGATAAAAGGACAAGTCCTTTTGTGGATCAGAAACTGGCTAATTAAAAGGAAACAGAGAGCTAGTATAAATGGGAAATTTTCTCAGTGGAGGGAGGTAAGCAGTGGGGTACCGCAGGGATCAGTACTCGGTCCAATGCTTTTTAACTTGTTTATTAATGATTTGGAGTTGGGAGTAAGCAGTGAAGTGGCTAAATTTGTAGATGACACGAAGTTGTTCAGGGTGGTGAGAACCAGGGAGGATTGTGAGGCTCTAAAGGGATCTAAAGGGATCTGTCGAGGATGGGCGAGTGGGCATCAATGTGGCAAATGGGGTTCCATGTGGCCAAGTGCAAAGTGATGCACATTGGAGCCAAAAATCCTAACTATAAATACACGTTGATGGGGTCCAAACTGGCAGAGACTAACCAAGAGAGAGACCTTGGAGTTGTAGTAGAAAACTCAGTGAAAATGTAGAGACAGCGTGCGACTGCAATGAAATAGGCCAACGCTATGCTGGGGGTTATTAGGAAGGGAATTGAAGACAAATCAGCCAGTATCATAATGCCCCTGTATAAATCGATGGTGCGACCTCATTTGGAGTACTGTGTATAGTTCTGGTTGCCACACCTAAAAAAAAATATTATAGCATTGGAGAAAGTGCAGAAAAGGGCAACTAGAATGATAAAAGGGTTGGAGCACTTTCCCTATGAAGAAAGGTTGAAGAGCTTGGGGCTCTTTAGCTTGGAGAAACAATGGCTGAGGGGTGACATGATCGAGGCTTATAAAATTATGCATGGGATAGAGCAGGTAGAGAAAGAAGTCCTTTTCTCCCTTTTTCACAATACAAGAACTCATGGGCACTTCATGAAATTGCTGAGCAGTTGGGTTAGAACAAATAAAAGGAAGTACTTCTTCACCCAAAGAGTGATTAACATGTGGAATTCACTGCCACAGGAGGTGGTGATGGCTACAAGCATGGATGGCTCCAAGAGGGAATTAGATAAACATATGGAGCAGAGGTCCATCAGTGGCTATTAGCCACAAAGTATAGATAGGAACTCTCAGTCTGGGGCAAGTGATGCTCTGTATTCTTGGTGCTTGGGGGGGCAACAGTGGGAGGGCTTCAAGTGTCCTGGCCCTGTAAGCCAGCAAGGCATATTATTTGCTCTTATGAACTGTTAAAAGTCATAAGTTTGAACTTTGGGTTGTCATCTTGCTAGGGGCAAAATGCACTCTCCATTGCAATGAGAGGCTCCAGCCCACAGCGGGAGACTTCCTTCAGAGTTCACACCTACATGGAGACCAGAACTCCATTTCAAAGAGTTCTCAGTCTCTTTTCACGTGTTCACACCAACAGGGAGACTAGGACTCCATTTCAAAGGGTCCTTTTCTCCTTTACGCTGGCCTCTTCACACCTTCCCCCAAAGTTCCTGTAAGAGATTAGGTTGCTTAGCAACTAATGTGGACCATCGAGTGACCTGGCCGAAGCCATCACGAGACGAGGATTGGCACCAAGAAAACGACCAGATGGCCCAGGTGTGAGTTCCTGCTTAGAAGAAGAAGAGAAGAGAAGAGATTGGATTTATACCCCGCCCTCCACTCCCCAAGGGAGTCTCAGAGCGGCTTACAAACTCCTGTTCCCTTCCCCTCCCCACAACAGACACCCTGTGAGGTAGGTGGGGCTGAGAGAACTCTTTCCCAAGCTGTCCTTGAGGGAACAGCTGGTACAGAGCTATGGCTTGCCCAAGGTCATCCAGCCAGGTGCAAGTGGAGGAGTGGGGAATCAAACCCGGTTCTCCAGATTAGAGTCCGCGCACTTAACCACTACACCAAACTGGCTCTCTAGCACCTAGATTTGCAATATTGCCCACTCCCTCCTACCTCCTCCTCCTTATGACACTGACCAATAGTAAGGCTAGTGGGGACGGACCAACTAGTAGGTGTGACAAGGGAGCCTGGTCAGCGCAACCTGCACCTGGTCAGCACAACCTGCCCCAATGCTACCTGATAAAAGATCTTGCACAACAGAAACACAATGCTAGCCACCTTCGACCCCTATCTTTTTACCAACCTCTCACGTCCAGCTTCCTATACCCAATACCTTGCCTCCATCTTTAATCCCTGGTTTGCACAGCCAGGACGGAGCGTGCATCTACAGGTTCAGATCTCGTTCCCCCCATTTTTCCTTTTCATCCCCTCAATCTTCTTGTGGAAGTGAACCACCCATCTCCAGGATAGGTAACGTATCACCACTCAATGAAACTCCTGCTAATGCAACAATGCTATTTTCTGTCTGATTTCCTTAGATCTTGTGTGTATGTGGGTTTTGATTACTTTTTGTATGCTTGAATAACATGTTGTAAGTAAACACCATTCAAAGAAACCACTCAGCCTCATTGCCTATTTTCTGGGAACTCCCGGAGGGAGCGGGACCTTGGTATAGCTGGCAAGAACCCGGTATTCTGCCAATTGCTAATCTTAAATTAAAGCAATTCGGCTAACAGCCCCACTGCTGGACCTCCTGAGGGTACCTGGTGTTTTTGGCCACTGTGTGACAGAGTGTTGGACTGGATGGGCCACTGGCCTGATCCAACATTGGCTTCTCTTATGTTCTTATAGTTTTAATCTTTGATTTTATTGTCTTATATTGATGTTTGTAACCCGCCCTGCGCCCATTTGTGGGAAGGGAGGGATAGAAATTGAATAGAATAAAATAAACTGTGCTCCTGTGAGCTGCCCTGAGCCTGTTCGTGGGGAGGGCGGGGTATAAATTTAAAAAAATAAAATAAATAATAATAAATGATTAAATACAAAAGAGCAGATAAGATAATTAGAGCCTATAAACCTGTGTGGAGACCCCATCTTTAGCCTGCCAAAGGCATTTCTAGTCACCCCATCTTGTTAAGAGCACCAGAGAGAGGATCTGTTGCTAGGAGGACTGCTCGGAAGTTCCACCAAAGAGGGTCACAGAGCCAAGGTGAGAGAGGGAGAAAAACCGTCCCCACAATTCAGGCTCCGCTTGACACAAGGAAATGACACGGGCAAGGGCCAGCCAGAGTGCCAGAACAGGATCTGGGAGACCTATGATCGAATTCCCCGCGTGTGCCGTGGGAGCCCTCTGGGTGCCCTGGGGCCAGTCCCGCTCTCTTTCAGCCTAACCTTCCTCACAGGGTTGTTGTGAGCAGGGCTATTTTTGGGCAGGAACGCACAGGAACGGAGTTCTGACTTGCTTCTGAGTTGCCCATGCCTACAGCCTTCCCTCCTCTTTGGTTCCCCATGTGCCCCGCAAGCCGCAGGGAACCTGGGGAAGCCGATTCTGGGAGGGAGTAGCGCTGTCAGGGGTGTGGCCTAATATGCTAATAAGTTTCTGCTGTTGGGTGTGGCCTATTATGCTAATGAGTTCCTGCTAGGCTTTTTCTACAAAAAAAGCCCTGGTTGTGAGGATAAACTGGAGGAGGGGAGGAGGAGAGAAGCAGCCGACCTCCGACCACTTGATTCCCATGCTGAGTTTTCCAGGGACATTGTGCTGTTTGGTGGTGAAAATAGATGGAGCAGTTATATGGGAATCTGGGAATGGTTCTGTCCTCCGGGACTGACCTAAAGTGGCAGTCTATGTTTGACTGGTTGATTAACTAAAATCTTTCTACCCCACCTTTCCTCTTAGCTCAAGCTGGCTTTGGGAGGCCAAAGACTATGTCAAAAGAACAGTCATGTTTCTCAGCAACTGTTGATATCCCCCCCACCCCCACGGGCCTTCAGGGTTACGGAATGGCCCTGCCTCAGCACCTGGGAGGCAGCCCTCCATCTTAGCAGAGGGAAGGGGCAAGAGCCTGTGTCTGTGGGAAAAGAAAGGGCAGTTTAGGGTCTTGAGGAGATGGTGGGGGACGCAAACAGACACGTGTGGGGTCTGGACCTCTCTCTCTTTCTCTCTGGGATCTGATGTGGAGTAGCAGGTCTCCACCCTCTAAGACAGCCTCCCCCCCCCCCCCCCCGCCAGCTCGGTCTGTATATTCTTAAACAGAGGAAATGCTGACCCCTCTCCTCCAAAGGAACCCCATCCAGCTAAGCAGGAGCCCTGAAACCTCTCACCCCGCAGGGACTCAGTCTCTGTGTGTAACAGTCTGTTCTTCTGAAGAAGGCAATGACTGACTGGGAGTCTCCCAGGGCCACAGGTCTTGCGGAGAAGGGTTGGTGTCTACTGCATTCCCTCTCATCCCCCGTTCCTTTTATATTTCAAAGCCGGTCGTTTTTCGTCAAGGTCTCTCCTTCCCTGGTTAGGGTGCCAAACCACCCCCCCCCCCCCCCCCGGGGCCAGACTTGGTATTTATTTAAAATATTTCTATGCCGCCTTCTAACCCAAACAGGCTCCTCAAGGTGGTGAACGTAACACCAGAAACCAGGGAGGAGTCCAATCCCAGTCACTGGCGGCATACCCCAAACAGAACAAAAAAGTCTTCTTCACCCACTGGCAGAAGACACCGAGGGAGGAAGACAGATGGCTCTCGGGGGGGGGGGGGCAGGGGAGTTCCAAAGTCCTGATGCCACGACCAAGAGGGCCCTTTCTCAGGGTGCCTATTTGTCTAGCCTGGGGCGGGGGCAACTGAAGCAGCAGGGCCTCCGAGGATGTGAGAGAAGGCAGACCCCTTAAGGTATGCTCCCCCCCACCCAAGCTGTACAGAGCTTTAAAGGTCAACGCCAACCCCTTGAATTGGGCCCAGAAACAAACTGGGAGCCCGCGTGGGTGGGAAGACCAGAGTGACATGGTTCCTGTGCCCCCCCCCCCCCCCAGTAGTCTGTGCCAGCCGGAGTTTCCAGTTCCCAGGGCAGCCCCACCTACAGTGCATGTGCAATATTCCTTCTAAGCTCCCCAGTGTTGGGAGCGGAAATTGTGAGCAAAAAAAAGCTGTCAGCATTAAAGTTGTGAGCAAGTCTACATTTGTTTATCACGTAAATTAGTTTTTTTAGATCACTTCCATAACCTTGTAAAAATCTCAGAATAAATTCTTTTACATTATATTTAAAATATATTTTAAGAATAAGCTAGACATTATACGAGGAAACAGAATCAAGTCAAATTTCACCTACCCCTTTCCACTATATTGGTAGACCTGTCCTCCGGAGAATACGTCTACCTGCCACAGTCCACTATATTGGTAGACCTGGCCTTGGACCATCACCTTGCGCTGAGCCTTAGAAAACGTACCAGCACATGTGTATGGAGGGAACTCTTGCAGTCTACTTTGTGTGTGTGTGTGTGTGTGTGAAATATGACAACCAGCATTACAAGTCAAGTATAATGGAGGTGGAGCAATCGCTGTCAGAGCCCTGCCTAACCTAACAAACAGGAAGTTACTTAAATGTTATCAACCTGCCTGAAGTACTTATTTATTCAAATATCTATATCCCACTTTTCCCTGTGACTCAAAGCAGCTTACAAATCATACTGAAAAGCACAACAGGGTTGTGCAAAAAAACCAAAAAAAAAATCATTTTTTCAGGCTCCAGTGTAGCCTATGGGGAACATTATAGTCAATAGGCCCCATAGGCTATAATGGAGAATCGATCCAAGGGTATCTGGGGCTCTGGGGGGGCTGTTTGTTTACATGGAGGCACCAAATGTGCAACATAGCTGCTGGTGCCTCTCCTTACCCCCCTCCAAGTTTCAAAAAGATTGGACCATGGGGTCCAAATCTATGGGCTCCTGAAGGAGGTGCCCCCATCTTCGAATGTTTCCAGTGGAACAGGGGAAAAACTTTGTGTGCAAAGCAGAAACCCCTGAGCTGGCATATAAAATTTTGTGTGCCAGCACCCGCTAAAGCAGCTTAGAGGGAACTATGCACAGCAGTAATCTAATCTAGATGTTATCAGGACAGGCACCACCACTGTGGTTAGATCTTTCCTGGCCAGGAAGGGCTACAGCCAGCTCACAAGCTGAAGCTGCTGAATGGCAGTCCTGGCCACTGCTGCCACCTCTTTATCCAACAGGAGCACCCCCAAGCTATGAGCCTGCTCCTTTGAGGGAAGTGTAGCCCCATCCAGAACAAGAGATAATCCATTTCAGACCTGCCCCTTCCACCCCCCCCCCCCCAGCAGTGGCACTTACTTGTGGGGTCACAATCCAAGCCCCGCACAGCATGTAGATACTCATTCCCCAGCCAGGCCTGGTAGGTCTCCTCCGCAATGGGAACCAGTTGTGTGGTGGAGTCTTTGAAGAGAAGGTTCTTCCCACCATAAGCCACAGAGTCAAACATCTGGAAACTGGAGCTTTCATCATTAAACTTTTGCTGTAACATTGACAGATGGGCATCGGTTAAACATCTGTATCCCTAAGGCCACATGAATTCCGCAGCCACTTGGGGCGACCACAGGAGGAGGGGCTACTTCAGAGGGAAGAGGCTCACCAGTCAAGGCTCCGCCCAGGGCCCTCCTTCCAGCTCCGGAGGAGCCTCTCCTCAGCTGAGTCCAGCACACCCCTCCCCGGATGCCGTCGTGGTCAAACTCCTGGACTAGGACCTGAGAGACCGAGGCCTAGTGATTCCCTGCTCTGCCCTGGCAGCTTGCTGGCTGCTCCTTCTCTCACACCTGGGTCCCTCCCAGCAGGGGTCCTTTCGTAGAAAAAGAGGTGCAGGAGCTCATTAGCATAACTCATTAGCATTACTTATTTGCATATGCTACACCACCTGACATCACCAGAAGTATGTCAGAAGAAAAGAAAGAAAGGAGAGAGAGAGAGAGAGAGAGAGAGAGAAAGAGAGAGAAAGAAAGAAAGAAAGAAAGAAAGAAAGAAAGAAAGAAAGAAGCTGGCAGAGGGGGGACCGCTACTAATCCAAGCCTCAGAAATACCACTCTTCTGGGAGGATAGCTTCAGTGGTGGCTGAAGCCTTCAGAAGGCTGGTCGGAGGAACAAGGACCTTTCCGGGGGACAGGACGGAGTCATTTTGCTGCAGCCATGACACAAGCAGGCATTCCCCCGCATGGGGGGTGGGGGAGCTGGCACGAACTCCCAGAGCTGCGCTCCCCCCAGCTCCTGCTAGAAAGGACCCCTGCCTCCCAGTCACTTTCCTCAGACTCACCTACCCCACAAAGCTGTTGTTGAGAGGGTAGAATACAGGCAGGGAGAAGAGTGTTGTAAAGCCACTGTGGGTACCCACTGGGGAGAAAAATGGGATATAAATGAATAAAAGTTGGAGAGGTTTCAACATAGAACAATACATTTTATCTCTTAAAACTTCTGGTGTCTGCGAGGACCTCGCCTCCTAAAAATTACCTCCTGATGTTCTGCCTCTCAGGAATCGTTGAAAGTGTTATTTATTTATTTACTTCATTTTTTACTCCACTTTTATCTTCAATGGGTACTCAAAGTGCCTTACAACAATCTCCCCTTTCCTCTTTTATCTTCACAACAACCCTGTAAGATCGGTTCAGCTGAGCAGGTGTGACTGTTTTAAGGTCACCCAGCAAGCTTCCAAGGCAGAGTAGGATATGAACCCAGGTCTTATGGATTGTAGTCCAATGTTCTAACTACCATACTATGTTAACTCTCTAAGCGCCCTACCAGGGAACAAGTGGGCAACAGGCAAATATCCTCTTGGTAAAGCTTTCTCCGTGGTCAGGAAAAACTGTGCTGCTTGGATGTGTCTGACTTACAGCAGCTAAGGAGAGAGTAGCTCTTCCATGCACACAAAACTGCCAGCTGCCCAGAAAGCCTACAGGAGAGATCCTCAAACCTGATGAGCCTATGGGCCCTTCTCAAATCTTAAGAGCAGCAGGCCCCACCCCCAAATGGCCACCCTGATGGGGGGAATCGGGGAATGCCAGGAGGTCCTGAGCCAGGCTTCCTCCGATCCTGAAGGCAGCCGTTCTTGCGCGCCTGCTCCCCGCAGCCCCCAAGGGATGGCTCCTCCTCCTCCTCCCGTGAAGTGGAGGAAAGCCAGGATGGGCCCTCGGCAGCCCTGAGGAAGAAGAAGAAGAAGAAGAAAGGGGATCCCTCCTCAGCAGCCACCAGGGGTATTCACAGGTGCCGCCAGGCTGGGCATCTCTGGCCTGCCAGGGGACCACTACCATTGCCGTGGGAACCCTCAGTTCTCTCCCCCATTGCCAACAAATGCAGCCACCAGGGCATCCACACCACCCACCACCACCCATGATCTGCTATGAGGGGACAAAAGGAAAATGTGGCATGTTTGTGAAAAGCAGCCTCATTGAAATGTCCTCCCGTTTCATTCAGTTTCTATGGAGCCGCAGGGCCCAAGAAACCCGCTCACAGGTATGGAGCCCAGCCTGAAAGGATATGGCAAAGGTCAAAGGTCACCTGTCCTTGGTTGAGCAGATGAAAGACAAGGCTCCCCGCAGTGTCCTGCCTGGCCACCACAGCATGGGCGGGGACACGCGCCAAGTGGCACCTCCGCCACTCCGTTACTTCTGCCCTACTTCCATCCCGGCAGAGCAGCTGGAAGTCCTTTGGCTGAAGCTTCTGAGCCCACAAGGGAGGAGCTGGGCCTAGAACCAGAATTAGAGTGGACATCAGGCTGATGAGCAACCAAAGCCAAGCCATTGCTCTTCCAGTTCCACACAGGGTTACCAGCTCTGGGTTGGGAAATTCCTGGAGACTTGGGGGCAGAGCCTGAGGCAGGGAAGGACCTCAGAGTCCACCCTCAAAACAGCCATTTTCTCCAGAGGAACTGACTTCTGTAGTCTGGAGATAAGTTGTAATTCTGGGAGATCTCCAGGCCCTCCCTGGAGGTTGGCAACCTTTATTCCACAGTCCATTTTCTTCTACAACTGCGTGGAAAGGGACATTTCTCAAATGCTTAAAAAAAAATAATCAATTCAGACTTTCCCAAACAGAATCTGCAATTTAGAGAAGTATACATGTATGTGCTTTAACCGTTTTGTATGCACTTTGTCTGTTTTTAACTTTTTAAAAATTGTTTTAATGGTGTATGCTGGGGGGGGGGCATTTTAATGGTTTTAATCACATGATTTCAGATGGTTAGCCATCTTGGCAGTCCTTGTAAGGGCAGAAAGGTGGGAGATAAATTTTGTAAATAAATAATGTGAACAAAACCCACTGATTTCTACCAGGCATTTGCCATTGAATCACAGCTGACTTATGGCGACCCCCTCTTGGGGTTTTCAAGGCAAGGGCTGTTCAGAGGTGGTTTGCCAGCACCTGCCTCTGCGTCACAACCCTGGTATTCCTTGGAGGTCTCCGATCCCAATACTGACCAGGGCCGACCCTGCTTAGCTTCGGAGATCTGATGAGATCAGGCTAGCCTGGGCCACGCAGGTCAGGGCAGATCACTATAGACCAACTTCAGAAGGTCTTATTGTCGACTATTGATGTCACATCCTCTGGGAGAACTGCGTGCAGAAAGGCACCCGCTTCCGTACCAGCGGTAGGAGGTCTCTTTTCCCACTGTGGGATTCTATCTGCCACAAGCCACAGGTGTGGAGATGGTGTGGAGGAGCTCTTTGAACTTTCCCTAGCTGCGATTGAGTGGACTGAAAATCTAGGCATTAGTGTCTAGGGGGATTGCCCAATCGGTCTGCATGCCCACAGTATCAACTTGGTTCCATATTGGTTTATATTCTTATATGCTTCCTGCGCGTAACTCTGCCACACGATACAAGAATAAACAGAGGAGGAACTGATCCTACCTGCAGTTCAGGCCAGTATTCCCTCCACACTGTGTAGCGGAGGGCATTCCTGCTGGCCTCAGCTCCAGGCCACAGTGAACCCCCAGCCTTACAGCTACCCCTACAATTCCAGCATAAGGCATTTTCTGCCCCTCCCCTCCTCTCCCCACCCCACCCCACCCCACCACTTCCCTTGCCACTGGACCAGAACAATTCTCCTGTGGCTCCGTTTTTGCATTTTGCTGCTGTACGATCAGCTCCCAGCCTAGTGTTGCCAGTCTCCAGGTGGGGCCTGGGGATCTCCCGCTTTTACAACTGATCTCCAGCTGACAGAGATCAGTTCCCTGGAGAAAATGGCTACTTTGGAGGGTGGATTCTGTGGCCTTGGACCATGCGGAGGCCCCTCCCCTCCCCAACCCCCACCCTCTCCTGGATCCACCCCAAAATCTCCAGGTATTTTCCAACTCAGACCTAGCAACCCTATCCCAGCCGGAGATAGACTCACCATGAATGGCGTCTGTGACGGTGCTGTGCTTCACAAAGGCAACCTCTCCCGCCTCTTCCACCAGACACCTGCAGGAAACCAAGCCCAGTCAAGCCAAGTCCTGGAGCCATGCGTAGCTGTGGCCATGATGATGCAAACTATGTAGGGACTGTGGTGATGCAGCAGTCCCCTTGCCTGCTTTCCAGAGGCAGCTCACTGGGGCCATCCAGCAGGTCTTTTCTGCAGCCACCAGGTTCTGTGGTCCACAGAATTAGTTCCAGGAGGGGCTTGCTGGCCACCAGCCATGTCATACTCTCTCACCTTCCTTGCAAGGCCTTCAGAAGCGCCTTTGGAGTCCTGCATGATCCCTAACAGGTGATGCTCTTTAGCAGGACGTAAACAAACAATGCTCCTGCAATCTGGAGTGCCAGCTGCCAAAGCAAGTGCAGTAAAAACTGTGACAGCCTGCTGCTCTTTCGACATGCCTTCCCACCCACCCCACCACCTGACATACCTGAAGGCTCCAGCGTAGTCATAGTATAACTCTCTGGGACTTGGCTCACATCTCCCTTGTCCTGCTCCATCCCCTTTGCAGAGCTCACAGAGGGAGGGCGGGTATCTGTCCCCACTGGCTCCAGGGACACAGCTGGCAGCGAAATACTCCCCAACAGCTGGAAGGGAATGGCCGGCCACCTCAGGACATGCCCTTGGAGGAAAGTGGCTGTGCTGGGTTCATCTCCAAAGAGGGACTTTCTTATGCTGGGCAGGAGGCCCCGGCTGGCAGGAAAGCCCCACCCAAAGCTCTCCGGACAGGCGCCTCTAGACCCACACAAATGTGCCAGCTAGCAGTACTAGTAGGAATTCCCACTCGGTGCCTGAGCTGGCCTCCGGTGTCAGTATCTTGCAAGTTCAGGACATTGCAGCTTCTCTCTCTCTCTCTCTCTCTCTCACACACACACACACACACGCACACACACACACACACGCACACACAAACGCCCCATCCCCCCACCCCACTCACAAGGGCCAGAGCTGCCTCGCAGAGACCCCGTCCTCCGGTCTCCTGCAGCCGTGAGCACTGCGGAGAAATGGATGTACACAGAGGTCTCCAAAATGAAGGGTCATTTTTCTTTGAATCAGTGGGGCTTTCATATGTGGCAGAACCTCCCCCCTTGGCTGCTCAGCGTCATCCACATATTAGATAAAAGGATGGCCTCTGGCACAGCCGCTCAGAGCTCAGGCGTGGAGGCCGCTGGGCTCAAAGCAAAGCTGGTTTCCACGGGGCAGCCCATGCTCACCTTTCGGAACTTGACAGCCCATCAGCGCCATCCGGCCACTGTCAACGAGGAAGCCCACAGGGACGTTCCATCCCACGGTCCTATTGATGCCTGTGTGGCAAGTCCTGGCCCCCCTCAGGCTGTCGAGGGTCAAGGTGGAATTGGCTCTCACCACAGCCACCGCATAGTAGGAGGTGCTGAGATCTGTACGGAGGAAGGTGGGGGGAGAACCATATGGGTGTGACTCCCGTAACTCAGGCCTGGCTGTCTGAAGGCCAGGCGTCTCAGTGGGAGCAAAGCGCACTGCCAACACACAACAGCACCAGCAGTTTCCATCCATATTGGCAGCTTGGTACCACGGTTAAGGCAGGGGCCCGCCTCTGGTGGCTCTACCATCAAACATGAGTCAGTGCAGACACAAATCTCACTCTTTTGGAAAACAGGAAAGTCCAGGTGCACTGGGATGGTGGGTGGGATACCAGAGTGACCAGAATGTGAAGGGAACGGCAAGCAAAGATATTTATGGGACTAAATAGCTTCTCAGATGTGCTTCTCATAGAGAGAGAGAAATGAGAGAGCAGAACAGCTGCCAGATGTCCAGGTGTGCAGGTTGATGCCAGCACACTGAAACCCTGGCTGGGGGGGGGGGGGCGCCTGTGCATCTTTCTTGCTTGTGGTGAGAGCTCCTTGTGCGTGCCACGTCCCGGCGAAGAGACTTGGCAGCAGTCAGGGCTGGGGCTGCAGAAACTCTAGGGATTATGAATGGACATGACAACCATCAATAACATTGTTTACTTTCAGTTATGCCAGTCGGCTTTCTTGTACTGGTTCTGTGTTGGTGTCTTGTTCTGAATTTTAACATAGTTGGGCTCTCTGATTACAAAAGGCAGCTGAGCCATGGGATAAAATGTCAGACGAAGATCTGGGAGATCCAGACCCCACACTGCCATGGAATTTGCTGGGTGACTTGGCCCTGTCTCTCAGACTAACCTACCTCACAGGGTTGTTGTGAAGGTAAGATGGAGGAGTGGAGACTAATGTCTGATGCCCTGAGCTCTCTGGAGGAAGGGTGGGATAGAAAGAGATAACTAAATAACATGTCCACAAACTAGCCTTCTGTTTCCACTTCAGAGCAAAATTGTCCTGCACACTCCCGGATATAACATAAGCAGGCGTTTTCCATGGAGTTCGGTTTGTCGGGATGGTGGCGACTAGACAGCTCCAAGTTTGCTCTTTGCAGCACCTTCCTTCCTTCCTCCCCCCCCCCCCCCCGCCTAGAAGTTTCAAATAAAGGGAGCCAAACAGAAATCTTGTTTGGTTGGTTGGTCTGAGCTATTACAGTTTTACAGAGCAGACCAGGAAGGCGAGCAGGATAGAAGCTCCCAACTGTCGCGCACGATTTCAAGAGCGCAGCATGAGGTGGCATCCCAACAGGGTCAGGAATCCTGCCGGGGTCTCCAGGCTCACTCGTGATGACCTGGTCATGAACAGCAAAATGGCTCTATCAGAAGACAGAAAGTGTCCCAGGCCACAAAGACATCTGCTCTACAAACCTCCAGGGAATCCCTGGGAGAAAGATTTCTTTGCAATTTATGTATTCCCCATCTTCCACCCTAAGGCCCCAAAGCAGCTCACAAGGCACTAAGAGGCAAAGCAGAAACACCTGACCTCCACAGAGGGAACGGGAGACTGAAGCAGGAGAGGAGAGGCAGGCAGATGAATGGGATCCAGGCAGATGCCCTTCAGCTAGAGAAAGGTAGAAACCTCCCAACAGAACGGAACCCATTCCCTTGTGGGAAGTCAGCTCTCCCTGGCTGGAGGCCTTCAAGCAGAGCTGGCCGGCCACCTGCCAGGGACCCGTTAGCTGCCTGCACTGATTGTAGCACTGGGCTAGATGGCCCAGAAGGCCCATTCAGTTCTATGGTTCGAAGAAGAGTTCTTATCTGAACTGAGTATTTCACTGATTTTTTTCCTCCTCCTTTCAAATATAAAAAGTAGTTTGTGCACATGAGAATAAGTACGCACAAGCTGTATGAAAAGGTCAGTCAGGTCCAGTCTTTTGGCCACAGGGGCAGAGAGAAGGGCCTGCATGTTGGAGCACAGATCCCCCTTCCGCTCAGAGTCTCCAAGGGGATCCAAGGGGATCCAAAGGCTCCCTCCGCTGCCACCCTGCTGCTCTGGCAAAGCTCGGGGGAGTGGGGGGGGGGGGGTTTCCGAACCAGGGTAGCCCAGTCACCTGCTACAAACGCGGGAAAGTCCCTTCCTGGTACCCTCAGTCCCTCATACAGCAAGAGCGGAACCAGCATGGGGAGTGTGAGGGCGCTCACAATAATGCTCAGAGAGTACACACGTGATGAGCAGGAGTCACTTCCTGCCTGGCTGGTGCCATGGCACTGAACAACCCCTCCCCATCCTGCCCCCCCTCCCGGCTTATCTACACAAGTGCTGTCTGCACAAGTACCCTCGAGGCAGCTGCTGGAGGTCTTGTTCGAACAGGGAGAAAGGCACTGGTGCCAGCCACTTACCTTGGCCGTACGCTTCGCCCACCACTGGCTTCAGATCATACTCCTTCCCAGCCTGGTAAATGGTGCCACCGTCCAGGGTTGCGACATCTGCCAGGCTTGCCTGTGCGCAAAAGAGGAAGGTGTTAAGGACAAAAGCCTAAGCCCTGGCATCCCCCACAGCTATAGCCCCCCTCCCCCCAACCTATGCAATAGATAGAATCAATTGCAAAGCGCAGACTGTGTCTAAGAGGCCCTTGGCTAACTTGGACCTGGCTTCCTGGCCCCGTCACCATCCCTCTGGAAGCTGAGCCCCTCCCAGCCAACGTACCTCTGCGAGCCCCTCCACACCCGGATAAAGCCAGGGCCAGAGGTCGCTGAGCCTGCTGCCCCCAACCGCAATGGCTGGGAAAGCTGCTTCTGCCAGCCCGGGGGAGTGCGTCAGGCCAGGCGTGGCTCACTGGGAACAGGCAGTCTGGACAGGGTTGGACTGGCCTGCTCGGCTTTTTTTGGGGGGGGGGGGATGTGGCAGTGACCTCCGTCTGGCACATGGCCGTGGTGGGCCTTGACAAACTGTGGGAATCCCACCTCCCTCTCCAGAGATCCTGACTTGGGGGGGGGGGCGGAGGAGGTCCACTGCTGTTGAGCGTTCATGTCTGATCTGGGCTGCTGGGAGAGGCTTGGGGGTGGGGTGGGGTGGGGTGTTTCTGCTGGTGTCCCGCCTGCCCTGGCACCCAACTGGGTTGGTCTTGGGCAGCCAAGTCACCATCCCTCCAGCCTTTTGCGTTGGGCTCTTCCCCCCCCCCCCCCCCCATCCATGCTGGTGCTTCAGGGCCACCATTTGTCTGCTTGTTTAAAATATTTACATCGTGCCTTATCTCCTTCCACAAAAGCTGGATGACAGAGAGGCAGCAGAATGCAAAGTTACCAGAACAGCTTACCAGGGCACCAACAAGTTAAAGCAATGCACAGATTTAAGACACCCAGGCTAAAAATGCTGCCAGATAAGCCAAAACAGCTTACCTTCCACCAAACACCCTCTGAAAGAAAGCCTCATAAGAACATACGCAAAGTCCTGCTGGTCCATCTTCGAGTCCAGCATCCTGTTGCACAGAGCAGCCAACAAACCGAGCACAGAGGCTGAGGCCTCCCCCCATGCTGCCTCCTGGCCCTGGGATCCAGTTTTTTTAGGACTGCCTTTGGACACGGAGGTTGCCCTCAGTCATATTTCAAATCATTAATGTTCCTTCTGCCAATTTTCACTCCACCTTCTTCTAAATCGAATCCAGTTTTCCTTATGATATGTTCCACATACAGATTGATTCATACAGCTGCCAACTGGACAGCACATCACACACACACACACACACACACACACACACACACACGGGCTAAAAGCCCTTTGGCTCGTGTCTCTGGTCACACAGGCTTCAAAGACTGCAAGAAGAGGAAGGGAAACAGGAACTTCAACTTCATTCATCCACCAGTAGCTTACTTATCATACGGGAGTGTTTCTTTTTTACTTTGTAGGCAGAACGGCCAGATATAAAGTGGAGCAAGTCCCTAAATGGCTAGCCCAGAGAACTGCTGCCCAGTGGCTGTGTCCTTTGCATGTGGAGCTGAATCAAAAGATCTTCTGGTCCCTTGAATCCCTGCTGCACCAGCAAATGGGATCCATGACAGATGCCAGCTGGGCCAGGAGGGTGGGAACGACTGGCCAGGAGGCTTGGGGAATGCTGGCTCCTTGGGACACAACACCTGCCCTTGGCCAGCGGCACCGGGGGGGGGGGTGTGTGGGCTTGTGGCTGTGCTGCACTTTGCTCCCCTTATCACCCGACAACACATGGAATGGCTGTGCAGTGACGGGGCAATGATCTTGCTAGAAAAAGAGGCCTCCAGAGGAGTGGGAGGGGAGTCCTCCCTCCCAAGTCCTTTGCTCCAGGGACAGAGTCCAGAATCCAGGAATGGGGGTGGGTGGGGAGGCACAGCGTGGCTTGCGTAGCTTGCAGCAGGAAGACGTCAGAGGACACCAGCAGAGGAGGACCGGGCAGGGGGCAGGGTGGAGAGAGAGGGGGCCTGGTCGGTCAGTCAGTCAAAAAGCCTTTGGAGTGGAGAAAAGAACTGGGAACACCCCATGTTCTGCCGCTTCATTAGCAAACAGAAGCACTGTGGCTCCACCAGGGCCATCCTGAACTTAGGACATTTTCCCAGCCCAGAACTTCCTCATTTGGTCAGTGAAGAGAGAAGTGTCTTAGTTAAAGGTTGCATCCACGGCTCACACAGAGGCTCCTGCCCAGGTCAGGAGAAAAAGAGTTGGCAGCCTTCACAAAACCTTTTAAATACATCCCCGAGGAGCTGCAGATAGGAGCACTTTTAGAAGGGTGAGTGAAGGCAACCGGTTTTGATTAAGCTGTGCTGACTTTAATACTGCCGCCCTGCCCCCCCCAAGTTGCACTGGAGAACCATGTCCTTCAATAAAAGCTTTAAAGGAAACTATTCTAAATGACAACTTTGGCATTCTGGATTGGAGGGGAAGCCATCGCTCAGCAGGGAGGGCACCCATGTCGCCAGGAGGGCTCTGGATTCCAGCCCCTGAAGTGAAAAGCACCTCAGCTGGTGGGAGGCACTTTCTTGCTCTGGCAGTCTGGACAGCTGCTGACAACCAGAGGAGGTGGCTGGACTGGCCAGCTGGGCAAAAATGGGGTGTATAGAAATGAAGTAGGATCACTGAGTGAAGACTGAGGCTTCGGGTCTTCTTTCCTTTCCTTTCTGCTTAATATTACAAGGCTGAAATTGTTTTCTGATTCCATATTTGCAGTTTCTGGTTCCTTATTCATGAACCCATCTACCACAATGTTGAAGCCCAAACTAACCACTGCACCAAGGTGGTGCCTGGGCGAACCCTCCTTTAATTTGGGTTCCCACTTGGAATCCTGTGTGATTAGATGGCTAAAATGCACTGAAGAAGGAGCTGGTCTGGTGTCGTGGTTAAGAGCAGTGGACTCAAATCTGGAGCACTGAGTTTGATTCCCCACTCCTCCTCCACATGCAGCCAGCTGGGTCAGGCACAGGTGGTCACCTGTTTCACAGCCATTGGCCAGAGCAAGAGACCCTCGCATCCCTCTGTTCTGGAACAAGTCCAAGCAAGCGGTCTGCAGAAGGCACCATGTCTGAAAGCCAGGGAAACATTCTAGATTCATGCTTTGGAGACTTTAGTCCCACACAGTCTAAGTGAACAAACTGATTGGTTAAGTATTGTACAATATTTGCGGTGCTGTTTTTTGATAGTTGGTACTATCCCTTTAAATTCCTATCTACCGTGACATTGCAGTATTTTTTGTCTCACCCAACTTGAGCATATCTCATATTACATCAGGACTGCATCATCTAGCACCACTCTATCGCAGCCTGATGACATCAGCCTTGTAGCTCTGCGCCATACTGAAGCCACATTGGCTGTGATAAGGTGTTTTCTTTATGCCTGCGTGAGGGGAGAGCGGCCTATAAATCTAATAGATAAATAAATAAATAAACAAACGAATGAATAAATATTTTGAATTTTACTCCGTTAAGGTGCAGTTTATTTTATATTTTGGCACAAGTTAGAATCATAGAGTTGGAAGGTCATCTAGTCCAACCCCCTGCACAATGCAGGAAATTCACAAATACCTCCGCCTCCACACCCACAGTGACTACTGTTCCACACTCAGAAGATGACAAAAAAACTCTAGGATCCCTGGCCAAACTGGCCTGGAGAAAAATTGCTGCCTGATCCCAAAGTGGCAATCAGCATTTCCCAGGCCATGTAAGAAAGGGCCACAAGAACTAAGTACTGAGGCAACCCTTTCTGCCCTCCCTCTCATGATCTGCCTAAGTTCACAGAATCAGCACTGCTGTCACATGGCCATCTAACCTCTGCTTGAAAACCTCCAAAGGAGGAGAGCCCACCACCTCCCGAGGAAGCCTTTTCCACTGAGGAACCGCTCCAACTGTCAGGAAGTTCTTCCTCATATTTAGCCAAAAACTCTTCTGATTTAATTTCAACCCACTGGTTCTGGTCCAACCTTCTGGGGCAACAGAAAACAACTTTGTACCATCCTCTTTATGTACTTGAAGATGGTGATCATATCACCTCTCAGCTGTCTCCTCTCCAGGCTAAACATCCCCAGAGCTCCTTCAGCCTTTCCTCACAGGACTTGGTCTCCAGACCCCTCCCCAGCTTCCTTGCCCTCCTCTGGACACGTTCCAGCCTGTCTATATCCTTCTTAAATTGTGGCGCCCAAAATTGAACACAATATTCTAGGGGAGGTCTAACCAGAGTAGAGTAAAGCGATACTATCACTTTGCGTGATCTGGACACTATAGTTCTGTTGATACAGACCAAAATTGCATTTGCCTTTTTAGCTACCGCTTCATACTGCTGACTCATATTCAGTGTATGGTCTATTAAGACCCCTAGATCCTTATCGCACATACTACTGCCAAGACAAGTCTCCCCCATTCTATAATTATGGATTTGATTTTTTCCTACCTAAATGCAGAACTTTAAATTTATCCCCACTGAAATTCATTTTATTTGTTTTAGCCCAGTTGTCCAGCCTGTCAAGATCATCCTGTATCA
Organism: Lepidodactylus listeri; assembly: GCA_029233225.1. Lineage (NCBI taxonomy): Eukaryota > Metazoa > Chordata > Lepidosauria > Squamata > Gekkonidae > Lepidodactylus > Lepidodactylus listeri. The sequence goes on from JARCFY010000005.1 coordinate 105,844, forward strand.
TGACTCTGTCTTCTACTGTATTTGCTACCCCTCCCAATTTAGTATCATCTGCAAATTCAATAAGCATTCTTTCACTTTTCCCAGGGGTCATTTCGAGCAGGAGCTTGGGGGAGCTCAGCTCCAGGAGTTGGTGCCAGCCTCCCCCCCCACCACCACGGGGAAATGCCTGCTTGTGTCATGGCTGCAGCATAATGACCCTGTCCCCTGGAAAGGTCCTTGTTCCTCCGAACAGCCTTCTAAAGGCTTCAGCCACCAATGAAGCTATCCTCCCAGAATAGGGATGTTTCTGAGACTTGGCTTAGTAGCTGTCCCCTCTCTGCCAGCTCTCTCTCTCTCTCTCTCTCCTTTCTTGCCTTCTGACATACTTCCGGTGATGTCAGGTGGTTTAGCATATGCAAATAAGTTATGTTAATGAGGTATGCTAATGAGCTCCTGCACCTCTTTTTCTACGAAACGACCCCTGACTTTTCCTATTCAACATGTATGCCAAAACAATCATGAGGAAGCTAGAGCTGGAAGAGTTAAAAATTGGGGTAAAGATTGGAGGAAGGAATATTAACAGTCTTCGGTATGCTGATGACATAACCCTCCTCTTGGAAACTAAAGAAGGCCTGGAACACCTGATCAAGAAAATCAAAGAGGAAAGTGAGAAGTTTGGCCTCTTCCTAAACATCAAAAAGACCAAGTTCATGACCACCGAGAAGAAGAGAAACGTCAAAATAACAGTTGACAATAAAGAGATTGAATGTGTGGAAGAATTCACTTTCTTAGGATCACAGATCAATCGAAACGGCGAATGCTGTCCAGAAATAAAATGTCGAATCATGCTGGGTCGCTCAGCAATAATGAGCATGAATCGAATATGGAAGAGGAAGGACATCAGCCTAGCAACCAAATGCAGATTAGACCATGCTATGGTGTTCCCCACAGCAACCTATGGCTGCAAAAGTTGGACCATGAAGAAGCAGGACAGGAGGAAAATCAGCTCATCTGAGCTGTGGTGCTGGAGAAGGCTCCTGCGCATTCCTTGGACAGCAAAGGTCACAAACAATCAAGCATAAAACCAGGTATGTTATTGGAAGGAAAAATCATAAAACTGCAACTGACTTACTTCGGCAATGTCATGCGGAGAAACTCACTAGAAAAAAACAGCTGTGGATTGATTAGTGGCAAAAGGAAACCGGGCCACCAAAGAACACAGTGGCTAGACACCGTAAAAGTCAGCACCAGCCAGAGCATGGAACAACTCAAAGAAATAGTCCAAGACAGGAAAATGTGGAGAGAGAGCTGGCCCATAGAATCGCCAAGAGTCGGACACGACTGAATGGCTAACAACAACAGTACTTGTGTATTGTCTTTTGATTGTAATAAGAACCCATTTGTACCTTCTGTTGTTTGACCTCTGAAGAAGGTCCAATTGGGTCAAAATGCATTAGGTCACTACTGTTTTCTCTTAGACATATGTTACTTTTTACGATATTATGAGGTTTGTGTTGGGCTCTGATATGCTTTTAAATGTCTTTGTAATAAATACATGTATTTTTATGTACTGCTAGTTCATATTTTGTTTTAGAGTCTGGCCTTGCTTTTGCTTTCTAGCTTACCTTTCAGGTACTTGATTCAGTTTTGTTGGGTGAAGTTTCCCCTCCTCCCTTTTCTCTACCAAAGCAAGTTAATGCAACAGCAGCAAAAACAAGTTCTTCCAACTCAGTCTAACCCGCAAAACAGACCCCCTGCCTTAACACAGCTGATCTGGTCTGTGCCACAGTAACATGATTAGACTACTGCAGTACACTCTAGCTAGGTCTCCCAGAGAAGTCGCTCCAGAGAGTCCAGTCAGTGGAGAATATGCAGCTCCGTTGATGCCAGAAGCTAAGCAGAGCCCCCTATTGCTCCTGTTCCACAGGCCCTCCCCGGCTGCCCATCTTGCTAGGCTCTGCCGAGGCAGCTCTGCTCATCTGAGAAGGGCCATCTGTGGGTGTCACCTTGCAAATGGCCAGAATCAACAGCTGCCCAGACATGTGCCTTCTCTGTTGTGGCCCTCTCCTGACAGAATGGCCTGCACAATGGGGTTATTCATTTAAAAAGTTTACAAGCTGCCCTTCTCATCCATCCACCCCACCTTCCTCATTGCAAAATGCCGGAGATGTTTGGCAAAGCCACGACCTCCTTCCCTCCCATCAAGCTGGCAGGAGCAATGCCAGACGGGGAATGTGGTGCTCTGTAGCTTCTGTCTGACCTTGGATGATGCCTTGGACCACGCGGGGGGTGCCAGAACCGTGCCTGCAGCTTCCCTGCTGACCACTGAGGACAGGTGGGGCAACCGTACATTGCGTCCCGCACCCCTGCCCTGCGCTGCCCCATCCCCATCCTGGCATCAGGAAATAGCTGCCATCATTAAAAGAGAAGGGGATTGCTCACTGTTCCAGAGGGGGCAGTTGAGCCAGTTGGCAGTAGAACTGTGAGATCTGATTCCAGAAGCACCTGACAGAGAGACCAGCAAGATTTTCGGGGCAGGATTTTTGGGGAGTTGAAGCTCCCTTCGTCAGATATCCAGGAAAATTGTGTTGGGTCTCTAAGGTATTACTGGACTTCAGTCTCGCTGGATTGCTCAAAGAACGCTCTGGTTGACTCATCAGTGGGGGCCAGTTCATTAGGTGGTGCCACAAATCACGGGAATGTTTGCTTCGTTGCTTTTTGAGGCAGTTTTGGTTCTGGGCTGTTTTTATGGTAAGGAATTAAAAAAGAACCACCTTTTCTTCCAACTGCAGCTTGTAACTTACAATTTAGCACACAAAAGGCCCCATTATACTCTGCCAGTAGCAAAGTCTTGGCAATATGCATATTTATTTCACCTTCAACCATTACTCAGTTGTTCCATTAAGAGAGGTGAGTAATCAACAGCAGTTTATTTATTTAGCTGAGAACAGAAAATATAAAACCTTGGAGATATACGCAGAAACCAAGCAGGGTGTGAGGGTGTGGAAGAGAGGGAGGGTCGAACATTCCCCGGAAATCAAAGCCCCAGCTCTCCCCAGTTCCTACCATTCAAACTGTCCAACTGCACACAAGCCAATCAGAGACTTACATTGATCATGGAGGTGCAACTGCTGGTGGAGCCCCCGTTCACACACGCCAGCAAGGGGAGGATGCTGGCCCTGGCAAAGGCTTTGCTCATGTCGCTGCACTTGGCCAGTTCCTGGTCGGAGATGGTGCACCAGCGCAGCAGGCTCAGGGCAAGGCCTGGAGAGAAAGAGCAGTGAAGTGGGGCTGTGTGAGGGACGAGCTCCCAAGACGCACCGGCTGGAGAGGCGGCAGGCGAGGGACGGGGGGGGGGGGCTGAGAAATGCTTCACAAAGGCATTTGCACACCACGGTGGGTTGCCCACCATCTCCTCGTGACGTCCGTGTGGTGAGGATCATGACTAAGAGGCACAGGCCTCTCTGCCCCACGCCCCTGGCGGTGGCTGGCTTGGCATTCTTCTGCTTTCCCCCCTGACTGGTCAGGTATCTGCTGCCGTAACCGTCACAAGAAATATCTGGATGCTGAACTATGAGAAAGCAGCCTGGCAAAACACACTCCTGCCAAAAGCAGCCGGGGAACTGGGGCCCCCTGGGGTCCCCAGGCCTCCTATCGCAGGAGGAGGAGGAACGGAATAAGGCCCACGTGCAAAGTTCTCTTGTACTCATGCTTGCCAAATGCACCGCCTGAACCTCTCAGACCAAATGAAGGTGAAGGCAACACGTCTTCCACATGCTCGCTTTGGGGGGTGGGGTCAGGGACTGAAGCTGCAGTTTCACAAAGAGCATTCTTGGCAGCCTCTGCCCAAATGTGAGCCTATCTCCACTAACAGAAGATTTCAGTGCCCTCCGAGGAGAGGTCTATGCCTTGTGGCTCCCATCCCCCCCCCAAGAGATGGATTGAAACTGATGCGTCTAACAGAGGCCAGCGCAGCCACCAACACCCACCCTGAGGGACCCCTCCCTAGGACTGTATGCAAGGGACAGGTAAGGGCCCTTGCTTCTGGTGGCAAGGACTATGAATGAGGGACCCAGGCTCTGCCTCACAACCAGAGGGAGAGGGGATTGGGACACACACACACACCCTGTGGAATCACAGGGCAGGCTATTCTGCTCCTTAACATGGGAGGGGGGAGTCCAGGAGGGCCTCTCCAGTCATTCATGTCTGAAAAGTTGCACTCTCCCCAACCCATCCTATAACAGCAGCCAGCAAAGGGGCAACGAGTGACCGCTTGCACCAAATACACCAAAGGAAAGCACTAAAAAACAAACCACCAACAAACACTGCCATGGAAGCCAACACCCCAGCCATAAATCAAACTAAAAGAATGGGCTCTCCTGGCCCTAACCTCACTCCATGCCTCCAGCAGAACGGACAGGAGGCGATTTCGTATCTCCTGCTCCTGCCCTGGAGCAAAGAGAAAGTGTGGCTCTCATTGTATTCGGAACCTACCAGGAGGAAAGCAGAGCAGAAGGGCACAAGCAGGTACGAAGTGCTTCATGGCAGTGACCTCCCTCCCTCTCTCTCTCTCTCCCTCTCTCTCTCTTCCTCTCTCTCCAGCTGTCAAGGGGAAGGAATGTGGGCTCTGTGGCTGGCTGTCTCAGGCAGTGCCTCATCAGACCACTCCTTCTTGGAGTGGCTGGCAAAAGCAGCACCGTCTCCTTGCACGTCTGTCTCCACGTCAGGGGGTGGGGTGGGGTGGGGGCGGGGGGATCATTAGTCTCTGTCCACCTTGACAGGAAACCGAACCTCTGGGAGAAGATCAGAAGTGGTTGGAAGGAATCTGGAAGCTGGTTGTCACTTCAGCACCACCACCTAGTGGTTGAGAGTCCAAAAGCACAAGCCACACCATGCCTCCTCTTTAGTTGCTGTTGTTGTTCAGTCACATAGTCGAGTCTGACTCTTCGCAACCCCATGGACCAGATCACGCTAGGCCCCCCTGTTTTCTGTCATGCGCTGGAATTTGCTTGATTTAATGTTCATCGCATCGATGGCGCTGTCTAACCATCTTATCTTTTGCCGTCCCCTTCTTCTTTGACCTTCAGTCTTTCCCAGCATCAGGGTCTTCTCCAGTGAGTGCTCCCTTCTCGTTGGGTGGCCAAAGTATTGGAGCTTCAGCTTCAGGATCTGGCCTTCCAAGGAACAGTCAGGGTTGATTTCTTTTAGGATTGACTGATTCGATCTCCTTGCAGTCCAAGGGACTCTCAAGAGTCTTTTCCAGCACCATAATTCAAAAGCATCTATTCTTCAGCGCTCAGCCTTCCTTATGGTCCAACTCTCACAGCCATACGTTACTACTGGGAATACCATGGCTTTGATCATATGGACTTTTGTTGACAGGGTGATGTTTCTACATTTTATTATGCTGTCTAGGTTTGCCACCGCTTTCCTCCCAAGGAGCAGGCGTCTTTTAATTTCATGGCTGCAGTCACTGTCTGCAGTGATCTTGGATCCCAGGAAGGTGAAGTCTGTCACTGCTTCCATGACTTCCCTTCTATTTGTAATGTATGGCTGCAAGAGTTGGACCACAGCGCGGCAACAGGAAGGGGCTGGAGTGACAGCCGGGCGTCCTCACTTTTCACGGGGGGCGGGGGGGGCCTGTTCATGGGACAGTGCTGGGCAGAGGGGAAGAGCATAAAAGGAAACAGTTACAGGAGGGCCGGGGAGGAAGAGCCAGGGGGCAAGCCTGGGAGCCGAGAGAGAAAGAGAGAGAGAGAGAGAGAGAGAGAGAGAGAGAGAGAGAGAGAGAGAGAGAAGGAAAGTGGCTGAGAGAGAGAGAGGAGGAGGAAACAAGGCTTGCCCACGGAGGCAGGGAGGTGATTACGGGTGCTACTAACCCTCACTCCCTAGCCGTTCTGAGGCCCTACCTCACCCTGTCTTGCACCTCCGCCCCTGCGCAGCACCTTCCTCTGGGCGGGGCACCACGGCCACAGGGGGTTACCACTTGGGGGAGGCGTCGGAGCTTGATATGGCCACAGTAGTAGATATAAAGGTCTGAGTTAAGTTCACCCATTCCCGTCTGCTTTAGTTCACTGATTCCCAAGATGTCAATGTTCAGTCTTGCCATCTCATTTTTGACCACGTCAAGCTTACCTTGATTCATAGATCTTACATTCCAGGTTCCTGTGCAGTATAGTTCTTTGCAGCATCAGACTTTCCTGTCACCATCAGACACATCCACAACGGAGCGTCTTTTCGGCTTTGGCCCAGCCGCTTCCTTCTTTCTGGGGTTCCTTGTACTTGCCCTCTGCTCTTCCCCAGTAGCATATTGGACACCTTCCGACCTGAGGGGCTCATCTTTCGGTGTCATATCTTTTAGCCTTATGGGGTTTTCTGTCCATGGGGTTTTCTTGGCAAAGATACTGGAGTGGGTTGCCATTTCCTTCTCCAGCGGATCATGTTTTGTCTGAGTTTTTTTGCTGTGGCCTGTCTGTACTGGGTGGCCCTCCATGGCATAGCCTGCAGCCTCATCAAACCACGCAAGCCCCCTCGCTATGTCAAGGCAGTGATCCATGAGGGCTCCTCTTTAGCAGGACCAACCAAAACAGCACCCAAGAGTGCCCTTGCTCCAGATTTATTTATTTATTTATTTGGATTTAGATCCCGCCTAGCCAGCTCAAAGCGGCTCTAGGTGGCTCACAACGATTAAAATCAATACATACAAAATTCAGATGATAGTTAATTACAGTAAAACCACAGAAACCACTAAAAATCACTAAAAATGGCGGCAATTACAAAATCCAACACCAGGGCAGCGACTACATCCCCACGGCCAAGGGGCTACTACCTACAGATATACCGGGCCAGTGCTACAGTGGCCACTTACCCGTGGCCATTTCCCCCAGTGGTGGCCCCAAAAGCCTGGTGGAAGAGCTTCGTCTTGCAGGCCCTGTGGAACTGCAAAAGGGCCCTGATGTTTTCCGGGAGCTCGTTCCACCAGTAGGGGGCCACCACTGAGAAGGCTCTGTTCCTGGTGGTTGCCAACCTGGCTTCTCTCGGGCCGGGAAGAGTCAGGCGATGTTGTGTGCTTGACCGCAGTGCTCTCTGGGGTATGTATGGGGAAAGGTGGTCCCTTAGGTAGGCAGGCCCCCAATCATATAGGGCTTTGAAGGTTAAAACCAACACCTTGAACCAGATCTGGAATACTATAGGCAGCCAGTGCAGTGCTCTCAGCACAGGCTGGACATAGTCCCTCACAGAGAGGCCCATCAACAGCCTGGCCGTGGCATTCTGCACTAGCTGCAGCTGCCAGAGCTGGGACAAGGGCAGCCCCATGTAGAGAGCGTTACAGTAGTCAAGTCTTGAGGTGACCATTGTGTGGATCACTGTTGCCAGGTCATTGCATTCAAGGAAGGGAACCAACTGCCTAGTCAGCCTCAGATGGTAAAAGGCTGCCTTGGCAGTGGCTGCTACCTGGGCCTCCATGGTTAAGGAGGCATCCAGGAGCACTCCCAAACTCCGAACCCTCGGCACTGGCACCAATGGTGCCCCCCCCGAAGGCTGGCAATGGGGTCCCTACCCCCGACCCCCTCCAACTCAGACACAGGACCTCTGTCTTTGTTGGATTCAATTTCAATCGACTCAGCCTAAGCCAGCCCACCACGTCCTGAAGCGCCCTCTCCAGGTCATCTGGGGTGGCTCCAGACTGGCCGCCCAACAACAGATACAGCTGGGTGTCATCTGCATACAGGTGACAACCCAGTCTGTGCCTCCAGGCAATCTGGGCGAGAGGGCGCATATAGATGTTAAACAGCATCGGGGATAGCACCGCCCCTTGGGGCACACCACATACCAGTGGGTGCCTTTGGGACGTCTGCTCCCCCAGAACCACTCGCTGTCCCCAATCTTGGAGGAAAGAGACAAGCCACTGTAAGGCAAGCCCCTGAACCCCTGTATCGGTGAGGCGGTGGGTCAGTAACTGGTGGTCGACCATGTTGAACGCAGCCGACAGGTCTAACAACACCAGTACCACCGTTCCGCCCTGATCCAGATGCTGCCGGAGGTCATCTGTGAGGACGACCAGTGCCATCTCCGTCCCATGGCCTGGCCAGAAGCCAGACTGAAACGGGTCTAGCGCAGAAGTGTAATCCAGAAAGCTCTGCAACTGAATCGCCGCCGCCCTCTCCAAAATCTTGCCCCAAAAGGGCATGTTGGAAACTGGCCGATAGTTGGCCGAATCCAGTGATGGTTTTTTTAGGAGAGGGTGGACCATCGCTTCCTTGAGTGCCCCAGGGAACAGTCCCTCAGCAATGGACTTGTTCACAATGTCCCTGAGGACACCTCGTAACCCCTCACGGCCAGCTCTGACAAGCCATGAAGGGCACGGATCAAGGCTGCATGTGGTTGGGCATACAGTTGAGAGCAGACTGTCAACTTCTTCAAGGCTGAGTGGACTGAAATAATCCAGAATGGAACTAGAAGACATGCATGGAGCCTAAGTTTGCTCACTGTCTCAACTGTGGCTGGGAGATCACGGTGGAGCCGCAAGATTTTATCTGCAAAGTAGCTCACAAAAGCCTCACAGCCTATATCCAATTCCCTATCATTTGATCTGCCCTGTGGCAGCTCTGTTAAAGACCGAATAGTTCTAAATAATTGTGCCGGGCGTGAGCTAGCAGATGCAATTGTGGCCACGTAGAACTGTCTTTTTGTGGCTTTGACTGCCACCTCATAGGATCTCATAAACGTCCTATAAGATGTTCTTGATGCTTCGTCACGAGCACGCCGCCACCGTCTCTCTAGTCATCTGAGGCCTCGTTTCATCTGCCACAGCTCCCCAGTATACCAGGGAACCAGTAGGTTTTCTCGTGCCAGTCATATTTAAACTATATGGTCAACCTTTAGATATAAGCAAAATGCAAAATTGTACTTAATTGCAATATTTGTACTGACCAGTAGATGCCTCTCCTACACCATACATAGGCAAACAAACAAGGCAATCTGACACTTTAAAAAGTTTGTCACCCATCAGCCATCATTTCTCCAAGCTAAAGAGCCCCAAGCGCTTCAACCTTTCTTCATAGGGAAAGTGTTCCAATCCTTTGATCATTCTAGGGCGCGATCATATGCACCCATTTGCGACGCAAGAAGGATTCCCCGCCGGCTCAAAGGGGCGCAATCATACAAGCACACCTGGGAAGCGTCCTGCAGCCGGTGTCAAACTGTTGCAAGCCGCTTTGAGCCAGCGGGGAATCGGCGTATTTAGCTACCAGTGAAAAGGCAGTCTCGAATGGTTTGTGATGGCCCAGAACCGGCCTTTCCCGGTGTGATCATGCCAGTGCAAACAAGTGGCGTCGGGGAGCGGGCTTTTTGGTTCCCCCCCCCCGTCCCGGTATGCACATCATCGGACGACCCCAAGGGTGGAGAGGCAAGTCATCGATCCCTTGTAGAAGCGAAGAAGTGCATTGAAAACGGCTGGGGGGGGGAAACCAAATCGCCCGCGGTTGCGTGTGATCATGCAGTGGCAGTTCACCCTCACAGATCCACGGACCTGTGTGATCCCGCAAAAGCAGCACAAATTGCACTGGCACAAATTTGTGTCTATTCCTGTCCGGCTTATCTCGCTCATGTGGACGGGGCCCTAGTTGCCCTTTTCTGCACTTTTTCCAATGCTATAATATCTTTTTTGAGGTGTGGCGACCAGAACTGTATACAGTACTCCAAATGTGGTCGCACCATCGATTTATACAGGGGCATTATGATACTTGCTGATTTGTTTTCAATTGTCTTCCTAATAACCCCCCGCATAGTGTTGGCCTTTTTCATTGCAGCCACACACTGTCTCGACATTTTCATTGAGTGATCTACTACGACTCCAAGATCTCTCTCGGTCAGTCTCTGCCAGTTCGGACCCCATCAACATGTATTTATAGTTAGGATTTCTGGCTCCAATGTGCATCATTTTGCACTTGGCCACATTAAACTCCATTTGCCACGTTGATACCCACTCACCCATCCTCAACAGATCCCTTTAGAGTGCCTCACAATCTTCCCTGGTTCTCACCACCCTGAACAACTTTGTGTCATCTGCAAATTTAGCCACTTCACTGCTTACTCCCAAATCCAAATCATTAATAAACAAGTTAAAAAGCATTGCAGTACCCCACTGCTTACCTCCACTGAGAAAATTGCCCATTTATACTCACTCTCTGTTTCCTTTTAATTAGCCAGTTTTTAATCCACAAAAGGACTTGTTCTTTTATCCCATGACTATTGAGCTTACTTAGGAGCCTTTGATGAGAAAATTTATCAAAAGCTTTCTGGAAGTCAAGGTAAACAACATCTATTGGGTCCCCCTTGTCCACATGTTTGTTTACTCCCTCAAAGAACACTAACAGGTTAGTGAGACAAGATCTTCCCTTACAGAACCCATGCTAAGTCTTCCTCAACAGATTTTGTTCATCGATGTGCCTACCAATTTTTTCCTTAATAACAGTTTCCACCAACTTACCCGGTATTGATGTCAGACTGACTGGCCTGTAATTTCCCGGATCTCCTCTGGAACCCTTTTTAAAGATAGGAGTGACATTCACTATCTTCCAGTCCTCAGGAATGGAAGCAGATTTTAAGGAAAGATTACATACTTTTGGCAGGAGATCCACAAGTTCCCATTTGAGTTCTTTCAGAACTCTCAGATGTATGCCATCCGGGCCCGGTGATTTATTTGTTTTTAAGTTGTCTATCAGTCATAGGACCTCCTCTCTTGTCACCTCAATCTGACTCAGGTCTTTCAACCCCCCTCCCGAAATCAGTGGTTCTGGAGTGGGCAGGCACTTCTCATCTTCCACAGTGAAGACAGAGGCAAAAAATGCATTTAGCTTCTCAGCCATTTCCCTATCATCCTTCATTACACCCTTTTACTCCTTAGTCGTCCGAGGGTCCCACTGCTTCCCTGGCTGGTTTCCTACTTCTAATGTATTTGAAGAAAGTTTTATTGTTGGTCTTTATGTTTTTTGCGATATGCTCCTCATATTCCCTTTTTATCTGCCTGATCACAGACTTGCATTTTATTTGCCACAGCCTGTGTTCCCTTTTATCAGCCTCACTGAGACTAGCTTTCCACCACTTAAAGAAATCCTTCTTACCTTTTACTTCCATTACTTTGTTTGTTAACCATGCAGGCTTTTTTCTATACCTATTTGTGCCTTTCCTAACCAACGGAATATATTTTCTCTGAGCCTCTAGGATTGTAATTTTAAATAGTCTCCAAGCTTCTCCAAGGATTTTGACCCTTTCTATTTTTCCTTTCAGTTTTCTCCTCACATACCCCCTTCATATCAGAGAAGTTACCCCTTTTAAAGTTAAAAGTGGTTGTGTCAGTCTTTTTGGGCAACTCCCTATTTATACAAATGTTGGACTCAAGTGGTGCAATCACTTTTAACATCTCTCACCAGGTCTTGGGCGTTACTTAGGACCAAATCCAGGATTGCCTCTCCGCTGGTCGGTTCTGTAACCATCTGCTCCATAGCACAGTCACTGAGAGTGTCTAGAAACTCAATCTCTTTTTCCCAACCTGAACACATATTGACCCAATCAATGTATGGGTAGTTAAAGTCACCTATTACAACACAATTTTTCGTCTAGCTGCTATCTTGAATTCATTCATCATTTTATAATCCTCCTCTATCTTTTGATTTGGTGTGTGATAACAAACTCCCAATGTTAAGCTTCCTTTTGGGCCCACTAATTCAACCCACAGCATTTCTAGAAGTGAATCCAATTCTCCTACCTTCTCAATCTTACTGAACTGTATACCTTCTCTGACTTTTTTTTTAAAGTTTTATTTATAACTTTTGGCAATAACAAAATTTAACTATACAAATTTCTGCATTTATAATAGTTTGATGACTGATTACATTGTTATACTTTAACGTAGAGTGTTTTATATTACTGATTACTAAAACATATGAACTTTAACGATAACATAAACATAAACTGAATGAACTTTTTAAACTAAACTAATTTCATACCTTTTTCACTAAAATAAAGAAATTATTTCACAACACTGTTTCTGAATAGTGTTTTGTGGGATATAGGCATTAACAGCCGCTTCAATATAAGGCAACCATTTTGAGAAAAAAATAGGATTGGTTTGTGTATGTGTTATATGGTGATACTGAAATTGCTATTTTCTCCATCACACAGAATTCCCAAACCTTTATGTACCATTGATGCTTGGTAAGAGAATTTGTGCTTTTCCAGTTGGAAGTTATGATGTATTTTGCTGCCATGAGTAAGGTCGAGATAAGGTCTTTAAGTACGTTAGGTATTTCACAGTCGGGCCATAAGTCTAATAAAATTATTTCTGGAGAAGCTGGAAAATCAACAGAAGTTATTTCTTTAATAGTTTGAATTATTGTAGACCAAAATTGTTTGATTTTTTTGCAGGTCCACCAGCAATGAAAGTAAGAAGCGGATTCCCCACAGGAGCTCCAACATAAGGGTGAGTATGTTTTGTTGATGTTATGTAGTTGAGTTGGAGTGTAGTACCAGCGTAGTATTAGTTTGATGGCTTGTGTCCTGATGTTTAGAGATTTAGATTGAATGCTTGGAGAAGTCCAAATCTTATTCCAGATGTCGTCATCCAGGGGGATTTTACAGTCTTTGTTCCAGGATGTTTGAAAGTTAAAGGGTGTTTTCTGTGGAAGATTGAGTAATTCTGTGTCGATGCTGGAAATTAGTCCTTTGCTTGAGTGATTTGGTTGCAGTAGCAGTTTTTCAAAGAAGGTAAGTGGTTTTTGTTCTGTCACTTTGCTGAAAGTAGAGTCCCATAAATGTTTAATTTGCATATATTCAAACCAATCAATTTTACATTTGTATTTGAGTTCTAAATTGTTTTTGCCAAGCAATCGTAGATTTTTGCTGATATCACTGAATCTAGTCATGCCACAAGTTCTCCAGACCTTAAATGAATTTTCTAACAAGCATGGGTAAATCAAGATTGTCTTGTAAAGGTAGTAAGGAACGATGGTGTTGATATCAATCTCGGTTTGAGTCTGTCCCATGTTTTGATTGTATTCAGCAAAAAGATGTTGTTGACATCCAGTGGTCTTTTAGTTGGTTTTTCCTATAGTACTTCTTGAAAGGTATGGTCTTCCAAGTGCAAGAGTTCAAATGTTTTCCAGTCAGTGTGGTAATGAGAATTGTATTGTTTTAGTAGGCCCATTAAGGTGGTGGCATCATTGTATAGAGATAGGTCAGGTAATGCGAATCCTCCTTGATTTGTGGGTTTTATGAGCATTGCTAGACTGATCCTGTGACGGGATTTGTTCCAGAGGTATTTTAAGATAGAATTTTGCCATGGCCATTGCATTTCTCGAGGTATAAGTATTGGGATAGCACGGAATAAATAAAGTAGTTTTGGAAAAATAAAGGATTTCACAACTTGTATTTTTTTCCACTTAGGTTAATAAAGGAGAGGATGATGCCTTAGGAAGATTGAGCAGTTTGGTAAATGAGGTATGGTTTTCCTTGATCAAGTCAGATAAGTTAAGTGGTATGTGAACTCCCAGAAATTTCCACGTTTTCTTGACCCAATTGTGGTTGTAGTTTTGTCTTATAAATGTGCGATGGTTAGCTGTTAGTGTAATCGGATATGAAATAGTTTTAGAGTGATTAACTTTTAAACTGGATATTTTGCCAAAGGTTTGTAATATGAAGAATAATTCTGGTAGGGAGCTGTCTGGTTGGGACAAGAGCAATGACATATCGTCCGCAAAGAGACTCAATTTTAGCTGTTTACCATCAATCATGATGCCGTGTATTTGAGTATTGAGCTCATGCTGGCTAGGCGGGATATAAATCCCAAAAATAAATAATAAATAAATAAGTATAGCATTTGCCAAGGGTTCGATTGCCAAGGCAAAAAGTAGTGGTGAGGCAGGGCATCCTTGTCTTGTGCCTCTAGCGAGGTGAAAGTCTTTGGCAAACAAACCATTGGTTGAGATGGAGGCTTCTGGAGCGTTATAAATTGTTTTGATAATTCTTAAGAAGGTGGGGCCAAAGTTCATTTTTGACAGAATATGAGACAAATAACCTGGTTCAACACTGTCAAAGGCTTTTTCAATATCCAATGACAAAATAAAAGATGAATTCAATTTATGAGTTTTCGAATATTGGAGGGCATTGATTGTTTTACGTGCATTTTGTCCGTTATTTCCATGTTGGGTAGGAAGCCCGTCTGGTCTGTATGTATATAGGATGCAATGATCTTGTAAAGGCGAGCCGCTATAGTTGCCGTAAAATTTTTATAATCTTGATTTAATAAAGAAATATGAGTTTGGTAGGGTAGTGTATCTATCTGGTTTGGGCAAAAGAATAATTGTTGCTTTATTCCACGATAAGGGCATAATACCTTCCGACATAACTTGGTTACAGGTAAATGCCAAAGGTTCAGCCAGTAGGTATGCAATTTTTTAAATAATACTCTGCCATAAAGCCGCCTTTGCCGGGGATTTTATTTTTTTAAAGAGTTTTGATGACTTCCTGGATTTCTTTTGGGGTTATAGGTTCCTCCAACCAGGCTTTATGTTGTTCCATTAGGGCTTTATGCATGGGGTATTGTGATAGAAAATCTGTAATGCTCTGATCCGATGGTGTATCAGACTTGTAAAGATTTTGGTAGTATTCCAGAAACACTTCTGCTATTTCTTTATTGCTGAATATTTGTTCTCCATTGGCGTTCTGGATTATATGGATCATGTTGTCTGAGCTTCTTTTCTTATATTTCCAGGATAGGAGTTTGAGAGATTGTGGTGTTTTGTACCAGTAGCGTTGTTTGATGTAAGCTATTCTTTTTTGAATTTGGGAGACCAATAGTCTCCAATTTCTTCCGTTCTAGTAACAATTTTTTATATTTTTTTTACTGCCAGAGTCTTTGTAGTTTGTTTCCAATGCTTTAATTTTATGTAACGTATCTTGTTGTAATTGTAATTTTGTTTTCCTGTAGGTTGAGCCAATAGCAATGAATTTTCCTCTGATGACTGCTTTATGAGCATCCCAAACAAAGTGCTGAGAAGTTCCACAGTCGTTATTATGCTTAAAATAATCTTTTATATCGATTTCTATTGTGTCAGTAATTGATTTCAATAATAAAAGTTTTGGGTCTAACCTGCATAAAGACTGGTGTGGCTTTTGTTCTGTGGGGTCCATACAGCTTCCTATCCAGGCATGATCTGACCATATCCTGGAGCCTATAGTGGAGTCCGAGAATGAGTTGGAGATTGAGAATGAAACCATAATAAAGTCGATTCTAGTATGGGTTTGAAATCTTGATGAATAATAAGAGTAGTCTCTGGTGGTTGGATTGTGTAGTTTCCATACATCTATGAGGTTAAAGTGAGTCAAAAGTGATGCTAGCTTGGCACTGCTTGTGAGGACATGGAAGGAATACTTTGTGGATCGTGGCCCATGTCGTCTGGCTATATCCATTTTAGGGTCAATAACATGGTTGAAGTCGCCCCCGATGATCCAAGGGTCACCGTTAAATACAGATAGTTTTTGAAAAGTGTGTTGAATAAAATCTAATTGACCTTCGTTGGGGGCATATATAGAAACTAATGTAACACATTTACCACTGAGTACTCCATTAAAAAAAACAAATCTGCTGTGTGGGTCTTGTTCCACCTTTATAAATTGGAACCGGATAGATTTACGCATTGATATTGTCACTCCATGAGATTTTGACGTGCCTTGGGCTTGAATTTGGATAGAGAATTAAAACAGGTCCTGTTTTCCTTTAAGGTGGGTTTCTTGTAAAAAGATGATAACAGAGTTTTGTTTCAATAGTGCTGACAGAATTCTTTTTTTTGATGGGCGAGTTCAAACTTCTACAGTTCAGTGAAAGAAAATGTATTTTGGAGGTAGTTGGCATCATGTCAAAAAGAAAATATATGTCGAAATGAAATAAGAGAACATACTATATAGGTTTTGAGTTAGAGGTATGCATGACATCCTGATTAAAATATGTGCAGGAGGTAACCATTTAGGGGTTAACTCTGAATGGTTCTGTGCCAGAGGGCAGATAAGTCTCCTGAAGCTCCAGCAAGGAGGCTTAAAAATGAGTTCTGACCACGAAGAAAATTGTAAGGAGTGGTTCGAGAGTGGGTAAAATAGGTTGCCTGACCAAAGATTAACAGCACATAAACATAATTAATTAAGATGAAGAAGGTACTAACCATAATAAAGCTACACCAGCATGGAGCAAAAATACAAGCTCCATTTCCCCTTTCCTTCAGGGGTAAAGTCAACAATGCAATTAAAAAAAATAACATGATAAACATACAAAGAGGACTAGGGTACTCAGCCCCCCTCCCCTCTCCCCTTATAGCAATAACTCTGAATGATAAACACTTAAACAACTGAAGATACATCTAGTAACAATTTAAAACTGGATTTAGAAGCAGTAGATAAACAGTGTAATAAACTAATTTAAATTTTGTCTACTCAATATGGGTTCTAAAAGCTACCTTATGTCAGGTGGCCTGACAAAGGCTTCATTGTAATTGCTTTCATTTTCTCTGATCAAGTGAATTGTTGCTTGTCTCCCTCTCTGTCTGCTCCCCCCTCCCTGCCTTATCACTTTAAGATGTATTGCTTTTGAGAATCCTGGACAATGTAACCATTTTCGTCGGGAGTGGTGACCCTGCATTCTTGCACATCACCAAGAACAAATGGCCCTTCCTCCCCAGCATCTCTTCCCCCCTGTTCCCGGGCCAGAGAATGTCTTATCTTGTTGTGAAAACCTTGAAGGTCTGTTATTGCCACCAGAGCCGGCTATTATGCAAAGGCTTCACACATCTGGGTCACCCAGATCAAGAAGGGAATTTTTATAACTTTCGCACCTAACCTTCCTGTGGGAATCTCAACGGCCCGATCCCTTCTCCCGCGTTTTCTACTCTAAAGCTGATTGGTTTCTTATTGGGGTTCAAACAAACGGGAGGGTATATTAACTCTGACTGTTTTCTATCCGGTATCTCTAACAAACATTCGAGAACCTGTTAAGCAGTATTAAGACTAATAAAGAACTTTGCTTCATCAACAAAGGTCTGATCTTTTGCTGTAAATACAGAAGCCTCACACCTTAGAGCACAGAGATGCAAAAAAGAGAACAGAGTGCTGCAAAATTTTCTAGTACTTATAGCCAGTGCATATAGTGAGCTGCATTTAAACAAATTGTATAAAAGCTAAAACTGGGTTTATAAACAGTAGATAAACAGTATAATAAACTAATTTAAATTTTATCTACACAATGTGGGTTCTAAATGCGACCTTAAGAGCACAAAAATGCAAAGAAGAAAAAACAGTGTTGCAAAAGTTACTAATCCTTATAACCACTGCATATAATAAACTGCATTTAAATAAGATCTTAGACCCTGCCCAGTCAGGCTTTCGCCCGGGATACGGGACGGAGATGGCTTTGGTTGCCCTTAATGACGACCTTCGGCGGCATCTGGATCGAGGCGGCGGGGCAGTGTTGCTGTTGCTTGACCTGTCGGCGGCGTTCGACATGGTCGATCATCGGCTGCTGACTTGCTGTCTCGCCGACGTGGGGATACAGGGGCGGGCCTTGCAATGGCTCGTTTCCTTCCTCCAAGGTCGGGGACAAAGGGTGGTTGTAGGGGAGCAGCGGTCCAGGAGACACCCACTGGAATGTGGTGTGCCTCAGGGGGCAGTGCTCTCCCCAATGCTATTTAACATCTATATGCGCCCCCTTGCCCAGATTGCCCGGAGGTATGGGCTGGGTTGTCACCAGTACGCTGATGACACCCAGCTCTATCTGATGTTGGGTGGCCAGCCGGATTCGGACCTTGAAGATCTCAACCGGGCATTGCACGCCGTGGCTGGGTGGCTCAGACTGAGCAGGCTGAAATTGAACCCGGCGAAGACGGAGGTCCTGTGTCTGGGGCGGGGTGGACCAGGGCGGGGGCTCCCACTCCCGAGCTTCGACGGGGCACCGTTGGTGCCTGCGTCACGGGTAAGGAGTTTGGGAGTGCTCCTGGAATCCTCCTTGTCAATGGAGGCCCAGGTAGCAGCCACTGCCAAGTCGGCCTTCTATCATCTTCGGCTAGCACGGCAGTTGGTCCCCTACCTTGACCGTCCTGACCTAGCCACAGTGATCCATGCTACGGTCACCTCGAGATTGGACTACTGTAACGCCCTCTACATGGGGCTGCCCTTGGTGCAAACCCAGAAGCTGCAGCTGGTGCAGAACGCCGCGGCCAGGTTAGTGACGGGTCTCTCAAGACGAGACCATATCCGACCTGTGCTAGCGGAGCTGCACTGGCTGCCTATAGCATACCGAGTTCGCTTCAAGGTGCTGGTTCTTACCTTTAAAGCCCTATATGGCCAGGGTCCAATATACCTGAGGGACCGCCTTTCTCCGCATATACCCCAGCGAGCACTTCGGTCAGGGTCGTGTCATCGGCTTCGTGTTCCGGGCCCCAGAGAGGCCAGGCTCACTGGTACCAGGGCCAGAGCGTTTTCGGTGGCGGCTCCAACCTGGTGGAATGAGCTCCCGGAAGAGATCAGGGCCCTGCGGGACCTGATGCAGTTTCGCAGGGCCTGCAAGACGGAGCTCTTCCGCCAGGCCTTTGGCTAGGAGCCGCCACCGACCTCGTAACAGCACTGTAAGAACATCTACAGTAAAATTGGTCCAATGCAGCCCAGACTGATGGCTGTAACTGGAGGGTCCCTCACTAGAGAAAACACCATTTTAAAGAAACTGGAAGCATTTTAGTGGATATTTAGTTTTATTGTAGTTGTTATACTCCTGTGTAATGGAATTTCATTATTGTTGTGTTTGAAATGATTTTAAATTGTTCTTATATGCATGGCTTTGAGCCTTTGTTAGCCGCCCTGAGCCCGCTTGCGGGGAGGGCGGGATATAAAAACTAAAAGAAAGAAAGAAAGAAAGAAAGAAAGAAAGTTATTTGAAAGCTGCTATAAAAAGGGAGAGAAAGGGATTAACCACAGAGCAGCATTTTGTGGGTGTTAACAGTGCTTAAGTGAAATCTTAAACAACCTGAAAGAAGTTTACTGGAACAATGGACTTTAAATGTTTTCCTGATAAACTACTTCTTTAAGTAGTTCAAGCTGTTTTCTTCCTCCTTTCTCTCCTGCTTTTTGTTGTCTGCCAGCGTTGAGTAAAGGAGTGAGACTGTGCAGACACGTTATCTGGAGCATCAGGGAAAGGTGGTTGGAGTTGCAAATCCTGCAGCAGTTTCAGCCCCGAGTCCATGTCGGAGGCTTGCAACATCGTGCCTTGGTGCTGGACTTGAAGTTTGTAAAAGGCAACCCAGCGGTAGCGGATTTTTGCTGCGTTCTGTGTTGAGGTGATCGGTTTAAGGGTTTTCCTTCTCATTAGTGTCTCTGCAGAAAGATCTCGGAGTATTTGAATGTTTATTCCTTGCAAGGTCAGAAATCCGTTGGTCCTGGTAAGATTTAGTATTTTTATTTTGGTGTGTGAGTCAAGGAATTTAACAATTACGTCCCGCGGGTAATTGTTTTGGCGCGTTCTTATGGTGCCCACTCTAAATGCATAATCTATGAACGGGATTGCAGGAGTCTCTAGCTGTAGAAGTTCCGAGAGCCATGTGGACATAAATGATTTTAGTGTCCTCTGGGATCCCCCGAAATTTAATTTTATTTGCTCAGTGTCCTCAGGGATCCCCTGAAATTTAATTTTATTTGCTTTAAGTTGGTTTTCAAGGGTTATTATTTTGTCTGTAGCCCACTCGTCTCTCTTATAAAAATAATCAGCGTCTTCCTGCAGCATCATGGTTGATTCCACTGCTGATTCTGCAGTTTGGACTATTTGTGTCATAGTTTCTTTTAGTTCAGTGATTTGAGCAGTTATCAGTAAAAGGAGTTCAGAGATTGCTGTGGTCATGGTGTGTTCCAGGGATTTTATAGTATCATGGAACTCCTGCCTTGAAACTGTGCATCTTGCAGGGAACTAGCAGGAACCGCCATTTTAGGGCTAGTATAGGGAAGTGCAGATGTGGGCCTGGCAGAGCCTGTTGGGGAAAAATAAGAGGTAATGCCCTTACTTACAATTATTGAGCGAGTGCCCTTTGTTGTAGACCGTTTTCCCATTACTTGTGGGGTTTTAGCCGTCCGAGGTTGTTGTTTGTGATTGTCTTTTAAGGGGAGGTTTGTGGGAGCTACTCACTCAGGCATCCATCACCGAACGCGCCGACGCCACACCCCCTACCCTTTCTGACATAAAGAGCTACCCCACCTCCAACTTTCTCCCCCCTATCCTTCCAATATAATTTATAACCAGGAATCACTGTAACCCACTGATTTTCCTCATCCCACCAAGTTTCTGAAATACCCACAATGTCTATGTTTCCTCCCAACACCAAGCATTCCAACTCCCTGATTTTACCTCAGACACTTCTAGCATTAGTATATAAACATCTATAGTTTCCCATACATGTTAAGCCCACAACCTTCCTCTTGCTGCCTCGAGACCTTGCCAGGCTGTCCCTGCCATTTGCCACAGTCTCAGAGGACAATTCTGATCCTGTTCTTCAACATAGTGTCTGAGGTACTTCCTCGGGAGCAAGATTATTCCTATTGTTCTCATGCTTGCAACAAATACTCCCATACAGATCTTTGCCAGTCTGGTGCAGTGGGGTCAAGTGCGCGGACTCTAACTTGGGAGAACCCGGTTGGATTCCCCACTCCTCCACTTGCAGCTGCTGGTGTGACCTTGGGCAAGCCATAGTTCTGTCAGAGCTGTTCTTGAAAAAGAACAGAGTTCTGTCAGAGCTCTCTCAGCACCGCCTACCTCACCTGGTGTCTGTTGTGGGGAGAAGAAGGGAAATGGGTTTGTAAGCCACTCTGAGACTCCGAGTGAAGGGCGGGGTTCCAATCTCTTCTTCCTCTTCTTCGGCATAGCTTCCCCTCACCTAGTATCAAATATGCATCAAGTGATATAGGGACAAACAGATATGTTCAGACATGTCTTCTTAGCCCCAGGGAATCTGATGACACAGGGCTTAGTATTCATACATAAAAACACTACTGAAGAATTAGTTTCAGAAATTCAATAGTATTCTACAAATAATGTCACAGGTGGAGTTAAGAGGAAAAGGGTGAAAATAATTTTTAAAAACAGAATTATTGGAAAGTGCATAAACTAAAAAGAAAAGAAATCTCTATCTTAAATAAAAAGAAAATCCCAAACTGGAACTTCTGGAAATACAGGAAACTCAAAAAGCCCTTTTTTAAAAAACAGAAACAAAAACACCAGCGAGGAGGGAAGGCAGATAAACTCCTGGCTAGGAATCGAAGGAACAAAGTGAGGAACAGGTTGTCAAGAACTTTGGTTCATTCAAAAGGTAGTTCTGTTCCATAAAATTTGGTTCAGCCTGACTGAGGCCTGTTTCGGCTGAAATTGTCTCTGTGTTTCCACAGTTTCACAGTTGTGCTGGGAAGGATACAGCCAAAAAAGACATTCTTCTCCAGCTTAGTTCTCCAATTAACATTCCTTGCAATTAGCCCCTCAGCTGCAGAACACCCCACTGCCCTTCTGACATGGACAGACAGATCTGAAGAGGAGATTGGATTTATACCCCGTTCTTCTCTCGGAGTGTCAGAGCTGCTTACGATCTTCCCTTTCTCTCCCCATCACAGACACCCTGTGAGGTAGGCATGGCTGACATCTCTGAGAGAACTGTGACTGACCCAAGGTCACCCAGCTGGCAGCATGTGGAGGAGGAGTGAGGAATCAAACCTGGTCAGAGTCCGTGCACTTAACCACTGCAGTCACCAAACTCAAGACATCCTGTTACTGATTGGCCTGCCTGTAACAACGGGATATTGCCTGGACCCTGACTGGTGTGGAGGCCAGGCAACCATCTAGGATTCAGACAATAAACCCCCTCCACTCTGAAGCCTCTCCAGGGGGCTCTATGGTGCCTGCTGTCAGGTGGCCTGACAAAGGCTTCATTGTGTTTGCTTTCATTTTCTCCGATCAAATGAATTGCAGCCTATCTCCCTCTCTGTCTACTCCCCCCCCCCCTGTCACCTTGAAGTATATTGCTTTTAGAAGTTCTGCACAATGTTACTGTCTTCGGCGGGAGAATGGCGACCCTGCATTCCTCCACGTCACCAAGAACAAATGACCTTTCCTCCCAAGCATCCCTCCTCCCTTTTTTCCGGGCCAGTGAATGTCTTATCTTATTGTGAAAACCTTGAAGGTCTGTTATTGCCATCCAAACCGGTTGTTATGCATGGGTTTCACACATCTGGGTCACCCAGATCAAGAAGGGAATTTTTAAAACTTTCTCACCTCACCTTCCTGTGGGAATCCAAACGGCTTGATCCCTGCTCCTGCGTTTTCTATTCTAATTTCTGATTGGTTTAATGTTGGGGTTCAAACGATGGGGAGGGTATATTAACAGTCAGTTTTCTACTTGGCATCTCTAACAAACATTCGAGAACCTGTCAAACAGTATTAAGAATAATAAAGAACTTTGCTTCATCAACAAAGGTCTGATCTTTTGCTGTTAGTACAGAAGCCTCAGATTGTTAGAGAGCTGTGTTTGGGACTTTGTCGTACCTGACCATGTCAGATGACGATACTATTCCCGTAACTTCGGAAGAATTGGTAGTGCCGACGGAGAGCGGACGTACGGGACCAGGGGAACGACCAGTGACTACGGCGCAAGGTGCTTACTATATCCCATGCACGGGACTTGGTTCGCAGCAGCCGCTGTTCATCCCCCGGTACTCATGGTCCACGTTCGGCCGCGGCACTTCCGAGTCGTGGGTCCACAACCGGAAGGGGTCTCGCGTGTGGTTTGGCGGAGACCGCACAGAGTTGGGTCGCCCAAGCCTGTTGGAAGACAACCGAGACTACCTGGGAGGCAACTGGAGGTACCCGCTCCCAGACGAGGAGCGCAATGCTCCTTGTGGCCCCGATCCTATGGGCGAGGATATGGGGCGCATGTTGGATCGGAGAATGGGAGAGATGAAGGACCGCATAACCGCAGAGCTGCGAGAGGTAATGCTGGATATGCAGCAGCAACTACGGGATGTCATTGCAGCAGTGCAGATTCCGGTGCAACCACTGGCGGGTGGAGCAGGAGCGGTGGTACCCCCCGGTGGAGTGCCACCCCAGCAAGTTCCGGCCGGGGGACCTCAAGGCGGAGGTCCCCCCAGCAAGTCCCCACTCAGCCCGTGCCAGGAGATCGATTAATTCGCCAAGCTCCCACTGACCCCCTGACTGCCACTTTCGATGGGGACCCGAGAAGCTCCAGTTCTTCATCAAAATCGAGAGGTTCCTAGAGGCGTGGGGTTATCTGTATCCTACAGAGAGAGATCGAGTGGGTTACATCGGCTCTAAACTACGGGACACAGCTAGCAACTGGTATGTAAGCCTGCACAACCCCCCTGGGCCCGAGCTACACACTGTTAATAATTTTATGTGGGCCCTCCGGCAGCACTACGAGGATCCCCTGGGGGAGGAGAAGGCGAGGAACCAACTGCAGAAGTTGGTGCAGGGGCGGTCCTCGGTGAGGGAGTACACCAATCGCTTCAGGCGGATCGCGGCCAAGGTGCAAGGCTGGTCCCAAGATCTATTCATCGAGAAGTATCGAGAGGGCCTGCACCCCGAAATCTATGAGACCATCCTGAGGGGCGGGAGACCCACCTCCCTAGCTGCATGGATGAGGGTGGCGGCAGATGTGGAGGAACGGTTCACCTTAATCAAACTGGGAACCCCTGCAACCTCCCAGACCAAGGCCCCTCCGAAGATCAAGGGGAAGATGAGTTTTCAGGAGCTACGAGACAGTCGCTTCAAGCAAGGGCTGTGTATGCGATGCGGGGAGAGTGGCCACTTTGCTTCTGCCTGCCCCCGTAACAGCGGAAAAGCCCCCAAGACCTCCACCCCGGTGGGGGGGAAGCACCCCAAGCCGCAGTAAGACTCCGTTTAAACCCCGGGCATTACAGCTGGAAGGGGCAACGTGCGAGCAAGGAGAGTTGGAGTTGGTTGAGGCTCAGCCGTCAGGAAACTTCAGCGACCTGCAGTAGGCGGCGCAGAGCTGCAGGTCCCCCCTCCCGGCGCGCCATCTCCGGTGAGCATCCCCGGCTCTTTACTTTACATGGTAGTGACTGTAATAGCCCCAGGCACGGGAACCCACGTACGGGTGCGTGCCCTAATTGACTCGGGGTGTGCTAGAGACTTAATAAGCCCCTTGGTGGTGGATGGGTTGGCCCCTAAAGTGACCCTCTTGGGGGAGCCACTCACGTTCACCCAGATGGACGGTTCCGAGATGAAGGAGGCATGTGTGGCAGAGACTGAACTACTGATTTTGGGGACGGGGGAACATTGGGAAAAGAGGGCTTTTGTCATCACCCCGAACACCCAATTCCCCATGGTGTTGGGAAGCCCGTGGTTGAGCTCCCACGACCCTTATGTGAAATGGAGTGAGGGGAAAATCTCGTGGGTAGACAAAAAGTGTAGCCACCATAAGTGGGACCCCCCGCTCCCCTCCAGGCGGCGGTGCTAACGCTAGTGCTGTCGCAGGTCCCTAGGGAGTACCGAGACTTATTCGAGGTGTTCAGTGAAACGGAGGCAGACGAATTACCCCCCCACCGGTTGTCCGATTGTGCCATTGAATTGCTACCGGGAGAAAAACTTCCGAAGGGGAAATTATACTCTATGAGCCCCGCAGAGTGGGAGGAGCTCCGAAAGTTCCTAGACAAAAACTTGGAGCGGGGTTTCATACGTCCGGCCAAATCCCCTTTTGCAGCCCCCGTTTTATTCCGGAAAAAGAAAGATGGGGGTCTGAGACTATGCACAGACTATCGTGGGCTAAACGCTGTTTCTGCTTCGAATGCTTACCCCCTCCCGCTAATCAAGGACTTACTGGCGGAAGCAGCTAAAGGGAAAATATTCACTAAATTAGACTTGCGGGACGCTTACTTTTGAGTGCGCATCAGGGAGGGGGATGAAGACTGCCTTTAATACGCCACTGGGCCAGTTCGAGTACTTGGTGATGCCATTCAGCTTAAGTGGCGCTCCGGGAGTTTTTATGAGTTTGATAAACGAAGTATTGCACAAGCATTTGTTCAAAGGGGTGCTCTGTTATCTTGATGATATCTTGATTTATTCTACTGATAAGACTTTGCACGTGAAGCTGGTGAGGGAAGTACTGGCCACACTTTAAAAAACCAGCTCTATGCAAAACTGTCTAAATGCGAGTTTAATCGAACCGAGGTGGATTTTCTGGGATATAGGATCTCCCAGAAAGGGCTTGAGATGGACCCCGCCAAAACAGAGGCGGTGGTGCAATGGGAGGCCCCTCGGACTTGCAAGCAATTACAAAGTCTCCTGGGGTTTTGCAACTTTTACCGCACCTTCCTCAAAGATTTTGCCACTGTCACCCTGCCCCTCACAGAACTTTTGAAAACAAAAGGGAGGGGGCCTGAGGCAGGGAAGCCGGGAGAAAAAATTGAATGGACCGAGGTATGCCAAACAGCGTTTGAAAAGTTAAAAAAGTTATTTACCTTGGAACCTATTTTAGCCCACCCTGATGAGACCCGGGAATTCGTGATCCATGTAGACGCTTCAGATGTAGCCATGGGGGGGGCGATACTCCAAAAGGGGCCCGATGATAGACTGCACCCCTTGGCTTATATCTCCAAGAAATTTAATGAAACTGAGAGGCATTGGTCAGTGTGGGACAAAGAAGCAGCTGCAATCCGCTTAGCCCTAACCACCTGGAGGCACTGGCTAGAAGGGGCACAGACCCCCTTTGAGATTTGGACTGATCACAAGAACCTCAAGGCGTTGTGAACGCAACTGTCTGTCAACGCCAAGCAGCTCAGGTGGGCTGATTTTTTCTCAAAATTTAACTTCGTGCTGAAACATTTCCCCGGGAAATCAAATTCCCTAGCAGATGCTCTGTCCAGATTGCCCCAACATGAATCTCAGAGGGAAGAGGTCTTTGATTCCATGTTCTCGTCCCAGCAATTGGGGAGGGGGGCCGTCACAACCCAGAGCCAGAGCAAAAGTACACCCGTCCCATCATGGGTTGAGAAATGTGCAGGGGAATATTCTAAAGAGGAAGCAGACGAATTGGCGGGGATAGAGGAGTGTTCTTTACACCAGGACAATTGCTGGTATCATGGGACCAAGCTAGTAGTGCCCCAACCGCTCCGAAGAGACATTCTAGTAACTTGTCACTCCTCCAAGTTATCCGGGCATTTCGGATTTCTAAAGACTCTAAACCTGGTGCAGCGTCAGTTCTGGTGGCCTCGCATGCGCAAAGACGTCTCGGACTTCGTCACTGCTTGCCAAGTGTGTTTGATGTGCAAGCGGAGGGGGGGAAAGGTTCCGGGACTTCTGCACCCTTTGCCCACCCCCTCCAGGGCCTGGGAGGCTGTTTCCATGGATTTCATTACCAACTTGCCACCATCCAAAGGGAAAACAGTCATTTGGGTGGTGGTGGACATGTTTTCCAAACAGGCTCACTTCATCCCTTTTAACCAGCTTCCAACAGCTAAGGGTCTAGCTAAGACATTTTTTTAACCACGTGATAAAGTTACATGCTTTTCCCAAGTGCGTGGTTTCCGACAGAGGGAGCCAGTTCGTTGCCAACTTCTGGCGGGAGCTTTTGCAAATGATGGACATAGAACCTGCCTTGAGTTCAGGTTATCATCCAGAGACCGATGGACAGTCCAAACGAGTTAATCAAATATTGGAACAGTTTTTAAGATGTTACACTAACTACCACCAGGACAACTGGGTGGATTTGTTACCATTTGCAGAATATAGCTATAATAACGCAGTGCATTTGTCTACTGGGATTTCGCCATTCATGGCAGTGGGGGGGTTCGAGGGAAAGCCCTTACCTACAGTGCACGAGTCATCGGAGACCCCCCTCTCTGACTTTAAGCAGTGGTGGGCTAAACTGCAAGATTCATGGCCTCTGATTGCTAAGACTTTGGATAAAGCTAAGGCTGACTACAAAACATACGCCGATAGGGGGCGTGCAGAAGGCTGTCTACCTCTCCACCAAAAACATTCATGAACTCCAACCCAGCAGGAAATTGGGCTGGGAATATGTAGGCCCTTATAAAGTGTTAAGGAAAATATCAGATGTGTCATTTGAACTCGAATTGCCTAAATCACTGCGCTCTGTGCATCCTGTCTTTCATTTCAGCCTGCTGAAGAAGGATCCTGGGCCGAATGCATGGCACCCAGTACCTCCGACTCCTCCTCCACTGATGAAGGAGGGGGATCCTCACTTTGAAATCTCCGAAATTCTTGATTCTAAAATGCGTAGGGGCCGCTTACTGTATCTAGTTAAGTGGGTAGATTTTGGCCCTGAGCTAAATGAATGGGTTATTGCTGAAAATGTTCATGCTCCTAGATTAGTTAAAGCTTTTCATAAACGTTTTCCAGATAAGCCAGGATAGAATGTATTTTGGGGACGGCAGGGTGTCAGGTGGCCTGACAAAGGCTTCATTGTGTTTGCTTTCATTTTCTCTGATCAAATGAATTGCAGCCTGTCTCCCTCTCTGTCTACTCCCCCCCCTCCTTGTCACATTGAAGTATATTGCTTTTAGAAATTCTGCACAATGTTACTGTCTTCGGCGGGAGAATGGCGACCCTGCATTCCTCCACATCACCAAGAACAAATGGCCTTTCCTCCCATGCATCCCTCCTCCCTTTTTTCCGGGCCAATTAATGTCTTATCTTATTGTGAAAACCTTGAAGGTCTGTTATTGCCATCCAAGCCGGTTGTTATGCATGGGTTTCACACATCTGGGTCACCCAGATCAAGAAGGAAATTTTTACAACTTTCTCACCTCACCTTCCTGTGGGAATCCAAACGGCTCGATCCCTGCTCCCGCGTTTTCTATTCTAATTTTTGATTGGTTTAATGTTGGGGTTCAAACGATGGGGAGGGTATATTAACTCTGACTGTTTTCTACTTGGCATCTCTAACAAACATTCGAGAACCTGTCAAACAGTATTAAGAATATTAAAGAACTTTGCTTCATCAACAAAGGTCTGATCTTTTGCTGTTAGTACAGAAGCCTCACACCTGCCTGTTGTGCTGGCATGCTGGCATTGTCTTGCTCCCTTTGGCCATCTTGAGACTTTGCTGCTGAAGCCAACCAGCCTGGCTTTTGGGACTCTGGAAAAGAGTTACTTTGGACCCAGATCTTGTAAAATAATGAATGGGTAACATCTTGTCTTTTGGAAACCAAGGTTTAAAGGTGTCTAGTTAGCCTCTTAATCTCTAGTTTTATTGATTTCCTTCCTCACAGTATTTTAAGTAATTTTTTGCACCTTAATACAATTATATTTTAAATATAAAACTCTGGTTCTGTCTCTACAGCTGCAATAAGAAATCTAGTGCCTAAATTGGCACTCCACTACCATAATAGTAAGTTTGGTGGGTTTCCTACCCTTCCTTGCAGGAAGGGCTCCCTAGGTAATCCTAGGAAGGTCAGGAGTTTGTCCTTTGGCTCCTGGCTGGAGGGACACAGACGGACTGGTGGCCGCCTCCCTATGTTGGAGGTGCACAGGGGCTTCCAAGTAGCTAGCCAGCCTCTTGGCAAAAAGGTCTTTAGCCTGGGTTGGGCAGAGGTGGCCTTTCTGACACAGGTTGCAAAATGAAGACTAAAAAGGGTATCCTTCTATCTACGTCTCCTGAAACAACCAATTAATCTGCTAAATATTATGCTATGAATAAACCAGCTAGTGATAAAATAAAGAGTTCCCACCAAAAATATCTAGGCACAACTATTTCAAGCAAACATATGAAACTTTCTTTCACAAGTGGAATCCTTTTGACTGATTTTGCGTCTTAATCAAAATGCTAAAATCTTTTTGTTGTTGTTAGCATCCAGTCTTAGTACCATCGGAACTCATTACACAAAGGAAGATCAATATGGCTTTATGCCACAGCAGAGCATGGCTGGTATCATCTAAAGAAACTGAAACGACCTGGCTGGGGGTGGGAGGAGTGATGCCCCACCCCCCCGGGGGGACTCCGTGGTGCAGTGGCAGGGGACTGGAGGGCAGGGAAGGGGTGTCTCTGCAGTCGGGGGGGGGGGGGGTTTCTCCATACCTTGTCCCGGACTCTTGCTGGTTTTGAGTGCCTCTAGTTTTGGGAGGGTTAGACAGGCCTGGGACTCTGTCCATGTCCTGCCCACCCAATTCCCTGACTGAGCTGGTGGAGGTGGTCTCGGAGACCACCTCGGCTGGCTGTCTTGGGGGACATTGTGGTCTCCATGGCAACCATGGGCCTGTCTCAGGTAGCAAGAGGCCCTACACACCGTGCAGTTCGCACTCTTGATGGGGTGCTTTGCTCTGGGTAGGGAGAAGGGGATCTGAAAGCTGGGGGAAATGGAAGATAGCCCCCTAGTCATGGGTGGACCACTGCTTTTTGGGGTTTAGATTTAACAGGGATACCAATATTCCACAGGGATTAAGATGATTATCCTCCATAGCCTGACAGAACTGACTGGCTTCCAGACGTTTAAAACATCGGCATTTGGTCCTGTTGTAAGTTTAAATCAACAGCTTATTTCCTGTGGCGCCACTGGGGAGAGCTTCACCTGGTCACTCTTCCACTGTTCTCAGGCCAAGAAGGTCACACCTTGTCATTGTGATTAATTATTCTCATTAAAGTTCGGTTTTTAGACTGTTTGGGGCTCGGGGCAGTTTACAACATTTAAACACAATTTAAAATAATTGGCTTCTGAACTCAGATCACAGTGGTGGTGGTGGCGGCTACGGCGACTGTAGAGCCCTCAGTGGCCCGGGTGCTGCAGGACCCTCCAAGGGCCGCCTGCTCCCCTCTTAGCCAGACCCTGCTCCAAAGGTGTGCTGCCCAGCTGAGGCGAGGCGGCTAGGCCTCTGCTTTCAGTCTTGGCTGGAAGAGGATGTATCTGGCGCCATACAAAGAAAACAATTCCCACAGTTTAGTTAAAGAAAGTTTAATATATATATATATATTTATATATATGTATATAATATGCTCATTATAACAAAATAGGCAGTTACTGTGGGTAAAATAGTCATTAAAACCCGATTTCTAAGAACATATTTGTACTTTGAATAGAACCCTCCCCCATCCTGACCAGAAGCACAAGAAGATCTGGGCCCTCTTCCTCTGGTGCCCAAGCAAGACTGGCCCCCTCCCCCACCCCCACCAGCTGTGCTCGCCAGATACCCCCCCCCAATGGGGGTGGGGTGGGGGTGGCCCTCCTGCCTGTGCTCTTTTAAAAAAATGGAAGACCCCCTGGCTGCCCACCCGCCCCCCAGCCCTAGCAACAGCAAAACATGAAAAAATAGAGTACTAAGAACATTCTTAAGAAATTATGAAAGCTCGTTTTCCCTTGTGAAGCCACGGCAATTATCCATACATTATCTTGCACATTTTTTAAAAGTTCCTCATTTAACTGCCTGTAAAATATATTTGTTACCAACGAAAGAGAACTATGAAATGAAATCCTGAAACCAAGCCTCTTGAAGCAAACCATGCAATTAAAGTTAAGTGTAGAGTGCTTACACTTTACATAATTTAAGACCACTTTTCTTTCATTTCATTAGGAAATCTGTAAAGAATGTATATAAAGCTTTTATTTCTTAAAATCTCTGAAGGATACTTTTCCCTTAAACATTAAGGAGTTTACAGTGTAATTCCCCATCCATCATCCACAATACTTGGTCAAGCTGCTGGCCCCTGATCTTTGAGAAACTGGCTGTGCAGAAGCAGATCTGGAGAGTCAAATTTGTCTAAGCTAAAAAGGGTGCAGAGTGTAAAATGCGACCATAAGCCACGGGGGCGCAGCAGCAGCAGCTCTGGGGGGAGACCCCCCCTCCACACGGCGGGGGAGGTGCTGGAGGTGGGAGGGGCCGCTTGTGGCTCCCCAGGAAGCCAAGTCAGCCAGATCCGGGGGGGGGGGGCCTGCTGGCCTTCACAACTTCTCCTTGGCTGGTACCCAGATGGAAGGGCCAGAGTGCTCTTCAATGAGTTGCTTGACCTGGCTGTAAATCTCTTCCAACGTGTCACCTTGCACCGTCGCTGCAGGGGAGAGACAAAAACGCTGCCACTCAGTGGTTCAGTGGTGTGGCCTCTGCTGCCCGCTTTCACTCACCCACAGGACAGAAGGCTGTGCTGCCTGCAACTCTTTCTTTCAAACTGGACCACCGTTCCTCAGATTTAGCAGCCAGCTCTGCCGTGCTTGAAAGTCCAGCCTCCCCCCCCCCCCCCCCACAGGCTACCTCCAAGCTGCAGCCTCTGTGTGGGTGGGAGGGCTCACCAGGAGCAGCACTCTGGGCTCCCTGCCAAGACCTTTCTGGGCCCCACTCGACCCAACTGTGCTGCCTCCTCTCCTCCATGTTCCCCCCCCCCCCCCGCAGCCTCAGACCTACCAGCTAGGTGTGCCCCCTCCCGGCTGTGCTAGCTATGTACAACCAAAGCCAGAAGAAAGAGGCCACAGCCAATGCTCCCGCTAAGCTGTGGAATCTTGTGAGCAGAAATTCTACTTTGTGAGCTACTGGCATGAAAGTTGTGAGCAAGCAATTTGGCTACTGCATAAATTAGTTTGCTCTGAAGCCACCCTTCCTGACCTGAGACAAAAATATGTGAGCCAGAGGCTAAAGAACGGTGAGCTAGCTCACACTGACTCAGCTTAGAGGGAACTCTGGTCACAGCCACGGGATTCTCCTTCTCAGATTGCACAAGGACGTCCCGTTCAGGCTCGAGGCTGCAGAGAGATTTCCAGCAGCAGGGATGGTTTTGCATTTCACAGAGGGGTGACTGAGAAAGCAAACGGCTACGGGAGGGGAAGCAGGTCTTCCAGGCCCTCCCTCCTTCTCTTGAGCTACAGGGCATGCAGGGCCGCCAAAACCCATGCCGAGTCGTCTCGCCAACCTGTGAAATGTTCCGTAAATTCTTGCTCTAGCTTCACGGCTCTCTCAAACGTCTTCCGAGCTTGCTCATCTGTTAATCGTTTATTCATTTCCCTGAAATCATTAGAGGTCATGAAGTCATTAGCAGTGACAGCTGAAGACATTTTCACTTTAAATGAACAAACACAGAAGAAAAAGTTCTGTCCCTGGAGAAAGAGGCAGGCAGTGCCTGGAGAGAGCGTTCTGCACGCTCCGAGCATGGCCTGGGCCTGGGCTTCCACCCCCCGGTTAGGGGACAGATGCCTCCAGCGGTGGGTGGCTGCTGACCGCCCCCCAACAACCCCACCCCCAGAGCTGCGGGGGGGGGGGGGGCTGCCATCTACTGACAGGAAAGGGGAGTCCTGCCACTAGCCCAGAGCGACATGGCTTCCACACTACTCACATGATGTTTTCCACCGATTTGGGTCTGATGAAAATGGCGATGGGGTGCAGCTGAGCGACCTGGAGCCTTTTGATGGCGTTCCCCGAGACATCCAGGATGCAGTGCTTACCCTGGCAGCACAGAAGGGGAAAGGGCGCCTGAGAGTGGGACGTGGTGTCTGATGGAGAGCCAACCCACAACACCCTGGGCAAGCTTTTGAGCATGGCATAAAACCTCAGGCCTGCTCTGGATGCCATGTCCTCAACACACACCGAACGCGGAGGCTGAAGGCAGCCAACTTTTAGTTATTCTGCCGTCTCATTTTCCGTCTGCTAGGGCACGTTTACAAAACTTAATTTTCTTGGGCGACATGGAGTATGTTCTTGCAACTATACTTCAGCCTGGTACAGCCTCCTCTTTCTGGGTCAGCTGACTGGCATGGGGCTATGCTCTGGAGCGGCTTCCATTTCTCACTGAACGACATGTGCCAGATGATGCTGGGAGGCTGCAGGGCGCACTGTCTTGACTCCCCCCCCACCCAAAGCTCTTTAACCTTTACATGAAACTGCGGAGAGAGACCACCGGGGAATCTGAAGTAAAGAGAAGTCAATATGCAGATAAGACCAAAGTCTAGGCAGGATTAAAAATCCTGGAATTAAGAGCCCAAACTGATGAGGGAGAAGGACATTTTGCCTGAAGTCCAGGGGAGCTCACTAGAATTTTTCTCCAGGACTCACTAGAACTCCTCCCACACAAATGGACTTTTGGAAGTGATGCGGAGGGGAAGTATAAGCAGGACTACACAGAATTAAGTCCCATTTTATTCAGTGGGGCTCGCTCCCCAGAAAGTGTCCTTAAGAACATCCAAAGAGCCACGCAGGATCAGACCAGTGATCCATCTAGTCCAGCAACCTGTTTCGTCCAACAGCCAAACGGCTTCCCTAGAGGGCTAACAAACAGGACAGAAAGACTGAGGCTCTCCACGGATGCTGCCTCCAAGCACTGGTAGGCAGAGGACTGCTGCCTCTGAGCATGGAGGCTCCTTGAGGCCACCGTGGCTGGAGAGACTTCTCTTCCATTAATCCATCTGAGCCCCTTTTGAAGCTACCCAAGCTCACAGCCGTCACTGCCCTTCACTGGCAGCAAACTCCCCCGCCATTTAGTTACTTGTCGCGTGAAGGGTCAGCCGTGTCCTTCTGCAGTCGAGGAGAAAGGATTGAGTCCAGGAGCACCCTAGAGTCCAGCAAGGTTTTTGCGGCATGAGCCATTGCGAGCCCCAGCCTCCCTCCGTCAGGGATGAACAAACACACACGTTCCTGACAGAGAGGACTTGGCCCTCGAAAGCTTCTGCTGTGAAAATCTTCCTGGTCTCTAAGGTGCTCCTGGACTCAGACCAAGCTGCTGAGTAAAGAGGGATTTGCTTTTGTCTCTTCTGTGCCTGTTGGCCTCATGGGGTTCTCTCAGATCCTCCTATTGGGGGGGGGGGGGGAGGACAGCCTCCCTCTTACAATGTTCTCCACCAGATGCATAATCTCGTAAACGTTCCCCCTTAGCCTTCTTTCTTCTGAACTGAAAGGCCCCAGACTCTTCAACCTTTCCTCTATCCCCTTGGTCACCATGGCTGCCCTCTTCTGTTCCAGTCCTGGAATATCCTTTTTGAGATGCAGTAACCAAAACTACACACAATATTTTATTTATTCACAGTATTTCTCTTCTGCCTCTTCAATGTACTGCCTGAGGTAGTTTACAATTAAAATAAAGTTACAATATAAAATAACAAGCCATGGAACATAAACAGCATAAATATGAACCATAAGGCAGACCTCTGACTAGAAGAAAAGTAGGTCTGCAGACCCCGCTTTTCTCTACCTGAAGGAGTCTCAAAGTGACTTAGACTCCCCTTTCCCTTCCTCTCCCCACAACAGGCACCTTGGGAGGCAGGTGGGGCTGAGAGAGCTCTGAGGGTACCAGGACTGGGCCAAGGTCACTCAGCCAGCTTCATGAGGGGGAGGAGGAGGAGGAGCGGGGAATCAAACCCGGTTCTCCAGATCAGATCTGCCGCTCTTAATCACTACACCATGCTGGCTCTCGACTAGAAGAAGAACATTAAAAAAAGCCCCTGCTAAGATAAACCCCTAATTAAAAGTCCACATAAAAAGGTATGTTTTGGCCTGGCACCTAAAAGACAGTTAAAGTGGGCACCAGGGGAGCCCAGGGGGTGAAGGCACTGCAGCACGGAGGGCCCCCACCTAAAAGGCCCTGCTTCAAGCCACCACTCACGTCTGAAGACAGGGGCACAACAGCTATAGGAAGGGGACTCCAATATGGGCTGTTTTATTTTTGACTGCTTAATAATAATGATAATAATACCCAGCATGGAGTTTGCCTTTTTCACCACTGCCACACGCTGAGCTGACATTTTCATTCAGTTAATCTACTATAACCCCAAGATCTTCCAGTCTTGGCCTCAAAACACATCAGCATACATTGCATTGGCAGTAGCCTACCTTTTCAGCCACTTCTCGCACAGACTGAACACTTGTTCCATACAGATGGTTGTTGTACTGTCCAGCCTCAATGAATCTGTGGTCCTGGATGTCTTTTTCCATTTGTTCTCGGGACATTACAAAGTGGTAATCCCGCCCGTCCACCTCATAGTCTCGTTTCGGGCGAGTGGTATCTGCACAGAGACAGGCAAGCAGGCAGGCAGCAGTTAGGGCAGGAGGAGACAAGACACAGACCTATTCCTCGAACAAAGCACTTTGGTGTCTTTCCTTGCACAAGTATTAGCAATGGACGGCTCAAGCTCATAGTGGAGACGTAACAAAATCTGCGTCCAGTCAGGCACCTTGAATACCAGCAAAGTTTTATCCAAGGTATAAGCTTTCATGTGAACGCAGCACACTTCCTCAGATACTTCCTTTAGCGGAGATGGGAGGTGGCCACCCTCTTCTGAGCAGGGCTGACCTGAGGAGAACTAGATGTGCTTCGGAACGTCAAGGTTTCTGGACAGAGGCCCAGTGGCCAGCTAGCCAAAGACCTCTGCTCACCTGTGTCCTTGTGGGATGGGCCCTTCCAACTACGGTGAGAAGGCAAGAGGGAACTCTCCAGCTAGGCCTCTGCTGCTGAGGTCGACATCTTGCAACAGGCTGTGTCCCCCCCCCCTTTCATTCTCCTGCTCCCACATGGTGCCCCCGGTCCTCTATTCCAGCCTCACCCTACGCTCCTAGTCTTTGGCCACTGACTGCTACTGCCAGGGCACCTGCGGCTTCCCTCGTGTTTTCTGGGGGAAACTGCTGCCAGAGCCATCCCCAGAGCTTGCACTGCAGCTCTGCAGGAGGCCTTGGCCTCCTGCCTCCACCCAGCCCAGACTCCTGATCCCTCCGATCTCTCCTTGTTCCTCTGTGACCTCACTTGCCCCCACCCTCCATGTTTTGGCACCACCGTAACTTGGGTGGACCAGCTTTATGGGAATAACTGAGTATCTTGGATTCCATGTCCTGTAATACTGTACGGGATTTCTAACATATTCTTTATGCCAGTTTGCAATTTATTAATTAAAAAGAACCCCCCTTCTTTTTGTCAAGTCCTTAGCTTAACATCCTAATTATTGCTCCCCACCCCCACCCCCGGCCAGCCAGTGTTTCTAGGCCCCTTCACCCCCACGGCTGATGACTTTAGCGGGGGTCCCGTGTGACTCAGTGGCAGAGCACCACCTTGGCATGGAGAAAGTCCCCAGCACCTCTGGTTTAAAGAGTGAGGCAGGAGGTGATGTGGAAGACCTGTAAGGGAGAGCTGCGGCTGCTGCTGCTGCCACTCTGAGTAGACAATCGTGGCCTTGATGGACTGGGGGGGGGGGGTCTGGTTCAGCAGAAGGCAGCTTCCTGCGTGTGCCTTGTTTGTGTGTGTGTGTGTGTGTGTGTGTGTGTGTGACTTTTGCCTTTCCGGCTGAAACAGCAGAGCCACCTGCCTTCTGGGGTCTTTGTTCATTTATCTGAGCCCCAACATGACATGCCTCCCTGGAAAGCTCTTGCCATACGTACGTGGAACACACGATCCAAATTTGTCCGGGAATTCAGATATCAAGTCATCATTTATCCTGTCTTTCATCGGCCCCAGGATAATCACTGGCCGCGTGTAACCCACTGAAAGGAAAAGGGGACATGGGTGTCAGGCAGCCGCCTCCCTATCGCGTGTCGGTGGGAGTCCACACAAGCAGGAGAGCTGGGGGGCTCCACTCCAGGTACTAACGAGCCCCCCCCCCCACACACACACACACGCACGCACCAGGAACTTCTGCTCCTGAAGAGACCAACATGGACCCTGCGGTCCCAGCCAGCCACGGCCCGGTTGTTAATCTTCCGTGTCTGGGTAAGTCAGTTGAGAGAGTGGTGGCTGCAGAACTCCAGGTCCCCGCAATACTCACTTGAATGTGGGGTGCTTGGGGGGGGGGGCAATTCTCTCACCAATGTTGTTTAACATCTACATGCACCCACTTGCCCAGCTTGTCTGGGGGTTTGGGCTGGGTTCTCATCAGTATGAGGACGACAGCCTGCTCTATCTGTTGATGTATGGCTGCCCAAACTCCACCCTGGGCAATTTGACCAGGTCACTGGAAGCCGTGGCTGGCTGGTTATAGCAGACCAGGTTGAAACTCAATCCAATGAAGACGGACGTCCTGTACCTGAGCCGGGGGGTGGGGGGGGGACTGAGTCAGGAATCAGGCTGCCCACCTTGGATGGCACATCACTTGTGCCAGTCCAGAAGGTCAGGAACCGGGGGGTGGTCCTGGATGCCTTGCTTTCGATGGAGGCCCAGGCCCAGGTCACCAGGTCTGCCTTTTACCATCTCCAGCAGATCAGGCAGCTGACTCCCTACCTCTCCCCCCAGGACTTGGCTACAGTGACCCATGCAATGTTCACTTCCAGGCTCAATTACTGTGACTCACTTTACGCAGGCTTGCCCTTGCAGCTGATCTGGAAACTCCAGCTAGTGCAAAATGCAGTGGAGGGCCTGCTGACTGTGTCGTCTGTGTGGGTGCACATATGGCCGGTGCTACACCAATCGCACTGGCTACCGACTGAGTACCAGATCAGTTTCAAGGTATTGGTATTGACCTTTGAAGCCTTGCGCGGCCTGGGACCGACATACCTGAGGGACTGCCTCTCCCCATACGTGCCCCAGAGAGCCTTGTGCTCTGCTGATCAGGATCTGCTGGTTTCCGCCCTGGCCCCGACCTGGTGGAACACACTCCCGTCTGAGATCAGGGCTCTGAGGGACTTACGGCTATTCTGCAGGGCTTGTAAAACAAGAGCTGTTCCTCCAGGCCTTAGGCTGAGGCAGCAGACATCCAATAAAAACTCGGCTTCTCCTGCTGAAGTTCTACCACTTCCATGTGGGCCAGATCAAGAAGACCTTAGAGACCCAGCAGCACCAGCTTGGAGACTGTGCACATAAACAGTGCGGCCTGTTTTAAATTATGTTGCTTTAAAACTGTTTCAGTTATCTTACTGATGTATTTGCTGTGTTTCAGAATTTATCCTGCGATCCGCCCTGAGCCTCCGCTTGCGGACAGGGCGGAATGTAAACTGAAATAAATAGATAAGTAAACAATCGCCCTCCCAGCAGCAGGAGGAGGAGGAGGAGGAGGGGGAGGGGATGCTGGATGTCCCCTGCTTCACGCTAGCCAGCTAGACACCCGGGGGGGGGGGGGGCAGAGCCTGCCTCCCAGCACCAGTTGGTATAAATGCCAAGGTCCACGCAAACATCTCCAAGATCTAAATCCTCCCGAATCCTCCCAAACAGCAATGGAAACCTTTCTCGTATGCAGCCTGAGCCTCTGTCACGCCTTTGTGGTGCATCAAAGAGGCCAGGGCACTGCTCAGGCTGTGAAGGGAGATCCTGGCCCCCGGTCTGAACAAGCATCGCCAGCCAAAGGGAAGACCTGTCAGGAGAGGCTGAAGGGGCAGGGTTACCTTCAGAAGGACTGTCCCCTGCTGAGGACACGGGCGGAGCACAGGTACGAGGGAGAGGCCTGGGAGGCGATGGAGAGGCCTCCTCCAGCCAACTCCTCCTGAGCTCCCGATTCCTCCTTCGCAGGTTCTTCCCACCCACCTGCACTCACCAGGGCTCCCGATGCCTCCTCCTCCTCCTCAAACCTCCTGCTTCCTAGGGCCCTGCTGCTGGGCAGGCGGTGCCTCTCTGCTGCCCACCTGGACTTCGGTCCCAGCTCTTTTGGGGTTGCATGGCAACCTGCTGCTCCAGCTGGTTCATCAGCCAGTGCCAACCAGGCAGGCCCAGGAGGGGTCAGGGTTTGTTTCCTGGCTGGGGGTATGGCAAAGGCGGTAAAGCCTGAACGAGGCATTGAGCTATTCAGAGAGATTCCTTGAAATCTGTGATCTGACTACTCTCCCTTCTGTTTCAAGTGGCTCAGGAGGAGGAGGCAAGTAGAGACGTGGAGGTGAAACACTAAATTAAATGCAGAACTTGCAGTATAAGAATTTAGAATCATAGAGTTTGAAGAGACCTCCAGGGTCATCTAGTCCAACCCACTGCACAAGGCAGGAAATTCACAAATACCTCCCCCTCCACACCCACAGGGACTGCTGTTCCACGTCCAGATGACAAAAAACCTCCAGGATCTCCAGCCAAACTGGCCTGGAGAAAAACTGCTTCCTAACTCCAAAGTGGCAACCAGCATTTCTCTGGGTATGTGAGAAAGGGCCACAAGAACTAAGCACTGAGGCAACCCTTCCTGCCCTCCCTTCTCGTGATCTGCTGGAGTTCACACTATCGGCATTGCCGTCAGATGGTCTAGCCTCTGTTTGGAAACCTCCAGAGAAGGAGAGCTCACCACCTCCCGAGGAAGCCTGTTCCACTGAGGAACCGCTCTAACTGTCAGGAAGTTTCTCCTAATGTTTAGCTGAAAAATCTTCCGATTTCATTTCAACCCGTTGGTTCTGGTCTGACCTTCCGGGGCAACAGAAAACAACTCCGCCCCATCCTCTAGATGACAGCCCTTCAAATGTGAAGAGGGTTATCCTATCACTTCTCAGTCGTCTCCTCTCCAGGCTAAACCTGCCCAGAGCTCCTTCAACCTTTTCTCATAGGGCTTAGTCTCCAGGACCCTCACCATTTTTGTTGCCCTCCTCTGGACATGTTCCAGCCTGTCTATATCCTTCTTAAGTTGTGGTGCCCCAAACTGAATACAGTACTCTAGGTGAGGCCTAACCAGAGCAGAGCAAAGTGGTACCATCACACTGCGTGATCTGGACACTATACCTCTGTTGATACAGAACTTCCCCTCTACAGTCTTCATATTTAGGTCATGACTCGTGTTTTGGCCAGGGAACATCACAGGACAACCTCCGTCACATCTTAGGCTTAATGCTGGATATTTTCAACATGAGTCACAGCAAATCAGGTTACATGTGCTCATGCAACACGTGGGTTATTTTGGGGGTGGGGAAGGGGGGTAGATGGGCAGCTTTTCACCCCGTGCTTCCAATGTGTGTGGGGCAGGGCCTTTTCACTCCCTTGCAGAAGCAAGCCCTTGGGCACTTCCTGGAGTGTTCAGTGGCCACTGAGGAGGCGGGGGCAGCCCCTCCCTGCTTTGCCAGAAAAGGCCTGTGCTGCCCCTGGCCCATAATGCTGCAGCTGCACTGGGCTGCGGCTTGAGAACTGGTTGACTGGCAAGTTCTGGCAAGAGGCCCTTTACTGGGTTTTACACAGCCCAGTTTCGATGATGCCTGAGTTTTGTTGCTCCCTCTCGCTCCCCTCACTCATTTCACGGCTTCTTTGGAGCTCTTGTCAGAGGTCCTGACGGTCACAGAGGTCCTGCCTAACTGCTCCACTCCCACGTGGGTCCCCTGCCTTGGCTCTACAGCAGCTAAGAACATTATAAGAAACAAAACCTCTAAACTAGGAAGGACTGAAAGGAGAGTCAAAAGTCATGGCCCCAGATCTTGCCTCTAGGTTCCATGACTGCCTGGATATTTGTTTCCTGAGCAAGGTGATACAGACCTTCTTGCTGAGTGACCAGCTCATAAGACAAGACAAACTCCTCTTGGCCACCTAAAAAGTTGGACAGAAAACACAAGTTTTTTTCAAGCAACAAATGAAAACATTTTTACAACAACGTTTAGGCACCGAGTACTAAATGGAATGCTGACAGACAACTTTGCGAGCCAGTGTGGTACAGCGGCGAGACCAGGAGCTGGGAGGGACACCCAGGGCTGGATCCCCGTTTTGTGTCACGGAAGCTGACGGGGTAACCCTCGGGCTAGTCACGCTCCCTCGCAGGGTTGTTCCTGAGAAGGTTCAATGGATAAAAACTGCCCCATCCCCACCCCTTACAGCAGGGAAACAAAACACATAGGAACATCACCTCCATATACAGGGATGCCTATAAATAAGCAGATTTTTTTTTACTCCTACACTAATTATACAACCCTCTGCAGAAAGACAAAGTATGATCAATACTGCTTCTGACAGAAGCCTCCGATTTCAACACTCAGTGAAAAAGAGACCAACACAGAACCAAGTCTGTCTCTGTCTCTTTTCTTTCTCCCAATTTCAGCAGTGATCTCTTGTCCATTCAGATGATCAGCCACGTTCTCATAACCAGAGCCGACTACGGCAAACTTTGCCGCGTCCAGTTTTGGGCCAAGAGCATTCTAGCTGCTACTCTGAACTGCCACACAAAACAACAGCGCTGCAGCTCGGCCAACCCTGCCTACCTTGTCTAGCCCCCAACTGACTGAGGTCCCTCCAGATGCCTCGAGTCAGGAGAGGTGCCATCAAGTCAAAGGGTGCCGGGAAGCCCCCGAAGGCAAAAATATTTCCTTTTATACCGTGGGAGGTCCGGCTGAATGAGGGGCGCAAAGAGGAGCACAGCATCTGACAAAACAAACGCCAGTTGTGTTGGCAGCCGGTGAAGAGAAAAATTGACAAGAGGATAGCAAAAAACATAAACAATATGGATTCCTTCAAATATATCAGAAGCAGGAAAGCAACCAAGGAAGCAATTTGGCTGTTGGATGACAAAGGGATGAAAGGATCACTTAAGGAAGATGGTGAGATGGCTGAGAAACTGAATTCCTTGCACCCATTTTCACTGTGGAAACCGTGGGGCACATACTCACACAGGAGCCACTGCTGTCTGAAGAACTGGTTTAAAGGGAGGTAGTAAGAGATGAAGTTTTAGGACCACTAGGCAAACTGAAAACTGGTAGGTCTCCAGGCCCAGACGGCATCCACTGGAGAAGTCTTAAGGAACTCAGGTATAAAACTGTTGATCTGTTAACTAGTATATGTAACTTGTTACTAAAATCAGCCTCCATGATTGAGGACTGGAAAGTGGCAAATGTCACACTAATTTTAAAAAATGGGCCCAGAAGAAATCCAGAGAATAACAAACAAGTCAGCCTAACATCTGTCCCAGGTAATTAAAGACACACTGTTAGGCACACTGAGAGACAAAGCCTGCTGAGCAAAAACCAGCACGGCATCTGCCAAGGGAAGTCCTGCCTCACCAGCCTTTCAGAGGTCCTGGAGCTGCTTAAAAAGCTAGGGGATAAGGGTGATTTACATATCCATGCCAGAGCCACTGTCTTGGGGAAGGGTTTCTGAAGAACTGAGGCAAACTGAAGTGATGCGCTTCACTGGGCAATTTAAAAATGTCAGCTTCTGGGTCCAGAGACATCCAAAGGCTCTTAAGGAGCTGGAATGTGAAATGGTTAATCCACCAGTTGGTACAGGCCACCTGCTGCTGCTGCTGCTGGCTTGGTTGCCAGAGGGCTGGGAAACAGCAGGTGTCACACAGAGGATTAATTACAGCCCAGATAACCTAGTATCTGTCCTGGGCAAGTCAGCAGAAACTGTAACTAAAGACATATTGAGGAAGAAAGTCAGCATGGCTTCTCCCAAGAGAGTTCCTGCCTCCCCAACCTTTTGGGGTCCTTCAAGCAGGTGGACAAGGGTGGTCTGATAAGACATTATATACTTGGACTCC
Source organism: Lepidodactylus listeri (assembly GCA_029233225.1). Classification (NCBI taxonomy): domain Eukaryota; kingdom Metazoa; phylum Chordata; class Lepidosauria; order Squamata; family Gekkonidae; genus Lepidodactylus; species Lepidodactylus listeri. The sequence continues at coordinate 148,189 of JARCFY010000005.1, forward strand.
CGCCCGCCCCCCGGGGACTCCTGAGTAGGATGAGAGGATTGCACACTGGGTAAACAACAGGCCCGATCACTCAGACTAGTCAGATCTTGTCAGAGGCCGGGAGCTAAGCAGGGTGGGCCGGTCCATGGGGACAGTGCTGGGAGATGGGAGGCCCACCAAGGGAGGCCCAGGCTGCTATGCAGAGGGAGGTAATGACAAACTACCTCTGCTCAACTGCGGTTTAAAAAACCCACGGGGTGGAACTTCATGTGGTTGCTGTGAGTTGACGGGAAACTACAGGAAGCAGAGAAGAGGAATAACTGGAAAGCTCTTGCGAAGAATTCATACAAACGATCTTGAAATGGGGATGAACAGTATAGTGGGGAAGTCTGCAGATTGTAACAAATTATTAAGGATGGTGTAGAGCAAAGTGGTTTGTGAAGAGCTACAGGAGCTTTTATCAGAATCAGCAAATGAAGGTCAGCACAGGTGCATGTCAGGTGATAACACTGGAACAAGAAAATCCTAACATTAAATGCCTGCTTTTGTGTTTTGAACCCACTGACCCCTTGGGGCACGATGAGGGCTCTTCTTTGTTCTGTACAGCAGACCCCCCCACCCCCAACAACAACAGTCCTCGGCCCTGCTCCCTAGTTCTGGGGTCGTTTATGTGTTCTTACTGGATTATTTTATCATTTTAAATGTTCTTTTTAACTGTTAAAATGTTTTAATGTTTCTATGTATGCTGCCTTAAGGACCCTGACTGAGTGGAAATGCAGCACTTAAAAAAAAGTAAATAAACTACGGTCAATATTATGCCTGCTATTCATTATTTCTCTTAGAGATACGTAACAGATAAACAGACAATTCCACAATCATAAAACCACTCAAACAATGTTAACACCTCAATAATTAAGTAGTGGAATCCTAGAATCGCACAGAGTTGGGAGGGGCCATGGAGGCCATCTAGTGGTTGCCCCCCCCACTCAGTGCAGGACCAACCTAGAGAGCATCCCTGACCAGGGTTTGTCCAGCCGCTGCGTCAGGACGGCCAGGGAGGGGGGAGCTCACCACCTCCCCAGACAGCTGGTTCCACTGTGGCACAACTTTGTCAAAAAGTTTTCTGTAATGCCCAGCCGGTACCTCCCCACCCTTCATTGAGACCCATGATTGTGAGTCCTCTCCTCTGCTGCCAAGAGGAACCACTCCCTGCCCTCCTCCAAGTGACACAGCCCTTCAGAGACTCCAAGAGAGCAGCCATCCTGTCTCCCCTCCACCACCTCCTCATCTCCAGACTGAACATTCCCAAGAAGTCCCTCAGCCTCTCCTCGCAGGGCTTCTTGGTCTCTAGTAAATAATTTAAAATGAAGTCCATCATTCATACAACAGACAGAGCGTAAAAGCTCTGCCAGCTCCACCCTACACTCCGACCCCGGCAGAGAAGTCCCTTCTCTCTGCACGAAAGGTGCCCAGCCCAGTGAGGGAGGGGATGGCTATCTTATATCCTCGTTATTCTTATGATGTGCTCAAGAGAAGGAGAAACAGCAGGAAACATGGAGGATTTGTAGGGGAAGAAGGTGTTGCCGATAAGCTTGCAGGAAGAAGTCCTAAATGCTGCCGAGCAGGAAGGCACAGACTGTACCCGTCACAGGAGGCCCACTAGCACCCCCTTCCACCAGCTGGGCAGGGCCTGGCACCAAGAGCGTAGTTCCAGAGAGCCTCGAGCAAGGCTTTCTGAATGAGCACCGCAGCAGGGGGTCCCCACAGCCGTTATGGCAAGACCCCACCATGCATCTGGGCCCCCCTCATTCTGTCAGGAGAGAAAAGGAGCCTGTGCTCTAAGAGAAAGGCTAGTTACTCAAGAAACAAAAAAGTCCAGGAGGAAATCACCAACAATGATCAAGGAAGGCTACTGCATGGTCCACCCAGGAAGGCAGGAGGAACAGCGTACCCAGAATTAAGAGAATTCAGAGAGGGCTGCGTTAATGGATTTCCACTCAAAGATGAAATTATAAAATTGAAATGTGAACTCATTTAAACATCATGAGGTGGGCAGGCTGGCAATGAAGTGAACTGTCAAACAAAAAAACCCTGTCCTGGATAATTTTGGTTTCTGAGCTCCTCTTTCAGGGTGGTGCTTTATAAGATGACTCACAGGAGCACCTGGTGAGAAGAAAATGTGTATGACTGAGCAGACCCAAATGTAGAGGAGGGGCCATCTACTGCTTGGATCCCCTACCTGCCCCATCTAACAAAAAGAATGCCAGAGAGGAGTAAGCCAGCAAGATGGGGACAAGAGCTTCAGCACAAGCTCCAAAGCTCATCAGGCCCGGACCAAAACTTCCACATGAAAACGGCTCCAGAGAGGAGGCTTGTGAAGGGGTCCCTGGAGGCTGACCATATGTAACCACAAGGGAAGAAATCTCCGCCTCTAAGCTACCATCCAAGGGTGGAAATGGGAAAAACATACTTACGGTAGCTGCTTTCACTGTCACTGGCGTTAGACGTTACCTGTTCTGGAAAGGCAACAAAAAGGGGGAAAGTCAGGTTGACTGCCATAGAACAGCACGGATTCTGAACAAAAGTGGACCAAAGGGACAGAAAGGGCCAGTAGTGACCCAGAAGCAGCAGCAACAGCATGGGGATGGATGGCTTCCTTTAAGACCAAGTCATACTTGGCAATTTTTCATTTAGTCCTCATGAAAGGTATTCCACAACCCAGCTGCTGCGTGTGGATCAGACCAGCCGGCCTGCTACTCAAGTTTTATGCACTCAAGACTTAATAATAATGCAGTTCAAAAATAGCCCTGTGGGATACAAAGGAAGTTCTTAGGATGCACAGAAGAGCTCCTGGCCACCCACTCCTGTTGGCCAGTGCCCATTTCAGCGGAGTCAGCAGCCTGTGTGCAAGCTGAGCTGCACCGACAGCTTCTTGCTTTCCAGTCCACATTAACTGGGTGTTCTTTATGAGGTGGGCCACGTTTCAACCATCCCTTCCCCCAAGGACCCCAGGTTGGGGTATACCCCGGAGTCCTTCAAGCTCTACCACAAGCCTGTGCAACAGAGATGTGTGACAGCAAAGCACCTGAGGCAGCCCAGGGGACATCACATCATGGGCCCGGCAGAGAGCTCCACTCCGCCCCTGACCCCCCCGGCCCGAGCCATCCGATAAGCTCCCCGCAGTTCTTGTCAGTGCAGACGAGGCCCTTGTTGGGTGCACCTCATTGAGGAGGTGGGGAGGGACTGCCCAGGACGCCAGCTGGGGTGTCAGAAAGCATGCTCAGAGAGGAGACCAAACTCCTCCTGCACTGATGCTGTTTCTGTTTTGTTTCCTTTTTGTGACAGCAACCTGCTGGCTCCACAGAGCCACGTTTGGGACCCTGCATCTGCCTCGTGGGGAACACCTTCTCCCAGCTAAGGCATCCAGTACAGTAGGAGCAACGAGAAGGGTAAAGCAAACGAGCCACACGAGTAGAAAGGCTTGTAACCATGGAGGCGTGGAAAGGCTTCCTCGTCCAAAGGCAAGAGGCAGAGGAGGGTCATGGGATCCAAATGCGAAGGCAAACTGTTGAACAGAAACAGAAGCCCAGCAGAGGGATCTGGCAGGAGCAACGTTCGCCAAACAGGACATCTTGGCAGAGTGAACTGTGCAGGCGGGAGGGAGGCTTGGAGGGTCGCGGGACTTATTCAGGTGGCTCACTTACTCAGGCCTTTTGATCCCATGTCCTCAGGGATCTCCTGCAGAGTAGTTCCCAGAGGGCAAGCAAGAGAGAGACAATCACAGAGAAAACAACTGTCAGTAGCATGTAACAGAGGTGCTACAACAAGGCGGTTCCAAGAGAACCTGCAGGTGACAAAGAGACCCACTCAAATTTTAGCCAGGTGCCAATTCAAGAGCAAGAAAGTAGGCTCTAAGGAAACCTCCCTCAATCTGATCAACGGTATGATGGGAGGGTCTCCCTGCAGCCATTGGAATTGATCGCCACATCAGAAGGCAGGGAACCTTTCCAAGCCAGTCCCCTAAGGCACAGAATCTCTCGGGTCCACGACAGTCCCCTGCTGCAGCTCTTGGAACCGCCTCCAAGGGAACCCCCTGCGGCACACCAGGCAGGCCCGTGGAGATGGTCACCTCTCTCTCTCTCTCTCTCTCCCCCCCCACCCCCCCCGCGTACTTACGGTCGACATCACTGGTCTCCTGCTCACTCTGGTCCTTGTTCTTGTAGAAGGGGAATTTTCGGGAAAAGAGGTTCTTTTTACGCTTGTCATTGAATGACTGCTGAAGAAGAGAAGGAGGGGCAAAACAAAGCATGTCGGATGTCCAGTGTGTCACTGAGAGGCCCAGCCCTAGCTGTGTGGTCCATCGCATGCAGTGCGCCTCGGAAGGCATTGATTGTGGCCTTCTGCATGCACAAGGGGGCTTTTAGGCCCTGGGGGTGGGGTGGGGACAAGGTTTTCAGCCATCAAGCAACTGGGAACACTAACAGGAAGACTCGGCTGCAGTCGCAGCACAGCAGATAGCAAACACCCGCCGGGGGGGGCGCTCTGCTCCCACGGGAGGACACTCTCAGAAACATGCCAGGCCTCAGTCCGGCGGCACCTTAGAGACCAGTCAGATTTCTGGGGTGCGAGCTTTTGAGGAGAGACCAAGTTCCCTTTGTCAGATACCTTGTGAGGATCTTGGTGGCCTCAAAGGTTCTGCTGGACTCTTAACTGCTCGACAGCAGACCAGCACTGCTGCCTCCTGAACCCAGGGGCCTCAAACCCAGGAGTGGGCTCCACCAAGGACAGGGACTTGCACATGCACAACACGTGTGTGCACAAGCGCTGGTCGGCTTCTGTTTTGTTTTGTTTTGAAACCCGTTTCCCCTGCTCTCTGGAAAGGGCTCATCCGTGTCACAGTTTATCACCCTGCCCCAGCCAGGGGAAAGAACGAGAAGGTCTCTGGCCTGGAGGTCGGGGGAAGGGGGCCTTCCTGTGGGGAAGCTGCCCTGGCCCAGAGAGGCTCTCAGGAGGGCCCCCCAGCAGCCGGTGAGGCAGGCACTCTCGCCACGGGTCTCTGAGAGGTCAGTGGAAACTCTCCGTCCCGGGACGGCTTGCTTGACCGAAAAGTTTTAAACTGAATTAAACTGTTTTAAGTTGATTGTGTGCTTGATGGTACTTATGGTTGTTTTATTTATTTTGTTGCCCAGGGAAGCCTGGGACTGCCCCCTCCCGCCTCCCCCTCTGCATCACAGGCAGCTCCAGGGGGCCCCTCCCCCCTCACAGAGGAGTGGCTGGGGGGGCCCTGCAGAAATGCTCCCGCATGCCCCATGGGCTCGAGTCCCTGGGCCCCCGTCCCTGGAAGCCAGCACCCCTTGGTCCACTCCTGCAGGGCGTCTCTGCCCAGGGGCCGGCTGGCAGGAGAGCCACAAAGCTGGCGGGGACAGAGGCCTCACAGAGGAGACGTCACACATCACCTTCAGGCCACTCTTGGCCACACTCCTCCTCACCTGCCTGCAAAATGCCACCGTCACTTTGCTCAGCGAGTGAGAGACACACCTGAAAAGAAGGCTGCTTCAGCCCCCGTCTCCCCTACCCTTGAGTCCCTCAGGTGACTGGCACAATGCTGCCGGCAGCTGGCCCCTCCAGAAGCCAAGCGGCGGCTCCATGGGCATCACGGCACAGGCTTTCCTGTCTCGCGTTCGAAAGAGCAACATGCTCAGGAACTGCACGTGGAATGCTTAGAGAGCAACACAGCAGAACTGAACATGGCCAGAACTGCCTGTGCTTCGACCGGTGGAAAATACCACCCTTATGGTTTCAAGGCGCTTGCAAAGCAGGGAAGGGGTGCTTTTCCGCTGTAGATCCACACGCGCTCATCACAGGCTCTCATCAACTCCACCTCATTAGTAAGAACGGGTTAAAAAGAGGAAGCACCGAAACAGCCAACAGCCCCACCCAGGTAGTGGCAACCGGACAGTCCCTTCTTGTGCCAGAGACGGGACACGGCATAAGCTGGTTTTGCCCAGACCAAGGAAACAATAACCCCACCAAAGGATCTCTGACAGAGAGTCTGTCGTTGAAGCCTGGCAGGAAGAAGGGAAGGAGAGGCCTGCGACAGGCAGAGGGCCCCTTTGGCGCGCACCGCCGAGAGAGGAGAGAGCAAAGGGTGGGGGCAGTCCCTGCGCGTTAAGTCTGATGATTCAGGTGATGATTATGCAGCCAATTCGTTGTTGCAGCCATGCGCAAGGAAGAAAAACGGCCACCAAAGACTGCAAACATGCACAGTGCACCCAGCCAGCTCAGAAGAGAGACAAGAGACAGAAAGTGGAGGGAGAGGGAAGGGAGAGTGTTAAGGTGGGCAGTTTGGTCTCAATGGCAAGCGTAGTTGGGTTCTCACTCAGGACCTCATGCACGGGTGTGACGCAGGGTTAGGACATAGGGGCCATGTACAAAATGTCACAGTCACACACAAGATGGTGACTCCAGGCTGGGAAGATGGGAAGCAACCAGCGACCAGGGCTGTGCACACACAGCAGCACTGCATGACCAAAAAAACAAGAGAGATCCAAATTCTGTGCCGAGGAAACCCTTAACTGCAAACTGCACAGTACGCAGCACTGCAGGATCCTCTGGGACTTAATTTTTTCCTCTCACCAAAACCGTGGGGAAGGACCAGGAACAATGCAGGTCCCCGAAGCCATAGCCCAGCCCTCGGAATGCCCCCCCCCCCCACACCAGCTTTTTGGCTTCTGAACATTTGCACCAAACTGATTTCCACCCCCAGAAGGTCTATAAAGTGGCTTTCAAGGGGAGGGGGGATCACAAAATTGCACTCTGCGCCCAGCTCTGCTCAATACACCCTGGATGAGACCAGTGTATCACATGTGACTGGCTGGATCCAAGTTCTTATTTTCACTAAGTGAGAAGCTTCACTCCATTGGAAGACAATCCTTGGATCCAGCTCTGTAACTGGTCATTGATGTTCCCTTTTATTTCCTCCCAGGCACTCTTAAAGAAGCCCTCCCCTTGCCTATTCTCTCTACGGCCTGTTCCTATCACTCGTATGACTGGGACGAGGAGCACAAAGCATTTCACCTTTTTAAAGGAAGCATCTGAACAATACCAGTGCGCCCATTTCAGACTGAGCACAGCAAGGGTGTCCTGCGACTCTATCTGCTTCTGCTCAGAGGTGTTTTCCCTCGACACGCTGGGGGCGATCACAGGGCAAATGACCCAAGCAATTTTCAGTGAGCAGAAGCCAGCGTGCCCTGCTTGGCTGGCACAGCTCTGGGCATCTTTTCAGCCTACAGGCACACTGCGAGAGAGCGGACACTGCCCACAAAGGCCACCGGAGCTTTGCCAAGACAGTCCTTTGCAGCCACTCCCACTTGCTGTGCGGCCTCTCCTCTCCTCCCCTCCCTGATCCTTCAAGCTCAGAAAAGGATCCCTTTCAGCAGTGGGGTGTGTGTGTGTGTGTGTCAGCCTTGCATCCTCCTCTCAGCTGCGGAACTGCTAAATTTCACACAAGCACGACCCTGTTCCTCTGGAGCCAGCCCTCCCACGCCCAGGAACAAAGCCCTGGCAGCCCACCCTCGGAACGGCTCCACTTCCCCAGGCAGCCTGGCTCACTTGCAGCCATTACTCTTCGGGGCCTGAGATTAAAAACACGTTGTCGGAGGGGAGCGCCATCCCCACCAGGCCTTCAGGATGCAAGTGTGCTCAGATGCGGCAAGATGCAAAAAACAAACCTGGCTAAGAAGGAACGTGCCTCCTGGGGCTGGGCCTCCCCCTTGCTGAGGTTCCCTTCCTTCACTTATTGAGATGTGCCTCCCGCCCTGACCCAGGTGGCCCAGGCAAGATCTTGAAAGCGAAGCAGGGCCGACTCTGGCAAGGACTTGGATGGGGAGTACTGCCAAACCCCTGACAGATCTACGCTCTGTGAATCTGTTTAAAATCACCTCGGCTTGTGGGTGCACATTCTATACACTACACTATGTTGCATAAAGAGACACACCTTCAGCAGTCTCCTCTGAATCGAGTGCCCATTCATTCAATTTGGTCTACTACCTGCTAGCCTTAGGAGAGGGAGAAATTTTTCTCTCTGTTTTTCTGCATATTGTTCATAACTTTATATACCCCCCTATTATGTCCTCACAAAGAGATCTTGTTTCTAAACTAAAGACTCCCAAGCGTTTCAGATGGAACCCTTCGGGGATCTGATTGCCTTTAACTGCATCGTTTCCAGCTCTATAGTTGCCTTTTTATGGGGTGACTGCACTGCTCCAAATGTGCCTGCACCATAAAGTTGCATAAATAGCACTGTGATAACGGCCACCTTATTGTCAGTCCCTCTCCTGGTAACTTCTAGCCTGCCTTTTTCACACACACACCCCCCCCCCCCAAGCACCCGGAACTGCACTTTTCATTGACCTCTTCACCAAGACCCCAAGTCCCTTGCAGTTCGGGTCCCGTCAGTGTATAATTTATTACGGCATCCATCTGTAGTGGTAACTGATACTAAGGAGGCAGTAAGTAATCCAAACTCACCCCTTTGTCACCTCTTGCTTTAGAATTAAATTTCACGGTTTTTAAACGGGCTCGTTCTTTCTTCTCAACCCTGCCAGAGAAATGCAAGAAGGAAACATGTGACTTCACACTGTGGCCCAGGCTGCGGTCAGCCAGCTCTTCTGGGGGCCCCTTGGGGCCTCATAACACGTGCCTCTGCATTAAAGGGGAAACTGGCTGACATGGGAAAGCAGAGGCCGTGGGGAGACTCCAGCAGGCATGGGAATGTTTCTTTGCCAGCGCCGAGGGTCCGGAGTTTGGGAGTGCTCCTGGATGCCTCCTTAACCATGGAGTCCCAGGTAGCCGCTACTGCCAAGGCAGCCTTTTACAATTTATGGCTGATTAGGCAGTTGGTTCCCTTCCTCAACCACAATGACCTGGCAACAGTGATCCATGCTATGGTCACCTCGAGGCTGGACTACTGTAACGCTCTCTACATGGGGCTGTCCTTGTCTCAGTTCTGGAGGCTGCAGCTAGTGCAGAATGCCACGGCTTGGCTGTTGATGGGCCTCTCGGTCCAAGACCACATCCAGCTGGTGCTGAGGTCGCTGCACTGGCTGCCTATAGCGTACCGGATCCGGTTCAAGGTGCTGGTATTAACCTTTAAAGCCCTATATGGTCAGGGGCCAGCCTACCTAAGGGACCACCTTTCCCCATATATACCCCAGAGAGCACTGCAGTCAGGCACCCAACATCGCCTGACCCTCCCTGGCCCTAGGGAGGCCAGGCTGGCATCTATCAGGACCCGGGCCTTCTCGGTGGTGGCTCCGTCCTGGTGGAATGAGCTCCCGGAGAACATCAGGGCCCTGCAGGACCTTTTACAGTTCTGCAGGGCCTGCAAAGTGGAACTCTTCCACCAGGCTTACACGTAGGAGCTGCCACTGGGGGGAAAAGGTGCCACTGGTGCCGCTGGTCGGACGATCTTGGCCGGGAAATCAATCATGGAAATGCCACCTGCCTAGGGACACAGGGACTGCTCCTGTTGTGCAGGCTCTGCATCGCCACTATCTGTTGGATTCTTGTATCTGTATGTTTTTATGACATGTGTTTTATGTAGACGAAGTTTAACAAATTTTAACTGTTTTGTGATTGTTGATTTTATAAACCCAAATGAATGAATGAATGAATGAATGAATGGTGGTGCCCATGGCTAGCATCACCCTGTCTTGTTCTTATGATGAAACGTAGGGGTGGCGACAGAAGCCCAAGGAACCGGGGGGGGGGGGGGGTGTTTTTTTTTGCAGGGCTCAAATTACCTCTCATATCAGCAAAAAAAAAAAATTCTGACAATGTGATAATGATTGCATGAGATACGTCGAGTTAACTGACAGCACTCTCAGATGGTGGAGATTTGCCTTCCGCAGAGTGGGGCAAAAGAGGACACCGAGATGGTTGTTCCCGTGAGCACCGTCTTCCCAGAGCCCTCTGGCTGGCAAGTGACTGTGCCACACCTCCCTGCCAGGCACCTGCCCGGTGCCCAGGAAGGGGGTGGCAGCCACAGAGCCGCACCTGCGATGCCCTCCCAGGAGTTTAAACCTCTAGGCCCCAGAGAAGATGGGGATGAAGAACCTGTGAGGGTCCAGTGCCATGCAAACACTTCTTGTTGGATGAAAGGGCATTCTGAATTGTATCTTGCTATCTTGGAGAGATGAGAATTTTTATTACAGCATAATATCAAGAGAACTGCCTTTTGAAGTAGGGGAACTTGCAGCTGTTGAACTGGGCAGGAGTTTGTGCCTGCGGGGGTACCCCTCAGAGAGGTCCACTCGCAACCGAGCATGGTTTGTTTACCTGTAATACTTACAACCCGCGCCTGAGTTCCCGGTCCTGATCCCCTGGATGGCTGTGGTTTCCTCAGAACAGGAGCAGGGGAAGGGGGAGCTCTGTGCTCAGGAGCCAGCCCCTTCGGGGTGTAAGGGGGGAGGAAGCACAGCAGAGGGGCACCTCATCCTTCCCTTGTGCCCATGGAGGTGGGTGAGGAATGCCAAGTCTTGGGGCTTCCGTACCTGCGCTTGCTTGGGATCACGCCAACCTCGTCGCTTTCACCCCCGGGCATTACCAGCCGTGCCTGCCACCACTCGTCATCAGAGGCATTGAGGACGTGAAGGATGTCGCCAAACCGGAAGTTCAGCCCCTGGCTGGGGAGGCCACTGTCTTTAGTCTTGTCATAGTCAAAGAGTGCTCTGGAGACAGAAGGGGAAGAGGTCAGCATTGCAGGAGGAAAAGACAAGCAAGGCGCTTGAGCACAGAAGAAACCAAGGAACTGTCACCGGGCAACTTTCGTCTTCCTTTGATCCCAAGGAGCACATTGGATTAGCACAGCAATTACACAGTGACAGAGAAACATACATGGTGGGGTGGGGGTGGGGGTGGGGGGGAGGAAGATGTCTGAAGACAAAGCGGGTGGGGTGGGGTGGGGTGGGGAGCAGCACGTGGCCTCATCCCTCAAGCTGTGCATCTCCTCATCTGCTCACGGCACAATGAGAGTTGGAACTGAACTGTGAGTCTTGCTCTTGTAAGACACTCGCCACCACCCTTACAGAAAGCCCCCAGGAAGGGAATCCCTGAGCCTCACCCGGCAACTTTATCTTTCAGTACTTCAATTTCAAGCACTTTTCTTCTTTATTAATCCAAGGAAGGTGTTCCTGCTGAGAGGACAGCCGTCTCCCTTACAGCCTCCCGCCGTTCAACAGATGGTGAGGCCACACAGACCTCCCACGATGCCTCCGCTGCCTGGGCAGGTGTGTCCAAAGACCAAAGTCTTCGAGGTACCGTGGCCTCGGACTGCTATGGCCTGGCTTTGAAGTTAACAATTGGCACTTTCAATTGGTCCCCAAAACTGGCAGCCAGTGCAGAGGGAACAAAATAGGAGTGAGAAAGAAGCGCCTGTTGGGTTTGCCCTGGCCGGCCATTTATTTGGCAGCTATGTCCTGTGCCAGTTATCTCCAGGCAGTGTTCAAGGGCAACTTCACGTGCAGCATGTTACACAGAATCCCCACTCCTCCACTTGCAGCTGCTGGTGTGACCTTGGGTCAGTCACAAGTTCTCCCAGAGCTGTCTCGGCCCCACCTACTGCACAGGGTGTCTGTCTGTTGTGGGGAGGGGAAGGGAAAGGAGATTGTAAGCCGCTCTGAGACTCCTTCGGGTAGTGAAGGGTGGGGTATAAATCCAATCCAATCCTCTTCTTATGACACAGTGCAGTCTGGATATCATCGAAGAATAACAAACTGTGGCCAGACCCCTCCTTTCTGGAACCAGGAGCCTGTAGCCCATCAACTCCAGCCGGTTAAAGGCACTGCTGGCCGTGCAGGAGCGGTGAAGAATCCAGGGAGCAGGCCCAAGTGGTGGACCGGCCTCTTTCAAGGGGAGTGCAACCCCACTCGGTGAAAGGACAACACCCACTGCCAAAGCAGTCATGTCTCGGAAGAGGAGGAGGAGGAGGAGGAGGAGGAGGAGGAGGGGCGCTCTCCTCTCGACTGGACTCAGCTGGGGTGCCTCCACCCAGACCATGACGGAGCTCTGGCTCCAGTTCAGAATTTCCACTGCCTTCCCAGGATGAGACGGAAAGGACAGGTAGTTGGGTGTCACCTACATATTGCAAGACAACCGCATAAGGGGACAAGATGGAACCTCGCAGCGCCCTGCAAGCCAAAGGCCACACGGTTGCCCAAGCTGCCTGCCTGCTGAGACGTGTCCCTCCTTCAGGGAGAAAAGAGCACTCACGCACAGGAAGGGGTGTCACGCAGCAGGTGGCTCAGACCAGGGGTGTCAGACAGAAGGCCCAGGGACTCTTATCTGACCCATGAGCAACTGGTGCAAGGGAGGGAAGGCAGGAGGCTGCTTGGAGGGGACGACTGGGCACACCCAGGGAGGCGTGTGTGGTTGAAGCAGTCAGAGACAGACAGAAAACTGCTAGGGGGCAGGACTATGAGGCTGAGCTGAAATTTGGGGGGGGGCAGAGAAAGAGGTGGCATGCTGTTCCCCACCCCCACCCCCCTCCTCCGACTGCAGCTCCCTGAGGATTGGCACGGTCACTCCATGGGGTGGGATGGGGGTGGAGCCAAGTGGCCAGCACTGACACCACCACACCAAAGACCGTGGGGGTGGGTGGCGAGAGTGGGCGCAAGGAGCAGCAGTTTGCCAACAAAGGGATGGGCCAGCAGGGGAGAGCAGGGGGGTGGGGGAACACGTGGATTGGGAGGCAACTGGGCTGTTTTGTGGGTGCCGCTCGGGGGGGGGGCGGGGGGGGCAAAGATGTTCCACCCTTGGAAGCAGGTGGAGGAGCAAAGGGGAGAAAGGGGGAGCCGCTGACGCACATCTGAACAGCCATGGAGCCAGGAGGCATGCTGCGTTTCAGGGAGGGTGGGGGACAGCGACCTCCCTTCTCCCCTGAACCTGTTCTCAGCCCATGAGGTCAAAGGGGTCATGAGTGGACAAAAAGCACCCCCTGGAGGTTTCAGAAACAGCCCTTCCCCTCAGCCCTGCAGCTCCTGTAAGAAATACAGGAAGGATGAGAACTGGCATGGGGGCGGGGGGGGGGGGGGCGGGGAGAACCAGGTTCAGGACCTTCACACCAGGACCCTCTCTCTCTCTCTCTCATCTGGGTCACCGAGGGCCGGTCGCTCAGCCTTGCCCCCCTCAGAGGGTTGTAGGGGGGGGCACAGAGGAGGGAATCCGTTGTGCCCCCTCGAGGTCTGCAGAGGCAACCAAGAGCGAGGGACGGACCGTGGCTGTGCGGAGGGGGGTGGGGGTGAAAAACTACCTTATTTACTTGCAAGGTAGATAACTCACCTCCTAAAAGTGCTATAGGAACAAAAAGTAACTAATTTGAATGGAAATGTAAGATGCCCCCCCCCTTTATTGTCTCCCTTAGGAAAAAAAACCAGTTTTGCATATGATTAAATACACTTGTTGGGGCTTTTGTGCTTTCATTTCCTAGGAATCAATTGCTTTTGCTTGTATCTGGAGTTAAAAAATACTATCGTTAACTGGGTTTGCCACACCTCTTGATACCTGGCGTTGCATTCCATGGCACCCGTGGCCCAGCCCAACAAAGTGACATTTATGTCAGTTCTGGCCCTGACTGCGTTCAACACCTCTGCTCCAAGGGGTGCTTCCTGTCCTCTCGCAAAGCCTTTTCCTTCGTGGGCTGAGAACTGGTGTCAGGGGGGGGGGGGAAGGGAGGTTGCCCCCCCCCACTCCCGACACTCACTCTGCCTCCCCGTTCTGTGGCTGTTCAGACGTGCAGCGGCAAGATTGGTGCCCTTGTTTTCCTTTTGCTCTTCCACTCGCTTCTGACGCTGGGACACCTTTCCCCTCAGAGCAGCACCCACAAGACAGCCTGGCTGCCTCCTAATCCATGTGCTGGCCCTCCTCCTCTCGCCCCTGCTGGCCCTGGCCCTCCGTCAACAAACTGCCACTTTGCATGCCCGCTCTCACCAGCCCCCCTCATGGGCACCATTTGGTGCAATGGTGGCAGCACTAACCAGTCAGCTCCCCCCGCCATGGCTTTGCCAGTCCTCACTGAGTTGCAGTCGGAGGAGGCAGGAGTGGGGGGAAAAACACCATGGCCCTTCTTCTTTCGCTTTTGCTGCCATTCCCCACCCCCCACGCTCTATTTTACCTCAGCCTCATATTCCTGCTCCCAAGCAATTTCCTTTCTGTTCCTTGACAGTTTTGACCACACACCCCTCACTGAATGCACCTGCTTGCCCGCTCCCCCCGCCCCCCACCAGCACACTCCTGCCTCCCCCTCCCTCACACCAGTTGCTTGTTGGCCAGATATCAGTTCCGGCCCCCAGTCTGTTGGTCTGTCTAACACCCCACTTCTGGACTTTGTCAGGCGGTCAGTCTTGTCTGTCACCCTCTCGATGGCCAGGCCTAACCCACAGCCCTCTAGAAAAGTAACAGCTCCCCCTCCATCTCTTAGGAGATGAGCCATCCCAAAACAGAGACGTTTCATCTCCTGTCAGCTTTCCCCCAAGATTTAAGTTTAAAAACTGTTCTGCCACCTTTTTGAGTTTAAGCGCCAGCAGCCTGGCTCCTTCTTGGGACAAGTGGAGGCCATCTCTTTTGTACAGGTCCTGCTTGTTCCAAAAAGCACCCAAGTGCCTAACAAACTTAAATCCTTCCCCCCACACCATCGTCTCATCCAAGCACTGGGACTCTTAATTTTTGCCTGTCTAGCTGGCCCTGCGCATGGAACAGGCAGCACTTCTGAGAAGGCAATATTGGAGGTCCTGGCCTTGAGTCTCTTGTCTAGAAGCCTAAATTTTTCCTCCAGGACCACATGACTACATTTCCCCACATCGTTGGTGCTACTCTCCTGAGTGGTGGGAATGGTTACAAGAAGTCATCATTCTGGCCAAAAAACTTTTTACCAACAGCAGCTCCCTCTCAGCTGGACTGCACTTCAGTTCAATGATACCCTCGTTCTGCCAACTGCAGCCCCCAGACAACCTCCACCACTTCTGTGAGAGCCTGGTGAAAATCGGGGAGGACTGACTCAGGGCTCCTCCGTGGCGTCTTCAGACTAGAATCACTGATGCTAAATTCCCTCAAGGCCCCCCACCACACAGGAACCTCAGAAGAGCCCCCCGGCTGGGTCAGACCAGGGAGGGTCCATCCTGTCCAGCCTCCCGTCTCACACAGAGGGGCCAGCCAGTTCCTCTGGAAGGCCAACAACAGCGCCTTCTCCTGAGGCGGCCTCCAGGCTCTGGCATTCAGCGGTTCAGTGCCTCTGGATCTGGAGGCTTCCCTCAGTCTCCCTGGCTAGTAGCCACTGACAGACTTGTCCTCCATGAATCTATCTGATCCTTTTTAAAGGTGTTTGTTTCTGTGGCCAACTTCAGAGCTATCTCTGGAGCAGTTAGTTACAACAATCACACAGAAATTCCGTGGGTCAGCTCAGTCCCTGAGAGCCCACCACCTTCCCCTCTTCCACGAGCACTAGATTCTCTCAGTCTGCGCACCAAATCCTAATGGCAGGGGGGGCTGTTCCTTCTCCTGAGGTGCAACAAACTGCTACAAGAGACGCTCACTGAAGCCAGACAAAAAGTCATTTTATATGAAGACTCATTCTAAGGCTGGCAAGCAGGATGGCAAAGGTAGAATCAAGTTCTTACAAAGCACATCTGTCCTCCTGAACGTCATCCAGTCTAACAAGAGGCTCTTACATGGCTAATTTGATTTAAGCAGAATGTGGCCTCACCTGACATAGAGGGACCGTTTCTGACTGGTCCGCAGGGACCCGGATCCTGAACTGATGCTGCTGTTCATCATTTGCTCTCGCAAGTCATGAATTTTAGCCTCAAAACGGCTGTATTCTGCAAGAAAATATGGGTGGGAGGGCAGAGGAGGAGAGAGTAAGAGTCCAAAGCAATTCAGGAATTTAAAGACTACCTGCCGATTGTTACAACTGCTGCTGCTGTCTGCTGCTGATAGCGTAGATTGTGTGGCAACACTGAAGCCTCTCTCTCTCTCTCTCTCTGGAATGAATCTGATGCTTTGCAAATTTATCTGTCTTTATATTTACCAGATGAAATGCTGAAGGAATGTACTTGCAAGTGCTGTTCAGGAGCTCTTAAAAGCCTCATGGCCCTCCCAGGCCTCCCCCCACTGATGCCACCACTTTTACTTACTGCTGGGAGGTACCAAACCCTCTTTGGGCAGCAATCGCTACCACCAACAAAGCTGAACAAGTCTATCTCACCTGATAGATTCATAACTCTAGCACTCTGTTTAAAGGTGTTGCCTAGTGGCCACATCTGTTGCTTTGCTCACGCTAGCTGGTGTGGGGATGATCTATTGCACTTTTGCACCTTAGGGATGGGGAGCTCACATGATAACCCTCCCCTTTACTCCTCTTTGGAAAGCAGGACTGAATAGGAATGCTGTGGTTACAGAGACCAGGCTTCTGGTATTCAAAATGTGAGCAAGTCTAATGAACCACTAAAAAGTTCACGTGGTGGTCTGCACAAGCATCAGGCTGAGCAAGGATACAAAGAAAAGGTGAGAACGTGTAATCTTCTAAACCAGCAATTCCCAGCCTTTTTGGTATGGTGACCCACCCATCCAAATTTGTTTAGTATGGGTTGCGGCCGCATGAGTAAGATAATCCCGAGAGGAAGCGAGGCTATTTTGCCCCGGAGCAATTTGCCCCGCAGCTGTGCGATCACACAGGTCTGTGGACCTACCAGCACAAATCACCGCTGCATGATCAGACGCAACCGCGGGTGAGTTAATTTTTTTTTTTGTGGTTGGTTTCTGATTTGCTTAAACTGGGGATTGATGAATCGCTCCTCTACCCTAAGGGCTTCCGATGATGCGCACACTGAGAAGGAAGAGGGGTGAAACAACAGCATGGCGTCGGGATAGCCTGTGATCAGATTATCCCTGACGCCACACTTCCACGCTGGCGTGATCACACAGGGAAAGTCCAGCTGTGCACCACAGCAAACTGTTTGATACCCGAGTTTCCCTAGTAGTTTTTTACTCCACTTATCTGGTGGATCAAAAACGCTTGCGACGGCTTGCCAATGGTTGCGGGACACTTCCCAGATGTGCTGGTGTGATCGTGCCGCTTTGATCCACCAGTGAATCATCTCTCCCGCGTGGCTAGTGGGTGTGTATGATCGCGCCCATGGTGACCCATCCAAGGTTGGCCCAAGATTTTTTTGTGCCCTAAGCAAACTATTGCCCTGGCACCGAACTCATTCAGCATTGAATTTTCTATAGTGGCTAACCAGATGTTTTGAGAAACCAACAAACATAGTACAAAGGGCTCAGTTGCCCCAACTATGACTCCCAAGCAAGTGGCATTCCAACATGAACAGCCTCTGCATCTGGAGGTGACATTCTAGCCTTTGAACACCCTCTCCTTCTCCATTACTCCATCTAATCCCCCCTAAGAGTCTAAGAAACTTACTCTAGTAACCATCAGGACACATTTTACTTGATCAACATGTATACGCAGCAAAGGAAAAAAATACCAACTAATATATGACATGGAAGATACTGCTTCCAGGGTCAGATCTTGGTTTCCAAAACAGAAGAGAGAGAAATGTAAAGGGCAGGGGTGGCCATTAGGGAGGGCTAGCCTGTGACCCCCTTTCAGAGGCATCCCAATCCGCAGGATGGGCAACACTGCTCTGAACCCTAAACTTTGTACTTATCCTAAATGATGTTTAATTAGGATAGGATATTCTTGGAACAGCAACACTTAAATCCACTGTTACTTTAATGCTCAAAGTCGGGACTTCTCCCACTGTCCCTTAATACAAGATGGGCAAGATGGGAGTCCCCAGGTAAAGACTTCTTCATTCTTGGCTAAAGAGCCAGTGTAAGAACAAGAGAGCCTCTCTCTCCTGTCCTGAGATTTTACAATTTCCCTTTGGGGAATCCACCCTCCTCTGGGGCCAGTCCTGAACTTCCTGCCCCCAAAGGAAGAAGATACCATGTAGCCTTTGGGCATTCCCAGTCTTTGTTTATGTGTGACAGTCTAGAAAGGGGTTAAATGATAAACCTTTTGTTCCACTTGGGCCATGTCCACTTGCATAACCTTAGCTCTGTGCTTGGGGTGTGATGACTCATCCCCTGGCACTTTTCCTTTTCCAGTTCATAGACAGAGGCCAGTCCCAACTTTTGGAATACCAAAGTGTTTCCTAGGGCAGAGGGCATTTCTCTATATCAGGCACAAAACTTATTTAAAATGGTAAATTATAGGTCAAAACAAGTTATTTAAAAAATAAGCAACCCTACCCACAAGAACCATACAACCACACAGAACTGCCAGACCAGAATTGCTTGGTGCAAGCAGATCACAACCTCTGCCAGCAAACTAGTGACCACAGGCCTGCCAGAAGGAAAACAACCTGCCTAACAGCACACAAGGATCCAGCTGGCTGAGCTTGCCAAAGAAGAGGATCTCATCACTTATAGGCTACTCATCCCACCACTGCACTGATGTGGCTTCAACTACCCAGAGTGCAGCTTCTCCTACCTCAAAATCCTTCCTGCAGCAGGACAGGATGGATGCTTCAAGCAACAAATGGTCTGGGACACCAAAGCCCAGACAGTCCAAGTCACATTCAGGTGGTGACAGTGTTTTCTTCCTGACCACATCAAACAGGCCACAAGAGGAACTAGCACACCAGCCAATTCCCAGACGGGCTATCACACATAAAACTGAGAAGATTTCCATCAACAAAACCTAGATTCAGTTACAGTCTAAATAAAACGCTTCAGCTCAGTTTCCAAGCCATGTCCAAGTCTAACAGGATTGTATTCCTGAGCATGGTGAGGCTCTGACAGCATCCCCACGTCAAATGAACTGCATCCACTGGGACTGTATACAGATTGTTGCTTGTGTGTCGTTTCCAAGATAAAAATTCCAGCCAAAGCCAGTCCAACTGCCTTTCTCTGGAGCAGCAGGAAAGCAGGGAAATTCCAGATCTGCCTCTAAACCCCTCCAATCAGAAGGTGGATCTGCACAGGTCGATCCATCATGCCTGAGTGCCCACGTGATGTGGATTAAAGGCAGCCCATGCCAAGACCCCTTGCAGACCAGAGGATGGGAAAGCAAATAGAATCCTGACTCCTCTTCATTCCTCACATGATGGAAATCCATCCTTACAGACAGTTGTCCAAGGATCCTGGTAATATTTGCTGCTCTGCCTTCTCCTTGTTCTAATCCTATTAAAAGGCCACTGGAAAGATTTCACTGGGATTTTTCTTTTAAAAATTGGCAGGTATGAAAATCAAAGAAGATTCCAGTCTGGGAAGGAAGAAAAATGACCCACCACAGACCAAAAGTCAGTAGGTTCAGTTCATACTGCTAAGTGCAGAGAGCACCTTCTCCAAGTCCGGACTCCTCAGAACTGCGCTTTACTGGAAGCACATCACTGCTTTGAGCTAGGTCTTGCTGTTTCAAAGCCGAAAGAAAGAAAGAAGCCGGGAAATCCCAGGAGGGCCCAGGGTAACCCATTTTTGTTGCTTAACTGTGCCTAAATGTGCACACAGTCTTCTCTCACCTCAGGAGGACAGGCTTCTTTATTTAATTCCTGCCCAAATGAAAAGCGAAAACAAAAGAATGCAGCAGCAGCAGCAGCAGTGTGGCATAGTGGCGAGGGTGTCACACTTGGCTGTGGGGGAGCCAGGTTCAAATCCCCACCCAGCCAAGAAGCTCCCTGGGCCACTTCCTCTCAGCCTCACCTGACTATCCCGGCACTTCACAGAGCAACATTTATTCACTGATTTGTTAAAACATTTACACACCCCACCATTCCTTTTGGCTCAAGGCTGGCATCTTCCTCCAGTCGAAGGAGATTGGTTAGATTCCACCCCCTAGCAGTGAACTGCACTGGGGGGGGGGGGGTGGAGTGGAAGTCCCTGCACTTGGGGAGGGAAAGTGGAGGATGGTTCCTCTTTTTGGTGTAAAACTTAGCTCAGTCGTACCTTGGCCCCAAATGCCACGCTGTGAACCACTTCTGCGATTCCTCTGAACGCAGCTGGAATGCAAGGAGGTGCTGCCAAGAAAGAGGGTAGCCCCTGCCGGGACCACAACTGAAGCGGACTGTCGATGTTGCCACCACCAGCTGTGCTAACTCTTTCTCTTCCCCCCCTGCCCAGGACCGCATCTCAGGGCCAGATGGGAGGCGAGAACAGATACACAGTACACAGTACTTAAGGGACAGTGCCTCCTGCCCCTATGGATGCTGAGGACAGAGCGCATCCATGTAGGTCACTTTGGATACATTGCACGTGTTCTGCAAAACTGCCATACACCCAACCTTTCCTTCAAACTATCAGGGCAAGGCAAAGACACCATCCTGAAAAATCAGCCCTCAGGGATGGAGAGCTTCTCCAGAGTGCTGGGCAACAGTGGCCAGCAGGGCTCACCGCGGTGGTGGTGGTGGGAGCGGGGGCTTCTGCCTGCAGCTCCTTTGAAGGACTCCAGCTTATTCAAACCTACGCACAAGAATCTGAGATGACACTCTTGAGCCCACTGAAGCATCACCCAGCCACCTACCTTCTGGACGGTACTGGGCAACGATAGTGACAGCCTGGCCTGCATTCTTCAAGGCGGCGGCTGCCTCTTCATGAGTTGCTGCTTTGAGGTCGACACCATTCACCTGCAGAGGCAAATACAAGAGAACAGGGAGAGGTGGGTTTCATGGAACTATAAAGCTGGAGTCTCTTGCAGGTTCAAACGACAGCTGGGGGCCATCAGAACTCCAGAAGATAACTCAGCTGGAGGGAGGGCAAGTCCTTCCTGGGCAGCTCCAGCAAGCAGTCTGTCCCCCAGAAATCACAAGCAGTCTGATATGGGGGAAAGAATCCCTTCACAAACAATTTGTATCCAGGGATGGTAGGCAAGAAATGATCAACCTGGGGAGGCAACCCAAGATATGCTACTTAGTTCATGCTCATCCCTGGCCAGTAAGCACTTCTTCAATCAAAAAAGTCTTCCACCAGGTCTGCAAGAAGATCCTTGGGCTCTGATTCCAAAAGCTGGGGAACAGCCACTCTGGTGGCCCCTCTGGACCCCTTTCTATTCTGAGATGGAGGGGGCAGTAGGGTGCCGAAGCACCAGATGCCCCAAGCTACTTAGGACTGTGCGGATCAAAATCAGCATCTGGAATGGCGGGCAGGACAGAAAAGGAAGCCAACTGCACAGAAATCCATGGCCACCAAGACTGTGCTGCCGTGTTTTGCACTGGCTGAAGATTCTACAGGAGCCTCAAGAAACATGCCCCCTCCCCAAACCCACAGCATTATGGCTGCCTTGCTTGAAAAGTTATAAAGGTGCAAACACCAGGTACAAACTTGAAAGAAGAGGCTACTTTTTTCTAAATTACAAGCTCTGCTCTTCCAAGTCCACAGGCATGCCATGCCTAAGTAACCATGAGAAGCTGAACACATTATCAAGCCCACCACCTCTGCAGCTCTGGTTCAGATACAGGACGGAGCTCCGTATCTAGACAGCATGCTTTCCAACCCCACTGCCACTCTTTAACGAGGGGCTTTTCCTCCAGGACCCTGCTTCTGGCCAATGTAATCCTCCCTTGTCTACAGTATTTACATTTACACACACACACAGTCCAAGCTGGCCACAGCAAAAAATGTTTATTTGTCCCAGTTCCATCACTGTACCGAAATTATGCGATCGCCTTTTCTGAGCTCGCCACTTAGATCTGCAGGTCCTCCAGCAAGGATGAAAGAGACAAAAATTCCTTCTCCGTCTTCCCCGCCCACAATGTTGAAACCAAGACCTGTGGATCCTCGATGGAGCACCACCTTCCGCGGTTCCCTGAAAGACAGAAAGAACCCTGGCCACTGGCCACCACTGTTGCAAACTGAGCCTTGCTTTCACGTGACCCGTGACGCTGAAGGACACCAGGCACTCCAACAGCCCCGTCTCCCCCAGCTGCTACTGCGGCATCACTGATGACAGCCTTCCCAGTCCGAGGCCAGTTCAGGGAAGAAAAGCAGGTCAGCTGCCCCACAGGGTCTGCCACAGGGCAAGGCTTCCCAAAGGGTGGGCACTGTCGGCCAGGGAGAAGTTCTTCTGCAGAACCGAGCCCAGGGGCCAGCTCCACCCCCGAGTCTCCTTCCCTCCCTTCCTCTCACTACTGTTTACATTTTTTGCAGTAGCCCCACACCTCTGAGTCCTCCTGATCTGCTGGCAGTCTGCAATAATCCCTTGGTCTTTTCCTGCTCACCTGGAGCTTCTCTGTACTCTTTGTTGACAGTTTCTGCTTTGACATAATCCTCATTAACTTTCATAATCTTATATAAAGCAAGACACGTGCCCCATTCTTCAAACGCTACCATTATTTTGGTATCACTGCTATCCAAAAGCTGGACTCTCCACTCATGATGCCCTGACCTGGAGAGCCCAGGCTAGCCCAGTCCCATCACATCTCGGAAGCTAAGCAAGGTCAGCCTTGGCTAGAATTTGAAAGGGCAGCCTCCAAGGCATACCAGGGTCGTGACACAGAGGCAGAACATGGCCAAACCCACGTCACTCCCATCTTTAAAAAGGGTTCCAGAGGAGATCCGGGAAATTACAGGCCAGTCAGTCTGACATCGATACCGGGTAAGTTGGTAGAAACTGTTATTAAGGAAAAAATTAGTAGGCACATTGATGAACAAAATCTCTTGAGGAAGACTCAGCACGGGTTCTGTAAGGGAAGATCTTGTCTCACTAACCTGTTCGTGTTCTTTGAGGGAGTAAACAAACATGTGGACAAGCGGGACCCAATAGGTGTTGTTTACCTTGACTTCCAGAAAGCTTTTCTCATCAAAGGCTCCTAAGTAAGCTCAATAGTCATGGGATAAAAGGGCAAACCCTTTTGTGGATCAAAAACTGGCTAATTAAAAGGAAACAGACAGTGTGCGACTGCAATGAAAAAGGCCAACGCTATGCGGGGGGTTATTAGGAAGGGAATTGAAAACAAATCAGCCAGTATCATAAAGCCCCTGTATAAATTGATGGTGCAACCTCATTTGGAGTATTGTGTACAGTTCTGGTCGCCACACCTCAAAAAAGATATTATAGCATTGGAAAAAGTGCAGAAAAGGGCAACTAGAATGATAAAAGGGTTGGAACACTTTCCCTATGAAGAAAAGTTGAAGTGCTTGGGGCTCTTTAGCTTGGAGAAACGACAGCTGAGGGGTGACATGATCGAGGTTTATAAGATTATGAATGGGATAGAGCAGGTAGAGAAAGAAGTCCTTTTCTCCCTTTCTCACAATACAAGAACTCGTGGGCACTCCATGAAATTGCTGAGCAGTCGGGTTAGAACAGATAAAAGGAAGGACTTCTTCACCCAAAGAGTGATTAACACATGGAATTCATTGCCACAGGAGGTGGTGGCGGCTACAAGCATGGATGGCTTTAAGAGGGAATTAGATAAACATATGGAGCAGAAGTCCATCAGACAGATAGGAACTCTCAGTCTGGGGCAAGTGATGCTCTGTATTCTTGGTGCTTGGGAGGGGGGGCTGATGTTTTTGGCCACTGTGTGACAGAGTGTTGGACTGGATGGGCCACAGGCCTGGTCCAACACTGGCTTCTCTTATGTTCTCTTAAACCACCTCCGAGATGTCTCTTGCCTTAAAAAACACGTCTAGCTTGTCACCTAGTGGTGCCTAATGCTAAAGAGCTAGACCTTCTGGCTGCCAGACAATCTTAGGACCTCCTGGCTATTCTACACACAATGCCATGTGATAATAATTATTATTCCACGCGTGGACCAATCCTTCCCGAAGGACAGCCACAGATGAGCAGCCCAATTCCAATGGGTCTTCCTAGGAAACCTCTGACAATGGCCACAAGAATTCACTCTATCTTGTTCCATCAAGCAGAGAAGACAGCAGTTATAGGCTTCCAAGAAAGGGAGTTTTCTTCTGCACTGATAACAGTACTTAAATACAGTCTCTTGCCACTGCTGAGAGAAGAAATTCTATACACAAATGGCTAATGCCAAATATTTACAGCAATGCATAACTTAGAGCACTTATGAATATAAGGGTAGAAGGACCTCCACTCTATTTGTATCTGATGAAGTCAGCTTTGACTCGTGAGAGCTTGATGCCCTGGGAAACGTTGCTGGCCTTTAAGATCACCAGCAACGGTAGGCCAGTACACAGCAAGGCCGGCGAGCCCCGATTCGCCAGCACGTAGGCACGTCTCTCACAACGCCCAATACACACACGGCACAAGGCACCAGACAAAGTGAGCTCATTCACAAAATCTTATGCAAGAATCAATTGTTAAGGTGCCACTGGACTCCTGTTTTATTTCGCTGCTACAGACAATTATGGATACCCATCCAGAATTAAGCTGGAGGAAGGAGGCTCAAAGAAGCTGAGAGAAACTGGAAGGAGCCGGCTTTGCTGGCTAGGCGGGATATAAGTTGAAATAAACAAACAAACGAACAAATAAAATAAGGAACCTGCCGTGGCTTGCAGCAACAGCCTGCGTGGCACAAGAGGCAGAGGTTTGATTCCCCACTCCTCCACTTGCAGCTGCTGGATGACCTTGGGCAAGCCATAGTTCTGGCACAGCAGTTCCTGAAAGAGCTCTCTCAGGCCCACCTACCTCACAGGGTGTCTGTTGTGGGGAGGGGAAGGGAAAGGAGTTTGTAAGCCGCTCTGAGACTCCAAGTGAAGGGCAGGGCCCATCTCTTCTCTTCTTCATGAAATTCAGGAGGTGACCTTGGACCCAACCCCTCAGCCTAATGCTCACACGATCATTATGAGAAAGAAATGGTTGGAGGAGGAGCAGTGCACGGCCACGCTGAGGTCCTTGGCAGGACAGAAGTCACAGCTAATTTAGTGCATCACTGTCACAGGCGCAATGTGGGCATGGCATTACACCTCTGGACATAGCAGCTCCTACCTGGTTATCTCATCATCTCCAAGCATCCCCTTGGGAACGGGAGAGTGTCTCCCTGGTGATGAAGGTGAGAGGGACTGTCCGAGGTAGGTTGATGGGCTGATGTGGTTGTCAACGGGTGGAGGATACGCTGTGAAGCAGAGACAAGTCAGACGCAGGGCCCGAGGGGCACACCTCTTCCTCCCCCCTTGACCCCTCCATTTAAAGTGCCAGAGTTAAGACAGCCCAGGGCAGCCAGCTCTCTTCCTCTGTGCCAGCCTGAGACAGACAACCCATGCCCTCCCCAGCTCCCTCCCCCACAGGCTGCCCCCTGGGACACACACGTGGGGAGGGAGGTTCCTCCACCAGAAGCACAGCTTGCTCATGAGACCCCTACTCCAATCATACTGTCTTGTGCTCTTAAAACACAAACAGTAACAGTGGCAGTCCTGCTCCCGATAGTAGCAATATTCAGAATATTTAGCTTACTAAAGTAGAAACTTTGTTAATGGGCATCTCTGGGGAATGAGGGCTGCTGGTTAACCGAATATGTGGGCTAACCAAGCTTCCCCTGGGCATGCAGCTGACTGGTTCACCTGGCAGGCTGGTTAACTGAGCTGACCGGTAATAAAAAGCCTTTACGGTGCTTTGGAGGAGATGCAACCCCAAGGGAACACTCTGGTGAGATCACAGATTCCAACAGAACAGAAAAAGATTCCAACAATGGCAAAACGAACGTCTTATTTGCATAACAGATTGAATTCAGAATTTCAAGAAAAATGGAATGTACTTTTTGCATATATAGCTAGAAATTAGGACTAAATTGTTGAAGTGGAGAATTACTGAGAGATAGAAGTCAGGCAATACATGTTTGTAATAATGAAATATTAGGTATGAAGCAATGAAGAAAATACAAAACAGAAGGGAAAATGTAGTGTATATACAAATAAATTTTATGCAACCAAGTAAGTTCTGATTGACAACTGTAATAAATTGATCAATGTAGTATTGTAGTTTATATAGGACATCTATATTGTAGATAAAGTAGACTGAATCAGGTTCAAGGTTTTGGTATTGACCTTTAAGGCCTTGAGCAGTCTGGGACCGACCTGTCTACGAGACTGTCTGCTCTGGTATGTCCTCAGGGGAGCCTTGTGCTCCGTACTGATAACCATCTGCTCCTGATCCCTGGCCCCAGGGACGTCCGGCTGTCCTCTACCAGGGCCAGAGCCTTCTCGGTCCTGGCCCCAGCCTGGGGGAACTCTCTTTGCCAAACGACATCAGGGCTCTGTGGAACCTTGTGCAATTCCACAGGGCCTGTAAGGCGGGGGGGTTCTGCCAGGCTTTTGGTTGGGGGCAGCATCGGTTCTTCCCTTGGCTGGCACCCTCCCCTCCCTTCCTCTTTTCTGAACTGTTGTTATGAGTTCCCTCTCTCCCTGCCCAGAAACTGGCCTGGTAGTCCAGAGTTGGAGTAGAAAATTTCTAGGATGCCATCATCATCATCATGGACTTTTTATTCAGGTGATTAGTGTTATTAAATTGTCTACAGAAGTTTAATGTTTTAATGTACATTGCCCAGAGGAAGCTGGGAGGAGGAGGAGGAGGAGGAGGAGGAGGAGGAGGAGGAGGAGGAGGAATCCAGCTGTATCAGTCACAAGAAGGCCCGGCCTTGATTCCTACCCCACACGTGTTGCTCAATTTGGCAGCTCTTCCCGGCTGCCAAACCAGAGAGGGGTCTGGGAACAGGAGGCAGGGGGCACTCCTGAAAGGGAAGACTCCGGAGCCCGCTTCCCAAGGGGCCAAAGAGTCACCAGGGACTTGGATCTCTCCGCCCACCCACCCCCCTCCAGAAGAAGGCCTCTGAGTGGAGCTGCGTCTCCCTCGCTTCCACAAGGCCCCATTTGGCTCAACTGGGGGGGGGGGAGGTGGCCTGCTGGGGTCTGGGGCAGAAGTGGCACATTCTCACCGGGCACCAACAAATTCCATTGGTCTGGAGGGACAGGAAGAGGCTCTCCTTAGTTGTGTGTTCACCAACCAACAAACATATTTTGGCATAAAACTTCTCTAGAGCAGAGGCCACATTGCCATGAGCCAGCTTCTGCCGGGAGGGAGGGGTAGAAATTTAATAAATAAAATCAAATCCAATATTTATCTGATGGAAGATCCTGGGCTTTGGCCCATGAAAGAGTAAACCAGAATACTTTATTAGGAATATTTATCTTTGGTTTAATATTCCATATGCAATCCTCTTTCTTCCTTAGTTAGCAACATTAAATCATAACTTAGAATTGTTAAAAATTTTCTCTTGCCAGAAACTTAGTGGAAAGTGGAAGTCATTGAGAGTCTCCAGCAGTCTGGGCAGACAACACTTGAGCTTAATGGACCAGTCGTCCGATTCAGGGTAAGGCAGCCTGATGTGTCCATCTGTTCAAACAGCAGAATTAACTGCACTGCTGCCACCCCAACCCTCCGTCATTTCCCCGGAACTGCCCAGCTGAGGCGTCACAAACTTATGCCTGGAACTGCAGGACCACCAGAACAGGAAGCGGAGGAAGGGCCACGTGGGGACGTTCTGGGTTTGCCACAGCCTTCGCTGGCGGTTTGTTGCACCACCCCTGTGGACTTCAGAACTGATGAGCCTCTGCTGCATTTTAATTTGCTGTTATATAAAAAACCAGCCTCAACCCTGCAGTGGCAACTGCTAATCCTACTTTTAAGATCTTCTGCGGCTTTGGCCTGGACACAGTTCCCCCGCCATTCCCCAGCCGAGAATCCCACTTTAAACAGGAGAGTTGGGTTGATTTTTCAAAAATCCAAGCAGGAGCACCTTAAAGACCAACAAGACTTTCCTCTCTGGCCATCTTGTGTGTCTTCTGAGGTGCTGCCGGACTCCAGTCTTAGCCCTCTACTGCAGACCAGCACAGCTGCCCACTTCCAGAGGATTGGTTCTGTTTGTGTGTAACAGTTATCAAGATAATTCTCATACACAAAGTTGGGGCAGGAACAGTGGAAGTAAAAACACTTTGTCTGTTCCTTGACTAGAGGTGTTATATATGCAAAACAGTAAAAACAAATGAAACTTACAGTTGGTGATGTCTGGAGGAGTGTAAGTATCGTTTATGAACATGCTGGTGGGTTTTGCAACTTTCAGGTAAACGCAGTCCGAGGTGTTCTTTAAGGCAGTGACCGCTTCTTCATGTGTGACTTCTTCCAAACAGACGCTGTTTACCTAGAGAGAGAGAGAGAGCCAAAGTCACAGGGATGGGGGTTTCTTAAAAGTGCAATACTGAAGGCACAAACAATTCCTATGAGAAGGAAAAATGGGAGGAGCCTAAAGAAGCCAAGGTGGCTCCATAAACAGCTTTCTAAGAACGTGAAAAATAAAAAAGACTCATTCAGAAAGTGGAAGGAGGGCCTTGTAACCAAGGATGAATACAAACAAATAACCAGTGCTTGTAGAGAGTTAGGAAAGCTAAAGCTCAGTATAAGCTCAGGCTAGCGAGAGACGCCAAAAAAAAAAAAGGGGGGGTTCTTTTCTTACGTTCAAAGTAAGAAAAAGAGGAAGGAGATGGTAGGCCCATTGCAGGGACAGGAAAGAGAAATTGTAACAGGTGATGAAGAGAGGGCAGAACTGCTCAATTCCTACTCTTCCTCAGTCTTCTCTTGCGAGGGAAATGGTGCTCAACATGGCAAAAACAGAACACATGAGGAGGGAAGGGAGTTGCTGCCTAGGATCGGCACAGGGGTAGTACATAAACACCTAGTTTCTTTAAATGAAACGAAGTCCTCGGGGCCGGATGAACTGCAACCAAGGGTCCTAAAAGAACTTGCAGATGTAATTTCTGAGCCTCTGTCCATTATTTTTGAGAATTCTTGGAGAACAGGTGAGGTGCCAGAAGATTGGAGGGTGGGCAAATGTTGTCCCCATCTTCAAGAAGGGGAAAAAGCAGGAGCCGGGTAACTACCCAACCCGTCAGCTTGACATCTATACCTGGCAAAGTTTTAGAACAAATAATCAAACAGACAGTCTTTGAGCATTTAGAAAGGATGGCTGTGATTACTAAGAGCCAGCATGGGTTTCATATCAAACTAACCTTATCTCTCTTTTTGAGAAAGTTACTACCTTGCTGGATTGGGAATGCTGTAGACATAGTTTATCTTGATTTTAGTAAGACTTTTGATAAAGTTCCACATAATAATCTTGACAAATTGTTGACAAATTGGAAAAATGTGGTTTGGATCCTATGACTGTTAGGTAGATCTGTAACTGGTTGACAGATCGCACCCAAAGAGTGTTTGTGAATGGTTTCTCATCTTCTTGGAGAGGAGTGACAAGTGGAGTGCCTCAAGGATCTGTCCTGGGATCTGTTTTGTTCAACATCTTTATCAATTATTTGGATGAAGGGATAGAGAGAGAATGCTTATTAAATTTGCAGATGATACTAAATTGGGAGGGGTAGCAAATATGGTAGAAGACAGAGTCAGGATACAGGATGATCTTGACAGGCTGGAAAACTGGGCTAAAAGAAATTTAATGAATTTCAATGGTGATAAATGTAAAGTTCAGCATTTAGGAAGGCAAAATCAAATGCATAATTATAGGTTGGGGGAGACTTGTCTTGGCAGTATTATGTGCGAAAAGGATGTAGGGGTCTTAGTAGAACATACACTGAACATGAGTCAGCAGTGTGATGTGGTAGCTAAAAAGGCAAATGTGATTTTGGGCTGTATCAACAGAAGTATAGTGTCCAGATTACGCAACGTGATAGTACCATTTTACTCTACTCTGGTTAGACCTCACCTAGAGTACTGTTCTCAGTTTTGGGCACCACAATTTAAGGATATAGACAAGCTGGAACGTGTCCAGAGGAGAGCAATGAAGATGGCGAGTGGTCTGGAGACCAAGTCCCGTGAGGAAAGGTTGAAGGTTAGCCTGGAGAGGAGACGACTGAGAGGTGACAGATCACCATCTTCAAGTACTTGAAGGGCTGCCATCTAGAGGATGGTGCGGAGTTGTTTTCTGTTGCCCCAGAAGGTTGGGCCAGAACCAACGGGTTGAAATTAAATCAGAAGAGTTTTCGGCTAATCATTAGGAAGAACTTCCTGACAGTTGGAGCGGTTCCTCAGTTTGGTGAGCCAGTTTGGTGTAGTGGTTAAGTGCGCGGACTCTAATCTGGGAGAACCGGGTTTGATTCCCCACTCCTCCACTTGCACCTGGCTGGATGACCTTGGGCAAGCCATAGCTCTGTACCAGCTATTCCCTCAAGGACAGCTTGGGAAAGAGTTCTCTCAGCCCCACCTACCTCACAGGGTGTCTGTTGTGGGGAGGGGAAGGGAAAAGGAGTTTGTAAGCCGCTCTGAGACTCCAAGTGAGTGAAGGGCGGGATATAAATCCAATCTCTTCTTCTTCTTCTTCTTCAGTGGAACAGGCTTCCTTGAAAGGTGATGGTTTCTCTTTTGGAGGTTTTCAAACAGAAGTTAGATGGCCATCTGACAGCAATATGCGGATTCTGTGGACTTGGGCAGAGACCATGAGAAGGGAGGGCAGGAAGGGTTGCCTCAGTGCTTAGCTTTTGTGGCCCTTTCTTACACACCCAGGGAAATGCTGATCTCGCCACTTTGGAGTCAGGAAGCAATCCTGGATGTTTTTTGTCATCTTCTGGGGGAGTGTGTGTGGGGGGGTGTATTTGTGAATTTCCTGCCTTGTGCAGGGGGTTGGACTACATGACCCTGGAGGTCCCCTTCCACCTCTATGGTTCTATGATTCTACGCCTGAAGCCATGGCCCTGCTGTGGCAATCTGCCACATGTCTGGCCACATTTTACTGTTGTTTTCCTAGTTTTTGCCCTTCCAGCATCAACACCACAGCGAGCATTTCTTCCTGTTCCAGGATCAATCCAACAAACTGCGTCATGTGACTCCCATGTGGCTGCCTTGAGCCGCGATGCTCTCCCTTCTCTGGCCTTTGGTGTGAAGTGGGCGCATGAGGCAGGATTATGCCCTTCACCCAAATACAAGAGGCATGACCTGTGCTCATTGTTTTCAGCCACTTTGGCTCTGCACCCCTCACATTTTTTAAACAATGCCATCCTACCCTCTCTGGAGTCTCGGCGCAGAGGAAAAAACTTCAAAACTACCTCTGAAGACAGCAGCTCAGTAAAGCCTGAGCTCTCCTTACGGTGGCAAGAAGAGAACAGAGGGAAGGGGGCTCGCCTCACCTCCGTCACGTGACCCCCCCTTGGGCAGGAAAGGCAACGCTGAAGACTGGGGGGGGAGGGGGGCACACTCTTAGGCTCTAGAACCTTCTTTCAAAAGTTCGGTAGCTCTTCCCTGCAGCTGGCTTGAGACGGCGCAGCCCCCTCGTGGATGCCACAGAAACCGTGAAGATGAACCAACATGCTTCTTTAAATGGAAGTCCAATCTCACCATTTTTTTTTTTGAATACTTTGAAAAAAATGTAACAGACAAATAGACTTTAAAAAGGCTTCTGACAAGGTCTCCTATGAAAGGCTTATGAACAAGCATAGCAATGATGGGATAAGAAGACAAGTCTTCTCATGGATTAGAAACTGGTTGAATGATGGGAAACAAAGTAAAAATCAAGTATCAGGAGGAGTGCTACTTACTCTGTCCATAAATGACCTGGAATGGGGATGCGCCATGAAGCGGCCCAGTTCGCAGAGGATACTAAATTATCCCAGATGCTGGATCTCTCCGAACTGGGTAACTTGGCAAATGTGATTCATGGTAAGTGTAAAATGATGTATACGGACGCAAAAATCCTAACTTTAAACTGGTGGTGACTGAGGAGGAAACAGATCTGCAGTCCGTGGCAGAAAGCACAACGAAAGCACCTGCCATGTGTGGCCGTGGCAAGGGATCAGTGGCAGCCACGAGGTGGGGGCGGGGGAGGCTCTGAGGCATCCAGTCCCCCCCCACGGCCTCTCCTAGAGAGCCTTCAGACTCCAGCTGCCCACAGTCAAATAAGAAGGGGGACACAAGCTTCCAAATACAGGCTGGGAGCTGGGTGCTCCTTAAAGGCCTCGTATTTGAAAAAACAAGACTTAAGGCTGCACTTCTGTGTGAGGCCAACAGAGACCCTCCCCCCCACCGGCCTCTTAGATATTTGGCTTGACAGACAAGACGCAGTTGGAGATGAACACCAAAGGGCTATTTAACAGAAAATGAAGTATTTAATAAGGCAAATATGATGTGTGGCTAACGTAGATATATAAAATAAAGCTGGCTCTCAAATAAAGTAAATAACCCCTGAGGGGAGATTTGATTCCCCTTTCCCTGGACAGGGGGTCACCTCGGCAGGTTCGAGGCTGCTCTTTTGCCACCACCCCCCAACCCCCCCCTCCACCCCACTCCTGCCCAGAGAACCTCCACACACACCAATTAGGAACAAGGGGCCCTGAACAGGATGCTTATTTGTCTCACAAAGATAAGCTTCCTTCCCTCAGCTGACCCGCAAACTCAAACTTCAAAAAAAGCCAAACAAAAGCCTGGCTCAGCTGCCGCTCCCTTCTGGAGCCGTCTGAAGGAAAGAGGTTTTCCTCTGCCACCCTTTTAAAGGCTGAGGCCGGCTCAGCCCCTCCCGTGAGCCAGTGCCGTGTGTTCCCTGATTGGCTGACCATCACTTGGACTTGCCCGAGGGCCAGACCACGAGATTGGCTCAGAGCTCCGGAGGAGAGGTGGGACTTTTGAGGATGACTGCCACAGGATCCTGAGACAAGATGTCCAGAATCATAAGGTTGTTGTATAGTTGTATGGTGCGGGCCAGATATGTGAAAGGCTGTGGGGAGGACCAAAAACAGGGGGTAAAGGGGGATAAGTTCCCATCATGCTTCTCTCTGAGGACTTCATTTCCATTTTTTTGATAAAAAAAGGTTGAGAAAATGGGGGAAGCACTGAAAAAACTTATATGAAATATTTCATGTTTTCAGATGTATTAAATATTCATTTACTTGACACAGCACAGCAGGGAGAAGTGCAAAGAAAACAAACAGAAAGCCGAACTGCAACTCACAGCCAGAAGCTTGTCTCCAATCTGGAGTTTGCCATCCTTGTGCGCCGCGCCTCCTTCAATGATTTTGGTGACGTAGATGCTGTTGTCTCCAGGGATATGCTGATTTCCAACACCCCCAGCTATGCTGAACCCAAGACCTGCTTCAAGAAAGGAAAGACCATCGGCATCATGTCCACACAACTGTAGGCAGCTTGTGCTATTCAGCCTATTGGCGCTGGATTAAGTTATCTGGAGTTCTGCCTGGGAAAGGCCCAGAAAAAAGATTTTGGGGCAGGGGGCAGTTTGGTTGGAACTTGGCAGGAAAAATGGGACCACTGAAGAGGATGTCCCTTAACCTGCTGGAAGGCTCACTAGATCCCCCGAGGAACACCTGTGATCATGGGTTGCTCTCTGTTGACTGAACACAGGCACAGAGAATCCCAGGCTCTCTTTGAGGGGTGGTCTTTGAAGACTACAGTCTGCCCACAGATGCATTGGGGGGGGGGGGGGGGACCACAGCAACACTGACACCTGTCAGCTGCAATTATTTAACAACACCCAGACACCCCCCCCCCCAACCGGCTCCAACCGGCTGCCACAAACCTTTGGGACCTTTCACCAGCTTTATCTCCACAATTTTCTCTGTGATTTGCTTCCTCCTCTTGACATAAAGCCGAACCATGGAGCCGGCCTCCTTTAAAGCTTCCACTGCTTTGCTGTGTGTCACATCACGGACATCCACTTCGTTCACACGCAAAATGCAGTCGTTAACCCTGTAGACAGGCAGCAAGGATTCCTGTGAGCTCTCCTAAACCAGTGGTTGTAGCCCACCACAAGTGATTTTTATTAAACAGTAACTTAAGATTTGGATTTAAACAACCCCAATTCCAAACCAAAAAACATCTCTGGGAACAACAGTGGCTTGCTTTCAGCTTCAAATGCATCACAGATAAAACATGCTGAGTAACAACCACCAAAACTACAGAAGTCACTTCCAAACCTGCTTTTCCCCACGCAATCCTGTGCACCTTCCCTCCTCTGTTCAGGGGCATTTGCTGCCATGTCAGCTGCCTCAGGGCTTCTCCCACACCGGGGGGGGGGGGGGGGGGGGGATGCCTGCCTCTCCCCTCACTTGTGCACAGCGCCCCCCCAACTCCGCCCACAAGTGACTCAATGAGCAGCCCTGTGGGGAAACAACAAGCCGTGGACTCTGTGAGGAGGCCCTCTTGTCTTGCTACCACCCCGCTTCCAGCCCCATCACAGGGGCCTTAGGATGGAATGTATGCCGCACCCTTCCCCCTGGACACAAGCTGTCTTGTCAGGGACAGACCCGGTGGCTGTACTGACCGCTA
Source organism: Lepidodactylus listeri (assembly GCA_029233225.1). NCBI lineage: Eukaryota > Metazoa > Chordata > Lepidosauria > Squamata > Gekkonidae > Lepidodactylus > Lepidodactylus listeri. The sequence continues at coordinate 182,459 of JARCFY010000005.1, forward strand.
AAAGGAACCCGTCTACCGCTGACTCTTCCGGGATACTCTTCCAACTGTTCTGAGTGTTTTACCCTTCCATAGGGACGATTTGCTTGTTTGTTTATTTATTTATTGTTGCCCTTCTATCCCGTCCTCCCCGCAAAGCAGGCTCAGGGCGGCTCACATTCATAAAACAGGTTGCAGAGCACATAAATACACTTAAATAATGATTTAAAACCCAATAAAAGCATCCTAAAATTCAATCCATACAAATAATAATAATAGTGCTGTTGATGTAAATAGTGCAAATTTCAGAGACGGAATGCAGTGTTATAAATTTCTTGACCTCACGACGTTCTGCGCTCGGGCCAACTATCTAAGCCGGGGCTTGACGGTGGTAGTAGTGGTTAATAGCTACATTTCCTTGAAATATTTCAGTGTTCCCATTTTGAGCCATGTGAACAAGCTCAATTTTCAGCTTCACACATGAATGAGGGTGATGGTCACCCCCCCCCCCCGCAATTATATCTTTCATCAGACTCCTGGAGCAGGAAGGACCCCTCCCCGCCAGCACGTGTGGCCCTTTGGACACCCAAAGGTTGTGTCAATGCTGAGAATGATTAGGTTTCTGACACTTCTTCAGTGCAAACTTCAGCCCAGGGACAAGAACAGAGAGCTTTACCTCTGAAATCAGTCAATAACACAGGGGAAAGGTTGCCACCAGACCTGTGTTAAGAGGGCCCTCACTCACCAGTTCCAAAAAATCTCCACTAGCTGCTGATTTGCTTACGGGAAGCTCTGAAGGCCTGGGACCAGGTTACCTGGAGAGATGCCTCCTCCTCCTCCTCCTCTTCCTCCACCAGTTGGCTTCCTCAGGGGTTTCGCTCACCACCCCAAGTCAGAAAAAGCAAGGAGGGCGAGTACTGCAGGCAGGGCCTTCTCTGTGGTGGCCCCCCCACTGGTTCACCTGACCCAAATCTACTTTTTTTAGGAGTCAAGCAAAAAAAACCCCTACTTTCCCAAACCTTTGGCTAATTATTTCCCACTCCTACCCCTGAAATGCATTTCCCCTTTGCTGTCTGATTGTTTTACTGTTTTACTGAGGGTTTTTAAGTAAAGTGCATTTATGCTTTCCTCTGGTTACTCTTAGTGGGGAGTTTTAACTCCTGTACTTCTGTATCGTTATGCTGTTTTTAATTGATTTGTTTTGTTTGTACTGAAGGTTGTAAGTTACCTTGATATTTTTTTAAGACAGTGGGAATCAATTATAAATGAATAACCAACTGCCCACCTCAGCTTGCTACCGGTAAGAGGGAACACTCATCCCCCTCACAGAACAAACCCCAGAGCTTCTAACATCACACCAAATGCAGCTCGGCATCCACCACATCTCAGGTGGGAAAAGTGATGACTGTCTACCCGCGGTCAGCACACGTCTGCAGTTCCCTTCTCAACGTTTAAATGAGGATTCTGTTCTTCTAAATAAGAGCCCCTACACACAAATGCTCACATGCCTGTGGAGGCTGGAAGGCTTATCCCACTGCTGGAGACTCTGCTGCAGATATTCTTAACAAGGATTCCACACTGGCTTGGGCTGCTCTGAGTCCGCCTCTTGGACCCATCAGCATGGGGCAGAGGAGAACCGGCACCAGCACCAAAGGCCAGGGACCAAGGCCCAAGCCTCTCTTTCCCAGACAGCAGCTAAAGCCGGTCTGAGGTGCAGCCAAAGCCTGAAATGGGACATATGTCCAACATACCGCAGTCTTCCGTCCTGTGCTGCTGCGCCCCCTGGGATAATCTTTGTAATGAATATGCTGGAATCGTCCCCAATGTGTGGGTTGTCTGTTCCTCCGGCAATACTAAAGCCAAGACCTGAATTGCCCTGAAAAAGAAACACATCAGCTAGAGAAACCAGTAGATTCCAAACGATCCGTTTTGCCAATGGCACACAAACAGATGAAAAATTAATACAGGGAGATAAGACAGTCCTCTAAGGACAGCACTTAGAAACCAAACATGCCAAAACTTACAGCACCCCTCCCACCTGATCTTGGCAGTGAGAGAAACAAGGACAACCCAACCTGCGTACATCATTCGTTGGAAACAGAAATCTTCGACTCTTGCTGGGCCACCATCCAGACTCTCAACAATCCCCCAGAAAGACAGCAGGGCACATTCCCAAGCATGAAAACCAGACTTGAGTGAAAGCAGCACCCACACCACCCAAGAGGCAGTGATGTATGGTAACTGCACTAGAATAAAAAATCTCTCTAGGGAAAACTGAGCCCAAATACATATGAAGTGTTCTGACAAACAACAATAAAACTTTCTTCAAATACATTAGAAGCAGGAAACCAGCCAGGGAAGCAGTGGGGTCCTTGGAGGACCCCTAGGGATAAAAGGTGTAGTGAAGGACGACAGGGAAATGGCTGAGAAGCTGAATGCATTTTTTGTCTCTGTCTCCACTGTGGAAGATGAGAAGTGCCTGCCCACTCCAGAACCACTGATTTCGGGAGGGGGGTTGAAAGACCTGAGTCAGACTGAGGTGACAAGAGAGGAGGTCCCACGACTGATAAGACAACTTAAAAACAAATAAATCACCGGGCCCGGATGGCATAAATCCAAGAGTTCTGAAAGAACTCAAAGGTGAACTTGTGGATCTCCTGACAAAAATATGTAATCTTTCCTTAAAATCTGCCTCATTCCTGAGGACTGGAAGGTAGCGAATGTCACTCCCATCTTTAAAAAGGGTTCCAGAGGAGATCTAGGAAATTACCGGCCAGTCAGTCTGATGTCGATATCAGGTAAGTTGGTGGGAACTGTTATTAAGGAAAAAATTAGTAGGCACATTGATGAAGAAAATCTCTTGAGGAAGACTCAGCACGGGTTCTGTAAGGGAAGATAATGTCTCACTAACCTGTCAGTGTTCTTTGAGGGAGTGAACAAACATGTGGACAAGGGGAACCCAATAGATGTTGTTTACCTTGACTTCCAGAAAACTTTTGATTAAGTTCCTCATCAAAGGCTCCTAAGTAAGCTCAATAGTCATGGGATAAAAGGACAAGTCCTTTTGTGGATCAATAACTGGCTAATTAAAAGGAAACAGAGAGTGAGTATAAATGGGCAATTTTCTCAGCGGAGGGAGGTAAGCAGTGGGGTACCGCAGGGATCAGTCCTCGGTCCAATCCTTTTTAACTTGTTTATTAATGATTTGGAGTTGGGAGTAAGTAGTGAAGTGGCTAAATTTGCAGATGACATGAAGTAGTTCAGGGTGGTGAGAACCAGGGAGGATTGTGAGGCACTCCAAAGGGATCTGTTGAGGATGGGCGAGTGGGCATCAACATGGCAAATGGGGTTCAGTGTGGCCAAGTGCAAAGTGATGCACACTGGAGCCAAAAAACTTAACTATAAATACACAGTGATGGGGTCTGAACTGGTGGAGACTGACCAAGAGAGAGATCTTGGAGTCGTAGTATGTAACTCAACGAAAATGTAGAGACAGTGTCCTTGAGCAGCGCCAACCAACGAAAAGCCAGCAGAGAGAGAAAGAAAGAAAGAAACTGGTCCCCTCCCTGTACTTATAACTCCAAGAAACTAGGAAAAGCTCGCCAGAGTGGATATTTACCCGTTCCAAAGTAATTTCTTCATATTCATACTCTGCATCCGTGCCATTGACCTAAAGAGACACAAAAACACCCATCACACCTTTGCCAGCTCCTCAGGGATCCATCTGCCAGGGCCTGGCACGAGCCAGGGAAGCCGCAGCCGCTGCCGCAGAGCCAGGTGGCCAGGGCTGCCTTTCAGAGGCAGAGAGACTGGGAGAGTGCACCGCATGGGGACTGTTGTTCATGAGCAACAGAAGGCCCCTTCTGGCCTCACCCAGCACAGCTCTTCTCCCTCCGGTGGGGACACACAAGCACCGGTCCTTCCCACACAGTCACTGCCCATGTTGTGGCAGGCCTCTAAAGCCCTCGGGGCTCCCTAGCAGCTGCCATAACATCGAAATGGGGCTACACTTCTCTTACCAGCCTTCCACAGGACATACAATGAAGCCACAGAGAACCAAAACTAAGAAGTATTCTTGGTCTTGAAGACAACTGGGGTAAATTTTAATACCGGGGACGGGGGGAGCACAGGCAGTGCTACTGAGTATTTCAAGGCAAGGGTGCCACAGTGCAAAACTCCGTAAGCACTGACAGTGAGACTGGCTGACTTGATTCTAAAAAGCTTTACAAAGACTCTCATTTGCCCGTGGCCAACCTTCTGAGAATGGCTGTCACTCTCACGCCTGTTTCACGAACAGGGTTTCGTACAACAGGTACGGGGCCCATAAAATCGTGGGTCTGCTCCAGGTGGCTTTTAAAAAATCAGCAAGATATTTGTGACATTGCAGTCTTCTGGAAGAATACCCAGTTTCAGCAGCACTATACATTTTTGTTAGGAACTGATTTAGAACCCTCCGTTGTATGTGATCCAGACTGCAGGCCTTGTCAGTTTGCTTACTGGGCCTAAATTTCAGCTCTTGTTAACTTCACCCAGCTTTGGAGTCAGCACTGAGTGGGGCAGTTGGAGAGATCGGTGGCTACTCAGCGAGGCCAAAATATGTGGACGCCTCAGCTGGCACAACGGTTGTCTTGGGGGATACAGTTGTGTCTGATAAAAACACTTCTTGCCAGCTGAAGACTTACGTAGGTTGGGGTCTCCGGAGCCTCTGTGTTGACCACCAGTGGGGGGGGATTTGCCTTGAAATTAAAACAAACACCCATGTAAGAAAGAGTATCCAAAGAAAACCCACATTTCCCCATAAATGACTGCTAATCAAGCTGCTCTGAACGACCTGCGGGCCAAGCATACCACTCAAGCTGTTATGTTCTTGGGAAGAAACCAGCCATTTACAGCTGCACACACACTGGTCAGCCAGCTTCACACACACACTAAGCCAGAGAGTGAGAGGCCTCCTTGCCACCTGTAGTCCACCACCCTTCCCAAACCCCTGCAGTTCTGCTCCACGGTGAAGTTGAAATGCTCAGTGCCTGAGTAGGCCTAGGCATCCTCCTCTCTGACTAGCTGGCAGGGAAAAGGTGACGTGTTTTCATTTGCAGCCGAAAGCCACTTTGCACACACCTCTAAAGATTCCTACGTGGAGCCAGGGCCACGTCCGCCTTGCCTGCGAGTGTGGTGGGCAGCCCTAGGTCAGGTGGCATGCATGCAGAGAGGGCTGAGCTGCACGGTTAGCCCCGGTCTGAGGCACTTCTGTCCATCCCCAGGACGGCATGGCTTGGGTCTCCTGCACCCAATACCTGGGGGCAGGGGGCATCCCTGAGGAAAAGACAGACGTGCCCAGTGGGTGAGAGGCCCGAGGACCTGCTCCTCAGCTATGAAATTAACCTCTGGGACACACCATGGCCAGGAACGCTTCATTCCAAAGGCAAGAGGGCTGCCCAGCTTCCGAATTCAGGAGGGCTCAGGACAGGCCTAGGGAGACCTCAAAGGCATTCCGTTCCACTGAAGCAGTGCAGACTCCCCCCACCCCCACCCCCAACAGAAGGAAGCAAAAGAGCGCACGTGTGGGGTGCTGCTGATCCTGGTCTCTACGGGGAAACACTACAGGTCCACATCCCTCAAACGAGGGGGAAACTGTAGCTTTAATTATAAGCCACACCTTCTGTCCTCGTGGAGTCTTCCAGGAAGCTGGCGTTATGTAGAAACGAGAAATATGAAGCCATCAAGAGTGGCCAACCACCTCTGCTCATCGCTTCCCTTGAGAATCCCATCCAGGGTCACTACTGGATAGCACTTCTGGCCCCCAAGACAGACTCATCAGGCCACCTCTCAGAACCCAGGAAAACCCAATGCAAGAGGAAGGCCGGCGGTGGCGGCAGCAAGGCCGCTCTCCATCCAGATGCCTCCCCTGGCCTCAGGGAAGCAGGACTGTCTTGACTGAAACCAGGTGAGAGACTGTAGAGGGGGGGGGGGGGGGCGGGGCAGGAAGGGAAGGGAAGGGAAGGCGGGGGAAGCTCTCATCCCCCCACCCCGAGGGGGGCAGGGAGGCCAGCCCCCCCCCCCACAACTCCTCGGAGGGAGGGAGGGAGGGAGGGAGGGAGGGAGGCTGAGCCTGCGATCTGCTCTGGGAAGGAAATGGGCCCAGGCAGTCACGGCCTCCTGCAGTCCTGACAAGCCGACCCCGTCCTGAGAAGCCATCAGACTTGCCCAGGGCTGTACGGGACAGGCAGCATGGCTGGGCAGACGGTAAACCGCCCTCTTTACGGGGCCTCCGCAGCCGGTCTGAGGAGCCACCTCTGGGCTGAGGACTGGAATCTGCAGGGCTCTTGCTTTGGGAGAGCACCAGAATGCAAACACGCACACACCCCTCCCTCGATTACTTAAAGCGGCCATGGCCACAGACAGAAGCCGCCAGAGCCGCCTCAGGACCGAGTGACCCTCAGGGAGGGAGTGGCGTTCGCAATAGCCCACTCAGGCTCCCCCCCCCCACCTCCATCAAAATAAGGACTCCATTCAGACTGGGACATCCAGGCAAAACAAGAGCCACTCCATTTCACAGACGATGCTGAGACGCCAAAGCTTGTGCTTCTGAAAGAACCGCCATCCCAAGCAGCGGTGACCCCCCCCCACCACCACCAATGGCAGAACACTGATGCATGGACTCTCACAACTCAAGGCTCCCCAGACAGCTCACAGCTTCCCAGTAATACAACTGCAAATCCCAGGCAGCACAGCTCAAGGGGCCACGAGGGATCTGAGCAGCAGGGGCAACGCCATCACCCTCAGTCAGCAGCAGAAAATTGAGACCCTCCAGCCAGCCCCGCCATCTCTACGGACGGTCTCAGCAGCAGCAGCAGCACCACATCTTATTTCTGTCCCACTTGTTTTTTACAGAACCCAGTTTACACAACCATCTGTGAGAACCGAATTGCAAATACTTAAATACAGAGTGTGTTAAAAGCAACACGAAGCATGCAGGACAGCAGCTAGAAGTGGCAACTTCCCAGGGAAACTGGGAGGGACAGGAAGTCCTGAGGTTTAGTTATACCCCAGCCTGGAAATTCACATGCCAGTTAAATCAACAATACCGATTTTTAAAATTTAGTGTGTGCTAGAGTGTCAAAAGCAGCACTGCAGCTCAAATGAATTGTCAGAGCACCCTTAAAGGCAACTAGCGCACAAAACAACTGGAAAACCAAAACCAAACAAAACACCCAAGGCAACAAAACGCAAAGCAAGTGTAGGGAGAGCGGCCTAGAAATCTAAATAAATAAATAAATAAATAAGCAAGCAAGCAAGCAAGCAAGCAAGCATGCCCAGCTAGCAGAGACTGCCTAAGATCCTTTTGAAAACATAACCAGTGGTAAAAGATCTGCAGAAAACCTAAGGGTGTACCTTTCCCCCTCCGGTCTTACATTACCAGCAGGGCTGCCCTTCTCAGGCAGGGCATCTACCAGGCCAGAAACTGGGCTACATGCTGGGGAGGGCAGAGTATAAATTAAATCAATAAATTAAATCAATAAATAAAAAGAAAAGGACAAGGATCAAAAACTGGCTAATTAATTGGAAACAGAGAGTGAGTATAAATGGGCAATTTTCTCAGGGGAGAGTGGTAAGCAGTGGGGTACCGCAGGCCTCAGTACTGGGTCCGATGCTCTTTAATTTATTTATTAATGATTTGGAATTGGGAGTAAGCAGTGAAGTGGCTAAATTTGCAGTTGACATGAAGTTGTTCAGGGTGGTGAGAACCAGGGAGGATTTTGAGGCACTCCAAAAGGATCTGTCGAGGATGGGCGAGTGGGTGTCAACGTAGCAAATGGGGTTCAGTGTGGCCAAGTGCAAAGTGATGCACATTGGAGCCAAAAATCTTAACTATAAATACACACTGATGGGGTCTGAACTGGCGGAGACTGACCAAGAGAGAGATCTTGGAGTTGTAGTAGATAACTCAATGAAAATGTCGGGACAGTGTGCGACTGCAATGAAAAAGGCCAACGCTATGCTGAGGGTTATTAGGAAGGGAACTGAAAACAAATCAGCCAGTATCATAATGCCCCTGTATATTTCGATAGTGCGACCTCATTTGGAGTACTGTGTACAGTTCTGGTCGCCACACCACAAAAAAGATATTATAGCATTGGGAAAAAGTGCAGAGGAGGGCAACTAGAATGATAAAAGGGCTGGAACACTTTCCCTATGAAGAAGTACTTTTAATCACCAAAGAGTGATTAAGACGTGGAATTCACTACATGTGGCAGCTACAAGCATGGATGGCTTCAAGAGGGAATTAGATAAACATATGGAGCAGAGGTCCACCAGTGGCTCTTAGCCACAAGGTATAGACAGAAACTCTCAGTCTGGGGCAAGGGATGCTCTGTATCCTTGGTGCTTGGGGGGGCACAGTGGGAGGGCTTCTGGTGTCCTGCCCCCACTGCTGGACCTCCCGCTGTCACCTGGTGTTTTTGGCCACTGTGTGCCACAGAGTGTTGGACTGGATGGGCCATTGGCCTGATCCAACCTTGGCTTCTCTTATGTTCTTATGTCTGAAAAGGGTCCGGATAATCTGCCTCCTCTAAAAACACCTAGAATGGCTGGCTACTTCAAGTTCCTCAAGCACCTGTGCCTCAGCGGGGTTATTACAACCATCTGGCTTCCTCAGGAGAGTTTTCATCCAACCGCCTCCTTCAAGGCAGTCAGCACTGCCCCTGTCTTTACGAAATCCCCTCTACAAGCGGGATGCAGCAGGGCTGGGAGGGTAAGAGCCGGACACCTCCAAGTGCCTTGTCCACATTTGGGGTCTGCAGCAACTGAAATCCATCTGAGCAACTGAACTGAGAAGAAGCTCTGATACCATCTGGAGGACATACCGTCGAACAGTGCAGTTCAAGTCACAATGGGTATGATGTTTTAACCAATATAATTTTTAAATGTATAAAAGTTATAATAGCTCAAAATGTTACCTTAGGAGGCAAATACTTTTAAAATACATGTTTACCAGTTGATATATATGAAGGTGCAGGTGGAGTGGGAAGTCATTTAATGATTATATCTTTTTAGCTAAATATGCAATTTTATAGAGAATGGAATATGTATAAAAGCTAATTGCATTTGAGAATAATGGAAAAATAAAAAATTCTATTGCAAAAAAAAAACAATGGGTATGATGATACATGCCTAAAAATGCCTAAATCGCCCCCCACCCCCTGATCACAGCACAGAAGATTTCCCCCTCACAAGCAAGAACCAGCTCACTGGACAACACGGCACAGACTGTAACTGATTATACTGTCTTGCATGTATTTTAATGTATTTTATTGATGAGTGAATTATTTGATATTTGGAAATTTTAACTGTATCCTTATAAACTTATGTTACCCGCTTTGAGCCAGTCTTTGGGAGAGCAGGCTATACATTAAATACATAAGTAAATATTGATGATGATGATGAAAGAATGGTGATGGAAAAGGTGCAGCCGGGCTGCCCTCATGGCTGAACGTGGATTTGTTTTCTTTTTCTGAAAATTTTTATTTAACAAGCATATTATTTATCCATCTTCACACAAATCAAATTTTTAGTGAGCAAGCTAACATATATAACTAAACATATCAATAAGTAAGTCTTACATCATCGCCTTTGATTTATCTCATTAATGTCTCAGTTTAAGATCCATACATTTAATAAATCCGAAGAAGAAGAAGAAGAGGAGATTGGATTTATACCCCGCCCTCCACTCCCCAAGGGAGTCTCAGAGCGGCTTACAAACTCCTTTTCCCTTCCCCTCCCCACAACAGACACCCTGTGAGGTAGGTGGGGCTGAGAGAGCTCTTTCCCAAGCTGTCCTTGAGGGAACAGCTGGCACAGAGCTATGGCTTGCCCAAGGTCATCCAGCCGGTGCAAGTGGAGGAGTGGGGAATCAAACCCAGTTCTCCCAGATTAGAGTCCGCGCACTTAACCACTACACCAAACTGGCTCTCAACTCCCATAGATTGAATCTTTCATTTCATTTTACACCATTCATAAAGTTTTGACCATCTATCTTGCAAAAATTTCTTCTTCTTTCCGTATAAAGTTTGGCTTAACTTTTCTACTTCTGCCAAATCCATTAATTTATGTACTACTTCATTCATTGTGGGACTATTTTCTGCTTTCCAGCTTTTGGCCCATGTAATTCGTGCAACAGTAATAATATAAACTATAAAAATTGTGTCTGGTTTACATATCTGTTCTGGGAGCATATTTAGTAAGAAAGATCTTGGTATTAGAGGTAAGTCTATATTAAGGATTTCTCAAATCATTTTTTGAATTTTCTTCCAGTAATTTTGGGCTTTCCTACACCTCCACCACATGTGAAAGTACATTCCTATATTTTTCTCACACTTCCAACAAAGATTTGATGCATTCACAAAACATTTGGCTATCCTATCCGGAGACCAGTGCCATCTGTAGAATAGCTTGTATAGGTTTTCCTTATGAGAAACAGCACTCGTATATTTCAAGGTTTTCCACATCTTTGACCATTCTTCTAAATCAATAGTATGGTCAAAATCTTTCATCCAGAATACCATTGTATTTTTTATAGTTTCTTCATGCATCTCATCTGTTAATAGGGTTCTATATATATTTTTTATATTTTCTACATTAGAGATTAACCAAGCTTTATCCAGATCTGTTTTTATATCTACAAAACCAATTCTCTTATCTTGATCATACCTAGACTGTAACTGAACCCTTCCCCACCAACACAAGTCTAAATCATAATTCATCTTCAAATTTCCTTCACTTTTTAGTGGATTTGTTTTCATGCTCAAGTAAACCACTGAGAAGCGTGGGCTCTTGGAACCATCGTGTCAACAGACAGGGGTTTTCCCCTGAGGGCTTCCGCAGAAGGGCCAGCCACCTGAGGGTGAGACATCCAGAGGCCACTCAGGGAACCAGCCACATCAGCCCCGGCAAGGGCACCACCTTAAGAGGCTCTGCCCAGTCCAGCAGAGGTTACAGACTGTCCAAAATGTAAACCTCGCAGAGTTATGACCAGTCCCTGAGGAGGGCATTGTTGAAACATTTCCCTAGCTCATTAGTCAACTCTGCTGCTGCAAAGAAGAACAAACTGGCTGCATGAGCTGCAGTGTGATTTGGGACAGTCCCATGGTTGTCATGGCAACCATGAAGTGCTGAACAAAATCTGACAGTTTGGCTTCAATATGCTACGGAGGACTAACAGATGTGGGGAAGTGCTGGGCCCTGGGAGACTCACTGACTGGGTCACCTATCTGATAAAAAAACTCTTGGCCCAAGAGACCCCCGTCCACCAGGGCTCCCAGGAAGACGTCTCTGAGCAGATCACAAATGGCAGCAGAATCAGTCAAAAGTCCATCAGCCTCTACGCTGTAGTGCTTGGCAGGGGCCTGCAGGATGGGGGGGGGGAGGGAGATTGCCCCCCAAGTTATTTCCTCTGCCTAGCCTGCCATGGAGCAAAAGACAGAGAGAGAGAGAGAGAGAGAGAGAGAGAGAGAGAGATGTCTGTTCCTTAACCCATCACCAACCACCAGTCCCCTTGGCCCAGACAGCTTCCTCTGCCTCATGAGCAGAGATAACAAAGGCAACAATGGATGCACTTCAGCCGGTCCTGAACTTGGGGTGGTGGTGGTGGTGTAATCTTGAGCTGAACAGCTTTAGGAGGTAACAGCAGGATCTGCAGGCAACTAGGGTCTCCCCTCTGGGAGACAGAGGAAGGGATAAGGGGGGTTAGGTTGCTGTTCATCCCCGCCCCACCCAAGTAAATAAACTTCTCCTAGGAGGGGACTCAAGAAAACACAGAGATGGCAGGCTGCCAGGCAGAAATGCAGCCAATGAATGAATGAATGAATGAATGAATGAATGAATGGAACTGTTTGCCATGACCAGACTGGAACTGTCGCTAACTGGCTTACTGGGGAGAGCATTCCACTAGGGGCTGGGTTCTTCCATCTGCTCCGCTCCAGTATTGGCCACTCTTCTTGTTCTATTGTTGAACTGTGATTTTTCGTGTTCATTTGTTAAAGATTTGCAAAGCAACTTTGAGTCCTATTTTGCCAGAAGCAAGTAGCATAAAAATATGTCAATAAATATATCTGCAATCAAGAAAAATCACATTCCTGAAGGGGGATATGAGCCAAACAGTTAGGGTGGCTGAAGCATCAGTTAGTGAAGGCCTGAAGCAAAGCTGGTCTGCTGCTCAATGGGAGAGGCCCCCGGGGGTGGAGCATGATTGATGGGTCATGGTCCCCAGTTCAATCCCTGGCTTCTCCAGCTGAAAGGACCAACTTGTGGGTGACCACTGCTTGTGACCTTGAAGGCCAAGACTGACCACGAGAGGCCAATGGCCGGAGTCAGGAGAAGGCAGTTCTCTGATGTCCGTGGATGTGTGTTCGTCATGGCTTCTGCATCACAGGCTGGGAGCCCAGGGCCCAGAAGGAATCTGGTCAGCCCAGAGATGTAATGCAGCCCTCCAGAAAAGGACAGCTGAGGGGAACCAGCAGGGTGATCGGATCCTTGTTTTAGGCAGGCCAACAGGTCCGACCCGCAAATGGCTGCCGTTCCCAGTCACTACAGGAGAAGATACTACTGCAAATGATCCAAACAAGAAGGGTCATGATGAGAAGCCAAACTTTAGCCTATGATTCCCCAACCTTACCAACTCCTCCTCCTCCTGTGGGCACTTTTGGAATTCTAAAAACAGGCAGTGGGCACCCTGTCAAAATGGCTGCCACGCAGGCTGAGGCTCATCACTACAGAACGCTGGGAGGCTCCAAGGCAAGCGGTTCCCCAGCGGGTGCTCCCTGCAGACCCAATGAGCATGCCTCTTCGGCTCTTCTGCGGCGTCTTCTGGCACTATCGCAGTGGAAGGAAGTCAGCGCTGTTTCTCTGTGCTACAGAACTCATGCTTTAAAAAATGCCAGGAAACACACCGGCTCAGCCAGGAACAAAGTGTCTGGCCTCGGACATTCCCAAGCCGGGGGGTGGCTTAAAACGGGAATGAGAGAATCCAGTAGGAGAAGGGAAGAGGGAAGATAGGGACAAGGAAATGGCCCAGACTGGGGAAGAGGATATTAAAGGGGACAAAGCTGAGGTCCAGGAGGATTGGTCAAGGGTCCATGTTGGGGGGGAGGGGGAAGGACTGAGGCCAGGAGTCAGTGGCAAAGGGTGAAGCAACCCAGCTTTCCCAGATCGGAGACCTCAGCATCCCCCGGGACCACGGCAAAAGGGGGGAGCGCCGGGAAGGAGGAGGAGGATCGCCTCTGCAGGGCTTGCTTCTGCATGGTACCCTGCAGGGGCACTGGAGCCAGGAAAGATGCCCACCTGTGATGCCACAGCCTTGTCTTCTCCAGGCAGCACAGGACAAGCCATGGGCTGGCCTTCACCCCTGTCAGCTTCCACCCTGTTTCACCTGCCACCCAGTGCGAGCACATCGCAGGACAGAGGGAGAAGCCGCCCACCCTGGATGCGCGTCACTCAGAACAGCCCTGTCCCATGAGAGTCCTGGGCTGCCCTCCGTTTCAGTGGTGTTGGGGACCAGAGCTTTTCTCAAGAGACACCCCCCTGCCGCCGCCGCCGTTGCCATCACCCATGATTGGGTGGGCCAGGGCATGCATTCTGCTTTGGCTCAGTGAGAGATCTCAGCTTCAGTCCCTGGCATCTCCAGCTGAAAAGCACACCAAGGGGATCAGGGGCGGTGGGAAAGCCTAGACCTCAGTGGGGAAGCTTCTGCCACTCAGAGGGGACAACACCGACCTCGATGGACCCCAAGGGCCCGTGCCAAGAGCCGGCAGAGGGGCTTGACTGGAGAGCCCAGAGTCGGGGAAACGCAGCCCCTCTGCATCAGTTCCCTTCGCCTGGCTTGGGACTTGAAAACTCTGCCATGTCCCCCCTTTTAGCCGTCTTTTACCTAGAGAGACCCAGTCATTATAGCGCCCCCTCCCCTGCCACTCCTGTTCCAGTCCAGTTAACAGTTTACTGCCCTTCCCCATCTCTCCTCTCGGCAGTTTTACCCTTTCTGAGGCAAGGAACGGACAAAGGAGAGTGCATCTCACCAGCCCACAGGTTTAGGTAAAAGGCATGGGGAGGAGTGTGGTCACAGCAAGAGCCGCACCCCCCCCCCCGACTCAAGCCAGCTGGGGCTCCCCTGCAGGGCTCTGCTGCCCTCTCCAGCCCCGCCGCTGAAGAGCTGAGGTGTGGGGGGCAGGGAGCCCCAGGGCCAGCAGGGTAACCCATGAGGAGGAGGAGGAGGAGGAGGAGGGGTCAGGGTGAGATTTCTCCGGCTGGGTGTTGGAGGCGCGGCACAAGAGATGTGATTGCCCTGGCAAGCCTCTGGAGGAGATGGACACGGCAAGGGCGACCCACTGGTCATGTACGTCAGCAGGGTCCTTCCGGGTGGGCTCTTGCGGTGCAGGCACGACAGGGGGCGGACGTGTAACGGGTGTCGCAACTTGTGACAAGGCCCCCAAATTCTGGAACGCCCTCCCTAGGACAGCACCTTCACTGCTAGTTTTGAGAGGAAGGGGCAACTTTTATTTCAGAAATCTTTCCGCTCTGACTAAATGAGACAAGTTGTGAGATCAGACTCTGAGGAACTTTAAGGATTATAGTGAGCAGTCTGGTTTTTCTAATTATCGGTAATTCTGTTTTTAATATTATACTTTCTTCTTGGCCGTTTTGACAGTATGATTAACCAACAAGTTAAGATATAATTACTTTATTTAACTAACACAGGTAAAAGTATCCAGGATGGATCAAGCGATCTGAAAGAACTAAAGGAGGTTTCCCCCAGCATTTCTATTAGGGTTTATTTTGAGCAAAGCAATGAGGTAGGCAGGGAATCCTGGAAATCAACCGGTGATACGATTGCAAAGGAGGGTGGGAAGTGACGTGAGGGGGGCCTGCATTTATGCATGGCGTCCAGTCCTCTGGGCCCTCTGCAGAACTGCTGCTGCATCGTGGGGGGGGGGGCACTGGGGGGGGGGGAGAGATGGACTCTGCATGGGCCCTGACTGACTAATCCAGAACAGTGATACTGTGTGAGAGAGACATGGAGCAGGAATGACCCTCCTGGGTCCCAGGGGGAGAACTAGCCGCCAGCTCCTTCCCCCCAGCTTCCCCCTCCATCAGCCAGCCAGCCAGCACCAGGGGTGCGAGTCTATCTCAACACTAAGTGGACAACAGAAGAACTGGCCCAATCCTTGCTCTTTTCCCACCACAAACTAATTTATCGGAAGGTTTTGCCCACTTCAGCAATATTGCCCTTGACATGCATCGTCCACAGCTGTAACAGGGAAACTAACTGAGGGAATACACTCGTATGGAGTACGGAGAGCTCCTACATGGTCCATGCTGCTAGACCTTCTTTTGCTTCCACCCTCACATGCTCATAGTTTTCTTTGCAGACTGCAATATAGACAACATTCAAAAACCAATGAAGGAACTTCAAAGAAAAACTCCAACAGGAAATTGCTGAACAAAGAACATAAGAACCACCCCTTCTGGATCACAACAATGATCCAGCATCCTGCTTCATACAGTGGGGCCCGGAGGGCCAATCAACGTGGAAGAGAGGCCAAAGCTTCCCCCAGATTGCCAGTCTTCTAGTGCTGGCTAACACTGGCAATCCAAGGTTAACTGCCTCTGGATGTGGAGGCTCAACAGAGTCTGACAACATTGGCCAGGAACTCATCAACTCTGACAGTTCTTTGTGTACTGATGGGTGTTAAATCACTTAACATATGTGTTTGCAGTTGCGAATGATTACCACACTTCTCATATACTCTCCAGTTCTGCACAGAACTATGGCAATCCAGGACTTTTAACCTGGCGGCAACAACTGCTTTATTTTTTCTTGCTGTAATGAACAGGGCTCAGAGGTCTCTGCAGGTGGGGTTTTACATCTTTAGGGTGCCAAAGGCCCTTCCCTTTGTTTCTGCTGCATCAGACACAGCGGCCTTGCTGGACTGGCAGGACCCGGCCAGGCCGGGCTAGCTGAGAGGGAACACTGGGGGCACCTTCCTGAACGCCCTCCCGCTCTTCAGGCCCTGCAGCCCTCTCTCCTCCAATGCAGGCACCCACTCAGCCACTTCCGGGAAATTATCCCACCACCACCACCACCACCACCCCCCCACAGAGAACAGGCTTCTTTCCAGTTGCCACCCCCCCCCGGGGGGAGGGGTGGGGGGAGGTTCCACTCACATTTCAGGCTCACCAGTCTGAAACAGAATGTCTCAAAGACACTCACCCTTTTGGGAATGAAGGTGAATGCAAACGACAGACCTCCTGTAGGGGAGAAAACTGCAGGATAGAAGCAGTCACACCCTGACCCTCAGCAGCCCCATGCAAACCACGCTCAGCCCAGGACCAAAGCCGCATGCCATTAACAGAAACACCTGTACCAATTCAGATGGCGGGAAGCATAAAAATGGCAAAAAAAAGGAATAAAAACCTGTGATGAGGAGGATGGGATGAATGTGGCCTCGGCGGCGGCAGGGACTGGCAGGACAGAGGCAACAACGGGAGGAGGAGGAGGAGGGGGAGGCACCGCTTCTGCCGTCTAAAAGCATCAATGGAGAGAGGTCAGCAGGGCAATGCAGCACTGACAATTACTCACACCAGGCACCCCCCTCCTCATGGATGGGCAGCCCAGACCCCCCGCTGGTGGCTGCGGAAGCAGCTCCTGGGGGGGGAGAGAGAGAGGCACCCCTCCCCCCTGCCCACAAGCCCCCCCCCCCCATCCATTTCCCTGGTCTGGCCATTCGAGCTCAGCTTGCTCCTGCAAACACTTCAGGAAGCCCTCCCTCACCATCGGAGCATGGTCCAAAAGGCAAACGTGGGCAAGTATTTCCAGCAGTGAACCACCATCGGATGGCATTCTGAACAACAAATGGATCTTGGAGTCATGGCTTTACACGTGCCCCGAGTGCCTCGTTTCCCTTTGGAAGGGAAGGGAAATAAGAACGTCCCACTGATAACAAGAGACAGTCTCTGGCCAGTGAAGGGAGCACCGGCGCGGCATCTGGCAATTTCTAATTTTCACCAGAGCTCCCCGTGCCAAGGACCCTTCCCCAGCACAGCAGCACCCACCCCCTCGGTGAACTCCAACACGGTTCATTCATGAGTTATGCACACAGATGTATTCCAGCAAAAGCATTCTCCTCTCGTGTAGAAATTTAGTTTAAGTGCCCAGACAATCTTCATCCTGCAGCTAAGCTCTTTCATTAAAAAAAAAAAATCATCGATACTATTAAGAGATCTGACATCCTGGAAGAGTGAATGTGAGGATTTTAAGAATGCCATACCCACACAAATCATTTATTTACCCTCTGCCTTTCTTCCCAATGGGGACGCAAAAAACCTTATACTGTTCTCCTCTCCTCCATTTTATCCTCAAGACAACCACCCTCTGAGGCGGGTGAGGCTGAGAGAGTGTGGCCAGACCAACGCAAGACCAGAAAGCACAAGTCTTTCTCTGACTTTCAGGGATGCATGCACGGAAAACGCAGCAATGAACCAAGAGAGAGAGAGAGAGAGCGCCAGACGATGTGCCAGTCCCAGAGAACCGAGAAGAGGAGGGGCTCTTTAGCTAGGGGAAATGACAACTGAGGGGTGACAAGATTATGCCTGGGACAGAGCAGGCAGAGGAAGAAGCCCTTTTCTCCCTTTCTCACAAGACTTGGGGGCACTCCATGAAATTGCTGAGCAGTCGGGTTAGAACAGATAAAAGGAAGTACTTCTCCACCCTAAGAGTGATTAACACGTGGAATTCACTGCCACAGGAGGGGGTGGTGGCTACAAGCATGGACAGCTTCAAGAGGGAATTGGATAACCATATGGAGCACAACTTTAGAATGCTACTACACCTGGTAATTTTTCATCAGATGTTTCTGAAATGTGGTGTGATTACGTCTCCCTGACTGATTGTTCTGGACTGAGCATGAGAACCCATGAGGCTGTCTTATACTGAATCAGACCCTCTGGGTCCAGCAAAGTCAGGACCTGCGTACTCAGATTAACAGCGGCTCTGCAGGGTCTCAGGCAGAGAGGTTTTTCCCATCACCCACTGTCCCTTTTAACAACTGGAGGTGCCAGAGACTGAGTCCAGGACCTTCTGCACGCCAAGCAGGTGCTCTCCCACTAATTTCAGAACTATCGGACAACCCCGGGGCCCTCAACATGGCGCCCCCCCCCCCGGGGCCCCACGGCACCTGCCGAGTGTTTCGGGAAAGCGGGTGGGGCCAGACTGAGCTTTTGTCCTGTTCAGGCCTTTTAAAATGCTGCTTTGGTAGCAGCTGCTGCCACAGCCCAAGGATCCTCATTGTCTGACTCCGAGCAAGCTGTGTGTCTTGAAAGATAAAACCCGCATTGTCCATTTTGAAAGGCATCCTGTTAAAGAGATCTCCTGCCTGAATTACTGAAGAGTTTCTACTAATGAGAATCATGCATAACCTCCCTCCTTGACATTTCATGGCTGGCCCCACCTCCCGTGGCAGCCGTTTTGTGGCTGTGCCCACGACACTGCACGCAGGTGCCACACAGGGGTCTGCAGGGGCCCCCAGGGCTAGACAGGTCATGACGAACAGCACTCCCCCTGCCCCCCGCCAGGCAAGTCTGGATTTCGCGGCACATGCAGCAGCCTCTCAGCAAGGACAGAGGCGAAGGGAGGTGTCTTCCTTCACAGGATGCTGAAGGCAAGAGGCCACTGCATCCAGCTGCTGAGGCCCTTCCCACATTCCCTGCACCGGCCAGCTACGCCCTTCCTTTCCTTCCCACCCGCTGGCAGAACTGGACTTCACTCCTGCCACCTCCCTGGCTTTACAATCAGCACGCACACACAGAGAAGAACTTCCCTTTTGCCTCAAAAGGCAGTCAGGCCAGCCGGCCTCTGAAAGGACCTCTGAAACAGACCCCACCTGACAAGCCATATAAATAGTCCAGCAATCGATACGGGCCCCGGAGGGCTGCGCACGGGGGCCTTCTTTCCCCCCACTGAACACAACAAGAGCTCAGCCAATGAAATGCCAGATGTCTCCACTGATCCCGCCCACGTGCCTCATGCAAGCATGCACCCACACACGCCGCCCCCTCCCCAGCATCCCGCCCTCCCAAGCAGGGAGCTGCACTAGCCAGGCCTTCCAGACGGTCCTTGCATGACCAGAGAAACCACACAGCAGGCAGGGGTGGAGGAGCATTCGGTCGCCACATGAATCCCCCCCCCCCCCCGGTGACTGACCTGTGCCTGGAGAACAGAGCAGAGCACCTGGCTCTCCCGGCCCTCCAAGCCGGCTTACCTTTCCCCCAGAGCAACCGGGGCCCCAGCCACCCAGGCCGCTGCCACTGCCTGCCTTTGCTTTGCCTGTGCTTTTGGTCGGACTCTTCCTCACGCTGTCCTGCAGGTTGGTGAACCTGCCTCTGTGTCTCGCAGGGCCAGGCCAAGCTGCCTGCCCACCTAGCGCCGGCGGCTGCACACTGAGACGTCCTGCAGTCCGGGTGCCACCTGCACAGCCAGCCAGCCAGTCCGAGAACTCCTGCTTCATAGCCATCTGGAGCCCCACAGAAACACTTGCGCATGTGGCCATCAGCAGTCATTCAGGAACCGCAGCTGAGCCCCTTCCGAGGAGCGTGAGAAAGGCAGAGGGAGGCAGGGGCAGACCTGGCAAAAGGCTCTTTTGGTCAGCAAAGCAAATGCCCAGACACGCACACAGGCGGCCGAATGAGGAGAGCGTTCCATTGGGCAGCCCCTTTGCCAGACAAAGATAATCAATGCCTTGCACAAAATGGAGAGCACAGAGCGAAGGTCATTGGGCATTTTCACAGCTCAGTGTAGTGGTTAAGAGCGGCGGACTCTAATCTGGGAGATCTGGGTTTGATTCCCCACTCCCCCCCACATGCAGCCAGCTGGGCGACCTTGGGTCAGTCACAGCTCTCTCAGAACTCTCTCAGCCCCACCTACCTCACAGGGTGTCTGTTGTAGGGAGAGGAAGGGAAGGTGATTTTAAGCCACTTCGAGACTCCTTCAGGTAGTGAAGAGCAGGGTATAAAACCCTACTCTTCTTCTTCTTCATATTGGGAGGAGACTGAAAACAGGTAGTTAAGCACTGTCAAAAACGCTCGTCACACTATTTCCCAAGGGGCTCAGCAGCTCCCTGCTCAATGCTGCTCCCTTCTGCTCCAGCAAAAATCAGCCTTGCGCCTGCGACACCTATGGGGGGCACAGCGCACCCCCAGGACACAAGCATGGGAAGCGACGGAACTGCCGGCAAGCCTTGGGAGCCCCCTCCTCCACTAAGCAGCGTCTTTCTTTCGCATGGACCTGGGGGCAGGGGTGGGCAGGTAGGTGTGTGTGTGTTTCAGTGGTATCTCAAGGGGGTGGGGGGGCAAGGAGCTTAGCGTTCCCACCTGGACCACTGAGTCAGACTGAGGTGATGAGAGAGGAGGTCCTAAGACTGATGGACACATTAAAAACGGACTGACCACCAAGCCCGGATGGCATAAATTCAAGGGTTCTGAAAGAACTCCAATGAGAACCTGTGGATATCCTGACAAAAATATGCAATCTATCACTAAAATCTGCCTCCATTCCTGAGGCCCGGAAGGTAGCTAATGTAACCCCCTCTTTAAAAAAGGTTCCAGAGGGAATCTGGGAAATTACAGGCCAGTCAGTCTAATGTCAATATCTGGTAAGTTGGTGGAATCCATTATTAAAGACAGAATTAGTAGGCACATTGATGAACAAAAGCTACTGAGGAAGAATCACCATGGATTCGGTAAGGGAAGACCTTGTCTCACTAACCTTTTAAAGGTCTTTGAGGGGGTAAACAAACATGTGGACAAGAGTGACCCAGTAGATGTTGTTTACCTTGACTTCCAGAAAGCTTTTGATAAAATCCCTCATCAGGGGCTCCGAAGTAAACTCAGCAGCCATGAGACAAGTCCTCTTGTGTATTAAAAACCGGTTAATTAACAGGAAACAGAGAATGAGTCTAAATGGGCAGTTTTCACAGTGGAAGGTTGTAAACAATGGGGTACCGCAGGGCTCAGTACTACGTCCGGTGCTCTTTAACTTGTTTATTACTGATACGGAGTTGGGAGTAAGCAGTGAAGTGGCTAAGTTTGCAGGTGACACTAAGTTGTTTAGGGCAGTGAGAACCAGGGAGGACTGTGAGGCACTCCAGAGGGATCTGTCGAGCCTGGGGGAGAGGGCATCAGCATGGCAAATGGGGTTCACCGTGGGCAAGAGCAAAGTGATGCACACTGGAGCCAAAAATCCCAACTATAAATACATGTTGATGGGGTTCAAACTGGTGGTAACTGACCAGAGGAGAGATCTTAAGAGTCATCCTAGATAACTCACTGAAAATGTCAACTCATTGCGCAACTGCAATGGAAAAAGGCCAACGCTATGCTGGGGGTTATTAGGAAGGGAACTGAAAACAAACCAGCTAGTATCATAATGCCCCTGTATAAATCGATGGTGCGAACTCATTTGGAGTACTGTGTACAGTTCTGGTCGCCACACCTCAAAAAAGATATAGCACTGGAAAAGGTGCAGAAAAGGGCAATTAAAATGATTAAGGGGATGGAATACCTCCCCTATGAAGAAAGAAGAGTTGGATTTATATCCCGCCCTTCCCTCAGAGTCTCGGAGCGGCTTACAATCTCTTTCCCTTCTTCTCTCCACAACAGACGCCCTGTGATTTAGGTGGGGCTGAGAGAGCTCTGACAGAAACTGCTCTTGAGAACAGCTCTGAGAGAACTGTGACTGACCCAAGATCACTCAGTTGGCTGCATGTGGAGGAGTGGGGAATCAAACCCAGATCTCCCAGATCAGAGTCCGCCACCCTTAACCACTACACCAAACTGGCTGTTTAACTAAAAGTCAGAGGTTAGGGCTCTTTAGCTTGGAGAAATGAAAACTGAAGAGTGTCATGATAGAGGTTTACAAAATTATGCACGGGAAGGAGGAGGAGGAGGAGGTTGGATTTATACCACACCCTTCACTACCCGAAGGAGTCTCAGAGCAGCTTACAAACTCCTTTCCCTTCCCCTCCCCACAACAGACACCCTGTGAGGTAGGTGGGGCTGAGAGAGCTCTTTCCGGAACTGCCCTTGAGAGAACAGCTCTGACAGAACTATGGCTTGCCCAAGGTCATCCAGCAGCTGCAAGTGGAAGAGTCAAACCCAGTTCTCCCAGATTAGAGTCCGCGCATTTAACCACTACACCAAACTGGCTCTGAGAGAAAGAAGTCCTTTTCTCCCTTTCTCATAATACAAGAACTAATAGGCACTTGATGAAGTTAATAGGCTTAGAACAGATCAAAGGAAGTATTTCTTCACCCAAAGGATAACGAACACGTGGAATTCACTGCTGCAGGAAGTGGTGGTAGTTACAAGCATGGACGGCTTCACAAGGGGATTAGATAAAGATATGGTGCAGAGGTCCATCAGTGGCTATTAGCCACAAGGTCTAGATGGGACACGCTCTCTGGGGCAAGTGATGCTCTGTATTCTTGGTGCCTGGAGGGGGGGGGGGCAATAGTGGGAGGACCTGGCCCTGCTGGTGGAGCTCCTGATGGCCCCTGGGTTTTGGCCACTGTGTGACACAGACTGTGGGACTGGATGGGCCACTGGCCTGACCCAACATGGCTTCTCTTATGATCTTAATTTTGGAGCTGGCTCATAGATCGAAAGAAAATTTGTCAAGGCCTGCTTTAATAATGAAAACCTAATCCTAAACTCTTCATACAATTTTGTTAAAACTATTAACAAAAGTGAGCCAGCATCGTGTAATAGTGGTTAGAATGTCGAACTAGGATCTCAGAGACCCACATTCAAATCCCTTCTCTGCCATGGAAGCTTGCAGTTTGGTTGTAATAAGTAAAATAACAATTTATAGTTCGCTTCTCTCTCTGAGCGGTATTTAAACATACCTCTGTTGACTGTCAGCTCAGGGCAACAAAAATGTAAATGGGCAACGAACCATTTACTACTTGTTCCAAGGATTTATAGAAATCAAAATAAGATCTGCTTTTATTTACTGTGACTGTATTTACTGAGATCTGGAGTTTGCACAACATAAAACAATACATACATACATACAAAAAGTAAGCGTAGGCTTGTAAACAGAGGCTTAAGCCTTAAGTGCTTTGGTCAGAGGTGAACTGAGCCCGGGATCAGGGCTGCAGCCTCTTCTGGGCAGGTGCCGCTTTGGAAGCGCTTCCCGGGAGGGAGGTTTCTGAAGAGCCCCGGAGGACCGTCCCCCGGCTGAAACTGGCTCTCCAGCTCTTGGATGACACTGACCCGGGCCAGGCACATCCGCCTCTTGGGTGATGACGAAAAAAGAAGAGCTGGGTTTTATACCCCACTTTTCTCTACCTTAGGAAGTCTCAGAATGGCTTAAAACCGCCCTTCCCTTCGTCTCCCCACAACAGGCACTTTGTGAGGCAGGTCGGGCTGAGCGTGTTCAGAGAGAACGGGGACTGGGCCAAGGTCACCCAGCGGGCTGCATGTGGAGGACGAGTGGGGAAGCAAACCTCCTGGTTCCCCAGATAAGAGTCCGCCGCTGGCTCTTGGATGCATGGAGGAGAGGTTCATCAGGGTCTACTACCAGGGTGATGAAAGGGAACCTCCCTGTTCAGAGGCAGCGGAACCCTGAATCTCAGCACTGGGAGGTGGCGGCGGCGGCGGCAGCAGCAGCAGCAGGGGAGGGCCTTGGCCTCTCTGCTCTCCTGGCTCTCCAAGGCAACTGGTTGGCTGCGATGAGAAGCAGGAGGCGCTGGACCACAGGGTCCAACACAGCAGGGCTCGCCTTAGGCTCTTCCGTCTCTTAAGGGGGTGGGAGACGGGGTTGGTTGTTCTATCCTTGTTTTAACTGAAAAGGTCTCTAACTATTACTGTAAGCCGCCATGAACCGCAAGCAAAGGCAGGATATAAATGTTTCCATAAATAAAAAACAACATCCAGATGAAACTGCTGTAATGTAATCTCCGTGGGCTGTTCAGCAGCTGTGCTCCTGAGGAATCCCTGCGTCACCAACCGCTTCTTCCCTGGGCTTTTTCACCTGCTCTCCTGACTCCTCCATTTCCTGGCCCTGTTCAACATGCTGCTGTTGAGCCTGAAACAGTTTGGGGGCCAGCTGGGGTACACATTGGGCTGCCCCCCCCCCCCCGGTATCAACCCGCCCAGGACTTCAGAGGCTCCCTGGGTGTCCTGCTCTGCATGGCTTCAATGAGGGAAGGCAGCACAGGGAATGGGGGGGCACTTTCAGTGGTGGCCCCTCCTTGACAGAACTCCCCACGTCGGGATGCTCACCCGGCTGCCTGCCTCTGTAGCAGAGGGCCCCAGACCGTTTGATCCCTCCAGCGTGCTCCTCTGCTGCCAGCTTGAGTGGGGCTGTACTGACTGTCCTTGCTGTGGGTTGTTATGCGGACATCACCCTGCCCCCCCCCCCCCGGTTTAGTTTTATGCAGGTGCTTTAATCAACCAGTTCGTTTTATACATTTACACTACTGGCCAACAGGAGGGCTGATTCTAATCAACAAAATGGTGAGATGCAAGCATCCTGGAATGCAATAAACACATACAGCAGCTCACTGACAAACACAAAATTAAAATAGCTTCAAAAATACAACCATCAGCATTAAATAAAGTCAGCCCCAAATGGACTGAACTGAGGCTTTCCCGCTGCCACTGTGGAAAGTGGCCAAAGAAGAGCCCCTCTTCCCTCCCCCCAGCAGGCTGCTCCCAAGCCCAGGGGCCACAGCAACAAAGGCCCTTCTCTTCCTCAGCCAGAGGTGGCCAGGCCTTTCTGGTGAGGGGGAGCACTGAACAGCAGGGCTGGATCTTACAGGGGAAGGGCAGCTTATGCCTCTAAAACAACAAACAGATGTCTGCGGGGAGCTTAGAAGAAACTGAAGACACAGCCAAGAGGTAAGTGCAGCAAATGGACAAGAAATGGAAGCAGAGATGCCGGGAAGAGATCTGTGGCTCTCACAGCTGACTGGAAACAAAGACCAGCTGTGCGGCAAGCACCTTGCTGTCCACAATAGACACAGATCCCAGCCAAGCAGGTGGATTTGGGGGAGGGGCTGAGCCAGGAATATAGGCTGACTGGGGATGCCAGACTGTGGCCAGGCTTGTTCCTGGTGCTCCTCCCCAACCTGGTGAGAGAAGGGCAGAAACTGTGGAGCCAGGACTGAATCCACAGTACGCAGTCACTGAGTGTGGAGCAAATGGTTGGTTGGCATTTCTACATTTTATGACACATCTAGTCAAGAAAGGACTGTCTTACAGGGCGATCGATCGAGTGGTCCTCATGTCACAGATTGCAGAGAGCCATACTTGCAGGTCCCATCAACCAAGGGAGCTACGTGACTGCTCTGTGCTCTGTACCCCACCCCAAACCCAGATGGGACAACAACATACAGAACTGCAGCGCAGCCCGGCTCTGACCACGGAGGGCTGCCTCTTCCTTAGCCAGGCCGCCTGGAGGATCTGCCAGATGGGGAAAGGTTTGCAAGTCAGACTTGCGATACAAAACAGTCTGCAAACTTACAAGTCCTCCAGAAGTCCTTCCTAGGTTGGATGTTTTAAAAAATAATTCTCTGTTAAGTTTCCTTCAAGTTTTACTCAAGTTCTGCTGGAGAAGGTGTGGCTAAAACAGGTGCTCTACTGGCAAAGAGTTTCATTTTAGGGGGCAGCAGTGAACAGCGGCACACCCCATTCCAGCACCTTCTTCTGACTTGGATGCTGGCTATGATACAGCTGAGACACCAAGAACTCCCAGCACAACAACTGCTCCCTTTATGGATCACTTTGATTTGGTTCCTGTGATGGACATGGCCAGGATCCTGGGATCTCTGAAGGGGTCACCCCTTAAACTCCCAAACCTTGCCCATCCAGAGTGCTGAAAGCATGTAAAAATCACATAAATTAATCCCTGGTGTCAATTATAAATCCATCATGGACTTGGGGCACTTTCCCTTGGGCCCTGTAACAGGCGATCATCCCAAACAACCATCTCTGGAGAAGAATGATGTGGCCAATTATTGCCTGGTCTCTAATTCGTTTGATCAGTTCTGTTAGTTTTATCTCGGACTCATGAAATTACCTCAATTTCTAAACGGACTGTCCAGTTTCCCGGAATGTGAGGTGGGTGCTGTGTCAGAGGGCCACTGAGTATTTCTGCCACCATCCCCCTGCTCAGTGCCATGCCTGAGAGCAGGATGAGATCCAGCACTGCCGCCCTGTAAAGTCTGGCGGAGACAGACAGAGATTCCATCCTCCTCCCCCTCCTCCTCCTCCTCCTCCTGGGCAGCCTTGCTTCACTGCTGGGCCACTCTTGAGAGAGCCTTCATGTGTGACCACCTGTGGGAAGAGACGCCATCTTGGGTCCCAAAGGCACAGGCACAAGGCTTCCACAAGGAGAGCAGCCGCACGCGCCCATCCCAGGCTGCCCCTGATTGCTGACGAAGACTGTCAGGCCAAAGAAAAAGCTCTGAGCACTGCGAAGACAATGGAGAGGCCCACAGAGTGGAAGGGGGCCACCCTGGGCCCACAGCGGGGCATCACTCCAAGCCCTGTGACTGGACGTCAATGGGAAGAGACCATCTCCTGAGGCCAATGCAGTGTTCCCTCTAAGCTGAGTTAGTGTGAGCTAGCTCACAGTTTTTTAGCCTCTGGCTCACACATTTTTGTCTTAGCTCCAGGAGGATGGCTCCAGAACAAAGTAATTTATGCAGTAGCCAAACTGCTTGCTCACAACTTTACTGCCAGTAGCTCACAAAGTAGAAGTTTTGCTCACAAGACTCCACAGCTTAGAGGGAGCATTGGCAGCTATATCAGTCTACTGCAGCTAAATCAATAAAGGAGTCTTGTGCCACCTTAACAGATCCACTGAAGCAGTGGCTCTTGGGGACAACAGCTCACTTACAAGGGAGATCAAGATGGACAGACACACGTCAGTCCGCCTGCAGCAGCAGCAGAAAAGAGCCGGAGAGTCCAGGAGCACCTTCAAGACTGACCAAATCTGCGGCAGGGGAGGAGCCTTCGTGAGTCACGGCCCACTTCTACAGATATCTGAAGCAGTAAGCAGTGACACATGAAAGCTCAGGCCCAGCCACAAATTTGGCCCGTCTTGAAGGTGCTCCTGGACTCTCCGGCTCTTTTCTGATGCATGAAATGGGACCTTCAGCACGGCAGGCACTCCACAGAGGAGGGGGCAAACGAGCAAAGAGTGGGCTCAGAGGTCATGACATATGCATGAGGTGCCCCACTGCGAAGCCCTCTCATGCGGAGTCCTAACACGTGAGCCCAAAGTCCTACCAGATGCAGGCGGCCCCTGCAACACACACACAGACACGCGCACACACGCACAGAGGCCACCCGTCTGGCAGCCGGAAGCCCTTGGAGGACGCGCTTGCTCCCTTCCTCCAGGAAGCTTTCCAGAGCCAGCCTGGGGCCCTGGTTCTCTCTCCTCCCACTTCCGCTCGCCCCCGCAACCCACTCCTCAGGTCTTGAGCGCTAAGGTTTATCAGCACAGAAGCCACCGCTGACTTTTTGCTCATCATTACGGCTTTACTGTTGCAAAATTGTCACATTTACAAAGTGAACAGAAATATACTGTCATGTCTTTTTAAGCGAAAGCCCTGATATACTAAAAAGAAGCAGAAATCCTCGGTGCCATTTCTATTTTAGCAGGCAGACAGGCATGCCTATGTCTAACTTTTGATATTTATATCTGAAGGCTTGGTTCACTTTCCAGATCTGACGAGCGCCAGAACGCTTAGCACTTTGGGAGAGGCCTTCCTTCCAGGACTACCCAATAACACCCCCTCCCGGGTTGCTGTGACAACACCAGGTTGTGATTGTCATGTCATGGAAAACCCACCAAATAATCTAGACAGCTATTCTGACTGTGTCCCTCCTCACTTATGACCAAAGAGGGCGCAAGCTGTGCTGTGGATAGAAGCGTTAATAAGACCAAACTAAAATCTCAGTGCTGAAAGCAACCTCAGTTACAAGTTTCACAAACTAAGACATTAAACTCCATTTAAATCTTATGATCTCATTACCTTTTTATCTCACCGTTTCTCGAAGCTGCTGTCTTAGACGGAGTCACAGACCCCTGAGCTACAGAGGTCCGCGGGGTCCTGGCTGACTGGCAGCTGCTCTCTGGGGTCTCGCGTTGTTGGCACCAGCTGCCCATTCCCATTCCTTTGGACCGGGGAGGCTGGGGCCAAACCAGGCGTCTTCTGCACACCCAGCAGATGCTCGGTCACTGAGCCACCCAGTCCCTACCCTCACCCGGTCCTCATCAAGCCACCTGACCACAACACCACTGCTTACAAACCTGCAATGCGGTCACAAGAAGAGTCAAAGCAAACCGTGCGATGAGACTTCCAGTGGCCAGCCATCCCCCCCATCAGCAGTGGCGAGCATTCTCCCCGACAAGGGGGATACCCACCCACCCACCCACCTCGAGGGGCCTCCTCCTCCTCCGTGGCCCCCTCGTAAGGGAGGAGAAGTGGGATACAAATCTCGTAAATAAACAAATAAGTCTGTAATGCCTTCTGGTGCTGCTTGGATGATGAATCAGTTTTCTTTGAAAACCACAAGAGTGCTTAAAAGCTTTCCTACTTAGCAGCCATAACCACCGTGACTGTGCTACAATTGCCCATAATGGAAGCCACAGACTGCCTGCTCCATCTTCCTCATACCGATATAATGGCATTAAGCTGAAGGTGAAGATTTCTGTTTATTCATATGTTTCTTGGCACCTCTGAATGATGTTATTAGGGCAAACTTTGTGACCACGCCAACATTCATTCAGCTTCTGGGCAGATAGTCTGAATGGCTTTTCAGTTTCTTTTGCCCCCTAAATGTAAGCTGCTGCTCTGTGTGAAAATGTTAACATAAATCCTGGAACTGTTAAACTGCTTGATGTAAAAGGCAAGCCACTTGCAGCTACAGCAGAACCCAGTGCTTGCCAGGCCACCCTCCAGCCCTGCCCCCCGCCTGCCACTAGAATCTTTACCGGGGGCGGGGGGGGGGGGGGGACCTGTGCTGAACTGGGCCGAAGCAGTGGGCTGGATGCTACCAGAGAGGGAGATGCGAGGCTCTGTCCACCGGTCCCCCCCCAGACCTGAGAAGGGGACGGATGCTCTCACTGCTGCTGCTGCTGCCGCCACCACCATTCAAAAGGCCTCCAAGTAGCTCACCAGCATTCTGGCCACGCAGCAGGCCACAGTCCTGGAGTCCACTCCGTCCCTCCATGCAGGAGAGCCAAGGCCAGAGCAGCCCTGACTGAGGGCTATCCGACCACCCAAAAGAGAGGCAACAGATTCCACTGCCACACTGTTCTCCTAATCTTCGACTGATCTTCTGCCTTCCGGGAACCTGTGGAACCCAGATCTAGTGGGGCCGTCTGAAGAAGCCTCTTCCCCCTCCCACACCAAGGACTGGATGAGTCCCACCACACCCTCCTCCAGTCTTCTCTGCTTTGGGCTCAAAATAACGGACCAGAAACACCCGCCCAGCGGCCAGGGCCCCTTTCCCCTGTGGCGAAGGCTTGGAGAAAACCGAAGGCCTGTTCTAGCCCCTCACTGGGGACAGACGGAACATGCTGAGCCACCTTTCAGAATCAGAGAACCCTGGAATCGCACAGAGTTGGGAGGGGCCATGGAGGCCATCTAGTGCCCCCCCCCCCCGCTCAGTGCAGGACCAGCCCAGACTGAGCATCCCTGACCAGGGTTCGTCCAGCCGCTGTTTGAAGACGGCCAGGGAGGGGGGAGCTCACCACCTCCCCAGACAGCCCATTCCACTCTTCCACAACTCTTCCTGGGGGAAAAAAATTTTTCCCTAAGAGCCAGCCGGTACACCTCCCCGCCCTTAATTCAAGCCCATGATTGCGAGTCCTGCCCTCTGCTGCCAAGAGGAACTGCTCCCTGCCCTGCCTCCTGAGTGGCACAGCCCTTCCTGTATCTCAAGAGAGCAGCCATCCTGTCTCCCCTCAGCCGCCTCCTCCTCCTCATCTCCAGACTGAACCTTCCCAAGAAGTCCCTCAGCCTCTCCTCCTCGCAGGGCTTCTTGGTCCTCGTCCCTCTCCTCTACATGCGCTCCGTTCTGTCCTCATTCTGAGGCAGGCCACCGCTTCACCAATCTTAGCACTACACTTAAACGGAAGAAGCCCTGCCCTGGCAGCAGCTGCCCCGAGGCCCAGGCAGAGACGCAGCTCCCCAGCCCTGCTCCATGGGATCCTGCTGCTTTGCCACTGAGCCACGATCCCTCTCCAGATCACTTGGCCCTCCACGCTCCTCTGCTTTGTTCCAAAAAGGGGACTGGGGTATTTTATTTCTTTAAAGCATGCACTAGCTACCTTTCTTCTTTACAGAGCTGAAGGCAGCTGATAACATAAATTAAACAAAAAAAGGCTGACACGGCCACCAAATCACCATGTAGTTGCACTGACTTGGTGGCACTTAAACCTTCTGAACAGGAGGCAGCCATTTCTGCTAATTACCCCCTCTCACCACAGACCCCCACCCCACCCCCGTTTTGCCCCCAGCACAGGTCTGCTGACCCTCAGGAACAACTTAGCCTGCATCTCAGAAAAGTTCAAGAATCATGGATTAGGAAGAAGCAGAAGCTACCCAGCTGGCTCAGCACCAGTGCCCCGGTGGACTTAGAATGGATCAGCACAGTCAGGGGCATCCATCCCAGGGGACCGGTGCTGAGCTGGCTGGAGTCAGCGTCTTCTTCTTCTTCACAACGGCACAGAACGAACGAGCCTCACGGGTCACAAAGTTCCGCAACAGTGCAAATACTTCAGACTAAAACGTCAAGAGGTCCTTTAGAGATCTGGCCAAGAGAAAGCCACAGGACGGCCTTAATTCAGCTTCATACGGTGCCTAAATGCATGCTAGGTGTCTGGACAAACATAAAGACCAAATGGAATGCTCCAGAGGTGAGGAGGAGGTGGCCGGTGAGACAGGAGCCCTTCTGCATGCATGTGGAGGGGGTTCCCTTCAGGCACCATGACTAGTCGCCACTGGCGGACCCCTCCCTCCACAAATCTCTCCAGTCCCCTTCCAAAGCCTTCTATGCTTGTGGCTTCCTCTTCACCACCCCACCCTACTCCATTCTCTGCAATACAGGTCTATTTGACAAGATTACTGTTGAAGTCTATGGCTGCATTCAGTCTAAAAAGCAGGTAGCAACAAATCTGAAAACATGACACAGGGAGCAAGTTCGTGGCAAGTATTTACAGTGCTGTGAACATGATGAAGGAAAACAGCTCAACCCTCGGCTATTACTGATGGGACATGAATGCAAAGGGCTTATATTACAGGAAGGAAGGAAGGAAGGGTCAGGAAAGCCCTTCTGAAGATCAGCTCTGCAGTTGCCAAGGCTGCCATGCAAAGCTGTCGAAACTCTCCCCTTGGACACTTCTCAAAGAAAGTTGGACAACGCCACTGTCAGGGATACTGGTGGTGTAGGGTCTCCTCCCCGCCCCCTCCCCGGCAGCATGCCGGACTCCTGCTCGCTCTTCTACCCGGTTCGTCCTGCTGGGCTCCACCACTTTGACTGGCCTTAGGCCACCACCACCAGCTTTGGTTAGGAGCCAAGACCTCTTCTATTCTGCCAAGCAAGCTGCGAGCCCTTCAGGACCAGAAATCTAATCCTGCAAGGGTAAGTGGCCCTAATCTAATTCTGCAAGGGCCAACCCAGGGCCCCTAGAAGAGATGGGCCCGGAGGCAGCTGCAAAGCAACACAGGGACGATGTCAGAGCACACTCAGACCAACTCGTGAGACGACTAACCCCCAGCCCCAGCCCCGGAACGCAACTCTAGCTGAATCTAATCTTGCTGGATTGTTCACATCCAGCACTTTCGGAAAAGCAAACAGTAGTAACGATGAGACTGTCAGTGGGAGTGAATGCAGCAGGCAGGCTTCTAATCTAGCGCCACAGAATCAAGGTGAGCCTAGAAACAGACACACCCAAGAGCCTCCATGGAGTGTCCGGCTGTCAGCTAGTCCTAACATCCGCCACCAGAAGAGGCAAGGGCCCCCTGCCCTCCCCCCCCCCCATCGCAGGCTCTCGGCTGCCACAAATGGCTGCTCCTCCCCATGCCCAGAGGCAGAGGCGACCACGACGATGCTGCTTTCTGTACCTGGCTGGAGCTGGCAGCGACAGAGATGCAGTCGAAGAAGCGGTGCCTGCGAGTGAAGAAGGTGACAATCTGCTGCCAGCGCGACAGCTCCGGCCCCTCCGGCAGCGCTTCCGCCGAGCCCTTCTTCACCCAGAGCTTCTGCTTGGGCCCTCCCGAGGAACCCTGGCCCGATCCTGTATTGCCGCCTCGGCTGGTGCGCGAGTACAGGAGAGCGTTGTTTCCAAAAATGTAATTCATCTCTGCAGCCCTGCAGGTGGTTGTCAGGCAGGCGTGCTTCCCTGTCAGCTGCTGAGCCGTGAATGATCAGCCCGACTGCAGGCAGAATTACAGCTGCATCACTGTAGATTAAGCGAGGCGAGCCTGGGTGATCACGGCCTCCCGGGGCCAGCAGCAGCCTTTGCCGGAGCCCAGCTGCACCTGTGGCTTCTTCCAGGGGGCACGGCCACGGGCAGAGCACAAAAAGGGGGGGGGGCAGATCTCCTGCCCTCCCACAGTCTGTTCCTGGGGGCTGCCTGTCTTTTGTCTGCTGTGAGGGAGGTGGGCAGGAATTCAGGGAAGAAGGCCTCTCAGAAGAGGTACGGGAAGAGACTCCCAGGAACACCGGGGGGGGGGGGGGGGAGGTGCTGGGGCCAAACAGCCAGCATATCCTCCAACTCTCTGCAGCAGCCCCATAGCTAAAAGTAATAAAGTGGGCAATGCATGCAAATATCTGTGGCCACTGACTTCCTAAGGTTTAAACAGTCTCAAAGTCCCTAGGAATTTCTTTTCAGCCTTTAGGATATTATCCAGAATTTTCTTGCAGGCAACCAAAAGGTCCCCTGAACGCCCCAGGAATCCCGCTCTGACTTGTGAGAAGCTAGACGCGATGGCCAGCAGAGGAATATCCCCAGCTCCTACTCTCCCCTGCACCCCATCGTAAGCCTACCTGTAAATCCCAGGCACAAACCCACGACTCGGGCAGAGAGCTTGTGCTGGAAGGCAAGAGAGAGAGAGAGCTGGGGTGCTGCGCCAAAGCAGAAAAGGCAGGCATGGGGAAACCTGTCCCCACGGAGCAGGCGGGCAACTCCAGTCATGAGAGAGGCCCCCACAGACAGGAGGGCTCCGCGTGGGAGGGCTCCAGAGGGCTCACAGAGCCCGCAGCACACAGGTCAGGACAGGAGAGAGCACCGGGGCTCCCCCCGACACACCCCACCAATCCACCAGCAAGCCCTCCCTCACAAGGACCCCCGCAGCACGGCTCCACGGAGGAGGAGGATGACGACGATGACAAACCACCCCGGGGCCATGGGGGTCGGACACAGGTACGGCTGGTCAACAGCACAGCCAAACAAGGACTGAGGAAGTGCACAGACCCTGAAGGGGGGGGGGGGGGGCAATGTTAGATCTGGGTCTGCAGGTGCAGGCAGAGATCTCATCTCTACTGCACAGCACTTTTTTGAGAGGTTGGATATGGCCCTGGCTACCCAAGCTGCTACCACATCCAGGTCGGATATTTCTGTAATGGATGTTAAATGTTCTGGAAATACTACGCTTCAGGACCTTCGACCATGCAAGTAAGTGAAAGGCACATAGAGATATCTCACCAGATGGCCCCACAGAATCACAAAAGTTCAAAGGGACCTCCAGGGTCATCTAGTCCAACCCCCTGCACAATGCAGGAAAGTCACAAATACCTCCCCCCCCCACACCACCAGTGACCGCGGTTCCACACCTAGAAGACGGCAAAAAAACCCTCCAGGATCTCCAGCCAAACTGGCCTGGAGAAAAATTCCTTCCTGGCCCCAAAGTGGCAATCAGCATTTCCCTGGGCGTGTAAGAAAAGGCCACAAGAACTAAGCACTGAGGCAACCCTTCCTGCCCTCCCTTCTCGTAGTCTGCCCAAGTTCACAGAATCAGCACTGCTGTCAGATGGCCGTCTAGCCGCTGCTTGAAAACCTCCAAAGAAGGAGAGCCCACCACCTCCCGAGGAAGCCTTTTCCACTGAGGAACCACTCTGTCAGGAAGTTCTTCCTAATGTTTAGCTGAGAACTCTTCTGGTTCAATTTCAACCTGTTGGTTCTGGTCCAACCTTCTGGGGCAACAGAAAACAACTCCGCACCCTCCTCTATAGGACAGCTCTTCAAGTACTTGAAGATGGTGAACATCTCGCCTCCCAGTCATCTCCTCTCCAGGCTAAACACACCCAGCTCCTTCAGCCTTTCCTCACAGGACTTGGTCTCCAGACCCCTCACCGACTTCGTTGCCCTCCCCTGGATACGTTCCAGCATGTCTATATCCTTCTTAAATTGTGGTGCCCAAAACTGAACACAATACTCTAGGTGAGGTCTAACCAGAACAGAGCAAAGTGATACAATCACTTTGCGTAACCTGGACACTATACTTTTGTTGATACAGCCCAAAATCGCATTTGCCTTTTCAGCTACCGCATCACACTGCTGACTCATGTTCAGTGTATGGTCTACTAAGACCCCTAGATCCTTTTCACACATACTACTGCCAAGCAGTGTTCCCTCTAAACTGAGTTAGTGTGAGCTAGCTCACAGTTTTTTAGCCTCTGGCTCACACATTTTTGTCTTAGCTCAGGAAGGATGGCTCCAGAGCAAAGTAATCTATGCAGTAGCCGAATCGCTCACTCACAACTTTAATGCCCAGTAGCTCACAAAGTCGAATTTTTGCTCACAGGACTCCACAGCTTAGAGGGAGCACTGCTGCCAAGACAAGTCTCCCCCATCCTATAACTATGCATTTGATTTTTCCTACCTAAATGCAGAACTTTACATTTATCCCCACTGAAAATCATTTTTAGCCCAATTTTCCAGCCTATCAAGATCATCCTGTATCCATGTACAAATGGCAGTTAGAAAATAAGGATATTTTTAGAATTGTATAAGAAAATAAGAATTTATATGATGGATAGTTTTATAAGGTTGTATACGTCGTTACCAGGGAGTAATATATATATATATATGCATATAAAGAATGGTTAAAGTTGAAAATGTTAAATGCTTCAGATGTGGTGGGAAACCATCATTACAAGATGATAACAAGATTATACAATAGAACAAAAAATGGATATAATATTGAAAAAGGGTTTGTATAAGAAAAATATGTAAGAGTGTTAGAAAATAATAAAATTTATTACAAAAAAAAAAGATCATCCTGTATCCTGTCACTGTCTTCCACCATATTTGTTACCACTCCCAATTTAGTATCATCTGCAAATTAAATACCTAGGCACAGCCTATCTGGCCACCTGGATCCACTCCACACTAACATCAAGACTAGACTACTGAGCCCGCTTGCGGGGGGGACGGGGTATAAAATGAAAAATAAATAATAAATAAATAAATAAACATAAGAACATAAGCTACCCTGGATCAGGCCAATGACCCCTCCAGTCCAACACTCTTCTGTGTCACACAGTGGCCAAAACCCAGGGGCCCTCAGGAGGCCTATCAGCGGGGCCAGAACTCCGGAAGCCTTTCCACTCTTGCCCCCCAACCACCAAGAAGACAGAGCATCTGCCCCAGACAGAGTGTCCCATCTATATCTTGGGGCTAGCAGCCACTGATGGACCTCTGCTCCATATGTTTATCAATCCCCTGGTGAAGCCGTCCATGCTCATAGTCACCACCACTTCCTGCGGCAGTGAATTCCACCTGTTCATTACCCCTTGGGTGAAGAAGGACTTCCTTTTATCTGTTCTAACCCGACTGCTCAGCAATTTCATGGAGTGCCCACGAGTTCTTGTATTGTGAGAAAGGAAGAAAAGGACTTCTTTCTCTACCTGCTCTATCCCATGCATAATCTTAGAAACCTCGATCATGTCGCCCCTCAGCCGTCGTTTCTCCAAGCTGAAGAGCCCCGACCTCTTTTGCCTGTCTTCACAGGGAAGGTGTTTCACCCCCTTGAATAATTTCAGTTGCCTAACTAATGGTTTTAGCTGTCTCCTGTGTCACTGCGATTCACTCTACACAGGTCTCCCCCCTGAAGTCAACTCGGAGACTGCAGCTGGTGGAGAACACAGCAGCGCGGACAGTCACAGGAACTAGGCGGAGCACACAGACTACTTCCATTCTGCAGTCACTCCACTGGCTGCCCGTTAACAGCAGAGGGGGGTGAACACAAACCGGTTCATGAACCTAAACTGAGCATGAACTTGGGCCGGTTTGGAAACCGATCTTCAGTGAAGGAGCCTTCCTCAAACATTTCCTGGACGTGTGGCCAGTTCAATTTGGCTGTTTGGGGCCAGCCATTTCAGCCTGACAGTTGAGCAGTGCAAGGTCTGCTGGTCAGCATTTAGGCTTAAATGGCTGGCTGACAGCCATTTAACCCTTTGGATTTACTTAGAAGGGAGAGGGAAGCGAAACTGACTGCGGACCTGGTGAACTATTAGATTTAAATGGCTGCAAGCCATTAAACCTCTCGGTCTCTCTCTCGCCCCTCGGGGGGGGAGGGGAATCGACCAATTAAATGGCTGGCAGTTAAATGGCTGCCTCTCCCAGTATGCCCCTGGAAGAGCACTACGCTCAGGAAATAAGAATTTCCTGGTGGTCCCCAGCCTGAGAGAAGCCCGGCTGTCCTCAACCAGGGCCAGGGCTTTCTCGGCCCTGGCCCCCACCCGCTGGAATACTCTGCCGGAAGACATCCGTGCTTTGCGGGAGTTGCTACCTTTCCACAAGGCATGCAAGGCAGAGATGTTCCGCCAGGCCTTCAGTTGAGGACAGTGACGGGGCATCCTTGGTACTCTTACATAATTCCACATCCCTTGTAAACCCCCCCCCCCCCCCCCGAGGTAGTCTGGGAAGCTGGAATTCCTTCCATCATCTTATATACTGTATGTATGATGTTTTTATTTATTGGTAATTACTGGATTATTTTAACTTAGTTTTAAATTGAGATCTGTACATTATTTTGTTGTAAGCAGCCCTGAGGCCCGCTTCTAGGGAAGGGCAGCCTAGTAAATCTAATTTAATCATAAATATAAACTGTCAGACCCGACAAACTGTTAGGCTTAAATGGCTGCGAGCCATTAAAGCTCTTGGTTTCGCTCCCCCCTCCAAGCTGGAGGGGGAAGCGAAACCGATGGATTTAATGGCTGGCCAGGCATTCCCCCCTCCCTTCCTCTAGACCAGCTCAGTTTAGGTGGGGCCCTTTGGAGACAGTTTTGGAGCCCCCCTGAATACCAAACCACTTTGTTTTCGTTTGTACCCACCCCTACTGAACAGGCTCAACAGAAGGCACTGGCTATCCCATACAAAGCCCTTCATGGCCTTGGTCCCTCATACGTGTGGGACTGCCTCTCCCCCTATGCTCTGCCACCACAGCTTCACTCATCTGAGCCAGGCCTCCTGCAGGTGCCACCCTCCAAGTGGGCACCCTCAACCCCTGCCACCCCACATACACAGGCACAAGAACATAAGAGAAGCCAATGCTGGATCAGGACAATGGCCCCTCCAGTCCAACACTCTGTGTCACACAGCGGCCAAAAACACCCCAGGTGCCCTCAGGAGGTCCAGCAGCTGAGGCAGGACACCAGAAGCCCTCCCACTGTTGCCCCTCCCCCCCCAAGCACCAAGAAGACAGAGCATCCCTTGCCCCAGACCGAGAGTTGCTATCTATACCTTGTGGCTAAGAGCCACTGATGGACCTCTGCTCTATATGTTTATCTCTGTTGTGGCCTCCTCACTCTGTGGAATGACTCTCTGAAAATTCTGCAAAACCGAATCTTTTGGGAAGAGTTCTTTATTTTTTACGTAGATAACAAAATTATACTGTAATGAAATGTTATTCAGAAAGATGTCCTGGGAAAAAGAGACCGGGACTGTGACCTGTACTACGGTGTCCAGCATGTAATGTTGGTTGGTATAAGCATGACCCTACAATGTAACCCCTGCACCGCTTAACGCGACACGTTAGAGGTTCTGCTTTGTTCCATCGAGACTCTGTGCCAGGCCACTCCTGCGGAGCAAGAGGCCCACCATCAGGATGCTCCAGCCAAGGGAGGAAAGGGGGCAACTGATATAAAGGGGCATGCCGTCGCTGGCACTAAAGAGATCCATCCCATCATCGATTATCCATCATGACTAGTAGCCATTTAAAGGCCCACCCTCCACGAATCTGTCCAGTCATCTTTTAAAGTTTTCCAGGCTGGCAGCCATTGCATCCTGCGGCAGCGAGTTCCGCCACGCATGGCTGGAAGCAGTGCTGACTTCGGCCTCTCCTGAACCTCCCACCTTTCTGCTTCAAGTGGACGACCCCAGTGGACGATGCCACACATCATTCTATGAATTTCTATCATCTCTCCCATTACTTGCCTTCCCCCCCCCCCCCCCCCGGCTAAACAGCCCTAAGTGTTTTAACCGCTCCTCATAAGGCAGCTGCTCGAGACCCCTGATCATTTTGGTTGCTGTTTTCTACACCTTTTCAAGCGCTACAATATTCTTTTTCAGGTGCGCGACCAGAATGGTACACGATGTTCTCGGTGTGGTCTCACCACAGATTTGGCTAAGGGCCATATGGTGGTGGGCAGTTTCATCCTCTGCTCCTGTTCCAATGATGCCCTGGATGGAACCCGCCGCTCTCCCGGCAGACACTCACTGGGTCGGTGTTTTCACTGGGCTGTCCTCTGCTGCCCCAGGAGCTCTGCCTGCTGGGGCTGCTGCCAGATCACATCCCATCCGTGGCTCCGTGGGGCTTCACACTTGCTCGCACTGAACTCTCACTTGTCACTTTAATCTTGATTCCCCCAGTCTGGACAGGTCTTAATGGAGCTCTTCACAATCCTTTTCTTTTATCTTAACCACCATAGATGATTTGGTATCATCTGCAAATGGCCACCTCACTGCTCGGTGCTAATTCCAGATCGTCCATGAAAAGCACCAGTCCCAATGCAGAGCCCGTCCCCCCGTTCACATCCCTCCACTGCAAGAACTGACCATTTATTTCTACTCTCAGCTTCCTGTTTCTTAGCCAGTTTCCAATCCACAGATGACTTGTCCTCTTAGCCTATGACTATGGGGAGGGACTTGGCCAAAAACCATTTAGAAATCCAAACAACATCTACAAGCCCATTCCTGTCCACATGCTTATCGACACTTTCAAAGGATTCTAAAAGGTGAGATAGGATTTTTACCTTTGCAGAAGCCATGGTGGTTTTTATTCAGTAGGGCTTGCTCTTCTATATGCTTGACGATTTTATATTTAATAATGCTCTCCACCAATTTACTTGTAATTTCCCCGATCCCCCCAGATCCTTTTTTAAAAATGGGTGTTACATTGGTTACTCTCCATCCACTCAGGAGCAGGTATCTGCTTTATATCTTCAGCAGGAAAGACAGATGCAAAGAACTCATTTAGCCTCTCAGCAATTGCCTTATCCTCCTTTATCAATCCTTTAATTCCACTGTCATCCAATGGCCATGCTTTTCATGGTAGGGTCCTCAAAATCCCTTTTGCATCCCTAATGGTCTACTTGCATTCCCTTTGTGCAAACCAGAGTTTGTTTAGGCCTGCCTTGTTTGGGCAGCCATCCAGTTTCTGAGGGAAGCCTTCACCCTGCTCTTCAGCCATGTCAGTGACCTCTTAAAACTTTGTGCTACTTTTCCCAACCTGCGGTGTATGTTCTAACTGAGTCTCTAGTATTGAGGCTTTGAATAATGGAGAGATCCGACCCCTCTCAACTGCTCCTTTCATCTTCCCTTTTACCAGATTTCTCACTTTAGAGGTTTCCTCTATGGAAACCAAACATCACAGTGTTGGAGTTCCCTGGCATTTATCCATCCTGTCTTTATATATAATTGTACTTTGAGGTGGCAACATTCTATGCTTGCCAAAATCAGTTGGCTGCCTGATGCATCACTCAAGCTTTCCCTATCCACTGGCTGTGTTGCCTGAGTCTCGCCTCCAGTATTCTGAACAGTTTGCTGTTCCTCTCCCCCCACTAGCCAGTCGAAACACAGAGGTCATTTGCATCTGTGGCCTGATTGGCCTTTGCCTCTAACATTCTAAACAGTTTGCTGTTGCTGTTGGGTCATTGAATATGACCTAAGGTAAAATATATCTCCCAATCTTCCCTTAAACGGTCACTGGAGTTGCCAAAATACATCTCCCAATCTTCCCTTAAATGGTCACTGTAGTTGCCAATCTCCCTGTGAGACCTGGATATCTCCCCGA
This sequence comes from Lepidodactylus listeri, assembly GCA_029233225.1. Taxonomy (NCBI): domain Eukaryota; kingdom Metazoa; phylum Chordata; class Lepidosauria; order Squamata; family Gekkonidae; genus Lepidodactylus; species Lepidodactylus listeri. The sequence goes on from JARCFY010000005.1 coordinate 222,793, forward strand.
AATCACTGTGTTCCCCAGCCACAGCACATCATTTCTCCTACAGAAAATTTTCCAGCTATTACAATGGCTGCTATGAGCAGTTGACTCTATGGCATTATACCCTGTTGAATCCCTCTGCACCCCAAACCCTGCCCTCCCCAGGCTCTACCCCTCAAATCTACAGGTCTGGCCCTCCCCTTAGTATTGCCAGCCTCCAGGCAGCACCTGGAACTCTCCAAGGTCAGTTCTCCTGGAGAGAATGGCTGCTTTGGGCAATGGACTCTATGGCATTATACCTTGCTGAGGTCCCTCCGCACCCCCAAACCCTGTCCTCCCCAGGCTCTGCCCCTCAAATCTATAGGTCAGGCCCTCCCCTTAGTATTGCCAGCCTCCAGGCAGCACCTGGAGATCTCCAAGATCAATTCTCCTGGAGAGAATGGCTGCTTTGGGCAATGGCATTATACCCTGCTGAGTGAGGTCCCTCCCCACCCCTCCCCACCCCAGGCTTCTACCCCTCAAATCTACAGGTATTTCCCAACCCAGAGTTGGCAACCCTGTACCTGGCTATAGAACTGCTTTCCAGACCCTTGGAACCCAGAAGACATAGCCTAGGAGGAGGTGCTTTTCTACCTTAGCTGCCACTACATAGCCCCAAATCAACATAAGTCAGGGGTGGAGGGAACCATACCTGTTACCATGAGGCTGTCCTCCCATACTACCCACTTGGGGCAGCAAAATGACTTGAGACAGCCCTGCCTTATAACTAACCAGAAGGAAATAAATACGGCTTGCCTCCCTCTATTTTCCCCTTCCCTCTGTCGCCCCACCACCCACAGCCGGGACATTTACCTAGAGCTTCCTTCTAGAGCCTGTTGTATTTCTTCCCACAATGGGCCTTACTCCCAGTATACACATAAATTACATTTGGTGCCATTCTGGTATTTTTTCTGTTTTTTACAGTCATTGTTTTATTTATATCGTAAGACACCTTGATTTCCACAGGGTAGAAAGATGGCTAAGAAATGTTTTTTAAAAAACAAACAAACTGTGTCCTGTTTCCAATTTGTTCACCCGCACCCCCACACACACACGTCAGGTCCTGGGCAGCACCACAGAGGGTTGCCTCCCCTTAGGTCAGTTCCAGGGCAGTTGTTTGGGGTATCCAGTTTGGTGCAGTAGTTGGGAGCGTGGACTCTAATCTGGGAGAACCGGGTTTGATTCCCCACTCCTCCTCCACATGCAGCCAACTGGTGTGACCTTGGGTCAATCACAAGTTCTTTCAGAGCTGTTCTCTCAAGATCAGTTGTCAAAAGAGCTCTCCTCACAGGGTGTCTGTTGTGGGGTGGGGAGGGGAAGGAAAAGGAGATTGTACGCCGCTCTGAGACTCCTTCAGGTAGTGAAGGGCAGGGTATACATCCAATCTCTTCTTCTTCTCTTTATCTAGAAATGTTGCCTCTTTCGCATGAGTGGAACGTGGTCACCCATTATTACAACTTCCTCTCCTTTGGATGCCTCCCTGATTTCATTTTCCATATCAAGCTCACCCTAAGTATTTTAGTCAGGGGGCCAATAGCAAGACCCTCGCACTAAGCTACTTTGGGGGCCTGTATTCTGTATTCCACAGCCATTCTGTGGAAGAGTCCCCCGCCCCCCACAAAATCAACAATTACTCTCAATATTTCGGAAAGTTTATTCGGCAAGAAGTGCCATTTGAAATGCCAAGTATCAGAGCTAATTTGATCATTTAAATTTTTGCCATTGTTCAGAAACCTTTTCTCAAATTTACACTTTAAACCAAGTAAAATATAGTAAACAAGCAAGGAACCCCATTTCTTCTCACCAAGCAGGTACCACTCAAATTCCGTTCCCTGGATATCTCATTGGACCTCATCACAGGCAACAAAAAGCTTCTAACCATAAGGTATTATTTGACATATTTATGAAATCGAGAAAGTATAAATATCTTAATTGTTAGGAGCAAAATTATAAATACTTCTAATGTTAAAGGGAGAGAGAACTGCAAACTGCTGTACCCTGTGGGCTACCTCGGAACATGTATCTTACTTCTTGCCATCTGAAAGGTAAGAATAATTAAAAGTTGAAAACAGAAAACACCAGTTACTTCTGCATTGCCACATAAGAACTGTTGAAACTGTCTTGTAGTAGAAGGGTATACATTATTACCAGTATGATAGAATTTGGTGCGGAATGAGCTATTTTAATCCCATCACTTTTAAGAGAGATAAACTGCCAGTTTTGTTAATTCATTTAAAATATGCATAAGATACTTTCCCACAAGCTCAAAGAAGCTGATGATGAACAACATAACCCCTTAAAAGAAAACAGTAGCCATACAGCAGCAGCCCACCCCAGCTCCTACAAAGAACTCCAGTTAAGTCTTTTGGGATAAATTAGTCCTCCAAGCTTTGCATGGGAAATTGCTCTAGTAAAGCTGGAGCCAGATTAATCAGTGGGACTGGTGGATGAAGGGCACACTTCCCCCCTATTTTGGGAATGAAAAGGACAACATAACAAAATGACCCGGTAAGAACTGCCATATGTGCCTTCAATATCTCAAGAGGCTCCTACACTGAGACTTTCAGGAATATGCAAATTAAACTTAGTCTGAGATGACTCAATCTGTTAAAAGACTGATAATCAGCTAAAAATGCCTCAGACAGTTGTTAGCCCATGTGAAAACAATAACAGCTTTGAAGTGCAAGGACCTAAAACTTTTCCTTAACTGTCCACTAGGAAATCCTGAAATCTCCGGCACTGCAGAGCTCCCCCCTAATAATCAATGAAGCAGAGTTGGAAGGGGCCACACAGGCTGCCTGCGTCAAGCCCCTGTTCCATGTGGGACCAGCCTCGTCCCAGACAAGTGTTCCTCCAGCCACCACCTTAAGACTGCCAGTGAGTGTGGTGACGACGAGAGAGTGCAGTGGCGGCGCAGGCCGTGCAAGCCCCTATTTCTGCACCTTGACCTATTCTAAACCTGTATTCTAGAGAAGAGTCCTCATATGTATACAAACACCCTGCATATGTTTTACTAGGGCCGTGTTCGAAGCCCCCCCGCCCCCAATTTACTGCTCGAGCCATAAAAGCCAAGGAGGAAGAGGAGTCCCCCCCTCTGAGGCTCAGATCCTCCGGCCTCCTCGTGAAAATGCCACAAGCGCTCTCTCTCTCTCTCTCTCTTTAAATGAGCTGACTGGCCCCCAGGGCCACAAGAACCGTGTCAGACTAAGATCTGGGCGAACCGGGTTCCAGTCCCCACTCTGCCATGGACGCTTGCTGGGTGACCTTGGGACAGTCACACATCCTCAGCCTAGCCAACCTCACAGGGTTTCTGTGAGCATAAAATGGAAGAGAGGACAATGATGGGGTCTACCGTTGGAGAGGAAAGGCAGGATATAAATGAAGTAAAATTTAAAAAAATGAAATCAGACCAAAATCTTGTGCTACGTGTGTGTGGGGATTTATACCCCGCCCTTCACTACCCGAAGGAGTCTCGGAGCGACTTACAATCTCCTTCCCTTCCTCTCACCACAATAGACACCCTGTGAGCTAGGGTGAGAGAGAACAGCTCTGAGAGAACTGTGACTGACCCAAGGTCACCCAGCTGACTGCATGTGAAGGAGTGGGGAATCAAACTGAGTTTTCCCGATTAGAGTCTGCTGCTCTTAACCACTACACCAAACTGGCTTATTTAAAGAATATGGCCATGTGATTCATGTTCCCTAAAGTCTATGCTAGTGAAGGAGCTGAAAATTAAGATCTCTCATCACTGGAAGGGTCAAGTTCCATACCCACCCTTGCTCTAGCTCTCTCGTTCTTTCTCTCTCTCTCACTCCCCCCACCTCCACAGTATGCTCACTGGCGGAACAATACAACCGCAGTGGAAGGTGCCATGAAGAATATCTGGAAACTACTTATAAACATAAGAGCTGGGAGGGGGGGATCCCTGCACTCTGCAGGACAGTCTCAACCACCTACTCCCCTCGTGACCCCCCTGCTCTATGGCCAGAGAAAGGCGAGGAGCCTCCAGGATCCCTGGCCAATCTTGCCAGGAGGAGAATTCCTTCCTGACCCCGAGGTGCTGACCGGCATTACTCTGGGCATGTAAGAAGGGCCACAAGGGCCCAGCACTGGCTACTCTGTTTGTGCCCTCCCTTCTCGTGCTCTGCCTCCGTTCACAGAATCCGCACGGCTGTCAGATAGCCATCTAGCCTCTGCTTGAAAAACGCCAAAGAAGGAGAGCCCACCCCCTCCAGAGGAAGCCTGTTCCACTGAGGAACCCCTCTAACGGTCAGGAAGTTCTTCCCAATGTTTAGCCGAAAACTCTTCTGGTTTAATTTGAACCCACTGGTTCTGGTCCGACCTTCTGAGGCAAGAAAAAACAACTCCGCCCCCGCCTCTATAGGACAGCCCTCCAAGGACTTGAAAATGGTGATCATCTCACCTCCCAGTCACCTCCTCTCCAGGCTGAACACACCCAGCTCCTTCAGCCGTTCCTCACAGGACTTGGTCTCCAGACCCCTCGCCAGCTTCGCTGCCCTCCCCTGGACACGCTCCAGCTTGTCCATATCCTTCTTAAACTGTGGTGCCCAAACCTGAACACAATACCAGCCTGAGGTGGCATGAAATTTCTCTAAGCAGTTGAATCCTGAGGGCTCTAAGTCTGTAACACGGCTCATCGGTCCCGTTCCTGGATTCAGTGCTGCTTAACATATTCAGCAGACTTCTCTTTCATTAGTGTCTTTGTGTGCTTGGGAGCGGGGGGGGGGGGGGGGGCGGGGGCGGGGGAGGCACTTATTTTTGTAGTGCCATCTTTGCAAAACAGAACTGGCAGAATGCAGATGTGCTAGTTTCTTTCTTGAGGAGGCTTACAGATTAAAACATAACATAAAACATTTAAACATTCTGAATTAAGATGCAGCATAAAACAAGCAACCAGAGCATAAAAACACAGATAATTAAGCAGCTTAAAATGAATACCAGTTTCCAAATGGCAGCAAAACATTCACCCCTGAATTAAAAGCCTGAGTAAACAGAAATGTTTTGGCCCGGTGCCTACAAGAGAGCAACACCAAGTGCCAGGCAGTGCCCTCGAGGGGAAGGGCATTCCGTGGGCGAGGGGCCACAAGAGGGGAGGCCCTGCCTCTGGTTGCCGCCTGCCTCAGCTCTGAAGGGCAGGGGTTGCGAGGCAGATCTTAAGTCGGTGGGCTGAACCACTACAAGAGCCGTCGACACTAGTACAGTCCTTGACTGGCCAATGTGGAAAAAGAGGACACACGGATGGGCAAGTAACTTCCGTGAAAACCCCCGCAACGCAAGGGCGTTCATGGTGGTACATCTAGTAAGGAAGAAAGAATTATTATTTCAGACAGTCTGATATAAGCAATGTCTGGTGGCGGCCAAAGAACAGACAAGTACTGGCCGGAGATGGCTGATTATGCTCAATGGTACAGAAGGCTTATTTTTTGTATATTCCTAGCAACATGGGCCCCAGCCGGCAGAGGCAGAGCAGAAACCACCCCCCACCCCCACCCCCCGTGCCCTCTCTGAAATCGCATCCAGGGAGTCTGAGGGGCCCCAGGGACCACAACAGGAGCAAGAATCGACAGAAACTGCCCCCCCCCTTTTCTGCTAGTGGAACTGTCTTCTGCTGATGGAAAACATGGCGAGGAGAGCTCACATTGGCAAGAATTTATTTCTTAACTAGAAGAAAATATTTAAAGATCTATATCCCACACTCTCCAGAATCTGCCGAAGAAATTATGTTACAAAGGAAGTTTCTATGATTTTTATGCACTCCTTTGGCTTCTGAAACTGAGGTTTACAATGATGTCTCTTTGGAATGGTCCATGTCGGGGGTTCCCAACTTTTTGAGTCTGTGGGCACCTCTGGAACTCTGACACAGGGTGGTGGGTGCAGCCACAAAACGGCTGCCACAAGAGGCAGAGCCAGCCACGAAATGCCACAGAATGAGGCTAAGCCGGCTAAGCGGGATACAAATCTAAATTAATAAATAATAATAAATAAATAATAATAACTAAGCAGAATTCTAATATTAATTCTTAAACATTTCAGGCATAAGTTCTGTTAACAGGATGTCTTTTGAAATGAACGCATGGTTTTAAAACATTTTCTTGCATAGGCACAGTTTATACCTTCAGTCACACCGCGAAGATCCTTGTGCTACAGTAACAGCTGCTCCCAGAGCAATGTTGTTGTCTTTAATCTGCACAGCCAATCTGCTCTCCAATGGCCAATCAAAAGTCTAGCTGGACAAAAGCCCCAGCCAGCCCCGCCCACTTTGTAAAAATGCTTGGTGAGCACAAGGAAAAGTGTTGGCAGGCGCCACTGTGCCCACGGGCTTCATGCCTGGGGACACCCCCCCCCCCCAATCTACTTAAACGGCGTTGGGAAGGAGCCTGGGTCGTTATATCTGGGCGATGCCACGTGTAATGGTCAGCCCTACAGGAACCTGGTTTCACTTCCATAGACCCATATCAAGCCCTATATCATTTTAAAGATAATTCTTCTAAGTTTCATATCTGGCAATGGTTTGACAAACGGCATCTTAGACGTAAAATAGCTATAAGTGCGACAACCGGATTAGGTCACCTTTTCTAACCCTCATTAGGTGAGATGATGCATCACAATACTCATGAACATGAAGCCCTCTTAATGACAAGCATCCTTCCTGAAAACTACAACAAATATTGGGGTGAAAAGGAACCAGCCACCAGAGTCTTGTCACAGCCAGGTGTAAATTCTCCTGGAGCTTCTTCAAAGACTCCAGGTTGGACTCTAACACACGCATACGCATTCCCTGACGCTGGGCACTTACTTATGTGAAATGTTAATTGTTCCCTGGTTAGCCTAAGACAGGGGTGGCCAAACTTTCTTTAACGTAAGAGCCACATAGAATAAATGTCAGAATTTGAGAGCCACAAAACATGAACAAATATTACACGTTTTTACTGAGAAATATGCAAATTTGCTTTTTATTAACATTAAATGAGACTGCTAAAAATAATAACAAAAGTGGTAAAAGCAGATAATGATAATGATATTTATTTGTCCAATGATATTTCGCTTCCCCAGCTGGCCTGCCAGGAGCTGCACAATATGTGTGAAAGAGCCTCATGCGGCTCTCGAGCCACAGTTTGGCCACCCCTGGCCGAAGAGAAAGTAATGGGCCCAAGATCAAGACTGCCCAGCGACCTTCGTCCCCGAAAGGGATTCTGAATCTTGCCGCTCCCTCCAACACCTCAGCTGCCTCCCTCACTGAAGCTGGAAAACTGTCACCTCAGCCACATCTCCCGAAATGCAATAACAGGACTACAACTACATCTACAGCATATTTCTGCTTTATTTTGGTAGCAGTTCCATTCACCCAAGAGCCCATCCCCTTCACACTAATTTACACAGACACTGGAGTTCACATCAGCTAAAATACAAACTGTTATGTCTTAAAGCTTACACACTACTTCAGTCACTAAGGAACTGCTCGGAGCACTCTGACAAAGAGGTCAAATTACTCAGCTAGGAGGGAGGAGTGCCCAGCTGATTCCTTTTCAGCACATCTAAGACATCAGGGAACAACGTTTAAAAAAATCCCCTGAAACTATTGCCTAGGTTCAGAGGAAAGCTCAGTTTGGGACTTGACAGATGTTTGACACTACTGGACCCTACCTTCATAAATACACATGCTAATGAGAGGTTTAATTCACAATAAAGTGCACCCTCCCTGACGCAGGCCGCTGCTCCCTTCTCTCCAATGCAGCCAGTATTCCATTGAGATGGGGGGCCCCCCTGAGGTTTTTTCTATGATAAAGGAAAACAAACCCCTGCCAGCATTTCTCCTGTTTCTGTAAGCACAGTGGGAAGAGAAGGCCCCTGAACTCAACCTGTGGAAAAGATGAAAGAGCAGAGATAAGAGGAAGGAGAGCTCAAGGAAAGAAATGTAACCCCGGAGAAAAGAACACAAAACCTACTAAAAGCAGAATAAAATCTTAGCCCGGGGTAGGGGATTGTGATGTTCAACTCTATTCACAGCACAAACACCAACCACTAGCAACCCACAGCTTTCCCCCAAGCACTGACCACGCAGCACATTCTCATGGGATGTACGGGGTGTGTGTGTGTGTAAAATGCCACATATACCATATAATACAAATGGGAAAATGTGGCACTCCCTCACATCCGAGAATAATCCGAAGCCAGCACAACTGCCAAGCAAAAAAACCTGTGCAATGGCAGGAAAAGAACAAAACAGTTCCCTAAAAGGACCCCATGATCTTCTCCCAGCAAGATAACTCTGCGCGTTATATAACAAAAAATTAAGTATATTTCCTACTTATCAGAAGGACACCATCCTGATATTTAGCAATATTTAAAAGATTTAAGAGCCAACTATGTTTGGCATTTTTGTCCACCTACCAACATGTGAAGGTTGAAGTGCCTGGATTTGCGCACACTCTTCAGGAACCTTCTGCTTGTCTTTTGGGCATGCCAGACAGAAATGAACATGACGGACGGCCTCACCCAAATCCCAAAGTTTCTCCAAAAATTTGACGGCGCCCCAAAGCAAGTGACTCTCCGCACCAAGAGTTCCAACAACCAAGCAGTCCTGCCTGAGCAGACGCTGGCTAATCCCCTCCCCGGCTGCATCCATCCATCGCTTCATCTGGATTAATCCAATTTCCATCTGCTGCATGTTCCGGCCTCCTCCTCAGATTCACTGATTACGCCTGGGGGTCCGAGGCGCTCCCTGACACAGCTCTTCTGCTAAAGAGGCCAGCCCATTAAACACCCTGCTTCCAATTATATAACAAGGATGTCTTACTCACAGACTAAAAGCCCCTCATACTTCTTCCTAGGCTAGACAGGAGGACTGCCCAGCCTAGGAAGAAAGGCCAGGCCAGGGAAACGGGACGGAACTTTGTAAAATCAGGTACGCTGTGGGGAGAGTGGTCATAACATTAGGAAAAAAAAAAACCCAGGTCACCCACTGAAATTGAAGGGGGTGGGAGATTCAGGGCAGATAAAAGGAAGTATTTCTTCACACAGCTCATAGTTCATTTGTGGAACTGGCTGCCACAGGATGTGGGCACGGCCGCCAACTTGGACCAATTCATGGAGGACTGGGCTATCTTCCCCTTCCTTTGAAGCTCTTTGATACATACATCCTGAGCAGCAGAGTTGTTTAAACCTGTTGCTTAAGGGACGTAAGGGCTGGAATAAATTTTGGGATCCCTGTCACTCAATAAAAAGGGGTATTACCTCTGACACAGATAATCCAGGCCAAACAATTAAAGAGGAGTCATGTAATGCACTCTGAGAACCTCAGAAAAGGGACATTCCAATAAGCCAGTCTGGGGTCAGGGTTAAGTGCAGGCGGACTCTTAATCTGAGAGAACCGGGTTTGATTCCCCACACCTCCACTCGCAGCTGCTGGATGACCTTGGCAAGCCATAGCTCTATCAGAGCTGTCCTTGAAAAAGAGCCGTTTAGAGCTCTCTCAGCCCCACCTACCGCACAGGGTGTCTGTTGTGGGGAGGGGAGGGGAAAGGAGTTTGTAAGATGCTCTGAGACTCCTTTGGGTAGTGAAGGGCGGGGTATAAATCCAATCTCTTCTTCTTCTTCTAACATATGCACAAGAGCAGGGGTGGGCAAACTTGCTCAGCGTAAGAGCTACCTAGAACAGGGGTGGCCAAATTTGCTTAACATAAGAGCCGCATAGAATAAACATCAGATGTTTGAGAGCCACAAGACATGAACAAATATTACCTGCTTTTATTGGAAAATAAGCAAATTTGCTTTTTATTAATATTAAACGAGACTGCCAAAAATAACAAAAGGGGTAAAAGCAGATATTGATAATGATATTAATTTGTCCAATGATATTTGTTTGCTAATGATATTTAGCTTCCCCAGCCGCCCTGCAGGGAGCCGCATAATATATGTGAAAGAGCCGCATGTGGTTCCCAAGCCACAGTTTGCCCACCCCTGCACTAGAGAATCAACCGAACCAGAAGAGCACAAACAGATCCTTTCTGAATAAGGAAACTTAATATCTCTGCCTTCCATAACCATAGAAGGATTGGCATTTAATCTGGCAAGAATAAAGCTCTCAAAAGGCATGAGACTGTCAAAAAAATAAGTATATGATTGCAAACGTCTTGGGGAAGAAATACCAAAAAGAAGAGTGCCCACGAGTTGTTGTATTGCGAGAAAGGGAGAAAAGGACTTCTTTCTCTGCCTGCTCCATCCCATGCATAATCTTGTCACCCCTCAGCTGTTGTTTCTCCAAGCTAAAGAGCCCCAAGCGCTTCAACCTTTCTTCATAGGGAAAGTGCTCCAACCCTTTTATCATTCTAGTTGCCCTTTTCTGCACTTTTTCCAATGCTATAATATCCTTTATGAGGTATGGTGACCAGAACTGTACCCAGTATTCCAAATGAGGTTGCACCATTGATTTATACAGGGGCATTATGATATTGGCTGATTTATTTTCAATTCCCTTCCTAATAACCCCCAGCATAGCATTGGCCTTTTTCACTGCAGTCACACACTGTCTCAACATTTTCAGTGAGTTATCTACTATGACTCCAAGATCTCTCTTTTGGTCAGTCTCCACCAGTTTGGACCCCATCAATGTGTATTTACAGTTAGGATTTTTGGCTCCAATGTGCATCACTTTGCACTTGGCCACACTGAACCCCATTTGCCACGCTGATGCCCACTCGCCCATCCTCAACAGATCCCTTTGGAGTGCCTTACAATCCTCCCTGGTTTTCACCACCCTGAACAATTTCGTGTCATCCGCAAATTTAGCCACTTCACTGCTTACTCCCAACTCCAAATTGTTAATAAACAAGTTAAAAAGCATCGGATTGAGTACTGATCCCTGTGGTACCCCACTGCCTGCCTCCCTGGCTGGTTTCCTACTACTAGTATATTTGAAAGAAGATTTGTTGGCCTTCATGTTTTTTGCAAAATGCTAACGTCCCATTGTTAACAGCCATTCTCAGGTTTTGCAAACTGAGGCCCCTTTTTGGAGGTTATTAATTCACAGGGTTGTCTTCAGTAAGAAGCAACACACAGAACACATGCCTGGCACAAGGACTCGGGGGGGGGGGGGGGGAGCATTCTTCTGAAATATTTCCTCTTCAGTGGAATGCTGTTTAAGACAAGGTTTTACTGAAAATGCTTTGTGTGGTAGAAAGCTTTTTATAAGACAATCTATGATACGTTAGACTTAACGTAGAAGGCATTTCAGGGCTACGCTTATGTGAGTGCCTGCCTGCCTGCCTGCCCGCGGAGACTCAGCTTCCATCCAAGGCAGAGCTGTGACCACCAGCTCCTCCCCCCCCCCCCCGCCCCACTCCCCGTGGATTACTCTGTTCATGGCTGGTAGATTTGTTGCTAGGGAACTTGTGTTTTATGGAATTTCATGGGGTTTCTGTTGTCCTCTGTGTCTGTGGGGATGTTCTGCTTTTATTTTTTCTTTCCGCTTCTCAGCTGGCAAAAAACAAGACACACACGTATTGGTCAAAGAGGATGCAGCTGTGCAAGCCTAGCCTGGAGATCCCAATACCAGTAAAGTGGTCAAAACTGAAGTGGTTGACTTCATCTGATACGCAACAGAAAAAAACAGTGGCAGTACCACAGGTAAATGTACAAAGGAGCACAAAGGTAAGGTAATGTCAGGTGCAATTATAAAAAGCACAGTGATCTACAGAGTATCAAAAGCACTATTTATAGAATAAACTTAATTCATATATTCAACAAACTCTCAAAGGTCTCTTGGATGAAAATGATATGTAAAGAACAGCAGTGTATTACAACCAGTCCAAGAGAACCTGGATTTCAGTAAAGCTTTTGACAGGGTTCCCCCATGATGTTCTGATGGGTAATCTAAAGGACTGTGGACTGGACTGTAGGATAGTCAGATGGATAGGGAGCTGGTTGGAGAACTGCACATAGACAGTTGTTGTCAATGGTATTTCACCGGAATGGAGGGAGGTGTCCAGTGGGGCGCCACAGGGCTCGGTTCTGGGCCCAGTGCTTTTCAATCTATATATATATAAAAGAAAGTTGCCTCACCGTAAAACCAATGCCCAGGCAAACTGCTGGACCGAGAAGCACCAAATTTGGGGAGAGCGCTCCTACCATGGCGCAGGTGCTCACTAAGAAGGGATTTTTAGAAATTCGACCCCCAAGTGAATCAAAAGGGGGGAAATGTGCTTTCCCCACTGATTTCTATGAGGCTGCCTGGCTACTGCCTACTGCCTTAGCCCTGCTGCTGGCCCAGCCTCTCCGATGCCTTTAAACACAATCCCCACCCCAACACCGGACAGGCAGGTGTCTGTCAGGTGTAGGAGCAGGGCCAGGGTACTTTTATCCATCAGGGACGCTGCCCCGGCAGGATCACTTTAGCAGTGCTGCCGGCTCAGCTTAGCCACACTCCCATCTACAATAGAATATACCCCACATTTGTAGAAAAGTGGTTTCCTTTATTAGGTTATTTAACTTATAATGTGGGTTCTAGAAAAATTGGTTCATATGAACTTGCTTAGTATCTGATTGCTTGGATGGTGTTTTGAATATGTAGTTATGTCCCACTTCTTAAATGTAACATAAACGAAAGACAATTTTGTAAAAAAAAAAAAAAGGGGGGGGGTACGCCCTCTCCCCCAATTCAATGCCCAAGCCAAACCCCTGCACCAAGAATTCAATTAGTGTTCCATGTATTTGATAGGATGAAATTGTCCACACCCTTAGTGAATTGAATTTTCTGAAGTTTACATCTGTTACCACATGAACCTTGTATCAGGTATGCCTGTACGCCTTAATCATAATTATTTGGAATGTATGTTACCTGCATTTTTATTTTATGTATTTATATTCTATATTTTGTATTTCCCTATGTCTACTGTTTTTAAAAAATTATTTTTATTAAGTTTCCAGAAAAGAAAAAGAATACAAAAGCGAGACTGAAGGGGGGTTAAAAAACACAAGAAAAAACATATAAAGATAAAAAGCATACTAACAGATACGGAGTCTGCACAGTATATATCTATATCAACATTTCTACTAGAATTCGTATCTAATTCACCAACCTAGCTTGTCACAGTTTTACAAGAGCATACAATTAAGTTGGTTCATCTTCCAGCCATCTATAAAATCTTGACCAAGTATTTTCAAAGATTTCCTCTCCCTTATCTGCTAATTTCAATTTTAAATTGTCCATTTCTGCAGTCTCCAATAATTCATAAAATATTTCCTCGGTGTTTCCCTCTGTGTCTACTGACGAAGAGTCAATCGAAACGGAGAGCCCGATCCAGAGTCTTCGTAGACTGACCGTGACCATGGATGACTACGGACTTATGGACTTTAGAACAGTTGTTGTTAAGTTTAATTTATGGCTGTATCATGTATTATTTCATTGTATTTTGGAAGTTCGTAATAATATATTATAGTATAATCCTTACATACCATAATCAGTATTGATTATTACGGCTACATATCGTATTTGCCTACACGTGCTCGTGTGACATCAGAAGGGAATGTCTCAATAGATGGCAGAGAAAAACATTATACCTTCCAACCCACGTTACATAAAATGGCTTCATTTTTAAATACTTACTGTACTCTGAGCACCCACTCTATTATTCTTACACTTCCATGGTAATAGTCAGAAAGAGTTAGGAAGCAAGGTTTATAAGGTTCTAAGCACTTGAAAAGTTTCTAAGTGTATCACTTGTATTTTGTACTAGTTGTTAATATACTTTGTACTTGTGGTTTATATGGTTTGTTTATTGTATTGATACCTTCCTCAATAAAAAAGTTACTATAAAAAAAAAGAAGGGAATGTCTTCCATGCAGAAACAATTAATGCATAAAGGAAACACACACAAAGGAGACTACTTACAAGCAGCAGCAGCAGAAGCAAAAGCTGTAACAAACTGTGACGGAAAAAATTCAAAGGTCTCGTCGTATACAGCTTGGTCCGGACAATGCTGCAAGCATATCCAAGAGGAGAAGCACTTGGAATAGAGTGGAGAGAGTCCTAGACCAGAGATGGGCAAACTTGCTCAGGTAAGAGCCACCTAGACCAGGGGTGGGCAAACTGTGGCTCGGGAGCCGCATGTGGCTCTTTCACATATATTATGTGGCTCCAGGCAGGGCGGCTGGGGAAGCTAAATATCATTAGCAAACAAATATCCTTGGACAAATTAATATCATCAATATCTGCTTTTACCCCCTTTGTTATTATTTTTGGCAGTCTCATTTAATGTTAATAAAAAGCAAATTTGCTTATTTACCAATAAAAGCAGGTAATATTTGTTCATGTCTTGTGGCTCTCAAACATCTGACGTTTATTCTATGCGGCTCTTATGTTAAGCAAGTTTGGCCACCCCTGTTCTAGGTGGCTCTTACGCTGAGCAAGTTTGCCCACCCCTGGCCTAGACGAATAACACACGGGCTCCCCAGCATGGCTCCTGCCAGCACAGAACTCGAGAAAATGGCCAGGGCCGCGCTCAGCTCCTGATGAGCAGGTGGCTACAGCCTTGACACAAATAAAAGTCTTTTTTCGGCGGGGAGGGGGGAGCAGGTGCCTGGCAAAATGGATCTGAAGGACATCTAGTAAGCTGCTTCCTGGCTCAGTGATCTCCCCCCCACCCCCGCGGTGTCCTCCATCCACTCTTGGCACTGGCACAGGGCACCAATCCCATCCACCACAGGATGCCCACAGGAGCAGCCTTTCCACCATTCAGTGTGGAGCGCTTGCTGTGCCCCTGGGCGCCACCACCACCATCCACCCAGAGAATGATCACCCAGCCTGACGCAAGGGAGAAGAGCAGGCTCTTCAGCTTGAAACCGGGAAGTGCCACCAAGGGGCAGCCGACTTACGGCAAGAGACGTTCGGAGGTGGTTTGCCATCACCTGCCTCTGAGTAGCAGCCCTCCTGGGCTTCCTTGGGGGTCTCCCATCCAAATACTAACCAGGAACAACCCTGCTTAGCTTCCGAAATATGAGGAGCTTGGGCCATCCCGGGCCACTGTCAGCGGAGCCCTGGTGTGGCACAGGGCAGGAATCCAGGCATCGGCTGATGAAACCCTTCCCTAGCGAGCCCGCCAGCCCGCCGGCTGGGGAGAGCCCTGGAGTGGCAAGTCACAAAACCACAGAATTGGAAGGGGCCGTACAGGCCATCCAGTCCAGGACAAGGGAAAGAAGGACAAACAGTACGGCGCCTGGAGGAGGAGGAGGAGGAGGAGGATGCCTTCCTTGGTGAGAGAGCCAGGGGGTGCGCGCTCACTTCCAGAGGTGAGTCCCTGGGGTGCTGGCTGCACTGTGTGTGTGTGTGGGGGGGGGGGAGAGTCAGGTGTTCTGCCCAGGAATGAGGAGGAGAGCTGGGGCCAGAGGAGAGGAGTCGAAGCAGCCTCCTTCGCCAAGCTTCTTGCAACTCCCGGGGGGCAGTTTCCCTGACCCTGGACAGCAGGCACCTCTTCTCTTCCCCCCCCCCCCCCAACCTCACTCCTCCTCTTCTTTCCCTCGTAATATGTTGTTTGTGGCCATTCTCACACCCACTCAGCATAAGCCCACTGGAAATTTATTTCAGTCTCTTTGCTCTTTACAGTTTAACACCCCTCCCACATACCCCCCCCCCCCCCCCGAGTATTTTGCATTAATAGTCTCCGCAGGCCGGGAGGGACCTGAGGCGGCAAGCAATGAGATCCTCAGACATGCGGCTCCTTACAGAACACTGCCCGGGCGCTTGCCATGTCCGCTGTGGCCGTGCCACCGAGCAGCCAGGGAGCTTCTGAGCAGCAGGCTGCAGCAGAGAAGAGGAGTGAAACACCCTGAAGATGTCACAGGACTTTCCCCGTCATCTGCTGGCCCATCCAAATGCAGTCCAATGGCAAAGCACTGCCCACCCCAGAACCAGTGGCCGGCAGGAAATGAATGTCTCCCTCAGAGAAGCTCGGACACAAGGGATGGGAAACAGAAGTCCCAGGTAGCCACACCAGTCCAAAGAAAACCCCCAAAACAATATCTGAGCAATACCCCATTTTAAGACCAACCTATCACTGAGTTCTCCAGAATTCTTTGGTTATCAGGCTGCAGGTCAAAGAGAGCGGGAAAGAGGAGAACTAGCGCGCAGGACATGGATCCTATGCGGGTTTATGGCCTCAGGCAACCTTTTGACTCCCCCGACTCTAATTTTGTGTTTTATTATCCAGCCTGGTGATGAATTCTGGAGAACTCAAATGTTTGCACACTATTTTACGTTATTTTGCTCAGTCCTGATAAAAATGGTTATATGGATTCTGTTGAGAAAGTGCATCTCTCCATCTCTCCCAGGCATGGAAAAGCTCCCTCTGGTGTCTAGGGAAGGGGGCGCTGACTCTCAAAGAAAGCTGTGTATTACACACACACACACACACACACACACACACCCTGGACACTCTTGTCGACCTCTCAGGTGCTGCTGGGCTCAAGCCTAGCTGTTCTCCAGCAGACCAACGTGAATGCACCTTCCCAGCCACAGGCATCGCAGCGTTCCAGGAATCCGGGCCAACGTTGTTGAAATGGCTGAATACCTCCATAACAACCACTCTGCAGCAGCTGCTCTGAAAAAAGTGTGTGGAACCAAGCTAATCCTCCCACAAGACGTGCAAGGGAACTCAGTGGTGGATTGTTGCAAGAAGCAGATCAAGAACCGGTCTCTTCTGATGACCGCTTGTGAACTGTGAGAAAATAGATCGCCCGGTCACGGCCAAAGTCCTCAACACTACTACGCTTAAGAGGAATGCTGAAACTCTGCAGAGTATCCTGAAGCCCATTTCTGTAGCATTAAACAAAAGGCAGGAAAACAGCTGTCTTATTCCTGACACTATGGAAATTTGGAAGGAACTAAGGGAGCTCTCAAAAACAGGAAGATGCAATGACAGAATGAGATTACCATCGTTAGAGATAAGGGGGGACAGGCACGCATTTTCCAGCTCATTTTCTTGCAAATATCAGCGACACTCAGTCTGAGGGTCCAACATTCACTGCTGAAGGAGAGGGGTGGGCAGTGGACTGTGCCGTGGGCATCCAGTGACCACCTCTCCATAAGTCCAGGTATCAAGAGCTTCAGAGCTAACAATGAGCCAGGCAGCCATTTTTGGATCATGTGGCTGGGCTAGAGAGCTGGCCTGACCCTGAAAGTAATGGAGGATCTTTATTGAGAACTAGGACATCTAAGATAAAGAGCCCGTCCTAATTTTAACATCTAGTTAGGGCATGTTTTAGAGAGAGGGACGGAGGATTTGCATTTTACCAAAACTATTCAAGAAATATGTTCAGCCCCTCATGTTTTAAAGACAGTCACAAAAGAAAAGTCATGGTGGAAGTCACAGACTGTAGAAGGAGGAATTTCACTTTTACTAGCAGTAGTTTCTTCTAGAAACATAGAAAGAATATTTTATTCCTCTGGAGGGCGGGATATAAATCTCAATCAATCAATAAATCAATAAATAAATAAAATAGAGAAATAGTTTGGGACCTGAAAACAGGAAAGCACGTTGATGACACCCAGCTGTACCTGTTGATGGATGGACAGACGGATGCCACGCCAGGAAATTTGGGCAAAGTTCTGAAGACTGTGGTGAGGTGGCAGAAGCAGAGTCGGCTGAGACTGAATCTGCCAAAGATGGAGGTTCTCTGGCTGGGTGGGGGAGATTCAGGTTTGGGGTGCCAACTCCCACCCTTGACCACGTGCCTCTAACAGCAGCACAGACGGTCAAGAGTTTGGGTGTGGTCCTGGATGCCTCCCTGTCAGTGGAGGCCCAGGTCACAAATGTTGCCAGGCTGGTGTTTTTCCAACTATGCCAGTTCAGACAACTGTTCCCCTACCTGCCTTGTCCTGACCTACTGAATTGGCTCCAAGCTGAGTACCGGGCCAGGTTCAAGGTTTTGGTCTTGACTTATAAGGCCCTAAACGATATACCTATAGGACCGCCTCTCCTGGTATGTCCCCCGGTGAGCATTACGCTCAGGAGACCAACATCTACTGGAAGTCCCTGGCCCAAAGAGCGTCCTCAACCTTCTCAGCCCTGGCTCTGAATAGGTGGGACTCTCTGCCTACTATCCTCGGGGCCCTGCGGGAACTCTTACAACTCCTCAGGGCCTTCAAGGCAGAGATGTTCCGCCAAGCGTACAGTTGAGGACAGCAATGGGGTTTTAATGGTTTTTTAGTGGTTTTAACATCTAGCTGGCTTTTTACTGCTTTTCACCTCCTTTCCCCATGTGATGTAAATTGGGGGGTTCAGGAATTTATATTATGGCGCCACGTGGATGTTGCGTTTCATGGACTGGGATTTTACACTGTGTACTGTTTCTATATGTATCTTTATGAATTCTGCTGTGCACCGCCCTGAACCTGCTTGGGGGGAAGAAAGGAAGGGGGGAAGAAAGGAAGGAAGGAAGGAAGGAAGGAAGGAAGGAAGGAAGAGGGGGAGAGAGAGAGGAAGAGAGAGAGAGAGGGCTCACTTCAAAAAGGATGTGGACAGAATGGAGCGGGTACAGAGGAGAGTGACAAGGATGATTGGGGGCCTGGAGACCAAGAAGCCCCACGAGAAAAGGCTGAGGGTCTTGGGAATGTTTAGTCTGGAGAAGAGGAGGTTGAGGGGGGATGTGATTGCTCTCTTGAAGTTATCTGAAGGGCTGTCACTTAGAGAAGAAGAGAAGAGATTGGATTTATATCCCGCCCTTCACTCACTTAGAGTCTCAGAGCAGCTTACAAACTCCTTTCCCTTCCCCTCCCCACAACAGATAGACACCCAGGGAGGTAGGTGGGGCTGAGAGAGCTCTTTTGAGAACAGCTCTGACAGAACTATGGCTTGCCCAAGGTCATCTAGGAGCTGCAAGTGGAGGAGTGGGGAATCAAACCCGGTTCTCCCAGATTAGAGTCTGCGCACTTAACCACTACATCAAACTGGCAGGGAGGGCTGGGAGCTGTTCTGGTTGGCAGCAGAGGATGGGACTTGCAATAATGGGTTTAAATTAAGGGCAGAAAGGTACCAGCTGGATCTTAGGGAAAACATTTTTTGACAGTCAGAGTTGTGCAAGAGTGGAATCAGCTGCCTAGAAAGGTGGTGAGGTGAGCTCCCCCTCCCTGGCAGTCTTCAAGCAGCGGCTGGACAAACACTTGGCAGGGATGCTCTCCAGGCTGGTCCTGCACTGAGCAGGAGGTTGGACTAGATGGCCTGTATGGCCCCTTCCCACTCTATGATTCTATGAAAGCAGCAAGACTCTCAGTCTGCCCCACCAGACAGGGAGGGGACTCATCTCAGATACTGTGCATCAGCCCGTCAAAGCCTGCGGACCCTGGCCAAAGACATACACCCATGAATCTAACTGTGCCCCCTCACACACACTTGGACAGTCCAATCTTAAATTTGCATGCCTTGGTAGACTGTACAGCCACATACACTGAAGCCACAGCTTTTTCTTCCACTAAATTAATTCATTCTTGATATCTTTGTTTCCAAATTAAACATTCTGTTGTTTAAACACTTTTCTTCCTGTCCTGCTTAGAGATGTAAAATTTTCAGAAATTTTTGAAGATAGAGACTTTTCACTTTCTCCTCCAGAAAAAATGGAAACTGAAATATATGAAACACTTACTTTCCTATCAAACAAACTTATTTTACTGATTGAACATAAAATGCGTTGTTTATAATTCAGTTATCATATGAAATTGTACTAGTTGGAATATTTATGGAATTTAAACATATAAATATCTTTATCTTCTGTAAGAAAAACTGCAAGTATACCCAGTGCCTCCTTACTTATGCACGTACTTCATTTACACCCTAGCTTTGCTCCCCAGCAGGGACCCAAAGCAGTCCACCTTCTCTTCCTCTCCTCCATTTTAGCCTCACAGCAACTCTTCAAAGCAGGTGAGGCTGAGTGTGCGTGCGCGCCTGCCCTGCCCAAGGTCACCCCTACAAACTTCCACCGCAGAGCAGGAATTCAGCCCTGGGTGGGTCTCCTGGAGCAGAGTCCGACAGTCTAATCTCCACATCACTTGAACAAGACTTGTGAATATCACAGAATCCACAGAATCACACAGAGTTGGAAGGGGCCATCCAGGCCCTCTAGTCCAACAACCCCCCTTCCCCACTCAGTGCTGCAGGACCAGCCTGGAGAGCATCCCTGGCAAGCGTTTGTCCAGCTGCTGCTTGAAGACTGCCAGGGAGGGGGGAGCTCACCACCTCCCCAGGCAGCTGGTTCCACTGCGGCACAACTCTTGACTGTCAAAAAAAGATTTTCCTAAACAGACTTAAAAGTTTTAAGACTTCAAAAGTTTGAAGTTTTTCCTTCGAATGGACTTCAAAACCATTGCATTCGGTGGGGCCCAAGCACCTGCATCTTAAACTCGGCCACCCAAGAGATAAGAAGAAAATAAAAGAGGAAGGGAAAAAACAAGTTCTGTCGTAAATAAAAGGAAGTGTCTTTGGACAGAAACTCTCTCAGAGTCACAGCAGGCAGAACCAACAGCAGGTCTAGAGATTAACCAACGCTTTATGATACTGAAAATAGTGAACACTTATTACCATTAAACTCATTCTGGTATTTAATTGTTGCCAAAATAATTTACATTTAAATTTTTAAAAACCGTGAAAAGATGCTGTATATAGGTACAGTACACTTCTTCCAGAAATCCCCAAATTTTGAGAAAGTCCAGACTATTTCATGGCATACAGTTGGAATTACTGAAATGCTCTGTAAGATAAAGTTTTTCTCACTCTAAAAGAAAAAAATATGTCATAGGAGGGGTTCCCCCCCCCCCAAGTACTCCCCAAATTTTGCCGGGTTTTAATGGAATTTTTTTTCATGCTATACGTTTTGCACATGAAAACCACTGCCTTAAGCAGCAGCTTACATTACACATTCTAAAAGGGAAAGTGTTTCATAGCAGGTTTCTCCATTCTCCCCTGAATTTTCCATTGGAAAAACTGGGGGGGGACCCATCCTGGGGGGGTGAGTCCACCCCCCCCCCAAATTTCATTGGTGTTTTTTTTCCCCCTGGGCCTTCGTACCGCTAGTCATGTTAATGGCACATAGGCAAACAACTGCCCCCCACCCAAGTTAACTATTGTCAAAAGTAACCACCTTGCCCCTCAACTCAATCACTTCAGTATTACCCAATGCACTTTTTTCAGAGCTTCTCATGAGGCTTGTATCTCCAGTTAGTGAATATTCTATTTGTATCTCACTTGTCTAGAGGACAAACCAGCTCACCCAAGGTTTAAGAATAAGTACAGTGTCACACTGACAAGAAATACAGATGAAAGGAGCAAGCCACAAGCTTTGCTCAGGGGCTACACCCAAAGGCATGAAGCAAGATCTCTGCAAGGCCGGGGCCTAATTCGACTCCTCAGGAAGCCCCCATTCCAAAGTGCCGGAGCAGCCACAAGGAACGGAGGAGCCCAACCTGCGATGCTTCTTAGTGACCCAAATGGGATAGCGCCTAGGAAGCCCCGGCCTGACCTTCAGAGCGGCCTCCCTCTCCAACATGCGGGCACTTCTGCTGCACTCATGAGGCTCCTCTCCTAGGTTGCGAAGGGCTTTAACGGTTGCGGCCAGCACATTTAAATGCGCATGGAAGCAACTGGCAACTGGTGGAACAACCTTAAATTTGGGGTACAGTGTTCAAAATTGTGTTCCAGCTGCTGCATTCCGTACCCTTATAGCTTCCCGGTTGTTTTCAAGGGCAGCCCCATGTACAGCAGGTTACAGTAGTCCAGTGGCTCAGCTGACTGAGTCCAAAAAGGGGGGGAGATTTTGTGGCACATAAAGTCTGTAAGAGCCATTTTTTGCCACCTGGTTTACCTGTTTTTTAAGCAACAGGGCAGGACCCAACTAAATGCCTAAACAGCCCACACTACTGTCCAAGGTGAGTGGCATCCCGGCTTCCCCAACCAGCGGTGACCTCTGGTATTATCAGGATTAGGCTTCAGCACGTTCTCCTTCCAGCCAGCTGACCACAGCGTCCCGGCACCGTTCTCACACACACACACACACACACACAGAGGGGGGGGGGGGGGCTGCTTCTGGAGGCTTGTACAGCCGGGTGCCCCCAGCATGCTGATCACACTGCCCCCAAACGAAGTCTTCCCAGCAGGGAACATAGCAATGCCAGGCACGGAGGCAACTCTTTTGCTGATGCAAATTAAAAATAACAAGCATGCAGGAACAACAGTGTAAGGATGACAGAATTACAAAGTGCTACTGCAGCACACAATGGGATGAGACTGAACAACTGTAGCCCAGGCCAGCCCAATCTCGTCAGATCTCGGAAGCTAGGCAGGGTCAACTCTGGCAAGTACTTGGATGGGAGACCTCCTTGGAATACCAGAGGTGGGAGGCGGGGCCACCCTTATTCAGCCACCTCTCTGAATATCCTCCAGGCCCCCAGTAGGGGTCAGTCACCAGAGGTCGCCATGACTTCCAGGTGCACACACACACTCACACGCGCATATTAAAAAAAATACAAAACAAAACAGATTGAACAATTGTACACATAAGTTATTACATACCAACAATAACAAAAACTATCAAATATACATCCATCACCATAGTACTAACAGAGATGAGGAATCCACATTGCAGGTTTTTAAGGATTCCAGTCAGTTTTGTAGACCTATACAAGTGGTTTGCTTATGGAGCTGAGGTCCATCAGTGGCTATGAGGAAATCTCGGTCAAGGGTAAGTGATGCTTTGTATTCCTGCTGCTGGGGTGGGGGGCAACAGTGGGAAGGCTTCTGGTGTCCTGCCCCCACTGCTGGACCTCCCGAGGGCACCTGGGGTTTTTGGCCACTGTGTGACACAGTGTTGGACTGGATGGACCACTGGCCTGATCCAACCTTGGCTTCTCTTAGGTTCTTATGAAAATAAGCAGTGGTGCTTTCTTACAAGCATAAAGAAGGATCAAGAAGGTGGAATCTGGTGTCAAGAGAAGGTTCAGTCTGGAGAAGCTACACAGAACTGTGCAGCTACTGTAACTATTACTCACGTTCTATCAACAACAACAACAACAAATACCTTTTATTGGCATAAAATATTAAAAGCAGTTCCCATTAAGGTAAAACAGTCCCAAAATTTGTAAAAAAAATAGTTAACCCTAAAACCATTACAGAGGTGTATCAGAGGAATCTTTAAATTCTAAAAGCCTTAAAACTAAATTTTACAGTTTTATTAAACTCAAAATGATCAGGAAGATTCTTCCATTTTATAAAACCATGAAGAAACTTAGCAGTTAATTCAATAATCTCTGGATCTAAAGAAGTAAAGAGGTAATGTAGCTTAATTCCATCCAGTTGTCCTGCTACCTTACTAAGGAGAACTTCTAGAAATTTTGCTCGAATATCATTTAGCAAATTACATTGTAGGAGTGCATGCTCAACCGTTTCTAATTCTTTCTTATTGCATCTGCAGTACCTAAGTGCATAAGGAATTTTCTTATACCTCCCCTCAAGAATAGCAGATGGGAGAACACTGAACCGAGCCAGCAGATAGACGTTCTATCATCTACACCCCCCCACACACACAGATTACTCTACAAGCAAGTACCTCCTGTATTATTAACCCTGCAAAAATGGAAGTTGTGGTTCCTATATCCTTGAAAACAGCAAAACTTCACCTGTCCCTGTTCCCGTGACAAAAAGCACCACTGCTTTAACCCCCTTGCACACGTGACTAGAACCCCTAAAAACCTGCCGTGCGGTCTACTCCTTACTGAACACATTCATGAGTTTTTCAGGTATGGCTAGTGAGTAATAACATACATATAACATTGTTCAATCATATCACCGTGTATTCTGCAGTAGCACTCTGCATTTCCAACATAAAACAGCAATCGCCTTTTGCAACGCTGAACCATGTTATTACCTCAAAACCTGTCTGCAAACTAGATTCGTCCTATTTAAAGGATACAACGTGACAGAACAAGATCAAGGAGCAAAATGCAAAAGTATGCAGACCCTGGAAGACTTAATAATGGGCTGCAGCATTCCTGCACCTGCCGCAAACGGATATGAATGGGAAAGTAGAGAGCAAGAGCTTTACTAGGACATCACAAGGTAGTAAACCAGTTCACTCGAATTCTTCTCCTCCTCGCTAGATCATGGGCAAAACACGTGGGTGGGTGGGTGGGTGGGTGGGCGGGCGGGCAGGGGGGAGAAATGCTCCAGAGCCTGACAGAAAGGTTCCCAGTCTGCGTAGAGGAGGGATTCGTTCACACAGACTCCACTAGGTCAGGCAGTTGCCAGGTACAAAAAAGGCCCCAGGTTGCCCCAAAGTCTGCTCAGGTAAGGACAGAGCACATTCTCAAAGCCAGCCCAGGGAACTCTCTTCCCCCACAGCTCTCCCAGGTGACTGTATTTAGAACCACCACTTGCCCTGTCAATCTCAATGGACCCATGTGCTTCTGGGCATGCAGGGCATCTGCCTTCAAAAGGACGGCGCTTCTTGCTGCTGTGAGGCTTCGTGGTCTCTGCTGGGTGTTGCAGTAAGACCGTGTAAATGTGCAGGAAAATGCGCCGCTTCAGATGAATATTCTAAACCAGAACCACAACTTTTTTCAAATTTCTAGAAACAGGGGAAACCTATTTCTTTCTACTTTACACAAGCACCTAAAGCAGGCCTGGAATTGGCAAAATAAATGTAGAAAAAAATTTTTTAACACTCTCCCCTTTAAGCTATTAGACCTTGTCTAAACCCAGTGTTCTCATCTGGCATTAGTAGTAAAAAAAATATTTATTCCATTAGAAGATTTTGAGGCTGCTTACCTAGCTTTGGGATTGTGAGACAGAACTGGGACTCTATCAGTGTCCCGTCTAGAGATGTGAAGGCCCAGGGAAAAAAACAGGTTTTTTCCATTTTTCCCCTGAAGACTTTTTTGGTTTTTTCCAAAAAATTGGAAAAATTGACAAAAAGAAAAAAAATTGATTATGGAACGTTTTATTTTAACATGATAACTAAAATATTTTAAGACAAGGTGTTCAAATATTTTCCAAATAATTTCTAAAAAATATCTTTGGTATCAGATTAATCTGATTTCTGTGCACTGAGGACAAGCAAGTCCTAGGTTACAAACTGAACTCTACAATGCAAGAGCAAGATGCATTTCTTCCTTTAGGAGGTGCTGTTGTCACAAGAAAAGAAAAAGGTTTCAGTTTTGTTTTTGCATGTGGGTGGATATATTGGCACTCAGGCTTCACTAGGCCTCAAAGCATTGGAAGAAAATATAGAGCAACAAAAAGGACCTGAAAGTATAGTTTTTAGAGGTCCATAATAACTGTAATAATGACAGACACAACAGAGTAGCTGCAGAAGCAGAGACTGAAACTGATACTGATAATTACAGCTCAGAAAATGATTCTGATTAAATTTCATGCCCATTCATTGAAACTTAGTCCCACACTCCCTTCTATACACTTCCGCCCCCCTTCAATTCTTTTTATGAGAATGGGGTGTTTTATTTTTATTTAATACTGTAAAGAGGAAATATGAATAATTGTTACTTCTGGATTTTTAAAAATTGTTTTGTGGAGGTTTTTTGTCTGTTCCACATAAACTAGTAAACAGTTCAGGAGATTGTTACTCCATTTGTTACAATTACAAATATTATTTAAAAAGTAAATTCTGTTTGTAATTATTGTTTGGATACACTATATTTTTAATATGCTAACTGTGATAATTTCATGCCAAGTAAAATTGTCCATAGTCATATTTTATGTTCCTAAAGTAACAGAATGACTTTCAATCTGTAAAAGAAAAAAGAAGTGCTAATGTAGCATTTTTTTCAATTTTTCCAAAAATGTCTGTTTTTTCCAGAAAAAAAATGGGGGGAAACGGGGTTTTTTCCAAACTTCAAAATGTCTGGAAATTTTACACCTCTAGTCCTGCCTCTGTGAGTTGGCCCTCAAGGGAGGTGCTCAGCCCCACGAAGCTGATAGTCCTGTAGGGGACTCCAACATCTACACAGAAGCAGTCTTGTCACAAGCGGCTCAGGAATTCATGACCTCCGTGCCAACCATAGGGCTGTCTTTAAGTAACAGCGGGTCCCCCACCCTGTTCAATCTGGTAGTTTGCTGGGGGGGGGGGGCATGATGGTGGTTGGGGGAACTGATGATGGTTCCTTTGTCACAGACAGATCTCCATCTATATGTTGTTGATATGTCTGCCAACTCACGGAGACGGGACACCAAGAGAGTCCCAGTTCTGTCTCACAATCCCGAAGCTAGGTAAAAGCAGCCTCAAAATCTTCTAATGGATTAAATAATTTTGTTTACTACTAACGCCAGAGGAGAACACTGGGTTTAGACAAGCTTAAAGGGGAGAGTGTTAAAAAAATTCCTCATTTATTTTGCCAATTCCAGGCCTGCTTTAGGTGTCGAAACTCTCCATCTGCTTATGTTTACATGTAAAGGGACACCAAAACTCCACAGTGGGGGGATCCATTAAAGTGATCCACCCCTGGAGCCAGGTGGATCCAAATTCCTTTTGATGATTCTAGGGGATTTTCTTGTTGATAAGGTCAGCGTTCCTGTCAATGTTCTGGTTGACCTCTGGAATAAGGAGATGACCCAGGGGGTTGACACACATCCATCAATGGCTACTAGCCAAGGTGACTGAAGGGAGCCTCCACAGCCAGAGGCAGCAAACCTCTGAATACTTAGTGCTGGAAGGCAGACAGCAGCAGGGAGGACCTGGGCTTCTATGCCATGTTTGTCCCCCAGGGAGGCTTGTACCTCAGCAAAACAGCCCCTAATCCATCTGCCCAGGATGGAAACCAAAACCCTTAATCCTATAGAAGGCTGCCTAAAGGAAACAAGAGAACAAAGTTTGAGTCCAGTGGCACCTTAAAACCAACCAAGTTTAATTCTGGGTATGAGTTTTGGTGTGCATGAAGTCTGCATGCACATGAAAGCTTATACCCAGAATTAAACTTTGCTGATCTTAAAGGTGTCACTAGACTCAAACATTGTAGTATTTTTATTTATTTATTTATTTATTTATTTAAATTTATATCCCGCCTAACCACCATAGTGGCTCTAGGCGGCTCACAGCATTAAAACAGTACAACAATAAATTAATACTCTAAAATACAATAAAATTTCACTTTCAATTCCAATTGTACTCCAGCTTCAGATCAACACAGCTACCCATCGGAGTCTACCTTAAACAAAACAAGAGTCATACTTCCCCAAGGCCTTTTTCTTAACAATGAAAAAACTCAAGGCTCTTTTTGCATCTGAACAGCACCATTATCATTCCTTGGGATAGCTGAGATTAGGATAGAAAGAAGACAAAAATCCTAACTACAAATACTCCTTGATGGAGTCCGAAGTGGCAGAGACTGACCAAGAGAGAGAGCTTGGAGTCGTAGTAGATAACTCAATGAAAATGTCGAGAGTGTGCGCGACTGCAACAAAAAAGGCCAACGCTATGCTGGGGATTATTAGGAAGGGAACTGAAAACAAATCAGCCAGTATCATAATGCCCCTGTATAAATCGATGGTGCGACCTCATTTGGAGTACTGTGTACAGTTCTGGTTGCCACACCTCAGAAAGGGTATTATAGCATTGGGAAAAGTGCAGAGGAGGGCAACTAGAATGATCAAAGTGTTGGAACACTTTCCCTCTGAAGAAAGGTTAAAGTGTTTGGGGCTCTTTGGCTTGGAGAAAGGAGGACTGAGGGGTGACATGATCAAGGTTTACAAGATTATGCATGGGATAGAGCAGGTAGAGAAAGAAGTCCTTTTCTCCCTTTCTCACAATACAAGAACTCGTAGGCACTCCATGAAATTGCAGAGCAGTCCAGTTAGAACGGATAAAAGGAAGTACTTCTTCATCCAAAGAGTTATTAACATATGGAATTCACTGCCACAGGAGGAGGTGGTGGCTACAAGCACGGACAGCTTCAAGAGGGAACTGGATAAACATAGGGAGCAGAGGTCCATCAGTGGCTATTAGCCACAAAGTATTCTGTGTTCTCTGGGTGCTGGGGGGGGGCAAAAGTGGGAGAGCTTGTAGTGTCCTGGCCCCACTGTTGGACCTCCTGATGGCCGCTGGTATTTTTGGCTACTGTGTGACAGAGTGTTGGACTGGATGGGCCAGTGGCCCGATCCAACATTGGCTTCTCTTATGCTCTTGTGTTAAAACCTCCTCCTCTGACTGGTGGAAAGAGCTGACCTTGGGAATGAATGCCTGGTCTCTCCTAAGCACCACTTAATCATTGTGGAACACACGGAGGTCCTCACCCACAGAGAGAGAGAGAGAGAGAGAGAGAGAGAGAGAGAGAGTGAGTGTGCAACTTCTGGAAATGTTGCAGAAGGAAAGAACTCCCAACAGGAGGACAGTCTTGAACAGGAGGCGCCTGGAAAGCACCTTCAGCACCATGTTAAGTTCCACGTGGGGAACTTATGCTCCACTGGGGGACCTATAAGAGCTGCACCCCAAGGACCCTTCCGACGTGGGGGGTGAGAAACACCTCACCCCTTCTTGGCTCCTGCCATAGCCAAGAGGGCAGCCACCTGACATTTCGCGGAGCTAATGTTCAAGCCCTTATGTAAACGCAAAGTTTTAAGATTACTATGTCTGAACGTGTACAGTCTTTTCAGGCCATAGGGACACCTCCTCATAAACAAATTGCTGGGGAACTGCTCGTCAGCCTCATGGAATCCATACAAGAGGGTCACATTCAGATGAGTCTTATACACACTATCATTCCAGCCACTGTCCCTGCCTTTTCATTTCCCCCAACTACACAGGGATCCAAGGTACCAAACAGGCTCTAATCAGTAGCAGTGGATACTTTGGAATGATGGTCTCAACTGTCCATGTCATTTCCGCACTCTAAGTTCACAAGCCACAGCAGTCAGACATTCCCCCAAATCCATGAGGATCCATCAGTCTCTAAAGAAAGACCACCTGGATCCACCTCAGCAAACAACACAGGAGGCTACAAGCCTAAACCTTATCGGGCAAGGATTGGCCCGTGACAATAAAACCAAGAAAAGCCCCTCTGCTGTCAGATTTTCAATGATCCAGAACAGAAAACCACGCTGAGGGCATGTATGGTACTCATGATGGGGTATATCATTAGATTTACAAATCTGCAGTAATCCATTAACTCTTTATTTATTTATTACTTTGATTTCTATCCCGCCTTGCCGGGCAAGCTGGCTCAAGGCACTGTACACATGATAAAATGATAAAACAATAGATACAATAAGTTACTTAAAACACATACAGTACTAAAATAATATTACATTACAGATACAAATGATGGTGGCACTCAGTTTCAGAGGTGAAAGGAAATAAATTAGTGAAAGCTTCATAACTTCAGACTACTGGATTGGACCCCATCTGAACTCCTGATGTGGATGCTCAATGTCCCTCTCCCTTCCCTCTCAAAGCAGCCCAAACCACTCCCTAAAACGCTTTCCCCAGGAAATGGGGACCCCCCCCCCCCGAGAAGCGTGAGTAAGGAGATGGAGGGCTGCCGTGGGAAGGGAGAATTAGCACTCCATTTGTGCACGTGGATCTCTCTGTTATGACCTACAGAGCTGAAGGAAAAACAGCAGTGTTTTGCAATCGAAGTTTTAGTGGCTAGGGAAAAAATGTGCAACTTTTTACATTCAAACACTATTTTCATGCCCAAAATGGTAATGCAACCACAAATGTTTCCCTACCTTGACTGGTGAAATATGAGAGTGAGAAACAAATCCATGAACATTCTCCACTTGGGAAAGGTTCTTCTCGGACACGTGAACAAGCTCTGGGACGGTCACCTCACCAGACACCTGGCGACAACTGTGCTCCAACGAGGAAGGAGGGTCCTCATCCTGGGAGTGGTATTTCTGTGAAAATTCCCAGACAGAAAGAGCTGACAAAATGGACCTGGAGAACTCGGAATGCTTGCCCCGGGAAGCACAGAGCAGGCAGTCGGCTGGGTCACACATCCAGCAGCGACAGCCGCAGCCCAATCACAGGCCCGCCGCCATGTAGTGTGAAAACACTGAATCCCACCGCTTGATTGGCGGAGGAGGCTCCCAGCCACTCAGAGCCCTCCTTGGCTCATGGCACCCAGCCTGGGTCAACATTCACTCACACAAGAAAGGACAGATCCTGCCCCTGGCCTAGCCGACTCCGGACAGAAACAATGCACTTTGATTTGATTACTACCAGAAAACACGCAGGCTTCCTACACTGCCTTAGAAGACACTCGCTTATAAATCATATCATTTATACGTGCACCCACACAAAGACCACGCAGCAAAAATATGTCCCAGTTTCTTATTTAAAAGAGGAAGGGTGCTATCATTTTACTTGCTTCCAGGGACACTAATGATGACTCAATTAACCCTAAATCGTTCTGGTGAACTTGAGAATTCAGCATTAAAAGAAACCGACTTTCAAATAAGTTCAGGACAGAGAAAAGGAAATACTACTTTACACAGAGAGTCATTAAAACACGGAATTTGCTGCCAGGGAATATAGAAATGGCCACGGGAATAAACAGCTTTAAAAGAGGATTACATAGATTCATGGAGGATCAGTCAATCAGTAGCTACTAGCCATGGTGATTGAGGGGAACCTCCACATTCAGAGGCACTAATCCTCTGAATCCCAGAGCCAGGAGGCCAGATCAGGGGAAGGCCTCGGCCTCTCTGCCCTGTTGGCTGTCCAGGGGAACTGGCTGGCCACTGTCTGAGACAGGATGTTGGACTAGATGGGACTACTGGTCTGATCCAGCAGGACTCTTCTTATGTTCTTAAGTTAAAAGCCCACCAACATTCTTAAGAACATAAGAGCTCTGCTGGATCAGACCAATAGTCCCACCTAGTCCAACATCCTGTCTCAGACAGTGGCCAGCCAGTGCCTCTGGATGGCCTGCTACAGGCCATAGAGGCTGTGCCCTTCCCCTAATGCAGCCTCCTGGCACTGGGACTCAGAGGTTTAGTGCTTCTGAATGTGGAGGTTCCCCAAGTCACCATGACTAGTAGCCACTGGTCGACGTATCTTCCATGAATCTGCCTAATCTACTTTTAAAGCTGTTTATTTATGTGCCCATCACTACATCCTCTGGCAGCAAATCCCACAATTTAATCACTCTCTGTGTAAAGAAGTATTTCCTTTTGTCTGTCCTGAACCTACTGCCCATCAGGTTCACGGGATGCCCTCCAGTTCTAGTACTTTGGGAGAGGGAGAGACATTTTTATTTGTCAACTCTCTCCCCACCCCGAGCATAATTTTATAACCCTCTACGGTGTCCCCCTCCTGTTGCCTCTCTTCTGAACTGAAAAGTCCCAGACTCTTCAGCCTTTCCTCATAGGGAAGGGGTTCCAACCCTCCCAACGTTTTGGTCACCCTCCTCTGTACACTTCCCAGCTCTGCAATTTTATTTTATTTTTTGAGATATGACCAGAAGTGTACACTGGTCTGTCTAATGACACACAAGCACGCTGGCTACTATTTGCCTCAAAGTAAGGACCCCATGAACCTTGTTGCCCCACCGGGCACCCTCCATGAATGGCAGAGGTACTCTTGGATGTGGTGCTAGGGACTCCAGGGGTGATCATCCTGGAGGACTTCAACATTCGTGCCAAGAACACCTTGCCAGTACAGGCCCACGATTTTATAGGATCTTTGACCGCCTTGGGCCTCACATATCATGACACAGGAAAGAGGTCTAACCTAGGCCTTCATCTTTTGCACGGAGCCTTTGAGGGGAGACTTGGGTTTGGGGGCTGGAGATGAGACCTGAAGCACTGTCTACTCTAGGCAAATGTAAAAGCAGCCCTACTGGATTCCAGGATGCTCTGGGGGGTTTCAGGATTCCAAATATGTGCTCTGCTGAGGCTGTGGTGGGAGCGTGGAATTTGAAGCTCCTTGAAATGATGGGCAAGGCTGCCCCCTTCAGCTGTTCTCATCCTGAGGAGTCAACCCCCCCCCCCCCCCCCCCCGCTTTCCAGTTTACCACAGGCCTGGCTGGTAAAGTACTGAGAATACGCTCTGATCTGGATGCCTAATCCACCACCTGGTCTATTTATGAGCCATTTTGACACAGTGACGCATGCCAGCAAAATCCTGGGGTCTGTGAGGGCCACTGCTTGAGCACAAGACCCTTGCCCATCCTGGCTTCCAGAGCCACGTAACGACCACATCAACAAATTCTTAGTGCCTATTGTAAACCAATCAGTGACTCAGGGCACCTCACTCAGCCACTCAAAGAGGCACTTACCTGTCCACTACTAAAAAAAAAAACCACTTCCCTGCAGAGAAATGAGGTGGCCAGTTATTATCACCCAGTCTCTCACCCTTTGCCTTCCTGGGCAAAGGGGCGGAGCGAGCAGGAGCGGGCCAGCGCCAGGCCTTCTTTGGAAACTCTACTGCTCTGGACACTTTTCAGTCTGGCTTCAGGCTGGGCTATGGATGGCCCTACTAGGTTTAGTTGATGACCTATGAGGCTCCATGGGCACAATCTCATACCCCATCCTTTTCAATCTCTCAGGACAAATTGTTCATTATTTTGGAGTTAGAATCATAGAGCTGGAAGGGACCTCCAGAGTCATCTAGTCCAACCCCCTGAACAATGCAGGAAATTCACAAATACTTCCCCCCACACACACACAGTGACCCCTGCTCCATGCCCAGAAGATGACAAAAACAAATTCCAGGATTGGCTGTCATCAATACGTTTATGATACCCAGCTCTATAAATCCTTAGACCAGGGGTGGCCAAACTTGCTTGATGTAAGAGCCACGCAGAATAAACATCAGATGTTTGAGAGCCACAAGATATGAACAAATATTACATACGTTTTTACTGGTAAATATGCAAATTTGCTTTTTATTAACATTAAATGAGACTGCCAAAAATAATAACAAAAGTAGTAAAAGCAGGTATTGATAAAGATATTTGTCCAATAATAATTTGTTTGCTAATGATTTTTAGCTTCCCCAGCCACCCTGCCAGGAGCAGCACAGTATCTGTGAAAAAGCCACATGCGGCTCCCGAGCCACAGTTTGGCCACCCGTGCCTTAGACAAATCCCCTGGTGACGCAGCAGAGGTCCTCAATTGCTGCCTGAGCAGAGAAACTGAAACTGAATCCCAACAAGGCAGAGACAATGCTGGCTGAGAAAGCTGGGGGGGGGGGGGGGGAGTCTTGAATTATGAGTGGTCACTTTCCCAGCGATCCCCACGACTTCCCCAATTTTCCCACTTGAAAACATGAGGAAGTCCTTACACTTTTTCATGGTGTACTTGTGGAATGCTTTGTATGACAAGGTTTTTCCTCACCTAAAAAAAGGAAAATAGTTGGAGGAAGTTTTCTTCAGTACTGCCTAGGAAAAATCCTCAGAAAAAGAGAAAAAACCACTTGCCCCCAGACCCCTCAGACAGGGTCTCTCACCTGGAGGAATTCAAACAAAAATTCTCAAGGGTACAATACTGGCCACCCCACAAGGGCCCCCCATCCCCCCTCGAGAGGACTTCTAGGCGACACCCCAAGATCCACTGCCCCCCCCCCACGTGGTCTCACGGGGCAGGAAAAGATGCCACACACTCCTCCCCCACCCCCAGCCGCCGCCAGCTTCATATATAGAAACGAAGCCCCTTTGCAATGTGGGAAGTCCCCCAAACAGTTCTCAGAGCAAAGGAGCCAACTGCCTTATGTCCCTAGAGAACAGCTATCATTTAACCTCCCAGATCCCCTCACTCCCATGGCCACAGGCAAGGGCCCAAGCTTTTAGGGCAATAAACAGAGCACCCCAAATGCCTCTCACAATGCAAATCTTTCTAGTGATTCAAAGAACCTTTGCTGAGGTATGGGATGCAATAGGGAAAGTCTGGATTACAGAGCTCGTGGTGCTACAAGGACGTTTGGGAGCAGAACCTACCTACACAAATGGCAGGCGTGGGATGGCTGTTCCGTGTATGCTGAGCGGCCCAGGCTCCAGTGGGCAGCTTTGTCACTGGCCAAATGCAGGACGGAATGCTCCCTCCTCCCTCCATGGTGGTTTACTCTGGACTAGCCAAGTGCGGAGAACACAATTTGGGTTAACCACAATTTTAACTAGGAATTTAACTAAATGAAATACAACTACACACCAGGACTGTGTGTACACCGATGTGGTGTTTTTGCAAGCGCTCACTGTCTCTTTGCCTTGACTGCACCTCTCTCCTTTTCTGTACTTTGGATACAGTAATACAGTTATTTGCTGATAAAGAGCTTGTCTCCCTTCATTTCTTTTTCCTCACAGAGGCTTTATTGCGCTAGACTGTGCATGTACTACTGGACTCAAACAATCCTTTCTGGTCCCTGAACCTGTTAGCCAGGCTTCAAGTGCAAAGGACACTCTTCACACGACAGACCTGGCACAGGGATGGGTTTGGGTAACACACTAACCTAAGGAAGTAAAAGAACAGATCCAAAAAGCCAGACTCGGACCCAGGGGTCGTCTACTACAAAACAGACCCAGAATAGATAAGAGCAGAACCCCACTGAGAGTCACTTGCAGCCCACGGCTAAAACCAACCTATCATCAATGGCCTGCAGCTCTCCTGGATAAGGATATTTCTTTCTCATCGGCCCCGGACAGCACGTTTCTCCTCGCTTACAGACAGCTTCGCAACCCGAAACAGCTTCTCATCAACAGCCAAACGTGCAACAGACCCACAAACGCAGGAACCAAACCAACAGATCTAGATGCCAGCTCTGCACACAGACACACTCCGGCAGCACTATCACCAGACCTCACAACAGCATCAGCGATACCATCTTTGGCTCAACTACTTGCTTCTCACCTCACACAATATATGTCGACATGTGGCGACAAAGTCCTTCTGCCATCTACACTAGACGGGACGGGCTGGTCCCCCCATGGGATGAGCTAGGCAGACACAAATCCGACCTCAGGAAGCACAGTGTTCACAGACCAGGTGACTGAGTGCTAGAATCTTCCTGGGCACACTGCTGCAGCTTTCAGGGTCACTATTCTCCCTCCAAAAACAAAGGTTGAAGGAGAATGCTGAATGAAGAGTCCTTCACAAAATTAGACATCCCATCACACCCGTTTAAACAGGGGCTTGGGTTTTCTAACTCACCAGAGTTGGTAACAGTCCAGCATAACCCACCCCTTGGAGACATTAACTGGTTCCTCTGACCATATTATAACCACAGTGTTATCCTGTGCCACTGTCATTCCTGCTCTTACCTGTCACGCTAAGGGCCTGCCGCTGGTTGGCTGTTCCACTATTTACTTTCTAGAACAAGCAGACTCTGGGAAAAATGCTTCACGTTAACCCTCACTTACAAACCATGCTTCTCTCTCCGTAACTGACCCCCGGAGGCTGGAACCTATGACCCTCTCATCCTTTCATTAACTGTAACTACCACCCAGATTTAATGAATGCCCAAACTCCTCCTCCTCTCTTCCCTCCCTTTCTCTCCCTCTAATTCTAGTTTTTAATGTTAATGTAACATTTTGCATTTGCATCTGCAGAAGTGAGGCATGACTCACAAAAACTGATCCTGCCAGTTAATTCCTATTCCATTAGGTGAATCAAAGCTAAGAGCCTCTGAAATCCACATTCCCAAAATACCCTCCTGGGCAGGATTGCCACAGAATGCCACAGAAATGCACAAAGATCTCCCCCCCTTGCATGTTTAAAACAATCCACTCCAACTTGGTTAAACCTGATTTAGCATCCTGACACATTTGAAAAAGAGTCTGAAAAGATCATTACCTCTCAAAGACTAATCAGGATCAAACAAAGTCAAAGACATATATCTTACATACAAATTCATTTTAAAATGCATGCTTCTAAATTAAATCCAGAAATGTTATTGTTGTCTTGTTGAGTGTCTTGTTGGAACAAAAAACATTCTGAGAGACAGCCATTTATTACTATTTAAGCACACTGAGTCCGTGTTTCATCGAGCTATGCACTACAAACCAAAGATCTTTTTCCCCCTCCTCAGCCCCAGCCAGTTCAGACCCTACCAGCATACAGTTGAGATTCCTTGTTCCAGTGCGCATCACCACGTGCATATCAACAGTGAATTTAATTTGTTACGTGGCTGCACACGAGAGAGACCCTCCTGGAGCTTTTCACAATCCGCACTGGTTTTTACCATCTATATATCTAATAGCCAAAGTGCCCCCTGCGTGTGGATATCTAAATCCGCACATTGGGGGCACCAAGGGGGCAGAAAGATTTTCCTGCACACTTGGGGGACTCCCGAGGTGTGCAGAAACATCTTATAACTTAAAAAAACTATATGGGAGATATTTAAATCCCCCAAAAAGTAAAAGAGCATTCCCTGCACATGCGCAGAGAACACTCTGGGAACTCTGCAGCAGCCTGGCAGCTGTGAGACGCTGAGGCCTCGCTGCTGGGGGGGGGGGGGGATCGGCCGCCTGGCGGCTGAGAGCCAGTGAGGCCTCACCGCCGGTGCCCGGGGGGGGGGGGGGGGGGGAGAGAAGACTTACCTGCAGCTGCTTCCTCCTTGATGTGGAGCTGCAGCCTTTAGGAATACTCTCCCCCCCCCCCATGTGAGGATCACGGGTCCCGCTTTTTGTCCTGAATAATTTGGTATCCCCTGCAAACTTGTCTAGTACACTCCTCACCACCAAGTCTGCATCATTTATGAACAAACCGAAACAATACCAAAGGGACATCAGGGCTCTCAGACCTTCCCAGCACACCCAACGGGGGCAGGACAAGAACTGAGGGGGAAGGGCACCACCAGGGAGGGGCGGAAACAAAGACTGCACCGACTTCCTGCCTCCAAAAGGATGACTGTGGGAAAGGTGGTGCCCAATATTCAAAATTACTCCCTCAGCTCCAAAAGTGAATCATTTCCAGTTTGGTGTAGTGGTTATTTATTTACATTTACTTATTTATATTTACTTATTTATTATAGGCCGCTCTCCCTGCTGCGCAGGCTCAGAGGAACGCGGACTCTAATCTGGGAGGACCGGGTCTGATTCCCCACTCCTCCTCCCCATGCAGCTGCTGGAGTGACCTTGGGTCAGTCACAGAGTTCTTTCAGAGCTGTTCTCTCAAGGGCAGTCCTTGAAAGAGCTCTCTCAGCCCCACCTACCTTACAGGGTGTCTGTTGTGGGGAAGGAAAAGGAGATCGTAAGCTGCTCTGAGACTCCTCCAGGTAGTGAAGGGTGGGGTATAAACCCAATCTCCTCTTCTTCTACTTGTAACACAGGAGTAAATGGGGTACATGTTGAACAGAACCAATGAACTACAAACACACTGACATCCTATTTCTGAGCTCACTGAGGGCAGATGGCAAAATCTGATGGGGGGGGGGGGGGAGAGCAGGGGGAGCCAGTGTCCAAACAATGCTGCCCAAAAGCATATAAGTGCAAGGAAGAACCTATGCAGTGCCGTGGCTGAGACTCGAGCTGTGTTTGGAGAGACTGAACTGGACCAGCAATGCCCCCTCGGGCCCCTACAGCACACTCTGCCTCGAGGCAAACAGTTCCAGGGGCCCTTCAGAGTCTGTCAATCCAAGCTTGTCCCCCACCACCCCACTGCCACGTGCTTCATGAGCAGAGATCACTCAGCATTCTGGGAACCTGCCAGTAAGGCACACCGTAAGGCATGCATGCAGCTGGCAGCAGAAGGGACCACCTGCCACCCCCACCCTCTTGCTTCTGGAGCAGAGCAGAGGACACCTTCTCTCTTGGGAACAAGCAGTGGGGGACCCGAGGGACAGGAGCTGCAGGGTGAGTGGAGAGTCTGAACTGACCCTCAGCCTCAAAATGTCCAGGAGGGACTCATGGAAACCAGACGATGGCCTTTCCTCCCTCCACACGTATGACAAAGAGGGGCGTGCATGTTTAGCCTCGGCCAGGGCCAGGGCTTTCTCTACCTTAGCCCGGCCTGGTGGAACATGCTCCCGTTTGAGATCAGGACCCTGCGAGACCCACGACAGTTCCACAGGGCCTGTAAAATGGAGCTGTTCCGCCAGGCCTTTGGCTGAGGCAACAGATGGCCATTACACCTGGGCCTCCCCTGTGGTGCAGAGGTGTGTTCAGTGGTTAGACATCTAGAGACTCCACCGAATGAGTTTTCCACGGCAGCATCGTCTACAGGGCAATCGTTCAACCATCTGATGCCCTAACCAAGACTGTTTTTAGATTGTTTTAATTCTGCTGTAACTATTTTAAGCCTACTGGTTGTATATTACAGTCACTACATTTGCGCCCTGGGTAACCCGCCCCGAGCCCGCTTGCAGGGAGGGTGGGAC
Organism: Lepidodactylus listeri; assembly: GCA_029233225.1. NCBI lineage: Eukaryota > Metazoa > Chordata > Lepidosauria > Squamata > Gekkonidae > Lepidodactylus > Lepidodactylus listeri. Next base: position 261,124 of record JARCFY010000005.1, read on the forward strand.
AGAAATCAAACAAAATAAACAAACAGAAGTGATGGGCCCGGGAGGAGGCGGAGGCAGCATATGGGTCATACACGACTCACGTTCCTTCCCCAGCACTGCCACATGCTCCCTCTAACGCACAGATGAACCACCTGCTCTCCATCGTGATGATGCAACATCAGACCCCTCCAAGACACAGGGTGGCCCTCTCTCTCTCCCCCCTCAGAGAAGCATTCTGCCTGGCTGCTCCAAACCCTTCTCCATTACTGCGAAAGCTGAGCTCCTGCCCTACATCCGCATGGCACATCTCACAAAAGGACTGTGTGTTGCCCTTTGTTCAACCTGCAACACAGCAAGGGGACAATACAAATTCAAATGCTTATGCCTGAAGACCCAAGAGCAAGGCCAAAATAACCGGCACAAGCCACTAGATGAACCACCACCAGATGGTTAACAGGTAACAAGAATAAACATATGATTCTTGAAAGGTAAGCAGGGGGACTCACACAAGTACCTGGAACACAAGCCTGGAACAAAAGGTAAGCTGATCTGGCCACAGGTGAATGGCTTGGGGGGCAGCCCCGGGTAAGAGGCTGCACCTTTAACTGGTCCACCTGGCCCCACCTTCCTCAGCCGCTGTCATCCAGTTCCTGCAGCCTGGAGGCCTCCCTGGGCACCACGAAGCTCCTTCTGATTGCCCCTGCAGTACACAGCGTGACGAGGGTGCTGAGTGGGCATGGGGCGGGAGCAGGAGGCCGAGACCTTGCACTACCCAAACCACTGCTAGTGATGGCCCACATTATGCGGAACACTTTACAAATATCCTGGCACGTTTCATGGGAACTCATATCAGAAATATCTATGTCATCGTGAAAGTCCCAATTTTACCTGGACGAGCCTCATCTGCAGTTGTGGACTCCATGTTCTGGCGCACGTGAGTGGCAAGTGGAACTGCGAGGCAAGCATGCCCATCTGAAAGCACCCAGCTGTCAAAAGGTGTGGCTGCACATCAGCCCAGAAAGGCTTCTGTGGCCTTAGCAGGATGGTTTGAAGCTGCCTCCGCCCAAGTAACATTTGGATATTCCAGAGAACCGGAGCGGAGAGGGTTTCAGGTGGGTAGCTGTGTGTTCGTCTATAGACCCTGTGAGCAGAGGGACACCCTGCCTGGCTCACCAGAACCACTTCCCTGCCTGAAGGGTAGAATCCTGCCAAGAGCGATCCCATTATCCTGCTACTGGGCTATGCGCTTTCCTCTTCAATATGAAGGATGCACAACCTCCAGTTAACCAAGCCTTCTGCTCAGGGGCACCCAACTACACAGTGTGGGCAGCCAGTGTAGTACAGCAGCTGGGCTAGGATAGGAGACGTCCAGGTTTGATTCCCCACTCTCCCATGGAAGCTTGTTTGCGAACCCTGGGCCACTCACTCACTCACTCACACACTCACACACTCACACACACACTTAGCCTACCCTCACAGGATGCTTCTAAGGATAAAATGGAGGAGAGGAGAACGATGTAAGCTACTTTTGGTCCCCACTGGGGAGAGGGGGAAGTTATAAATGAATAAATAAATCTAGCTGACTCCCCAAACCCTGCAGCAAAGAGGTTTCTGCCACATACAAACCCAAAAGAAGCACAGACAATTCTAGACTGTAAATCAGAAGTCCGATATAGCCTTGCAAACACATTCACTCCTCCTAATGGCCCATACACATTTTTGCTAACCTGCCTGTCCAGACATACCTGGCAGCTCTCTTACGCCACTTCCCTCCTTAAAAAAAGTGACTTTCATTTCAAACAATAAGGGGCAGGCTCTATGTAGTCTGGGATTAGAGATTGTTAAAGAAAAAAGGAGTGGGAAAGTACTCAGCAGCTTGTTTTCACTTTGAAGTAACTTCAAAAGAACTATTCTTTCTTCCTTCTTCTCCCTCAAAAAAAAAAAAAAAAAAGCAAAAGTCCAAACAGTGACTGACATCTTAACAACTGCTCACGGCAGGGTGAACATCCTTTCCCCTCTCCCAGAGGCTAATGTCAGTGAGGCTTGGCGAATTCACCTGCAGAACCTGTTTGCAGTCCAAAATCACCCACAGAGACCATACCTCTGACCATGGGCACAGCGGCCTCCTAGACCCCAGGTCACTACAGGCCACCACGTGCTGTCCCCTAGCAGAGTTTGACAAACACACCACATTAAACAAAACAAGTTGGAAGAAAGCGTGGATAGTATATTTATCAAAAATGGAAAGCATGATATTTAAGAGTTTGACAAAACCCAAAACTATGCAAAGAACTTATAAACGGTGGAAGCGGGGAACCCTGGAACCCCTTCAGGAGAGAAAAGTGTTCTCCTCATTTATTCCTAGGGTGTGTTTTTTTTAATTTTCCTAGCTTAGCTGTTACTCCTCTGGTGACTCCTCATGCATGACCCAGTTCAGGATCCCCATGGCAGTGAGAACATTAAACAAAACAGAAAAGCATTTTAGACATTAAAAAACATTTAAAATGCAAAAAATATAAAATAAAATACATAAGCACATAAAAACACATGGGCAGCAGGCAGCTAATAAGAGAGTTCATGAGGGAATGCCAAACACCACCAAAAAAAAGTATTCAGCAACTGGTGAAAACATCAGTGGAGGGAGCAAAACGGACCGCCCCCCCCCCGCCCAGAAAGGAGTTCCAAAGTTCTGGTGTCACAACCAAGAAGGCCCTTCCTTTCTCAGTTCCAGTGGAAAAATGGGACAGTACTGAGACCCACTGGGAAACACCCCTCTTCCCTCCGAAACAAGTGGTGTGTATTCTAAGATAAGGCTTTATTTACTCAAGAGGTGCAGCATGAAAAATTGTATGTGACAATCTACAGGATTAGAGAACAGTAATTACTACATATGCTATGTATCCAACACATTTTCAAGGTTATTACTTAAATGTGAATAATTCGGGTAACAATATCCGATGCGTTTGATCTTATTAAAAAGAGTTGTGTTTTCAATGTTTAACTTCTCTCTAAACTTTTCCTCAAACATTTTTCCTCAAAAAGCCAAGGTAAATATATCTATATTCCCCCCCACTACATTTTTCCAGGGGAGTGATGGGGGTCAGAAAAAGAGAGTGATGGGGTGGGGAGGCAGAAAAAACAACAAGAGTGATGGGGGGGGCAGAAAGAGAGAGGAGGTAGGAGGCATGGAGGAGACTGAGAGAGAGAGAGGGAGGGAGGGGGAGAGAGAGAGGCAGAGAGAGAGAAGGGGTGGCAGGAAGGAGAAAGAGTGTGAGAGAAGTAGGGGGAGAGGGGAGGAAGCAAAGGGGAGGCATGGGATAGTCGCTCCCACAAGCTTCTTGAGGGTCCCCACTTATTTTTTACATTTTATACTTTCCTGAAAACCTGGGGTTTCCCCAAGGTTTGTAGAGAACTGCTCTCCTATACGTGCAAGATCCAACTGTATAGATTTTTCTGATCCACAGTATGAAGCCGTTGTTTAGAATGAAATATAAAACAGAGGGTAAGTGATCAGAAAAACTAACCTGGGGGATCAGGGAGCTGCCACAGGCTAACATGCTTGAGAGACCACCCCCAGACGTATAGAACTAAGCAGGGTGCCCCTCCATCTGAGTACAAAACGTTGATCCTGCACCACATTTTCCCCCCCATTCCATTACTTGTATACCAGAAAAGGGAAGGGCATGCAACCCAGACAGGGAAGCTATGCCTGCAGGCATGTCTTTTTTTGCTACAGTTAAACACCAATTTCAGAAGCACTGAGCGAGACCCCACCACTTCAAAATATCATACCTGGCACAGAATACAAACAGAAATAGAAACAGAATCATAAGAATGTAAGTGCAGCCTGAGGGACCAGAACACGGGTCCAACTAGTCCGACTGTCTCGATTCACACAGCAGCCAACCAGTTGCCCCAGAGGGCCAAACAAACAGGGTGCAGGGGCTGAGGCCTTCCCCTGGAGCTGGGATTCAGAGGTTGGCTACCTTTATATAGGGAGGGTCCCTACAGTTACCATGGCCAGCAGCCAGTGATGGACCTCTCTTCTAGGAATCTAACCACTTTTAAAGCTATCGATGCTTGTAGCCACCACTACCTCCACTGGCAGTCAATTCCATCGTTTAATGACCTATTGAGTAAAAAAGTATTTCCTTTTCTCTGTCCTTAATTTATTTCCCAACAACTGAATTGCAAAGAGACAGAAAAATCCCCATCTCTCTGCTTTCTCCACCCCCTGGAAAATTCTATAAACCTGTCATGTCTTCCCTTAGCCATCTTACTTCTAGAATGAAAAGTCTCACATTCTCCAGCCTTTCTTCATAGGAGAAGCACTCCAACCCCTTGAGCATCTTGGCTGGCCTCTTCTGTATTTTCTCCCAGCTTTGCAGTGTCCTTTTTGAGAAACAGTGACAAGAACTGCAGTGGCTCCAGATTAAATACCAGATCAGGTTTAGAGTTCTGATACTAACCTTTAAGGCCTTCCAGAGTCTGGAACCAGCATACCTGTGGGACCGCCTCTCCTGGCATACCTCCCAAAGAGCATGACACTCAGGTGAGAAGAACTCACTGATGGTCCCAGGCCTGAAAAGCATCCAGCAGTCCTCAACCAGAGCTAAGGCTTTTTCGGCCCTGGTGTTGGCCTGGTGAAAATCTCTGTCCAAGGACATCCACGCCTTGCGGGGACCTAATGCATTTCTGCAGGGCTTGTAAGACAGAGATGTTCTGCCAGGTCTATGGTTGAGGACTGCAATGGCTTTTCCACCTAGCCTGGCTCCTTCCTCCCTTCTCCCTCTATGGGGAAAGGACACTAAACTGCCTGTTTTATGCGCCCTCTGTAAATTGCCAGTTAAACTGTTAACCTTTTTAAAACTCTTTTAAGTTTTAAAATTCTAACCCGATGGTGAATGTTGTTATTGGAAATGCTGTTCCCCACCCTGAGCTCTGTATATAGCGCAGGACAGGCTACAAGTTGAATGAAATAAATAAATACGTCGACTGCACACAGTATTTCAAATGATACCACACAATGGCATTACAGTGCTTGCCATGTTATTCTCAATCCCTTTCTCAATAACCCCCAGTATGGACTTGCCTTTTTCACCACTACTGCACACTTGCATTGACATTTCCACTATAATCTTAAGAACTCTTTTGATCTGGGTTTCAGCCAGGTCAAAACCCAGAAGAACATATTTAAAATTAGGGTTCTTATTGCAATATGCATCACTGCTGTTGCCCACTCACCCAATTTGTGGAGATCTTCAGCCTCAGCTTTCACTGTTCTGAATAATTCCGTGTCACTTGCAGACTTGGCCCCTACCCTGGTCTCTCCTTGTTCCAGATTACCTATGAACAATTTGAGTAGCCCCCTCCCCCCCGGTGTACCAATCCTGTGGGACCCCACTGCTGAGTTCCCTCCATTGTGAGAACTGTCCATTTATCCCCCTGGCCCATTTCCTGCCGTTAAACAACTTTTAATCCATAAGAGGACCCATCCTCCTGTCCCACAGCTGCTATACTTACTCAGGAGTCTTCGGTCAAGTGACTTTGTCAGAAGCCCTCTGGGTGTCCCAGGTGCGTGATCTCTACCAGGTCACCCCCCCCCCCCCCAGGCTTATTCACCTCCTCAAAGAACTCCAAAAGGGCTGGTGAGGGCAGGACTTCCTTTGGCAGGAGCCCCATGCAGACTTCCCCCCCCCCTCAGCAGGCCATCGCTCTCCGCGTGCCCCTGCCATTCTTTCCTCAACAACACTTTTTACTGGTTTACTTGGGATAGGCATGCGGCTAACAGACCCGCGCAATTCCCGGGATTCCCTTTGGATCCCTTTTTAAAACTTGGTGCGAAATTTGCTATTTTCCAGCCATCCAGCACAGAGGCCAATTTTAGCAACAAGTTACACATAACTTGTTAGTAGTTCAAGTATTTCTTATTTGTGTTTGTGAGGTTCTTGCTATTTAGGGAAACAGTTTTACCTTTAAACACTCCCTATGTATATAAACGTGGTAGATTTCTGCTGCCACCAGGAATTAAAAATTCCAAATCTCTCTCTCTCTTTGGGTAGAATGACCTAGGGTCTGGGCACTTCAGAGGACTATGTGGCCCTGAGGAAGTACTGTACTGATTTCTGGGATAAGTGTAAACAAAAATTGATTTATTCAATAAAGAACAAAAAAGAATAAAATAGGTTTCTGGTTATTTTGAACAGTTGCTGAAGAAATGAACTTGTACATATAACTGGCAAAGCTTGGTGCTACAAACAGTCTCTCAAACTCCACTCTGACAGGCTTATATATCTCTCTTATAATTATAGCCACACAGGCTAGTCTCTTTGTTTTATTCACACAGAATAGAATCAACTTTTTGATCTTATTCACTCATAAAATGACTCAGAATCCCCTAGTCACACAGAATATGCTCACTCTCCAAACTTCACACACAGAATCCTCTCAGAGACATCTCCTTCCGCACTCTCAGTCATCAGCCAATCAAAATCACTCATATCTCCCTCTATCACCCTTTTTACAGTACTGTAGTCAAACCAAACATTTAAAGGAACACACACACCAAAACATGAAATCATGACAGGATTCTTTCCAAATTCTCGGGTGTGTGCCACCTGGAAGCTTTTTAGTTTTCATCTTGCCTAGTAATCCTAATACTTCCATCTCCCATTACCTCAATTTGACTCAGTTTTCCAGACACCCTTCCCAATTGCAGCAGCTCCAGTGTTTGGGGTACATGCCTCGCATTTCCCACAGTGAAAACAGATGCAGAGATTTCATTCAGCTTTTCTCCCATCTCCCTTTAGTAATCCTTACCTTTGTCATCCAAGAGCCTATTCCCCCCCCTCCCCGCCCCAGCTGGTCTCTTGACTCTTGAAATATTTGAAGAAATGCTTACTGATTGCTTCGATGTTTTTGTAGCCCACTCCTCAACTTGTCTTTTTGCTCACTTTAGTGTCAACTTACTTTTTTGGCCAGAACCCACGGTCCTTTCCATGCACCTCAGTCGGACAAGGCTTCTGCTTTTGGAGTGAATCCTTTCTGCCTTTTACGGCTTCCTGGGCTTGGTCTGATTACCTGCACAGGCATCTCCTCCCAGACTTGGTGCGAGACTTTCCCTGACCTGCGGCATATGTCCTAGCTGGGCCTTCAGTGTCCTTTTAAATAGTTTCCAGACATCTTGGAGGACTTTTGCCCCTTTTCTCCCTTTTAACTGCCTTCTGACTAGTTGCTTCTTTTTGTCAAAAGTTTACCTTTACCCTGGGGACAACTTTCTGTTGACATGGATGCTGAATCCTACAGGCAACAAAAATCTACTGACCATTCAGATCTAACAGCTATCACTCTCTTCCATACTTTGAAGCCAAGCACATTATTGCATAGAATACCTTGCTCTAGGATAACAACCCTGCCCCACTGTTTGTTCAGAAGACAAAACACACAGTTCAGCCACACACCCCACGTACCTCTGTGGCTGGACTAAGGCTGCTCGGCAAAGTTTCTGAAGTCACCGTTGTGCTTGGAAGGCTGGAGAAGTCCCAGGTGTTCACAGGCTGCACTAATTCCGTTTGCTTTGAGTGACTGATACTTTTGGGATTGTCAAGTAGAGTCACTTCATAAAATTCCTGAATATCTGGAGACATTAGAGAAGGCATTTCAGCTATAAGTTTTCAGATGAGGACATAAGTACTAACTGTGGCTTAGTCTTGAACATCCGTTTGCCGCCTTCAATTTATACTCGGACATAAGTCAGAATAAGGCAGCACCTCCTGAGAAAGCAGCAACACAGCATCACACCACACAAAACAGAAAGTAAACAAAAATATATTAGTAGGTGGCAAGGGCACAAACTGAAAAATAAGGAGAACAGAGTAAACATATGCAAACTAGCACACAGCTGAGAAAGATCATTCTAAGCATACGGTATGGTATCCAGACCAGAGGAAATTAGGATAATGGTTAAACTGTAAACAAGCATTTGATTGTGCCTGCTAAGGCTGAGCCAAAACACTCTTTCACACTTGTCCCAAACCAGGGTTGCAAAGGTTTGCAAGAAGTCTTCCAGGATGGCTGCCTCTTGCTCGGGAATTTCCTTCTCTTAGAGACTCGACCGAGCCATAACCTGAGCATCCTCTCCACCAAGGTGTTGTTATTCACAATGGCTTTGGGCAGATGGGGATAAGATGAGAGGAACATTTTATCAATGCCAGAGGATCTAGCCGTGGTTAACACAGTTTCCTGTCCCAAACCATATTTATACCCTGCACCTTTCCTGCAGCTTCATGTGGCTCCTGAAGAAGAAGAGATTGGATTTATACCCTGCCCTTCACTCACTTGGGAGTCTCAGAATGGCTTACAAACTCCTCTCCCTTCCCCACCCCACAACAGACACCCTGTGAGATAGGTGGGGCTCAGAGAGCTCAGAGACAACTGTCCTTGAGAGAACAGCTGGTACAGAGCTATGGCTTGCCCAAGGTCATCCAGCAGGTGCAAGTGGAGGAGTGGGGAATCAAACCTGGTTCTCCCAGATTAGAGTCCGTGCACTTAACCACCACACCAAACTGGCTCTTGTACAGACTTGTACAATATACAACAATGTACAACAGACTTGTACAATATACAACAAACCCCCACATAATTCCCCCCACCTCTTCTTACACAAACAACAACAACCTGCATCCTGCACCTCATTAAAAGCCTTAGCCAGCAGAGAAGCCTGCCAGCCCCCTCCCCCCTTCCATAGGGCAGGAGTAAGGTTGGCAAAGGCACGGGCTCCAGCTGACACCAGCTCACAGGCTGCCCTCGATAGAAGAACCACAACTGGCATACAGGGCCACACTGGTGACAAACCAAAGGCACCTGTGAAGAGGGCACGCCTGGACACCACTACACCAACCTGCTTTTCAAACAGGAAGGGCAGGTCCATGAGTACTCCTGAGTTCTTCCCCTCTTCTGCAGACAACAAGTCCATCTCATCCACCACAAGTGGGCCTCATCCTTCTAAAACAGAGGTCCCAAACACAGTGCCCGTGGGCACCATGTCTCCTGCCAGCACCTTCCCTGGCACCCAGCAAAAGTTTTTAGAAAGCGGGTGGGGCTTTTGTCCAACAGAGTTTTGGAATGGGCACTGAAGATCTGATGGCCTGTGCAGATTTCTTAAAGCACTGCTTTCGGCAACAGCTGTGACGGCAGCATGTGGATCTTTACTGTGTGACTGAAGGGAAGCTGCGTGCATGCAAGAAACCATTTTAGAACAATATGTTCATTTTAAGACACACCCCTTGTCAATCACAGCTTCTACCTTAAATGCTGAAGGGTGACTAATAGGATTTAGGTGAAGTCTCACTGCCTGACATTTTGTGGCTGTCTCCACCTCCCTTGGCAGCCATTTTGTGTTTGTCCCCCATCATCCTGCGTCAGAATCCCAAAGGTGCCCCGCAGGCTTTGAAAAGTTGGGGACCCCTGCTCTAAAACATCAGCCTTCCTGAACAGCATTATTGTAGCTAGCCTGGATTCAGCTACAGTTAGTTCTGCCTTTGTCAGCTGACCATGGCCTAAGAGCCAAGGTAGACACATCTAGAGGGTTTCGGACGTGAGGGCGGAGGATATAAATCATTAAATATTTCCCAACTTCTATTTTGTTTTTCCTAGGACTTTGTTGTTCTGGAATAATTTTGCTCTAAGACACATTATGAGGAAAAGGACTGAACACAAAACAGCTAATATTATAATGCCCCCATACAGATCCACAGTTCTAGTCACCATATTTCAAAAACAACATTGCAGAGCTGGGAAAAATACAGAAGAGGGCAACTAAGATGATGAGGGGAGGGTTGGAGCACCTTCCCTACGAGGAAAGGCTGAAGAGTCTGGGATTTTTCCATTTAAAAAAGAAATGACTAAGAGGGGACAACATGACAGAGGTTTATAAAATTACGCACGGAGTGGAGAGAGTTGGCAAAGAGAACTTTTTCTTCCTCTCCCAAAAGACTAGAACTCACTGAGGGCATCCAATGAAGCTGATGGGCAGTAGGTTCAGGACGGACAAAAGGAAGTGCTTTTTTAGACAGCCAGTGATAAAAATGTGAAATTCGCTGCCAGAGGATGTAGAGAAGGCCACAGGCCAACTTTCAAAGGGAACGGGAGAGATTTCTGGAGAACAGGCCTATCAGTGGCTCCTAGCTGTGGTGATTGAAGGGAACCTCCACATTCAGAGGCAGTCAGCCTCTGAATCCCAGGGCTAGGAGGCAACATCAGGGGAAGACCTCGGCCTCTCTGCCCTTTTGCTGGCCCTCCAGAGGAACTGGCTGGCCACTGTGTGAGATGGGAGGCTGGACTAGAGGGACCCTCACTGGTCTGACCCAGCAGGGCTCTTCTGGTGTTCTTCTCAGGGGAAGGCCTCGGCCTCTCTGCCCTGTTGCTGGCCCTCCAGAGGAACTGGCTGGCCCCTGTGTGAGACAGGAGGCTGGACTGGAGGGACCCTCACAGGTCTGATCCAGCAGGGCTCTTCTGAGGTTCTCCTCAGGGGAAGGCCTCGGCCTCTCTGCCCTGTTGCTGGCCCTCCAGAGGAACTGGTTGGCCACTGTGTGAGATGGGAGGCTGGACTAGAGGGACCCTCACTGGTCTGACCCAGCAGGGCTCTTCTGGTGTTCTTCTCAGGGGAAGGCCTCGGCCTCTCTGCCCTGTTGCTGGCCCTCCAGAGGAACTGGCTGGGCACTGAGTGAGAGAGGAGGCTGGAGTAGAGGGACCCTCACTGGTCTAATCCAGCAGGGCTCTTCTTATTAACACACTGTCATTCCGTACTCACTTCTGGGGGAAGTCCCCTCACAAATCCTATATCAAATGATGGTGGAAGCAAACTACAACTAAAAAATGTCCTGAAAAGAAACTTCTTCACCCCTGGCTGTTCATCCTTACTGTACACAGCAGTCAAATTTCCATCTCCTCCTTTAATTCACTTGTGTGTTCAATGAAAACCTGGTTAAATATGAGAGGACAAATGTGCAGGTGGGGCTGCCGTGTAGGTCTGAAGCAGCAGAACAAAGTTTGTGTCCCAGGGACACCTTTAAGACCAACAAACTTTTACCCAACGCATAAGCTTTCGTGTACAAAGCACACTTCTTTGCCTGAAGAAGTGTGGTTTGCATGGGAAGTCTCGCCCTTGGAACACAGATAGCCAGACTTCAGCGGAGCAACCGGAAGGAGGCTACCCAAGGGAAGGAGTGAATTATCCCACATTCTCTTTGCAACCTGCTGTAGGAGAAAGTTTCAAGGGGAAGCCTTTTTTAAGGGGAGAAGTGGGCTAAAAGGACAGGCTACAAAAGCCAGGGATCAGGTGCTGTCATGAGCCCTGATTACCCTCCCCACCCCCCCACCCCAAAACCCCCCCCCCCAGGATGAGCAAGGTGCTGCTGCCAGAAACAGCAATGTGCAGGTGACCTCACTTGGCCAGGCACCCAGAGGCAAAGGAGTCCTGGCCATCATCAGCTGTTACAGCCCAACCCACCATCTGCTCATCATGGGCCAGGAGGAGGCGTGAAGCCCCCAGCCCACCCACCCCCCAAGGGTGCTCCTTCCCCCCCCCCCCCGCCGCAGCCGCCGCCCGTATCTCGAGAGACAGAGACAGAGAGAGAGAAGAGGGGGGGGGTCGTCCGGCGTACCGAGGAGGGCCTGGAAGAGGCTGCTCTGGAAGATGCCGATGACGCGCTCGACGGAGGCGCGGAGGAGCTGGCGGTCCTCGGGGCGAGGGGCGGGGGCGCCGCAGCCGCCGCGGCTCAGCTTGGCCCGGTAGTCCTCCAGCAGGCGGAGCGCCCGGCGGGCGTCTAGAGGGAGGGGGGGCCAGAGGAGAGAGGAGAGAGGGAGTTGGAGGGAGCCGCCCTCAGGGACCCCCCCCGGGGGGGGAGGGGGAGGAGAAGGGGGGGAGGGGGTTCCTGCCCTGTCCTGCCCAGCCCTCCCCCCCTCCCCCCTCCGGGGATCCCGCGCAGCCGCCCGCCTTGCCCCGCGGCCCCCCCCCCCGGGCAGCAGCCGACTCCGCCCGCGCCCTGAGCCTCCTCCCCCCCCCCCCACCGGGGCACCACACCTGTTGCGGCTCCGGCCTCGGGCCAGGGCGGGCGGGCGGGAGTCCCGGGCCCGAGAGGCAGGCAGGCAGGCAGGCAGGGACCCGCCGGGGCGGCCGCCGCCCTCTGCACGTGCCCAGAGGCTGCGCCGCCCTCCACCCCCCCCTCCTCCCCCCGGGGCCGGGAGGGGGGAGGGTTCCCCGGGAGAGAGAGGGGACGGCCGGGGGGGGGGGCCGTGCGGACCCACCTTGCTTCCGGACCGGCATGGCGGCGGCGGCGGCGGCCCAGCGGCTCCTTCTCTCCCCCCTCCCCCCCCCCACCCCACGGGCGCGCGCGCCACTCCGCTCCCTCCGTCCCGCCGCCGCCACTCCGCTCCCCTCAGCGCCGGGACTGGGGTCGGGGAGGAGGAGGAGGAGGAGGCGGCGCTCTCTCTCTCTCTCTCTCTCTCTCTGGCTGACCACCCCCGGCCGGGCCCCTGAGGAGGGAGACCCCCCCCCGCCACCCGCGCCTTCCCCCCCACCCCACACACACACACACACACACACACACACACACACACTCCGAAACTCCAAACTTTCCAGCCAAGATGGCGGCGCGGGGAGGGCGGGGCCCGGGGGGAGGGTGGAGCCCCGCCCCGCCCCGCCCCCCCGGCCAATCACGGGCCGTCCAAGGGGAGCCCGCCCCGCCCCGCCCCGCCCGGCGGGGAAAGCGAAAGGGAGGAGGAGAGGGGCGGGGCCGGCCGAGGGGAGGCGCCAGGCGGAGGGAGGGAATCCGGAGAGCGGCGGGCTTGGCGGCCCTCAGTTTTCAGGTCTTCCGGCCCCCGGCGCGGAGGGACGGACGGACGGACGGCGGCGGGTCTCCTGGGAGCCGAGAGGGATCCGGCTGCGGCGGCAGCAGCAGCAGCGGCAGCCCTTCCCGCCCCTGGGAGCGGGTCCCGCCGCGCAGGCAGCAGATACGGGGGGGGGGGGGGGTTGGTTCCTCCCGGTGCTTCTGGAAGGAGGGGCGATGCACCCCCCCGCCCCCCCCCCGGGCCGCCCTTTCTCCCTCCCTCCCTCCCTCCGCCCGCTGCTGCCAGGCGCCTCCCGGGGGAGGGGGGTTTCGTGTGCCCCCCCCAAGACAACGACTGAGATTCCCCCCGGGGACAGAGCCCGCCGTCTCTAGCCTCCGAGCCAAGTTTGCAGAGGCTGCACTTTCCAGAGCCAGCCCCCCCCCCCCCGGGGGGCGGGCGGGCGGGGGGGGGGATGGATGCCGAGTAAACAGCTGTTGGCATGGTGGAGTGGGGGGAGGACACACCACCAGCCCAAGTTATCAAAAAAAGGGATACACACACAAGCAGAGCTGGAGGATGGGGCCAGACACGCAGGAGAAGCCAAGAATTCGGAGGCATGCTGCAAAGCACAAATACAGACACAAGTCACAGGCAGCTCTGCCTTGGCACGCACAGACAGGAGGAGGAGTGCAGGAACAACTGGCTGAAGTGGAGAAGGACACAGACATTGCGAAAATGCGGAGCGCCTCAATTCTGGCATAAAACCAGTGAAACCAGTGAAAACCAATTACACACAGAGAGAGGCAAAGGGACAGAGAGGCAGACATCCAGATACATATTTAAAGCCATGAAAAGGACACTTGCTGTTTTGAGTAAGGCTGCATTGTATAAGAGAGGTGTCACTCATGGAACGCATGTGCCCCGTGCTCCTCTTCCATCATTCCGACATCACCTGCTGAGACTGCCATCACAACCACTGGCTTTCAACCCAGCTACCCTTGAGACCTGTTCTATAACCGGGTGGACAGTGTGACCGCGACCACACTGAATGACAGGGACGTCCAACATAAAATGACTTTGTAGACAGTTACTCCACAGAGCCCTGTGTGCTGCATTTTCTGGCCCACATTCTGTGACCTTGGACACCAGTTATTGTGTAACATAAGGTATGTGAGACTTTACTTCCACATTTGTGCCTTTCTATTACATACTACTAATATGTACTTAACCTGCTTCCAGCCTATGCATCTGTTGCACATCACATCTTTCTAGAGCCCGTTGTATTTCTTTCCACAACAGGCCTTATTCCTAGTTGCTGAATAAAGCACAGCAGCAAAAGCATCCCATGGGCCAGTTTCCTAGCATTTTCCTTGCCCACACTCCATCTGCCGCTTTCCCTGGTTTTTTTCTCTTTTAAACAGCGATTGGATGTACTTATAAAGTTATAGCAGTCTGTGTTACAATACTGTGATGATAAGGAATTGGCAATTAGACTGCAGGAAATGGGGCGGGGAGTGCACAGGAGTAGCACATGATGTAGCGGGGAGTCAGGGAAAAGCCCTCCTTCCCAAGGGCATCCAAGCCTGTACAGAAAAACCATGTGCAAGTCACCTGTTTCTTCTTAGCAAATTCCAGGTGAGGCTGCAGATGTCTGGAGGGAGGGATTGCCTGAATGAAAGCAAAGAGGCTGAGGCTCAGAACAGGCTTTTGGGAAGCCAGCTGGGGAGGGGTAGCAGGGAGCCAGCCTGCACTACAGGAGGTGGCATTCCCCTGAAGAAACAGGCTTGCCCACCGATGGGTATCCTGGAATCAGCCTTGGTCTGTTTGCCAGCTGAACTTCTTCCTGGAAAAGCAAGACTAGGCCAGTTGTCTGTGTCCAGATTAGAGTGTCGCCAGGCAGACACTCTCTGTGGGGAAGCCACAGCCTTCAGTGGGTGCAGAATGACCAAGGTGACTTTATGGGGACGCAGCAAGCCAAGACCGGCTGTACCCACTCCTCTCTGGAGATGGCGCCCACACTGTGCTGCTGCACCTGGACTGTCTGAATCCCACAGGGCTAATCCAGCTGCTCACAATCCCTGCTATCGACCACCACAACAGCACCATATCCAGCACTCTGTGGAGGCAACTGTTCGGAGCTCCCCTGGCTGCCCATTCATTCCTGAGTGCAGTCCAAGGAACTGGGCCATGCCTTGACCATCCGAGGGGCCAGGATCGGAATGCCCGAGAGGCTTTGCTGCTCCGTGTGTCCCTTCGTGCAGGAGCAAGACAGTGTGGCTATGAGAGGCGAGGGTGGAGGGGGAGGCTTTCCTGCAGAGGGGCCTCCCTCACCCTTGCAGCCGGCTCTCTTCTCTGCGTTGTTGCTGCCGAGGAGGCTGGAGTGGGATGCTGCTCAGCAGAACTGGCAACTGAAATTAGCAGCAGCAGCAGAAGAAGACAAGATTGGATTTATACCCCGCGCTTCACTACCCAAGGAAGCGGCTTACAAACTCCTTCCCCTCCCCACAATAGACACCCTGTGGGTTAGGCAGGACTGAGAGAAACAGCTCTTTTTCAAGAACAGCTGTGCCAGAACTATGGCTTGCCCAAGGTCATCCAGCAGCTGCAAGTGGAGGAGTGGGGCATCAAACCCGGTTCTCCCAGGTTAGAGTCCGCACACTTATCCACTACACGAAACTGTGTAACCTTGGGGGAAGCCTTAAAGACTAATAGGTGACCAGATTTATGATTCTTTTTGCATCTGAACTTTGTGTAACTTTCAAAACAATCCAAACATGATATGAAGTTAATGACATTTCAAAAAATATGAAGATCTGGGATCCCTTCACCACCTTTGAAAGCCTGCCAGGTAGGGGGATGCGAAAGCAGGCTTCCCACATGGCCCCGGCAGTGGAGGGGGGCAGGGACAGCACTCTTCCCACCCCACCCCCAATTCCCTGTCTGCTTGCTGCTGGTGGCACCCCAGCCCCTTCCCTTTTCCTCCCAGTTGGCCTGCACAACAGCTCAAGTGTGGGTATGGTCACACCGACCTCTCTGCTGTGATCTGGGGGGGGGGGGAACCCCATTCCCTACAGAGCCGTGGTGTAGCACTGCAGTGCAGCTCTCCGGGGTGGTGCCAGGCTTTCTTGCGCCCTAGGCAAGGCTAACTACTTGCGCCCCCCCCCCCACTGCTAACGAATTATCAAAAACAGATGAATTCTAGGGAAAATTAAAAGCACAAAACTTGACCCTGCTAATTTCTTAAAAAATTGTGCGGGCTTGGGCAGGCAGGGTGCGAGGCAAAGCTGAAGGGAGCTGCTGCTGCTGCTGCAGTTGCCGTGACTTTCTGGAGGCAGAAAAGCATGGGAGAGCCGGGGCTGGTGAGTGATTGAGTGTGAGAGCCTGTGGCTGGTTGGAGGGGCGCTGATTGTCCGTTTCTGCCCTCCTCTGATGTCTGCGCCCTAGGCGGTCGCCTAACTTGGCCTGATGTTAGCACGGGCTCTGGCAGCTCTGCAGCCAAAGGGAAACTTCCCTTCAGGGGGCCACAGGGTGGAGGGCAGTGAACTGCCCAGTGCCATTTTGAAGCCAGTCTTAGCTCCATCCCCCTCCCACGAGTGAGGGCAAAGGAGGAGGGTCCACACAGGCAGCCCCTCCCTGGCAACCACTCATCACCAGATCCCCCCTTTGAAGTGGACCGAGCAGGCTTGAAGGGCAAAGCCCCCCCCCCCCCGGGAGAGTGGTGGGCGCACCACAGACCATGCTCACATGTTGAGGTTCCCTCAGAATGAGCATGACAACGTCTAGATCATAGAACCATAGAGAGTTGGTTCATCTAGTCCAACCCCCTGCACAATGCAGGGAATTCACAAATACCCCACCCCACCCCCAGTGACCCCTGCTCTGTGCTCAGGAGAAGGCAAAAAACCACAACCCCTCCAGGATCCCCGGCCAAACTGGCCTGGGGAACAATTGCTTCCTGGCCCCAAAGTGGCAATTGGCATTTCCCTGGGCGTGTAAGAAAGGGCCACGAGAACTGAGCATCGATGCAACCCCCTTCCTGCCCTCCCTCTTAGGATCTGCCTCACAGAATCAGCAGTGCTGTCAGATGGCCATCAAGCCTCTGATGTCTGAAAACCTCCAAAGAAGGAGAGCTTATAAAACCATAAGAGTAGGAAGGGACCTCCAGGGTCATTTAGTCCAACCCACTACACCATGCAGGAAATTCAGGAATTTTAATCTGGGAGCTGCTTGCTTTCCATGCAGGGACAAATCAGCCTTGGTCATCTAGGGAAGCCCAGAACTGTGCATCTTTTCCAGAACTAGGTAGCAGTGGTGAATGCTGCGTCCTCTCACAGTCGTGGGTCCATGCAGTGCCAAGGATGGGCCCATGGCTCTGGCCCAGAGAGAACCGGGAGATACCAGCTCATGCCTCGGACAAAGAGTCACAGCTGGGAGTACTCACCCCTCTCCGACGCAAGCCAAGGTGCCAGTCCCGGGGATTGCCAAGGCCAGGAGAGCCGGGGGCGGGGGGGGGGGGGGTTGCCCAAGGGAAGCCACTAAAGGCAGCCGAAGAAAGGAGCCTGGGGACAGACCCCTCAGGCAGGGGTCTCCTTGGAGGCAGCGTGGGGTTGGGGGCTGTCCAGAGAGATGGATTTTGGGGTGTGGAGAAAGGGGAGCAGAGAGTGGGGGGTAGAGAGCCAGTCCGCTGAACAGCTTTCTCTTCCTCACAGGGGAAGAAGCCCTCACAAGGCCTGATTCTCCAGAAGAGTTAATAATGGGATGGATTTGCAGACTGTCTGGGCGTGGGGGGGGGGGGGGGGGAGGCACGCACAGGTGTGGTGGCACAAGGGAGGGGTGCTTCAGCTCCTTTGGCTGCAGACAAGCAGCCCTGACCCTGTGTGTGTGTGTGTGTGCGCACGCGCACGTGCACATGCGTGTGCATACGTCCGCGTGTACAGAGAGGAGATTGTGCAGCACAGAAAGTCACAGGAGAGGGTATTTGCCTCCTGTGTGACCCCCACCAGGCCTCACTCCTCCACTCCTTGTACAGCACCCCCTCCCTCCACAATGCTGGACAGGTGCTGAAGCCGACAACTGCAGAAACACACACCTCCTGGGGGCGGGGGTGGGGGTGGGGGTGGGGAGAAGGGCCCCTCAGACCAGGGGAAGAGCATTGCCAATGCGGAGCCCTCCTCTCTGGCCGCTTCCTGCCACAGCCTTTTGGAGACGGGGCAAATGGGGGAGATAACTCAGGCCTGCCTTGGGGGTGGGGTGGGGGAGAGATCTCCTGAGGGAATGTGGGCTGTTTTGAGTCTGCTCTCCTTCCCTCATGGCTCTGCCATGCTCCCAAGGAGTCAGCAATGAATGCTGAAAAGGCCCAGACAATCCCGGCCTTGTCCTCCCCTGCCAGGCAGTGCCATCCACAGCCCTCTCCGACACGGTCCGGCTGGGCCTTGCAGGGTCACGCACCACAAGAGTCTTCAGGGCTTCTCGGACGGACGGTGCACAGAGCGGCACCAGCAGCCACGGCTATGGGACTCTGCCTGGCTGATGTGTTGCGACACAGACACTATCCTGTTGCACTGGAAATGGTATAAAAGGGTGTTGTGAGGTTAAGGTCTGGAGGGGATGCAGTCAAGAGTAATATATTTATTTATAATTTAAGTTTACACACAGAGCTCAAGGCAGTGAACAACAGCAAAAATATTCATAAATTAATAAAACAATTCCAGCAGTTTAAATAAAATATGACTAAAACATTCTCAGATGGCACTAAAACATCAGAATTCCGAATTGTATCAATGTCTTGCGGGGGAGGTAGAGGGGGGGGAGGGAGTGCCAGTCAGACGGTGCTCCGTCGCTGTCCTCAGCCTCTCTGCCTTGCAAGCCCTGCAGAACTGCATCGGGCCCGGCGGGGCGGATGTCATTCCTCAGAGAGTTCCAGCAGGCAGCAGCCAGGGCTGAAAAGGATGGGGATCACCACCACCACCAGGGAGTCCTCTGCAGAACGTAGTGCTCTTCAAGGGACATGCCAGAGCATAGGCGTCAACTTCAGGGGGGCTGGGGAGCTGGAGCCCCCCCCCCCCCCCCGAACTTTTCCAGGAAGTGCTGAGCCTCCCCCGGAGAAAATGGCCTGTGATGTCTCTGGCCCAGCCCCCCACCCCTCGGGAAATTGGAAAGACTATGCCCTTGTACCAGAGGAGGTGGACCCCGGACTGCTTAGGGCCTTGAAGGTCAGTACTAGAACCTTGAACCTGACTCGGTACTCCATTGGGAGCCAGTGCAGCTGATGGAGCACTGGATGAATGTGTGCTGTCCGTGATGTTCCAGTTAGGACCCATGCTGCCACATTCTGGACCAGCTGGAGTTTCTGGGTCAGTCTCAAGGGTGGCCAGGTGTACAGCGAGTTGCAGTAATCCGGCCCGGAGTGATTATTGCGTAGATTACTGTGGCTAGGTCCGGGCGAGACAGGAAGGGGGCCCATTGCCTCACCTGGCGTAGCTGGACGAACGCCAGCTTGGCAGCACTTGTGATCTGGGCCTCCACCAATAAGGAGGCATCCAGAACCATGCCCAAACTCCTGACAGTCAGGGCCAGTATCCGGGGGGGGGGGGCGCACCATCAAGAGCAGGGAGTTCTGTTACCCCTGCCCCAAGTCCCCCTCCCCCCGCCACAGAGCCTCCTCCGTCTTCATTGGGTTCGGTCTCAGCCGGCTCTTTTCCAACCATGGCCTCCCGTCCCTCAGCTGGGTTTTGTGGGGCACTGTCCAGGCCGCCCCCGTCAGCAGCTTCAGCTGGGTGACCTCATCAGCATGCTGGTGGCACCCCAGCCCCAAACTCTGCACCAGTGGGGGGGCACATATAGATGTTGAACAACAGTGGAGAGCGGATTGCCCCCTGAGGGACCCCATGGGTTGGGGGTATCTGGCTGACATCCTCTCTCCTAACGTCACCCTCTGTCCCCAACCTTGGAGAAGCGAGGGGACCACCCCACAGACTCCTCCGTCTCCCTTTAGCAGGATTCTGGATCCACAGACGGAGGGAGGGACCGTGGCTACCTGAATACATGAAGGCCTGGCAGGTGACAGTTCTGTGGATTTCATTTCAACGGGAACAAATATCTGAAAACAACCCAAAACCAAAAGCCACTTCGTGACCTTTTATTAAGATGAACAAAAACAACCCAACACAACATGCAAGCTTTGTATTATCCAGAATTTCCCATCAGGCTGGCTATTAAAGAAGAAATGGCTGCGGGGGGGGGGGGGGGGAGATCTCAAGCCCCCCCTCCAGGCTGCTGCAGTCTGTCTACAAAGGCTTGCCTGGGAAGGAAGCCCCCGCTGCATAAAATAAATTTCTGAGTAGACTCGCCATGTGGCTTTGCTTCCAGAGTCTTGCACAGATGGCATTCTGGGAAGAGGCAGCAGCAGCAGTAAGAAACAGAAGCCCACAAGTTAAGAGCTGGCATTGACCTGGCTGCGACGCCCCTTAACAAGGCGGAGAGTGAAGGAGGAAGTGCAGCTCTTCTCTGAAACTGGCGACCCAGCAGATTGTGAAGCAGTACAAACTCCGGGGGGGGGGGGGGGGGGGGAGAGAGACAGAGGCCAAAGGGTGGGCAGGCCAGGCGGGTGGTGTCAGGTATGCTGTCATATCCCGCCCGGGAGTTGAGACTTGACCAGTGACCCCACCCGCTGGAATGTGCTCATGTGCTGTTTAGCTGTCTGGCTTCCTTATCACGCCCCGCTTTCTTCCGCTACGCTCCCAGCTTACTTGCTTCGCTCCCAGCTTGTTCAAGGTCTGGGACAAATCCTCCCCTATTATGTTATTCCTTTTGCAGCTGCTCTTGAAAACATTTAGTAGAAGTTCCTTGGGAACAAAAAGCATAATAATCTATTTGCCGCCATTTCTGTGTGAAACCTGTTCGGGGGCTGGAATAACCTTTTACGTTTTATGATTGGTTTAGATGCAGTGAGGGGGATTCCAGTTGCTTAGTATAAGACTGTTTGTTTACAATAAAGTCATTACTAACAGGAAAAGTGTAACCATGCCAATAAGAACCTCTTTGCAAATAAAGGACTTTCTGGTTAAGGAGACCTGTTGCAGACTGCATCTTTTGGGACAATCTCACAGGTGGGCGGGTTCTTTATTTGGGGCTGGGTTGTTTGGGCTGCTCTTAAGGCTTCTGTTCTCAGATAGTGCTTATCTGCATGTGGGTTTTTCACAGAGACATGAAAGGAGCCCTTTAACCTAGTTTCCCGTTCCTTAGTTTTGAAATAGCCCATTCAATGCAGATTCACTTCACAGCGTTTCTTGGGGGGGGGGGGGGGTTGTTTTTGTGCACTTTATACTGGAATGCCTTGAGTTGTGGGGAAAGGCAGGCTGGGAGTATTTCCATCTTAGCTCCCTTGGGTGGAGAATGCTGACTGGCAGGGGAACAACCAGGAGTCCCAAAAGACAGAAACACCAGTTTGCTGGTCAGAGCTTTCTTTGGAGGAGCAGGCTATGAGCAGGTGCTGGGGGCCAGATCTCCCGTCTCCTCAGATCTCGGAAGCTAAGTGGGATTGGCCCTGGATGGGAGACCACCAAGGAAGTTCAGAGGAGTCAGCCCTGTGAGTCTGTGGCTGCAAAACAGTAAAAAGCCCAGTAGCACCTTTAAGACTAACCAACTTTATTGTGGCATAAGCTTTCGAGAAACACAGCTCTCTTTGTCAGATGCATGGAGGATATTGAAGAAACTGGCCAGAGATATATAGGTGATAAGGGGAGGGAGGAGGGGTATAAATGTGGGAGACCTTTGGGGGGCAGTCTGTAACTGGGACCACAGAAATGTAATCCACCAATTTGGAGAGATTGTAGAGGAGTGGGTAGCAGGGTGAGGTTCCCTCTGTGTTTGGCACATATAGCTTGCAGGGTGTCCGTTCTATACACTTTTGAACCTGTGCCTGACATTTCCCCCAAAAGCACTTTCCTGGCTTGACCTTAGTCCCGTTAGGTTTGGACTGCTACAGTAGCATTGGTTCTCCTGGGCTTGCAAAAATGCCCCCTCACCACCTTCAATTTCTGCTGCTGAGATTCTCTGGCGAGACCTTAGTCCTGTTGGGTTTGCAGTGGCACTGGTTCTGCTGGGCTTGCAAAAATGCCCCTCACCTTCACTTTCTACTGCAGAGATTCTCTGGGGCTTTGATTCTGCTCTGCTGGGCTTCTATTGCCCTTACTTTTTTGCTGTTTTTTCCACCTCCATTGGAAACAATGGAGGATGGGGGCACCTTCTGAGGGGGCTGTAATGTGGACCCTGTAAATCCAGTCCTCACCAAACTTGGGAGGGGAAGCAAAGGAGAGTCAGCCAGATATCCCCAGTGTATTTGGAGTGTCTAACTTACATAGGATCCATTCTATGTACTCCTGAACCTGCACCTTTCATCTCCCCAGGAAGCCGTTTCCCAGGAGCACCTTCTTTGGGTGGCCGTAACTTGAACACCATATATCCACTTCTTACCAAACTTGGAGTGCACGTAGGGAAGAGTCAGCCGGAGATTCCCTGCAAGTTTGGTGTTTCTAGCGCACCAGGGGCTGTTCTATTGCATCATGAACCTCATGAACTGAATCAGTCCATTTGGCATAAAAAAGTTCATAGTGGGTCATGGTTTGCAAACCAGGGATGCTGCAAATCACGAACTGAACCACATTTTCCTGGTTTGTGCCCATCCCTAAAGAAAACGTTCTCTCTATCCACCCTCTGCTCTAGGCATAATTTTATAAACCTAATATTTTTTCTAATCTGAAAAGTCCCCGACTCTTCAGCCTTTCCTCATAGGGAAGGTGTTGCAACCCCCTCTTCATTTTGGCTGCCCTCCTCTGCACTTTTTCCAGCTCTGCAGTGTCTATTTTGAGATAATGACCAGAACTGCACAGTCTTCCAAATGAGGCCGCACCATAGCTTTATACGAGGCATCACAATATTTGTTTTATTTTCAGTCCCTTTCATAGTAATCTCCAGCAAGCGCAGAGTTTGCCTTTCCAGCTGCTGCCACACACTGGACTGGCACTTTCACTGAGGCCTCCGCCACAGCCCCAAGGCCCCTTTCCCCATTTCAGCAGGCTGAGACCCCATCACCGTAGGCTTGGCTCGGGACAGACATCACACTCACCTGGCCTTTGGACCCCCTTTTTAAAATGGGATGCCACATCTGCTGCTCTCCAGTTCCCTGGCAGAGAGGCTAATTTTAACGAGTTCTGTAGACCAGTTAGTAGATCAGCTGCTTCACATTCAAGTCCCTGAAGGACTCGGAGAATTACTGGCTATTGAATAGCCTGATAGTCCCAGAACTTCATCTATCTGTTGTTGGGTGGCCGGTCAGACTCTAGTCCAGGTGATCTGGACCTGGCGTTGCAAGCCGTGGCTGGTTGGCTCAGGCAGAGCCGACTGAAATTGAATCCGACGAAGATGGAGGTCTTGTGCCTGAGTCAGAGTGGACCAAGGGTAGGGATCCCTCTCCCAGCCTTCGATGGGGTGCCGTTGGTACCAGCATCGGAGGTGAGGAGTTTGGGAGTGCTCCTGGACCCCTCATTAACGATGGAGGCCCAGGTAGCAGCCACTGCAAGGTCAGCCTTTTACCATCTCCAGCTGATCAAGCAGTTGGTTCCCTTCCTTGAACGCAACGAACTGGCTACGGCGATCCATGCTCTGGTCACCTCAAGATTGGACTACTGTAACGCTCAATACATGGGGCTGCCCTTGTCCCAAATCTGGAAGCTGCAGCTAGTGCAGAATGCAGTGGCGCAGCTGTTGCTGGGTCTCCCTGTACAGGAGCGCATTCAGCCCGCCTTAAAAGCACTGCACTGGCTGCCTATAGCATACCGGATAAAGTTCAAGGTGCTGGTGCTTACCTATAAAGCCCTATATGGCCGGGGACCGATCTACCTGAGGGACCACCTCAGTTCCGCAGGGCCTGTAAGACGGAGCTCTTCTGCCAGGCTTTTGGGGCCGCCCAATAGTGATATCTTGGCCCTGGCCCAATTGAGAACCTGCCAGCCCGAACGTTGTCTGACCGTCTATATTGGTTAATATCTCAGACGCTACCCCGATAAAAGAAGAAACACCATCCTGTTGTGGGGTGTGTTATTTGTTGCTTTTGTATTTTATATGTTTTATGATACTGTATTTTAATGTATGTTGGTAGCCGCCCTGAGCCCTCCGGAAGGAGGGGAGGGCGGGATATAAGTTGAAATAAATAAATAAAATCTCTCATTGCTTGAATTTGACTCAGTCCTCAGACTCCCTCCTGGAACCTGGTGGCTGTTGTGTGGGTCCAGGCCTCCTACTTCCCACAGTAGACAGAGAGGTCTTTAGCAGTCCTTTCATTCCTTTGTCCTCTTAAGGACAAAGAGCCTTGTGCTGGCTCTCAGCTGGGGCCCTGCCACCACCTGATGGTGGAGAGGGGCTTGTACTTCTGTGCCGGGGTATCTGCCTGCCTGGCAGCAAGAGTCTCTGGTGAAGCAGGGTCAGTCAGAACCAGCTGCTCCCCTGCCTTGTCCAACGCTGCTGCTTCAGCCCCTGAAGCCTGGTCACCTCCCCCCTCCCCCCAGGCTCCTGCTGCTCTTGCCACAGTGCATTTCCTGCACCGGAGTGTTCATGCGCCTCCCCCCCAGGAGATCTCCCACACCAGAAGGAGCAGGACGGAACGGCCCTCGAGTGGCCCTGACTCCTCAGCCACAGCAGACAGAAGGGAAGGAGGCTCCACCTTCCTCGTCCAGCACCTGTCCCTGCTGCTGAGCTGCCCGCCGTGGCCTCCATGCTAAAGAGGAAGACCTGTGGCTGCTCTGGAGCCAGGGAGGAAAGCGCTTGCTGGATCTGGAAGTGAAACTGCCAAGTGATTCTTAGGGCCTGCCCGCCTGCACACACACACACTGGGGTGTGTATGAAGGCATACCCAGGCCATAATTGTACCCAAAATTACCTGTTTCAAGTTGGCTCAGGGACACCCACAGTACTCCTGGAATTCCAGGTCCAAGGATGATTTATCTCCCAGAATGTCAGGCGTATTCTGGGGTTTCAGGGACGTGCAAGGATACCGAATGTGAGACCTGATGGTCAGGCAGACCTGGCCTCCACCCAGGGCCCCTTAAATCTTAAAAGGGGAAGGGCCAAAGGAGCCCTGGACTGACCACACCAGCATGGCATCTGCCCCGGCCAGAGTACAGCAGCACATTGGCCAGGATTGCTTGAATTCCCGGCTTTCGCTTTTAAAGTCTCTCACTCCTCCACTTTTGAAGAGTGCCTTTTCTTTCATAACTCTACAGTGGAAGAGGCTGGAGCATCCTTCATTTGCCCCTGCTGCCTCCACGGGGGGAGGGGGGGACACAAATAGTGGCCCTGGAGTGTCAGCACAGCCCCCTAGAAATACTGGGGCGGGGGGAGGAATCCTGAACCAGTAACAAGACTTCTGAAAAATCAGGATAATGAAAACAGTGCCCTGCTGACACTCCCTCCAAGAGAAGAGAGGGCCTTGGTTTCTCTGTCTCCTGCATCCACAATAACCATCTAGCGCCACCAGTGTGCATGAAGAACAGACATCTCCCCGCCCCCGCCCTTGATGACCTGGCCAGAGAAAAGAGATAAACCAGGCCCAGCCTGTAAGCCGCCCTGAGCCTGCGCACAGGGAGGGCGGGGTACTGAATGAATGAAAGAATGAATAAATAAATTGGCTTCGTCACTGTTGTTTAATGTCCATTGAGGCCAAGGATGTTTGACCAGAGACTCCCCCCACGTGTTACAGAAGTGAGATGCCCCCCTCCCCTTCATTCCACGTTCACAGACTTCCAGCAACTGATTTCTTAGCCTCTGAAGCTTCACAAAAATATCTCAGCCTCTTACATGAGAGGCCTTTTGTACAAAAGTTTTGTGCGACGAAATCCCGAAAGAAGCCCCTGATAGCACTGGCCCTGCCCACGGGACTTCCCAGGGAAGCTCCAAGCTGAGCCACTGCCTAAGCCCTGCCTAAGCCTGGGGGGGGGGGGGGGTGTCACTGGCCAGGGCCACAGCAGGGCTGCAGTGCACCCAGCCCTCCCAGGGGGGGGGGGCGTGCTATCCTCACCCCAGCCTGCAGGAATGGAGGACTGCTGGGGAAACGACAGCTATGGGGAAGGTGCCCTGCCCCTTCTTGCTCCTTACAACTGCTTGGCTCAGGATGCAGGCAGAACACAGGATGTGGGGCTCCCCCCAACCTCCCCTTCTCCCACCCCCAGCCACCCACTGGAGGAGTTCCAGCTGGACAAGCCAGCTTAGCTTAGGGGGGCCTGGCCACGACAGGAATGGCCCTGCAAGCGACCGCTCTTCTTCAGCCAGGCCCCTGGTCCACAAGGAGGCCCAGGCCAGGAGCCGGTGGGGCAGGCCCCTTTACTCCCGGCCCCTCTCCCTCCCTCTCTCCCTTGGGCCACACGTGATGCAATGTTGGGGGGGGGCTGCGCAGGGGGTCTCGGGCTCTTGCCAGTGGAGCCACTTTCAGAGCAACTAGTAACGCAACCTAGATTTTGTCCTAAAAGCTGAGACGAAGAGGAAAAACGGGAGTGCTTGAGATAAACAGCACACAGCTGGCTGGCTGGGTCCCTCTGACATGGGCAAGATGTTCCTGTTAATGAGACACACCATGCAAGGAGGAAATTATGCTCAAAAGTTAAATTAATATAAATCGAGGACTAAAGTACAGTACCATGAACTCAACTAACCAAGTGACTGCTGGGAAATGTGTACAGCACAACCCTTTGAGCAGGTGTCCCCCCCCCCCGCCCCTCAGTAGATGTAGAGGCGGTCTGAGATGGCGGCAGGCATGTGGGTCATGACCTGCATGCGCAGCCACCAGTAGTAGTCCATGGGGTGGTAGCGGGTGTAGGGCGAGATGGACATCAGGGCGTGCGCAATGCTCTCGATCACAGGGGAGGTGTCTGAGGAGCCGCTGCTGCAGTACGACTCCATCTTGGCAATCTGCTCGTCAAAGTACTTCCGGCCGTAGTCGCGACGGACGATCTCGGGCAGTTCGTCCCACATCTTGTCCGCAATGGCCTGGATCCGTTCGGGGCTGTAGAGGCTGGTCCCGGCAATGAAGTTCCCGGGCTCCACGATGCAGACCTTCACATCATGGGGGCGCATCTCGTAGCGCAGGCAGTCAGAGAAGGCCTCCACCCCAAACTTGGTGATGCAGTAGGGGGAGCGAGCGGGGTTCGCCATCCGCCCCATCATGCTGCTGATGTTCACCACACGGCCTGGCCAGGGAGAGCTTGGAGTGAGTGAGTGAGGCCCCCGCGTTAGCCCCGGAGGAGGAGGAGGAGGACAGTCCTTCCTCCCTCCCTCCCTCCCTCCCCCCAGGAGCAGGTGGGTCTGAAGGGCCCCTGGGCTGTCAGGGCCCAAAAATGCTGTTGCGTAGCAGAGCTGAAACTTGCTGCTGCCGCCGCCAGGACCAGGGTGTGGGAGAGCAAAAATACTGGCGGCGGCAGCGTCTGCCACCCCGCAACCACCACCACGAGACCAAGGAAGGAAATGGCTGGGCCCTCCTCCCCTCCCGCAGAAGGCGGGTCACGCCCACCTGCTCTTTCCTGCTCCAGCTGGGTTTCCATGGCAGCACAGCCGCTGCTCCTTCTCCCTCCATCCTTGGTGGAGGGCAGTGCTGGGGCGAGCCAGGGGCCCTGCTCCCCCCCCCCATCTGCCCCTGCCTGGGTGTGCCAGCAATGGCCAGCCCGGGCCCATCCCCGCGCCATCGGATCCCTGGCCTTTCGGGGCCCTCCTGCCTGACGGACGGGCCAGCTGTGCGCCTACCTTTGGATCTGCGGATGAGAGGCAGGAAGGCCTTCGTGGTGCGGATGGTCCCCCACAGGTTGACCTCGGCCACCTCTTTGTAGGTGTCCATGCTGGTGAACTCAACCTCTCCAAAGGTGGAGACCCCGGCATTGTTGACCAGGCCCCAGACTCCTGGAGGAGGCAGCAGAGCAGAGCGGAGCAGAGAGGAGTCACCCCCTGTGGCCTGGGGGGGCCTAGCCCCGACACTCTCCACTCGGGCCGGGAGGGGGCTCCTCGGGAACAAGGACGGCCCAATTCCACCCTAGCCCCACTGGGCCCCCCAGACCTTCCCAGCTGGCTCCTCAGTGCTGGGCTCTCCAGGCCTTCCCCAGGCCTCTCCCCGCGTACCTTTCTGCGGATCCTTCAGGGTGCTGGACACGTAGTCCACCGCACGGGCCACATCTTCGCTGTCACAGACGTTGAGCTGTACAGTTCTCATCCGGTCGCTCTTCATGCTGTCGAGATCCTTGGAGCCGCCACGGCCTTGATCCTGGAAAAGGGAAAGATTTCATTCCATCGCCAGGAGGCAGGCAGGCTGAGCTGGGCGGGCCCAGAGCTCTTGCCCCAAAGCACCGAGCTGGCTGCCCAAGGCAGCTCCCCGCCTTCGGGGCTTCCTATCTGTGCCATAACCTCCATCCTCACGGAAGGACTGGGTGGTACAGTCTGCACGGAGCACACAAGGAACCGTGGCCCTCGTGCCCTGCTCTCACCCCCCCCCCCAGAAGGAAGGAGTCCGGTGGCACCTGGTGCTGGGGACAACACCCCACGTGGCCAGAATCATGGATCAGGGCCTCTGAGGTCAGGCACGGATGTAGGTGGCGAGGGAGAACGGGAACTGTGGGGCCCAGGGGCCGTGAAACACAACATGAGTGGCCGGGGGAAGGTGGCACTCCTCCACAGAGCTGCAGCACGCACGCACACACCCCCACATCCCGGGGGGGGGGGGGGGAGACATTTCTGGGAGCAGACTCCTCCTAGCCTTGCTAAACTAATCCCTTAGTCAGGGGTGAGAACTCAGCCACAGGCGCCTCCCTCTTGAATCCCAGGCGTGATTCCCAGCAGGACCTGGGACCTGGGGGGGGGGGAGGGGGAAAGACCTTCCTTCTCCAGCTGCTGGAGCCACCCCCCCCCCCCTCAGGGCAGCACTGCTAGTAGCTAGCTAATCGCTGGCATTGCCCCCGGGGAAGAGGGACTCCCCTTCTTTTGGTCCCGTTTCAGCTTTGCAAGGAAAGGAGCACAGGCAGGCCTCCCGCAGCAATTCACAGCTGGCCCCTATTTTTTCCTCTGCCTGCACCCCGCCCCGCCCCACCCCAGCCCTGTGGGTGAGTATGAGTGAGTGAGTGAGTGAGGATGTCCCTTCATGCATCCAACTATGAGCTGGCAGAGGGAGCTCTGCCCCCCCCCCCCACAAGCCCCACCGGCTGTCTCCCCTGAGGCCACAGAGGAGAAAGAGGGGGCAGGAAACGCCCCCCCCCCCCGAGGGACGGGGACTTCTTCTCCCCCCAGCTGTAATCTAAGCAGCTCCCTTTCTGCATGGCTCCAAGGAGGAGAAGAGCTCTCAAAGAGCCTTGTCGGGGGGTGGGGGGGGCAGCCCCTCATCTTTTCATTCGCCTCCTTCTCCTCCCAGGGCACACGCCACGACGTGGACTTCCGGGGCCGGCTGGATACACACAGGACAAGAGCTTTGCTCCCCTGAAGTCCCCTGAAGCACAAGGCGGCCGCAGTCTCTTGCCTGCTTGGCCCAGCCTGCCCAGTGTGCCCCCCCCCCCCCAATTCTGGGAAAGAGCAGGAATGAGCCACGGGCTGGGGTGGGGAGACACTGGCAGCCTCAGGAGCGGCCTGGGCTTTCTCGGAGCCTGTCCCTGCCTCCCTTGGCTACTCTGGCACGAGAAGCATTGCTGGGTGGGGGAGGGTGGGTTTGCGTATGTCTGTGCGAGGCCTGAGGAAACCTGTTTCGCTGTACCTGAGGAAGCGTGCATGCACACAAACGCTTATACCCAGAATTAAACTTTGCTGGCTTTAAAGGTGCCACTAGGGACTCAAATTGTGTTCTATGTCTATATGTATCAGAGACGGGGGGGGGGGGATGGGGGAAAGAGGACCACCCATTCCCCCCCCCCCCCAATGGTAAACACAGCAGCAGCAGCAGCAGGCGGCCCCCGGGCCAGTTCAGGAACTCCCTCATCCGCCCAGCCTGGGGGTGGGGTGGGGGGGGTTTGCCTGTGCTTCGGGCAAAGCGGACCCCCTGCCCTGCCTGGCACCCCCCACCCCCCTCCGGACGACCCGCCCAGCCCTTGACCTCATCCTTAGGCTTCGGATTCCTGCCCCGCTCCCACATGCTGGGATGGGCCACGCGTGTGCAGGGGAAAGCAAGCCCCCACCACTAAAGGCCCGGCCCGCCCTCCTCCCCACTTGGGCTGTCCAGCACGAGGAGGGGCAGCAGCCTTGTGCCCAAGCTCTTCTGACCCGTGGCCCCCATAATGCCAGCACGAGAGGGGTGCCAACACTGGCCTCAGAAGTCCCTGGAGAAGTTACCGGGGTGGGGGGGATGCGCGGCAGACATAGATGCCAGCGAGGTTGCTCTTCCAGGCTGCCGCTTTGTCCAGGGAAAACCCCCTGGAGCTCTGGCCTAGAGATGAGCCATGTGGCTAAGGAGCACCGCCAGGCCCACCAGAAGGTCACAGAGGCCAAGGGGCTGCCACCGCCTCCCCCACCCCCCGCGGCCCAACACCCACCTCCCTTCCCCTCGTGGCCCTCCCCACAACCCTTTTGGCCCCAAAAGGGGCTTCCCCGCCTCCTACCTTCAGCAGGCAGCCCGCGTAAATGATGAAGCCCTTCTCATGCAAGTACTTGGCGAGGGCGAAGCCAAAGCCTGAGTCGCAGCCAGTGATGAGGACAGGTCGCTCGCCAATCTGGAAGGAGGCCCAGACACAAGGAGGACGCTGAAGGGTGGGCGAGAGGAGGCCTCTCTGCTCAGGGCCCCCCACCCCCAGGCTGCGCTCTCCCTCTCCCCCCCTCGCCACACCAGTCAGCTAAACGGGCCCTACTGGAAGGTACCTTTGCTAGCTTTGGGCCAGTCTCAGATCCTGTTCGAAAGCCGGAACCCTCCCCGGGGATTCTGGGGCCTCTCTCCACCTGCCTCCACACAGGTTTCCCCAGCTGCCCCTGCTGGGGACCTTGGCCACGTTTGGAATGGCCACGCAGCAGGTATGAAGCTATCCCTGAAGCACAAGGGGCTCTCTCTTCCAGGAGCATCTCAGTGCCAAGGAGCCCTCAACACAGACCCACAACCCCTCAGAAGGGTCAACAGGTACCCCCAGGGAACCCCCCCCCCCTCATTCATCACTAGTAGCAGAAGATGAAGAGATTGGGTGTATGCCCCGCCATTCACTACCCGAAGGAATCTCAGAGTGGTTTACAGTCTCCTTCCCCTTCCCCTCCCCCTCCCCACAACAGGCACCCTGTGAGGTAGGTGGGGCCGAGAGAGCTCTCTCAAGGACGGCTCCTGAGAGAGAACAGCTCTGAGAGAACTTGTGACTGACCCAAGGTCACACTGGCAGCTGCATGTGGAGGAGGAGGAGAAGTGGGGAATCAAACCCGGTTCTCCCAGATCAGAGTCCGCGCTTCTAACCACCACACCAAAGGGGAGACCATCCCGAGGGGCCACAGTGTCAGAGCAGGGAGTCAGCCACTCCCTCCAGGGCCTGGCAGGGTGGCAGAGCACCGGGCCCCAGCATTCGGCGGCAGCGGGGTCAGCCAGGCCCCTGCAGACCGCACCGGCAGTCCCGTCCTGTGCCGCTATCAGCCTTTTGGGGGTATCCAGAGTAGGAGAGAAGAGCCAGAGTCCAGGAGCACCGTCAAGACTAACCAAATATGCGGCGGCGGAGGAGGAGGAGCGTTCGGGGGTCGCTGCTCACAAGATGCTGGCAGTCTTTCAGGTGCGCCTGGACTCTTGGCCTCTGCTCCAGATGATGACCCATTCTGGCATCTCAAGGCAGACTGCTTCGGGCCATGGACATTCCGGGCTGCCACGCAGCCCAGTGGCCCTGCCACCTCCCAGGCCAGCCAGTGCCTGTCCTCCCCTACTCACGTCCTCTACGTCTGTCCCGTAAGTCCGCCTGCTCGTCTGGGTCAAGACAGAGAAGGAAACCTCCGGCAGGGGCCTGCAAGAGAGAGAGAGACCACAAGTTTCCACAAGTCGAATGGAGAGGCAAGCAGAGCCAGCCTGCCTCTCACTGGCACTAGGACATGCACACACACGCGCACACGCACACGCAGCACGCACCCCTGCTGGCATGGCAAGGGGCTCTGGCCATTCCCAGCCAGAGAGGGGGTCACCCTTCAAGGGCAGTTCAGAGCAGCCCTCAAGGCACACAGAAGGGAGGGAGGGCTTTGGCTGCCACGGTAGAGCCCAGCCTCTTCTCAAGGCAGCTCTGCCCCCGCCCAGAAAGTGGCTCCAGCACCACCCCATGCTGCCATCTCTCCCCGCAAGCGGACACGGCAAGGCCAAGGAGCCACCAGAACCGCAGCCCAGGCATCCCTTCATCTGGTAAACCTACCCCGGAGAAGCGGCATTTTGCCTCCACTGAGCCTCAGACTTTGCACAGCCCCTGACAAACTGACCTCCCGTAAATTGGACAGGACAAGGAAGCAAGGGGGGGGGGGGACAGGTTATCCCTCCACTTCTTTGCCGAAGGTTCATTCACATGTCCTCCCCTGGGCCAGGCGGCCCTCTGGACACGCCCAAGCCCACCCTCTCCATCCCAGGAAACTCAGGCTGATTTTTTGTAAGCCAAGAGAGCAACTCTTTGCTGAGGTATGGCTTGAATTACAGCCTAAAGGGAAACCGGGACCTTCAGAGCGCCCGGGCAGCTTGCTTGGTGGCCCCACAACAGACCCATTTTCTGGAGGGAGGCTCCAGCCTCTTCTCCCCCCTCCAAAGGGCCCCTTTCCCCATCCTGCCTCTCAGCAGCTCCTGGGTGAATGGAGAGCAAAACATCAGATTGTACCGAATGAGGCCAAAATCTTCCCCTTGGAGCTGGTGATGAAGCCCAGGCCCTCGCCTGGTGCCTGCCCCACATGTACCTGGAAAGGAGGTAGTGAGTGGCCTCAGTGATGTCAACTCCCCCTCCCCCCCCCCCCCCCGCATGTCTCCACCCCAGTCCTGGCAACCCTAATGCTGAACTTGAATTACTGCCACTTCAAGCAATACTAGCCTTTATGATTTAAACATCATTTATGATCGGTACCAAGTGTAGGGAAAGGGGACTGTGTGTTTTCACCTTTTCTTTGCTTCCTTGCTCAGTCTGAAATGCGTGAACAGAACGTGTGTGAGATTTCTCATCATTTATTAAACTCTTCTATATTTTAAATGTTCTGAGTCTGGTCTCTGGGAAAACACCATGCCTGTTTGGGGTCTCGAGGTCTGAAGTGTGGTAAGGCGAGGAAGCAGTTCACCACCCTGCTGCATTGGGATGTGGCTTGTGGGCACGTGGCAGGAGGTGCCACGGACCCCGTGAGTAGCAAGGCAGGTACCAAGTCCTGGGTGGCAAGGACTACCCAAGCTTGCTTTTGCCCCCCCCCCCCACCTGGTGAGGGAGGGGAAGGGGCGGCATCCCTGAGCAGAGACCTGGGATGGGCTGCAGGGTTTCTCTGACCTCCTGGGGAACAGGGAAGGATTTCCAAGTCCATCCCTTCACAGGGCTTCAAGAAATGGATTCTCTAACTGCAAGATGAGGCTCTCCTGGGGGGGCATACCATCCAGCCGCTAATAAAAGCAACTCTGCCTGGCTCCCTGGTGCCTTCTGGAAATTGCTTTATGACTTTGCCACCAAAAAGACTCCCTTTCCCTGCTGCTTTCCAGGAGAGAGAGAGAGAGAGAGAGAGAGAGAGAGAGAGAGGAGCTGCTTGTTTTGGAGCATGGTGGAAATCTTCTTTCCACCCAGTTCCACGTAACCCACAAGACACCTCTTGGGCTCCATTTTAGGAAAGCTACAAACCTCAGACTGTTGCCCTGAAGCACCCCCCTCCTCACCGCTGGACAGCCATGGACTGAAGATGCCCTCGCTCTGAGCTGGACGGCCTCCACAGCCCCCGCCACTCAAGAAGGCGATGACTCCGAGGGGGGTGTGGTATGTGTTCCATCTTGTTTTCGCATCTGCCCTTATCTGGCAGAGGGGTCTTTATTGTTTGATGGAATTATGTATTGCTGTACATCCACCTGATAGATATTTGCATGGAGACCGGGGGCGGGGGCGGGGAATATCTTAAAAGCAGCATCTCAGTTGTCTTCCCGCCCCCCCCCCCCCCCCCCCGCCCCCAGAGTCAGCCTAGCTGGGGTTCTTCCCTGCCCCTCCCGGTGGGTCTCTCAGTCTGCCATTCCGAGGTTCTCCAGCCGGGCTGCCAATGCGTGTGTAGCCATGAGCTGCCCTCCCCGGCTGTCCCCGGTAGAGGAATCTGGCCCAGCCTGGGCCTCTCTGGCAACTGAGGGTCAACGTCCTGCAAGGCCGCAGAGGAAGCCACAAAGCCCACCTCTGGCGCCCCGTCCCCTCCCGCATCCAAAGGCCTTCGTGGTCCCAGCCCCACCCACCCCCATACCCAACGACCTTCGCTCCTCCAACTCCCAGACGTCCAAAGTCTCCCACACCTTCCAACAACATCCTCCGCCCCCCCGCCCTCTCCCCCAGCGCTTTCTCCTGAGCGACCCCTCCTGGATGTAGCTGCTGCCTCCCACCGGCTCGGTGGGGGCACCCCCCCCCCCGCCTTCCTGTGAGGTTTGGAGCACCAAGGACCCTGCCTGCCCCTCCCACCAAAAACATCCTTAAGGAGGTTCACTGGATGGAATGTGCGTGTGTGTGTCCCCCCCGAATCCATGCCCTCTCTCCTGTTTGGGATTTTAGGCCACAAGCTCCTGGGGGAAGGGACCAGTCTTCACAGGTCCTGCCCCCAAAAGTGCTTGGCACACTCCTGATGGCCCATCAGAGAAACAGACCCGAGCAGAAGCCAGCGCTTGGCACCAAGGGCTCCGGCCTTCCCTGACCATGCCAGGGGAGGAAACGCCAGGCTGCCCCCTGATCTCGACCCTTTCTGCACCTCCAGAAACACCGGGAGACTCTCTCCATGGAGCGTAAAGGGTCTCCTAAGAGGCCACGCCTCTTCCTGAGAACTCCCGGGAAGGCCTCACGCCAAAGGAAGGTGGCCCCGCCCCCCCCCCGGAACCTTGTTTTACAAAGCACTCTCAGGAAGCCCTGGCAGGCAAGCAGGCAGGCAGGCAGGCACTGGGGGCAAAGGGGGCCCAGGGGGCCGGCTGGTAGTGCTCTGGTCCCCAGAATGCCTGGGCAGCAGCAGAGAAAGACTTCAGGAAGAAGCTGCCCCTTCTGGCCTTGGCCCTGGAAGCCCGGAGCCCCCCCAAGGAGCCCTGCCGCCTGCCGAGGGAGGGGTGCAGAGGACGCTTGCCCTGCCGCCTCCGCCTCCCCCTCCCTGGCAAACAAGCACCGGGGGCTTGCCTCCCAGCAAGGGGCAGAAGGACACAGGCCCTCCTTTGGCCTCCTCCGAGGCGGGCTCAAGGGCCTTCCGTTGCTGCTCCCTCCAACATTCGGTCGGGCACCTGGGCCCACCCCCTGCAGCCCTGCCCTTCCTAAGAAAGGCCTTGCTGGGCCAAAGGCCAGCTCATCCCCAGCAGCCTCTGGGAAGCCCACAAGCCAGACCCCAGCAAGGGTGGCCTCCGTCACCAGAACCGGGGAGCTGAACCCCTCGGAGCAGCCGAAGCCTGGTTCATCGGGGCATGCCCAGAGAGGAGCCAGAGAAGCAGCTGTCCAGAGCACTCACCTGGCAAGCGGAAGATCCCAGGTTCAAGCCCAGCAAGACCAGAGACTCTCCGTGCATTTGGGTCAGGTCTGAGTCTGAGCCTCTCCAGCAGCACTTCAAGAGAGCCAGACTAGGTAGCTCTGCGATTCCAAGAGGCCTGAGTCCAGCCGCCAGACTCTGCAATCCCAGGAACCTCAGCTTGCCTCCAGAACCAGTGCTGCCAGACCTTCTGGCTGCAGCAACACCCAGGGAAAAGCTCAAGAAGCTCGCCAATGGCCCGGAGTGAGGAGGCGACAGAAGTCAGGTTTGGCCCAGAATCTGAATTTATTCTCGGCAGAGTACTCAGGGTTCTGCTGCTAGCTGGAGGTAGCAAGGATGGCGTTGATGCCCCAAAACAGCTGTCTGGAGAACCCTGGTTCCTTAGGCGGGGAGGGGGGGCCTCTCTTCCGTGCACTCAGGAGTGGTGTCTGCACCCCCTTTCTCTGCTCCCCCACTCCTCCCCCCTTGGTTACTTACCGGAGTGCGGCTGTGGCATCCTTGAGGTGGGGGCCTTTCATGGCCAGCCGGGCAAGAGGCCGGGAGAGCTGCGTGGCAGCGAGAAGGGTCGCCATGGGTGGGTCTCTCAGCAGCCAGGAGAGTCTTCTCAGCAGCTCTGCAAAAGAAGGCCAATCAGCTCTCCTTTATTTGCTCCCAGCATTTATGGCCTCGCTGACTCCAGTGCTTTCGCCACACGGCAGGGGAGGCCGCAGCCCTCCCCTCAGAGATAGCGAGAGGCTCACACCTGCCCCTTCCCATACCTGGTGGTCCTGAGGCAGCAACGCGGGGGGGGGGGCGGCTTCTCTTTCTGAACCCACACAAACTGAAGTGTGGAGCTTCGCGTGACTGGCTCTTCAGGAGACATACCTTTCCTCCCTTTGCCTCCCCAGAGTCTGAAGCCAGCCTCACGGCCTCCTTTGGGAGCCATCAGCCAGACAGCCCAAGTCACAGGAGCGCACCAAGAAGCCGGGCTGCCTGCTCTGATGGGCAGCCACCCAGGGAGGCCCTTCCCACCCCCTCCTCCTGCTGACTGAGCCTGGGACCTTCTGTACACCAAGCGGACATGCTAGCATGGCACCTCCCCGCTGGCAAAGGGCCCCCGACGGCTGGTTTGAGCCCTGGAAGGGTCATGGGATGGCACCGGTCACCCCTCCTGGGGCCTACAGCAGCTGAGAGGCTCTGACTTTCAAACAGGAATGGCACCCCTCCCCTTTTCCTCACTGCCACAGCCTCTAGCCAAATCACACACACACACACACCCCGTGCACCAGAATGCATGTTGTGGGACCTCACGATGGATCTGAACACTGCTGCTGCTGCTGGCCACCAGGACAGAGACGCCTGCCAAGCCCACGAGCACCCTGTGAGGAGCATTTTGTGCATGGGGTGCAAGCAAGGTTTTCGGGGGGGGGGGCATGAGCAAATAGTCAAGATCTGATTGGTGACTATGGGATAGAAACAAACAGGCTAAACAGACACACAACACCCCTGAGGTCCTCTGTGCAGGTGTCTGGCCCTCTCCTCCTCCAGCGTTCGGGGCCTCTGAGCCCATCCAGGTGGAGGAAGGAAAGCTGTTCAGCAGCAGTAGGGGCTGCCCCCCCCCAGGGTGTGGGGAGGGGAGGCACTTCTACCCCTGTGCAGTCTTGCTGGCCACAGCAATGGGGCATCACTCGGGGGTCACTGGGGTCACCCGGCCATGTCCGTGCCAGCAGCCCCCAAACCCCTTGGGACAGAAGGGTGGGTCACCTGTGCAGGCCAGACCTTGCCAGAGTGGCTTTCTGACCACTGAGGGGCCGTGGCTCCCTGGCTGAGCACACCTCCGTGGCACACACAGAAGGTCCCCAGCTGGAGTAGCCAAGACCGACCTGGGCAGAACAGGGTGGCCAGACGCAGCACAAGGCAGCTTCCGGGATTCGTGTGCTCCTTTCAAAAACCTCCGTCACACACAAGCCCCGGGGCGACTGCTGGGCGCCCTCTCTGGGAGGGGGCCCCCCTGGACTGCCCAGGGGCTGCCTGAGGAAGGGGCTCCCCCTCATCACCCCGCCCACTCATGGGTGGCCCCTCCTGGGGGGGGGGGAGGGGGCCTGGAGCGGGAGGGGGCACCTGCTGAGAGATGGCTGGTCCTTGTGCCTGCAGAGGCAGACGCCCACGGCCCTCCCAGGGGAGAGAAACCGGTTCTTCCCGTCATCGTCTCTGGGGAGCTGGGGCGGGCTCTGCCAAAGGATGACCGGCCTCAGAAGCCAGCCAGCCAGCCACCCGCGGAGCCACCTCCCCTCCCGGCATGGCTGATGAGCTGGGCCGGGTGGCGGGTGGGACTCACCAAACCGCCTTCCCAGCTGACTCTGCAGAGTGCTGATTGGCTGGCCCTGGAGGCAATCACACAGCTCTCCCCCCCCCATGTGCAGACAGAGGCAGTCAGTCTCAGAGAAAGGCGTCAGCCCACCCACCACACCTGGGGTCCCCAGCCCTTCTTCAGCCTTCTGGGCCCCGTGGGACGTGGAGCCAACCACAAGGTCTCCAGGACCGAGGGCTACCGGGTCTCCATCTGGTGAACGGGATCCTTTGTGGACCCACACACACACACACAACAGGCAGGGATACTGAGGAGGGAGGCAAGAAACTGGTACTGTCTGTTGTCATTTGGCAGACCCCTCCCCCCACGCTTAGGAAAGGGGGGGGGCGAGGCTGCTTTCTCTTGGCCACCCCCCTTTCATGGAGGAGCTCTTTCCTCCTGTGCCCAGCCAAGTTCACCCTGGGCTGCTGCTCCTTGCTGACAGTGGCAGTGGGTGGGTGGGTGGGTGCTTCAGGGCTGCGGAGGGGTCCCTGCTGCACCCCAGAGAGAGGCTCTGGCCGGCTCCTCCTGTGACCTGGCGTGTGCCAGGAAGGCGGAGAGCCCGGGGCGGCGTGTGCCAGCGCTGGCGTGAGGCTCAGAAGCAGCACGGGCACCCCCCCCCCCCCCCGCCTCTCTCTCCTCCCACCTCGGACAGTGCCCTGTCCTGCCTGCAGGTGGCAGGCACGGCCTGGGAGAGGGGGGGCATCCGCTGCCTTCCGGTCGGGAGACCAGTCTGGGGCCTGCTGGATGCGCCTCCCAGTCACCTGCTGCCCTCGGCACCGCCAGCCAGCCAGCCAGCCAGGAGAGCGCCCCTGGGCAAGGGCACCCCGGGAAGGCGCCGCTCCACCCAGCCCGCTGGAGGGGGGGGAGGGGGGCAGGCGTCGGCGGGGCAGCTGACCGGGGGGGGGAGGGCAACATGGAGGGCAGCAGCCGCGCCTGCCGCCGAAGCCCGCCTGTCTCCCCTGGAGGGGCAAGAGCCCCTCCATGCCTTGGCAAGAGAGTCACCTCTAAATTGGGGTGGGGGGTGGGGATCGGCAGCCCCATCGCCCTTCAGAGCCTCATGGGGGGGAGGGGGTGCTGAGCCGGCCCCGGTGCTTCATCCCTCCCAACCTCGCACGACCCCCCCCCCCCGCGCAGATCCCGGGCATTCGCAGCCACCCCCCACCCCCCGCACGCGCGCCCCGGCCTCCTGTTCTGCGGGGGGGGGGGGGGAGGGCGCCGCGCCCGACGGGACGTTCCCCCGGCAAGGTTGGCCAGGCTTTCGCGGCGGCTCCCTTCCCCCCCCCCGCCCGAGGAGGCCCCGGCGACCGGGGGGGGGGCTTTGGCGGCTACGGGGGGGGAGAGGGGGCGCCGCGGCCGGCCCCCTCCCCCTCGGGCGACCTACCTGCGGGCGGCGGGGCCTGGGCTCTCGGGCTCCCGCTGCGTCTCGGCGCGGCCCCGCCTGCCTGCCTGCCTGCCTGCCTGCCTCCCTCCTCCCCCCTTCCGGTCCTGCCGGCCGGCCGGCCAACCGACGGGCGCCGCGGACAGGCTGAGCGGGGAGGCTCGCCCCATGTGACGCAGGGCCCGACGACGACGACGACGCCCAGGCCGCGCCTCCCCCCCACCCCCGCGGGCCAAGCCAGGCCGTCTGCCACCGCCGGCGCCCCGGGGACTCGGGGGGAGGGGGGGGTGGCTCACCGGGGCGGGCGGGGCTGGTCCTGGGTCCGTCTCGCCGGGGCCGGGCTCTCCCCCTCCCTCCTCCTCCCTCCTCCTCCTCCACCTGCCGCCGCCCCCCCCCGGCCGAGGAAGTGACGTCACGGGCGCCCCCTCCCCGTCCAGGCGGAGCAGCGCGCGCAGGCATGGCGGCGGGGCCCGGGCGGCGCGGCGGGAAGACCTGGTCGCTGGCGCTGCTGCTGGCGGTGGTGGTGCTGCTGCTGGCGGCGGCGTTGGGCGGCGGGTGGCTCCTGTTGGGCGGGCTGGCCCCGCTGCTGCTGCTGCCGCTCCTGATCCTGCTCTGCCGCCGCCCGCCCCGTCTGGGCCGCCCCCTGCCCGTGAGTAGTTGCAGGACGCCAGGAGGAGGAGGGGTCTGGGGAAGGGAAGCCCCCCCCACGCCTCTCGGCGCCCCCCCCCCCCCACGCCCCGCGGCAGCAGCAGCGGCGGCGGCAGCCCCGACGGCCGGGCCGCTCCCTCGCAGGGGGCAAAGTCCGGAGGGCGCCTTACCGTTCTGGCGGGCCGAGTCAGGGCTGCTGCTCTGCGGCGGGCGCTCCAGCCCCCCCCCCCCCGGAGAGGAGGGGGGGGCCCGGACCTGACTCAGGGCCAGGCTTAAGCGAGGGTCCAGGGCCGGGCCTCCCCCCCCCCCCCCCCACATAGCTGGCCCGTGGAGGGGGTGGGACGCCCCGGACCTGCGTAAGCACCCCCTCCCGGCAGCCTTGCAGCCCCTGGCCGCTGCCTGAGTGGGGCCCCTTGTCTCGCTGCAGTCGCACTGGTGGCAGAGAGGGCGGGCAGGGCAGGCAGGCCCCCCTCCCCCGCAGCAGGGGGGCCAGGACAGCTGCCTCACAGGTTTGCCTGCACCCGCCAGGCCCTTCCTCCAGGGAGAACCCCGAGGCCTTTGGGAGGCAGACAGAGGAAGGGGGACTCTGGATTCTGCCCCCCACCCCCGCTTGTTAGGTGCACCAGGTGGGCCCGGCCTTGTAGCTTGCAGGACTCCTATTGGGCCCCCCTCCCCCCCTCTTGTGCTACCTCCCACTCCCCCCCCCCACACACACACACACACATTCTTGCCTTTTTCAGGGACCCTGGACCGGTGCCCCAGTTTGGTTCCTTCAGCTGCTGGGGAAGAATGCGAGAGCCCAGGGCCAAGGAATAAATGCAACGCTGAATGCTGGGACACATGTGCACACACAGAGAGAGAGAGAGAGAGAGAGAGCAAATAACACCTTCCAGAGCCATTCCACGCCAGGAAAACCACTGGGGGGGGGGGGTTCTCTGAAGTTCTCCCCCCCACACACACACACTGCATGTCCCGTCCAGATTGGACCCCTGTGGTGCTTCAGAACCGAGTTCCTCCCACTGCTCTCCTGCTGCAATTCACTGTGGGGCTCCTGTGTCACGTGCACCCAAATCCCCCCCCCCCCCGGCATTCTCCCTCCTGCAGATGGGGTGGGGCACACCCAGAGCCCAGGAGCTGGACACCCCCACTGAAGTGGGTCTTAGGCTGGGCAGGTGAAAGAGGCTGCTTGCTCCAGAGAAGAGCCCTCCATCTCAGAGGGGCTGGCTTTAGAGCAAGGGCTCTTCCAGACTGGCGCTTCTGCTTCTTTTGGCCTTCTCTGTCCAGACACTGCTGCTGCTAGTCTGTCTGTGAGCAGCCAAGGAGGCTTCTCTGGGACATCCTAAGCCTTCTGGGGGATACAACCACTGCGCCACGCTGGCTTTCATCGGGTGGTTGTGGCTGAACAGGAGCCAGCAGCCAGGCCTAGTGGAGTCATGTGAGTCAGACAGCCCACTGGTTGCTGCCTGGCCCTAGTGAGTGCTGCCTTAGAGGCCAAAACAGACCCTTCCCCAGCCCCCTGCCTTTTATTCACAGAAAGGAGCCTGGAATGCTGTGGCTGCCTAGCAACGGCCACTGAGGGAATCTGTTTCTTAAAGCTACAGGTGCCCCTTTTGTGGTGCTTTGTTCTCATTTTACATTTTTCTGCAAACCTAGAGCATTTTTCAGATTTGTAAAAAGATCTGTCTCGCTCATTCATAGCTGCAATCACGAAATTTAAGTGTCTTCAGATCTGGCCAACTTCGTTATTGGAATATACAAGTGGAGGACCCGCAGGGACTTGTGTGGGTATCTCATTTCCCCTCCAACTCTCATGTCCTTCTTCCCTATCCTGAAAGCTCCTGTAGCATCTCTTCTTTCCCTGCTTTCTTCTTTCCATCGAGCAGTGAGCCTACTTTTATCCGCCCCGCCCCTCTCCAGCTTTCCTGCTTTCCCTCTTCCTGGCAGCCTCTCCCCAGGAAAACTGTGGCAGCCCACTTGTACAGTGCCAACTGGACCCATTTGCACTAGGGGGGGACCTGACTTCCCTCTGCATCCCATCCACACTATTTCTACTTTCCCACATCCTTGCAAACCTCATATCCTCACCTTTCCCTGCTTCTTTCTTTCCTTCACATCCACCCACCAATCTACTTTTTGTCTGCCTCCGCATTTAATTTATTTACCTCCTGCCTTTCTCCACAATGGTGGGGACTCAATGCCACTCATATCATTCTCCTCTCCTCCATTTTATCGTCACAACAACCCTATGAGGTACATTTTTTCATCTGCGGCTGGCGTGGCAGTTGGCTCCCTACCTTGACCGTGATGACCTAGCCACGGTGATCCATGCGATGGTCACCTTTAGGTTGGACTACTGTAACACTCTCTACATGCCCTTGGTACAAACCCAGAGACTGCAGCTGGTGCAGAATGCAGCGGCCAGGCTGTTGATGGGTCTCACGAGGCGGGACCATATCCGACCTGTGCTAGCGGCGCTGCACTGGCTGCCGATAGTATACCGAGTTCGTTTCAAGGTGCTGGTTCTTACCTCTAAAGCCCTATATGGCCAGGGTCCAACATACCTTAAGGACCGCCTTTCTCCGTATATACCCCAGCGGGCACTTCGGTCGGGGTCACGTCATCAACTCTGTGTTCCGGACGCCAGGCTCGCCGGAACTAGGGCCAGGGCGTTTTCGGTGGCAGCTCCTGTCTGGTGGAATGAGCTCCCGGAGGAGATCAGGGCCCTGCGGGACTTAGTGCAGTTCCGCAGGGCCTGCAAGAGGGAGCTCTTCCGCCAGGCCTTCGACTAAGAGCCGCCACCAGCAAGACCACCAGCAACACCAGTGACATCACCCATCCCAACTGATACCAGTGCTGGTAGCTGCCCCTCCTAGTGCAACCCTCACCTGGTGGCAATGCGGGCTCGGACCCTGATTATTGGGTAGCCATCTGAATGATAATTGGAAGCTTTTACTGTAATTATGTTATTTATTGAACTGTTTTATGCTGTTTTTATCTGTTTTAATGTTTTGAATTGGCCTTGTTGCCCTTGTAAGCCGCCCTGAGCCCATTTGCGGGGAGGGCGGGGTATAAATATGAAAAATAACTAAATAACTAAATTAGGCTGAGTGTGTGAGTGGACCAAGGCCACCCAGTGAGTTCCATAGCTGAATGGAGATTTGAAGCCCCAGTCTGAAGCTGGAAGCACTACACTGTGCTGGCTTCCATGGGGTGGCTGTAGCTGAACAGTAGCAAGCAGCCGGGCCGAGGTGAGTCAAGGAATTCAGGTGGCATTGAGTTGCTTGGTGGTTGCTGCCAGGCCTGGCCACGCTGTGCCCTCCCTCAGAGGCCAAGACAGTGCTGGAAAGGGCCCTGCCCCCCCCCCCACCACCTTTTGCTCACAAAAACCAACCAGGTACCAAGGATGACATGCCAGCCAAACCATACTGAAGCTCTGGGTTTATTAAAGCTACAGGAGCTCTTTTTATCATTTTGGGTTTTTTAAACTCCCAATATATTTTTTTAGATTCCATTTTCTTTGCAAACTGGGACATTTTTCAGGTTTGTGGAAAGACCTGTCTTGCCGTTCCCAGCTCTGATCACCGGATTTAAGCAACCTCAGATTAGCCAACTTGGCTATTAGAATATATGAGATGATGATGATGATACTTGGGCTTAAGTTGTTTGGGGATTGGCCCATTCTTTGTTTTGCTGCTTTATTTTGCCCTGGGGCTCCCGGTGGCCGGCCCTCGGCTGAGGAGGGCTTGTAGTCGGGGCTGGTTTCCTTTTCTGCTTCTTTCAAACGGCCCTTGAGGGGGACATTGGCCACCTCCTTCCCACCAGCACCTGTGGGGCTGGCAAGGACTCTGTGCGCTGGTGTGCTCAGGAAGAAGAATTTTCCATGCCGGGGGGGGGGGGGGCATTCTTCCAGGCTGCCTGGGGTGATGCAGGAGAGCTGAGTCCTTCACGGTCAGTGTGGGCAGGGGCATTTTCCACTTCCCATTGTCCTGACCTTGGGCGCTTGTCCCAGGCCTGCCCTTCACCGGCAGCTGTTCCAGCGCCTCCCCCTCCCCCTCCCAGTGTGCTTTTGTTCTCCAGCTTCTGCTTCAAAGTGTTCCCTGTCTGAGGGGGGGGGGTCAAGAGCAGCGGCCTCTAATCTGGAGGACGGGTTTGATTCCCCCCCCCTCCTCCACGTGAAGCCTGCTGGGTGACCTTGGGCCAGTCACCTTTCTCTCTGGAGTCTCTCAGCCCCACCTACCTCACGAGGGGCCTGTTGTGGGGAGAGGAAGGGAAAGGCCATTGTAAGCTGCTTTGAGACTCTTTTGGGCAGAGAAAAGCAGGGTGTAAAATCCGACCTCTGCTGCTGCTTACATGGCGGCTGTGGTCTGACCCTCATCTCCCGGCAAAAATCTCTGGAGATTTCCTGGCAGGGCGTGTGATGCAGAGAGGCCGCAGGGGGTGCTGCCAGGGCAGAGTAGACCTGCCTCCAGAGCAAGGAGTGAAGCTGGGGGGGTGGGGGTGGGCAAAGAACTGAGTCTGGAGAGGAGATTGTTTGTCCCTTGGAGCGGCAGGCGGCAGGGGCTCCCCGCTGCTGGGGCTCCAACTGTGGGAAGCCCAGGGCAAGGCAGTTGTGGGAGTTGTGACTGGTCTTGCCATTTGGCCACCACCCTCCGCTCTGTCGATACTCCCATACAAGTGTGTTCAACACAGAGAGGATGGAGGGAAGGGACAGGAAGT
The DNA here is from genome assembly GCA_029233225.1 of Lepidodactylus listeri. NCBI lineage: Eukaryota > Metazoa > Chordata > Lepidosauria > Squamata > Gekkonidae > Lepidodactylus > Lepidodactylus listeri. The sequence continues at coordinate 305,658 of JARCFY010000005.1, forward strand.
TAGACTGCCAGCTGGGGGCAGGCGGAGATTTGAATCAGGAGGACCGTGGGGAGGGTGGGGTCAAACGCCTCCCTCCCTCCTGTGAATAAATGGACCCTGATAGGGAAAACAGCCACAGCAGCTTCCCTTCCGTCCCCCCAAGTGAAGCAAGGCATGGGGGGGGGGGGGGAGCTGGCTCTGTGTGTCTGTCCCGTCCAACGTGTCCAGAGGAGGGCAATGCAGAAGATGGTGAGGGGGTCTGGAGACCAAGTCCTGTGAGGAAAGGCAGAAGGAGCTCTGGGTGTGTTTAGCCTGGGGAGGAGAAGACTGAGAGGGGAGAGGATCACCATCTTCAAGTCCTATAGAGAATGGGGTGGAGTTGTTTTCTGCTGCCCCAGAAGGTTGGACCAGAACCAACGGGTTGAAACTAAATCAGAAGAGTTTTCGGCTAAAGATTAGGAAGGACTTCCTGACAGTTGGAGCGGTTCCTCAGTGGGACAGGCTTCCTGGGGAGGGGGCGGGCTCTCCTCCTCCTCTGGAGGTTTTCAGACAGAGGCTACTAGGTGGCCCTCTGACAGCAATATGCGGATTCTGTGAACTTGGGCAGACCAGGAGAAGGGAGGGCAAGAAGGGTTGCCTCAGGGCTTAGTTCTTGCGGCCCTTTCTTACATGCCCAGGGAAATGCTGATCGCCACTTTGGGGTTAGGAAGCAATTTTTCTCCCGGCCAGTTTGGCCAAGGATCCTGGAGGGTCCCCCCCCCCCCCCAATCTTCTGCACATGGAGCAGAGGTCATTGGGGGTGTGGGGAGAGGGTATTTGTGAATTTCCTGCATGGTGCAGGGGGTTGGACTAGATGACTCTGGAGGTCCCTTCCAACTCTGTGGTTCTGTGAAGGCCCATGGTAGGCCGGGGTGTGGAGGTTCTGGAGGAGCTCTTGTCGTGCCGGGCATGGCCAATATGAGGAACGGCTGCCAGACAAGCCCCTCAGGCACCCTGGGGCACTATAGAAGGACTGGCCCAGAATGATAAGGCATTGCCTGATGATCCTGCCCCAGCGAGTGAGCAGCCAAAGTGGATGTGCTGGAAGGCCAGGAGTGTGTGTGTGTATGTGAAAAGGAAGCACCGTTTTAGATGCCAGAAGTGTCAGACAGCCGACACTTCTGGGAGGGGTGCCGGGATGTGGGCTCGCAGGTCTGCTGCCTCTGCCACCACCGGTATGTGAGTGAGTAAAGCCAAGCCTACAAGTGAGCCTCCAACTCTCTTTTCGCCAGACAGAGCCCTCCCCCCTAGGCAGGGAATGGTGCTGGAGTGTTTCTCCACTCAGAGAAGGGAGGTGTTTTTCGCACTGGCTTGCCAAGTGAAAATGGGGGCACTCCTTGACCTGAATAGTCCAGGCAAGCCCGTTCTCGGAAGCCAAGCAGGGCCAGCCCGGGCAAGTGTCTGGAAGGGAGACCTCCAGAGAACACCAGGGCTGGGAGGCCAGAGGCAGGCAATATCCAGCCACTTCTCTGAGCGTCCTTCTTGCCCCAGTTGCCAGAGGTTGCTGTGACTTCCAGGCATGGGCACACACACACACAAATGCAGAAAATGGGGACGGAGGCCGCTTTCTCTGCCATTCTGTCTGCCTCACTTTGTGCAGCTTCCCAGAGGACATGTTTGGTACAGGGTCCGGGGAGGGGGGGGGGGAACAGGACGGGAGCGGGAGCATCACAGCCAGCCTTTCTGGGACCATCTGTGCCAGTGCGCGCACGTGCGTGTGTGTGTGAGTGTGTGTGATGGCCAAGCTTTCTTTAATTCTTCCTCCAGTTACAGTGGGTGGCGTTATGTCATTGGGGGGGGGGGATCTAAAACATTCTTGGGTTCAACTCATCTCTGCCAGAAATGGCAGGAGTGTAAAACCATCTCTATAATAGCTGAATCCCATTCTCATTAAACCCCGAACATTCGCAGAGAAAGGGTGTTGGTGCCATTCCTGTGTAGATATTTTGATGGACAGATCTTTTTCCTGTTTTCTTTCAAAAGAGAAATGTGTTATAGACTGTTCTGTAAGAGGCCCATAGAGTTTCTTCAATAAACATTTTTGGGTTAATGATTTATGAGAGGTTCCCCCCCCCCCAAACTTTGTAAGATTCTTGTGTTTATTGAATTTCCTGTTCAACATCTGTATAGAATTCTGCAGCTGCATATATTATATCTAGGGGCCTTGCGAAGTACATTTTTTTTACTATAGAAAAATGTATAATCAATTCGGTTATCTCTGAGATGGATTAATTTGGTCATCCATTCCTTTCCTACACATGGATATTAATTGTCTAGCCACTTTAAGGGTGATCAATAATTGAGTCCAGTTGTGACATTAAGGGGAAATTTGTGACCTACATTTGTCCCCAAAATCATCAATTCTGCTTAATTAGGCTGGTCCCAGATTCCTTCCTATCGTTCTGTTACCAATCACATGGGGGGGGGGGGTGAAACTACTTAAGCACCATTTTACAGCAAGTTTCATAGAAAAGTATGGTTGTTAGGAAACAGAAAAGTTAGGTTGTTATTGATATCAGACTATTCTTTTTAAATAAAAGAATGACAACAAGGTTCACTAAGAAGAAGTTCAACAGTGTTTTAAAAGGAGATATGCCTGCATTGGAAGAGATCCAGAAATTATTTCAACTGGAATGTTGCAAGATTGATAAAACAGCCAAAAAAATTAAGAAACATAGCTAGTAAGGTATACGTAATAGCACAAGCAAATAATTTGATGTATGTAGATTTTCTAATCCACAAGGAAAAGTCTGTACTTTTTTCTGATCAACGCCACCATTTTTTTCAAAAACTGATTATATTTTTGGATCTTTCAATATGAGGGGAAACTGCTTAGACATCTCCATAAGTGGAAATTTTTGGTAGATCCAGCCAGCCATGGAGAGTGGAGAAGGTCTTACTTAGAAATTCAATTTTTCAGACAAAACTTTTTAAAAAACCACATTTTTTTTTAGGTCAATGAGCATTTTATGACCATTTGTATGGTTATAAAGGAGGCTTTTAAGGCCTATATATGGGGTATTTTAGTGTTTGAGAAAACTTATGCAACCCCCCCCCCTTCCCCATAAGATCAAAACAGTCCATACGAGAAAGAGTGTGAAAGTAGATCTAAATAGCTAGGTGACAAAACTGACCCATTCAGACTGACGGTTGCAAGGAATAAGGTTAAACAACAAGATGTTACTCCAGCTGCTAAAGCCTTATTGTTCATTATTTGAATTTGGGAATATGCTGGGGGGGGTGGATTAGCATGATAATTGGCAAATAAGAATCAGTGAATATTGGAGTGCATTTCTCTGATATGGCCCTGCACCCCACCTCTTGGGAAAGGATGTTGTTAATTAACTCCACACATGAGAGGAAACAAATGGTGCGTAAGGACAGAATCAGTTTATTACCCTTGACAATTAAGGATACTTTTACACATCTGTCTCCTATTTTGACATATTTATTGCCTCACTGTTTCCCCCCCTAATTAAATCCAAGCAAATGGTGACTGTAGAATAAATTTTGAGTCCAGTAGCACCTTTAAGACCAAGAAAGGTTTATTCAAGGTATGAGCTTTCGTGTGCACGCACACTTCTAAAGGTACTTGGAGACCGTATGAACTTAGCTTGTTATTGCTGTTTAGTCTTTGTATATTTCAAAACATCTTCATTAAGTTGTATGCTAATTCATTGTTCATCTATGTAGAGGCATCTTCCTATATATTTGAACTGTAAACTTCCATTTCAGTGTATCTGAGGAAGTGTGTGTGTACACGAAAGCTCATACCTTGAACAACCCTTTGTTGGTCTTAAAGGTGCCGCTGGACTCTAAATTTGTTCTGCTGCTTCAGATCAACACGGCTGCCTGCTTGGGTAGAAGTAATGGATTATGTTACTTTGTTTTAAATTAGTCCTTGTTAAAGATGGAAATTGTTATGTTGTAATAAAAGGATAAAATGGAAGCAAGGGTTCTGTAATAGTATTATTTATGTACTACGCCCAAAAAGAAACCAGGAGTGCTTTTGAGGTGAACCTCGTGCAGCAGAGGGAGAAAGGATCTCCTGCAGGGAATTCGAGTGAGAGGCCTCGAGTATAGCTTAAGGGTATAGCTGTGTCTGAATTGGCCCTGACCAGAGAGGCATCCATGCTGGCAGTGGAGCTGTCTGTGACTTTCCTTCGCCAGCCCTCCTGTCCCCCCCACCCCCCCACCCCCGGGCTGCCAGAGGGGTTTTGTGTTCACTTACTTAAAAGTCCGACTCTCTAGCTGAGATTCAAGTCCGTAATTGTTTTTGCGCTGTGGCACAAGAGCACTAGAATGATCTCTTGCAATAGCCAAGTGCAGATCTATTAAAAAAGACCTTTCTGGCGGGGGGGGGGGGGGGGAAGGAAACGGTGCCTCCTTCCTCCTGTCTCCCTGAAGAGGCACTTTGCTCTTCTGAAGCGGACCCTTCTCTGCATCGCCCCACCAATGGCTCCTGCCCCACCAACGGGGCAAAGTGGAAGGCCACGAGTGGTCCAAGACATGCCTGACCTTGGTGGGAGCTCTCTCGGGAACCCTTTGGGAGCGGCTTGGCGCTGTTGCTGCGGCCAGAGCTGGGGCTCCCTTCTGGCCTGGCTGCCGGTGCCCCTGGCAAGTGGGTTTGGCTTGGGCTGCCCCCTGCCCCACCTCTCCGGCCCCTCTGAAGTTGGTGGTCTTTCTCCCCTTCTGCAGGCAGAGGGGAAGGCCGTGCTCATCACAGGCTGTGACAAGGGATTTGGCCACGCCCTGGCCAGGCACCTGCACGCGGAGGGATTCACGGTCTTTGCCGGGTGTCTGCTCAGGGTGAGTACCTGCCGAGCGCAGCTCACTACACCGGGGTGGGCAGGCCAGAGCTGGCCACGTGCAAACTGGGGTGCTTCCGGAAAAGCTGGCCTGGATGTCAGTGTCCAGCTGGCCGCTGGGCCCAGACAAAGACTCTTCCACTCAACGAAGTCCTGGCCCAGTTCTGGGCTGGGCCTTGGATTGGGGCAAGGAGGGCAGAGGGAGGCTGCTGAGCACTTCCAGAGAGCAAACAGGCAACACAACCCTGCCATGAGGGCCAAGGGGCTCCAGCTGTGGCTGTTTAGAAATGCAGCTCCTCAGTATAGCTTAGTGAATCCTGGTGGAAAGGAGGGTCCAGGCGACTCTTGAGGACTAGAGGGAGGAGGCTGGCCCCTGCACAACAATCCATCCCCCCTCGCCCCCCCAAAAAAAGAGCCAGGTCTGGTAAAGCCCTGGCTGTTCCCTGAAGGAGAGGGGACCGGGCAAGGCAGAGGGGGCAGCAGGAGAGAGGCCAGTCTGCACCAGGCCTGGAGAGCAGCCTGGGGGGGGGGGTGTCCCAATGGTTCCCCCCACCCCCTTGTTCTGTCGTGTCCTGGGAGCCAGGGAACTGAGCTCTCAGGCACCTGGGCCCAAACCCCCATTCTGCCATGTTTCCGGGGGTGGGGGGCAGACACCCTGGGCTCCCTGCTGCTGGGTGGTGAGGAGCAAATGGAGAAGGGGGACTCCCAGGTGCTGCTTGGAGCTCCCAGGAGGAAGGGTGGGATGGGAAGGGCCAGGCACTCCGTGCCAGTCTGCAGCTGAGCGCGCAAGCTGGGGGGGGGGGTGCCAGAGGGCTCCAGCTCGGCCTCCTCGGGGGTCTCCCGCATATCTGGAGGTTGTGGAGGGTCCTCCGAGGCTGAGCTGGATGGGCCGAGCGCCCCAGTCTGAGAGGGGGGTGGGAGGAGAGTGTGGCCTGGATTGCTTCCCAAGAGGCCCTCAGGCTTCGGTCTGGCCCCCCAGCACTGCCCCTCAAAGCTCTTTCCCCGGAAGGGACCCTGCTGATGTGGCCGGTTGGGCTCCGGCTCCCCTCCTCCTCCTCCGCGTTTGTTCCTCGACTGGGCGTGAATCGGGAGCTGCTCAGAGAACCCCCTTCTCGGGGGACGCAGAAGGACACCCTTGGCTGAGGAACTGGGCAGGAGGGGAGGGCACCTCAGTTCAAGTTCAAGTGAGGCCTCCTCTTGGGCCGTGTCCAGGGGCAGAATGTTTCCAGGCCGACAGAGGCTCTGAGCACCTGCTGAGGGGTGTGTCATGTGCCACTCTTGTCTGGCTCTGTCAACACAGGCGCTGCAGCTGTCACGTCCCCTGCTAGGCTTCTGGGGAGAATATGGGGCCGAGGAGCAGAGAGCAAGGAGAGAGTGAGGTGGGCAGGTTTTCCATGTGACCCCCAGGCCTTGGCCTTCCTCAGGAGTGGAAAACATCCTCCATCTTCTCCTCCATGCAGCCCAAGGTCCCGGGATTGTTCCTTGGGGCTCTAAATTAGCCCCTCTTTGCAAACTGGGTGCCCTCCCCACCAGTATTCCCTCTGAGCTGAGTTAGTGTGAGCCAGCTCACAGTTTTTCAGCCTCCAGCTCACACATTTGGTCTTAGCTCGGGAAGGATGGCTCCAGAGCAAACTAACCTATGCAGCAGCTCACAAAGTGGAATTTTTGCGCACAGGACCCCACAGCTTAGAGGGAGCATTGCTTGGCCCTTGTCCATGGGGCCAACAGAGAGGTATGGGGGTCATAGGGTTGAGATACCCTGCACAGCCAGGGAAGCTTACCAAGTAGCCTTGGGGCGGCACGGGGGATCTGGAACAGGGCTCCCTGGCAGCGTCTGGGCAACGTCTTCTCTTCCTGCGTGTGCCGGACAGGACCAGGGGGGAGATGGGGCCAGGGAACTTGCGAGCCTGGGGCCGGAGCGCATGAAGGTCCTGCAGCTCAACGTGTGCCATGACGAGGAGGTGGCACGCGCTCTCGAATTGGTGCAGAAGAACCTGAAGGGACCAGATCCGGGTGAGTGCCACATTCCCCTCTGCAACCTGCTCCGTGGCCCTTGAGTGTGGGTCCGGGTGCAGACCCTCTGTCTAGGGCCAACTCCCCTAGAGAGACTTTGGTGCCTGCGTGTCTAAAGCGGGTGTCTTGCACCCGGGCCCAGCTGGGGCTAGTGGTCAGCCTGCCTCCTGTGTGGCTAAGTGATGGAGCAGCATGGGGGCTCTGTTGGGAGGGGAGGTAAGAGACAGAGAGGCGTGCCCTTTCACCCCGAGGTGCCCACCCCTGGGGGCACAGCAAGGGGCCCTCCCAGGGCCCAGGCTGGATGGGGTCCACTGGTCCAGGCCATGATGCCAGGGAGTGTCCCTGCCTCTTTTGCCCGTGGCATGTGGCTGGCAGGGGACAGCACCATCTCCAGTCAGATTGGCCCTGTGAGGAAGAATCCCCTTCGTCTGCCCCTGAACTGGTTGCCAGACTGCTCTGGACTGCCCTGGAGTCCACCGGGGCTGCTGGGTCCCACATTCTTCTTCAGGGCAGAGTCATGGCAAGGACTCCAGGAGCGGACGTGGGCCCGGCTGCAAGGAGCGCTGGGCAAAAGACACCCCCCCAAAAAAAATATCTGTGGCACCAATCAGGGTTGGTGCAAGTGAAGAAATGCATTTTGTCCTGGGAGGCTTGAAATGAGCTAAACCTCCACTTTGCATTTTAGAAGGTCTTTTTCTTGGGGCAGAGAAGTGGGGGGGTCAGTTCAATTGCTTCCCAGGTTTACCTCAGCTTACCCTCATACAAATGCTAATAGATCTAGCAGGGGAGATAATGGGTGGGTCAAGATCTCCTCCTCCCTCCTAGCAGGGAACAGAGGCTTGGAGGTATGAAATGGCAGAGGGACTCCAGGAAGGAAATGTCCTGGAGGTCTCCAGGAAAAGCCTCTTTGACCTGTTGTGACCTGTTCAGTGGCTAGAGAAACAGAGATTATTAAAAACTCCTTGCAGCAAGAAGGTGATTTCTTTTTCTTGGGTGCTGAGTCCCTGAGCGCACACAGACCTCTCCCCAGGGAAGGCAGCCATTGACCATGTGCTTGCCTGGAGAGGTGACGGAAGCTTCAGGGTAATGGGAGCTATGTAGAGATCCTTAACTTCTTAAAGCTAAAGAGCCTGTCCTATATTTTAACATCTGATGGGCGTGACTAGAGAGAGGGACAGGATTTGCCTTTCTACCCATTTCTTTCATATCCCTTGCTCAGTCTGGTGCTGTGCTAAAAGCATGCTTGTAAACATTTTCTTGTTGATAAATACTTTATAACTTTTGATGCTGGCAGGGGTTCTCTGTACCACATAGACCTCCACCGTCTTGGACACACTGTTTTAAAAGGGGCGCCAGGGGGAAGGTGGGCAGTTGGCACGTGGCTATTCCTCCAGGGGCGCTCAAGGCAGTGAACTGTCCCCGTGGAGACCAGGCGCTGGGCAGCAGGAGACGCAGAGGCGAGGCCTCAGAACTGGGAAGGGAAGCTGGGGTCCTGACCCTCCCAGTGGGCAGTTCCGTACAAAGGTCAGGTGGTGGTGGTGGTGGTGGTGAGCTACCCAAGAGAGGAAGAAAAGCCTCTGCGGGTGGAGGGAAACCCCTAGGAGGGCAGGGCGGAAGAGGGCCTGCAGGCCAGGGCAGGCATATCTTGCCACAGTGCATTTAACGCAGAGGGAGAAGGGGGCACCCCTGAGCCAGGGTGGGCTCTGTGGGGGAGGGGATGTATAAAACCACAGAGCTGAGAAATGGGCTTGCCGGCTGTGCGGTCTACAGGCCTTTTGGACCCCCCACCCCCCCCGAGGATGTTTCCACAGAACGTTCTAGATTGGCTGGACAAAATATTCCTCACCCCCTCCCTCCCCTCCGCCTTTGTCTTGATCCATCCCCCCAAGGACACGATCCCCTGCAAGGCCTGTCGGTTTCAGCAGGGCTAGCACGGATGTTGCCGGAGGGTTCTGATGGGGGTGGGGGGAGGCAAGGAGCTCCAGCCCTCTTGCAGTGAATTCCCCCCGATGTTTCTTCTGGGTTGCTTGGCAGGTCTGTGGGGCCTGGTGAACAATGCTGGCATCGCCTCCTTTGGGGACGTGGAATTCACCGGTCTCAAGAAGTACCAGGCTGTGGCTGACGTCAACTTGTGGGGTGCCGTCCGGATGACAAAAGCTTTTCTGCCCCTAATCCGCCGAGCTAGAGGTACCCCAGGGAGGGGATCGTCTGGATCCAAGTGGCCCCTGGGGGCCTGCCATGCGGGGGGGGGGGGGGGTGGAGGGGAAGCAAGCAACCTGCCCGCCGTCTCCTGCTCATGGCAGGGATGGGCAGAGCCAGGACTGTGGGTCCCTCTCCCCAAAGGAGGGTCCCCAGGCAGGAGAATCGCCTCCTGTGCTCAGGCCAAATTAGGCAAAGTGCATAGATTTGCTGGTCTGTGTCATTCAGGGGACAGGTGGAACTTTGGAGGGTGGAGACTGGCCAGAGGGGAACTCTAAGCTCCAAGCTGGATGGGATCACCACGAGGACTTGCAGTCAAACAGCACCTGCGAGTTCCCTGTGGGAACTCAGTTCCCAAGTGCCAAAGGGACCAGATTAGGAATGGGACAAAGGGGTGGACAGAAGAGCGGCTGTGGGGTGAGAATTCCAAAGGCACCCGGGGGCTCAAAAAGGCTGGAGACCCCGGAGTTAGAGGGAGGGCTTCCCCGGCTGCCATACCGTTAACGCCTTCCCTGCCCAAGATCCTTCCCAGGGCTTCTCTCGGAAGCCTGCTTTCGGAGCCAAGGCTCTGACCCGGCGAGTAGGTGGCGCCACAGAGGAGGGAGCCTGGAGCATGTGCGGAGTGCTCAGCCCCCCTTGCTGAGTGCCCACAAGCAGTCCCCCCCCATGCGCCTTGGATGGGGAGAGAGGCTCCCAGGCAGGGTGGGGGGGCCCTGGGAGGCTACCTGCCCCGGTAGAGATTCCACCGCAGCGCCTCTTCACGCTTCTTCGCTCGGGGGCTGCTGGTGTTGCTGTTGCTGTTGCCGTGCTCCTGAAGCCGCCAAGAGTGGCATTTGGTCTGTCTGTGCCTTTCCAGGCCGGGTCGTCAACATGAGCAGCATGCTGGGACGCATGGCCAGTCCACTGCGTTCCTCTTACTGCATCTCCAAGTTTGGGCTGGAGGCCTTCACCGACTGCCTGAGGCAGGAAATGTACCGCTGGGGCGTGGCCGTCATTGCCATCGAGCCGGGCAACTTCATTGCTGCCACGGGCATCCTGACCCGGGAGGGCATTGAGGCCCAGGCAGAGGAGATGTGGCAGCAGGCCGGCGAGACGGTCCGGGCCGACTATGGCGAGACCTACTTCCGGCAGCAGGCCCACCGGATGAAGGCCTTCGTGCACAGCGGCCTGCGGGACAAGTCCCTCGTCCTCAAGGACATCACCAGCGCCTTGACCTCCCGGCACCCCTACACCCGCTACAACCCCATGGACACCTGGTGGTGGGTGCGGCTGCAGGCCACGGCTCACCTGCCCACGGCACTGGCCGACTGGCTTTACGGAGAGTAGCCGCAAGTGGTGGGATCAGGTGTGCCCCCGCCCCCCATGCAGCAGCCCAGATTCCCTTCTTGGATTTGCCTCTTTGCCCTGAGCGGTCACATCCTGCTGCGTTGCTCATTAGAAGTCTGCGCTGCTTGTTTGAATTGATTTTTACATTTTGTAATCCCTCTTGAGTCTCAGTGAGAAAAGCAGGCTAGAAATGAAATAAATAACTTTTCAAAGATTGATTGGAATGGGTAGAAATTGTCATTTGCTTTCTGCAGTTTTTGCTAATGGGCCTGAAAGCTGGTTGGCTCCAGAGTCTATACTCCAAACTGGCCCCTGGGGTGGGCTTCCCATCTGCCTGTCCGTGAGCACCTCGGTCCAAGTTGCAGCACCTTGTCCCTGGACTGGACTGCCCTCCTCTCTGCTCCTGTGATGCCCCCGCCCTTGCACTGGCAGCCAGATTGGGGCCTGGCCTCAGTCCTTCCCTGGCCAAGGTCCTTGGGAAAGGGGGGGGGAGCGTTGCTGCTACTGGGAGGCAGCCCTCCCTGGGAGCTGCTGCTGCCGCCACCCGCCAGGAAGGCGGCTCTGGACCTCACAAAACATGGCCGCCTTCTTCAGCCACTCTGCAGAAAGACTGTGGTGCAGGGGTCAAGAAGACTCTTCTTGGCATGCAGGAGGTCCCAGGTTCCATCCTCGGTGTGAAAGGGCTCCACCGCTGGCGGTCAGGGCAGGCAAGGAGACTCGGGGGCAGGAGAAGGCTGCTTCATAGGTTCCCAGGCCCTCAGTCTTGGCTGCAGCAAGAAAAACAGCAGCAGCAGCAACAAGGAAAAGGTTTCCCGTCCCCCTTGGCCAAGGCCCTCTGACAGAGCCAGCAGGGAGGCTGTCTCACCGTCCTAGTACAGGATCAGAGACCAGCCGACCGACCAGATGGGCTACGCAAGGCCTCCTGCAGGGTCCCTAGCGGAAGTTGGCCGGGCTCACGCAAGCCCCGTCCGAGAGCCCCGTCAGCCTCTGCAGGAGTGGCCCACCCCCTCCTCCCCTGGGTTTCTCGAGGGTGAGGCTGTCCTGCTTTGAGGGGGTGCTGTGGGCAGCCCTGGAGTGCCCGTGGGGGGGGGGCTCTGCTGGATTCTGAGCTTGCCGCTTGGCCCTCCTGCTCTGCTGCCACCTTCTCCTTCACCGACTTATTGGCCGTGGGACCACAGACCCCTGCAGGACTCCACCCCACCCCAGTTCCTCTTGGCCCAGCCCCGGCCCCTTGGCTTAGCGCCCCACCCCGGGGGGATGTCCTGCAAGGCCTCTGCCTCCTCAACCAACTCGCCAGGCCATCTGGATGAGGAAACGCAGAGCTGCCTGGTGTCCTCAGCAGGCTGGTGTCAGAGTCCCAAGAACAGTCCTTAACCAGGTTTCAGTTTATTGAGAGCAGGAAAGGCGCAGGTCCATCTGTGCATACACTGTGTGTCTGGAGTGAGTCTCCAGGCGGGAGCTGGGAAGTTATACGGAATTCAAAAGAGGACACCCCGGGATGGAAGGGAGCCAATCACGAATAAGCAAGCAAGTGTGCCTAAAATAACGACTACGGGTTCCCCGGGGAATAGGAGCCTCCAGGCCCCAAGGTCAGACACAGGCAGGCATACAGATAAGAGAGAGAGAGAGCAAGAATCGAAAGCTAAAATGCCAGGAGGAGACATCTGTCTCCAATACAGGCTTCATACCCAGCCTCCATCACCCAACCCCCACTTGCCATGGCAGTATAGCTGACAGCTGGAGGCAGCCGGCTCCCAAACCACAGGGGATTCTCCCTGCCAGCTTCCCCTAGAGATGGAATAGCGGGGCGGGGAAGGATAAAAGGGAGCCCTGAGGGACCCCACAGCACAGGACCCACCCTGACCGGGGGGGGGGGGGGCAGCGCTGACCCTCCCTGCCTCATCTGTCAAGGGCTTCAGGGGTACACTGGGCCCAGCACTGTTGCTGGAGATGCAAGTTGATGCAGCTGCAAAGAATGCTTTCCCGGCTACATATAGCCAGCCAGCTAGCCCCCTGCCTTGACTCAGCTGATCCGGCCACTTGGATCCATGCCACGGTGACCCTGGGACTAGACCCCTGTGACGCACTCCACACCCACACCGGCTTGCCCTTGAAGTCAGTGCAGAGACCCCCCTGGGTGCAGAGGGCCACAGCCCAGCTGCCACGGTTGGCGCCACACCCATCCCGCAGCAGACCAGACGGCTCTCTTCTCTTCTGGGCAGAGCACATAGCGGCCCCCGGATCCACCCCGCTCTCTCTCCCGTCCCATCGGTGGGCAGCTCTTGCCCGTCGAAAGCCCTCCCGGGGAGGAGAGTGGAAGGAGGCTCTCTGCTCTGCCCACAGTTGGGGGACTCCCCCCCCCGCCACCGCCACTGTGGTAAACTGACCCCCAGGGCCAGGTTAGACCAAAGGCTCATCAGAACCAAGGGGGTGCCTCTGAGCCTCCTCTGGTAGCCTTCCCACACACGCACAGTCCTGCTCTTGGGCTCTCCGCGGGCAGCGTTTCTGGGGCAGAGGGCACAGCCCTCTTCCAGCCACACTCTGTTGACAAATAAGCACCTGCCCGCCCTCGTCAGCAGCACCAACCAACCGCACTGTTTGGCCCCGTGCCCCTCCCACAGGGCGAGCCGGCGACCGGGCACGACCTCGGAGCGGCTCACACACTGGGCACCAGGCCAGGGCCTGCCCAACAGCTGCTCCCTCTTCAGGGCTGAGAGGGCAGCCAAGGACTTTGCAGGGCCGCCCAGGGCCAGAGGAAACAAGAGGGCCTCCGGGACACACCGCCGGCTCACCCACTCCAGCTGGCTGCGGCTTCGCCTTTGTGGGTCATCATCTCTGCAAGGGGACGGAGGGTCCCCGGGTTCCCAGGTGCCGCGAGGAGGGTCGGAGCCAATGTTCCCTCTAAGCTGTGGAGTCTTGTGAGCAGTAATTCTAATTTGTGAGCTACTGGCATTCAAGGGATGAGTGAGCGATTTGGCTCATAAATTAGGTTTCTCCGGAGCCCTCCTCCCTGAGGGAAGACAAAAATCTGTGAGCCGGAGGCTAAAAAACTGTGAGCAGCTAGCTCATACTAACTCAGCTTAGAGGAAACACTGGTCGGAGCCCCTTCCCCATGAGGAAAGGCAGGAGAGTCCGGGACGACTTTTAACCCTAGGAAAGGGGCAGCTAAGGGGGGACAGGGTACCGGTTTATACAATAATGTTCGGGGTAGAGAGAGTGGACAAAGAGAGCTTTTTCTCCCTCTCTCACAGGACTGGAACTCACTGAGCACATCCCGTGAAGCCGGCGGGCAGCAGACGCATCATACACAAGAGGAAATACTTCTTTACACAGGCAGTGATGAAAATGTGGGATTTGCTGCCAGAGGATGTAGTGATGGCCACAGGAATAACCAGACTTCAAAGGGGATTAGATAGTTTTATGGAGGGTAAGTCTATCAGTGGCTCTTAGCCATGGCGACTGAGGGAAACCTCCACAGTCAGAGGCACGAATCCTCTGAGTCCCAGAGACAGGAGGCAGCATCAGGGGAAGGCCTCGGCCTCTCAGCCCTGTTAGCTGTCCAGAGGAACTGGCTGGCCACTGTGTGAGACGGGAGGCTGGAGGAGATGGACCTTCCCTGGCCTGATCCAGCAGGGCTCTTCTGATGTTCTTTGCCTCTCTGCCCTGTTGTTGGACCTCCAGAGGAACTGGTTGGCCCCTCTGTGTGAGACAGGAGGCTGGACGAGATGGACCTTCACTGGTCTGATCCAGCAGGGCTCTTCTGAGGTTCTTCTCAGGGGAAGGCCTCGGCCTCCATGCCCTGTTGTTGGACCTCCAGAGGAACTGGATGGCCACAGTGTGAGGCGGGATGCTGGACTGGATGGACCCTCACTGGTCTGACCCAGCAGGGCTCTTCTGATGTTCTTATCAGGGGAAGGCCTCGGCCTCTCTGCCCTGTTGCTGGCCCTCCAGAGGAACTGGCTGGCCACTGTGTGAGAGACTGGATGCTGGACTAGATGGACCCTCACTGGTCTGATCCAGCAGGGCTCTTCTGTTCTCAGGGGTGGAAGGCCTCGGCCTCTGTGCCCTGTTGTTGGCCCTGCAGAGGAACTGGCTGGCCCCTGTGTGTGAGAGGGGATGCTGGACAGGGTGGACCCTCACGGGTCTGACCCAGCAGGGCTCTTCTGAGGTTCTTGTGCGCAGAGGCTTCCAAGAAGGCACCAGGTGCTCTGCTCTCTGCCCTCCACGTCTCAACACCCTGAAGCTGTCGGCCAAACACAGCTTCTACGGTTGCCAGCTCCCTGCGTCTGTTGCCCTGAGGTCACAAGCCGTCATCAGGAACTTCACCCCTGAGGGCACCAGTGTCACCCCCCTTCTCCCAGAGCAGCAGCGGAACCCGGTCTGGAGCTTTGTTGTCCTCCTCTTTGGGGCCCACGCGGACGGTCAGCGTTGCTCCCCAGCCCTACCAGTCCAGCTCCTGGGAGGAGGAGCCGGGGGGGTGGAAGCCTGCCTAGCCCGGTGAACTCAGAGGGTTCAAGTGAGTTCCACTGTCTCCAAAACCACTTTATGCCGGGGTGTCTGGCTGGCCACTTTCACATTTAGCAGGCCTGCTGGTCCTCTACCAAGGCCCTTTGCCTCCCCAGCAGGCCTTTCATGCAGGGCTCCGGGCGCTTGGCCAGGCCTTGGGGGTGCCAGGCCAGCTCTGGCTGCTGGTAACTTCTTGGCTGGAGCTCCCCTTGGCCAGTCCTGCCCTGTGAGCCCCAGTGCCAGGGGAGGAGCCGCCATTGCCAGTCTCCTGGCGGGCCCTGGGGATCTCCTGGGATTACAACTGGTATCCAGATGACAGAGATCAGTTCCCCTGGAGCAAATGGCTGCTCCGGAGAGTGGACCTCTACGGCATTCTGCTCTGCTAAGGTCCCTCCCCTCCCCAAACCCTGATCTCCCGAGGCTCCGCCCCCAAATCTCCAGGAATTTCCCAACTTGGAGCTGGCAACCCTAGGCACCTCTTCTGCATGCCGGATGCAGCAGCCCTCCCTTGCCGCTGGCCGCCAGCCTGAGCTGGGCTCTGCCTGTGTTGTAGTCAGCTTCTCTGCGCCCCCTGCTGGCCGTTGGACAACTGCCGTGCTCCTCTCCCGGCTCCCCACATAGGCTGTACTCTTGTGGGTCCGGAGCAAGAGAGTCCCAGGGATGAGGCAGCTGGAAGAAAGCCACAGAGCTCTGAGCAGAGGCCTTCAGGGCAGCCAAAGGGCTTCGCCCCCTAGAATGCCTGCGAGCTCAGCAGGGGCCGCTTCTTAGAAACTCTGAACGGGCACCTCACCTGCACACGTCCTGTCCTCCGGTAATTGCCCTTCCCCGGTGCTGGTTACTTTCTTCATGCTGCAGACGGCCTCCTCCTTGGCTCGGTGTGAAGAACAGGACCTCAGGAGAGCCCTGCTGGGTCAGGTGGGTGAGGGTCCCTCCAGCCCAGGATCCCGTCTCACTCAGAGGCCAACCAGTTGCGGGGGAAGGGGGAACAAACAGGGCAAAGAGGCAGAGACCCTCCCCTGACATTGCCTCCCGGCACAGGCAGTCCGGTTCAGGGGGAGGTGGCCTTGACTCCCACCACTGAGTGATCCCTCCGTCATGAGTTGCCCTGACCCCCCTTGAAATCCATCCGTGCTGATGGCCACCCCCCTCTCTCTTTTCCCCTTTTTGGTATTTTTTTCGTTTGTGTGTGTGCCCATGCCTGGAAGTCATGGCGACCTCTGGCAACTCCTACTGGGGCAAGAAGGACGCTCAGAGAAGTGGCTGGATATTGCCTGCCTCTGCCTCCCGGCCCTGGTGTTCTCTGGAGGTCTCCCTTCCAAACACTTGCCCGGGCCGGCCCTGTTCGGCTTCCGAGATCTTGACGAGATTGGGCTTGCCTGGCCTGTCCAGGTCTTGGCACCACCACTGTCTCCACTGGCAAGGAAATTCACATTTTAATCACTTGCTGAGTAAAGAAATACATCTTTTTGTTCATCCTTTTTTCTTTCCTTTGTTTCTCTACACACAAGGAGAGGGGGACTGAAGCCCCTGATCTCTCCTTCGCCTGTTCCAGTCCCTCACACAGCTAATTACACCTGGAAGATTTCTGAAGGACCAAGCCTCTCTCTGCGCAACCCCCCCCCCCCCAAATTTTCCTGCTAAATGTCTGCAAAAGGATTTCCTTCCAGGATGCATCGGCAGAAGTGAATTCTCCCTGACTCATGTGAGCTCACGCTGGAAGAAATGCTGTCCATCTTGAAGGAGCCCCTGGACTTCCCTTTCCTTAAGAGACAGAAACAGCCCTTGGAGTAGAAGGCCAGTGGGGGTGGGGGGTGAGGGAGGCAGCTGCTGCCCATGCACGGCACCCCCTGCCCTTCTCCCCGCAGAGAGACTATTTGGGGGGGGGGAGGGTTCAAGAAGGCAGTGACCTCCTGGCTCTGAGGGAAGGAGCCTGGAAAAGCTGAGAGGGAGGCTGTGCCGGCTGGATCATAGGGGAAACTTTTTTTTACAGTCAGAGTTGTGCAGGAGTGGAGTCAGTTGCCTCGGGAGTTGGATGCTCTAGGCTGATCCTGCACTGAGTGGGGGGGGGGGGGGGGGTTGGACTAGATGGTCTGTATGGCCCCTTCCCACTCTGTGTGATTCTCTGATTCTCCCCTGCTCCAGCCCTCCGGAAGAAGGCGGCCGGTCTCAGAGTGGGGAGGCACGTGTTCTGCAGATGGCAGGTGGGAGTGCCCTCATGCCAAGGATGCCCCCTCTGGGCTGGGGGCGGAGAGTCGCTCCTGAGGAGTGGAGGGGGAGGGGCTAGGAGTGATCGGCAGAGAAGGTCTCTGGCATCGATGCTGTTGCCTGGGAAGCAGGGCAAGGGACCAGCCGACGACGCTTGTGGTGCACTGGGAGCAGCCAGTCGCATGAGGCAGGATGCCGAGGGAGGCCTGGCCCGGCCCGGGGAGGCAGTGGGGACTGAGGACCAGGCCCCAGATCGCTGCATGCTGGAGCTCAACATTGGAATAGAGAACAATGACAAAAGCCTCTGAGCATGGACAGAGTGCACACACATACCCCCTCACCTAAGTGCAAGCAGACCTCAACAATAACAACAGGCCTCCTCCAAGAGTCACATGTACAGGTGAAGCTGCCTTCTACTGACCACAGGTCCATCAACCTCAGTATTGTCTACTCTGACTGGCAGCAGCTTTCCATCTTCCGAGGTCTTTCCCAGCTCACCAGCGGACCCCCTTCTGAGGGAGGCCATCAGAGGCAGTAGCTGAGTGGACACTGTGTTTCCCTAGAGCACACGGTGGGACTTGGGGGGCTTCAACACCCCTGCAGTGGCTTCCTTACTTGGTGCCACTTGGACTTACAGGGCTGCTGTGGCAACATTGGGGCTCTCCCAGGCTGTATCGACCCCGACCCCCACACATGCAGAAGGCCACACGCTAGATTTGGTCTTTTGCACAGGGCTTGATCTGAATAGCACAGTTCTTTGTGAACTGGTGTCATGGTCAGACCTGTTCCTCTTAAGGGTCGGTTTGGGGTTGGCCACTCCCCCCTGCAGGGGCGAGGAGAGTCTTTATGCTCGCCTGCGGACACTAATGGAGCCGGATGGCTTCCGAGATGCTCTGCAGAATTCATCTGGACCTGCCAGCCGTTCCCTCGATGAGCTGACTGAGATGTGCAATAGAAGCCTTCCGGAAGCTCTCAATCAGATTGCTCCCCGACGCCCTCTGAGCCCTGGTGTCTCTGTGGCTCCTCGGTATCATGAGAGTCTGACTCTAAGAGATTTTAAGGGGTTGCTCAGGCGGCCAGCGCAGAATTGGCAACGCACACGGGACGAAGCCATGAGAACACACCACAGAGCCCAGCTGAAGGAGGCCTATGAGGTGGCTGTGAAAGTGGGGAAAAGAGGTTATTTTGCCACCTCCCTTACGTCCGCCAGCTCGGTACCAGCTCCATTATTCAGCTTGGTTTGACAACTGACCACCCCATTTGGTGTGACCTAAAAGGGCTCTCAGCTGTGATTCATTTGCAAGCTTTCTCGTGGATAGAGTCTCTCGGCTTCCCCTGGAGTTGGCTGCTGAACTGGATAACCATAGTGGGGTGGAGGCTCTGCTTGCACCCACCGTCTGGCTCTTTTTTGGCGTCTTTTGGAGGAGGTTGATAGGATCCTGGCAGCTGTGAAGCCAACAACCTGTTCCTTGGATCCTTGCCCCTCGTGGCTGGCAAGTGGCCCTTTGAGATAGTTTGTTAGTTTGTCTCCCTCACAGGGCTGTTTCCCCAGCTCTCTTAAGGAGGCAATTGTTAGGACCTTTGCTAAAGAAACCCTCCTTAGATAAAAAGGAGCTGGACAATTACTGCCCAGTGTCTAATCTACTTTTTCGGGGGAAGGTAATTGAGCAAGCAGAGGCTGAGCAGCTCCAGGTTTTCCTGGATGAGACATCTGCCCCAGACCCTTTTCAGTCGGGCTTCAGACCTGGCTTTGGGACTGAGACAGCACTGGTTACTTTGATGGAGGAGCCCTGCTTACATCCAGATTATTTATTTATTTATTCATTTATTTCATTAGGCTTCTATACCGCCCTCCCCACAAGCGGGCTCAGAGCAATGCACAACAGAATTCATTAAAATACATATAAAAACAATACACAGTGTAAAATCCCAATTTATGAAACCCAACATCTGCATGGCACCATAATGTAAATTCCTGACCCCCTCAATTTACATCAGCATGGGGAAAGGGGGTGAAAAGCAGTGAAAACCCTGTTAGGTGTTAAAACCACTATGAACCGTTAAAAACCCACTGCTGTCCTCAACTGTATGCTTGGCAGAACATCTCTGGCTTGCAGGCCCTGTGGAGTTGTAACAGAGGCCTGATGTTAGTAGGCAGAGAGTTCCCAGTCAGAGCCAGGGCCGAGAAGGTCAGCGGCTGCCTCCTTCAATGGAGACATCTGTGTCCGCTCATAAACTCAGCACCCAAGGGAAAGAGACCTCCCTCCTGCAAGGAGTTTTTATCACCTCCCTTTCCCCCACCCCTTGGACAGGTCAGGCCACGTCAAAGAGGCATTTCCTGGAGATCTCCAGGAATCTCCTTTCTGAACTCTCTCTCGCACTTAACAGCTCCAAAATCTCTGTTCCCTGCTTGAAGAAGGGGTAGAGCTTGACTCACCAATTATCTCTCCTGCCAGATCCATTAGCATTTGTATGAAGGTGAGTTGAGGTATCTGGGAAGCAATTGAACTGACTTCCTCCTTCCCCTGCCTGTTCTCTCCCCAGAGGGAGGAGAAAAAAAAGTTAGAATGCACAGGGGAGGCTTTGCTCATTTCAGACTTCCAGGGGAAAAGGCCCTTAGTCGGTTCTCCTTCCTCCATGGATGCTCTCAGAGGGTTGCTGCTGGAGAGGAGAGGTCTTCTCAACAAGACCTGAATTGTGGGGTCCCACAGGGTTCACTCCCCTCTCCAGTGTTATGTAACATACCTATCGTCAGGAGGCCTGAAGCTGGGGGCCATCCATATGCCGATGACACTCAGCTCTTCCTCCTGCTGGATAAGCAGCTGGCGGCAGGGCTCTCGCAACTATCCCAGGGCCTGGGTGCGGTTGTCCAATGGTTAAGGGGGAGCTGGCTGAAGCTGAATCCATCCAACATGGAGGTCATGTGGCTGGGAAGGACTGAGATGCTAACAGCTGGAGGGGCCACTCCCAAGACTCGATGGCGTCCAGTTGACAGCTGTAGTCTCTGCCAAAAGCCTTGGGTGTGGTTGGATTTTACATTCGCATTGAATAAACAAGTGTCCATGGTAGCGTGGTTGGCGTTTTCCCACCTGCGCCATGCCCGCCAGCTGGCTCTTTACTTGTCTGGGTCAGACCTTGCCACATTGATCCATGCAATGGTCCCCTCCAGAGGGGACTACTGCAATTTGCTCTACACAGGGCTACCCTTGAAAACGTTTCAGAGGTTGCAAGCGGTCTAGAATGCAGCTGCCAAATTACTGGTTGGAACTTTATGGTCAGCTCATATGACTCCAGTACTGCGGCAGCTGCACTGACTACCAGTTAGTCTCCATATCCAGTTCAAGATGTTGATGATAACTTTTAAAGCCCTTAATTGTCTGGGATCCTCATACCTACGAGAGCGTGTCTCCTGTTACAACCCCTGTACTCCAGTCATTGTCTAGGGGCCTGTAATGATTTCATGTTTTGGTGTGTATGTTTCTTTAAATGTTTAGTGTGACTGCAGTAATGTAATGAGAGTGATAGAGGGAGACAAGTGTGATGTGATTGGCTGTTGACTGAGACTGTGGGAAGAGGGATGTCTCTGAGGTGATTCTGTGTGTGAAGTTTGGAGAGAAAGCATAGTCTGTGTGACTAGGGGAGTTTGAGTCTATTCTGTGTGAATAAGACAAAGAGTTCAGCCTGTGTGGCTATATGGGACAGAGAGACTGTCAGAGTTGAGTTTTGGTGTTTGAGAGATTGTGTGTGATGCCAAGCATTACCAGTTATATGTACAAGTTCCTTTCTTCAGCAACCGTTCAAAATAACCAGAAACCTATTTTGTTCTTTTATAAATAAATCATTATTTGTTTAAACTTATCCCAGAAATCAGAACAGTACTTCCTCAGGGCCACATAGTCCTCTGAAGCTGGGTCATTCTACCAAATTAGAGAGAGTTGGAATTTTTAATTCCTGGTGGCAGCAGAAATCTACCAAGTTCAGGTACACAGAGTGGGTTTTAAAGGAGAATCAGTCTCCCTAATAGCATGCCCAGCACAGGGCCTCTTGCAGGTACCTGGCCCCTGGATGGCTCAGTGGTTAGCTGTCGCCAGGGGAAGGGCCTTCTCAGTCGTGGCCCTTCCCTGTGGAACACACTCTCAGATGGCACCTGTGCCCTGCTGGACTTGCTTAGTTTCCACAGGGCATGCAAAGCTGAATTATTTAGGTTGGCCTTTGGAGGGTAACCACGTGTTTGGGCTGTTTTAATAGTGGTATGGTGATAGCCATGTATTTTAATGTTTTAACGTTAATATTTTATATGTGATTTGTTTTTATGTTGTTTTTACCTCATTGATTTTAATGTTGTAAGTTGCTACAAGGCCCTTTGGGTGAGTGATGACTAAAAAAATCTAATAAATAAATAAAAATCACCTCCTGCCTGGTCCTTTCAACTGGAGATGTTGCTGGGGGTTGAACCTGGGACCTTCTGCATGCCAAGGCAGAGGCTCTGCCACTCCTCTAAGTCCTGTTGCACTGACTGTCTCTGGGCGAAGAGAGTAGGCTACAGATTTTTCAATGACTAAAATAAATATATAGCCCTTTTGTGCTCTGAGAGTTCGTCATTCACACGGCCTCAATGAGAGCCCCCATCAGGTGGGCCGGTGCTGCCATCTCCACAATGCAGGTGGGGGAGGGGGTTGAGGCAGGGGGAGGGAGTACCTGGAGTCAAGGGGGGAGGAGTCAAGGGGGAGGTGACGGACACAAGGAAATACTTCTTTACATAGCCAGTGATGAAAATGAGGGATTCTCTGCTGGAAGAGGCAGTGATGGCCACAGGCATGGATGGCTTTAAAAGGGGATGAGACAGATTCGTGGAGGAGAGGGCTATCAGTGGCTACTCTCCATAGGGACTGAGGGGAACCTCCACGTTCAGAGGCAGTCAGCCTCTAAATCCCAGAGTCAGGAGGCAACCTCAGGGGAAGAAGGCCTCGGCCTCTCTGCCCTGTTGCTGGCCCCCCAGAGGTGCCGGTTGGCCACTGTGTGATGAGACAGAGTGCTGGACCAGACGGTGTGATCCAGTGGGACTCTTCTGACGCTCTTATGTTCTTACAGTGTGGTATGACATCACAGTACTCTGAAGAACGTCACCCGGCAAGTCATGATGTCATAGAGCAGGAACACTGCCTGGTCCTGTACTCCTCCCAGCCTGTGGATGCTTTCTTCTTGCAGCTGGACTTTGGGGGGGGGGGGGACGGACTGGGAGAGCCCCAGTCCTGCTTGTCTCTCCTACGGTTCACTGTTTGGTCAAACAGGTCTGTCAACAACCGTAGTCACGAAACAGGACCCTCCCTGTTCAGGTGTTCCTCAAAGCCTCCCCATCAGCTGTCAGCTCCCAGGGGCACCCGGGTGGGGGTGGGGGTGAGGATGCTCGCAGGGAACAAGGGAACTGTTGACTGTTATATGCTCTTCCGGGAGGGGGGGGGGGCGCGCCTGAGCAGCTGCTTTGCACGCCAGAGGTCTCTGCTTCAGTCCTGAGTGGCATCTCCAGTGAGGGGACCGGGGAGGAAAGAAGGGAGGGGCCTCTCCTTGGCGCCCCTGGGGAGCCCCTGGCAGTCAGAGTAGGCAAGGCTGAGGTGCAGGACTCCTTAGCGGGCAGCTCCAGGCCTTTCCTGGAAAGGCCAAAGGGGTGGGGGGTGGGGGAGGAAGCCCTCAGGGGAGCCGGGGCAGATTCCTGGGACTCCGGGGAAGAAGGGGCGAGGGACCAGGTTGCTGGGGTGTAGGGCCCAGTTTAGCCAAATGGGGCTGTCACTTGCTCTTGTCTTCCTCTGCTTCCCCAGCAAGAGAGGGAGGATGTTGCGCCTGATCCGCAGCGGGGCAATGCTCAAATGGTGGCGGCGGCTTTGGACCAAGTCCAGCATCAGGTACTTCTGGCAGAGCATGAGTCCAAGCACTTGTCCGGCCTCGGCTGGAGAGGCACAGGCTGCTGAGATCACGCAGGCAGGTGGCAGGAGAGAGGGAGGCGCAGGTCCCTTGGGGGGGGCAGAGGGGTCCTGATCCCAAGGAGCAGGGGTGGCAGAGGGTGGCAGCAGGAGCCACCTGGAGACTGGGGGCACCTTGAAAACCAGCAGATTGATTGGGGTGGGCGTCTGCTTGGACCAGACTTCCATGTTCTGGGTGTGCTGTGGGATCCAGAACTGTGCTTCCGTGTGCTGTGGGTCCAAAACTTGGACCGCCTTCCAGGCTCATGCTGAGGAGGGTGGGGGCATGTGGAAAGTTGCCGCGGGAGGTCCTGCTGGGGCCACCCTGCTTTGCCAGAAGGCCCATCAGGCCCAGGGCCACAGTGAGGCATCTTGGGACTCGGCCCCCTTGACTGACTGGCCAGCCCCCCTGACTTCCCATCCAGCCCAGGGGCCCCCCACTGAGGGGCAGCAGGTGTGGGGAAACAGCCGGGTATTCCTGGCCAGCTGTCTGGCAGAAAGGGCCAGCTACGGTCACCCCATTGAGCCAGGCAGCACCTCTCCATTTCCCCCAGAAAGTCTTATTTAAACTTAATTACATGACCTTTAATTCGATGAACTAGTGCCCCCTAAGAAATTTAAATGCCCCCCTGGCCCTGTGCCATGCTGTGGTGAGACCGCTTTCCTGGGGAGGGCCCCCCCCTCCCTGGGCAGAGACCACCAAGGCCCCTCCAGGACAGAACAGTTGTGGCCGGCTCGCCCTCCCGGCCCAAGGCCTCGGAGAAGTGGCCCAGAGCCCCAGGCTGAGTCCCTCTTCCCCACCGCTAGGCCCAGAGGGCTGGCACCCCGACCCCTCCCGCCTCTGCTGACTGAGCCATGCGCGCCACCACCGTGGTGAACAACGCTGCTGCAAACGAGAGGCTGGGGGGCATCGAGGAGCTCACCTTGGCCGGCCTGAAGGAGATGGGCTGCTTTGGCCTGCAAGTGCCGGAAGAGCTGGGGGGTGTCGGGCTGACCAACACACAGGTGAGCCTTGCAGTGGGGTGCTGGTATGGGAGGGGGGAATCCTGGCCCTCAGGGCGAGGGGCCTGGCCTGGCCTGGCTGCAGCCTGGGGGGGGGGGCAGAGTGCCAAGTGGAAATAGCCCATTTCCTCACCTCTGTTGTGTCATGCCTGGGGGGGGGGGGGCAGGGGGAGTCCCCGGAGCAGCCTCTTGGCTGGTCTAGTGGATCAGAAGATGGTCTGTGGTCCCTCTGGGCTGCTGCAGCCTCCCCTGCTTTCCCTGGCCTTGAGAGGAATGTTGCAGGCAGTGTTCCTTCGAAGCTGAGTTAGTGTGAGCTAGCTTGCAGTTTTTTTAGGCTCTGGCTCACACATTTTTGTCTTAGTTCAGGAAGGATGGTTCCAGAGCAAACTAATTCATGCAGCAGCCAGATTGCTCACTCACAACTTTAATGCCAGTAGCTCACAAAGTAGAATTTTTGCTCACAAGACTCCACAGCTTAGAGGGAGCACTGGTTGCAGGTGCTGCCAAGCTGCCTTTGATGCTGAACCCCCCCCCTCCCCCCTCCCAGTATGCCCGTAGAGTGGAGGTGGTCGGGATGCACGACCTGGGAGTGGGCATCAGCCTCGGCGCTCACCAGTCGATTGGCTTCAAGGGCATCCTACTCTTTGGAACCAAGAGCCAGAAGGAGAAATACCTGCCCCGGCTGGCATCTGGTAGGCCAAAGACCTCCCCCCTCCAAGGTTCCCCAGAACAGGTGCCGGCATTCAGGATGGACCTTCCCCAGGGCGGGGTCAGCAGAGTGCCAGAATGGCCATGCCAGCTGGGGGGGGGGGGACTGGGGCACCGGGGTTGCTCCCCCCCTCCTTCCAGGAGCTGCCTGAGGGAAACTGGGAGGTTCAGGGGCCAAAGGTTTAAGACCCCCTCCCAGCAGGGGGCATCTCTTTCTCCAGGGGAGACGGCCAAATGGTTTCTGAAGGAGTCACTCCTCCAGCCCAGAAAGCAGGCTCCCCTCAGAGAAGGTGGCCGCTCAGACATGGCTTTCAGGGGTGCAGCCAACACTCCCAGTCACCCCAGGGATGGGGAAGGAGCGCAGGAGGAGCTCCAGATGCTGCGGTGACAGCAGACACTATTCATGCCGTTTATTGGTGCCCTGCATTTCTCCCCCCCCCCCAGAGAGGAGGACCCAGGAGAGTGTAGCTGGCCCGGGGGGGTGGTGGTACTCCCTTCCTGTTTGAAAAGCGGGTTGGTGTAGCGGTGTCTAGGTGTGCCCTCTTCACAGGTGCCTTTGGTCGGTCACCTCCCTTCCACGTTGGCCTGTGCTTGGGTGACTTCACAAGTGTCTGGCCGTGATCTCCTCTACATTGTGCTGCTCTTGGAGACACGCCCAAAGCTGCAGCTGGTTCTGAATGTGGCAGCCATATTATTAGGACTGCTCTGTTTGCTGCCAGCCTGTTTCCAGATTCATTTCAAGGTGCTGGTTTATTAGCCTTAAAGCCCTTCGCTTTCTTCCGGTGTGGCCCCGTGTGCCAGTTGTGGTTCTTCCACCGAGGGCAGCCGTTGAGCTGGCGTCAGCTGGAGCCCGTGCCTTTGCCAACCTTACTCCTGCCCTACGGAAGGGGGGGGGGGCTCCTCAGGAGGGGCTAGCAGGCTTCTCTGCTGGCTAGGGCTTTTAATAAGGTGAAGAGGTGGGAGTTATTGGGGGGGGTTGGTTGTAGACTGTACTTTTTAAAGTTTGAACTCAGAAGCCACATGGAGCTATGGGAGAGGTGCAGGGTATAAATATTTCAATAAATTAATAACTATTCATGCACCCCAAAAATTGAACACTGTAAGTTAGGACTGTGCCTCTGGTGTCTGCACCACGTGAGCCAGTGCCGTGCTGGCCTGCAAGGTCCGCTTCACCCAGACAGCCCCTCCCTGTCTCTCTGGGGTCTCTTTCCAAATGGGCATCGCTGCTGCACCGTTCCAGATCCTGATCTAGCATGCGCTCACCAGCACTGCTCCCCCAGCCTGCACATGGGGGGGGGGCAGTGGGCCTGATGGGGGGCTGAGTCGTGCTGCTCTCCGGACAGGGGAGATCTTCGCGGCCTTTTGCCTGACAGAACCTTCCAGCGGCTCAGACGCGGCCTCCATTCAGACCACAGCTGAACTCAGTCCCTGTGAGAAATTTTACACCCTGAATGGCGGGAAGATTTGGATCAGGTGAGAGGCCAGAGGGCGACGGGGGTGGGTGGGGGTCCGGGATACCCAAGGCCTTAGGCACCCCCCCCCCGCGGGCAGGTGCTCTTCTCCCCCACCGCTCTCGTCTGGGTTCCAGCAACGGAGGCACAGCTGAGATCTTCACGGTGTTTGCCAAGACGCCCATCAAGAACATCACCACCGGAGAGGTGGCGGACAAGATCTCGGCCTTCATTGTGGAGTGGTCCTTTGCGAGAGTGACCAGGTGAGAGGCCCCCTCTTGTAGTGGGCTGTGTGTGTGTGTGGGGGGGTGCACGGGCTCCCAGGCCTTTTTTCCCTGTGCCTTCTGGGTGGCCCTGGGGTGGGGGGGCAGGTTGTCTCCGTGGTTGACACCCCCATTTCTCTGCATTCCCCAGGGGTTCCAATTACAAGCTGTTTCTGCTGACCCAAATGGCTCTGCGAGTCTCATCCCTGCCAGAGGGGGAGTTACAATACACACCGAGCACCCGATACCCGTGTGGCCGTTTAAAGGCTCTGCCTAGCAGCTGTGCCCGCCTGCTCTGCCACCAAGGCTAGAGGGGGAGAGAGACAGAGTCCCCTGCCGCTTGACAGGTTTGAGTGGTTGGGCCTCTCTGCTGCCCCTCCACAGCACCACCCTTCAGGCAGCGAGACTGAGCGGGGGAGGCATTTCTCCAAGGGTCAGACGAAGCGCATTTAAAACACACGTTTGACATATGACGGGAAATATTACACACGTTCTGTTCGCGCATTTCGTGATGAACCAGGGAAGAAAGAAAAGGCAAAAACACTGGTCCGAAAGGACCGGGCAGGCTAGCGTTGCTTGAGGGGGGCAGAAGTCTGTGAGTTCAGAATCCCCTTAGTGTTCTCACTCCCCTCCCACTGCCCCTGGCCACATGGGCAAGGTGGAGGAGCCTGTAGGTAAAAAGCGTGGCCCTTCGTGGTTTGTGCCGATCCAAAGAGCTGGCCAAAATGGGAGAAGAGAGAGCTGCCTTCTTTGCGTCCTGAGATTTTATAAGCCACCTGTGGGGGAGTCTGTCCTGCGTGGGGGTCATTTCGATGTTCCTGCCATAACAGGAAGGCTCTACTTTCTAGCCCTTTCTAGGCTCTTCCCGGTCTGTCCCTTTGGGGCGTGACCAGGCAGCAGGGCACGGGGAAGTCTCCCATGGTCCTGAATTGGCCGGAGCCATTCCCCAGCACCAAGAGGGCTCGATTGGCTTTGTGCAGGGAGCATTTTGATGGCTCCACTTTTCAACCCCCCTTCAGTTCTACAGCTGAGCTCCTGTACATGGACAGAGAACATCCACAATAACTGGAATCCTGGGGTGAATGTCTGGGTGGAGTGGATTTCTCCACGTTGCTGTCTGACCTAGCTGACTGGCCAGAGAGCAGACGGCCCAGGACCCTGGCCGGAGAGACCCAGAGACCGGGAAGGGCTTGTCTTCAGAGGCCTCCTTCACGTTGGAGCAGCCAGAGTGTCTGGCCAGAAGGACTCCCAGCCAGCAGCTCCTGGAACTCCCGCCCCGTCTTCCCATCAGAAGCCACCGCTGTGCCGGTCCTCCCGTTGCCCCCCCCCCCCCCCGGTTCCCCAGCCAGGCACTCGAGGCTAATGGCCGAGAAGGGCGAGTGCCTCTCCCAGCTGCACAAAAACAGCACAGGACACAGCCTCCGGGGTGGGGGTGTGTGTGTGTGTGTGTGTGTGTGTGATGGCTTGTGCTGTGAGACTGGTGGCCAGCCGCCCACCTGGGCTTGGCTTCTGCAGCCTCCCTCTGGGGTTACGCTGGCAGACAGAATTGCTTCCTGTCCTACTCAGGAGGGCGGGGAATTTAAACCACCCACCCCCATCCCCGCTGACCAGGAGGTCTTCTTCCCAAGCAGGGAGATTCCTCCCCCCCATGGCCAGCAACCACAGCCCTTCTGCCCCGGGGGCAGATGACCAGAGAGGGGAGCGGCTGCTGTGGACTGGAGCAGCCCCAGGAGAAAAGGCTGTGGCAGAATCGGGCTACAGGGCTGACACCGTCTGGAGGGATTGCTTGGATCCTGCTTGGGATCTTGCATCAGTGGCCCTCTGGATCCTGTCCTGGACAGAGAGCACCTCTGAGTGCCTCTGGGGGAGCCCATTTCCTTTCCACAGCCAGCCAGCCAGCCAGCCAGCCCACCACCCAGCCCACTTCTGAAGTTCCGCTATTTGACTCCCACCTGGGAGGGCGGGCTTGTGTCCTGGGACCTTTTGCGAAAGCGGGACTGGAGCCAGTGCCTTTTCACTTTTGCGCCCTCGTCCCTGGGTGCCTCCTTTCCATGCACCACCCAGGAGTTCCCCCTTGCCAGTAGGGGACTGAGGGCACAAGGGCAGAAAGGAACCAAGAGCGGGCTCAAGACTCCCCAGCACCTGGCAAGATCCAAGCCGGGTGGCAGAGGCCTCCGGCTCAGTCCCCGGGGGGAGTGTCTCCGGGACGTCTGGTTGGAGGTGATGGGAAAGAAAGACCTCTGCCTGAGACCCCCGGGGGGCGGGTGTGTGGGGAGGCGTTGCCAGTCAGAGGAAACAAGCCTCGATGCCGTGGGGGCTCTTTGTGTGAGGGGTTCTCTTCTGTCTTGCCAGCGGCCCCCCTGAGAAGAAGATGGGGATCAGGTGCTCAAACACCGCGGAGGTGCATTTCGACAACGTGAAGGTGCCAGCCGAGAACCTGCTGGGGGGACCGGGCAAAGGATTCAAGGTGGCCATGACCATCCTCAACAACGGGCGCTTTGGCATGGCCTCGGCCCTGGCAGGCACCAGGCGGGGCATCATCCTCAAGCCAGTAGGTGTGCCCTACACAAGTGACCCCCTGTGTGTGTGGGGGGGGGGGATGGCCAGGCTGGCACCCCGAGGGAGAAGCCAGTGCCCGGCGGTTGTGGCACACTGAGGCGCCCTGGGGGGAGGTGGCGCAGCCCTCCCCTGTGTCGAGAGTGTGCACACACCCTCCTCTGCCTGGCCACCAGGGGGACCATGCTGCCCACCGGAAGCAGTCTGGAAGGGCCATCAGCAGCGACGGGGCGATCCAGGAGAAAGTGGCGCGGATGGCCATGCTGCTCTATGTGACGGAGGGAAGGGCACAGGCTGCCCACCACAGAGGTCCCGCCTCAGAGGGCTTCCAGCAACAGCAGGGACCGCCCTGCAGAGTCCTCAGGTTGGGGGGGGGAGGAGGAGGAGGAGGGAAGGCGGAGCAAGAGGAGGCTGGGACGGTCCTTCCTCTGCTCTTTCTCCTTGGCCCATGGAAGCTTCTGGATTGTCTCCCAGGTCAGCCCCCTGGACAGGGTGTTCCAGCAGTCTAGCAAAGAGCTTCCCAAGGAACACCTGGTGCCTTTTCCCAGGAACAGCTGCCACAGGCCCGCTAGTCTTGACAAGGAGGGAACAATGCTTCGCTAGCCACCCCCATCGGCAGGGCTGCCCCCCCCCCCCAGCCGCCTAGTTCCCGGTCAATGCCTCCCTTGCATCTGCTGCAGTTCACTCTTGCCTGGGTGATACTCCAGTTTGCCCTCATCATCCAGTCCTTTCCTGGCTCCCTTATGCATTCTCAAAATTGCCTTTCTGCAGCCTGAGTATGCGGCGCACCGTCTTCTTGCCACATGTATGGCTCAGGAAGGTAGAGACGCTGGACAGCTGTTAGTGTCGCTGGCGCGGCCAACACCAGTGCCCCGGAGCAGGGAGAGCGTGGGTGGGGTGGGGTGGGGGGACTGCCCCCAGGAAGGCCATGGGGAAGGCAGGCAGGCAGGCAGGCGGGGCTTCCGCGGAGGG
Source organism: Lepidodactylus listeri (assembly GCA_029233225.1). Lineage (NCBI taxonomy): Eukaryota > Metazoa > Chordata > Lepidosauria > Squamata > Gekkonidae > Lepidodactylus > Lepidodactylus listeri. The sequence goes on from JARCFY010000005.1 coordinate 335,642, forward strand.
GGGGTGGTGGTGGTTCTGGGGTGCCACTCTGCCCACGCCGGGCTCCTTGCAGGCCATGGCCTACGTGCTGAGCGCCAACATGGACTCGCGCGTGCCCGACTACAAGCTGGAGGCTGCCATCAGCAGGATCTTTGCCTCGGTGAGTGGGGGGGGGGGGGATAAGCGGGGTCCCTTGGCCTGGCCGTCTGCCTGGGTCCACGTGCCGGAGAGAGCGGGAGCCACGGACAGCCCCGGCGGCGGCGGCGGTAGTAGGAGGAGGCCTCTCCCTTCGCCCTGACCGGAGCGGGGGGGGGGGGGGTTGGGGGCGCCGTCGGGAGGGCGCCGGACGCGCGCTGGGGTGTTTTGTGCCGGCAGAAGGCAGCCTGGGCGGTGGCGGACGAGGGCCTCCAGATCCTGGGCGGGATGGGCTACATGCAGGTAAGCTGCCCGCCGGGGGGGGGGGGGAGGGAGGAGGGGGACCCTCCGGCGCGGCTGGACGGCTGGCTGGGCGGACGGAAGGAGGGGAGTCTCCTGGGCGGCGGCGGCGCTTCCTCCCTCCCTCCCTCTCCCCCCGGGCAGGAGGCGGGCGTGGAGCGCGTGGTGCGAGACCTGAGGATCTTCCGCATCTTCGAGGGCACCAACGACATCCTCCGCCTGTTCGTGGCGCTGGCGGGCCTGGAGGTGCGGGGGGAGGGGGGGCGGATTCCGGGGACTAGGCGGGGGGGGGGCGGGGCTGGCAGGACCCCGCTCTCCCCCTGGCCAGTGTCTGTCTGCCCGCGAGCCCCGTGGGTAGGTTGCGAGAGCGCCTCTCCGTCGGGGCTGCTGGGGGGCTCCTGGCGGGACTGCCGCCGCCACCTCCGCGAGGGAAGCCAGGCAGAGGGAGGGAGAGAGAGAAAGAGGGGCGGCCGGGGCGGGGCTTGCCCCCCAGTCCGGCTCTGTTCCCCCCCTCCCTGCCCCCTACGGCTCGGCGTGTCTGGACTCTGCCTGGCGGCGGGCGCCCCCTAGCGGGGAGGCCTGCAGCACGAGCGCCCCTCCATGCCCTGGGGAACCCCACACCACCCCCCGCCCGGCAGTGCAGCTCCCCCGGAGGCGGGTAGGGTGGGTCGGGTCGGCAGGAGCGTAACTCTCCTTGCTCCGCGCCTCCCCTCGAAAGACCCACGCGGCCCTTTCCCCGTCTAGCATGCTGGGGAGGAGCTCCGGAGCCTGCAGAAAAAGCTCTCCAGCCCCGTGAGGGAGATGGAGACCCTCTGCCAGGAGGTTGTGATGCGGGCCAAGCGGTGAGCCGCGGCACTGGCGGGGCCCTACCCAGGGCCCCCGGGCGAGAAGGGGGGAGGGGGCTTCACGCAGGGCCCTTCCCTGGCCTGAATCCCGGGGCTGCCTGCTGCAGGCTCCACACAACCCTGTGGGAGGCCCCAGAGCAGCCCCCCCCCACCATCTGCCCGTCCTCCCGCCCCCCCCCCCCACATGTTAAAACACACCTCCCTCTCCTCCTCCTCCTCTTCCTCCTCCTCCCCCTGCAGTAAAGTTGGGATCCCGACCGGCCTCTCTCTGCAGGGTGCTGTGCACCCAGACCTGGACGACTGTGCTGCCCTGGTGAGGAGAGGCATGGGGTGGGCGAGGGTGTGGGGCAGCAGACACATGCTGGCAGCTGCTCCAGCATTTGAGACTAGCAGAAGCGTGGGGGGGGGGGGGGGCAGCTCTGTAGGCAGCTCAGGTTCCGGACATTTTTGTCTGCAACACACACACACACCCCTGAGGGGGGCTGGAGAGCGGCTGGCCCTGGGTCCCCTGGCGGGATGCCAGCCACCTGCTTCCCATCCCCTCCTCTCTTTGCAGAGATGCCCTGTAGCAAGCCAGGGGTGATGTGAAGGGGGGAGGGCTGCTCAGAGCCTCAGGAGTGGAGGTGACCCTCAGCGGGCGTCTCCCGGGGACCTGCTCAGCCTGTCCTGGCAGATTTCAAGCCCCTCCCTCCCTCCCTTTGCTCTTTCCCCCCTTCGAGGTCACCCAAGCCATCGACCTGTTTGGGGACGCCGTGGAGAGCCTGCTCCTGAAATACAGCCCAGCAGTGGCAGGTATTCCTTGGGGGGGGGGGAGGCACATGGGGGGAGGGGGGATTTCTCCTCGGGTGGGGAACTTTCTGCACTGGGGTCACACGGGGTGCGCCCCCTTGGGTCATCCACAAAGGACACACAATCCAAGGGACCTTCCGTCTGGGAAGGGCAGAAGTCGCAACCCCTGGCTGGCACACCAGAGGCAGAAGGGCATCCACCCCCCATCTGCCGGCACGGCACGGCACCCTCCATGTTAAGAGCACAGTGGTGTGAGGCTCTTGCTTGGTCCTCCTCCCACCACCACCACACATGTGGCTTGTCCACGAAGGCCTCCGTCTCTTTCAACCCCCCCTCTCCCCTCCCAGGACTGGGAGGTTCAGGTGGCCCAGGGTCAAGCCGGGCCAAGCAGCCCTTGCTGGACTGGTACGTGCTCCACTTGGACTTGGCCAGCAGCGATGCCCGTGGGCATTGTCGTGGCACCTGGCCAGTGGGCCCCACAGTACTGCCAGCGATGCAGAGGCTCCACTGGCAACAGTGGCCATTCTGCCCCGACTCCTCCCTTCTTCCCCTCCTGTCCTTCTGTTGCTGGGTGGCTGGTTGGGATCTTCCCATTCCCACCCACCCTCCCCACTGATGCCACCGTGCCACGTGAGAGTTCCCAGCCTGGGGTGTTCTTCTGGGGTATCCTGCTTGCAGAATCTGGTGAAGCTTTTGGAGTGTCTGTGGGCAGAATGCACACCACACAAGGCCCACACACTCACCTCCCCCCCCCCCCCGTGTCTCTCCTTTCTCCCTGCAGACAAGCAGTTCCTTCTGAAGCGTGTGGCAGATGCTGCCATTGACTCCTGTGCCATGGCGGTGGTCTTGTCCAGGTGAGAAGGAGGGGGGATAGCAACATTAGAAGAGCCTGGCTGGGTCAGACCAGGAGCCCCTCTCGGTCAGCACCCTCTCCAGCCCACAGAGTGGCCGGCCAGTTCCCTGGAGGGCGAACAGAGTACAGAAGCTGAGGCCCTCCTCCACCTCCTCAACGGTGCCTCCTGGCACTGGCCTTCAGAGGTGTACTGCCCCTGCCTACGGAGGCTCCCTTTAGTCACCATGGCCGGGCGGCACTGAGGGTGTTCTCCCCATCAATCTGTCTAACCCCCCCCCCCCTTTTTAATCATCACATCCAGTGGCAGCAGGAAGGGCCACAACTGAGCTACCCGTTGACTGAAGGAGTGTTTCCCTTTGTCAGCCTATCAGCTTCATTGGGTGCACTGAGAGTTCTCCAATGATGGCAGAAGGAGAAAAAGGAAATCCAAAAGCTCTCTCCAGCCGTTTCTTCCCACCCTGTGCATGACAACCATGCAGACCTCTATCAGGCCCCCCCCCCCCCATTCCTCCCTATTTTCTAAACTGAGAAGTCCCAGCCGGGCGCTTCAGCCTCCCCTCGTGGGGAAAGGGCTCCCAACTCCTCAGGCACTTCGGTTTCCCTCCTCTCTACTTTTTTGGCTCTGCAGTGTCAGTTTTGAGGAAAGGCAATCGAAACGGCACACAGCAGTCCCAATGAAACTGCAATATACAGGCTACGTTACACGACTGGCATTTGTATTCTTAATCCCTTTCCTAATAATCCCCCGCATGGAATTTGTCTTTTCAACACACTGAGTCAACATTTTCCCTGAGCTGTCCACCATGACCCCAAGGCCTCTTTCCCTCTCAGCTGCACAAGTTTCCTGCCATTTTCCTCCACATGCATGATCTCCCTGAGAGGGTTTTTTTAAAAAAATTTTTTTGTTGGGAGTGCTATGACGCTGATTTGACGTCCTATCAGGGGTCCGTTGGAGTGGGAGCGCACAGGAGCGCAGCTCTGGGAGTGAGAAGCCCAGGGGGCGGGCACATGACCAAGCCCCGCCCCCTCCTTGGCTTCCACAAGCAGTGCAGAGGTGCAGCGCCCCGGGGAAAGCCCTGCTAGGGTCTTTATTGTTTTTAATGTTTTGTTTTAATATTGATAATTTTATCATTGTTCCTTTTATGACTGTGTGCTGCTTTTCCAGAGACTTGCTCAAGGTGGCATATAAATTTTCTAAGTATACCATTTTTTATCTGGGCACATGGCACATAAGTACTGGAGAAATTTCACCAACCCTTCAGCAGCTTCCACCCCATCAGTCTGGTGTAGTGGTCAGGAGTTGGACTCTAATCTGGGAGAACCGGGTTTGATTCCCCATTCCTCCACATGCAGCTGCTGGTGTGACCTTGGCCCAGTCACAAGTTCTCTCAGAGCCGTTCTCTCATGAGCAGTTCTCAAAAGACCTCTCTCAGCCCCACCTACCTCACAGGGTGTCTTGTTGTGGGGAGGGGAAAGGGAAAGGGATGGGTGGTGCACATGTCCTGGGTATCTCGTCTACTTGAAACCTGGTGATTTCAAGGGAGCAGGAAGAGAATGAGGGTGTTCTTTACGCTTATTTTTATTGCACAAAGTATTGGATGGGGAAGGGAATGGAGGAAGAGCAGGTCAGTTTCACTCACCTGTGGAGTGGAGCCTGAGGGGTGGGTGTTGCCTTCTGACACACTTCCAATATGTTAGGGGGTGTGGCATGTTCAAATGAGTTATGCTAACGAGCTCCTGCACCTCTTTTTCTACGAAATGACCCCTGCGTCCTATTATAGCGTTATAGCGCTCCCAATAGAACATTTTTTTTAAAAAAGAGGAGAGATTGCGTGCCGGGCGGGGGGGAGGGCACAAAACCCCCATCACTGGAGGAAGCGCCAGGTGGCATTTTACACAGCCCAGGGTAGTGATTCAGATCTGGAAGAAGAAGAAGAAGAAGAGATTGGATTTATACCCCACCCTCCACTCCCCAAGGGAGTCTCAGAGCGGCTTACAAACTCCTTTCCCTCCCCCTCCCCACAACAGACACCCTGTGAGGTAGGTGGGGCTGAGAGAGCTTTGACAGGAACTGTCCTTGAGGGAACAGCTAGTACAGAGCTATGGCTTGCCCAAGGTCATCCAGCCAGGTGCAAGTGGAGGAGTGGGGAATCAAACCCGGTTCTCCCAGATTAGAGTCCGTGCACTTAACCAGTACACCATACTGGCTCTCTGTGGATTTGGGTGGAATTGAAGACCTGAGGAAAGCAGTTTTCATCAACCATGCCTCAGACACACTTCCCAAACGGGAAACAACCGGTTATGTGTGAACAGGTAAATATATTCCATTATCAGCCAGTTACTAAAATGGGTCTGTCTGAACTGACAGAAACCCCCCCATTAGTAACCAGGTCCTGGAATGGAATGGATAGGCTGTCTGGAATCCTTCGTGGTCTCTTGGAATGGCACGTTTTCCTCGGATACAAGAGGATGAGGGAGTTGGGTTATTGGGATCGTTTTTAACTTTTATTACAAGTGTGACCCTGCTCAAGGCCCTTCGGTTGTCCGAGCAGCTCCGTTTAGTCACATGACAAGTAAATTTACTGACTACAGAGGTAACCAGGTAGGTGCTGTGGGGCGGCTGGATAGTTTGGCGTGAAGTCAGGCCGGGCTGCTTCCCGTACAGTCTTGCAGGGGGGGGGGGGCGTGTCATGCAGCCGGTTTGCTGGGGGGGGGGGCGTCACCCCGCTCTTTTGGCTCTTGCAGGGCCAGTCGGACGCTGTCTCTCCGGCAGCCCACCGCTGAGCATGAGAAGCTTCTCTGTCGGACCTGGTGCCAGGAGGTAGGACCATCTCGGCCGGGCCGGGCTGCGCAGGGGCCCATACTGCTCCGGGTTCCGGAGATGGGGTCTGCAGGCCAGGGGGTGGGGGGGTTGGCGGCGGTGGCAGTGGTGCAGACTCGTGGGGATGGCATCCCAGGACATCATAATGTCATTCCTGACCACATTACCGGCAGTGATGTCACCAGGGTGGGACCATCTTAGGATTCAGCTGAAACTCTGTGGATTTGGGTGAATCCTAGAGCATCCCTCAATGTGATGACACCACTTCTGGTTATGTGGCCAGGAATTATGTCCCGATGACCCTGGATGCCATTCCGGCCCCCACATCCCCCCCCCCAGCCACTCCCCCGCCCCACCAGCTCAGTGGCAACCCTGGTTCTCCAACCCAGGTACTCACTCCCTTTCCAGCCCAGCCCAGCCTGAAATCTCCCCAGCTGCTGTCCCGGTGCTGGTTCTGTCCTGACAGGCCTTGCCTGTGCAGTACCCCCCCCCCCCCCCGGCCCTTTTGTTCCCCCTCGCTGCCCAGTCGCTGCTCAGCCCCTCCCCTTCCCCCTTTTGCAGACTCCCTGGGCAGGACCAGGCAGGGAATGGCCCCCCCCTCCATCAGCTGCCATTACAAGGGATTAGGCCTCCTCAAAGGATCCACCCACCGCCCTGAGGGAATCAGCCCTCCCTCCCTGATGAGCCTGGGGGGGGGGGGGAAGCGCCAGCTGACCCACAGAGGCCTGCAGCCCTTCTTGCCTGGAGGGGGGGGGGCTGCTTCAATTCCCAGCAGCATCTCCAGTTTAAAGGGGCCAGGGGCAGTAGGTGATGCGGAAGACCCCTGCCTGAGGCCCTGGAGAGCCACTGCCAGCTGATAACCTCGGAAGAGCCCTGCTGGGTCAGACCAGCGCGAGGGTCCACCTAGTCCAGCGTCCCGTCTCACACTCAGAGGCCAGCCAGTTCATCTGCAGGGCCAACAGCCTCCTGGCTCTGGGACTCAGAGGATTAGTGCCTCTGGATGTGGAGGTTCTCCTCAGTCCCCATGGCTAGGAGCCACTGATAGACCTGTCCTCCGTGAAGCTGGAGGGGAGGGCGGAATAAAAGTCCCAAAGTCTGAGTGCCATTCTTGCAGGCAGTCCCCTTGTTCGGGGACAGGCAGACTGGCCTGTTCCTCCCCATCCAGGCGCCGCCTCCTGCCAGAGGGACTCTGGGAGACCTCCTAGATAAGTGCTGGTGAGGAGGGTCACGAGCTGCCCGTTGGCCATTCAAGGAGGCTTTTGTCCCCCGCCCCATGGCTTGGGCCCCCATCTCCACGCTGAAGCGGCCATTTCCAAAAGGGCTGGCTGGTTGGCAGGCCAGCCGGCTGGCTGGCTGGCTGCTGCTGTCTCACTCTCTGGTCAGCAGTGCCCTCTGGGGCTGCTCAGGCCTCAGAAATCCTGGGCTGCCGAGGGCTGGCCCCTCTTAGGAGGAATGTGGCTATGGGGGGGGGGGGGGGAAGCCCTGTTCAATTGTCTCTGGGGACGCTGTAATCCCTCTCGCAGCGAGCCAGGGAGGCAGCCCCTGGAAGGGCGCGCCCCGTGTTCTGAGTGCCCGTCCAGGAGAACAGGTGGCCGCAGGTGGGAGGCAGCGCTCCTCCCCTGGTGGGGACATTTTTCCACCCTGACAGCCAGGCGGGAACCCTTGTGTGTGTGCATGTGTGTGTCCATGTCCCCCTTGCAGGCGTTCCAGAGGGTGCGGGCCTCTCTGCGGGAAGCCACATCCCCCAGGTGGGAGGAATCCTTTGCTGACATGAAGCTGATCTCTGACGCCCTGGTGGAGAAGAAGGGCCCCGTGGCCACCCACCCGCTGGGCTTCTGAAGCCGGAGGCCGCCGTTTGCGCTCCGAGAGAGAAACCGCCCTCGCGTCTATTAAACAGGACTGAAAATTAGCGGCTCCAGCGTCTGTGTGCCATGCTGGTGAGGAAAGGACTCGTCCTTCTGAGCCCTTGGGAGGCCTGCCGGGGGCCACCACTGGGCAGGCCTGGGAACCTTGGGGGGGTGGGGTCTCAATGTGAACAGGGGGCAAGACTGCCACGGAGGCCAGAGGCAATTTGCCTGGCCTGCAGGTGCAAGGTAGTGAGAGAGGCAGACTGGTGGGCCCGCACCTCTGCCTGGCTACACAGGTCCAAGGAAGGCGCCCCTGTCCTCCTTGCACTCCAGGATGAGGAGTGGGGGGGGGGGGGAGGCAGGCCCAAAGCCTCACAGCAGCCCTGGAAAATCTCCCTGAATGGGCCCAGAATCCTTTCGGCTGATGAGCAGGGGTGGCTCTCTCTGGCGCCTTCTGGGACCTGCTGTGCACTCCTCTTGGGGGCTCACCCTCCCCAGCACTGTGCTGCAGTCCCCCCCCCCCACATTCCACTGGGCACGGCTGTTCTGCAGGGGGGGGGGCTGAAGCAAGGGAGGCCGGTGGGCTGTTGCCGCTGGGGCAAAGGAATGGAAGAGAGCGGCGGCCCTGGTTGGGGGGGGGGCATTCCTGCCGTTGTGCGTTCAGCACCCGGACAGGACTGCTGTGCCGGCATGTCCTGGAATGAGCCCCGGGAAAGAGATTCCCCAGGGCCAGTCAAGGGGAAGGGTGGTGTGGTCTCCTGTGGGGCACAGCAGGTGGGCAGGCAGGGGAAGCTGCCCGCAGGGCCTGGCACGGCTTGCCTTTCCTTTGTGAGGGGGGGTGGATGTTTCCAGAGTGTCCCCCTCGTACATGTTAGGCATGACAAGGATCTTCAGGGGTGGGGCTCCCCCGTTGGCCAGCTGGCCAGTGGATTAGGCCCCCCCAAAAGCGGGAACCCTCCCCCCCGGGGGGGATGTCAACCCTATGGCACACAGATAACAAAAGAACTGACAGCAGATGTGAGAACCAAAAGGCAGGGAGGGCGGAATAGAAATCCAAATAAATAAAATAAAATAAACTTAAAGGTGCCGCTGGACTCCAACTCAGTTCTCAGATCTGTTAACGCCTTCATTATCTGTATGCCGATTTGCTGCTATTCACGTGTCTTACCGAATGTGTTATCCCAATCTTAGCTGCCTTTATTGCTCAGTTACTGGCATGGCTGCCTTTCCTTTGTGAGGGAGGGGTGGATGTTTCCAGACCACTTGTGCTATGTAGATGCCAGTATCCCCTGCCCCCCCCCCCCCCCCCCCGCTGAAGAATAGGGCTCCTCCACTTGCCCTCCTCCCGGCCTGCAGAGCCAGAGTCCCCAGAAGAAGCCCAGCACTGACCTCCCTGGGACTAAAGGAGGACCCCCCCCCCAAGGATCTCTGCCAGGGCTGAGCAGAAGCGAAGGGGGAGGGGGAGCTCAGCAGGGGGCAGCTTGGCAGGAGGGGGGGGAGGCAGCCTAGGCTAGATGCGGAGGGAGGGAGGGAGGGAGGGGGGAGCCCCATGGCTCCCAGCTGCCCTCCTGGGCCTTGGCCAGGCAAGCAGCAGCCATGCATGGGCAGGCAGGGTGGTACGAGGGGGCTCCATGCCCACCCACAGAGATGGCGGGCCACCACCTGCCCCCTCCTTGGGACAACACCAGGCCCGGCCCTGTGCAGAGACCGGCTCTGCTCCGCCTGCGGAAGGGTGTCCTGCCGGGGAGGGGGGGCAGCCGAAGGGGGACTGGTGGGGGTGGCGGGGGGGTGGGGTCGGAGCTCCCAGCAGTGGTCAGGTGCATGCTGGCCTGCCTGGGATCATCAGGGTCCGGGGGGGGGGGGGTGTGTGGGAGGAGCAAGTCTCCCAGCCTAGAAGAGCTCCGAGGGATGCCTGCTGGGCGGAGTCTCCTGGACCTGTGGCAGAGGAAGTGGTCCCGGTGCCCTTATTGTGGCCCAAGAGGTTTGTTCGAAGCTATCTTCTGGGGGAGGTCTGGGCATGGCCCTCTGGGACTCACAGGGCCTGTTTCTTTACCAAAATGCATTGATCACCCTGAGAAAGCCCAGCAAAGAGGAATAAAGAAGGCGCAAAGAGCAAAGGAGTCGCTCTGAGTCCACTTGGACCCTCCTGCCTGCGAGTCCATTTCTGGCTCCCTCCCCAGCTCTTCTGCCTTCCCAAGGCGAGCGGTTTGGCTCTTGGTGAGCCGGATTCTTTCTCCAGCGGGGCTTCCTTCAGAGATGGATGGAGGCGTTAACACCCCCCCCCCCCTGGGGCTAAGTGGTCCCCCTGCAGTGGAAGTGCCCCTTGGCTTGCACCCCACGTAACGTGGCCTGTTAAGGAGCCTGCGCCCATTAGCTTGCGCGGAAACTGTTTCTCTCTAGCTGAGTGGCCACAGAGATTTGTAAAGGACCTCTGCAGGGAATGCCCTCCGAAAGGGCAACTTAATCCGTACGGCTCAGTAATGACAAGCAAATTCTGCGTCTAGCCTTGTGCGAGCAAACCAGACCAAGACTTTCCGCAACCTAGTGATCTTTTATTAGGCAAGATAGTAAAAAAGACACATCACCAGTACTGAACCATCTAAGTACTGAAAAACCACCTGCGAGGAAAACCGAAATATTTCTCAAACATGACTGAATACAAGAGCTTTAAAGCAAACCAAATTAACTCTCGGAATGCTCTGGCAGGGCTTGGAAGCGCAGCTCATGCGCAGGTACACAGAAGCCTCTCACTTAACGTCCTTTTTACGGTACTTCCCCAGAAACGGTCAACTCTCTGGGTGACGCTTTTTATAGCTAAGGTGACAGACAGTCACTAACGTGAGATCAATCATAATGTGGTCATGTGATGGTTCTACAGATACGTGGTTAGTTCTCAAGGTAATCATGAGATCATACAGAGGTGCAAGATTTAAAAGACGATATTTAGCAGTTTACTAATAATTAAAAGGCAACGATTGTACTTTTTCTTCAGTTGCATTAATGGGCTGTTAGAGAGAAAAAAGATGTTGTACTTTTCCTGACCAGCTGGTGAACTTTCATTAAAGGTTTAGAAATGTACATAGGAACAGACATGTTTGAGCATGCGTCTCGTGACACCCTGGCCACAATGATGATCACAGGTGTTGACTCGCCCCACGCCACAGGGGCAGCTCGCCTCAGCTTGTTCCTGGCTCTTCCAGCTGCCCTCCCTGACAGAGGCCCACCCCATATCAGGTGCCAACAGCCAGTGGGGAGAGGGGGCATGGGGGGGGGTCGGCATGTGCCTCTCTTGGTTGTCCTGAATTCTTCCTTTACTGTGAACTGTTTAGGCGCATGACATTCCCTCCGTAGCCACCTCCACTGGTGTGTCCCAGCACATTGCTGAAGGAAACTCGAATCCAGGCAGGGAGGGGGAGGCACGATTCAATGCCTAGATTCTGCCTCTCCCCACTCATAAGAGACCGCCCATTGACACTGCAGTGGAAATCCTTGCCTGCTTATTTATTTGGAATATTCCTGCCCCACATTCCTCTCCAAAGCTGCTTACCGAAACACTCATCCCATTAAAATAAATGTAAACCAAAGGCACAGTGTCAACCCACAGACAACTGGTATAGAAAATGTGGTATCACTGCTAAGCCTGGGTGAATATTAGACTGAGCATCACCTGGTATGATGGAATCTCTTCTGCATCACAAGGGAAGTGACCTCATCCCACTGGAGGAGGCACCAGGCCTGCCTCCCCCCTGTTTTGTTGTTGGAGAGCTGGGGCAGCGGTGGCTCAGAGCTTAAGACCGAGCCGCAGACCAGAAGGTCATAAGAACCTAAGAGGAGCCAGTGCTGGATATCAGGCCAGAGGCCCCTCCAGTCCAACACTCTTCTGTTTCACACAGTGGCCAAAAACACCAGGTGCCCTCAGGGGGGAGGTCCAGCAGTGGGGCCAGGACACTAGAAGCCCCTCCCACTGTTGCCCCCCCCAATCAAACACCAAGAAGACAGAGCATCACTTGCCCCAGACTGAGAGCTCCTGTCTATATACCTTGTGGGTAAGAGCCACTTGATGGACCTCTGCTCCATATAAGAACATAAGAGAAGCCAATGTTGGATCAGGCCAGTGGCCCATCCAGTCCAACACTCTGTGTCACACAGTGGCCAGAAACACCAGGTGCCCTCAGGAGGTCCAGCAGTGGGGCCAGGACTCCAGAAGCCCTCCCACTCTTGCCCCCCCCCCCAACACCAAGAAGGCAGAGCATCACTTGCCCCAGACTGAGAGCTCCTGTCTATATACCTTGTGTGTAAGAGCCACTTGATTGACCTTTGCTCCAGATAAGAACATAAGAGAAGCCAACGTTGGATCAGGCCAGTGGCCCCTCCAGTCCAACACTCTGTGTCACCCAGTGGCCAAAAACACCAGGTGCCCTCAGGAGGGAGGTCCAGCAGTGGGGCCAGGACACTAGAAGCCCTCCCACTGTTGCCCCTCCCCCAAGCAGCAAGAATACAGAGCATCACTTGCCCCAGACCAAGAGTTCCTATTTATCTAGGTCAGTAGTTCTGCAGTTCAAGACTAGAGTGCTGCATGACAGGGTTGCCAAGTCTGGGTTGGAAAATACCTGGAGACTTTGGGGGTGGATCCAGGAGAGGGCGGGGTTTGGGGAGGGGAGGGGCCTCAGTATGGTACAATGCCATAGAGTCCACCCTTCAAAGCAGCCATTTTCTCCAGGGGAGCTGATCTCTGTCAGCTGGAGATCAGTTGTAAAAGCAGGAGATCCCCAGGCCCCACCTGGAGGCTGGCAACCCTATGTGTGACAGAATGAGCTCCCATCTCTGGCCCCAGCTCCTGCCAACTTAGCAGTTCAAAAGCAAAAAATTGCAAGTAGATTAAAAGGCCCCGCTTCCGTGGGAAGGGCTCCTTGGGAGAAAAGTCCTACTCCTAAGTGAGTGCAGGGAAATGGGAACCAGGCAATTCCAGGAGAGGGGGGATTGAGAGAGACTCCCCCCCAGTGGGAGGAGGGGTGTGTGTGGGGGAGGCAGATTGCCTGTCTGCAGAGGCACAAAACTCTCCTGGGCAAGGAAGGGGGCATCCCTGGCCACCTGCCCCCAGACCTGAGCAGCCGAGCTCCCTTTGGCTTTAAGCCTTCAGGAAGGGTGCAGTGGCCTGAGCTGGTGACACTTAACCTTGGGAAGGGGGCTCAGTGTTTCATGTGTGTTGACTGCCTCTGACAGCACGGAGAAAGATGGGACATCCCTGAGGGGAGGGGATGTGGGCCTTGCCCTGGGGGCTTCACACCCTTTCAGTGGGGGTCCAGAAAGCGGGGGGGGGGGGGGGGGGGCAGCAGCCAGCTCAAGCCTGGGCCATCCTCCCTGGGTGTGTGTGTGTGTGTGTGTGTGTGTGCTGCTGATCTGTTTAGGTGAGGACGGCCTGGGCGTGACTCGTGTTTTCTGAAGGACTGCCTGGTACCAGCAAGGCTGTGGGTGCGGAGAGCACACAGCCTCCTTTGAGAACAGCAGAGTCAGGCATGCAGGGAGGGCGGGAAGTACTCTGGACAGAGAATCACGGCTGGCCGGGCAGATGAGTGGGCAGCCCAGCTTGGCACCGGGCACCACCTTCCGAGAACAACACATGCATGCGTGGAGGGGGCGTGGCTTGTGGGGGCGCTGAATTAACCCTGGCCCCAAGGGTGCTTATAAAACGGTCCTCCTTGCAGAACCCGGGCCACACCTGGGGAGGCTCCACTGGACAGAGGACCCCAAAGGGCACCTCTTCAGTCAAGGTAGGCCCCGCCTGTGCTCTGAGCGCCCAGGGAGTGAGCATCTCCCAGCTCAAGCACTGTGGGAAGGCAGAGTGTTTCGCTTCTTATTGTGCTGCCGCCCACAGCTGTGTGCTGGAACCAGGGGCTGAGGGGCTGCCTGGCCAACGCCTGGCTTCCAGATTGGATAGAAAGAGGAGCCTGGGGGAGGGATGGATGGATGGATGGATGCAGCCATGAAGACAGTATCGAGCTCCATCACAGCACAGCCACAGCAGAAGTTGGTTATGAAAGGAGAAGGTGTGTCCATAGAATAACAGAGGCTGAAGGGTGTGTGTGTGTGTGTGTGTGTGTGTGTGTGAGTGAGGGGGGGTGGGGGGGGTCATTAGATCCAGAAGTCCTGTCCCAGGAAGGCAGGGTCCGGGTCGTGGCGATTGATGGAGCTGAGAGTGGAGCCGAATCCAGGGCTCATCTCACCGTTTGCCGGTCAGAAATTGATCACTTCTGACTTCCCTTGGTGGCACTGGTTTCACCGCCGTTCTCCAGGCTTTGGAAGTGAGACTGGCCAGGAGCAGGCTGGGAGGGAGACTTTGGGCCGGCAGCCCTAATCTCTGACTGGCTTCCAAAAAAAAAAAAAAGAAAAGAGGAAACTCCCAGGCAGCAAAAGAAATCTTTAAAACTGTAAGCCTGTCATGGAGTTGTGTTGTGCCAAAGTGCAGAAATCAAAACGCAGGCCCCGACAAGTGGTGCCAGCCTGCCGCGTCCCAAGCGTGGAACTGCTGAGGCTTATTATAAGGATAGGATGAGCTAGCAATGGACTCTGTGACTCCTGCCCCCCCCCCCCCGCAAGTTCTTCTATGTGCTTTGTGGTGGTTCCCAATTACTTGTGCTTTCTAGGATTTCTGGTCAGTTATTACAGGTTAGTTTTACTCACAATCTCTGGGTGTTTCCTGAAGCCTCCTGGGGGCCACGGGGGGGGGGGGGGGGAGGAATCCCACTCAGGAGGCCGAGGCAGCTGGGCCCACTGCTGGCTAGTCCCGTCCCTGCTGAAAAAGGACTGCTGTCTGACCCACACAGACGGAGAGGGACTGAACAGGGGAAGAAGAGCCCACCAGATTCCGTTCTCTTTCACAAGAGGAGATTTTATGGCGTTCAGAAAGGAGGCAGACCCCCCCCCCCCAAATAAGAACCCCAGGGAAAGGCAGCGGGGTGATGAGGAGGGGGGAGTTTCAGACAGTCTGACAGGGCCTTGGTTCGTGGCCAGCCTTGGCGCTGGGCGGCTGAGGACCAAGAGGGAGGAGGGTGGCCCAGGAGAGGTGTGGTTCGACTCCCCCATGGCCAAGAGGAGTCCCAAGGCTGCAAGGAGCTGGGAGAGGCCCTGGGGTGGACCAGGCCTGGGGGGCTGGACAGAGTTTCACTCCCCCTCCCTGTGCTGTACTTCTCCTCAAGCCCCGTTCCAGAGTTGCTTGGGGGGGGGGGGGACATTCAGGCCCCGGAGGAGATTTCAGCTCCCTGTTTTATCCACTTGGTGCTTCAGTACTTCTGAATGGATGTGAGCTTTCAGGGAACGGAGGATGTTGTTTTCATTGTGGAGGCATGGGTTTACAGTTCACACCAAGGAAGGCCTTTTGTCGAAAGACACGGAGCACATATTTGAGTGTAGGCATAACGATAATGATAGTAAAAACAATTCTCCTCCTCCTCCTCATGGAGGGCCCCGGGTCCCTCACCTGCTGCTTCTCTGCCTCCTTTTCCTGCGTGCACAGACTCAGACAGAGCCGTTGGGGTGAAGCTCCCCTTCATAGTGGACGGTTGCTGAGCAAGGCCGCCTTGTGCGATTCTTGCTCGCCTGCCTGGCCTGGGGCTGTCCCGCCACACCCCAGCTGCCCACCCAGCTGGCCTCCTTTCTTTCCAGGTTGGTCTTCCGGCTCCTGCCCGCCACCATGCTGGGCACCTTGGTGTTGCTGCCCCTCCTCCTGGGATGTCTCCGTGTGACCTGGGGGCAAACCTTCCACATGGGGAAGTGCCCAGACCCGCCGGTTCAGGAGGAATTTGATGTCTCCAAGGTAGGAGGAACGCATCCTGAGTTTAGGGGTGTCACACCCACTCGGTGGGGTGGGAATGCGGGGGCAGAGAGACCTGGTCAGGGGCTTCAAGACCCTCGCCCGGACTGCTTTGCTGTGGAGGAGCACGGCCATGCTGCTTTCTTGGCCCTCTCACGATGTTCAGAACAGGGACGTGTTTCTTTTTCTTTAGTATCTGGGGAAATGGTACGTGATTGAAAAGTTGTTGTCGAATTCTGAACAAAGCGACTGTCTCCAGACAAATTATTCCCGGAAGGAAAATGGGAAGTTTAAAGTGGTGAACAAAGAACTTCTGTAAGTGTCTCCAAGGGGTGGGGTGGGGGGGGCTGCCGTGTCACAACTGAGGGGAGAGAATTGGGGTGTGCGTGTGCCCATGTGAGCAGCAGGCATGTTTCCAAACGATGGCTGCTTCAGTGCCTCACCACCACCCGTGCGCCTACGGCTGATGCTTCGACCCCAGGGGGGCTGCCGAGGGGACCTTCCATCCATCTTGTGGGGAGAGTGAGGCTGCAGGCCTTCTCCTCTCCCTCACGCCCCAGCCACCTGGAGTTCTGCACCGGAAGGATTTGCCTTTCCCCGCCTTGGTCTGAGCGCAATGACTGTAAGGCTCCCTGGCAGGATCCCTTCGCTGACGGGCCCGTGGGGACGGGTGGGGGCTGGGCCGGCCACCTCTCAGGTCAGGGAGAGGAGTGGGAGAGTGCAGTGGGGGTCACTTCGCACACCCATTTTGTACACACACCTGAGCGGAGTTTTGACTTTTCCTTGTGATTTCACTTCTTGGCCTGCTCATAAAACGCTCTGCTCCAGCACATTTCCACATCGTGTCCCTGTTCAGTCCCCACCCAAGAGTCTCCAGGACTTGCTGGACGTTGGCTGAGTCTCCATGCACAACCAGTGGGTGGCCCTCGGGGGACCAATCCTCCGTTTGTCTCCAGGACCCTTCTCCACCAAGGCAGGGATCAAGTGCTGACTGAGGTCACAGGGGCCAAGGATGGAAGAAGGCAGCCACAGGATAGGGGCAGCAGGGGCTCAGGACCCCAGGGGTCTGCAGGGCTTTTGCAACACTTGGCTCAAGATGCAGCCTTGTGTAACAAACGCATGCCTTTTTTGTCAGCTATGTGCAGGAGAAGCCCTGCACAGGCAGTGACTGAACCCTGACCTAGACGGTGGTTCCTTTCAGTGCACAATGTGTGTGATGAGGAGGCTTTCTCTCATTGTCCTGGAGGCTGGGACAGAGGGCCCCCCCCCCAGAGTCACAGGGGAGGGGGGGGCTTCAAGGCGGCTGAAGGGAGGGGGGAGGCAGGATCCCCCAACTCCAGGCCCAGCCCCTCCTTCCATGCCCCAGGGGGGGGTGCTGCCTAACAGCTGGTAATGCTCCCTACCTCTTTCTCCTCTTTTAGCTCGGATGGCACCGTAAAGGAGGCGGAGGGGGAAGCCTATCAAGCAGATCCCAATGAACCAGCCAAGCTGCATGTGAAGTTCAACTGGTGTAAGTGGACAGATTCAGACAGGGTCATCCTCTTGGTCTGAAGCAGCAGAACAGAGTTCGAGTCCAGGTAGGCACCTTTCAGACAAATACAAAATCTTATTCCAGGTATGAGCTTTCGTGTGCAAGCACACTTCTTCAGGTACAGTGAAACCGAATTTCCTCAACCATTACATATTGGGGGGGGGGGGTAGTTGCCGGAAAGGGCTGCTTAGAGTCAAGACGCCTGAGTAACTGGGCGGGAGGTATGGCTGCGATGGGATGCAGGTGCTTGGTAAGACCTGTGAGTGGCAGCAAATTAGCATACAAATCCAAGACTTAGCAAACAGGTGTGAGAAGGAAGTCTGAAGACCAACAAAGTTCAGTTCTGGGTAGAAGCCAGAGCTGAGGGACTTAGCCTGTGTAGATGCACACTCCTTCAGGTACATTGAAACAGATTTCCTCAGGTGTTACATATTGGGGTGTGTGTGTGTGGGGGGGGGTTAGTTGCCTGGAAGGGCTACTTAGAGTCAAGATGCATCAGTAACTGAGCAATAAATACAGCTAAAATTGGAACAACACATTTGGTAAGACAAGTGAATAGCAGCAAATTGGCACACTAGGGTTGTCTTCTGGTGCATGCGTAAAACGCACACACTGTGATGACATCACATCAGGCACGTTATTCAGGGGACACTCTAGCATTTGGTATAAAACTCTATGGTCACCATAGAGTTTTTGCCCAAATGCTAGAGTGTCCCCTCCGCACATGTCCGGCATGATGAGGATCTTCAGAGGCGGGGCTCCCCCGCTGGCAAGCGGATTGGGCCCCCCGAAAGCGGGAAAACTTCTACCCCCATTGGGGTGGGGGTGTCAACCCTACGGCACACAGATAACAAAGGAACTGACAGCAGATGTGAGAACTGAGTTGGAGTTCAGCAGCACCTTTAAGACCAACAACGTTTAATTCTGGGTATAAGTGAGAACCGAGGTTTCACTTGCCAAGAGTTGCCCTCCCCACAGGCAGCGCTTTTGACCTTTTGATCTCAATCCCAAACAACTCCTCACCCACAATCATACAACATCTAATTTGAACATGGACACTGAGAGCCGGTTGGGTGTAGTGGTTAAGTAGACTCTAATCTGGCCGAACCAGGTTTGGTTCCCCACTCCTCCACTCGCAGGTGCTGGAAGACCTTGGGCAAGCCGTAGTTCTGGCACAGCTGTTCTTGAAAAAGAGCAGTTAATGTCAAGAGCTCTCTCAGCCCCACCTACCTCACGAAGGTGACTGTTGTGGGGAGGGGAAGGGAGAAGGAGTTTGTAAGCCGCTCTGAGGCGCCAAGTGAAGGGTGAGGTATAAATCCCATCTCTTCTTCTTCTTCTTCTTCTTCTTCTTCTTCCAGAGCTTGCAGTAAGCCCAGGTGCCAACTTTGCTGCCACAGACACACCCAGACAACACAATCACTGGACCTAACAAAACCAACCACACCCTCTCAGGCTTAGTCACGGGCTCCTCTTCCAAGGGTATAGATGCCATGACATGCCAAGAATGCCCGTCCGTTCCCTACAGAGGGCAAACAGGTCAGACCCTGCCCCAAAGGATAAATGGACACAAGCAGGGGTCCGTTGGAGCGGGAGCGCACAGGAGCGCAGCTCCAGGAGTGAGGAGCCCAGGGGGCGGGCACATGACCAAGCCCCGCCCCCTCCTCAGCTTCCCCAAGCAGTGCAGAGGCGCAGCGCCCCGGGGAAAGCCCTGCTAGGGTCTTTATTGATTTTAATATTTTGTTTTAATATTGATAATTTTATCATTGTTCCTTTTATGACTGTATGCTGCTTTTCCAGAGACTTGCTCAAGGTGGCATATAAATTTTCTAAGTATACCATTTTTTATCTGGGCACATGGCACATAAGTACTGGAGAAATTTCACCAACCCTTCAGCAGCTTCCACCCCATCAGTTTGGTGTAGTGGTCAGGAGTTGGGCTCTAATCTGGGAGAACCGGGTTTGATTCCCCACTCCTCCACATGCAGCTGCTGGTGTGACCTTGGCCCAGTCACAAGTTCTCTCAGAGCTGTTCTCTCATGAGCAGTTCTCAAAAGACCTCTCTCAGCCCTACCTACCTCACAGGGTGTCTTGTTGTGGGGAGGGGAAGGGGAAGGGATGGGTGGTGCACGTGTCCTGGGTATCTCAAGTCTCCTTGAAACCTGGTGGTTTCAAGGGAGCAGGAAGAGAATGAGGGTGTGTTCTTGACGCTTATTTTTATTGCACAAAGTATTGGATGGGGAAGGGACTGGAGGAAGAGCAGGTCAGTTTCACTCACCTGTGGAGTGGAGCCTGAGGGGTGGGTGTTGCCTTCTGACACACTTCCAGCATGTTAGGGGGTGTGGCATATGCAAATGAGTTATGCAAATGAGTTATGGTAATGAGCTCCTGCACCTCTTTTTCTACGAAATGACCCCTGGACACAAGTCTGACCTCAGGAACCACAAGACTGAGAAACCTGTAGGAGAACACTTCAGACTCCCGGGGTACTCAGTGGGTGATTTCACAGTTGCTGTTTTGCAACTGCACAGTTGCAAAGGAACTTCAGAAACAGATGGGAATGGGAGACTGCTGAATTACAAGTTATTCCAACACTCAGGACAATGGAACCCCCCAGGGCATAACAGAGATATAGGCTTCTTATCTCACTACACATGCTAAGTCACACAGTTCTCATTTACACCCAGAAATTAAACTTTGTTGGTCTTAAAGGTGCCACTGGACTCCAACTCAGTTCTCAAATCTGTTGTTAACGCCTTCATTATCTGTATGCCGATTTGCTGCTATTCACATGTCTTACCGAATGTGTTATTCCAATCTTAGCTGCATTTATTGCTCAGTTACTTATGCAGCTTGACTCTAATTAGCCCATTCTGGCAACTACCCCCCCCCCCCCCTATATGTAACACTTGAGGAAATCCGTTTCAATGTACCTGAAGGAGTGTGCATCCCTCCGTTCTCACTTCTACCCAGAACTGAACTTTGTTGGTCTTGGGAGGTTTCATTGGACTCAGACTTCCTTTACACATCTATTAACTCTTGTACTTGTATGCTAATGTGCTGCCATTCACAGATCTTAACAACCGCCTTAATCCCATCTCAGCTATACTTTGTTGTTGTTGTTCAGTCACAGCAGTCGAGCCTGACTCTTCGCAGCCCCATGGACCACATCACACCAGGCCCTCCTGTCTTCCGCCATGCTTCAGAGTTTGCTTAATTTCATGTTTATTGCATCGATAACACTAACCATCTTATCCTTTGCCGTCCCCTTTTTCTTTGACCTTCAATCATTCCCAGCATCAGGGTCTTCTCAAGCTATACTTATCACCCAGTTACTTATGCGTCTTGACTCTAAGTAGCCCTTCCTGGCAACTAACCCCCCACCCCCCCCGCTCTACCTATACGTAATGGACAGTGACTTCTCTTTCACTATATCTGAGGAAGTGTGCCTCGTACACGAAAGCTCATACCTTTTATAAAACCTTGTTGGTCTGAAAGGTGCCTGACTGGGCTCAAGCTTTGTTCTGGGGCAAGTGGAGTAAGACTGAAAAGCGGCTGCCCTGGCCCGGGGAGCCTTAGGGCAAGAGGGGTGCCCCTGAGGCTCCGTGGAGGCAGGCAAGGGCCGGGAATCCCCCATTTGGCTGCAGGCACCCAGCCCAGCTGAGGGGCTTCCTCTCGCACTGGCAGAGCCTGTGTCAGCAAAGCAGATGCTGCAGCACATGGTGGAACGGGGGCGGGGTCGTGTTGCTGATCGAGGGTGCTCATGTGCCCATCGAAAGTGCTGCCTGTGGGGAGGGCGACTTGAGCTTCCCATACCAGGGGGGTCGTGAGGGTGCCCCTGGGGGAACCCTGCCCCTTTGCATGCCTGCAGGTCCCAGCTGCCCATTTCTCAGCTCCTTGTGAACAGGCTCCATGAGGACGTGGCGTGCCGTTTCTCACTCCCCAGTCCTAAGGACCAGCAACACGGCCAGCCCTCCCAAGTTTGGCAGTCCCTCCTTTCTGCATGGGGATGGCCCGTGGGTGCGAGGGAACATTTGTGGCCAACCCGTTCTGCTGGCATCTGGGCCGGTGAGGAAGAGCTGCCAGCCGTGCGGGCCTTCTTACGGGAGGGGAGGGCAGGCAGGTGCTGCACCATCTTCCATTCCGAAGGCCGGCTGGTAGGGTGTCTGCCCCACTGGCCCAGAGGGCCTGGGTTTTGGAGGGCATGCAGCAATGGCTGGATCAACTGGCACCCCGCTAGGGCTGCCAAGTCCAACTTGGGAAATATCTGGGGACTTTGGGGGTGGAGCCAGGAGACTTTGGGGGTGGAGCCAGGAGAAAGGAAGTGACATCATTTTGTGATGTCACATCCTGTGATGTTGCTTCCACATGCTGACACATGAACTCATGAAGTTTCCTAATACTGAATCAGGCCATTGGTCCATCAAGGTCAGTATTGACTACTCAGACTGGTAGTGGCTCTCCAGGGACTCAGGCTGAGATCTTTAATGTCACCTATTACCTGATCCTTTTTTAGCTGAAGAGGCTGATACCTCCTGCATGTCAAGCAGATGCTCTATCACTGAGCAACAGCCCTACTGAATCCTTCCTCATCTCGGCAGAATATGAAGCACTAAGTGCTACACAAGTGCTAAATATGATTTTCATATCATAAGAACAGGAGAGAAGCCACAGTGGATCGGCCCATCCAGTACAGCCCATCCAGTACAACACTCTGTGTCACAACAGTGGCCAAAAATACCAGGTGCCCTCAGGAGGTCCAGCAGCGGGGCCAGAACTCCAGAAGCCCTCCCACTGTTGCCCCCCAAGCACCAAGAATGCAGAGCATCACTGCCCCAGACAAAGGGTTCCATTTAGACCTTGTGGCTATAATAGCCACTGATAGACCTCTGCTGGATGGGGACAGAGAGAGAGAGAGACAGACAGACAGACAGACAGAAAGAAAGAAAGAAAGGGGGAGAGAGAGAAGGAAAAGAAACTGGCAGAGGCACTTACTTCCATTTAGACCTTGTGGCTATAATAGCCACTGATAGACCTCTGCTGGATGGGGACAGAGAGAGAGAGACAGAGAGACAGACAGAAAAAAGAAAGAGGGAGAGAGAAGGAGCTGGAAGAGAAACTTACCTTGCCAGTCACATGCAAAAGCAGCTCCTTCAGTCCCTCCTTAATCTCTGGGCGGACCTCTCTTGCTGTGGAAGCTCTCTTGCTGACTTCTTAAAGGGGAAATGTCTGGTGAGGCTTTTTACTGCAGGGCAGGCTCTCTGCAGACATTTCCCTTTTAAGATAGCCATTTTGTCCCCCCGGTGGCCAACTTGGGAAAAGCGGGGGAAAGCACTAAAAATCGGTGTTTCCCCCGCCCTACCGGAGGACTTGGCAGCCCTACACCCCGCCCGCGCATGGCTGGCTGCATGTCCTGTTAGTTCATTACCTGCTTGTGGAGGAGGGAGAGAGACTTCTTGGGAGAGGCTTGCTTCGTTTGGAAAAGGGACACGAAACCTGTTCTGCCCCTTTCTCTATGATGCAAAAGAACAAAGACCGCCCCTCCCCATGCAGCTCCGTTTGGGGGTTGGGACGGCCAGCAGGAAGAAGAAATCAGGGTGGGGGAGGAGGCTTTTTGGGCAGGCGGCATCTTATGGGGAGAACCATTCTGCTTCGTGGGCTAGAGAAGGCAGGCCCTGGCTCTTAAGCCGCTACGGCTGCCCGATACTTCTCCTGTGAGAACAATCCTTTGGGCATCCTCAAGTCCCTGTTCTGCCCCTGCCGCCTGGCTTAAGGGGGTGGTCTGGGCGCCCGCTGTCTCGGGGCAGTTGTTGCCACAAGGGCTGTAGGTCAAGGGGGGGGCCTCAGACACTCTGGCCAAGGGAGGGCTGGGCTCTTGCTTCCCAGGGGGAGCAGCTTAACTCAGACTCCTAGAAGTGCTCCCAGAAGTCTCCCCGCAACCTCCTTCCCTGGCTGTGTTCGGTGCCTCTCTCCCTCCTCCTCCTCCTCCTCCTCCGCGTCTTCAGCCTCTGTCATCTGAGGAGGAGTCCATGTGCCGGCCCGGCCCCCCTCCTCTTACCGGCCCTGCTGTGAGAGTCCTAGAGTCAGACACCAACAAGTGACCTTAAAGAAAGGTAGTCTTTATTGAGAAAAGTCTGTTGTGGTCACCTACACGTCCTGTGTCAGTAATGGTTAGAACGATCCCCAGGCAGGGCAATTATACCGAATTCAAAGAGGGTCTTGCAAAGGAATGCAACCAATCATATAAACCAAGCAAAAGGCACCCAAAATACTGGCTTCAGGTTCTCAGGGAAAAAGTGGGAAGATACATAGCCAGGCACCGACAGTCCTCCAAGGTCAGAGCCAGGCAGTGAGTGATAAGCAAGCTATGAGAAACAAAACAGAACATTCCATGCACCCAAGGTCGCAGGGTGACTCATGCCACCTCCTGGGCAGGGGATGGCAGCATTAGCTGACACCTGCTCCCCTTGCTCTTTTCTTCCAGTCCTGCCTGCTACCCCGTACAAGATCATCTCCACAGACTACGACCACTACTCCTTGGTGTACTCCTGCGTGACTTTCCTCTGGGTCTTCCACATGGATGATACCTGGATCCTGTCGAGGACCCCCCAGTTGCACCCGGACACCGTGGACCACCTGAAAGACATCCTCCAGTCCTATGAGATCGGCACAGAACGGATGAGGCCCACTGACCAAATGAACTGCCCTGCTGACCTGTAGTGTGCCCCGTTCCCCGCACTCCCCCCCCCCCCCGATTCCAAGCAGCAGAACAGATACGGAAGGGGGCGGCTGGCCTACCAGCAGCTGCTGGGATGCAGAGGTGGGAGGGTGGCCGGTCGCTGCCTCTAGCGCTTGTGGGGGGGCTTTCTAGAAGCCCGCCTCTTTCCCCGCAGCTGTCTCCAAGCCGCTCATTCAAGGGGAGCGCAGGGAAACCTCACGCCCTGACACTCAGCTGGCCCCATGGATTCCTGAACACCAAAGCAGATGAGACCCTGGGAGTTGTGGCTGAGGCTCCAAAGGTTTTTTTTTAAAAGCACCTAATTATGGCCCCAGTGCATCTCCTAATTGTTTTTCTTAGGAACTGCTGGCCTCTCCAGAGGCGGCCAGCAGTTCCTAAGAAAAACAATTAGGGGAAGTCCAGGGTGCCCGGTGCTTTGGCCCTGGCTGGCCAGGGTGAGGGGCCCCAGAGGAGCCAGGCGCGGCAACGTTCCTTCTGAAAGTGGCATTCCAGATCTCCCTGCCGGGAAGCTTCCATCTACTTGCTCAGAATAAACCAAGCAGTTTGCATTAGAGTTTCTAGTTCTGCTTCATGTATTCTTCCCAAGTTGGATTTCTGGATAGTGTCCTCACAGAGCTGCGCTACCCGGGTGTGAGATGGCACACGGAGCAGAGGCATGGAGGTGTGCCGGGCCCCCGCTGCTCCTTCACTTTTGATTCCATACCTCACCCCCGTGCTTTCCCCAAGACCCAAATAAGGGACATACATTTTTAGTGCAGAGGGTTTTATGATGAGATTCAAGGACTGGGTCTGCCCAGCCTCTGATACTGGGTTGGAAGAGTACTGTATTCGGATTCTCACTGGCAGCTGCCCTGCTTCCCTTCCACCTGTTCATTAATCAAACTCTTACCATTTAGACAGCTCAGCCTTTAGTTCAGAGACAGACAACTGGGAGCTTCCGGGAGCCTGGGCTCTGCTCTGCAGACAGAGAGGCTGGAGAGGCTCTGCCACCCGCAGAAGGGGCAGCTCAAGCGCTGCTCTGCTCACAGGAGGGGGGAGGTCTTTCCCCCCTCCCTTGCTTCCCCAGGGCAATCTGTCTCTGGGCAATCTGACACCTGACCAACTTGAACGGTCTGCCTCACCGTATTCCTGTGAGAGTTCTGCTCAAAGTAGTCAAGGATCAGATCTTGGTTGGTTAACCACAGTTCTTTATTACCTCTACCTACATTAGTACAGCATCTCGGGTTATTGTCAGAGATGAGACAAATAATACAAGCGGGTCTATTATACCATTCCAAGGAGTTTGAATTACCCATAGGTAGCCAATCCCCTTAAGGGAAAATTGGCGGGCTAAAAGGTGTCTTGACCGTTTGGTTCACACAGGAAAAAAGTGAGGTGTTAAGCAGTAAATTTCCCTTCTCTAACCAGACCCCTCAGTTCACATAACAATTCATGGCTCCAAGGTTCTTTAGCATGAGATAAGAGATGAGAGCCATCCTCCCCTTGAAGTTACTGCCGGGGCAGCTGGAATGCGGAGGCAGAGATGAGAGGCCTCCTTGTTCTCACCCTTAAGGGTTGTCACCCTCCCGACCAAAACAGGATTAATACAAAGGTCTAATACATAATGCATAAAGGTTACATAGGATACATAGAATGCATGCAAGAATACATTGGCTGAATTGACAGATTCTGACACCCTGCCCTCCCCATAATTCTCTTCACCTAGCTTTATCAGGGAACATTTTATGAAATAGTTTAGTCAGCTTGGGGGCATGAACATGTTCAGAACGAATCCATTCATTGTGCTCCGGGTCGAAATCCAACCATCTAACTAAATAATACAAGTGGCCCCTTCGCAGTTTGGAGTCAAGGATCTCAGTTATCTCGAAGTGAGGACTCCCCTCCTTCATCAGTGGAGGAGGAACTGGAGGAACTGGATGCCATGCATTCGGCCCAGGATCTTTCTTCAGCAGGCTGAAATGAAACACAGGGTGCACAGAACTCAGTGATTTAGGCAGTTCCAGTTCAAAAGACACATCAGAGATTTTACGTAGTACTTTATAAGGTCCAACATATTTCCATCCCAGCTTTCTGCTGGGCTGCAACCCATGGATATTCTTAGTAGAGAGATAGACGGAGTCCCCGGGCTGAAGATCCCATCCCGGTGCTCGCCCACGGTCAGCATATTTCTTGTAGTCTTCTTTGGCATGGTCCAAGGCTTTCCCTATTAATGGCCATGAGTCTTGGAGGCTGGACCACCAATTTTTAAAATCCGAGGGGGGGGCTTGAGGGTCCTCTTTAATAGTAGGAAGTGGTTTTCCTTCAAAACCTCCCACTGCCATGAAAGGTGAGACCCCCGTGGATGAATGCACTGCATTATTGTAACTATATTCTGCAAAGGGTAGCAATTCCACCCAATTATCCTGGTGATAATTTGTGTAGCATCTTAGGAATTGCTCTAGAATTTGATTAGTTCGTTCGGATTGGCCATCGGTCTCTGGGTGGTAACCCGAACTTAAGGCAGGTTCTATGTCCATTAATTTCAAAAGCTCCCGCCAGAAGGTGGCAACGAACTGACTTCCGCGGTCGGAAACCACCCTCTTCGGAAAAGCATGTAATTTGATCACGTGGTTGAAGAAAGCTTTAGCCATTCCTTTGGCTGTGGGCAATTGCCTGAAGGGGGTGAAATGTGCTTGTTTAGAAAAAGTGTCTACCACCACCCAAATCACTGTTTTTCCCTTGGAGGGGGGCAAATTGGTGATAAAGTCCATGGCTATGGCTTCCCAGGGTCTTGACGCGGTGGGAAGGGGGTGCAACAATCCTGGGACTTTTCCCCCCCGTTTTTTACACATTAAACAGGTTTGGCATGCCGAGACGAAGTCCGAGACGTCTCGGCGCATGCGCGGCCACCAGAACTGACGCTGGATCAAATTAAGTGTCTTTAGGAAACCGAAGTGCCCGGCTAGCTTTGAGGAGTGGCAATTTAGCAAGATTTCCTTGCGCTTGGCCTTAGGCACCACCAATTTGTCCCCATGCAGACAACAGTGGTCCTCTCTCTTGGAACATTCCTCCAAAGCTTCCAGTTCCTCTATCTCTTCAGGAGCATACTCCCCCCCCCACTGGCAATTCCCCGTGTTGAGTTCGGCCTTCTTTGCTTGGCTCCGGGTGACTACCACCCCTCCCAGCTGTTGGGGGGAGAACATGGAATCAAACACCTCTTCTTTCACACTCTCATGTTGGGGTAATCTGGACAACGCGTCTGCCAGGGAGTTAGCCTTCCCAGGAAAATGTTTAAGCACGAAGTTAAACTTGGAAAAGAAATCAGCCCATCGCAGCTGCTTTGCATTGAGGGACCGCTGAGTGCGCAACGCCTCCAGGTTCTTATGATCAGTCCATATTTCAAACGGAGTTTGCGCTCCCTCCAGCCAATGGCGCCACGTAGTGAGCGCTAACCTAATGGCTGCGGCTTCCTTGTCCCACACCGACCAATTCCTTTCCGTTTCGTTAAATTTTTTTGAAATGTAAGCCAAGGGGTGCAGTTTTCCTTCCGAGTCACTTTGTAAAATGGCCCCCCCCATGGCTACATCAGAGGCATCTACATGAATTATAAATTCTTTCGTTTCATCCGGGTGCGCCAGAATGGGCTCGGAAGTGAAAAGGGTTTTTAAAGTCTCAAACGCCCTCTGACATTCCCCATTCCACGCCAATTTCTCTCCTGGCTTCCCGGCCTCGGGCCCCCTCCCCTTGGTTTTTAACAAGTCCGTTAAGGGAAGGGTGACTTTGGCAAAGTCTTTGATGAAGGTTCGGTAAAAGTTACAAAATCCTAAGAGGCTCTGCAATTGCTTTCTTGTTCGCGGAGCCTCCCATTGCACTACTGCCTCCACCTTCCCCGGGTCCATTTCCAACCCCTTCTGAGAAATGCGGTAGCCCAGGAAGTCCACGGACTCACGGTGAAACTCGCACTTAGACAGTTTCACATAAAGCTGGTTTTTCAGTAAGGTTGAGAGAACGTCCCTGACCAAAGTCACATGCGCACTCTTATCAGTAGAATAGATCAAGATATCATCTATGTAACATAACACGCCCTTAAATAGATGCTTGTGCAACACTTCATTGATTAAACTCATAAAGACCCCGGGCGCGCCACTTAAGCCGAACGGCATCACTAGATATTCAAATTGCCCCAAGGGGGTGTTAAAGGCAGTCTTAGATTCATCCCCTTCCCTGATGCGCACCCTGAAGTAGGCATCTCGTAGATCCAATTTGGTAAAAATCTTTCCCTTGGCCGCCTCCGCCAAGAGGTCCTTTATTAATGGGAGGGGGTAGGCATTCGTGGTGGAGACTGCATTCAAACCCCGGTAGTCAGTGCATAGCCATAAGCCCCCATCCTTTTTCTTTCGGAACAGCACGGGCGCCGCGAAGGGGGACTTGGCTGGGCGGATGAACCCCCTTGCCAAATTTTTGTCCAAGAACTTCCGCAGTTCTTCCCGTTCCAACGGGCTCATGGAGTATAATTTCCCTTTTGGGAGTTTCTCTCCTGGGAGGAGTTCTATGGCACAGTCCGACAGTCGATGGGGGGGCAACTCATCCGCCTCGGTCTCGCTGAACACTTCCAGCAAGTCTCTATACTCTTTAGGCACCATGGTAGGGGTGAGGGCGAGCGCGGGAGCCGGGGAAGGCGGGGTCGGAGGTCCAGGCCCCCATCCCGGGTCCCACCGGTGGCTCTGGCAGCGTTCGTCCACCCACGAAATCTTCCCCTCGCTCCATTTTATGTAAGGGTCGTGCGCCCCGAGCCAAGGGCTGCCCAACACCATAGCGAACTGGGCGTTTGGGGTGATGACGAAAGCTCGCTTCTCCCAGTGCTCCCCCGTTCCCAAAATCAAGCTCTCAGTCTCTGCTATGCACTCCTCCTTCATCTCCGACCCATCCATCTGTGTAAACTTTAGGGGTTCCAGTAAAGGGGTGATTTTGGGTCCCAGCCCCTCCACTACTAGGGGGCTGATCAGGTCTCGCGCACACCCAGAGTCAATTAAAGCGCGAACCCGCATGTGGGTACCCGATCCGGGGGTCACCACCGTCACTACCATATATAACAGGGGGCCGGGGATGCTCACCGGAGATGGCGCTTCTTGGCGGGGGACCTGCAGCTCTGCGCCGCTCACTGCAGGCCGTTGGAGTTTCCCGACATCTGCGCTTCCATCAGCTCCAGCTCTCCCTGGTCGCTCGCTACTCCTTCCAGCTGCAACGCCCGAGGTTTCATTGGTGTTTTTCCACGGCTAGGGGTGCTTCCCGCTCCGGGGGTTGAGGTCTTCGGGCCTTTCCCCCCTCCTCTTGGGCAAGCGGAGGCGAAGTGGCCACTCTCCCCACACTTCATACACAACCCCTGTCGAAACCTCGCATCTCGGACATCTTGCACACTGGATCGGGGCTTCACTCGGGGGGCTGCTTTGCTGGCCGCCGTCACGGACGCTCCCATCTTAATTAGGGCGAATCGCTCCTCCATGTCGATGGCTGCTCTCATCCAGGTGTTCAGGGTGCCAGGGCGACCCCCTAACAGCACGGTCTCGTAGATTTCCGGGTTCAGGCCCTCCCAATACTTCTCCATGAATAGTTCCTCCGGCCACCCATGGATCTTTGCTGCGATGCGCCGGAACTTGTCAGTGTAGTCCCTCACTGACGACCTTCCCTGGAACAGCTTTCTTAGTTGATTACGGGCTTTTTCCTCACCCAGGGGGTCCTCGAACTGATGCCGGAGGGCCCACATGAAGTTGTTCAGGGAGCGCAGTTCAGGTCCGGGGTTGTCGTGCAGGCTCACATACCAGTCGCTGGCAGTGTCTTTCAGTTTGGACCCGATGTAGCCAATCCGTTCTTTCTCGGTGGGGTAGAGGTGGCCCCAACTGTCCAGGAATCTCCCGATCTCCAGCATGAAGAAATGTAGCTTCTCTGGGTCCCCATCGAAAGTAGTCGTCAAAGGGTCGGAGGGGGCTGGGCGGGCGGCCGGCGCGGCCGGAACAGGGGCCGGCGCTGGGACGGGCCCTGGAGCTGGAACTGGGACGACCGGCTGGGCTGGTTGCGCCGGTAGAGCGGGCGCCTGCGGTTGAACCGGAACCCCTCCGGGCGCCGGCGGCTGTAGTGGGACTCCGACCCCTTGACCGGGGAGGGCTCCTTGCATGGCCATCATAGCATCGCGAAATTGGTGCTGGAGATCGAGGGCCAACTCGCGGAGCTCGGCGGTGAGTTGAAGCCGCAGGTCTCCCATCATCTGATCCAAAGGGACCGTCTGCTCCTCGCGATACGGATCGGGCCCATACAGATCCATCCCTTCCTCTTCGAGAGGCGGGCGACGCGGCCCTCCACGATAGATCGGCTCGCGGTCGTCTCCTAGGTAGCTCGGTCTCCCTCGATCGGGCTGGTCTCCGGTGAGCGAAACTCTCACCCCTTTCCGGTCGTGCACCCACGAATTCACGGTACGCTGACCGAAGTGGCTCCATGCGTACTTGGGGGTCACGCTCTGATGGGTAACCGGGCGGCGCGGAATGTAGTAAGCCCCCTGGCTCGTGGTCACCGGCACTTCGGGACCTCCTCCGCCGCCACCACCCCCGTTCCCCGGATCCGCCGGGGTAACGGGAGTCTCTTCTGGAGTAGTAGGGTTGAGGGGGACCGCGTCGTCTTCTGACATGGTCAGGAACGGCTGAGTCCCAATCACAGATCTCTGACAATCTGTGAGAGTTCTGCTCAAAGTAGTCAAGGATCAGATCTTGGTTGGTTAACCACAGTTCTTTATTACCTCTACCTACATTAGTACAGCATCTTGGGTTATTGTCAGAGATGAGACAAATAATACAAGCGGGTCTATTATACCATTCCAAGGAGTTTGAATTACCCATAGGTAGCCAATCCCCTTAAGGGAAAATTGGCGGGCTAAAAGGTGTCTTGACCGTTTGGTTCACACAGGAAAAAAGTGAGGTGTTAAGCAGTAAATTTCCCTTCTCTAACCAGACCCCTCAGTTCACATAACAATTCATGGCTCCAAGGTTCTTTAGCATGAGATAAGAGATGAGAGCCATCCTCCCCTTGAAGTTACTGCCGGGGCAGCTGGAATGCGGAGGCAGAGATGAGAGGCCTCCTTGTTCTCACCCTTAAGGGTTGTCACCCTCCCGACCAAAACAGGATTAATACAAAGGTCTAATACATAATGCATAAAGGTTACATAGGATACATAGAATGCATGCAAGGATACATTGGCTGAATTGACAGATTCTGACAATTCCTTGCACAGTTTTTTGCAGTGTGGAGGGAGGGCACAGCTGATAAAAACTTAACTTTAAAAACCCCCACACCATCGAGTCTGAGGAGGAGTTGTGTGTGTATGTGTGTGTGTGCGATGTGAGTGCTAAACAGGAGGAGCAGATGCAGGAGCTGGTGAAGCTGCTTTGGCCCTTCCCTCTTGTCTGCTCAGACGGGCAGCTGCTCTCCAGGGAGAGGTCTCTCCCCTCCCGCCTGGTCCTTTCACCTGGAATTGGGACCTTCTGTTTGCAAAGCAGATGCTCCACCTCTGAGCCACAGCCCTTCCCCGACCCGGAAGGCAGCCAGCACTGGCTCTTTGCCACTTTCCTGCTTCTAACCCTCCAGCAGCAGCAGCAGCAGCAGCAGCAGCAGCAGCAGCAGCAGCAGCAGCAGCACCACTGGCCAGACAGCCTCGGGGCAGGCTTCGTCCTGCAGAGGGGGAGGAGGGGGAGGGGGAGGGGGAGGGGGGGCGGCGGCCCTTCCCCCTGGCAGCGCGAGAAGGGGCGGGGGCGGCGGCCCGGGGGCTCCTCCCCCCGCCCCGCCCCCCCCGCCCCGCCCCCCCCCCCGGGTCCAGGAGAAGAGCGGGCTGGATGCCCCCTCCTTCCACGCCCCGGAGGAGGAGCCTGTCTGTCTCAGAGGGGTTCTGGCCGTCTCCCCTCCCCGCAACGGACACCCTGGGTGGGTGGGGGGCTGAGAGAGAGAGAGAGCGCTCCCTCGAGGTCTGCTCCTGAGAGAGCAGCTCCAACAGAACTTGTGACTGACCCAAGGCCACACCGGCGGCTGCACGTGGAGGAGGCGGAGGAGTGGGGGGCATCAGCCCGCTGCGCTCCGACCCCACTGGGCCCTCTACGTCACACAGGCAGCCCCGCCCTGCCGGGAGGGGGGAAGGGAGGGCGAGAGAGAGAGAGAGACAGAGAGGGCTCCGCCGGGCCCAGGCTCCTCCTCCGCGACTTCTGCGCAGGCGCCGTCCCGCCCCCTTTCTCCCGGGGCGACAGGGACGGACAGCTCCGCCCTCCCCTCTTGCCCCGCCCCCTGCGCGCTCGGAGGCCACGCCCCTGCTTGTGACGGCCCCGCCGCGCCCCTCCCCGCCCCACTGCGGCGGCGCTTGCGCGGAGGGCGGCGCTGCGGCGTTGGCGCCTGCGCACTGGAGGGCGGGGCCGGCCGGTCGGTGGGTGGGTCGGTCGGTGCGTCTGTCGGCCGGGATGGACCCGAAGGCGGCGTCGGGCTCCGGCAGGCCGGTTAAGGGGATCCTCAAGAACCGCTCCAGCGGCGGCATCTCGCTGGCCAGCGCGGACAGCGGCGGGAGCCTCCAGGGCGGAGCGCCGCCCCTCGGCCCGGGCCTCTGCAGGGCCGCCCCCCTCCTCCCGCCCCCGCCGCCCCCGCCCCCCCCGCGCCCCGAGGCCCCCTGCGCCGACGACGCCGTGGCTGCCGGGTGAGCCGGGACACCCCCCCCCACGGGAGGAGTGAGGGAGGGAGGGAGGGGCCGGGCCTGGGGCGACAGCCCTGCGAGGTGGGCCGGGCTGGGGGGAACTCCCGGGAGATATCGGGGGTGGGTGGCGCCAGGGGAAGAGGAGGGGGAGGTTGGGGGGGGGCGCAGGGCCCCAGAGAGGCCGCCCTCCCTCCCTCGCAGCCATTTCCCACCCGCCCCCGGGAGGGGGGAGGGTCTGGTCTCTGTAGTCACCTGGAGATGAGCTGGGATAACAGGGGATCCCCAGGCCCCGCCTGGAGGGTGGCATCCCTTTCCACTGGGGGGGCAGCTGCTAGCTGCTGAGTCCGGTGGAGCCAGGAAGGGGGGGGCGGAGGCCCTGCAAGGCGGGCGCTGGGGTGGGACCCTCACGGGCCTCCCCTGCCACTATGGTTCTCCCCGGCTGGGCTGGCCGCTCCTGGCCTTTGGCAGGAGGGCAAAGGTTTAAACCCTCCGCAGGGGCCTCCTTTCCCTGGGTGCCAGAGGTTCCTCACTCCTTCCGCAAAGCAGCCTACAGAATGTTTCAGACCTTAATCGTAAAGCACCCTCACTCTGGAGATCTGGACGTGGCCTGCCCCAGTTGTTGGCACCTTCAGAGGCACAGGGTGTGGGGGGGGGAGGGCTGGGCAAGCACCGGGTGGGCCGGGCTCCAAAGCCCTCCTTGGGTGGCCTCTGGTCTCCCCAGTCCCAGACGAGGCTCTGAACCCTGTGTGGGAAAGCAGGAGAAGGGCTGGTTGCTCCTGGCCTGCGGGGCCCCGTCAGGGCGGGTGAACTAATGGGTATTCTGTGTCTCCCCCCCCCCCCCCCCCGGCAATCCTCTTCCATTGCAGCAAGAAGAGCCAGAAGTGGGACGAGATGAACATCCTAGCCACCTACCACCCAGCCGGCAAGGACTACGGCTTGATGAAGATTGACGAGCCAAGCACGCCCTACCACAGGTACCGTGCACTAGGCTGCAGTCAAAAGTGTCGTCGCGTTTTCCAAAGAGGCTTCCAAAGGCAGAGGTGGTATCATGAAGATTGAAACCAACAATAGAGGCTGGCAGTCAGCACTACCGCAGGCCAGCTCTCAAGGGCCTTTTAAGACAACTTGGCATTCCAGTTTTTCCTGAAGATGGTCTGAGATGACACTTTCTGCTCAGCTCCAGGCAGCCCTTTCCAAAGGCCTGGGGCTGCTGCTGAAAGAGCTCGGGGGGTGGGTGGGGTGAGCTGGCATGGTCTCCTTTGGACTGGGGTGGTGCCCCCCCCCAGCTGTGCTAAGGGCTGAGGGTTGTGGTTTTTTTGAAGGAGAGGTCCCACAGGAGAGGCAGTCTGGCCAGTGCAGAACTCCTGGTTCTCAAGCAGGAGGTAACTGAAGAGGAAGCATTCCTGGCAAATGTGACTGACTGGCTTCTCTGTCTGCAAAATTGGGTCCAGGGATGCCTTCAGACTTTCAGCCTCCCACTGTACCACCTCAGGAGATCTGCAGCTCCCGCCAGCTTTGGACAGAGCCCTGGGGCACCCCACATATTAGCTCCCAGGGGACCACCAACACATTTCCCTGCATTGCTCTTTGCATTAGAGTCATTTCAGGGTTGTGTCCCTAATGTCCACCCAGTGTGCCACACGATGCAGAAAGATCTCGTGATCTACTATATCGTATGCCACCAACAGATCTAACAAGATCAGCAGCAAAACATCGCCTCTCTGCAGCTGCATACGCAGAGCGTCTCTCAGGTCCCCCGATGCCACCTCTGTCCCAAAGGCGGGCTGGGAAGGGCACAGGGGTCCTCCAGGAGGAGTCGGCCACTGCCTGGTCGGCTGTCTTCCCCTGCAGGGATGGGTGAGAGGCCTCTCGTAGCTGGCTGGATCATTCACTGGCATGGAGGGCCTTTTCAGCAACAGTCTAAGAACTTTCAGTATTGTGGGAAGTACTCCTCTGCCAAGGAACTGAACCACCAGAACCTTTGGCTTCATTTTATGTGATTTAATTAATAAGGATGGACATGGCTCTAACTTGCAGGAAGCGACGTTTGTTGCTGTAGGGGAGAGTAAAATGCCTTGGTTTACGCCGAGAGGACCCAAGGGAAGCGGCTAATCAACTACTGAAATTGCCAGCTGAGCAGAGATGAGTGTCGTGCAAAGAGAGACCCGTTTGCCCAGCTGCCAGGAAGGGGCCAGGCGGGTGGCTGTTGGAAGGGCCTGAGGGAGACAAGGCAGGAGGGAGACGTGAGCGACAAGCTGATTGGAGAAAAGAGTGCTGAGAGACCCATGAAGGACCTGGCTCCCCAAACTCAGGGCTGGGTAAAGGGCAGGAAGGGTTAAAAGACCTGCCCCCCCCCCATCAGATTTGCTCAAGCCAGGAACAGGGAGGGAGCAGTGACGCCTGCCCTGACTCGCCTCTTCCATAAATTCCAGCAGGCTGGAGCCCATCCCAAGGATGGGATGCTAAGGCAACACCTGTGGCTCTAAAGCTTAGCCCAGCCTGTGGCTCATTTTCTTTCTTAGTTCTGCAGTAGCCCTTCAGTGCTGCAATATACTTATTTTCCTGTGTACTTGTGCTCCACAGTATTAAGTTGTCTCCCAGTGAATAAAAGAGCCTCACCTGCACACCTGACCATTTCTTCCATGCCTACAGCTACTGTCTCCTAGAGAAAGTGTGTGTGGGGGGGGGAGGGGGCTAGCAATGCCCACACCCCACTCACACAATCACGAGGAGCTCTGTTTAGCTAACTTCATTGCATCGGTTCATAGCCTTAGCAAATAACACCGAATTGCCAAAAGCAACATCAAAACCATAATACAGCAATCACAATAACAATGACAGTCGGCAACTGCCAGAACAGTTAAGCTCCACCGAGTGCAACGAGCTACTGGTGCGTGAGGGTAAGGGTGAACCCGGGTGGGCGGTGGCATGCCTGGAATACCCTGTGGCGGGTGAGCCCTCACACACGCATGCCCCCCCCCCCCCCCCCCCCGCCCATTGAGACACTTTTCCCAACAACTCCTGTGGTCTGGTCTTGTCAGTATCCTTCACGGAGACTAAAGCTAACCCTAGGAATGTGGCCAGAGGGCGCTTCAGATATCTCTGCTGCCCAAGCTGCACTACGGCTGGAGTCCCAGCTGGACCAGACGAGAGAGGTTTTGTTTGCCAAGGATCTCGCAGAAATATCACTGCTTACATCAGATTCTAGTTCAGCCGGCTGATGCCTGAGC
Source organism: Lepidodactylus listeri (assembly GCA_029233225.1). Taxonomy (NCBI): domain Eukaryota; kingdom Metazoa; phylum Chordata; class Lepidosauria; order Squamata; family Gekkonidae; genus Lepidodactylus; species Lepidodactylus listeri. The sequence continues at coordinate 371,213 of JARCFY010000005.1, forward strand.
ATTGCCAGGTGACATGCTGTTTTGGACGATCGAACCAGGTGCGAGTCTGCTGATGCTGCGGCCGCAGGAAAGAGAAACTTGCTGAAATTGCTGAGCAGTCAAGGGTTAGAACAGATAAAAGGAAGTTCTTCTTCACCCAAAGAGTGATTAACACGTGGAATTCACTGCCACAGGAGGTGGTGGCGGCTACAAGCAGGGATGGCTCCAAGAGGGAATTAGATAAACATCTGGAGCAGAGGTCCATCAGTGGCTCTTAGCCACAAAGTATAGGTGGGAACTCTCGGTCTGGGGCAAGTGATGCTCTGTATTCTGGGTGCTTGATGGGGGGGGGGCAACAGTGGGAGGGCTTCCTGCCCCCACTGCTGGACCTCCTGAGGGCACCTGGGGTGTTTTTGGCCACTGTGTGACACAGAGTGTTGGACTGGGTGGGCCACTGGCCTGATCCAACATTGGCTTCTCTTCTGTTCTTATGTAACTTCTTCGTTGCTGCCTTAGAGGCTTTCTTTAAAATGAGCTCTCCAAAGGCTCTGTTTCTGATTCACTTTGAATCTTCTTCCATCAGCGCTCTGAAGGTCTTCCAGCCTTTTTTAGCTCCCAGAGCTCATCAGGAAACAAAGTCCCAGAGACTCTTCAGCCTTTCCCAGAGAGAAGGTGCTCCAGCTCCTTAATCATTTTGGGTTGACCTCTTCTGTACTTTTTCCAGCTTTGCAGTAAACTTTTTGAGATATGGTGTCCAGCACAGTACACGGTATGTTATATTCCAGGTGTGGGTGCAATGGAGCTGTACACACCAGGGCATTGTAGTACTGGCTGTCTTGCCCTGTTCATTAGCCGCCACACGGTGGGTCGACATTTTGGTTGGGCTGTTGCATCCCCAGGATCTCTTTCAGCATTGCTCTCCGTCAGATCACAGTTCAGAACCTATCAGCAGTATATTCACTGTGCTTTTGTTCTAGTGTGGATCACCTTACATTCACCAACATTGTACTTTGCTTGCCATGTTATTGTCCGCTCACCCACTTGAGAGAAATCCTCTTGTACCTCTTCACAATCTGCTTTGGTTTCCAGTATCTTAAATAATTTGGTATCACCTGCAAAGTTGGCTGCTGCAATGCTCATCCCCAGTTCCAGATCATTTCTGAACAAATTAAATAGTACTGACCACAGTACCGATCCTTGTGGGACCCCCCTGCTTCGCTTCCCTCCATTGTAAAAACTGTCCATTTATTCTTGCTGTCCTTCCTGTTTAACCTTTTTTTTAATTTAGAAGAGGAGTTGCAGTCTGATTCCTTGACTGATAAACTTAATCATAGTTCTTGGTTGAGTTCCTTTGTTAAAAGGCTTTTGCGAGTCCAAGAATATAATGTCTACTGAATTGCTCTTGTCCGGGTACTTGTTCAGTTTCCCAGAGAGCCCCAAAAGGCGGGTGTGGCAGGACTTCCCTTTGCAGAAGCCACGCTGATTCTGCTGCCGAGCCATTGCCAGTTTTGTTAGGCCACATCTGCCAGAGGTACATATCTCTTACCAAGGGACAGTGATCGTTCTGGGCTGAGCCTGAAGAGCAGCAAATGGCTCTGCTAATGAAACAAAGAATGCCACCTTCCCATCTTGTCATTGAGTCCTTGATTCCCTTGGGCTACCATGTCCCCAACCACGCAGCTTTAAGGGTGAGTGGGAGCTCTGCTTTTTGCCTAAGGTCAGCTGACCAGAATCCAAAGAAAAGAAGGGGGGAAACTAAACCAACCAAGTAAAAACCTCCAAAGGAAGTTTAGAAAATTTATTGAGGGCCAAAAGTTAGAAACATAAATAAGTATAAACAAAAGAGCATTTATTTCAAAGACATATAAAAATAGTGTTGCCAAGTCTGGGTTGGAAAATACCTGGGGACTTTGGGGATGGAGCCAGGAGAAGGTGGGGTTTGGGGAGGGGAGAGGAGAGGCCTCAGCATGGTACAATGCCATAGAGCCCACCCTCCAAAGCAGCCATTTTCTCCAGGGGAGCTGATATCTGTCAGCTGGGGATCAGTTGTAAAAGCGGGAGATCCCCAAGCCCCACCTGGAGGCTGGCAACCCTATATAAAAACCTTGTAGGGGCCCAAATGCAGCCTCCTAAAATGTTCCAAGTGACAAATGCACAAAAAAGAACAGTGTATGACCTGACACGTTTCGGCTCACAAGAACCTCCTTCACAGGTCAAATAGTACAAACTATAAAGTACACCAAGCAACAAAGTCCCTGTAACACATGTAAGGTGATAAACAATTAATATAGGACCAAAAATGGAATGTTCCAATCTGAAATTGAATGACATACCACATGATTTTAATTTGGGCCCACAAATATATTTGGCCCCTTGTGTCAGAAGTACTTGCACATCTCTCCTTATATATAATTGCATTTTTGGGTGGCAGTGTTCCATGCGCTCCCAAATTAGTTGGCTGCCTGATCTGTCACTCAGAAGGTGCCAATCCCCTGGCTGCGTTGCCTGAGTCCTGCCCTCAGAAGCGGTGGCCAGCGTCTCTGGCTCAGTGTGGTGGGAACCAACAGACAGGACAGACGCTCCAGCGGGCAGAGGGTAAGGAGGCTGACTGGGAGAAAGAGGGGGAGCAGAGCAAATACATGCGATACGTACTGTTCTGTCAAACCTATTCTAATTCTACTGCTTTAACATAATAAAACAAATCATTTATGGATTACTTATCATATAAAACTGCAATATTTGACATTTATGGAATTTAAAGATTATAAATGCCTTGGTTTTCTACAAGCAAAATTGCAAAATACCCCATACTTGAAAGAGAACTGCAAGCTGATCCCCCCCTTTGCTACCTTGGCACATGTACCTTGGTTTTTGCTACCTGAAAAGTAGAAAAAGTAGAAATTACACAAGCTTTGTGGTAAGTAATATAAAATATTACCAAGCTACAGTGACTCAGTTATAAGCATAGTATTATATTGTAACTTGATAAGTTGAGACTCGTAGCTTTCAATAGCAAGATGTGCACAGCTAGATGTGGTTCAGGTGAGTCTTCCTTCTTTGGCTGCTGGCTAGAGAGAACCTCCAGAGTTTTTCTCTGAGACCTTTGGGGCAGGTTTTGTCCCACCTTGTGCTGCCCCATATTCTTCTGATCTTTTTGAGCCCATTCGCGGGGAGGGCGGGGTATAAATATGAAAAATAAATTATTTAAATAAATTTCTTCAGTCCAGCAATAAGCTATTTGTTGCCCAGCCTGTGACTGTACCTGTCACAGTGGTTTGAGAGAGAGGTGAAAAGGCCAGCCCCAAGGGAAGAGTCAAACTAAAAGGACAGCAGTTGAGAAGCCATGAAAGCCCGACAGGCTCCCCCACCCCCCCACGGGTGAGGATGAGATGCAGAATTCAGCAGCTGTCTGTGTCTACAGCGTGCCCACCCAGGTTCTGAAATCATTTCACTCATCCTAAAAGGGAAAATATTTCATAGGAGGTTTTTTTTCCAATCCACCCCCAGATTTACAATTTTTCTATTTGAAAAAGGGCCTGGGAAAAAATCCCCCCCCCCAATTTTTTGGGTCCCCCCCCCCCAAGGCTTTAACATCTCTAGGGTGCCTGAAAACAGTGTGAAAATGAGCATCTACCTGGATAACTTCTAGGGTGTGGTGAAGGCGAGTGGATTTTTGTCAGTTGTTAATCTGAAGTTAGGAAAGGTTTGGTTTTTCTAAATTTGGTAACACTTTGAACTGTACTTAGCAAATTGTTCTTTGACGTATTGAAATGTTTGAAAATCGTTGAGGATTTCTGTTAAATAATGCTTTGATTTCCATGCATAATAAACACTTTTTGGGGGGTATTTCTGCATTTTGTGTGTATGTGTGCCTGTGCCTGGAAGTCATAGTGACCTCTGGCGACTCCTACTGGGGCATGGAGGATGCTCAGAGAAGTGGCTGGATATTGCCTGCCTCTGCCTCCCGGCTCTGGTGTTCTCTGGAGGGCTCCCTTCCAAACACTTGCCCGGGCCGGCCCTGTTCGGCTTCCGAAATCTTGACGAGATTGGGCTTGCCTGGCCTGTCCAGGTCAAGCTGCATAATAAATACTTTCAGTGGGAAACTTCAACTTCTTGTTGTTTCTTACAAATCTGTTTCTAAGTTCAGATACTGCCAGCCGCTAGGATTATATGGGCTAAAGATGTCTTAAGCCCCCCGAGATTTCCTTGATGTTCTGTTACGTGCACAGTCAGTCCCACCCCCCAACAATCCGTGGTGTTTATTTTTCAGAGCTCTAAAAAGCAGTCCTCTTGCACATATTAACAAATGGCTCATTTCCTGCCCCTTTGGAAAGAGGTTTCCAATGTCAGATGCAGGCCTTTAAAGTTCTCTAGCTTTAGCTATTTTTTTGCATTGGATCAAGGACTGATTTGTCCCAGGCTGCAAATTTCTGCTGGTTCTCTGGGGCTTTATTTTTTAAATATTATTATAGTTACAGATTTCTTTGCATGGTTTGGTTCTTGTGTGTATTTTTGTTTTGTATACTGCTGTGGGGACTGTAAGGTGACCTACTTAAAACAAGAATGTAGACCATTTTTTTTGCTTTCGATATGTGCAGTTTCCAGCACCACTTGTGATAGTATTTCTGTTCTTGTCTTGTTAGCATGGTAGGCGAGGATGAAGATGCTGGCAGCGACACTGAAGGCAGTGAAGCCCTGACGGCTGATGTGCTGGCTAAGAAGTAAGCACTCCTCTTGGGAGCAGGGCGGCTCGACCTTTAAGTCAAGGCTCATAAGAGGAGCATCCTGCCTTTTGTCTGATTGCTCCCTGGATGTGTGCACTGAGGGAAGCGCCTCCTGTTTCCCCATCTCTGGCGGTGGCCTTTGGGCCCTTCTGTTTGCTCTCCCTCTTGGGATGAACTTACCGGCTTCTGTGGCGTAAGGCTTACTTATAGGCCCCCCCCCTCAGTACACCCCCCCTCCAGCTGCTCTCGCTCTTGCTTCCTGTTGCGACTCCTCCATGGGCCCGTGTCCCTTCCTTTGGATCCCTCCTCTTCTGCCCGCCCTTTGGTTTTTCTCCTCGGTCCCCATTCCCAAGGGGAAGCAACATTTGCCCCAGAAGGTGAACTGCACTTGCCTAAGCCCTTTTCCCCTGGAACCTGGTCCTGTCCCAGCAGCAGATGCTCTCCTGCTGAGCTGCAGCCACCCTTCCTTCTTCACTGTTCTTCCCCCAGTTGTTTTCTGAGCAGGTGTGCAGACCAAGAACAAAGCGATAGCTCAGTTTACCAATTAGTTACTTATTCCCAGTGGGAATTCCCAGTGGCGGCTGGCATTTCCCTCTGCTGGGCATGTCAGAAAGGGCCACAGGAGCCAAGCCCTGGCTCATCCTCCTTCCTGCCCTCCCTCTCAGGGTCTGCCTACATTCCCAGTGAGTCATACAGTCAGTCTTGGACACCATCTCTGCATTAGATGGTTGGGATTCACTTTTAGGTGGTGACATGTGTGCTTAAACCTGGCTATTTTGGGGGAAATCCTTACTATAATTGATTCTTCAAAAAGCTAGTATAAATAAATTCCAAGGACATCAGTGTAATTGTCTTGCATTAAAGCCGGCAGTGGTAAAAACTCCTCCGCTTCTGATTTCCGAATGGAAGCTGCTGAATCGCCGGGCTCGCTAGCCGCTGTTGCTGTGTTTGTTGCCCTCACGGGGAGAGGGCTGCTGTCCATAGGCAGCCCTCACTCCACGTGTGGCCGGGGAACACACGGCTCCGTTGGCCCTGGGGGTGGGATGGGGGTCCTCCTGGAACTGCCTGCCGCCTCCCTGGCCTGTGTTGTGGGGTCAGGAGTGGTACCTCCTCCTTGTGGTGTATTTGTGCAGGTTAGCAGCTGCAACAGAAGGGAAGGGACCAAAGATCCTCGCTCATCAAGAGAGCAGCGATGAAGAGGAAGATGAGGAAGAGCTAACTCCAGAAGAGCTCGGTAGGTCTTGCCTTCTTGTTGGCCACTGTGCAGGAGCAGGAGGGAAACAGCAAGGGGATGCCTCTTGCAGAGAGCAGGAGAGCCCCTCACAAGAGTCATCCTCATGAGCCCCTTGGCAAAGGGTCCAGGACTCAAATTGAGGCAGAGGGTCAAATTTTGTGTGGGGGGGGCCCAAACGGAGTCCAGAGGTCGGGTCTGTGCAGTCAGTGGGTGGAGCCCATGGCTGCCTGGTGCTGTCCTCGGCGATGTGCCTTCTCCTCTGACGAGACCGTGCCCGAAGGGACCCCCGTGTGGGCACAAGAGAGTGTTTTCTGAAAGATTCCATTCATATGGGAAGTTTCGATGGTTTACTTGATTAAATTCTTTTGACTGGTGAAATAAGACTTCTTTACTCAAACGTCAGCCCTACTTTGAATCTGCATCTTCAAGAATCTTGAACTGTGACCTAGAACATGGGTGCTTGAGATCGCCTGTATTTTGGGTAGGCCAGAGGGCAGCGCCCATTGGAAACGAAGCTCCACGCTCCACCGGGTCCCCATCCGGCTTGGTTGGCTTTCCCCTACCACAAAGGTCATGCAGTGCTGTGGACAGCTCCAGCTGTGTCCTGAGACCCTTCCAGATATTCTGAACTCCTACTGGTGGTGCCGTTTGTAGTATTTTGCTTTTTCACAGCTGGCTTTTCTTTCAGCTGAAGACGTGAGGCGGAAGGTTGCCTGTAAAACAGCCTTTTTTTTCCTTACTATGTCACAACAAAGATTGTGAGCGGCAAATTTGGGAGTAGTCTTTGGGGTGTGAAGGGGTCCTTGCCTCCTGGTCCAGTTGCCAGCCCTCCTGTGGCACGGTGTAGGGGAGAGCCTGGGCTCATATCCTTGTGCTGAGCCCATTACTCCCAGCCTGACCTACCTCACAGGGTTGTTAGGAGGATAAAATGGGGAGAGCAAACCCATGTATGCCTTTCTGAGCTTCTTGAAAGAATGGCGGGGTAAAAATGTACGGGATGGGCAGGTCCCTGTGTCCTCGGAGGGCAGGTGGGGCTGGATGTCTGTGCTGGGAGGATCCGGAGCTCGGCGTGTTCAGCAACGCTTAAAATTCTTTCCTGTGGATGAAGCGTGGCTCTTCTGAGTGCACAGACCAGCATGTGCCAGTTGCTTCACTCCTACACATCTGAGCAGAGAACCTGCCAGCCAGTTCCCTAAGTGTCTCTGCCCAGGGGCGGGGGGCCTGGGCGTGTGCACGGTCCAACTTACAGAGCTTGTTCCCACTGCAGACTTGCCAGCATCTTGCCTCTGTTCAGTAGATCTGCTGTCTCGTTTTCCTTCCCGAACGCTCAGAACTGTGCACTTGGTTGTTCCCTCCTCCTTTTATTCTCACAACAGCCCTGTGGGGTCGGTGAGGCTGAGAGACAGTGAGTGAGGGGCCAGCAAACATGGCAAGGCGGGGATTTGAACCTGGGCCTCCCTGATCCGAGTCCAGCCTTCACATTGGTAATCTATGTTCCTTTCAGAAGCATGGCAGACCCTCTCTGTTGGGCTGGATTTGGGACTGTGAAAGCCAGTTTGGTGTAGTGGTTAGGAGTGCCGTCTCTAATCTGGGAGAACCGGGTTTGATTCCCCACTCCTCCTCCACTTGCAGCAGCTGGATGACCTTGGACAAGCCATAGTTCTGACAAGAGCTGTTCTCTCGAGGACAGTCCTGGAAAGAGCTCTCTCAGCCCCACCTGCCTCACAGGGTGTCTGTCTGTTGTGGGGAGGGGAAGGGAGAGGAGACTGTAAGCCGCTCTGAGACTCTGAATGAAAGGCAGGGTTTAAATCCGGTCTCTTCTCTTCTTCTTCTTCTTCTTAAAGTCTGCAAAGAGTGGGGACATCTGAGTCTCCATTTGAATTGATGATGGTTTAATCTGTGCCATTTGCTTTGGGCTGCACTTTTTCCGTCTCTCCGTAGCCTTGGGGATGGAACAGATGAGAACCATAAATTCTTGCCCAGGTGCCCCTCTAACCATCTCTCAGGGTGACACCTCTCTTTTTCATCCCAGTCAGGGCCCTGCCTTTGGCAGCTGCCGGCTGTGCGGGAGTGTGAACAGGGTGGGTGGGGGAGTGGAGGCTGTGAATAGCTCCGCTTCCCCTCAGAGTAGAACAGAGTTCAAGTCCAGTCAGGCACCTCTGAGACCAACAAAGATTTGTTCTGGGGAGAAGCTTCCACGTGCAAGCCCACTTCCTCAGATACAGACTGGAACGAAATTTCCTCAACCCTTCTGCTTCACTGGCTCTGCAGAAATATGCCTTGCACACGAAAGCTTCAGCCCAGAGTTAAACTTTGTGGGTCTTAAAGGTGCCCGACCGGACTCAGAACTTTGTCCTGCTGCTTCAGACTGACGCGGCTGCCCCACCTGGGTCTCTCCCCTCAGCATGTGTGAACCATGGCTTTGGGGTGGGAGTGTCAGTGGATGAAGAGGCCATGACTGAATATTTGTGTCTGCAGAAAAAAAGAGGCAGTTTGAAATGAAGAGAAAAATGCACTACAATGAAGCTCAGAACATCAAACTTGCCAGGCAGCTGATTGAGAAGGAACTGCGGGGCGATGCCGCCCACGAAGACGGGGAGGAAGAGGAGGATGAGGACGAGGAGATGGCGGAGGCAGCCGGCTCGGAGCGAATGAGCCCGGAACTAGGTGAGCTCTTTCTTCTCAAAGCCAGGCTCAGAGAGCGCTCCCCCCTCTTGCTGCCACCGCTGCTGCTCCTCCTTGAACCCACATGCGGCCAGGGGGAGCGGGTGGGGGGGGGGGGCTGGGAGGCGTTTCCAGGCTGCTCGGTGCCGGCATGAGCTTGCTGAGCTCCTGGCCGGGACTCTTCCAGGCCGGACCCCTCTCTCTCGGTCTGTGTTGCTCAGCATCTGGCCAGTGCTTTTGGTCCTGCCGGACCAGGAGTTGGCACCCTGGCAGACTCCTGACCAGGCCTTTGCTTGTCATTGGCTCTCTGGGCGACTGAGCCGTCTCTTCCGGACGGTCTGCAGCCAGCTTTGCTTCTGTGTGGATGAGCTGCCCCTCTTCTCTCGGAGCTGGAAGGTGGAGGCCTGAACTGAGAGATGGAAGCAATTCTGTTTTCCCCCTGGAAGGCAGACCCCCAGGGTGTGTGGAGTTGTGCAGAATGCACGGAAATCCCTGCTGCTCCCGCCCAGAGGCAGGGCGTGGGCATCTGAACTGGGCTGCGGGGGGGGGGGGGGGCGCTCCTCCCCCGTTCACATTTGTATTTACGTTCCAGGTGCAGCTCCTGGCAGCCGGAATGTATCCTTCTGCTTCACCTTTAATTGAGTCCGCTTGTCTCTTAAGGGCGTCCCCCCCTTTGGAGAGGGAAAGAACTTTCTCTTCCAAGCCCTCCTCCCTTGGCGCCAGCCCTTCCCTCCTCCTCTGCCGGGGGGAGCACCACCCTTGGCATGAATAAACTGAGCCCTTTCTCTCGAGAAGCTGGTGGGTGAATGTCAGTTTGTGGTGGGGGTTCTTGAGGCCGTCAAGTCTCAGCTGACTTCTGGCAACCTCAGGCGGGGTTTCCAAGGCAAGGGATGTTCGGAGGTGGCTTGCCATTGCCTGCCTTTGCGTCACGACCCTGGCATGCCTTGGGGGGGGGGGGTCACCCTTCCAAATGCTAGCTGGGGCGGACCCTGCTTAGCTTCCAGGATCTGACGAGGCTGGGCTAGCCAAGAGTCAGAAATAAGTCTGGCCTCCCCAGGGGCCCCAGCCCGGTGGTCACATTAACCAAGTCTGCTGCTTGGCACACCGAGGGAAGTCGTAGCAGCGCTGGGGTTGCTGGGATTGTCCTGTGTCTCCTTAGCATGGCTTGGCCTCGGTGTTGCGCCTTGTGTATCCTTCTGAGCCTCGAAATGGAGGCATCTCGTTTGTCAGAAGTGGAGATAAATTGGGAAACGGGGCTGGAGTAGGCATTGGGGACATTGAAAAGGCCAGTGGAGATTACGCATCTCCCCATGATGGGGCAGCATGTCAGCAGCAGCAGCAGCCTTCCAGGACTAGCTGGTGGGGAGGGCCGGGAGATTCCAGCTGATCCAAGGGAGAGCAGCTCTGCTGTGTCTGCTGGCCCTTCCTCCCCAGTAGCCAGTGGCAGCAGAGGCACAGAGGGGGCCCTCCTGGCTATTGCTTTGGCAGGACTTCAGCCAGAGAATGGGGCCGGTCCAGCTTCCTGGACGTGTGGAAAAAGATACTGCGGAATAGGCCTGCATAGGATTGTAGACTTCAGAGAGAGAAGAACATCTGTAAAAAAGCCTCCGCTTCACGGAGCTTGCAGTACAGACCGGATGCCCGTTGTGATGAGGAGCTGCCCTTCTCCCTTCGGACTGAGAGGACCTCTGGGTGCCTGCTACCTGGTCAGTCTTCGGCTCCCGCCCAGCAGTGCAAGTTGTCAGTTTAACCTGCACTAATCCAGCTTGGTGGCAGATTCAGAGACGCAGGCCATATGCCCGAGGAATCTGACGCACCGTCTGGTCTGGTCTGGTCAGTTGGGCAGTTTGGGGGCCCTAGAGGATCCGCAGAGGTGAGGATTCTCCAAGGAGCTGTGAATAGTAACCGAGCCTGTGTTGGGAGAGTCCTTCTGGGCCCCAGACGACTGAGCAGAGCTGCCCTCAGCTGAGCTGCTCCAGACCTCCTTGGGATGCCTTTCAGGCTGGCCTCAGGCTGGGCTGGGGGGACGGAGGCTACCGCTGGTGGGCCCTTGTCCATTGAAGCCAGGCGAGCTCAGGGTCAGGCGTGCCCTTGGGTCCTGGGGCAGCCTCGGAGAGGGCCGACTCCTGAATGCTGCCGAGGCACGCAGAGTCGGGGTGGGGTGGGGGGGGATGGAGCGCCAGCATTCTTGTTGTGGTGGAACTTAGAAAGTGGCCCTTGGAGGTGCTGAATCAACAGCTTCGTCCTTGGCCTCGGGACTCTGTGCTCTGTCCAGCGCTTTTCAACATTTAGGAATGAAATCGACCATCTTTGGGGGGCTGGGGGGGGGGTCATAGGCTGCTGATGTCTAGTTCTGTGTGTCCCTGGTGAAGCCTCCATCAGAGGTGGCCCTCTCGGCTCTGAGCCAGTGTCTGGGAGCGATGGTCAAACAGCAGAGGGAGGAACGGGCGACAGCTGAGTCTGGACAATACAGAGGCAAAGAAGGGCGGGAAGACAGACGTCCCTCATTTTCCCAATTAGTTGGATTTTAAAAGTGCTCCTTGGTTCAGCTCTGTTTTTTTTGTTTTTTTGGGGAGAAACACCTTGAGCTGTTGTGTAAGGCGGCCTTCTTTCAGCTGCATCTTGCGCAGAAATCATTTTTCCTTCTAGGTGCAGCCAGGCAGCCTTTGCTAATCCATGCTGCTGAAACTTCAGCTGGACTACTGCCACACTCACAGTGTAGGGCTGCCCTTGAAGGTAGCTTGGAAACTGGGCAGTTAGTGTCAGATGTGGCTCATCTCAAGCATGGAGTCCACAGACGGAGCACATGCTGGTCAGACTCAGGGCTCTTGGTTACCTGTTCCTTTGAAGTTCAGGGGAAGGTGCTGGCCCATTCCTGCAAAGCTTTTCAGGGGCCCACCTGTTTCTTTATCACATTTATATCCCCCTCCCCTGAATGGGACTCGAGGCAGCTGACAACAGATAAAATACACCAGATAAAAACGGTCCAATAAATAAAGTTTAAAAATATAAAACAATTAAAAATCTATAACTATTAAAAACTACCCACTGTCAAGCAGGGTCAGATGCATGGATGGGGAAGGCGCAGCTGGGGCATAACTGGCCAGCTGCCTGGTGGGTCACATCTTCCGATGCACACTCTTCTTCAGGCAGCTTGTTGACCCCAAGTGTGTGAAGAATGCCCTCTTTGGGCACAAACCCCGTGTACCGGCTTTCTTCCTTCCTTCCTTCCCACCCACCGCTTGTGACTGCCTCTCCTAGGGCGGGTGGGCTTCTCTGCTGCCCAGCCATGGGCCGCTGTGGGAGCCATTGCTCCCACCCTCTGGCGCCGGCTGGGTGAGGAGGAGGCCAGGAGAGATCTTGTTCTGCTTCAGAGAGGCCTTGGGGGGGATCACCTGTGATGGTCGCTGGGTTTTTTTAAACACTGTGAACGTCTACATTTTTTAAATCTGGTTTTGTGTGCTTCGTCTGTGAAATGGTCTGCCTTTGAAAAGGGAAGGGGTGGTTTATTTCAGACAAGTATTACTTCATAAGTATGTTTTTCATGCCTTTCTATAAAATGATCTTCATAGTGGCTTACTATAGAAAGGTGAAGCATCATGTTAAATCTTACAGCGACTGCTGAAGAGCTTCCCTCTGCCTGGGAAAGGGAGGGGTGCTGTTAATTTCCCTGAAGAGCTCAGACCCCTTTCTGATTCGTCCTGTAATGGGGGAGGAGAGGAGGGTATCCAGGCTTTGCCGCTTTCTCCTTTCTGCTGCAGAGAAAACGATTCATGAAATTACTTGGGCGCAAAGTATTTGAGGCTGTGTATCGCTTGCTGCCCTCCTATGTCATGATGACACTTCGGCTTTGCTTCAGTCCAGTTTTTTGACTTCTGGTTGATTCTACAACCCTGATTCCTTTTGCATTACGTATTGAATGTCCCCTTCTCATTCTGTGGGTTGTACTGACTCACTCTGTGTATTTCACCTTGTATCCAAGCAAGACTGGTGGACTGTAAGAGAGCATAAGAGAAGGAGCCAATGCTGGATCAGGCCAGTGGCCCACCCACTCCAACACTCTCCTCTGCCACACAGTGGCCAAAACCCAGGGGCCCTCAGGAGATCCACCAGACAGGGGGGCCAGAACCCCAGAAGCCCTCCCACTGTGGCCCCCTAAGTACCAAGGCTACAGAGCATCACTTGCCCCAGACAGAGTGTCCTATCTATATCTTGTGGCTAATAGCTGCTGATGGACCTCTTCTCCAGATGTTTACCCAATTCCCGCAGCAGTGAATTCCATGTGTTAATCACTCTTTGGGTGAAAAAGTACTTCCTTTTATCTGTTCTAAACCTACTGCTTGTTAATTTCATGGAGTGCCCACAATTTCTTGTATTGTGAGAAAGGGAGAAAAGTACTACTTTCTCTACCTTCTCTATCCCATGCATAGTCTTGAAAAACTCTCAGTTGTTGTTTTTCCAAGCTAAAGAGCTCTAGCCTCTTTTACCTTTCTTCATAGGAAAAGTGTTCCATCCTCTTAATTATTTTAGTTGCCCTTTTTTGCACCTTTTCCAATACTATAATTTATCTTTTTTGAGGTGCGGTGACCAGAACTGTACATTGTACTCCAAATGAGGTCACACCATCAATTTATACAGGGGCATTCTGATACCGGCTGATTTGTTTTCAATTCCCTTCCTTTTTAAAAATCTTTTTAAAAAAAATTAGAATACAAATTGGATGTTTTCAGTTCCCTCTCTAATAATCCCCAGCATAGCAGCTGCCTTTTTTATTGCTGTCGCACACAGAGTCAGTATTTTCAGTGAGTTATCTACCGTGACTCCAGGATCTCTCTCCTGGTCAGTTACCACCAGTTCAGACTTCGTCAACATATATTCATAGTTGGATTTTTGGCTCCAATGTGCATCACTTTGCACTCGCCCACGTTGAACCTCATTTGCCATGTTGATGCCCACTCGCCCAGCCTTGACAGATCCCTCTGTCTTCTCTCGACTGCCCTGAATGATTTAGTGTCACCTGCAAACTTAGCCACTGCGCTGCTGACTCCCAACTCCAAATCATTAATGGACAAGTTAAAAAGCACCAAACCCAGTACTGAGCCCTGTGGTACCCCCAGTGCTTACTACCTTCCACTGTGGAAACTACCCATTTAGACTCCCCCTCTGTTTCCTGTTAAGTAAAGTTTTTAATCCACAAGAAGGCTTGTCCCCTCATCTCATGACTGCTTAGTTTACTTAGGAGCCTTTGATGAGGAACTTTATCAAAAGCTTTCTGGAAGTCTAGGTAAACAACATCTGTTGAGGTACTCTTGTCCGCATGCTTGTTCACTCCCTCAAAGAACTCTAACAGGTTAGTGAGACAAGATCTTCCCTTACAGAACCCGTGCTGAGTCTTCCTCAATAGATTTTGTCCATCAATGTGCCTACTAATTTTTTCCCTAATGACAGTTTCCACCAACTTACCCAGTATCGACGTCAGACTGACTGGCCTGTAATTTCCCAGATCTCCTCTGGAACCCTTTTTAAAGATAAGAGTGACATTCGCCACCTTCCAGTCCTCAGGAATGGAGGCAGATTTTAAGGAAAGATTACATATTTTTGTCAGGAGATCCAGAAGTTCACATTTGAGTTCTCTCAGAACTCTCGGATGTCTGCCATCCGGGCCCGGTGATTTATTTGTTTTTAAGTTGTCTGTCATTCATAGGACCTCCTCTGTCGTCACCTCAGTCTGACTCAGGTCTTTCAACACCCGCCCTGAAATCAGCGGTTCTGGAGTGGGCAAGCACCTCCCGTCTGCGGCAGTTAAGACAGGGAAAGAAAGCATTCGGCTTCTCAGCCATTTCCCTGTGGTCCTTCACTACACCTTTTATCCCTAGGGGTCATCCAAGGGCCCCACTGCCTCCCTGCTTCTAATGCATTTGGAGAAGTTTTTGTATTTGAAGGCTATAAATACTGTAAATAATTTGATAAAGATGTCTGTAGGAGAGGCAGCGATTGCCCCACAGACCATGGAGCCTGCCCAATCAGCTGCCTCAAGGGCCTCCTTGCTGGTGTATTTCTGCACCTCTTCCTTCGGTCTGTGTCAGGTGTGAAAGAAGGGAGGGAAATTATGGCTTAAACTTCCTGTACAGTTGCCCATTAAGCTGCATTTCAGCTCCTTGGAGGCAGGACTTCCTCCTCCCCTTGGCCATCCCTACAACAGCCATCCCTTAAAAAAAGAGAAGAAAAAGTGCTCCTCTCCTCTGGAGGGGCAAGGGGCCTCATCCGGGCAGGCTTTCTGTTCAGCTACTCTGCCTTCCCAATGCAAACCCGTGCACAGTGACTCCAGTCGAAGGTCGTAGGATTGCAGTGTCCCATGCCTGCCATTCCTGTGTGGACGATGGACTCTCGAATGCTGTCGAGCGGCTAGCGGATCTGGAGGAGAATGTCCTGTTGGGCTGGGGTGGGAGGGGGAGACCAGGGAGGAGCCGGGCACCGAGGCATGCTGCCTTCTGCAGACCGGAGGAGATGGCAGGTGGTGGCCCTCTCTGCTTGGCTGGGCAGGGAGCTCTGGCATGGGATGGTGGCTCCTTACGCGTGGCACCAGCTGTCTGGTAGAGGCACCTGGGACGCAGCCCTGGTGGCAGCAGTCGTCCCCCCCCCCCCCCAATGGGTTGGTGCCCTTGAGCTTGGGTGGGATGCTGATGCTGGCAGGGAATGCAGTGGAAGGAGGGCTCTGAACCCCTTCCCCATTCAGCACGTGTGAAATTTCTTGGAGGCTTAATTCAGCAATGCTCAGAACTCTTGTGGCTCCATTGATAAAATCTGTCCCGAGGTGTTGGGAGAAGACATTGGTTCCCCCTGAGTCAAGTGTATTCTTGGGACATCTGGGTCCCAAGGAAGAGCAAGCATCCCTGTGCCTCTTTTTCAGGCACTTGAAATGTTGGGTTTCCCTTCTGCGGTGGCACCCGTAGGCTGTGGAGACTTGGTGGATCTGCTCCCGGCATGGCTGGAAGATGTGATGCTGCTGTGTGAGGCGAGCGAGAGTTCCCTCCTGAGAAACCGTGTCTGCTCTTCTGTTTTCTGCAGTGCCTGCACCCACTGATCCACTGGAGAACGTTGCACACAGCCGAGAAGAAGTCTGCTCGGGACTCTAGCGGCTCCTCAGGCCGTACCTCTGTATTCACTGCTTCACTGCTCTGCAGTTATGGCTCAAGGACTGAGGGGCATATCCGCTCTGACTTTTGTATTGCCAAGAATGGTGGGGACTGTTGGAGCTTGTCTGTTGGGCAGGTGGAAACACTGCTGGGCTGGTTTATTCTCGTGCCTCTTCACAGAGGAGGACTCTGTCATTTGTCACCTGCAGAAGGATGTGATGTAGCGCTGGTGACCTTGGCACATCCATGTCGCTCCTCTTTCTGGTTTTGAAACATGCACAACAGTCACTCTGGTGCTCTGTTTTGTTCTTTTTTAAGCGGTTGCCTGACTCGGAAGGGCTTGTGGCATCGATGTGCCAAACTATACAGCCAAGAATAACTGCACATGTATTGAACTTCTTGGCAGTTTGCAAAATCTACTAAAGAAGGGATTAGATTAATAAAGTAGTTCTCCTTTTTGGTAGAGTTTTCTAGCAGCCCCCCCCCCTTGTTAGTCAAGCCGGGCAGCGTGGCCCCAAGCTGTTCTGCTCACTTGGCTTCACGAGAGGAGGGTGCTGCGCTCATGCTTGTGGCTGAGGAAGGATCTTGGTGGTTCCCGGGCCCTCCCCTCCCCTCCCCCACTCGGTGTGGGATAATCCACGTCCGATCATGGTGGGAAGAATTCCAACGTGCAGCGTTGCTTTGTCTCTCTGTTCTGTCTGTGGTGGGCTTGGGTTAAGACTTCGGCTTTGCGGCTTCTTCCTCATGCTGTTCCATCCAGCCCAGGCGCCGCTCGAGAATCCCTTGGACTTGTGCTCTGCCACATGGGTGAGCATCTCTGGCCTCTGGAGAAAAGCCAGCTTTGACAAGCCCATGTTGACAGACACTTTCAGATAACATCCCCCCCCCCCCCATTCTGTCTGCTCCTCAGGTCTGGGAGCCTCTTCTCTCCGCCCCCCCCCCGTGTTAGTGGGCTTGGCCAGCGCAGTGGGGTTTGGAAATGCGCAGCGAATTAGAGAAGCTGCAAGGAGCATTGGGGTGGGGAGAGG
The DNA here is from genome assembly GCA_029233225.1 of Lepidodactylus listeri. Taxonomy (NCBI): domain Eukaryota; kingdom Metazoa; phylum Chordata; class Lepidosauria; order Squamata; family Gekkonidae; genus Lepidodactylus; species Lepidodactylus listeri. The sequence continues at coordinate 387,978 of JARCFY010000005.1, forward strand.
CTGAAGGGCTTCGTGTTTCAGACCTCAGGCAGTGACGTCCAACTGGAAGGAGGGTAGGTCGCAAAGGAGAGCGGAGGGTTTGGTTTCATGCTCATTCTAAGTACCCACACAGACACTCCCACGCGTAGAAGGCTCTGCTTTGGCTCTTTGCTCCTTAGATTTGATTGGAATTTGGTATGTTGACAGCTCCACACGGTTTTATGGATCTAATTTAAGGTGACATTGTTTACCGTTTGTGTGTGTGAAGTCTGAATAAAATACTGAAACTCCTTTTACAGCTGTATTGAGTTTTGTGTGGGGCATTCACAGAAAGCCCCCCAGGTTCTCTGTACTCTAGGGGACAGCTGGTGTGGGGTAGTGGTTAAGAGCAATGGACTCTAATCTGGAGAACGGGGTGGGGTTTAACTCTCCACTCCTCCACGTGAAGGCCGCCTGGGTGACCTTGGGCCAGTCTCTCTGCACTCTCTCAGGTCCACCTGCCTCTCAAGGTGCCTGCTGTGGGGAGAGGAGGGGAAGGAGATTGTAAGCCACAGGGTATAAAAAACCACTCTTCTCCTCCTCCTAGGGCAGGTACAGAGTGGGGTCGCTAAAAGCATAGAAAATGACAGTATGGCAGCAAGGTGATCCTTTTTCCCGATCATCCAGTCTGTGCAAGTTGGACAAAGCAAGGGAGCTGCCTGGCTTTCTAGAGGCAGTCCTTGCATCTTGCAGACTGACGTGCAAGCCAAGGAAAGGAGACTGTCCCTAGCTCCAGTCAAAAGACCAGACCTCGTGAAGCCTGTGCTCTCTGGTAGGTGGAGGCCTCATCCTTGGGACCGGAGGTAAGGCTGACCTCTGCCCACCTCAGCCTCTCCAGGCACGAGGGGTTCTCTTTTCTTGCCTCTCTGGTGGTGAGCTGTCGGGACAGTGTGGCACTGGCTCTCTCCCCGTACAGCCCCTGGTGTGCTGGCACTCAAGAAAGGTGGTAATAGTGGCATGTGACAGGCATGCTTCCTGAAGTTGTCTCCTCCTTTACCCCCGCAGGCGCTTTTGGCCTCTTCTGTACTTTTGGCTCTTGCTCTCTGGGGTGGCGCACCTGGGGGGCTGCTGTGAGAAGAGGCAACGGGTGCTGCTGGGATCCTACCTCTTGGTCTGGGCAGGAGGAAGCAGAATGGGCCAGCACCTTGTTTCAAAGAGCTGAGCCGTGCCAGGATGTGGTGAACTGAAGTGCTGGATGGAAAAGGCCCACTGGAGGCTGCCACCATCCCAGTCCCACGGGGCCTATGTGGATCTCTTGCAGGGGTCCTAAGCTTTTGGAGCTGGTGGCTGGTGATTGGTCCCCAATGGATGGCTGCCACAGGAGGCTGGTGGAGGAGGAGGGGCCAAGCACAACCCCTCTTCCTCCCTCTGCAAAAGAAGCCCATGGCAGCCATGCTGGACACGTGAAGAAGGTGCCTTGTTCCGAGTCAAGCCACTGGTCTGTCCAGCTCAGAGTTATTTGTACATTGAGGGAAACGTGGCCCAGCCACTGGGAGGCCAGCAAGTGTGGAGAAAGGAGGGGTGGGCTTCTGTTGCAGACCGCTTGCCTCTCCTCAGGGAAGAGCCTGGCTCTGAGAGCTCCCTCCCCGCTTGGCAGAGGTCCCAGCCACAAACGCTGTGCCACCACCCCTCTCCGTCCCTCTGCCTCCTTTTATTCCACGGGCAGCCGGCTTCTGGTCCACCGAAGTCAAGACTGGCAGGCATTCTACACAGGGACATTCATGTGGGCTTCCAATATCAATAATCTGAGGGGGGAGCGGGGGCCCTGTTTTAAACTTTTCCCTGTAAAAAAAAATCACAAAAGCTTGGTTCTTCTTAGTGGAGAGGCACAGAAAGAAGGAGTGCTGGGGGGGTGGGGGTGGAAGAAAGACAGGAGAGATTAAAAGGAGGAGAGAGAAGGGCCCACGATGGAGCCAGGGACAGTCCGGCTCCACCTGCTGTTGTCCAACACCTCATAATATAAACAGCATGCAAACTCTGAGTCCTATCGACCTCTTCATCAGACCAGAGCTTACAAAATAAAAGTTTGTCAAAGTCCTGGTATGAAGGGCTCCTCATGCCAGCCTTTGCCGACGGGTGGATGATGCCCAGGGCGCGCCCACGCTGCAGTCAGTCACTCCAGCAGCTGCCCGTCAGTGTGGCCCCATGTCAGCGGGACTGGTCCTTTCCCGGGCGGGAGATGGTATTCAGTGACTGACAAAGAGCGCCTCCCCCACCCCCCGCCCCCCCTGGCATTGGAATGCGCTATTCTCCCCACGCGGCCCCTCCTGCTTTGCCTCCTGCTTATCTGCGACCTTGGTAGCTTGCAGCTCCTCACCAGCTTTGTTTTTAATGGGACTTTCCTCCAGGTGTGAGAACTCTCCTCTCCCGCCTTTAGCCTGGGAACTAGCGGGTCTAGTGTCTTGGGCGCCTTCTTCTTAACCTGTTGACTGGGAGTTCTTTTATGACAACATTGTTTGAATATACTGTAACAGTTCTACTACCACCCTTAGCTTTCATTGCTGACTCAACAAGTGTGCCCCGATTGAGCCCTTCAATAAAAGACGCTCTTGTTTAAGAACCTTTGTTTGGAGTTGAAATCTTGTCGGACTCTCACACCCCACCTCACAGGGCTCTTCGTGGCCTAGGGGACCTCCATATCTGTGAGGCGGGCTCTCCAGTGCTCCACCACAACTGCTTGGCTTGTCGGAGCAGGGCCTTCTGCAGATGCCGCTCTGCCAATGGGCAAGATCCCCCCTCCCACTGCCTGTCCCATGGATGCTCCGTGGCCTCTTCTTCGTGTGGAACCGCAGGGTGCCTCGGGTGGCCGGGAAGGCTCCCACGCCTCTGCAAACCAGGCAGAACGGAATCGTTCAGAAAGGGCCCAAAATAGAGAGGGCTGGACTAGAACTGAATGGGCCCATGGAGCTGCCTTCTACTGAATCAGACCATCAGGGCCTACTCAGCCTGGCGGCCGCTCTCCAAAATCTTGGCCAGAAAAGGCCCTTTTCCATCTCCTCCTGCCTGGTCCTTTGAAGTGGAGATGCTGCCGGGGACTGCACCTTGGTCAGGGATTCAGGAGGGTGCTGTTGTAATGAGGGGGATGGGACCATTCCCCTGCTCTCACGGCGTTGTTCCCCACTTTCATTGTTTGACATATGTCTAATAATTACACTTTGTTTCCAATTTCTGCAATCCTGGTCCTGTTGCATTGCTGACAGCGTGCCTCATCCGACTGACTGTAGTGACTGACACGGTGTGATCTGGATTCAGTCTCAGTGAGGAAGGTGGACTTTGAGTGCATCTGGTTTCAGGCTACCGCAGGCCTGGGGTTGTCCAAGGAAGAGGTACTAAAACAAGCCTCCCCGATGCTTCTAAACGCAGCAGGGCTGAAGTCCCTTCTTAGCTATTGTGTCTGAGAGAGAGGAATCTGCCATGTTGCCAGCTCTGGCTAGCCAGCCTTACCGGCACCTTCCCGCTCATGGCCCAGATGTCACCTTTCCCTCCGGGCTAGCTGAGTTCATCAGCTGTCGTACAAACAGAGAAGTTGTTTCCAGCTGTGTTGGTGGGTCCCAAAGTGAAGTCCAGACCGCCAAAACCGCAAGCCACGTGTCAAACCCTTCAGGGAGAGAAACTCAATGCCAGCCCCCGGGGGGGGGGGTGGTGGTGGTGGTGGTGGTGGTTCCTCCGACCCCTCCCTCAGGCCACACCTGACCGGACAAGGAAGCCTGAGGGAGGGGCAGGCTGCCTTGGAGGAGGGCAGCCGGGAGGGAGCCCAGCCTGAGAACCCACCCCCTCCCCCTTTCTGTAGAGCTCAATGCCCCGCCCCCCCCCACCACCACGCCTGTATCTCCTGCTCTCCAGCCTGCTGTGACTGAGGGGGGCGGGGGCGGGGGCGGGGGCGGGGGGGAGAGCTTGCGTGTCATTCATGCTGGGGCCTCTGGATTCCAGCGCAGCGCCCCCTTGGCCGGGCTGCCGGCCGCCGGTGAGCTGGGGCCGGTGGTTACAGGGTGTGTGTGTGTGTGGGGGGGGGGGGACTGGCAGCGGCGGAGGGGGGGGGGGGAGGGGGCTGCTTGGCAGAGGGGTCGGCAGGGACCCTCCGGCCGCCCAGACCCTCCCCTGGAGAGGCCCCCTCAGCGCAGCAGCAGCAGCAGCAGCAGCAGCAGCTCTTCCTTGCCCCTCGGCCAGGGCTTCCTCGGCCGGGACAATTTCGCCTGCTTCCTGCCGGGACCCGGAAGAGCCCCCGCACCCCCCCCCCGCCCGAAGAGAGGCCGCTGCTCGGAGGGCCGGCCTGCGCATTCCCACGTGCACACGCGTGTCGAGGCCAGAGCCGCCTCCGGGCCCGGGCCCCGCCCTCACTCCGTCGCTGAGCTCCGATGACGCCGCGCAGCCGCGGCCAGAGCGCGCCGGGATAGGCGGGAAGGGGCCGCGCGCCTCCCCCCACCCGCCCGGGACTCCTCCCTCCCCTTTCCCCCACCCGATTGGCCATTGGCCGCCGCCGCTCTCGCACGCGCATTGGCTGGCTGGCAGGCAGGAGGGCCCCCCCCACTCACTTCCGCGCTCGGGGCCGTCGCCCGTCTCCGATTGGCTGGCGGGAGTGGCACTCACTCGACGGGGGTGGCTGCCGAGGCGGGCTCCTCCCCCTCCCCGGAAGCCCCGCCCCTACCGCCGCCGCCGCCCCGAAGCAGCCCTTGCGGAGGGAGGGAGGCGAGACGAGGCGATGAGGGTGGCCGTCGACTTCGAGGAGTGCCTCAAGGACTCGCCCCGCTTCAGGTACGGGCCCCGCGACCCCTCGACTCTGCCAGGGGGGGGCCAAGAGGAGGGGGGAGGAGGGGGGAGGAGGGGGCTCCGAGGCTGGGACGCCCCCCCCCGCCCCCTGGCTCCGCCTGGCCCCCCTCCCCCCCAGTCCCGCTCGCCGGGGCAGCCGTGGGGCCGAGGAGGAGGAGGAGGAGGAGGGGGCGCCCTGCCAGCCAGCCAGCCAGCCAGCCAGGAGGACCGCCAGGAAGAGCCGCCTCCTGCTCCACCTCCCCCCCACCCCCCACCCCCCCAGGCTGCCTCCTCTGGCCCGCCCCTGACCCGGGGGTGGGGGGGGGTGGGGGAGAAGAGGGGCCACCCCCCCCCCGTCCACCAGCGGATGCCTCCAGGGAAGTGGCACAGTGCCCGATAGGCTGGCTGGCTGGCTGGCTGGCTGGCTCCCCTAGCCAGAGCTGTCCTGGAAGACTTCTGCCTTGACTCTGGTCCTGGCAGGTCTTTGGTTCTGCAGCCACCGGACATCAGAGGAAGCCTGGCCAGGGAAACCGCCCCAGTCTCTCTGTGTGTCTGTCTGTGTGTGTGGGAGAGGGTGGGTGGGGGTGGGGGTCTGTCCTTGGCCTTTGCCTGCAAGGAGGAGCTGCTGAAGTAAGTCCTGGCAAGTAACGGGGGTGGCGGCACTGCTTCACTCCTCGAGGGTCGCAACAACAACAACACCCCCCCCCCCAGCTTCCCAGGCTAGGGTTCATGGGAGGTGAGGTGGAAAGCGAAGGAGGAAGCCCCAGGGGCTGAACGGGGGGGGGGGGGCGGGGGGAGGGCTGTGCAGAGTCATCACAGGTTGGCAGTGCTGGGTGTCTGTCAGGCTCCCCGTGCATGGCGCAGGCTGGAGACCGCCGGTGCAGAAGTCTCCCCTCTGGCTCCTGGGGACTTGGGGCATCTTCCGGGGGCTGGTTTCGCACCCTTGGCAGAAGCCGAGCGCTGGGCTTGGCCAACACCTACTTCCTCCTGACAAAGGCCCGAGCGGAGCCCAGCAAGGAAACCAGCCTCAGATTCTCCTGGTTGTGCAAACGTCAGAGATCAAATGAAGAAGTTGGGCTCACTTGCAAAGGGCGCTGGGCAAGGCTTGGTTTTGTGTATCGACTTCAGTGATGTGGAGAGTAGTGGTAGTTCCCCCCCCCCTACCCCCCACCCCTGTCTTGGACTGTAACTAGATCAGCCCTGCTTGTGCAGAAAACGGTGGTGGTGGTGGTGGGGAGGCAGTGTTTCACCTGCACCTGCTGCAAGGCCGAGGGGCTCAGAGGTGTTTGGCAGAGCACGCAGCCTGCTCTTTGCCACCTGCCGCAACATCCTCAAAAGGAAAGAGCCCCCCCCTCCGCCGCCCCCGGTGGGTCAGTTCTGTTCAGGGCTCTGGCAGAAGGTGCTTGGCAGATGCCACAGAGCTGTTGAACGGTTTCCCAGGAAACGAGTTTTGCCTTGACAGGCTGCTTCATGAGGCTGCTGAGATCCTTCAGAGGCACAAATGCAGAGTGGCGCATGATTGCAGCCAGCTTGCTAGAGCCCAGCTGGGGTTGCTCCTGTCACTTGCAACAGGGTCTCTGTTTTCAGCAGAATGCAGCCAGGAGCTTCTTTCTGCCACCTGACGTCTGAACTGCAGTACAGGTGCTGGGAAACGGGTGTGTGTGTGTGTGTGTGTGTGTGGATGCCAGGCAGAGATCTCAGGGGACTCTGCCTGCGACCTGTAATGGTCTGTTTGTTGGTTCCCTTTCTTCACTTGTCCCCAGATTCCAGGGTGGTGTGTGTCACTGCTTTGCTTTGCTGGCCCTGGCCACGAGATTGGTAACATGAGAGGAAAGTGCTCTTTTGTGAGCTCTGCCGTGAGGGGTGCCTTCCTGGCTGAAGGGAGGGTCCCAGTTTGGCAGCTAAACAACGTCACGCGATGCAGTGCAGTGGCCAGCCAAGGCCTGGAGGCACCTGAGCGCAAAGCTGTGTTCAGCCATGAAGCTCACTCAGGTGGCGGGGGGGCTTTTTTGTGGCCTGCTGCTGTCTCCTGGGTTCAAGGTGGTGGCGGCGGCGGCGGCTTCTGCAGTGATACCATTACTGATAGGCCATTCAAAGAAACCGCTTCAAACAGTTCAACAGCCTGAAAGCAACACGTGGGCCAGACATTTTCAGTCCCCTCAGGCAAAACTGTAGCTAAACTCGCTCTGAGAGAGACTCCTCTGGGCAAGGCATGTCTTGCAGAATTGCCCTGCCCGGCGGTGCTGCGGGAACCTCTTCTGGCAGACTGCTCCATGGGGTGGGGGCTTGTGGCGGAGGCTGGCAGATGGAGGCCCTGAGCGGGTGTGGGGCTCTCTCCTTCAGGCCTGTGTGTTCCAGGGCTTTCAAAGTCAGAGCCGAGCCCAGGAACAGACGGGTCACCCATGCTCAGGACTGCTGGCTTGAGAAAGGTGCGTGCTGGTCCTTCGCACCTACCCACTGGGAGGCAGACAGCTGTGCTGGTGGTACCAGCCGAAGGTCCCGGAGAGTGATGGGTTCCTGCTCTAAAGAGCTGGGAGGGAAGTTAAGTGTGCCTGGAGAAGCATGAAAGAACCAGTGCGCTTAATTTCCCTTTGCTCACGCAGTCTCAGAGGAAGCCAGCAGGGATGGGAGTGCCTCTGGTCACTTCTCACAGCCCTAAAGGGCGGCGGGAGGTGGGGGGGGGGTCCTGATGGGTTCAGGCATGGATGTTGAGCCTCTGTGGTGCAGAGTGGCTCTCCTCTCTCTCCAGGCCCTGCACCATCTGCTGATCCCCCATGCACACACAGCGGGACGGAGGGAGGGAGGGCTTGCAGTGATCCAACCCCCCCCCCCCCCCGTAGCCCCAATGTTTTCCTCTGTGTGGGACGGCCAGTCCTTCAACCACAAATACGGAATCTGGACCTGAATGGAAGGGAGGGCTCTGACCGGAAGGTCAGGCGGCCCTCACCATCAGCAGAGAGGCATCCACCCATCGGCCCTTGAGGGCATTGGGCAGCTGAGAGGCGGGGCTTGGGCAGAAGGGTCCGGGCTCGTAGCCGGTGGCCCTGCTGGCCCTGCGGGGGTTTGTGTGTGTGGCTCTCCCGGAAGTGGTGCTGGCCGGGGAGGGCGGGGCAGGGGGGGAGATGAGTTAGGGAGACGATTTGAGGAAATAAACCAGAACATCCTTCTGGAGAGTGTGGGACTGTCGTTTAAGCCCAGTCTGAGGTGTAATTTTTAATTTCGCTTTCAATGTACGTTCTGTTTTGCTACATTCTATAGTACTTATGTCCCATCTCCCTTACTCGGAGGCTCAGGCTAGCTTACAGAAGATGCTGGGCTGACGCCTGGACCCAGTTAAGGCTATGAACATTATTAACGTGCAGATAGCTGGGTGACTATCTGAACACTGGCTTGCCAGTTCCAGCACCCAGGTAGACAGACAGACAGTCAGGCAGTACTCATTGTTTCTGACGCATCAGGGAAATAATACGGTGAACAGCTCTGACTGTCTTTGTGGCTTTTTCTTCTTGACTGGTGATTTGCTTCTGGGAGCCCTATCTCTTCTGGCCATGATAGGGAAGAGGTTTGCCTCTCAAAATCCGGCAGCGAGTCTCTGCCCCGAGGAACTTGCATTGTGAGATTTGACCTGAGGGAGATGGCAAAGCGAAGAGAGGGTGGCAGGGGCAGGAACGAAGAGTGGAAGAATCTGTGTTCATTCTGGTTATATATGAACCAGAACTCGTGGGCACTCCATGAAATTGCTGAGCTCCGGGCTCGTAGCCGGTGGCCCTGCTTCTTCACCCAAAGAGTGATTAACACGTGGAATTCACTGCCACAGGAGGTGGTGGCGCTACAAGCATGGACGGCTTCAAGAGGGAACTAGATAAACATATGGAGCAGAGGTCCATCAGTGGCTATGAGCCACAAGGTATAGACAGGAACTCTTGGTCTGGGGCAAGGGATGCTCTGTATTCTTGGTGCTTGGGGGGGGGCAACAGTGGGAGGGCTTCTAGTGTCCTGCCCCCACTGCTGGACCTTCTGAGGGCACCTGGGGTGTTTTTGGCCCCTGTGTGACACAGAGTGCTGGACTGGAGGGGCCACTGGCCTGATCCAGCGTTGGCTTCTCTTATATTCTTATGTTATGGGGGCGGGGTTAGGGAAAAGGAGTTCATGGGGAAAGGGGATTTTCAGGCAGGAGTAGAGATGAGAAGGCCCCACCCTGTAGAACTCGTGTTAATTTCTGCAGTTGAAAAACTGACACAGAACCTCTGGGAAACACTGAGGGAAAAAACTCCTGTGGTTTTTCTTTTCTTTTTGGAATGAGTGGAATAGAAGAGGTTTTACTCAAACTGCTGTACGAAGAGTCTGATGTAAACCAATCTGCAACATTAGATAATGATAATTCCTATGCATTTCATTTATTTAGTTGTAGTTTTTCTCACTGAGATTTAAGGCATATTACACAGGGTAAATTTATTTTACAAATTTAGATCAATGCAATTAATAGGATGAGACCTCTAACGAGCAATATAATAGGACTAGGATTACAGAACTGTGAAAAAAGTTCAAGTATTAGGAAGGATATATTAAATATTGAAGTAAATGGCATTGCATAAGTGGAAGACAGCATAGTGGGACCAGGATAAGAGTACAGCAAACAGGGGGTTTTTTTCTCTACTGATCAGAGAATGCCTGCTGTACACAGCAGTTTAGTCACTCTCTGTGAAAAGTGTAACCCCTCAGCCACGGTGGGTTAGCTGAACCCCATCAAAGATGGGGAGGGGGGTGGAGAACAGTGGCCTTCGATGGCCCCACCTTGCCAACCAGCGTCATCTCTGTCTTGTCAGGGTTTAGTTTCAGTTTGTTAACTTACGGCATTTTCAAGATTTTTTAAAGTATAAATATTTTTTACAACAGTTAATATGCAATAATGAGTTTATTGCCATGATGCTCACTCTGTAGCTTGTAGGGAGCTGCGTTCATGGTTACCATAGAGCAAAAGAGAGAAGAGAAGAGTTTGGATTGATACCCTGCCCTTTACTGCCTGAGGGAGTCTCAGAGCAGCTTACAATCTCCTTTCCCTTCTCCTCCCTACAACAGACACCCAGTGAGGTAGGTGGGGCTGAGAGAGCTCTCCCGAGAACTGCTGCTGAAAGAACAGCTCTGAAAGAACTTGTGACTGACCCAAGGTCACACCAGCAGCTGCATGTGGAGGAGAGGGGAATCAAACCTGGTTCTCCTAGATTACAGTCTGCACACCTAAACACTACACCAAACTGGCTGTGTGCACACCCTTGTTTTGCTCCACCAAAACGTGCACCTACTATAATGTAGGATCTAGCTGTTACGTATATAATGCTGAGTGTTTTAATTACTAGCCCACCTCTGCACTTGTAGGGCTGTTTCTCCCCTCTGCTAGTTGAACCTGAGCCGGCCCTTGTGCCTCCGGAGTGACGGGAAGGGCATCCCTGCCTGCCTTCTCACTCCATCCTCAGCATGAAGCCTGCAGGCTGGCCTGGAGAAGGAGGTTGCTGCGGCTCTCAGAGACAAGCATGCTGGCTATGGGGCAGGAGGAGTGATGCTATCACCACCCACCAAGTTTACCAGGAAGATGGTGGAGGTGGTGGTTGTAATTCTCTGTCCTCCTGGCCACTGCTGGAGTGCTGGTGTGAGAGCACAAAGGGAAAGGACCGGTCCCCAAATGGAGCCCTTTGGTATCCCCACTGGACACCTCCCTCCAATCAGATGAAACACCACTGAGAACTGCCCTTTGAGGGTGGTTCTCCAACCAGTTCCCAATCCGTTTGACTGTCCTAAAGTCCAGTCCTTTGTCCCCCATCAGAACGTCATGGGGAACGCTGTCAGAAACTTTACTGAACTCCAGGTAAGCAACGGTGTTCCCATGATCCAGTAAGCTTGCCTCTTGATCAGAGAAGGAAATGATGTCGATCTGTTAGGACCTGTGGGGGACACATCTGTGCAGACTTCCCCAAATCACCAAGTTGTCTTTTAGATGCTCTCAGATCAATCCCTTTCAAATTTGCTTCAGTATCTTCCCTGGGACAGAGGTCAGACTGACTGGCCTGTAGTTTCCTGGGTCATTCCTTCTCCCTTTTTTGAAAATCGGGATAATATCTGCCCTCCTCCAGTCTTCCAGAGAACTGGAAGGTGATGGACAAAGGCTCTGCAAGCTCTCTAGAAAGTTCTCTGAGCACTCTGGCTCAGGGGATTCATATTCATCCAGTGCAGCCGGGTACCTCTCAACAACCTCTCTGTCCAACTGCAGAGTTTGCTGCTGTTGGATTTTGTTGGCACTCTCCTACTTTCTGTAAGATATTTGCTGCTAAATCCCCCAAGAGCTGTGTTCTCATCTGCCCTCTCATGACGACCAGACACCAAAAGCGAAATGCTGATGGCATTGGGGAGGTGCTTTTAGAGGGAGTCATGGTCACTGCATGCCGTTGCGGAGGTGGTTGTGTACCCCTTCTGCTGTGTGGTGGGTTGCGCCGTGCATTGTGTGGGTGTGGAAGGAGAGGTGTTCAGCATTTGGCCTGCAAATGGCAGCAAATGGATGGCAATTTCAGGAGTAAAATGTTGACCTCCTGCATTGAGTTTGAAAGTGACCCTTCTGCTCAGCCCCATCTTCCTGAGCAAGGGCTGAGAGAGGAGCGCTTCCCACAATCTAGGCAAAACTGAATTATTCAGGAGAGCTCTTCTGTGCAGGCAATAGGACTGCACTGTACTGATTGATTCACCGAGTTACTTGGGAAAATTGTTAGGGACCGTGTTCTGTGCTGTTGTGCATCGCTTGCTGAAACCAGGGTCCTACTGTGGAATTCTGCGTCGTTTAATGTGTCATGTTAATACTTCCCCTTTGCTTCAATTTCTGTTTTTAGACTTCTGGTTGATTCTACAACCATAATCCCATTGCATCGTTTATTGAACGCCCCATCCATCGATTGTCCTGGCTCACTCTGTAATTTGCCTTGAATCCAAGTGAGAAAGGTGGACTATAAATAACAAGTAAATGGATTCAGGTGGGGTAGCTTTGCTTCTAGAGCTCCGCTTTCTCTCTCCCTCCCCTAGCCAGGCTTGCAGCAACGAGGGCCAGGGGCTTTTCAGTGGTGGCTCCATACTGGTGGAATGAGCCCTCGGAAGATGTCAGGACCGTGCGGGACCTTTCACAGTTCCGCAGGGCTTGCAAAATGGAGCCCTTCCACCAGGCTTTCGATTAAGGAGCCATACTTCTCCATCTGAGGCCCTGGCCCCGATATCACTAACTGCTACTAACTGGAGAGCCTGTGCCCAGCTGACACGACCCGGACCATGCTGTTAATTGACTGCCGGAGTCCCGCCATCGTTACATTGTACCAGCACTAGCACTTTCTGTGTTGTTTCTAGATCTATTTATTGTGATGTTATCTAGTTAATTGTTTTATCTGTTATAACATTGTGTAAGCCACCCTGAGCCTGCTTCAGCGGGGAGGGTGGGATATAAGTCGAATAAACGAAACGAAACAAAACTTCTGCCGAGTAGATCACAGAGCTCTCCACTTGCTCATTTCCATGCATGTATCGTGGTCCCTGGTCAAAGTGGGCAGACAGGCGTTCAGTTGCCATTGCCGGCACTATTTATTTATTTATTATTTGCATTTATATCCCGCCTTACCAGACAAGCTGGCTCAAGGCACTAGCAAGCCAGCCATGTTGAATGAATTGATTAACGGAAATGACTAATTAATTTCTTATGTCAATGACAGGTGCGCTTGGCATGTTGCTGGAGGGGTCATATTTGCTCTTGAGTCTTGCTTTTCGCCTTTTGGCATTTGCACAAACTCTGTGAATTTGCAAGCATACTTAGCATGGAAGCCAGTTGCCTTGAAATAGCTGTGACTTCTAAGTTGACCTTTCAGATCAAGGTGACTAGTGTGATCCATTTGTCTTGTTTTCTGCAATAGCACAGTACACTCTTCCCCCCTCCCCCCCAACACACACACACACACACACACACACACACCAAGCCTGCTCGCTCTGGCAATTGAGAACATGGTTCTGACATTGGACTGTCTGCAGCTTCTGCGATGAGGGCTGCGTATGTGTCGTGTCATGTGAGTCCTCACGGTGCCCTGTGCTTTATTTTGCAGGGCTGCTCTGGAAGAGGTAGAAGGAGATGTGACTGAGCTTGAACTGAAGCTGGAGAAGGTGAGCACCCCTGACTGAATGGCTTCTCCTCTTGCTGTGCTTGTGTGTGTGTGGGGGGGGGGGTGGCCTTTGAAACATTCAGAGTCCTGAGCCGTGGGGGAGCAGCGCTTGCACCGAAAGAACTTCCTGCTCACTCCTCCGTGCCTCCTGTGTGGGCACCTGCCGTCTTGCTGGCCTGGAGCTGCGTTTGATTCTCGGGTGTCATCAGTGGGAGAGTTGGAATCCCTGGCCAGCAAGGAAAGGCCTGGAGTGGGGCCTCTTTCCTGTCTCCTTTGGGACCAAGAGCCGTGGATGGGCTGAATAGGAAGGCGGCCTTTCTTGGCCAGGCTGGTGATTCTGGAAGGGTAGCAGGGCGGACCTCAGAGCTGAAGGGGGGTAGCGGCGGCCCTAAGTGTTTAAGCCCCTCCGAGGGTCCTGGCAGATGCAGTCCAGGCTTAGGGGAGAGTTAGACGTGGTCTCAGGAGGGCCTCACTCCCAGGTGTGCATCATGGCGCTTTCACCTCACCAAGCAGATGGCTTACTGTCCACGTTTTAAAATGCTTGCCAGACTTCTCTGAGCCCAGCCACTTGATTGGTACCAGTCCCTATGAAACAGTGGTTGCATGAGCAGTGGGAGGGGCTGTGGCTCAGTGGCAGAGCAGCTGCTTGGCATGCAGAAGGCCTCAGGATCAATCCCCGGCAGCATCTCCAGTTGAAAGGACCAGGTAGGAGGTGCTGTGGAAGACCTCAGTGCCTGAGACCCTGGAGAGCCCCTCCCACAACACTGATCTTGATGGGCCCTTCAGTGTAGGGCAGCTGAGTGTCTGTGTCTGTCTGTCTGTCTGCCTGTGGTGGCTAAAGGGACCTGGTGGTTGACGGAAGCAAGTCTGTGCACGAATGGTGTGGGGGACGCGAAGGAGGCCGCTGCACAGAGCATCGTTGAGCATGCAGTGCTGCTTATCCATTCCGAATATGAACAGACCCGTGACAGACCGTTAAATAGTCCTCCATCTCCACAAATTCAAGAGGCCGGCTTGTTCTTTCCCTTCCTCCTTCCTGTTATGAAACTGGGATAAAACACAGATGCAAGGAACCCAGGGGGGGGCGGGGGGGGATGAGACGGATGTTTCTTCCTTTCCCTGGCAGCCATCTGGGTGCAAGCTCCTCCTCAGAGGCAGGGCAGGGCAGGGCGTACATAGGAGAGGGGCTTGATTTGCTTTTGTTGTCTCCAGTGGGATGCTGGGAACAGAGCGTGAGAGAGTGCCGCGGTGCTTTTCTCCCTGTCCCGGCATCTCTTCATCCCCCCCCCCCCCCCCATCTTGCCTGGGAACAAGAGGAAGTCGGGAACTTCTCTGCTTTCCTTCTGGCCCCAACTTGGAGGAGAAGCCTTTGACTCCCTCCTGCTGTGCTCATTGGGGCGCCGCCCCAGGCCTTCCCCCCCACCCCACCCCCCGCTGGACAGCTGATCTGGGTGCCGCCTCTGGTGGTCCCTCTGGCCCCCGCTACCTCCCAGCTGATCCACAGGTCTTTTCTGCAGGCTCCTCTAGTGAATAGTGGGGAGGATCCAGACACAAAGCCCCCCCCCCCCCCCGCCCCGGGAAAAATCTTTGCACGAAGGTCCCTGGTTCTGCCTTGGCAGCAGCCCTGCCTGCTTTACTGGAGGACATAATGGGCACCCGGGGGGCAGGCCTGTGAGTGCCGTGGCGCCCACTGGCACCGTGTTGAGGAAGTCTGCGACGAGGTGGTTTGGGGTGACAACAGGGACTGGGAAGGGAGGCGTGCCTTGTGCTTGGTATTTACTTTGCCGACTGCCTTTCTTGCTGAAATTCAGGGGATGGCACAGTGGGAGGCAAGGCGTGAGTCATCCGACGGTTGGTGTAGCAGGACAAGGACTACCAAAGTTAGAGATGGTGCAGAAAATAAAAAACATCAGACATGATATATTATGAACCTGTGGTGCTTCAGCCACGGCCTGCAGAGAGCCACGTTCTCAACTGCCACCAGCCAACAGATCCACGTGACTGCTGTCTGCCGTGTTCCAGCTCACACACACACACAAACACCCCCCCCCCAAATTATAAAATACAGCTGCTAATATTACATATATAGCCATAGCCTTTTAAACTGTGTCGAGTACTTCTGCATATGCAGGGTTGTCTGTCCCCAGCACTGCTGAGCCTTCAGACCTTGTGTGTCTGGCGGGAGGGGGAGGGGGGCCTTCCTTCTCTGCCTTCCCATTCCTCAGCATGAGGCACACAGTAGGTCAGGCCAGAGGGGGAGACTGCTGAGGGGAGGAAACCCCCTCCACCCCTAGCGAGGCCAGCTTGCTCTTTCCCAGGCAGCTCACGTGGTGGCGGTGGTGGTTTTAAAAAAACTCTCTGCAGCCAAATTGCTGCTGTCTCCGTGACCTCCCAGGTGCTGCGATGAGAGTGCAGGGGCTCTGTAGAAGGGGTTGTGGAAAAGTAGGGGCCCTTTGCTTTCCATCCTTGGCATGAGGCCCGCCCAGCCTCTGGCTGCTGGTTCAAAGACCACCTTCCATCCACTAGCCCTTTTGGCCGGTGGCCTCGCCCACTTTCCTGGGACAGGTGCTGCATTTGGGGACGGAGCTCAGAAGAGCCATAAACATTGGCTCATAAACACCGGGGAGGGGGGTAATGGAATTACAGAAGTAGCCCCCAGTGCTGTGAGAGCAAGGCAGTGCCTACAATGGAGAGGGGAACAGGCTGCAGCCCCCTTTGTGGAGAAGGCCCCCTCCTGAAGCTTGGTGGTGGGGAGCGCCATCTAGTAGCCACCAGCTTATGGTGACCCTTCATGGGGATTTCCAGGCAAGAGACGCAGTCAGCGGTGGTTTGCCATTACCTGGTTCCACATCACAGCCCTGGTATTCCTTGCTGGTCCCCCATCCTCCTCCTCCTCACCAGGGCTGACCCTGCTTAGCTTCTGAGACCTGACGAGACCTGTAGCCCTGCTCCCTTCGTTAGGATGCTCTCCTGAACAGTTCTGTTCTGCCCTGTGGGCTGGCAGGAGCGTGGGAACCTTCCTGACTTCCTCAGGCAGGCCCCATTCCACAAGGAGAGGGTTACAACAGAGTGCATGCGAACAGCTGGCTTGCGAGCTCACAGTTTGCAGTGTGGCCCCTTCAGAAGGCTTTGCTCACATGAGGAAAGCTGTTGTGCCTGAGCATCGCAGGAGACGTGATCTTGCAGACAGGAGGGTCCAAGGCCACAAAGGGCTGCAGAGGTGGGAACCAGAACCTTAAATGGAACCCGGTAACTGGTAGGTAGCCAGTGGAAGGACTGCAGAGTGGGTGAGGTATGCATATGGTGCCTAACTCTTGGTAGTGCCCCACTTGCAGCATTCTGCCCTAACTGGAGTTTCTTGACTGACTTCAAGGGCAGGACCCATGTAGAGTGCATTGCACTAGTCTCGTCTCAGGGTCACCGTGGCCTAGATCCTGGTGGCCATATTGGCTGAATCAAGGTAGGGAACCATTTTGTGGGCTAAATGGAGGTAGAAGAAAGTGTGTTTTGTACCTGCATTAATTTGTTTTTCTAGCAGTCATGCTGGATCCACATGACTACTGTATGCTGTGTAGGGATGGGCACAAACCAGTTCACGAATTGAAATTCGTCGCAAATTTGGGCCGGTTCAGAGTTCGTGAACTGATGTTTGAGTAAGGCACCTTCCCCGAACTTTTACTGGGCTTGTGGTCGGTTCGGTTCGGCTCTTCGGAGCCAGCCATTTAAACCTGACGGCTGAGTGGCACAGAGTCCGTTGATCAGCTCTTAGGTTTAAATGGCTGTGGGCCATTAGACCCCTTGGTTTCACTCCCCAAGTGGGGGAAAGTGAAGCCCCCTTCTGACCCTGGTGAGTCATGGGTGGGAAAAAGGTGAAAAAGAAGTCCCTTCCAGGGCACCCCCCCCCCCATAGCTGGGAGAAAGGGGGAACCGAACTCACTGGACCAGGTTGGTTCAGGTAGGGCCCTTTGGGTTCGGTTCAGGGTTCGGTTTGGGGGCTGCCCCAAGCCCTGAACTGCTTTTTGGGGGGTTAATGCCCATCCCTAATGCTGTGGGCCATCTCATCGAACACACATGCCAGAAAATATTGACCCCGCAATTGACTCAGCAAGAGCGGGTGAACCCCATCAAATGTGGGAAGCACCTTGGTCTTCTCAACCACCATGGCCTCCCTCTTGTCAGGATTCGGTTTCAACTCGTTCACTCTGAGCCGTTTAATCGCAGCAGTCAGGCAGTGGCTCTGGAGTCCTACCGCACTGCCAGGAGATTTAGTTAAAGAAAAGTACGGCTTGGTATCCTCAGCATATTGATGACAGCCCACTCCAGGACTGCAAATGGTATCTCACTGGAGCATTATAAAAGCACTATAAAATATGTATTATTAATAACATTAAGGTCTTAGGTGGCTTTTAAAAAGACATGGAATTTGCCCATCAGCTCCTGCCAATGGTGATGGCTAAATGGAGCCTCCATGTTCATAAGGAAGGAAGGCAGCTTTCTTAGGAATGCCAGTGGCTGTTGGCTTTGTGGCCTCCTTGTGACAAAACGGGATCTGTTTTGCCCAGAGTACTTTTAGGGAAAGTGCTTGACTGGCCATATCCTGTCTAAAGAGGGCAGTCTCTGTGCGAGGAAGTGAGTAGATGGGCTTGGGAAAGGGAGAGCATTTCAGGCCCAGCCGAGGAGCTGCATCTGCGGCAGTGGCGGTTCTGCCCCCCCTGGGCTCTGACCTCTTTCAGTAAGCCGAGAATGGCAGTTCATTTATTCACTGAAAACGTTTCTGTGCCACCTTTCCACTCAAATTGGGCCCCCAAAATGACAAACATCAGAACAGCATTTAAAATAAGGTGTGTATATAAGGTATATAAGCGAGGGCTCAGACGGCTAGAGAGGCAGTGGCTCTGTGCTCGTGACGAAGCTAGAAGAGCATCCTATAGGATGTTCATGGGATCCTATGAGAGGGCAGCCAAAGCCGCTAAACGAGAATATTATGCGGCCACGATTGCATCTGTGAGCTCTCGCCCAGCCCAATTGTTTAGAATGATTCGGTCTATTACTACTCTGCCGCAGGGCAGAGCAAACGCTATGGAATTGGAGACTGGCTGAGAGGCCTTTGTGAGCTATTTCGCAGATGAAGTCTTGTTGCTCCGCCACGATCTTCCCGCCACGGTTGGGACAGGGAGAGAACTCGAGGCTCCATGCACGTCTTCCTGTCAAGCTCTGACCCCCTCAGCCTAGAGGAGGTCGACATGTTACTCTCAACTGCACACCTGACCACTTGCAGCCTTGATCTGTGCCTGGCATGGCTAATTAAGGCTGGCTGTGATGGGCTACAAGGTTCCCTGAGGGAAATAATCAACAAGTCCCTCTTGGAGGGGCTGTTCCCTGGGGCACTAAAGGAGGCAGTGGTTTGCCCTCTCTTTAAGAAAACTGGAGCTGCTGCTGGGGGTCGAACCTCTAACCTTCTGCATGCCAAGCAGCGGCTCTGCCACTGAGCCACGGCCCCTCCCCTCTACAACAATGCATTGAGGAAGGAGGGCCGGTAAATTTGGCTGGGTGCAGGCCAAACAGAAGTGTTCATCTGCTGGTGGAAGACCACAGTGTGGAACTGGAATCCATTCCCCCTTGGGAAGGCACGAAGTGGGTTTCTCCCTGCCCTTGGGGCTGTGTTTGCACTGCTGCTGTCAGTGGGGCGTTCCATGTACCTGGGGGGGTGGTGGTGGGGTGGCTCAGCCACCTCCCTGAGCCTGAAGTCGATGCTCCCTGCCAAGACTGGTGCCATTAGCCAGCCAGGCAGCCTCTGAAGAACGCCACACCATCCTTGCCTCTTGTGTCATTCCCCAGGGTGGGCAAGATCCTCTCTTCTGTCAGCTCTACACCGGGGAAAGCTTTTTCTGGCATGTTACCGCCTGGTCCTTTCAGCTGGTAATGCTGGGGAGTGAATCCCGGGTCCTTCTGGGTGCCAAGCGGATGCTCTGCCGCTGAGCCCACGGCCCCTCCCTCCCCCGCAGGCTTTCCAGGAACATTCTGTTCGCTTAGAGCGGGTTTGCACTGCAGAAGGGGGCGAGGGGGGGGTGTGCTGCCTTAGGGATAAAATCCACAGGAGGCTTATTACTTTTATGACAGAAACAGAAGTCCTTTCCTGTGAAGGAACTCCCATGGTGGGATAGGAAGGGCAGAGGACGCATTCTAGCCATCTGGAGAGAGATTGCAGGGAGTACATCTTGCCCTTGTGGAAGTTACAAAGAGCAGCAGGAAGAGGAGGAGGGAGGAAGGAGCTCCTAAGAGTATCACTTTGGGTAAACAAAGACAGCAGCCGGGCAGAGAGGAGATGAGGGACAGGAAGTGACCTATCTAGCCTTGCTAGCTCTGTTGTGCAAACCCCCCCCCCCCCCCCCCCGGTGAAGTACTTGCATGCTCTGTCTCAGGAAACCCGGCACAAGCCTTCACTTCCGGTATTTTCTGCCAAGTTCCTTCCTCGTTTCCCTCTTTTGCTCACTGTGTCCCCATGCCACAGACTATGCTTGGCATCCATCTCCAAGGTGCTGCCGAACTTGAATCCAACTGTAGTGTCAGGGTTACTGTGTGGCAGAAAATGTGCGGAGGGTTCCAGGCTGGTGATCCGGGAGCATCGTTGGACGGGTCACTGAAAGCGCACAGAGGAGGGGCTCGACCGAGAGGGAGCCGTGGCCTTCCTCCTGCCCATTTCTGTATGGGTGGCCAGATCCACCCGCTTTCACCTGCAGGATTCCGGGCCCTGCTGGAACGTAGAACAGCAATCCGTGGCCACAAAGAGCACAGCCGTTCTGTCTCCTGTCTAGCATTTCACTACCAAACTCTAGTGGAGGAGGGCTGGTGCACCACAGCAAGCAGAAGGCTGCTTAATAGTAGGGAACCAGGTGAACAGCCCACACCCACAAATCCATCCTCCAATAGTAGTGCAGCCAGGTGTTCATTTCCAGCGAACAGAAGTGCCAGTCAGCCTTGAGAGACCGGGCTCTTGGCCCGTGGAGCTGGCCTCTGGCACAGCCCCAGCCACTCCTTTGTCTCGGCTACAGAAAGGTCCTCTTGCATAGTGGGGTAGAACGGTGTGGCGGATAGAGGGCCGAACTGGAATCTGGGAGACCCAGGCTCAAATTCCCGCTCTGCCAAGGAAGCGTGGGCCAGTCGCACCCAGCCTGACTCCACGGGGCTCTTGTGGGGATAAAATGGAGCCGGGGAAGAATGACTTGGTCTGCTGCTTTAAGAACACAAGAGAAGCCAATGTTGGATCAGGCCAGTGGCCCCTCCACACGGTGGCCAACCAGTTTCCTGGGATAACTGGGTTGTCTTGTCCTGGTGTGGATTTTCATCTCACCTTCTTTCATGTTCTCCTCCAGCTGAAGGCCTTCCTGTTTCTCCTAGTGGATGAAAACAGAATGCTTCCTGCTTGTGTGAATGCCGTGCTATGGAGCTGTCCATGCCAAGGCCTTAGCTTGCTTCGTCTCTTGTTTGTTGGGGGAGCATTCAGACATCTTCAGGACCATGCCATCCCCACGGGCTACATTCTTGGTGTGAGGGTCAAGCTGCAGCTGATAAAATAATGTCAAATCAAATATTTATTATGTGGTGTACACAACAGTAAATTTCCTCAGTGGTCAGTAATTTTTTATTTCAATTGCTGGTTGATGACACACTTATCCAGAAATATTGGAAACTATACCAGATTAGGGCATCCAGGAAGATTTGTGTTCGAGAGCAGCTGCCCCGTGAAGGGATCCGTGGCCTGCTTTGTGAGCATATCAGGTAACAACAGCTGGTCAGGGTGGATGAATGCTATTTTCTAGATGTGTCTCTTAAAAAGTGTGTATTATTGACCACTTAGGAAGGTCCTTGAGGCCGAAACGCATCTAGTCTTGTGTTGGTCATTTGACACGTCCTTCAGCTGCGTTTGGGAAATTATTACAGCTGATGTAAAGCTTGTTCTGATTCCTAATGCAGCAGAGAGCCGGTTTGGTGTAGTGGTTAAGTGAGCGGACTCTAATCTGGGAGAACCGGGTTTGACTCCTCACTTCTCCACTTGCACCTGCCGGATGACCTTGGGCAAGCCATAGTTCTGTCAGAGCTGTTCTCTCAAGGACAGTTCTGGAAAGAGCTCTCTCAGCCCCACCTACCTCACAGGGTGTCTGTTGTGGGGAGGGGAAGGGAAAGGAGTTTGTAAGCCGCTCTGAGACTCCCAGTGAAGGGCGGGATATAAATCCAATCTCCTCCTCCTCCTTACTATTGTGTACCCCATATAATAAATATTTGATGTTATTTTATTGGCTGTAGCTTGACCCTTGTAGCATTTCCAGTATATTTCGGGTTAAGTTTGTTTCCCCCTTCTCCTTTGTTTGTCCCATTCTTGGTGTGTCTTTAGTGGGAAGCCATCAGGCCCGAAGCTTTCTGCATCAGACCGAGCTAGGTCTGGCTCTGGGAGAGGCCAGTGGGGTTTGTGTTGTCCTTGCCATGCCCCATGGCATCCTGCTGCGTGCGCTTGGAGCTGAGAGGGTGGGGACCTTTCACCAGGGCCTCGTCTCGTTTCAGCTGGTGAAGCTCTGCATTGCAATGATTGACACGGGAAAAGCCTTCTGCCTGGCCAACAAGCAGTTCATGAACGGCATTCGAGACCTGGCCCAGTATTCTAGTCAAGATCCTCTAGTGGAGGTAAGTTGGTGGCCAGTTCCCCGGACCCAGGTCCCTCGTGTTCCATTTCCCCTCAGGCGCCTCTGAGGTTCACTTGCAGTTCCAGTGGAGCCGTGATCGTGAGTTGCTGCTGTGCCTTTGGCCAGGCAGCTGGTGGGGCTGGTTCCTGAGCTGGGGGCCGCTTTGGGGGCTGGGCCTTGGGGGAGTTCCTCTCCCTCCATCCTTTCCCTGGCCTTTCCTGCCTCTTGGTTCTGTGAGCGGCAAGGTGCTAAGAAAGCCAGGGTGTCCTTCACTTCCGAGGTGTTGACCGAAGTGTTCTTTGCCAAGAAAGTGCCGTGCGCACCTTTGGGAAATGCAGAAGAAAGCCTGTGGAGAGGCTCCTGGCTGTGGAGAGCTCCTCTCGGAGAGACAGACCCTGGGCAAAAGATGTTTTTGATCCTGAAATGGCTTCTTGGGTGCTTTGGCCAAACGGTGGATAGGGGCAGCAGTAGCACAGACCACATAGGACTGCCAAGTACTGACAACCCCATTCTGGGCATTTTCAAATATAGTTTTTAAAAAACAAACTTTCCACCAGGTATTTAAGAGATCTTGACAGAAAAGTAATTGAGCCTCCTTACCTAAAATGCACACGGAGGCACGAGGGGCGGGGTGGGGGTGAGACACCAGCAGGTCTGCTCAGGGGAGCAGATGCCGTGTGGGGACTACTGGTTGTCCAGATGCAGCCCTGGGAGACGCTGTCTGTGCCCCAGAGGGGGTCCCACCCACCACCCCAGTCCAGTGCTCTTCTTCCAGCCCAGCAAGGCTTTCCACGTTTCAGCTTGCCCCCCCCCCCTTTTCAATATTTGTTAACTCAGGACCCCCGCCCTCTTTGTTTCTGGAGGGAAAACTTTTTCTTCAGTCCAGTGTAAACTTCTAAGCATTTATGCGACCTGTTCCAAGCCAAGGAGGCAAGCCAGGCTGGAAGTCTCAGGGTCAGAAGAGAAAGGGCCTCCTCAGCCGAGCCCAGCAGGCCCCTCCGCCCTTGGCCAGGTGCTGAGTTCTTTTGGCCTCTGTCTGGGGGTCTGCTTCAGTGCTCCCCGGGGGCAGCTGCACTGTGACATGCCAGAGCAGAAAGAACGCCACTTCCTCTCCTCCTCTTCTTCCTTCCTTCCTTTACAGACCAGCCTGACCAAGTTCTCGGACAGCCTGCAAGAGATGGTCAGTTACCACACGGTACGTTTTGGGGAAATCACCTGGGCGCTTCTTCTGTATGGCTTTCTCCTGTTATACGCCTCGGCCACCCCTTTTGTGGTGAGCCTCATCGTTCAGAAGCTGAGTCTTTGGCGGGCGGGGGGGGGGATATGTATGGTTCGGTTCTTCTGGGCTTCCTGGATTGTTGGCCTTTGGCTCTCTGTGGCCTTGGAAGTCCCTTGGTGGAAACTCAGCCCTCTGACGCCTGTCAGCCTTTCCCTTCCTCCCTCCCCTCACTATCAGTCTCTCGGGCAACAGTGTGGACCTGCAGTCAAGGGTTCATAGGTTGCTCCCCCCCTTTTCTTTTTTAGTTTCCAGACTTCTTTATGTGGAGGCTTTGCCCGAGATTGTGTCTTCCTCCCTGCCTCTAGGCTGGCCTTGCAGCCCTTTTTCTGTCTATGTGGCAGATGGTGCTGAGGACAGGAAAAGGAGGAAGTGTTGGCTCCGTGTCATCAGTGGAGAGAGAGAGAGAGAGTGTGTCTGTGTGTGCGCTCAGAAGAGGGAGAGAGAGATGGGCTCAGCGGCTTTCCCAGCACAAGCAAGAGTAAGCTGTGCAAAGGGAAGAAGGGTGAAAGATGAGCTGGGTGAGAGGAAGAGGCCCTCCCCATACCCAGGGCCGGCCTCTCTCTGCTGGGATCCCACAGATGGGAGGCGCTGTGCAAATCTGGTGCCTGGCTGTGCCCCCTGGTGGGAGGTGCCTGGCACTGCACTTGGACGGAGGAAGGCAACAGATGAACATAACCAGCTGCTGTGTGCAGAATCCAGAGTCCACCAGTCTACGTTGCCCCGTTTTGTGTCCTCTGACTGCCCGTGGCTCTCCTGGCCCTCCCGCCCCAGGTGGCTGCCCCAGGTGGAGATGCTGGAGCTCGACCCTCTAGCCTTGTGCCTCCTGCGGAGGAGGCCCTGCTGTGCAACGGAGGAGTCTGTAGAGCTGAGCCGTGGCCTGGGGTGGGGGCCTCCGGGGGGGATGCAGTTCACCTAGCTGGTCCAGGTCCGGAACGAGCAGCTCCTCCCTCCAGCCACCCGGCTCTTGTCTTCTGCAGGGGAAGGGGCCGTGGCTCGGGGGCGGAGCATCTGCTGGCTGTGCATCTGCTGGCTGTGCATGGGGTCCCCAGTCCAAGCCCTGGCATCTCGGGGACCAGGCGGTGGGTGCCCTGCAAGTCTCTCTCGGCTGGAGACCCTGGGGGGCCACTGCCAATCCAGACTAGGCAACACTGAATTTGAGGGACCGGGGGGCGGGGCCCGGATTCAGTAGAGGGCAGCTTCATGTGTTCGTGTGTTCAACAGGAATGGGATCCTGCAGGAGCATGCGGAGAGCCGCTTTTCGTGCCTTTTCCCCCTCTCAGTCTCAGCATATTCGGTCTCCATTGGCCTGTACTTGAGGCTGGGACTTTTTGTCCCAGTGTACATCACCTCAAATAAATGAAGTAAATAAATAGTAAAGGAATTCTTCCTCCCTGCCCCTTCTGCCTGGTGGGAAACTGCAGGCCGAACCATACGTCTTCTTTGAGAATGTGGCTTTGCCCTTCTCCTAGCTAAGCGGGCTAAAAACGAGAGAAGTTTGTTTTTGTCCAGTTGGAAAAGCTGCAGCCCTAGCTCTTCAACTAGCCTCTGAGTATTAGTAGAGTGCAAACCAAACTTTTCC
This sequence comes from Lepidodactylus listeri, assembly GCA_029233225.1. Taxonomy (NCBI): domain Eukaryota; kingdom Metazoa; phylum Chordata; class Lepidosauria; order Squamata; family Gekkonidae; genus Lepidodactylus; species Lepidodactylus listeri. Next base: position 412,458 of record JARCFY010000005.1, read on the forward strand.
TTTCTGTGTACATTTGTGCCAGGTAGCTTTGGGGTGAGGGGGTCACTCCCCCCCCCCCGTACATCCGGAGAGCAGGCACAGTTTTGGATGGTCTTCTTGGCCTCCCTGTCTCTTAAGGTGGGTGGAGGGGGGCTTAGCTGGCTGGCTGGACTGCAGGGCAGAGAGTTTTACCTGCCACAGTTGGAGCTAAAAGCCACATGCGGCAGAAATCTGCACTGTGGGACTTTTTACAGAGCAAAGGAATATCTTTCCATGTACTTGGAGTAAGCAGAAGGTTCACAGAAAAATACAAAAAGGGAGGGAATCAGTACTCCCAGTGAATAAGTTATGTCTGCACAAAAAATAGAACTTTGGGCTGTTAGAGCAACGCAAAATGGTTCATAACACCCCCTGGGAAAGAAAGCAGGAGGCAGCTGTGGCAGGAGTTGGGAGCCGGTGAAGGAAGAAGGGAAGCGGTGGAGGCCCTGAGGTGAGTGGCAGGAGGAGAAATGGGTTGGGTGGACTGGGGGGCAGAAAAGACCAGGTGGGTGGTGGAGAGGGGAGGATGGAAGGTTGGAGGGCTTTGCAGGAAAGGGGTGGGGGAGTGGAGGTGGGGCATGGAAACACATCGCAGCACATTAATCATTGCCAAAATTGTTTAGAATCTTGGTTTGGATCCTATGACTGTTAGGTGGATCTGTAACTGGCTGACATGTCACACCCAAAGAGTGCTTGTGAATGGTTCCTCCTCTTCTTGGAGAGGAGTGACAAGTGGAGTGCCTCAAGGATCTGTCCTGGGACCTCTTTTGTTCAACATCTTTATCAATGATTTGGATGAAGGGATAGAGGGAATGCTTATTAAATTTGCAGATGATACTAAATTGAGAGGGGTAGCAAATGCAGTAGAAGTCAGAGTCAGGATACAGGATGATCTTGACAGGCTGGAAAACTGGGTGAAAATGAAATGAATTTCAGTGGGGATAAATATAAAGTTCTTCATTTAGGTAGGAAAAATCAAATGCATAATTATAGGTTGGGGGAGACTTGTCTTGGCAGTAGTATGTGCAGAAAGGATCTAGGGGTCTTAGTAGACCATACACTGAACATGAGTCAGCAGTGTGATGTGGTACCTAAAAAGGCAAATGCGATTTTGGGCTGTATCAACAAAAGTAGAGTGTCCAGGTCACCCAAAGTGACGGTACCACTTTACTGTGCTCTGGTTAGACCTCACCTAGAGTACTGCATTCAGTTTTGGGCACCACAATTTGAGAAGGATATAGACAAGCTGGAACATGTCCAGAGGAGAGCAACAAAGATGGTGAGGGTCCTGGAGACCAAGTCATAAGAGGAAAGGTTGAGGGAGCTGGGTCTGTTTAGCCGGGAGAGGAGACAACTGAGAGGTGATATGATCACCATCTTCAAGTACTTGAAGGGCTGCCATCTAGAGGAGGGTGCAGAGCTGTTTTGTGTTGCCCTAGAAGGTCAGACCAGAACCAGCGGGTTAAAATTAAATCAGAATTGTTTTCGGTTAAACATTAGGAGAAACTTCCTGACAGAGTGGTTCCTCAGTGGAACAGGCTTCCTTTGTGAAGTGGTGGGCTCTCCTTCTTTGGAGATTTTCAGACAGAAGCTAAATGGCCATCTGACAGCAATATGGATTCTGTGAACTGAGGCAGAACATGGGAGGGAGGGCAGGAAGGGGGTTGCCCCACGGCTTACTTCTTGTGGCCCTTTTTTACACACCCAGGGAAATGTTGATTGCCACTTTGGGGGTCAGGAAGCAATCCTGGAGGGGTTTTTTTTTGTTAACTTCTGAGCATGGAACAGGGGTTGCTGCGGGTGTGGAGGGTGAGGTGTTTGTGAATCTCGTGCACTGTGCAGGGGGGAGTTGGGGGCTGGAGGTCCCCAGAGGTCCCCCTTCTGGCTCTCTAGGGTTCTAGGTGTCGTTTTTCTTTTTCACTGGGAAAAAACTGAGAGTGTCCTCAGATGTTTTCATGCTGAACAAATATAGTGTGAAAAACTTGCCTCAAGAATTGTACTCACTCTAAAAGAGAAAATAAGAGTTTCTTTTCAATGCTCCCCCCAAATTTCCAAGTTTTTTTGGGGGGTGGGTGGGGAATCTAGACATCAGAAAAGATAGGCAGGAAGACATCCCCCCCCCCCCCCGCCCTCCTATCTCTGGGGCTGGGGGAAGAGGGATTTCCCCTTCCCTGTGAGTCAGTGTGTCGCCCCTGGGCTCCATCCTCCAAAGGCTGGCTTTGTTTAGCATTTAAAGGCCAGCCGTTCTGTGATGCGCTGAATCATGTTCAACACAGTTTCTCTCCTTTCTCAGAGCTTTGCTTCAACAAGCATTTTTCACATTTCAGATCCTGTTTGACCAAACGCAAAGATCAATTAAAACACAGCTTCAGACTTTTGTTAAAGAGTAAGTTCGCTTTCGAGTTTTTTGTTTTTGTTTTTGGCAGAGATTTGTGTTGCATAAAGTGTATATTAAAGTGTATAGTAATGTGAAGTGTACAACCACAAGAAAAGAGCAAGAATCCAGTAGCATCATAAAGACAAACAAAATTTGTGGCAAGGTAAATTGGTGACTCCTCCCCCTGTGCCACAAGTGTCGTTAGTCCTGAAGGTGCTCCTGGACTCTTGCTCTTTCTGACGGCTACAGGCAGAGTAGCATGGCTACTTGTAGATCTCTTCAGAGCCAAGATATTCTAAGTATTCAGTATATTCTCATATAGTGTATAATCTGGAACCCATGCCTGCAGTATCACTGCCAAAAATCACCAGTCTATACTATACAGCCTTCCAACTCATAAATGTTGGCTAAAGGGTTCTCTGACACACATAGGTTATAAACATTAACGAGACAACTTTCCCATCCTCTGGCATGGAGACTGACTTTTAGCAAGAAGTTACATAATTGTGGTTAGTAGATCAATAGTGCTATGCTTGTGTTTCTTAAGCCCCCTTGGGGCATATGCCTTCTGGACTTGGAGACGCATTCCGCTTCTCCGCCATCTCCCCCCTTTTCCTTTAGCAACCCCTTTATTCTGTGGTCATCCAACTGCTTCTCTGACCGGCTTCCTGCTCTGAATAGATTTAAAGAAACGCTCATTGTTTGTCTTGATGTTTTTAGCAATTCACTCCTCAAATTTTCTTTTTGCAATCCTAATTATTAATTTACATATCTTTTGCCAGACCCTAGGCTCTCTTCCATTTACTTTCAGTTCGTAAAAACAAAAGGCCTTTTTGCTTTTTGTGGCTTCCTTGGCATAGGTTGTTAAGAATGGAGGCCTTCTTTTAGAATTGGCAGTGCCTTTCCTACTGGGGGGGGTGGGGGGTGGATTCTATCTGAGCCTCCATTAGTGTGGTTTTAAATAGCTTCCAAGCATTCCCTAGGGATATGACTCTCTTGTGTTTCTCCTTCAGCTTCCCTCTAACTATTCCCCTCCTTTTTCTAAAGTTCCCCCTTTTGAAATCAAGTGTTACAGTCTTGGACTTCAGGGGGGTAACTTTCCATTGACACGATTGATGATCTTCATTGCATTGTGGTCTCTGTTCCCAACTGGTGCAACAGCCTCTACATCTCTCACCAGGTTTTGAGCTCCACTCCAAACTCAGTCCAAGATCACTACGCCTCTCGTTGGCTCTGTAACCAACACCTCCAGTTCGCAGTCATTTATGACGTCTAGGGCTCTCATTTCTTCAGGATGACTTGAGCATGTGTTTACCCAGTCCGTGTGTGAGGGTCGCTGTGGTCACTCAGTATCACAACGTTCAGTGGGGTTTTTTTTAACTAACTGGGTCTTTTACTTTACAATTTTACTGTTTATAACTGGTCCATATTTATCTGTGTGAAAACTCTTTATGACTTACTGGGTCTTTTATTTTACAATTTTACTGTTTATAATTGGTCCGTATTTATCTGTGCAAAACCTCTTTTAATTGTTTGTCTTATGTGTGATTAGAATTATCTTCTTTTTATTACCCTAATTCTGTATTGTGATGGCCTTTGGCTATATACACAATAAAATTCTGGAATTCTACACTGCTTTAGTCACCTCTTGAGATCAGCCAGTTATCTCCACACAGGTCACTTGGAATCATGGAATCATAGAGTTGGAAGGGGTCCAACCCCCTGCCCAGTGCTGGACCAGCCTAAAGCATCTCTGACAAATATTTGTCCAGCCTCTTCTTGAAAGCCGCCAGTGAAGGGGAGCTTCTTACCACCTTCCTAGGCAGCTGATTCCACCTTTGAACCACCCTGACCGTGAAAAAGTTTTTCCTAATCTCCGGCCAATACCTTTCTGCGTGTAATTTAAATCCGTTGCTTCAGGTCCTCTCCTCTGCTGCCAGCTGGGACAGCTCCCTGCCCTCCTCCAAATGACAGCCTTTCAAATATTTAAAGAGAGCAGTCATGTCCCCATCAATCTCCTCTTCTCCAAACTAAACATTCCCAAGGCTCTCAGCCTCTCCTCGTGGGGCTCAGCCTCCAGACCCCTGATCATCCTCGTCGCTCTCCTCTGCACCTTCTCAATTTTGTCCGCATCCTTTTTGAAGTGAGGCCTCCAGAACTGCCCACAGTACTCAAGGTGCGGCCTGACCAAGGCAGTATACAGAGGGGCTGTGACCTCCTGCGATTTCGGTGCTATGGCCCTTTTAATACAACCCAAGACTGAATTTGCCTTTTTTGCCACTGCATCACACTGACTGCTCATATTTAGTTTACAGTCCACACTTACCCCAAGATCTCTTTTGCATACACTACTGCCCAGAAATGTATTCCCCATCCAGTATTTGTGCTTCGCATTTTTTGTGGCCCAGATGTAGTACTGTGCAGTTATCTTTGTTGAACTGCATCCTGTTTGCAACTGCCCACTTCTCCAGAGTATTTGGGTCTGGTTGAATTTTAACTCTTATCTTCTTGGGTGTTTGTTATTCCTCCCAATTTGGTATCATCAGCAGATTTAATGAGTAGCCCTTCTACCCCTCCATCCAGATCACTGATAAAAATATTGAAAATATTGGGCCCAAAACCGAGCCCGGCAGCACCCCACTGGACACCTCCCTCCAATCTGATGAAACGCCACTGACCACCACTCTTTGGGTGCAGTCCTCTAACCAGTTCCCTATCCACCGAACGGTCCTATAGTCCAGTCCACAGTCTTCCAGTTTGCCCATCAGAATGTCATGGGGAACCTTATCAAAAGCTTTACTGAAATCCAGGTAAATCACATCAATAGAGTTCTCATGATCCAGTAAGCTCGTCACACGATCAAAGAAGGAACCCAGGTTGGTCTGACAAGATCTGTTGGGGACAAAACCATGCTGACTTCCCTGGATCACTAAGGGGTCCCTCAGATGCTTACAGATCGATCCCCTTAAAATCTGCTCTAATATCTTCCCAGCAACAGAAGTCAGGCTGACCGCCCTGTCGTTCCCTGGGACATCCTTTTTCCCTTTCTTAAAGATTGGGATAACATTCCCTCTTCTCCAGACTTGTGGCACCTCCCCAGTCCACCTCCAGGAGGAGGCCTCGAAGATGATGGACGGAGGCTCTGCAAGTTCCTTAGAACCTCTGTTGGGGAGCTGATTCCCCTCATGGTTTCTGATTTATTTGCCTCTGTACTCTCTCCGATGTACCCTGCAGCACTTCCCTCAACCCATCCCTCCCTGCCCGGCCTGCAGAGCTGACACCCAGGAATGACCGTCTCCTGCTGATTTTTCCACCAGCGCTCCAGTTCCCCCATCTTGGCTCAGAGACTTATTTATTAGATTTCCATTCCGCCCTTTCCAGAAGGCTCCAAACAGTTTCATCCTGAGTGCCTACACAGTTGTCCCTTTGGACTGAGTGGTCCTGAATGGGAAGGCCCCCCAGCTCCTGTCGGCTTCCCCCCCCCCGGGGGGGGGATTTTAGTTTAAAAGCTGCTCTGCCGTCTTTTTGATCTTAGTCACCAGCAGTGTGGTTCCCTTTGGGTTCAAGTGAGGCCCGTCTCTTTTGTACGGGTTCAGCTTGCCCCAGGAAGTTCCCCTGGGCCTGACATATCCAAGCCCCTTCCTCCCGGGACCACCTTCTCATCTGCGTACTGAGACCCCCCCCCCCCCCCCAGCCTGTGCCTGTCCAGCTGGCCCTGCGCGTGTGAAACTGGCAGCACTTCTGAGAATGCCGCCTTTGAGGTCCTGGCCTTTAACTTCCTGCCTGCCTAGGGGCTGACATTTTCCCTCTAGGACCATGCGGCTGCATTTCCCAGTGACGTGGACATTTGCTTTTATTATTTATCAATCAAAACATTTATACCCTGCATAATCTGCCTCTCACACCTAGTCTTCTTGAGTTCCGCCCTGGGCTACTCACCACCGGCATTTCTTCTCCCCTGGCTGTTTCTTTTTCTAGGCTGACTGACAGTCATTTTTGTCCTCAGAAGGGTTAGCCAACCCCCTCCCCCCCATCCCTGCGATATTGTATGTTGCTTTTGTTGAATAAGATTAATTAGGTTTGTATTGCACTCGCTGTTATGCTGTTCTTAGGTTTAGAATCCAGTCTCTCGGTGCATTTTTTTAAAAAATGGTATTTTTGCTCCTCGTGGCTTTTATTTATTGCAGGAACTGTGCTAGGAAAGAGAGAGTCATGGGGGCGGTGCTAGTGGCCAGCGTCCTAAGCGGGCAGATACATGCTCAAGTGGACAAATGTCTCCAGAGGTCTCTGAATGTAGCTCCTCCAGCTATGGGCTGGAGTGAAGATCAGGGCCCTCCTTGCCCTGCTTCTCCGCTAAGGCATGAGGAGGGAAGCCCATTGCTTGTGTGTCTGTGACTACCTCCCCCCCCCCGCCCCTCCCACACAAGAGACGGGCTCCTCTCTGCTGCGTTTTGCGAGTGACCAAAGGCGGCTGCCCCTTTCCTTTGTGTTCCAGAGATATCAGGAAATTGAAAGATGCAAAGAAGCAGTTTGAGAAGGTCAGTGAAGAAAAGGAGAACGCGCTGGCCAAGAACGCGCAAGCGCCGAGGAACAAGCAGCACGAAGTGGAGGAAGCCACCCACATTCTGACCGCCACGCGGAAGTGCTTCCGCCACATCGCCCTCGACTACGTTCTCCAGGTGAGCGGAGCTCTTGGGCAAAGGAGGGTCCAGGATGGGCGGGGGGGGGGGGGGCAGCGCAAGGGCCCTTGCAGAGCTGCCGGACCGTGGCCTCTTGTGGGCAGAGCTGCTGCTTGCCTAGAGGAGAGTGTGGGTCTGAAGGTGCCCAAACAAAGCAAGGACAGAGACGTGGGCCTAAGCATGTGCCGGCTGGTGGTCCCTGGTGAGCAAAGGACTTTGGGGGCCAGAGCAGGTACAGGAAAGAAGCGGTGGAAAGCTGCTTGAGCAACATGCGGCGGCAAAATCTCTGTCAAAAGGGATTGACGGGGGGCGGGGGGGAGCTGGCTTATCGGTGAGGTCGAGTGGTTGCCTCCAAAGAGGCAGGTGTCTCTCTTTTCCTCCAGGTGTCCAGGCAGTCTCCGGTTGCAGGCAAAGCCCAGCTCTCTGTGTCTGTGCCGTTCCCATCCATGCTTTCCTTTAACCTGGCTGAGCTGCCTGTCTAGCAGTCCCCGTTGCTTGCCAGGGGAACTCCTGGAGCCACTGCCGGCACAATGAGCCAAACATCTGTTTCTTTTAGATCAATGTTCTTCAATCCAAGCGGAGATCTGAGATCCTAAAATCAGTAAGTTTCTACATGCAGGTTGTTTTAAAACGTTACGCTGCTGAGTTGGAGTTCATTAGCAAGTTGGACCCAGTGGTATTTGATGCTCAGTAGAGACTGGGAGTGGTTAGCTTGCCCCTGGAAGCAGCTGTCCCTTTTGAGGGTCGTGTCTCTGCTGTTCCCCTGACAGTGACAGTGTGGCAGCCAGTGGGGGGGGCCTGCATCGCCCCCTCTTGACTGGGCCAGGGCTTCGTTTGCCTGCATAATACCTTTGGGTTGGTCTCTTGGGCTTATGGCATAGATGCCTGTCTGCTTCATGATTCCCATGAACTGGGCTCTGGCTGATGGAAGTTCCTACATCATCTGGGCTAGCTGGGCTTAGAGGATGGGGGGTGTAGAGGGGTGTCCCCTTTGATGACTGTTTGGCTGTGGTGGTTCTTGTGGCTTTTGGGCCTCCAAAGCCCGACGTGAGGTCTGCTATGAGCCCCTCCCTTGTCTCCGCCCTTGTGGCCGGGGTGGCTGGCTGAGTCCGTGAGAAGCTGACGTGTGCCGGATCGGGCCACTGGTCCAGCTTGCTCTGTTCTTGGCCTCCCTGGCTGGCAGTGGGCTTCCCTGGCCGTTCTCATCTTGTGGCTCCTGCCGTCCGGAAGGGGCTCCCTGCAGAGAAATTACTGTGGTGCCATCTGTATTTGCTCAGGTTCGGACCCTGTGCCTGAGTCCTGGGTGTGTGCTTCCCTCCCACCGTCCTCCATTGCTGAGTGCGCTTCCTCCTCGGGCATTAGGCACTTTGGCCAGCACACGGCCAGTTTTTTATAAGGAACTCCAGAGTGCCTCGTGCAGTGCCAGAGAAATGTGCACTGGGGTGGGGTGGGGGAGTGCACGCAGAGCGAAGGTATCGCCTCTAGCCCACAGGCTTTTGGTGGAGCTTTGAGCTGCAGGGGTGTTGCTCGGGGGGGGGGGAGTAGTTAACGGAGGAGGTATTTATTGTTTTTTATTTTGAAATTGTAAGCTGCCTTCACTGTTTTAATAAACGGTGATGATGACGTGCAGTGTGTGTTTTGCAGTGTGGGACACTGCTTCCAAAACCTGTCTTTCTGTGCGTTTAGATGTTGTCCTTCATGTATGCTCACCTGGCCTTCTTCCATCAAGGCTACGACCTGTTCAGTGAGCTGGGACCCTACATGAAAGACCTGGGGGGTCAGGTAAGGAACGCTGTGGGCCGCGGAGGACGGGGGTGGGCGTGGGAGAAAGGCCTTGGCTGCACAGGGGACCGGGGGGGGGGGAGTGAGCAGGCCCTCTGGGAGGCTGACACGGGTTTTCGTGGCTTCTGTGGTGCTGGGGCCAAATTCTGAGATGGTGGCCCTGGGTGGGAAGACTGGGTCTCAGACGATGAAGCAGCCTGGTGAAGCAAGCTGGAACTGTCTGCTCAGGCTCAGTCTGAGAAGGGTCTCTCCGGCACCTGCCCCCTGCGAGAAGAGAACCTTTCAGCTTAAGGAAGCTGGGTCTTCTCTCCCGCCTCTCCAGCAGGCCCTCTCCCGCTTTTGAGGGAAGGAAGGGCTGCCTTGCGGGGGGGGGGGGGGGGGAACCTGCCTCCGGTTGGTGGGAGTGAGTGGGACTGGGAGGGGTTAAACCCCCCTCTCATTCGAAAGGCTCACCACCGGGACTCCTTCTTCCCTGCCTCCTCTCTGGCCCGAGGCCCGGAGGCTGCTCTTGCCTGAGATCTCGGCCCTCTCTCACCCGTCTCTGCGGCGCAAGAGGTTGCTTCCCGGCTCCTGGCTCAGGGCTCCTGCTGCTGCTGCTAGGAGGGAGGGAGGGGGGGAGGGAGGGGGAGGGCTGGCCGGCAGGCTGGCAGGAGCTGCTCAGGCGCATGAGTCATCTCTTTTCTCCGGCGCGATGCACCAGCCGCGTGTCCCCGGCACCACTGCTGTTCTTGGAAGCCGCCGGCTCCTTGGAGGAGAGGCAGAGAGAGCAGGACAGGCCTCTTGCCCCGCCATCGGCAGGGGGGGACTCCTTGGGACGGGAGCGGCAAAGGGCAGGGCGCCTAGGTATATCTGGGGGGGGGGCTCCCTCCTTCCTGGCAGGTCTTTCCCCTGAAGTGGCCTTTTTCCTCTTCCTGCAGCTGGACCAGCTGGCCATGGATGCTGTGAGGGAGAAGAGGGAGATGGAGCACAAACACTCCACCATCCAGCAAAAGGTACCTGCTGAGCAGGGAGGCCATGGGCAGATGCCACCTACCCCGTCACAGGGATGAGGGGCACGGGGTTCTGGAGTCCAGCAAGCAGCTCTGCCTGCCTCTCTGCCCCACCCCACAAGCAGCTTTTCCACCCTGGCAGCTGGGTTCTCAGGGTGCTGCTGTGTGGCTGCAAGCAGGAGGGAGAGAAGAGGAGAAAAGGGGAGGCATGTCAACTTTTCTGAGTTCCTGGAGGGGCCATGTGGAGTGCAGGCGCGGCCCTTCAGGGAGGACAGAAGGCACAGGGCCGCCACTCTGGCAGAGCATCAGCTTTGCATGCAGGTCTCCAGGTGTGCGTCCCCTGAATCCTCTGGTGGCAGGAAAGACCGGCCTCTGCCTGAGACCTGGAGAGCAGCCACTGCTGGCCAGAGGAGGCGAGGCTGAGCGGTGCGAGGGGGGGGGGCTGAATTGGCCAAAGGCACAGCCTTGTCTGGCCATGGGGGCCACTGTCTGCCCGAGTGCCAAGCCAACCACAGTCGTGTCTGCTCCCCACCCTGCCTCTCCTCAGGCTCAGAGTTCAGACCTGGGCCTCTGCGTTTGGAGGGAGCACGAGTCCTGAGCGAAGGCCACGGGTGCTGGGCGCCTTCTGCTTTGAGCTGGGCGCCCCCTTGAGGCTTCTCAGGCTGCAGGTCTGGACAAGATGGGGAGAGGAAGCCGGCCCCGGTTCCTGCGGAGGAGAACGGCCCCCAGGCCTTGCTTGCCCGGGGTGGGTGGGGGGATTCTCACGGTCTCTCTGGCTCACGTCAGCCTCTCTGGTGTGGCATTTGACCAGGCATAAGGGATTGATGCCAGCTGGGCCCAAGAGCCTGTTTTCGGCTTTTCTCACTTTGTCTTTCCCCAGCCAGGCTTCCTAGGGTGCCAGGAGCAGCTGGCATGGGCTTGGGAGGGCAGAGCTTAGTGGGTGGCAGCGTCTCTCTTGTGATGGAGTGCCAGGGATCTCCGTGCTGGGGAGAGTCGCCTGTGCTGGTCTCCAAGGAGAAGCGCTGGGGCCACGTGGAGCCAGCTGGTAGCTTTCCCCCTGGACTGCTCCATCAGCTGATGCGGAGGGCTTCCCAGGGAGTCTCCGTCCATGAAGCTGGAGCCCCATGAAGGGTGGGCCCGGAGGCCAGCCGCTTGTGGCTCCCAAGGGAGGGGCCTCACTTCCTCCACCCTGTGACAGGAGTCGGCCTCTGGAAGCGGCCTTCCTGTGCTCTCCAGGGCGCGTGAGGGTTCCAGCTGGTGGGCGTGGCAGGCCAGGGCCTTGACCCACCGACTTCTCCTTGCTGGCTCTCCAGTCTCGCCAGTCAGGGCTCACTGCCCCCCTCCCCCCCAGGCTGAGGGCCAGGCTGCCTTCTGCTGCGTCAGACCTTTGGCTGGGCGAGGCCAGTCTTTCCTGCTCTGATGGGCAGCTGTTTTTTGCATCACCCACCACCTGTGTCTGGTCTTTTCAATGAGGGGCCTCAGGAACTGGGCTGGGGGCCTTCGTCGTGCAAGCCTGGAGCTCCACCACTGAGCATCTGCTGAGGTGGGGGGGCGGGGGGGGCTCAGGCAGCTGGCCCTGGCCCGCCTCCTTCCGTTCCGTCGTGTTGCTCTCTCGGCTTCTGGGGCTGTCCCCCTTCCCTCGACCTGCCTCTCCCCCATGCCTCGGCTAAGGATGCCACCGGCTTCCCGCCCCCTTTCTGTAGTGGCCTCCTCATTCTCGGCTACATCACCGGGACCCAGCTCAAGAGGTCGTTAAATGCTCCCTACTTCCAAAGGGGTGGTGAGTGGAGGCCTGTCAAGTGAAGGGGGCCTGGGTGCTGGGTAGAATCATAGAGTCACAGAATCCCACAGAGTGGGAAGGGGCCCTGCGGCCATCTAGTCCAAACACCCCCCCCCCCCCCGCACAGTGCAGGATCAGCCTAGAGCATCCTTGACAAGGCTTTGTCCAGCCGCTGCCTCCAGACTGCCAGGGAAGGGGGAGCTCACCGTCTCCCCAGGCAGGTGTTTCCACTGTGTCTAACACAATCCTTACTGTCAAATTTTTTTCCCTAAGATCCCAGCTGGTACACCTTCCCTCCCTTAATTTCAGTCCTCTCCTCTGCTGCCAACAGCTCCCTGCCCTCCTCTGAGTGACAGCCCTCTGGCTGTCTTCTGGGCAGGGGGTGTCTGTGTGTCTGCCCTTGGAGCCCCTTCCAGGGGAGGGGGGTTTACTGCCACCAAGTCCCAGTGCTGGAGAAGTGCTTGGGCAGCAGTAACATGTGGCCAGCTCCCTTGCACACGCTGAGCGTCTTCAGGGGGAGGGCATCCGTTCTCCTGAGGCGTTCTGTGTTAGAGGCAGAGGAAGTGTGAGGCTTCTGCCCAGAGTAGTCAAGGATCAGATCTTTGTTGATGAAACACAGTTCTTTATTTCCAATCACTACATTAGTACAGGTCCTCGGATCATTGTCGGAGATAAAGCATACAATAGAAGCAGGACTAATATACCTTCCAGCACAGTTTGAATTGCCCATAGGTAACCAATCAACAAGGGGGAAAAACCGCGGGCTAAAAGGTCTCTTGACCGTTTGCTTCCCACAGGAAAAGGTTAGGTGTGAAGCAGTAAATTTCCCTTCCTAAAACAGACCCCTCAGATGTAACCATCTTTCACATAACAAATTGCTTTCTCCAAGGCCTTCGCACGTTGATAAGAAACTGGTCCCCGTCTGCTCCGGCTGGGCGGAAAGGAATGCGGAGGCAGGAGGGTGAGAGGCCGATTGTTCTCAGGCTCTGAAGTCGCCATCCTCCCGGACAAATGGTTACATTAGCCAGACCTAGCCCGAGTCATAAACCCAGGGTCATAAATGAAAAGGGGCATTGCATAGTGGATTACATGATTCAAGCAAACTAGCATCAATTATGGGTTACATAGCACAGGGAGGGATAGGTTACACAGAAAGGCACACATCACAGCATAAAGCCCCAAAACCCCTGTTAGAATCCATGGATTCTGACACCCTGCCACCCCAAAAACCCAATCTACCTTGGCTTATCTGGAAATCGATTATGAAAAGCTTTAACTAATTTAGGAGCATGAACCTTGTCGGAAAGAACCCATTCATTTTGTTCCGGACCAAAATCTACCCACTTGACTAAATACAGCAAGCGGCCCCTACGCATTTTAGAATCCAAGATTTCAGAAATCTCAAAATGAGGATCCCCCTCCTTCATCAGTGGAGGAGGAGTCGGAGGAGTTGGATGCCATGCATTCGGCCCAGGATTCTTCTTCAACAAGCTGAAATGAAAAACAGGGTGCACAGAACTCAGTGATTTAGGCAATTCTAATTCAAAAGACACATCAGAAATTTTACGCAACACCTTGTAAGGACCAACATATTTCCACCCTAATTTCCTGCTGGGTTGCAGACCGTGTATGTTTTTCGTTGACAGATAGACAGAGTCCCCTGGTTGAAGGTCCCAACCTTCTGCTCTTCCTCGGTCCGCATACTTTTTGTAGTCCTCTTTGGCTTTGTCTAGAGTCTTTGCAATTAGTGGCCACGAGTCTTGCAAGTTGGCCCACCATTGTTTAAAGTCCGAGGGAGGGGCGTCCGACGTTTCTTCTAATGTGTGTAGGGGTTTTCCCTCGAAGCCCCCTACTGCCATGAACGGGGACACACCCGTGGAGGAATGAATGGCATTGTTGTAGCTATATTCAGCAAACGGCAACAACTCGACCCAGTTGTCCTGATGCTAATTAGTGTAGCACCTCAAAAACTGTTCCAATATCTGATTAGTTCGTTCGGATTGGCCATCGGTTTCTGGATGGTAACCCGAACTCATAGCCGGCTCAATGTCTAACATCTTCAAAAGCTCCCGCCAGAAGTTGGCAACGAATTGACTACCCCGATCGGATACCACACGTTTGGGAAAGGCGTGTAATTTAATCACATGGTTAGAGAATGCTTTAGCCAATCCCTTAGCTGTAGGTAATTGTTTGAAAGGGGTAAAATGGGCTTGTTTCGAGAACATGTCAACCACCACCCAAATGACCGTTTTCCCTTTCGAAGGTGGCAGATTAGTAATAAAGTCCATCGCTATCGCTTCCCATGGCCGAGAGGGGGTAGGCAGTGGGTGCAACAGTCCCGGGACTTTTCCCCCCCTCCTTTTGCACATCAAACAGGTCTGGCAAGCAGTGACGAAGTCCGATACATCCTTGCGCATGCGTGGCCACCAGAATTGTCTTTGGACTAAGTTATTATTCTATTGTATGCTTTATCTCCAGTAGTCAAGGATCAGATCTTTGTTGATGAAACACAGTTCTTTATTTCCAATCACTACATTAGTACAGGTCCTCGGATCATTGTCGGAGATAAAGCATACAATAGAAGCAGGACTAATATACCTTCCAGCACAGTTTGAATTGCCCATAGGTAACCAATCAACAAGGGGGGAAAACCGCGGGCTAAAAGGTCTCTTGACCGTTTGCTTCCCACAGGAAAAGGTTAGGTGTGAAGCAGTAAATTTCCCTTCCTAAAACAGACCCCTCAGATGTAACCATCTTTCACATAACAAATTGCTTTCTCCAAGGCCTTCACACGTTGATAAGAAACTGGTCCCCGTCTGCTCCGGCTGGGCGGAAAGGAATGCGGAGGCAGGAGGGTGAGAGGCCGATTGTTCTCAGGCTCTGAAGTCGCCATCCTCCCGGACAAATGGTTACATTAGCCAGACCTAGCCCGAGCCATAAACCCAGGGTCATAAATGAAAAGGGGCATTGCATAGTGGATTACATGATTCAAGCAAACTAGCATCAATTATGGGTTACATAGCACAGGGAGGGATAGGTTACACAGAAAGGCACACATCACAGCATAAAGTCCCAAAACCCCTGTTAGAATCCATGGATTCTGACAGGAAGGCATGTTGGTTGGTGCCTTGTGGAGGGGTAGTTCCAGTGCTTCTGGAGCCCTGAGGTCCAGCTGGACTTGTGCCTGGTTCCCTATCCCAAGCCCAGCCTCCCTCTGGCCTCTGCAGTGCTTCCCCGGTCACTTGGCACTGCCCCCCCCCCCCCCCGGTGAGCAGGATCGAGCTTGCAGGGTGCCTCGGCCCAGTGAGTCCATCTCCCCCCCCCCCTGCCGCCGCCAGTGTTGGCTGTGCCGGGCAGAGCCCTTCAGAGGCTTTGTGTTCCCACGTGGCACTTTGCTTTTTTATTGCAGTAAGTTTTAGTTTGATTATAACACAAACGAACATATAAAACATACAAAAGAAAAGAAACAAACATACTACATAAAAAATTGGGGGGGTCTCTTACATCTACGTAATGTCTGTTAAGTACTTCTTCCCATATCCATCTCACATGTAGGGTACATGTAAGAACCATAATACTTTAACTATGTAGCCTGCATATAAATGTAAATAATGTCTCCAGGTATATCGAAAGCCTGTATAGTTCATTTACTGTATCCCTCCAGCCATGTACACCATGCGGCACTTTGTTGAAATCGGACTTTGTTTCTCCGCTAGGATTTCTCCAGTGATGAGACAAAGCTAGAGTACAATGTTGATGCGGCCAGCGGCATTGTCATGGAGGGGTACCTTTTCAAGCGAGCCAGCAACGCCTTCAAGACCTGGAACAGGTGACCCATTCTCCCGCTTCCCTTCTCTGCCGTGGTGCCTGGGCTTCACCGTGTGTTTGTGTGGACCGCTCCTGCCATCTCTTCCCCCTCCTGCCCTGGGTGTGTCTGTGGGCCCAGGGCCGGTCGCTCGTCAGGCCGGGAGTCTGGAGGACACTTCTCATGCCCTCTGGCCTGGCGTTTGGAAGCACTCCTCTCCTGTAGTGGAGTCCCTTTCCTCCTAGCCAGATCAGCGACCGCTTGCGGCTGACCATTGGACTGGATGGCGCAGTTGGCTAGGCATCCCCCTTGCTAGATGTTCCGGGGACCCCTTGAAGTCATGAGGGTCTGGTGGTGAAGGGGTGAGTTTGCAGAGGCTGGGCCTCCGCTGAGGTCCATCCCTGAAAGCTGCCCATTCAGGCCACCAGCTCCGATGGTCTTGGCCTCCATTCATGACCCTCGATGCAGGAACTAGGAGCGGCAGACATACTCTGGTTTGCTGTCCTGGGCAGCAAGGGGTAGGAGGTGGCATTCCACGGCGTGCCCGTTCCTGCAGATGGGGTGGGCAGGCAAGCACCTCATCCACAGGGAAATGGAGCTCTGTTGGCTGCGGAGCCTGCTCTGTCCAGTATGAGTGGGGGGGGGGAGGCATTCTGGGAAAGGCAGCTGGTGCGGGCATGCTCAGTACTCGTTGGCTTCCCCCTCCTCTCTGACTGGGCGCCCTTGTGTGTGTTTGTGGGTGTGCGTGTTAACAGGAGCGTGGTGTCTAAACCATCGCTAATCAACACACTCCCCCCCCCCCCCAGCATGGTGCTCCTGTCCTGCACGGTGGGCGGCAGCAGCAGCTTCAGGCCTCTGTGGACTGCCCCCCCCCCAGTCTCCTGGCCCCGCCCTTGAAGGCTGGCCTCGGGGACAGAAGGGTCCGTAGTGCTGCAGGGCCCCCTTTGCTGCCCCCTTCAGCCTCCTCAGGGCTACATTGTGGATCGTAGGTCTCCCCAGTGGATGGTGCTGCTTGCCTTCCGTGAACGCGGTGGCTCTCTCTCTCTCTCTCTCTCTCTCTCTCTCTCTCTCAACGCCTGCGTGGGTGGAGCTGAGGGTCCGTCTCTCCCTGCCCCAGATGGTGCACATGTTTCTCTGCCTTGTGCGGGGGCGGAAGGGAGGGGAGAACCGGGTGGTACCCCAGTGGACCAGCCCCCAGTTTGCTCAGCTGAGGCTGGCTGCCCCCTTCCTCTGCCTGACCCCCACTGCTGTGTCCTCCTCACGTCCGGCTGCGTCTGTGGCTGTGTCGCTTGGGCTTTCTCTGTGTTCGTGTTGTCTCCTCCCCCTCCCCCTCTGACGTTTAACCCTGCCCCCTTTTTTCCACACGACAGGAAAAGGCCCGATGGCACCAGGTACCGGCCAGCTTCTGGCATCCCTTCCCTCCCCCCCCCCCAAGCATGCGAGCCCCGCACGCAGCCCTCCCTCCCCACTCCTCGGGTGACTTGCCATGGATAAAAGGAAGCCTCTCCGTCTCCCTGTCCCCCCCCCCGGGGAGGGGCCCCTGCTGCCCGCCGCCACCGCCACCATCCTCTTCCTCCTCCTCCTCCTCCTCCTCCTCCTCCTCACTGGCTGAAACAGGTTTGATGGCTTTAGGGTCCGGGGGGGGGGAGAGGCGGCCCACTGCCACCAGCACTCTTTATGGCCCTGGGAAGATGGCCGTTTGGGGGAGAGGGCGTGCGTGTGTGTGTGTGTGTGTCTGAAACTGGCTTTTTTTGGGGGGGGGGTCGGGCTCTGCCTGCTCCAGGGCCTCTCCGCTCTCAGGTGTCCAGAACAATCCCCTTTGCAAAGCACCAACCTGCCCGAACCCGGACTTCTCCCACAGTTCCTCTGTTCCCTTTTCTCAGCACCTGAGTTGTCTGTCTTGCTGGGGAGAGGCCGCAGCTCTCAGGGGGCAGAGCCTCTGCCTGGCATGCAGGAGGTCACAGTTTTAGTCCCCGGCAGCATCTCCAAGCCGAGGGACCTCGATCCCACCCACAGAAAGACTCTCCTTGCGCTAGGGGGCAAGTGATGGGGAGAGACCCTGGGGAGCCGCTGCCCTTCAGTCAGACTCAGCGAGAGAGACCCCCTCCCTGACAGAGCTGACTCAGCTGCAGGCAGGCTTCGTGTGGCTTCTGGCCTGGCAGGTCCATTTGGAAGGGGGCTTCTCCAGCCACTGTGCGGGGGAGGGGAAGCTCCGCATTGGCTCCCCAGGGCTAGGGGTGTGTGGGGGGGTCTTCCACTTGGAACTCAGGTCTTTCCTTTCACTCTGGCTGAAAACTCAGGAGTGTGCTGCTCTTAACGCAGCCCCTGCCCCCCCCCCCCCACCATCATGGGAAGCAGCCGCCATGCTGTCCGGAACGCCCCTTGGCTTGGGGTGCCTGTCCTGCCCGGAGGCACAGTGCCCAGAGAGCCTCAGAAAAGCGGGGGGGGGGGCACTAAAGACCGAGTGTGAAGCCCAGTGGAAGAGAAGTGCCAGCACACTCACGCCCCGACAGGACAGCTGGATCAGCAGCACCTTGGAGTCCAACAAGACTTTCGGGGCGTCTCCGTCAGGCATCGGGCGAAGGGGGCTCAGACTCTGGGAAGCGTCTATACCCTGGAAATCTGGACTGGGCTTCAGCTGCCCTCTGAAAGTATCCAACAGAAGTGGATCAGGGCCGCACAAAGAAAACAACGAGAAGTCCCTCAGCCAGCGATAGACCTACAGGCCTCCCCCGCCTCCTCTCTCTGCGGCAGCCCTGCCAGGAAGGCCGGGGGGGGAGAGGGTGCCTGCCTCAGAGCCCCCCACCCAGAGGAGCTTCGTGACCTGAGGTGGGCTTGAGCGCTGCTCTTGCTGGCTGTTGCCTGCCACTCACACCCCACACATGAGCAGGCAGCCTACCCGCCCCCCCAAAGCCCCTCGGGCAAGGAGAGTCTTTCTGCAGGTGGGACCTGGCAAAGGCACAGATCTGGAGCAGAAGGCCCCTGTCCCTGCTTCCTCCGTTTACCTCTGTCCGCACGTCCCCCAGCTGATGTACCTTTGGGGAATGCCAGCAGATGGGTGCAGGCGGTGCCTCTTGTCCAGAACATGGAGGGGTTTCGGCCTCGGCCACCCTGCCCCATCCCATCCCCAGGTGAGCCTTGGAGGCTCTCGGAGTCCTTCCAGGGGTGCTTCCGCCCTCCTGTCTATAGGTCCACGTTCCGCCTGTCGCTTATCACCAGGGAGGGGAGCAGCTTTGTGGGTCCCCCCATGCACAGGGTCGAGCCACAGCTGTCCTTGGTGCTTGATGGACAGCAGGTTGGGCTGAGGCCACGCAGTCGCCTGGTTTGGAGGGCTGGCACCACGGTGCCCCTCTTCCTTTTGGACGTTCTCACAGGGGTGCTGTGCTGCAGTCCAGGGTCTCCCCCCCCCCCCCCCCCCGCTCCTTTGCTCAATGCCTTGCAGTCACCAGGTGCTCTTTTAACCACATAAAATTCGGCTGATTGAGATTGTTTTGCATAGATTTAACTTCTTGTGTGAAGGTGTGTTTTGAACTGACAAAGCCCAGCAGTCCGACAGTGCGGACTCCTTTGCAAAGTGTGCCGATTGTGTTGAGCAGGGTCCCTTCTTTGCCAATGGCTGCATCTGGGCCAAAATGGAGTCGTCTCTTGCTTAGGGCGTGAAAAGGCAACGTTGGTTTTGGAATGCTCTCCTTCATTAACACCCCTCCCTCCCCCCCCCCCCCCGACTTTCACTGTTCTTTGACGTGCCGTGCAAAGAGTCAAGTGTGTTGTGCGAGGACCCCCCCCTGGAGAAACCCGTCAGGTGCCTCCCTCTGCAAGGGCACCTGGAATGCCGCAGCAGCCATGGCTTCATGTGTCCTGCAGGTGTTGTGGGGGGGGGCGTTCAGGGGGCAGGACTGAGGTCGCAGAGGGCACCGGGAGTGTTAGTGGTGGCTTCTGGTGAGGCCCTGCTGCATTCTGTTGCTGCCTCTTGACATCCGGCCCTCAAAGCCCTTTCCAGAGCAAAATACACCAGCGCAGGAGAAACAGAAAGTACATGCTGAGAGAGCGACCTGTAACTGCATCCCAGCACGGGTGTCCAGTAGCCGGAAAAGGCACTTTCTTGAGGCCGGCAGTTGATTTGGGGGGGGGGGGCCCTGCAGTCACCTTCTGCACTCACCTTCTGCACTTCAGACAGCAGAGGAAGATGAAGGTGGAGGCTGGGTTTGGGCATTGTGGTGCATCCCTTGGCAGCAAGTCGCTGGGGAGCGGATTCCTCCACATGCAGCCATTGACCAAACTGTGCATGCCCTTCCTTGGGACAGCTTCTAATCTAAAGAAACAGCAGCTGGCGGAAGCGCAGGCTGCGTCTGCAGGGAGCCTCTCTGAGAGGGAGGGACGAGGGCCCCGAGGGCCTCTTCAGGGAAAGCAGGGTGTTGTTGCATTCCGCCCACCTTTGGCACTCAGGTTCCCCCACGCCGGGCCTGCTTCTTTTCCCAGGATGGATCCCGTCCTGGTGTCCCCCGGGCAGGCAGATGCTCTGCTGGGCAGGAAGGGCGCAGGCCCCCTGGGAAAGGCTCTCCCCCCCCCCCCCAATCCCAGGGCAACTCCTGCAGTGCGGGCCTTCCGAAAGCCCCACCCGAATGGCTGCTGCTGCTTCTTCTTGGCCCCACAGAGTGACCTGAACTGGGGGAGGAAGAGGGGGGGCTCTTCTTACTCCCAACCTCTGTGTAGCATTTTGGATTTTGTAAAGCATTTTCACAGCTTTTATGTTTTTTGTTTGTTTACATTTTTATCCCGCCCTCCTGGCCAAGGCCAGCCCATAATTTTGTTCATTTGTTTATTTACGTCTATTGATCGCCTATCCCCACAGTTGTGGGGCTCTCGGCAATTTGCATAGTTCTAAAAGCATTAAAACCCAAGGATAAAACCAAGCCCAACAAACATACAATAATTAAAACAAGAAGCAGAAATGTTGTAGTTCCCTCCCATGTCTGGTCTGTGGGTGCTTCACCCGTTCCAGGGGGCGGGGGAGTAAGCTCCATAAAGAGTAGGGGGTCCAAGTTTAACCGTTGTTGCTCTCAACCTGAAAGTCTGGCGGGACCTCTCTGCCTTACAGGCCCTCCGGGATTGCACTGAGTCCTGCACGACCCCGATATCATTTGGCAGAGAGCTCCACCAGGTTGGGGCCAGGGCTAGCCGGACGGATCTCTCTGGGGCCAGGAGTCACCCAGACGTTGTTCTGTGAGGAGCGTAATGCTCTCTTGGGGGCGTGATGGAGGAGGCGGCCCCGCGGATACGTCGGTCCCAGACCTGCTTTGTGTCCAGGCTCAGCAGCCCTGTGGGGCAGCCCAGCATCATGCCCCGTGTGTCGGGGGGGCGGCGGGGGGGCAGAGCAAGGCCGAGTCGCCAAAGAGCTCATCAGGAACCCTTGGTGCTCAGTCCTGTCTCCCCGAGAGCTGCCCCCCCCCCCCCGCCATTCAGATGATCAGGTTTTAATCTCTGCTTAAAGCTTTCGAGTGGCAGCGGTACCCTGGTGAGCAGCAGAGGCTCTGCTCAGAAAACTGCCCCCACCCCCCTATCCCCGTGGGGCGGCCTTTGAGGCTGGGCTCCTCCCACTCTGTGCGGCTTCTTAAGAGTGATGTCCTTTGCTTCCCTTTTGTAGGCGCTGGTTCTCTATACAGAACAACCAGCTGGTGTACCAGAAGAAGTTTAAGGTGAGGATGCGACTGGGGGGGGGGGGGGTAGAGGAGGGGCACTTCCAGACTGGCCCAGCGGTAAATACAGATCTGCTTGGGAGCTCATTGGGGGCCACTGACATCTCTTTTGCATGGAGGCTCCTGGCTGCGTGGGTTGTGTGGCTTGTCATGCCTTCCGGCCCCCATCCCCCAAGAATGGGCACCGGCAGGTGTATGCCTGAAGGAGTGGCGAAAAGTATGCCTGTGGCTTCTCAGGCCCCTGGGCCACGTGTGGGCTGCAGGGCTTGGCCCACCGTTGCGGCCACATGCTGTTCGAGTGCAGGGCCTTCGTGGTTCTTCCTGTTGGGCTGAGAAGCTCCTCCCCTTCATTCGTTTGCGGTCTCTGCAGAGCCCAGGATTCAGAAACTTCAAGAGTGGGGACTTTGGCCAGTGGCATTCCCCCCCCCCCGCCAAAAAAGCACAGCTTCCAGCTGCGAGTGCTCCTCTGGAATTCTGGCCTTTCCTCCATCGCAGCAGCTAGTTTGTTTTTCGTTTTTTCTCAGAAGAATAGAGAGAGTACGATGTGAATAGAAAAGAGCCGGAGAATCCAGGAGCACCTGAAAGACTGACCAAATTTGTGGCAGGGGAGGAGCTTTCATCAGTCATGGCTCACTTCTTCTGAGGTGAGTGTCTGTGAGAGCTCCCCCCCTGCCCCAAATTTTGTCAGTCTTTCAGGCGCTCCGGGATTATTGCCCTTTTCTACTGCTACAGACAGGCTGACATGGCCACCCATCCTGATCTATCTGCAGTGTAAGCAGATTAACAACACCCCCCCCAAGTCTGTAGCCCTGCCTGTGGTGCTTGAGGCTGTGCCTGACCATTGCTGTCGAGGGGTTCAGCTTCCTCCCTCCCGCAGGCACTGCTGCCGCCGCTGCCCCTCCGCTGGTCTTGGAATGGGGCCAGGTGAGCACCACCTGTGTTTTGCTGAGGAGGCCTGCCAAAAGTGAACTCTGAGCCCCCGTTCTCCACTTTGGGGGAAGGCTCTCATGGCTTTAGAGAAGGCACCTGGTCTCTTTTCCTCTGAGATGCCCACACTGGTTGGAGAAGGTGCTGCGTCTCTTCCCCGTCAGCACAGATGGTTCTGCGACTTGTTGGCATGCAGCCGGCGCCCGTCGAGGCGCAGGGTCTGTTCAGGCCGGCACCAATAAAGTGTGAGAAATGGCTCAAGCCCTCAGGTCTGCAGCATCGTCACCTTCCTTGAAACCAAAGCGGCATCCTTCAGTGCAGACCCCTCAGTGCATGGGCCCTCATCCGTCTCCATCTGCTGGGGCCTGGTGCAAGAAGCCCTTTCGCTCTCATCAGAATCTTGCTTTGCTCTGAACCAGACCAAGGGATCTTCTGGCTCCAAGCAGGGCTTTCAAAATCTGGTGTGACTTCTTTCCTCTCCACACCTCTTGTCTCTGTCAACATATCCCGGTCTGGGAGGTGGTAACACCTGACCACTGGGTGGGTCTTGACTGTTGTAAGACAGTGATGGGCAACGGAGCTTGCTTTCCTTCCCACATTCAGAGGGTTCAGTCTGTCCCTTCCTCCCCTGTTCTCTGTCAGGAGATGGAATATCTCCTTCCGAAAGAGGTATCAGCCACCCATACTTTGCTCTCGGAGCAGGCTGGGTTTCTACTAGCAGTGCTTTACTGTTCCCAAGAATGACGGAGGTCTCCGCCCAGTTCTCTTATCTCCACATCAGCTTCTGTACTGAGACCAGGAAGTTATGGCGGACTTCTCCCTCTCCCAACTGGGAGCCTGGTTTGCATCTTGTCAGCTTCAAGGACCACCTACGTTCACATCTCTGCCCACCTCCAGCACTGTCCGTTTCTGTGGCTCACTGTGGGAGGTGTCCCCTTTCAGTACAAGGAGTTGCCCTTTGGCCTTCCACTGCTCCAGGGGTGTTCAGCAAGGGCATGGCGGTGGCTGCCTGTAAGGGGTTAGTCTCTTCCCCACCTCAGCTGGCTCCTGACTGCGTCTTCCTGTTCCTCACTCCTCCAACATCAACAAACCCCTATGCATATCCAAGAGCTGTAACAGCATCTTCAGATTCCCTGCATGTTATCGAGAGTCAGTCTGGTGTAGTGGTTAAATGCGCAGATGCTAATCTGGGAGAACCAGGTTTGATTCCCCACTCCTCCACTTGCACCTGGCTGGATGACCTTGGGCAAGCCATAGCTCTGGCACAGCTGTTCTCTCAAGGACAGTTCTCTCAGAGCTCTCTCAGCCCCACCTACCTCACAGGGTGTCTGTTGTGGGGAGGGGAAGGGAAAGGAGTTTGTAAGCCGCTCTGAGACTCCCTTGGGTAGTGAAGGGCGGGCTATAGATCCAATCTCCTCTTCTTCATCATCGAGCTCTTGCCGAATGGCTGCCTGGCTGCAAGCACTACCTGTCCTTGTGTGACCTAGATGTCTGTGCCAGGGGTGGAAGCTGATCTTCGATGTGGTCTCTGTGCTTCACACCTATGGGTTTACTGCACCTGCGCAGATATCCATCGGTGTCGTGGAAAGCTTTCAATGGATTTTCGTGCCCAGCAGCTCCGGGCATGTGCAGAGGCCCCATCGCGCATGCCCAGAGGAGCAGGGCGCGGACATCCCGCCAATTCTCTTCTGACCGCCGTGCGAGTGACAGCCTTCTGTTTCTCTTCTTCGGACAGTTGTAGGAAAGTGTGCTTCTCCAAGCCTGTGGGTTTGGAGTGGCTTTTTTCTTCTTTTTCTCTTCTTATTCTTCTTTTCTTCTACAAAAAAAAAAAGATCTTTCTTTCTCTCTGTCTCATTTGTTTGGGTGAGGGACACCAGCTGGAACCTTGTGCTCATTGCGCAGAATTTTCCAACCAAACGAGAAAAAACAGAGCAGCTCGTCTGCGCGTTGCCCTTTTGGAAGCCGCGCTGTCCCCCTGTGTCTCCTATGGACCCGAGCACGTCGGGATCAACCGTCGGCGTCATCGCTTCAACATCGAGAGCGGCATCGGATGTGGCTCCGTCAACGTTGAAGCGACCAGCTGTGCCTGCTTCGGCGGCATCTGCGCCGATGAAGAAGGAAAAGCATGACAAACGGGAGAAGCGCCACAAACTTGAGGCGGACACGGAGAAGGGAAGTTCGACTGTTATGGCTAAACCGCTTAAAAGGCCCCCTGTGTCAAGACCGGCACATTCTCCACAGACGGCTGCCATGTCTCTGAGTCTCAAGGTAGCAGCCCAATCGGTGCCGCAACCTTCAGAGCTCCCGATCATACATCTGCTCAATTCCCCTATCAGACCGGTCGAAGCAGCTCCGCCACCGACCATTTTAGAGACACAGGATTTTGTCGGTATTGAGCAAGGACGGAACCCTACTCCAACCTCGAGTTGACACTGATCGGTCTCTAATTCGGGATTGGAGCGCTCCCCCTCGCCATTCTGAATGGATCGCGAATGATACAGAGGCCGGCATTTTGCAGACGCTGAACCTCCACCGTACCAGCCCTTTGGTAGAGCAACTTACTGAGACTGCTCCCCTTCACGATCTCCGCGTCGCCGGTCTCCATCTTGGTCCCAGTGGGGTTACCCTCCACACTGGAATCATTGACACTGATACCAATACGAGCACTACTCCGCAGTCCCCTGGTCCTCCCCAATGCCTCACCTGGAAGGGGACTGTTGCTCTCGATATTGGGGCCAAACGCAGAGAGCACTTGGCCAACTGTCGGATACAGTCTCCAGACCCAGCTCCTCTCAAACCGAGGCGGCGCACCCCACCTTCACTGCGGAGGCAGTTTCTGATACAGACATCGATCCCGACTGCTCCTCAGGATTACAGACAACCAGTGTCACTGAGGCTCCCGACACTGACTCTCCCACCTCAACAACTTGATGTCGTTATAGGTGGTCCCTCAGATATCCCCCCACCGACGTCGGATTCCTCCAACAAGGACTCTGAGGATGATCAATCGGATAACCGCTCCCCCAGTGAACCATCCCCAAAGCCGGATGTGGCAGATAACCTCCCGATTTTGCCCTCGGAGGATCTCTCCTCGTATGGGGACTTAATAAAGCGGATGACACTGTCCTTGGGGTTATTGGTGGTACAACCCAAACCAGCCATCACTGATGCCGTGTCCAATGTGGTGCAGCTAGATGTCTCCACCTCTATATCTCTGCCTGTGTCAGCAGTGTTGTTACAGGCAGCCAAGGCCGCCTGGGATAGACCTTCATCTACACCGATTTCCTCCAGAAGATTGGACCATATGTATCGGGTCCAAGACACTAGAGCAGAGTTCCTGCTCAATCACCCCTGCCCCAACCCCATGGTTGTAAACTCCTTGTCTAGATCCAAGCGTACTCACTCTACCCCATCTGACAAAGAAGAGCGAAAATTCGATGCGTTTGGAAGGAAATTTTATTCAGCTGGAGCTTTCGGCCTCAAAACATCCAATTATCTAGCATGCATGAGCAGGTACCAATATGCACTCTGGGAACAGCTTACACCATTCCTTGCCTCCCTTCCAGAGAAACAACGTCAGGCTGCTCATAAAATTCAGAAAGAGGGTTTAATTCTGGCTAAGCAACAAATTAACGTGGCGAAGCATGTGCTGGATTCCTGCTCAGGAACTATGACCTCGGCTATCGTCCTGCGGCACCACTCCTGGTTGCGAACCACCATGCTGCAGAATGACACCAGGTCATATGTGGAGGACCTACCCTTTGATAGACTGGGATTATTCCACTCTACCACCAATTCAGTCCTACAGGATATGGACAAAAGGCTTCTAGAACCTTAGGGGTATTCTCTGCCCCAAGGCAATTCAAGCCACAGTCCTGGGCCCACCCTTGGTCCAGGAGATCTACTAGCAGGAGTTCTCCAGATCGTTCATGGCGACCTCGCAGTTCTTCATCAACGCAAAGAGTTCCCTATGGGCAGAAGCAGGAAATTGCACCACCACAGCAGTCAGGCCGGTCGAAAACCGCTCGGCAGCCTAAGCAAAGT
Organism: Lepidodactylus listeri; assembly: GCA_029233225.1. Taxonomy (NCBI): domain Eukaryota; kingdom Metazoa; phylum Chordata; class Lepidosauria; order Squamata; family Gekkonidae; genus Lepidodactylus; species Lepidodactylus listeri. Next base: position 438,555 of record JARCFY010000005.1, read on the forward strand.
CTTTGACTTACCTCAACCATTCATCCGTCTGGCCCCCTTCCTCGACACCTGGAGATCAGTGACCACAGATGCCTGGGTACTCTCCATCGTTACCCATGGTTATCTATAGAGTTCCTTCAGCCCCCGTTGCACTCTCGATTGCTTCATACACCACCATCGCAACCCCTCCTCCAGGAGGTTCTAACCCTCCTCTCCAAGGACGCGATAGAGCAGGTGCCCACCCACCAGCAAAGAACAGGCTTTTACTCCCACTATTTTGCAATTCCCAAAAAGGATGGGGGCACCAGACCTATTATGGATGTACGAGAGCTGAACAAATTAATTCTCTACCGTCATTTCAGAATGGTCACTCTCTTCTCCCTGCTTCCACTCATCCGAAGACACGCGTGGATGGCCACCATAGACCTCCAGGATGCTTGTTTTCATCTCATCATCTCCCCACCACATCGCAAATACCTCCGTTTTGCAATAGGCAATGCCCATTATCAATACAAGGCACTCCTGTTCTGCCTTTCCATGGCACCCCGGGTTTTCACCAAGACCATGGTGGTAGTGGCGGCCTACCTGCGACTTCAAGGCGTCGTCGTTTTTCCTTACATCGACGACTGGCTCTTGGTGGCAAACTCCAGGGAAGATCTGCTCTGCAACAACTCTCTTACCTGTTCCCTTCTGAACCATTTGGGCCTCACCATCAACAGAGAAAAGTTGCACCTCACTCCAGCACAGCGGGTACAATACATAGGAGCCATCCTCGACTCCAATGCTCTTCGTGCTTACCTCTCAAAAGACAGAGCAGTCACGATCATAACTCTGGCCACCTAGGTTCGTGTTCAACCATGCTCGACTGCCCTTACTGTCCAACGCCTCCTGGGGCATATGGTGGCTACGACGACAGTCCTGTTGTTCGCCAAACTAAAGATGAGACCCCTTCAACTATAGTTCATCTGGTCCTTCAAATCACGACGACATCCGCAGAATCACCATCTCTGCCCACCACCAGAAGTGAGAGATTCCCTGGTATGGTGGACCCACCTCTCAACCCTTCTTCAAAGGGCCCCCTTTCACCTCCCCTCCCCACAACTAACGCTGACTACCGACGCATCGAGATGGGGATGGGGTGCCCATCTCTTGGGACACAATGCAGGTGGCCGGTGGGACCAGCACTCCTTGCCCCATCATATCAACTATCTAGAACTTCTTGCAATCTTCTATGCTCTTCGCACCTTCCTGCCACTGTTGCGAGGGAAATGTTTGGCAGTTCTTACAGACAACACCACAGCAGCTGCCTACGTCAATCGACAAGGAGGTCCAAGATCACGTTGCCTCTGCCTACTGGCTATACAAATTTGGAATTGGTGCCGAGACAACGATACTTTCATCCACGCCACCCACATACCTGGATCGCTCAATACCCAAGCGGATCGCCTGAGCAGAGGGAGGATACTCACCCACGACTGGGAACTGACGTGGACATATCTTTATCCCGTCTTCCTCCATTGGGAATTTCCGGACATAGATATCTTCGCCACCCGGTCCACCAAGAAATGCCCCCTGTTTTGTACTCAAGGGGGCCTTGATCCTCTTCCCTAGGAGACGGTCTTCTCTACCCTTGGTCCAGGGGTCTCCTGTACCTGTTCCCGTCTATGCCCCTTCTAACACGTGTGGTGCACAAGATCCTAAGGGACAAGGCGAACTGTATTCTAATAGCCCCCTGGTGGCTCCGGCAACCCTGATTCCCAGTCCTCCTATCCCTGGTCGACGGGAACTACCTCCATCTCCCCCCGCAGGCGGACCTGCTCAGGATGGCATCCTCCTCTCTACTACACCATGACATCCCACGATTGAAACTCACAGCATGGAGAGTTTCACCCTCCAATTTTCAGACAAGGTAGTCAATGTCTTGCTCAACTCCCGCAAGGCTTCCACACGCAAGTCCTATGGCTACAAATGGGCTCACTTCTGTTTATTCCTATCGCCCAGTTCTACTTCGCCTACTGCAGCAGGACTCTCAAAAGTTTTTGAATTTCTACTTTCTTTGGCTGAGTCTGGTCTCTCACATTCCTCACTGCGGGTGTATTTGGCAGCCATATCAGCGTTTCACAACCCTGTGGATGGCTTCTCGGTTTTCACGCACCCTCTCTCAAAACGCTTTATGAAGGGTCTGCTCCATCTCTTCCCTCCAATCAGATGGCTGGCCCATCCCTGGGACCTGCCGTTAGTGCTACGCGCTCTCACCAGAAAGCCCTTTGAACCCTTGGCTTCATGTGAATTGCGACTCTGATCATGGAAAACGGCGTTCCTGGTTGCAATAACCTCAACCAGAAGGGTGGGGGAGCTTCTTGCATTCCGGCACGATCCACCATTCCTTTCCTTTCTACCAGATGCAGTCAAACTCGTACTGGACATCTCCTTCCTACCAAAGGTCGTTTCCGAATTCCATCTGAATACTGAAGTTATCCTTCCTAACTTCTAATTATTCCACGGAAGCGGAACATCTCCTTCATACTCTGGACGTTAAGCGAGCTTTACTTTTCTACCTGTCATGCACAAGACCTGACAGGAATCTCCTAGGCTCTTCGTATCGTATGCACCCAATAAGCTAGGCGCACCTATCTCTGCGCAAAGACTCTCCAGATGGATTGTCCAGTTGATAACTCTGTCATACCAACTAGCTAGAGTTCCAGTCCCAATCTCGCTGAAAGCGCATTCCACAAGAGCGATGGCCACTTCTACAGCCTTCCTGAGTGGAGCGTCGTTGGCAGATATATGCCAGGCGGCCACGTGGATAACACCAAACACATTCATCCGCCATTATGCATTGGACGTGAGAGCCTCTCAGCGTGCTCAGTTGGGTCGCCTTGTCCTCTCCACCGCTTCTCAGTGACAGCCTGATGGCCCCTTCTCCAGGTAGGTCACTGCTCACTACTCTCCCAGAGGTGTGATGCACAGAGACCACGTCGAAGATAAACAGGTTGCTTACCTGTAACTGATGATCTTCGAGTGGTCATCTGTGCATTCACACCACCCACCCATCCTTCCCCTCTGCTGCCAGGCTTTAATTCTGTCTTCTCTAGTCTGGTTTGCCGCGGTCAGAAGGAACTGGCGGGATGTCCACGCCCTGCTCCTCTGGGCATGCGCGATGGGGCCTCCGCGCATGCCCGGAGCTGCTGGGTGTGGAAATCTGTTGAAAGCTTTCCACAACACCGATGGATTTCTGCGTAGGCGCAGTAAACCCATAGGTGTGAATGCCCAGATGACCACTCAGAGATCATCAGTTACAGGTAGGCAACCTGTTTTTCTCTTGACACCTGCTTCCCCAGAAGCACCTTCCCCCCACCTCCTGGCTGGTTCATTGGCTAGTTGACACCCATCAGTGTGATGCACAGAGACCACAGAAAATAGAAATAGGGCCATCATCGGTGCATTCACATGACATCTCCACTTCTGACTGGCTGCAGTGTACTCTTTCATGTTTTTGGAAGCAAACAAGCAGAAGTTGTGAGTCCTCCTTTCAGAACCTGTGCAGGTTGCAGCCCCGCTTCTGAGGGGGGGAGGCGGGTTTTGTGCCCAAGTTCTAGCTCTCAGTGTGGCTCTGAGCAGCTGCAGCTCCCATCGGTGTGGAGGCACAGGTGGCCGCCTGAATAACGGCAGCTGGTCAAGAACGGGCGGGGAGGTGTGCAGCATGGTCTGTAGACAGTGACAGTGACCCCCGCATATGCCGTGGCAGAGAAAAGGAACATGTTCTCTCTGCCCCCCCTTCCTGGCACTGCCCTGCTCGGGACTGGGCCTGCATTGTGCACTCAGCCTCAGCCCAGAGCTGGGGGCCTCGCTCCCATTCGGGGCACCGGTGGGGGCAGCCTCTGACAGTCCATCTCTGCCTCCTGGGAACAGTCTGGGGCTGCCCACGCATGCGAGTAACATGTCCCGGGGGGAGGGGCTGGAAGCAGGAGCAGCAAGCCGCTTCTGTCTGACCACCGCCCTCCTCCTCTCTCCTCAGGACAGTCCCACCGTGGTGGTGGAAGATCTGCGGCTGTGCACAGTCAAGCCCTGCGAGGACATTGAGAGGCGCTTCTGTTTCGAAGTGGTCTCCCCGACCAAGTAAGGAGAAGTCCTTCGGGAGCGCCGTGATGGGAACAAGAGGGCAAGAGGTGCTGCTGGGAGAGGCCCCTTCGAGGCTTGGGGAGTGTGGGTTGCGGGGCTTGGACCTGGGTCCAAAGGCCTCCTGAGTCGTGAAACTCCCAGGGTCCGCCTGGCCACCCTTGACAGTGGAGCTCTGAGAACGGAATGTGTCTGTTGTCTTGTTTTGATTTGCCTTATTTGTAGTCTGCCTTTCTCACTGAGATTCAAGGTAGAGTCTGTCGTGTACATCAACACAATCAGTGGGAGGGAACTTCCAATAAGTAAATCTGAGAGCTGAAATCTAGAATGAAACTCTGCACTGGTCTGGATAGGCGGGAATTATCCGGTGTCTAATATTAGGGCAAGATAGATTAAAGTTAGCAATGGCAGTTGTATTTCCAATGGAAATTAAGTGCCACCTTAGTCTAAGTGAGAGGGACACTTGGTCCATGAGCTCTCTCAACCCCTCCCTTGGGGGAAGGGGAGGGGTCTTGTCCTAAGTGTTAAGTCCCTGCCCGCTTCCCTTCCTCCTCCTTGGACCCAGTCAGCATTTGTGGCGGTGCCAGTGGCCACTGGTGCTGGGAACAGACCCACAAGGTGTGTTCCTCTCCCGCGGGAAGTGTCCAAGGCGCCCTCTGTGCCTGGAAGGAGAGCGAACTCTTCCAGTGCTGATGGAGCTGCAGACCTGGTGTCGGATTGATTTGTGTCTGTGTGTGTGTGTGTGGGGGGGGGGTTGACTTGAGGTGGAAGTGTGTCCTCTTTGGGAGGGAGGGGTTGTGTGGTCTCTTGAAACAAACCTTAAGGGTCCATTTCTCCTCTTTCTCCAGCCTTGCCCCTGGTTTGTGCTGGGTCCTCCTCCCTCTGTATGGGAGGGGGCAACCTGGGATGTGTGGCGGGCGGGCAGGCAGGCAGGAGATAGTTACCACCGGGAAGGCCGGCCAGCAGGCGCGAGCACCCGCTGCTTTCTCTTGCAGAAGTTGCATCCTGCAGGCCGATTCGGAAAAGCTGCGGCAGGCGTGGATTCAGGCTGTGCAAGCCAGCATCGCCACTGCCTACCGGGAGAAGGGGGATGAGTCCGAGGCAAGTGGCACTGACTGAGCGCCTGGGGAAAGGGGCAGAGGACCAGGGAGGGTCTTATTGGTGAAGGGGGGGGAGAAGAGGAGCCCTCTCAGAGGTGGCAGCAGGACTGCGGTGGGGGCCGGGCGGGGCCTGGCTCTGAATGGGGGGGGGAGTGGTGCCACATGGGTGGTTCGCAGCAGGTGACCCTTCCTTCTGAGTGACGCATTGCATCCAGATTAACGCTGCCAGCAGTAGTGGAATTGAGGACAGAGGGGAGCGTCCAGGCTCTTCGTTTCGGTTTGTGTGGCTGCCTTTCCCATCAGCCCCCTGGGTGGGCATGTGCCACAGGCCCAGCTGGCACATTGGTGCAGGAAGGGGCTCCCTCGGCAGAGAGTCCCTCCCCCCCCGGTGGCTCAGGCTGCAGGGAAGAGGGGGGAAGCGTTGCAGAGGGAGGGAGCCGTGGTCATGGACTCCCTTTCGCGCATCTCCCACAAGGTGGAGCGGAAGCCGGCCCCGTCAGCAGGGAGCCCTGACTTTGGTGGCGAGTCCAGAGAGAAGCTGCTGAAAGGAGAGAGCTCCTTCCAGAGGGTCCAGAGCATCGCTGGCAACTCTGTTTGCTGTGACTGCGGCCTGGCAGACCCGCGGTGGGCCAGCATCAACCTGGGGATCACGCTGTGCATCGAGTGCTCGGGCATCCACAGGTGGGCAGAGGTGGGGGCCGGGGGGGAGGAGGGCCCTTTCTTTGTTCCCGTGGAGCCCTCCCCGGCCCTCTGCCCTCCCCCATTTTCATGAATGTTCCCTTCTGCCCAGGAGCCTGGGGGTCCATTTCTCCAAAGTCCGGTCCTTGACCCTTGATTCGTGGGAACCGGAGCTCCTCAAGGTACTGGGCCAGAGGGGGTGCTGGGGTGGGATGTGGCTGAGTGCTAGCCGCTGGCAGAACTGGTGCCCAGAACTGTGTGAAGGGGGAGCCGCTGCCTGTGGTGATGCCCAGTCCAGCAATGGCAGCCCCACCCAGAGGCAAAGGCAAAATGGGCCTGACTCCGTGTCCTGGGCGCGAGAGGGGGCTTCTGCCTCAGGGCCCCGGGGGCGGGGGCAGATGCAGAGAAGGGTGCTTGCTTTCTCCCCCAGAGAGGTAAGGGTTCCTTCTCCTCCACTGGAGTCCGGCGGGTGCCGTCAGCAAGGCAGCGAGGGCTCCGCAGACGAGCCAGTGGGGGGGAAGGGAAGGGGCTTGCCTCCTGGCCCCCAGCAAGGAATCCCTGTGCTGTGAGAGCCAAAGAGAGCTTGTCAGGCCTAGCTCTTTTGGAAACTCCACCGTTGGTCTTGCAGCTCATGTGTGAATTGGGGAATGAAGTCATAAACAGAATTTATGAAGCACGGAATGAAAAAATGGGAGTGAAGAAGCCACAGCCGGGGAGCTCGAGGTAAAACGGTGCTTGCTTTCTTGCAGACGAACACCAAAATTGGGCGCTGAAGTAGACAGCAGCAGTGAGTGGCCAGGCAGGAAATGAGTCTTCTTTGCCTTGTTCCTTTGGCCGGGGGGGAAGGGGGGGGGGTATGCAGCCATTCTCCCTTTCTACCTAGAAGCTGTGTCTTTGGTAGAAACTAGAGCCTTTAGGGGTGGTTGTGAGTATTGAAGGGGGGGGGGCAGCACATCATTGCTTCCGGCCCACTGGGCTCCTTTCCTCTGTGCAGGCAGGAGAAGGAAGCCTACATCCGGGCCAAGTATGTGGAGAGGAGGTTTGTGGAAAGAGGCCCCTCCCCCTCTGTGAAAGCCCTGCCTCCCAGCCAGGAAGCAAAAAGGCACAACAGCCCCGAAAAGCCCCCTGGGGCCACTGAGACTCTGGCTGCCTCCCCTAAAGGTACCGGTGGTTGCATGAGGCATCCCTGCAGGGGTGGGGGGGGAGCTGGGGGGTTGCCGGGGAGGTGGCCTTCCTGCCTGGGGAGGGGGAGAGGGAGGCTGCATTCCTGCTGGACCAGGGCGCCCCTTGACCTCCTGGCCGTGCCCAGCCAAGAACCAGAGCGGAGGGTGCTGCTCCTGGTCCCAGCCACCGGCTGCCGTGTCGTCTGAGGCAAGAGCAGAGTGCGGCGGGCCACTGGGACGGAGGGCGGGAAGGAGCTGCGCTGGTTGGGGGGTGTTCGTTGTGGGGAGAAGGTGGGTGGCCAGGCCCCCTTCGGAGGACGGCAGAGGGAAAGGAGGCCGAGTGGCGAGAAGCGGAAGTTTTTTGGGGGGGGGGGGCTTGTGCTAATGGAGAGCGAAAGGCCGGCCTTGCAGTGGAGGAGACGGCCAAGGCTCCACTTCCCAGGGCGATTCATGCCGTTGGGGTGACGCCTGGGGAGGCCCCTCTGCCTGGGGAAGCCCTTGGAGCATCATGGCTCTGGCAGGGCTGGACGAGTGTGCGTGTGCGTGAAAGCGGGCTTTCTGCGGGGTACTAACCAGCCTGTTTCCTCCTCCCCACGGCCGCCCCCTCCTCCTCCTCCTCCTCCTCCTCCTCCTCCGCTCCTCCTGCCTGCCCTGTGCTTTGCTAACTTGCATGTCCCCAGTGGCTGGCGTAAGTAGCGACGAGTCCCGGCGGGAGTCTCTCTTCTGTCCCGATGAGCTAGACTCACTCTTCTCCTACTTTGATACCTCCTCAAAGCTGCGTAGTAGTAAGTACCAGTCTCCAGGCGGTTCTTGTGCCTCACCACACGCGGCGGCCCTCTCCGATCCCCCCCTCCCCACCCCCCGCCCCCTGACCGGCTGTGTTGCGCTGTGTGTTTGGGTGAGGGAGTAGGAGGTTCTTGCTTCTCCTCTGCTTTTAACTCGCTTGCCTTGCTTCTGGCGGTGGCCGGGGGTGGGGGGGAGTCTTGGGGCTGTTCGGGGTGATGACGGTCTCATCCCTTGCGATTTGGGGGCCAAAGGGAAGGCGTTCAGCTCGCTGTCAGTGGCCTCCTGGCCTCTCAGGGAATAGGCTGCTGCTCTGGCCTCCTGGTTTCCTCTCCCCACGGTGGCTCTTTATTCACACAGTGCGGAGTAACGACAGCGGATTCCAGCACAGTGCAGAGGACAGCAGGGAGCATCTGGCCTCCACCATATCCGCCAACACTTTGTACGAGGTGGAAGCAGGTAAGCGCTCCCGGGAGCCCTCCGAGAGGAGACAGGGGCAGAAATTGCCTGACGGGGGTGTGGAGTTGCCTGAGAAAGCACACACAAGAAAATGATACGATAAACTGAGGCACACAGCTGGTTGTGTTATCAGACACCTTTCCAAAACGAGCCACTGAAGACGAGGGGCTGTCCGGGTGAAGCTCCTCTCTGGCCCCCTCAGAGCCCCTCCCCTCGGCCCTCGCCGTTCTCTGCCCAGCTCTTTCCAGACAGCCGCCAAGCTTTAGAAGAGATGTCTGTCTACCAATGAATTTCTAAACCCATCCTTTCAGTATGTCAGATTAAATTTTCTTGTTCATTTACTTTAAAAAACTCTATGCCACCTGTTCACCGAATTTATTGCTCCCTAAGGTGGTGGACATTAAATTAATGCAAACATTTCAGACATTAAAATAGTGCGTGTGTGTGTGTATAATATTTTAAATTGTTGAAATAAAGCATGAACGCAAAGAAGAAGAAGGGCTAATAAGAAGAGTCAGTGAGGACCCCCGAATCTCCACCCACTGGTGGAAGGCAGCATCAGAGGGAGACAGGCGAATCTCCCTGGGGACGGTGCCTTGGCATCCCAGCTCAGAGAGTCCTTCCTTGAGTTGCCACTTGGTGATCATATTCTTGGACTCCCAGAAAGCTGTTGACAAGTCCCTCACCCAAAGCTCCTGAGCAGACTTAGCCATAACAACGTAAGAGCCCTGCTGGATCTGACCAGTGAAGGTCCCTCTAGTCCAGCACCCCGCCTCACACTCAGTGGCCAGCCAGTTCCCCTGGAGGTCCAACAACAGGACGTAGAGGCCGAGGCCTTCCCCTGATGTTACGAACATAAGATCTCCTACTGGATCAGACCAATGGTCCAGCTGGTCCAGCATCCTGTCTCAGTGGCCAACCGGTTCCTCAGGAGGGCCAGCAACCGGGCACGGGAGCTGAGGCCTTCCTCTGATGTTGCCTTCTGGCTCTGGGATTCAGAGGTTTAGTGCCTCCGAATGTGGAGGTTCTCCTCAGTCACCATGGCTAGTAGTAACCTGTCCTCCATGAATCTGTATAACTCCTTTTAAAGACATCAGCCCTCTGGGGACTCCACTGCATTCACTGGCAGTAAATGTCATAATTTGATTACTCATTGAGTAAAGAAATATGTCTTTTGCCTGTGCTGAATCTATTCCCATAAACTTCATTGGGTGTCCCTCAAGTGTTACTGTTATGGAAGAGGGAGGGGAGCCTCTCCACCCACTTTCTCCGCTGTGCACTGCAGTTTTATGCCCCTTTGTCGTGTTCCCCCTCATTTGTCTTTTTGCTAAACTGAAAAGCAGCAGACTCTTTTTTGCCTCTGCCCTGGGGGGGTGGGGAGTGCTCCTGTCTCTTAATCACCTTGATGGTGCTTCGCACTCGGCAACATCCTTGCTGAAAGACGGTGACCAGAACAGTTCACAGTATTCTGAAGAAGGCAGTACCAAAGCTGTATGTGAGGGTGTTGCAATATTTTCCGCTTTATTTTAAATCCTTTTCCTAGTCACCCTCAGGAGGGAGTTTGCCCTTTTCGCTGCTGCTGCTGCTGCTGCACATGGAATCTGCCTCTTAACGGAGCTGTCTGCTCCAGCCCCGAGAACTTTCCCTCTCATTCCTGGACAGTTCGGACCCCATCACTGCCCATTAGGATTTCTTTACACTTGACTGCAGTGAACATCCTTTGCCATGTTGTTCCCCGCTCACCCAGTTTAGAGAGACCCTCCAAGGGCTTTTCTCAGTCTGCCCTAGTTTTCACCACCCGAAATAACTGGGGAGGGTGGCTGCGCTGATCTGTGGTAGAGGAGTGAAACCGGAACGCATCAGCCCCTTAAGAAACCAGCCAGATTTTCAGGGTGGTGGAAGCTTTTGAGACTCAAAATGCCTTTTGTCAGATACCTGACCAAGGGAGCGTTGTCTCTGGAAAGCTCTTATCCGCGCCCCTCTAAGGGGCTCCTGGACTCAAATCTAGCTCCTCTGAATAATTTGGCCACTACACTACCCTTGCGTGTGCACCACCCCCCCCCCCCATTTCAGACCCTTTCTGAATTGATTGAATAGCACCACTCTCAGTAACGATCCTTGCGGGATGCTACATATTTATTTATTTGTTTCATTGATACCCCTGCCGCCCTCCCCCCCCCCCCCCCCCGCGAACAGGCTCAGGGCGGCTGACAGTGGTGGGTATGGTGTACCTGGTCTACATAAAACAGATTAAAAAACAATCCTACATTTAAAGTGCTCGCAGTGCTAATCTGTCAGTCAAGTTAAATCAGATGGCGCGCTCTAAGATCTACTATCACAATTCCCAATTCAGCGATCTTCCGGCCTCCTGCAGAACTATGGCTCTATCTCCGCCCCAGGGCCAGCCACGGATGTTCAGATGGTGGTGGTGGTTGGTGGGCGGCTCCTAATTGAAAGCCTGGTGGGAGAGCTCCGTCTTGCAGGCCCTGTGGAACTGTAAAAGGTCCCCCAGGGCCCTGATCTCCTCCGGGAGCTCATTCCACCAGTAAGGAGCTGCCACTGAAAAGGCCCTGGTCCTCGTGGCCAGAAGCCTGGCATCCTTGGGGCCTGGAATAGTTAGTCGATGTTGTGACCCCAACCATAATGCTCTCTGGGGTATATATGGGGAAAGGCGGTCCCTTAGGTATACAAGTTATGCACACAGGTTAAAAGATTAGCCATTTCCGGCTGTCTGTGGGATGTGGGACTCGATGGATCCTTAGTCTCCCCCACCCCGTGCTGTTCCAGAGGGGGGGGGGGTCTGGCCTGTGCGGAGAGGAGAAGGACTGGAGGGGATTTGCCGCCTCCTGGAAAGTCCATCAAGGTCTGTAACAAGAGGCTCTCTATGCAGAGGTGGGCCTACCCCTGCCGGCCAGTGGCTGGGGGTGGGAGCAGGAGGGCGCTTTGGCCCCTCTGGGCTTTCAGGGAGGTCACCCTCAGCTGGATGTAGTGGGGCTCGTCTGACCCCCACCCCCCAATCTTCTTTCAGGAGGTGAGAAGCAGGAGGCTGCTGCTGCTGCTGCCCCCGTTGACTCCGGGGGGTCGGTTGCAGGGCTGCAGCTGTACCGGGCCTCCTATGAGAAGAAGCTCCCTCGGATGGCAGAGGCCCTGGCCCATGGGGCAGCCGTGAACTGGGTCAACGTGGAGGAGAACAGGTCCACGCCTCTGATCCAGGCAGTCCGCGGGGTGAGCGTGGCTACAGGGGTTGGGCCCACGCTCCAGGCAACTGGACCCCCCCCCCCAGAACACGCTTCAGTGTTGTGGCCCTGCTGGCTGAGGGGTGGGGGGGGGCTGGCCTGGAGGCTGCCTAGTTGCTGAAAAGTGTCCCCCCCACCCCCCCTTGGTCTTGTGTCCCTGCTTGCCCAGGGCTCTCTGGTCAGCTGCGAGTTCCTGCTCCAGAACGGGGCCAACGTGAACCTCAGGGACGCCCAGGGCAGAGGACCCCTGCACCACGCCACCCTCCTGGGGCACACGGGGTAGGTGGCATCAGACTCGCCTCGGCCCCCGCGGGCTCTCTTCACGGGAGAGCGGGCAAGAAGAGGTCTTGCGCTTCGCCCAGTGAAGGGGTTGTGGATCTTGGCCGGGAATGTTCCTTGGGCATTGAGATCAAAAACACCTTTAGGGTACAACGAGGAGGGGCTGCCAGGACTTTGAAAAACCCTCGGGGCCGAGTGAGTAGGAATTGGGGGCTGGGGGAAACGCCAGAGCTCGCTCGCTCGCTCGCTCGCGCTCTCCTCGCTGCCCCCACCCCCCACGGTGAAGGTAGCATACATGGTGCTCTCCGCCATTCCTTCCTCACCAGAGCCCTGCGAGGTAGGGTAAGCGGAGAGAATGGGTGACTGGCCCCAGGTCTCCCAGCGAGCTTCTTGGCGGAGTGGCAGTTCCGACCGGGCCCTCCTCCTCCTCCCGGGTCCTGCTGGGACAGTTGGAATCACGCTGGTCCTTCTGTGTAACGCCGTGGGGGGCTCTGAAAGGGGCCAGGAAAGAGGCAGGGTCATGTAGTGGTCGGAGGGTCAGGCTAGAGTCTGGGAGCCTGCTGCACAACTCTGGGCCAGCCCCTCCCCCTCCCCTGCCTCACAGGGCGGCTGTGAGGATACTGTGGAGGCCCAATGGGAGCTGCTTTGGGCAGGGTAGGAAGGACAGAGCCAATAAACGGATCCAGTGGGTGAGACCACAGCACAGGTGTGTCCGTCTGCCCTGCTCTATGGCGTGTTTGCCTGAGTTGGTCCAGTTCAAAGAGTTCTTCCAGATAGTTCCCCCTGTTCCTTTGGGGGGGGCACAATTCGCACTAGAGCAGGTTCTCTGGAGAGGCAGCAGGCAGGTTTTCCCCTGGAGGAATAAGCACAAGTTTGCCCAAAGCGGGCGGCTGCAATGCTGCTTCCTGTCTGCCCTGCCCCATCCCTTTGCACTGCCGCCAGTAGAAGCTCGGATTTTCCCTGGGGAACCCGTTTCCCTCCCCCCCCCCTCGAGGCTGGCTCCTCTCCTTGGTGCCACTGCCCTGGGGGGGGGTGGGGGGGGTGTTAGGCCCCGTGGCCTCTGTGGTAGAGGTGGTGCAGCCATGTGCGTTTCTTTTGGACAGGCAAGTGTGTCTCTTCCTGAAACGAGGTGCCAACCAGCACGCCACCGACGAGGAAGGGAAGGACCCCCTGAGTGTGGCAGTGGAAGCAGCCAACGCGGACATTGTGACGCTGTGAGTGCCGGGCCGGCTCTGGTCTGGTGGGTGGCAGGCGCTCTCCCTTCTTGGAGGCCGGCAGGGTGTCCTGGCCTGGGTCTTGCCGGGTTCCTGTTCCAGGCCTTCAGCTTGGCTTTGCTACGGAGGGCGCGCCTACTGCCCTGTCTTTCTAGTTGCACACCCCCTCCACACACCCCTCTGTTGAATTTCTTCTGTAAGCGCTGCTCATAACCCAATTCTTGTCCAATGACCTCGGCCCCTTGAACAGCAGAGCCCTTTCTGGGAAAGTGTCGGAGCAGGAGGGTCGTGGGGGGCGGCTTCCGCTGAGTGGCCCTGGTGCCCGGTGGGGGAAAGGGCTGTGGGGGGGCCTTCGTGCCCACCTGTGAGCTGCTCAGAGGCCTCTGGCTGGCCACTCAAGGGAACAGGACGCTGGGTGAGGGGGGAAATGACACACGCCTCACTCGGCCGCAGGCTTGGGGCGTGGACTTGCTGTGGCTGTCTCCGCAGGCGGACTGAGCCAGAGGGGCAACCCACGCCTGTGTCTTTTCATTCAGCCAACCGGAAAACAGCCAAGGATTTCTTTCCCACTGTCAAGAGATGCTCTTCACTCCCCGATTTGATAGGGGGCCTCTGTGGGGCTCCCCTCCCCCCCTTCTAAGCTGCATCGAGGCAGCCCTGGGGGGGCCCTGCCGGTCTCTGGACCCCGCCTCTGATGTCCCTGCTCTCTCCGATGTTCCCCTTGCAGGTTGCGTCTAGCAAGAATGAATGAAGAGATGCGGGAATCCGAAGGACTCTATGGCCAGCCAGGTCAACATTCTGCTGACAGCCACACTGAGATGCAGTACAGGAAGTGCATCCAGGAGTTCATCAGCTTGCAGCTAGAGGAGGCCTAGTTCTTTGAGCTTGGAGATTTCTCCTCCGCTCTGGCAGGCCATGGGGGCTGTTGGGGACTGACCGAGGGGCAGGGCAGTGGCCAGGAGTGTCTGCTGGCCAGCCAGGAAGGGCTGGGCCCCCTCGCCTCCCCCCCCCCCATGAGGAGCGACCTCTGCAGGGCCCCCGTTCTGCGCATCCTCCCCCAGGGTGCTCTTCTGTGCGGGGCCTTGAAGCACAGTGGTGGGGCTGCAGAGGCTGGTTTGGTGTGTTGGAAGGGCGACATCGCCCCGAGGTCTGTGTATCCCACTGGGAAAGCCGCTGCCTCTCCGGGCTGTGTGTGCGTGAGCGCTGCGCCAGGCATGAGAAGAGGGGCTGGCGGCAGGACATGCTCTCTCGTTTGAGAGCTCAGAAATGCTGGATAAATTACGCAGATGTGCACCTTTGCCTAACTTTTCTGCATCTGCTGCATTGAAGCCCCCCCCAATCATACTGGCGCTGCCCCACCACCTGTGCCGCCACCCTCCCCACACACTCCAAAGACTTCCCCAGGTGTTGCCGGAAGTGCCGGGGAAGGCGCGCTCGCTGAGAGAGAGCGCGTTGCCTGCAGAGGAGGTGGTGGTGCTCTTGGCGGGCCTCAGCAGAGCGCTGAAGAGCGGGAGTGGGGCTTCCAGCCCAAGGCAGGGAGAGAACCCGTCTTCCAGGCCCGGCAGAGTGGGGCCGTCCCCTCCTCCTCCTCCTCCTGCCTCGGGCTGCCCTCTGCTCAAGTGGCACGGGGAGCGCTCCTGCTAAAGGCGCCTGGGGAACAGGCTTGGGGCGGCCGCAGCAGGCCCTCCGGCCAAGCGGGGGGTGGGGGTGGTTCTGGCCCTGCTGCTGAGCTCGTTGTGCTGCTCCTGGGTCTGCGGGGGAGGGACTGGCCTGGAAAGTGGCGAGATCGAGGGACTGCCGCTTTGCTCCCACGGGCCGGGCCGGGCCGGGCAGGCGGGGGGGAGTGTGCCGCCCTTCCTCAGGACTTCACAAGGAACCTTCCCTAATGGGTCCGTGTTCTTCGAAAGGCATCCATCCACTGGCCGGCCCATCCTCCTGCTTCCCCGGGGCTTCCGAAGCAATCCAGGCTGCTCTGGGAACTTCACCCTCCTGGTCCTGCATGGGGTCTCTTGGCTTCTTTTTCTGCTGTGTTTAGTATTTTCCTTGGGAGCCTTTTCTGCGTGTGGGAAGGGAAGGCACTAAAATACTGTTTGGAAGGAAAGTGGGGACTGTGTGTCGCAGGCCTCAGATACTGGACTGGAGCACAGAGGTCCCTTGGCTCCCTTCTCTCCGCTGCAGGGGGTCTGCTTGATACTCGGAGCAGCCCAAAGAAATGCTGCCCCTTACCTAGAAGGTGGAAAGCAGTTTGTGGCTGGTGCCCGGGGGGGGGGGGGGGGGCTTGTCCCAGTGAGCCTGACTGCGTTGCCAATCACAGAAAGACGGGGCTGGCTCTGGCTCTGTGTGGGTGGGGGGAGAAGCTGGTTTTGGAGACGGGGGGGGGGGGCTCTTCAGCCCTGCCCCGCAGACACTGTTGCCCAGGCCCCTTCCGAGGAGGCCGTCCTGCTGCACATGGGGGGTTCTAGCTGGGGGGGGGGGGCCTTTCCCAGCAACCAAAGGCTCTTTTTGCTGAGCCTGGGGCCTTTTGTGCCCCCCCAGCCGCTTCCTCCTGAATGCCAAGAAGAGACTGCAGCACCTCCGCCCTCCCAGTCTCTAGCAGCGGTGGAAGACGCCCGTCTCCCTTTGGAGGGCTGACAGCAGCCCCCCTGGAATTGAGGACAGTGGGGGGAAAGAGTCTCCAGGAACAGGCTGTGGTTCACGGGGAGGGTCTTGACCTGGGAGCGCAGGCTGGTCCCCCCCCCCCAAGCCTCCTCTCACTTTCTCCTGTCCCCTTCCTCCCCCCCCCCCCCGCCACCGCCACCGCCCTTCTGCCACTGGGTCTTGATATAACCACCTCTTCCTTCGTGCTCTGAAGTTCTGCCCTCTTGTGTCTAACTCTGAGCTTTCCCCTCTGTGGCTGCGCTCGAGGGTCCCTCTTCAGGTAGAGTCTGGCTCTGGTTTCTTCTCCCTCCCCCCATGCCTGCATGCAGCTGAGGCCCCCAGGACTGCAGGCAGAACAGGAGCATGCGTGTGGGGGCATGCCCTTGGCGCCAGCCCTGGTGGAGGAGGAGCCACACCCTCCTTGTGTCATCTGCCTTTTCCGATGGGCCCGGGGCGGGGCGGGGCAGAGGACCTGCCTGGTGGAGGGAGAAGATCCCAGGACAGGTCCAGAAAAGAGGGAAGTGTGGGGCAGGGGCGCTGCCACCCAGGCCCCTTCCGAGGAGGCCGTCCTGCTGCACGTGGGGGGCTCTAGGTTGGGGGGGGGGCATTTTCCAGCAACCAAATGCTCCTTTTCCTGAAAGCTGTGGGGAATGCAGCATTTCTCTCTCCCCCCCCCCCCCCACAGAAGTGTTATGATAGGGAAGAGCATTTAGATTCTGTGTGCAAGCACACAGGAGGGCTTTTTTGGGGGGGGGGGGAAGTCTTCGCCAGGTGAAAAGGCAGCTCTCTTTTGCTAGGCCAAGCAGAAGCCTCGGGTGGGGGGGGCACAGTGGGGGCCGGGTGCTCCCTCTCCTCTGCCTTCTCCGAACCTGTTTTCTCCTCCTCCTCCCTGCAGGAGACGAGACCTACCAGGACATCTTCCGTGACTTTTCACAAATGGCCTCCAACAATCCCGAGAAGCTGCAGCGCTTTCAGCCGCCAGACGCACAGAAGCCGTGAGGGGTCGAAGGGCAAAGAAGAGCAGGAATTGATGTTGCCCCCCCCCCCCCCCCGTGCAGGGCTGTAACCCCCCCCCCCCTTTTTTTTATATATACATAAAAAGGTTTTGGTTATACATTTGTCTGGCCGGCAGTTCTGTCCTCTGAAAAGTGCTGCTGTTGATGGGAATGGGAGGCAACTCGGGGGGAGGGGGGGGGTGTTCTCCGATTTGGGGGCGGGGTCCCCTTTGGGCAGTGTTCCCTCTAAGCTGAGTTAGTGTGAGCTAGCTCACAGTTGTTTTAGCTTTTGGCTCACACATTTTTGTCTTAGCTCAGAAAGGATGGCTCCTGGGCCAATTAATTTATGCTGTAGCCAAATTGCTTGCTCACAACTTTAATTCTAGTAGCTCACCAAGTAGAATTTTTGCTCACAAGACTCCACAGCTCAGAGGGAGCATTGCCTTTGGGTCTCTTGCGCGGTGAGTCCTCCCCCCCCCCCCCCCCTTCTCCCAGGACTGTCTGGGCACAGGGCAGGCGGAGGCCGGTGCTTCCTGGGTGCCCCTCCGGCTGTGCGCCAGGGTCTGGGGCAGGGGCGGCCTTCCTGGCGGGGTCCCAAAGCCTCCTGTGGCTTGTTGGCAAGAGCCAGTGCCTGGCCGCCTCTTCTCCACTCAGTGCTCTGGAGGCATCAGGCGTGTGTTTCGCAGAGACCGCCAGGTGGCGCACGCTGCCCTGGAGTCCTAGTGCTGGGCGTGTGTGTGTGTGTGCAAGAAGGGGAAGGCGTGTGAGTGCCTGCCCTGGCAAAACAAAACAGTCCAGCAGCACCAAGGAGACGCTGGCATTTCCGTCCGCCTGGACTGCTGGGACTCACCCTGCCCACTTCTGCCAAGTTACCTGCGGAAAGGGTCCCTGACTCAAGGAAACTCACCGTGTGTGTGGGGGGGGGCCTTAGTCTTTCGGCTGCTGCCCCTGGTGGACCCTTAGGTTTGTCTGGCACAGGGGGTGGGGTGGGGTGGGGGGAGCCATTTGACCTCCCCGTCTGCCATGTCCCTGGCTTGGCCCTGCCTCCTTCCGGGGGAGTGGGCACTAGTGAACCCCCGTCCCCCCTTTCCATCATTTCCCATTCTAGTGCGGGAGTGGAAGCCATCTGCGCCCTGGAGTTGCCTGCCACTCTCCCTTGAGCAGATGAGACCGGGCCCCGGTGTTCTCCATGGGGGGGGGGGGGGGGGGTTGGGGGCGGCAGGAGAGAAACACGCAAAACCCGGGCTTCTCTGCTGGACTGGGCCGTTCACGGGCTTGCGAAGGGGCTCTAGATCCGCGGGGGCGGGGGGGGGGGGATGTTGGGGTTTGTGTTTTCCGAAAGACGGGAGCCGGGGCCCGCCGGAATGCCCCGGGCCACAGTGTGCCGCCGCCGCCGCCTCCTCCGCGCCCGGGCCACTCGGGCGGTCTTCAGCAGGCTCCAGAGGGCCTCCGCCTAACAAGTGGGGGGGGGGGGGGGGGCGGCGGCGTTCACTGCGCGGAAGGCGCAAGAAGAGGACTCCAGCAGGACGCGTGGGATCCCTTCGGGGCAGGGCCTCGGTCCTCCAGCACCTGGCCGGGGGGGGGGGGGGGGGGGGACAGCGCCCCGCCTGGGGGAGCCGGCAGCTCCAGGCCTCGAGCTGGGCTATACGGAGCGGGCGGGAGGCGGAGCGCCGGGCGAGGAGGGCGGAGCGCCGGGCGAGGCGTCAGCGGGCGTGCCGGGCCGGGGGGCGGTGGCGATGGGGCGCTGGGGGGCGGCGATGGCCGTGGCGGGCCGCGGTCCTCCGGCGTGGGCGCTGGCGGTGGGGGCGGCGCTGGCGGTGGGCGCCTTCTACTACGCCGGCTCGACGGGCGGGGAGCGTTTCCCGGGGGGCGCGCGCCGCCTGGAGCCGGAGGGGATGGGGACGACGCGCCGCCCGCCGCCCGACGGGCCCGCCGAGGGGCTGCTGCTGCTGGCGGCGGGGAAGGCCAAGGAGGCGGAGCGGCGGCTGGCGGCGGCAGAGGCCGGGTCCCTGGCCGGGGGGGGAGGCGGCGGCGGCGGCGGCCTGGGCGGGACTGGCGCCGGGGGGGGAGCGGCGGCGGCGGCGGCGGCGGAGCTGCACTTGCTGCTGGTGCTGGCCAAGGCGGAGCGCAACGCGGGGCTGCGGGCCAAGGGCGAGGCGGCGCTGCGCTCCCTGGTGCGCTTCGGCAAGCTGCAGCCCGGCCAGGCCCTGGCCCTCCACCTCCTCTGCGACGCGCCCAGCAAGCCCGTCGGCAAGGCCCTCCTCCGCGACGCCCTCCGCGACGCCCCCTTCCGCTACAAGGTAGGCCGGCAGGCGCCCGGCGTCGCCCTCGGACAGGGCGGGAGCGGGAGCGGGAGCGGGGGGGGGGGGGGCCTTGCCCGACCGGGATCCCACCGGGGTCTCGGCAGCGGCAGCGGCAGTAGGATGGCAGCCAGGCCAGCGCCCAGCGCGCATCGCCCGACACCGGCCCGGAACCTCTCGCCTGCCCCGTTGTCGCCTCCCACCCCCCCGGCCCGGCTTGTGGAGGTCCTGCTGCTGCTGCTGGGGCCTCTTCTCGCAGTCTGCCGCTGTTGGTGTGTGCCCCCCCCCCGCCACACACCCGGAGTAACTGGGTGCCGCCTGCACACTCGGCCCCTCCACTGCCCGCCCCCCCCACTTCCAAAGACCACTGATGAATCGATCAAATGCCACCGCCCCCCATGCGCGTCGCTGACGCCCCTCCCTCGGGAAAACAACCCGGTGATTTCTTCTCGCCCCCCCCCCGGCATTTCATCCCGTAGAGAACCCGAGCCCGCCCCAGGACCGAGACCCTTTCCTAGGAGGCTTTTTCAAAGCGCGCCCCCTCCATTGAAAAATTGTAGGGTGGGGGTGCGTGTGGAGGAAAAGGTCGCCCCCCCCCGTTTCGCCTTAAACCTCTTCTTGCCCGCCCCACCCCACCCCACCCCACCCTCCCTTGGCGGGCCTGGGGGGTGCCGCGCCGGCAGCTGCCAGCAGAGGGTGCCGGGGGGGGGGTGCTGGGGCCGTTGCGTCTCCCCTCCTGTGTGGCCGAGGCGGGAGGGGAGAGAGGCTGGAGCCCGGCTGGCTCCGAGGGTCGCTGGGGGAAGGGGGCCTTTCGTGGGTGTCCGGCAGGAGCAGACATGCTTGCCGAACCTCCCGGGATCAGGCCGGGGCCCTTGCCCTCCCTGTGGCCCCGGAGAGGCCAGCCCTGAGGAGCCCCCTGGGCCAGACCATGGGCCAGACGTGGCAGAGCCACGGGGCTTGGTGCAGGGAGATCCCCCTGGTGGTGGCACCTGCCCTGCCCTGCCCAGAGAGCTGCCCCCAGCGGATCTGAGTGGACTGGCGAGGGGGGAGGATGGGCTGCCTTGCGTTTGTGTGCAGAGGGATGGGGGATGGGGTTCACAGAGCTCTTGCTTGCCAGCGGGCAGCTTGGCAGGTGCCTGCAGCCGCCCTTCTTCCTGGGGCACGAGCTCTCAGGGATCCCCTGTCCACCACTGCAGGCCGTCTCCCCCCCACCCCTTGGCCCTCTCTGGCCCATGGTTGGTGCTGTCCAGTCCGGTCTGCTGTGGCCAAGCGGCTGGTTGATTTCCCCTCCTCCTCTTTCCCCTGCAGGTGATCTTCCATGACGTTGGCGTTCTGACGGAGAAGCTGCTGCCCATCGTGGAGGGCATGCAGAAGCTGTTCAGCGCGGGCACCGGCACCTACTACAGCGACTCCATCTTCTTCCTCTCAGTCGCCATGCACCGGGTCATGCCCAGAGGTGAGGGGGTTTCTGCGGCCATAGCAGAGCTTGGCCAGTCTGCCGTGGAGCGTCCAGTGTCCTCATCAGCCCCCTCCACACCTTGCCCTCTGCCAGGGGCCCTTGTTTGTAACGAAGCATCTAGTCTCCCCTGGCGGCTGGCGAGAGGGTAGCTGGAAGAGAGATGTGGGGCTGTTCTCTCAAGGGCAGTCCTCGGGAGAGCTCTCTCAGCCCCACCTTCCTCACAGGATGTCTATCTCTTGTGGGGAGGGGAAGGGAAAGGAGATGGTCAGCCGCTCTGAGACTCCTTTGGCTTGTGAAGGGCGGGGTATAAATCTAATCTCCTCTCCTTCTCCTCCTCCTCCTCTTCCTCTTCTTTTTCTTCTTCTTCTTTCCTGAGGCCATGAGATGGGGTGGGGGGTGGGCGGGGAGATCACAGGCATCAAGCCCTGCTGGGGGGGGAGCTAATTCTCACCCCTGGCTTGACCAATGGTTCCTTAAGGGTTATCGGGAGATCTAGATATGGAGTTACACTTTAGAGGGGCATTGACCTGTTCAGCACTGTATCATCATGAGAACATAAGAGCATAAGAACATAAGAGAAGCCAATGCTGGATCAGGCCAGTGGCCCATCCAGTCCAACACTCTGTGTCACTCAGTGGCCAAAAACACCAGGTGCCCTCAGGAGGTCCAGCAGTGGGGCCAGGACTCCAGAAGCCCTCCCACTGTTGCCCCCCCCCCCCCCCCAAGCACCAAGAATACAGAGCATCACTTGCCGCAGACTGAGAGTTCCTATCTATACTTTGTGGCTAAGAGCCACTGATGGACCTCTGCTCCAGATGTTTATCTAATTCCCTCTTGAAGCCGTCCATACTTGTTGCCACCACCATCTCCTGTGGCAGTGAATTCGACATGTTAATCACTCTTTGGGTGAAGAAGGACTTCCTTTTATCTGTTCTAACCCAACTGCTCAGCAATTTCATGGAGTGCCCACGAGTTCTTGTACTGTGAGAAAGGGAGAAAAGTACTTCTTTCTCTACCTGCTCTATCTTATCTTATAAATGTATAATCTTATAATCTCATAATCATGTCACCCCTCAGCCATCGTTTCTCCAAGCTAAAGAGCCTCAAGTCAACCTTTCTTCATAGGAAAAGCGTTCCAACCCTTTTATCATTCTAGTTGCCCTATTCTGCACTTTTTTCAATGCTATAATATCTTTTTTGAGGTGTGGCGACCAGAACTGTATACCGTACTCCAAATGAGGTCGCACCATCGATTTATACAGGGGCACTATGATACTGGCTGATTTGTTTTCAGTTCCCTTCCTAATAACCCCCAGCATAGCGTTGGCCTTTTTCATTGCAGTCGCACACTCTCCCGACATTTTCATTGAGTTATCTACTACAATTCCAAGATCTCTCTCTTGGTCACTCTCTGCCAGTTCGGACCCCATCAACTTGTATTTATAGTTAGGATTTTTGGCTCCAATGTGCATCACTTTGCACTTGGCCACATTGAACCCAGTTTGCCATGTTGATGCCCACTTGCCCATCCTCGACAGATCCCTTTGGAGTACCTCACAATCCTCCCTGGTTCTCACCACCCTGAACAACTTCGTGTCATCTGCAAATTTAGCCACTTCACTGCTTACTCCCAACTCCAAATCATTAATAAACAAGTTAAAAAGTATTGGACCGAGTACTGATCCCTGCCGTACCCCACTGCTTATCTCCCTCCACTGAGAAAATTGCCCATTTATACTCACTCTCTGTTTCCTTTTAATTAGCCAGTTTTTGATCCTCAAAAGGACTTGTCCTTTTATCCCATGACTATTGAGCTTACTTAGGAGCCTTTGATGAGGAACTTTATCAAAGGCTTTCTGGAAGTCAAGGTAAACAACATCTGTTGGGTCCCCCTTGCAAATATGTTTGTTCACTCCCTCAAAGAATACGAACAGGTTAGTGAGACAAGATCTTCCCTTACAGAACCCGTGCTGAGTCTTCCTCAATAGATTTTGTTCATCAGTGTGCCTACTAGTTATTACCCACAGTAAGTGTCATAGTGGTTGTAGATAGAGGTTGCCGTGATGTTGCTATGCTGGAAGGATAAATAATTTGTCCGTGAAAGTATCGTTGTCTGAAGTTCTCCTCTGGAAGCGGAATGCGGCTTCTGTCTCTGAGCTTCCAGAAGGGCCTGCTGCTTGGGCATCCGTGCGTGGGGCGAGGGTGTCTCACTTCCTGCCTCTCTTTGCAGGCACCCTGAAGCACCCGGGGGGGGGGGGGGGGCAGCCAGGTGAAGGGAGTCCATGTGAGTGGGGATTCCTCCGTGGCTCTGCCTCCCAGCTTGGTCCTCACTCAGTGCCGTCTTCCCCACCCCTGGTGCTGGGCTTGTGCTTCCTCGCCTTGACACCGGGGGACCATCATTCTGCCCCCCCCCATGTGCTTCCAGCTCAGTGGCTCCAGCATCTGGACAGAGCGACCACCATGGGACTGGGCAGCCTCTGCCTCCCTTGAGCCTTCCAGGACTTCCTGGCCTGTGCCCGCTGGGGGGGCGGGGGGACCTGTCAGGGGGCACGTGCTGCTCTTGAGAAAGGAAGACGCTTTGAGCATCCATCGCTGGCCTGTGGTGTGTGATGCCCACTCCTGGTTTTTTTTGGGGGGGGGGGGAGCTCCCTAGGACCATTCTGGGGAATCCTGATCCTGCATCAGTTTCAAGATAGACCTCAAGACTGGCTGCTGGGCGGCCAAAGCCCGATGCTCGGTGGGGGTAGGGGGGAGCTGTGAGATAGGGGTGGATCACATGACCCCTTCCTTTGTCTTCCAGAGATTTCGCAGATCATTCAGATGGACCTGGACGTGGAGTATCGGACCAACATCCGGGAGCTGTTTGAAGAATTTGACAAGTTCCCGGAAGGAGCCCTGATCGGCCTCGCTCGGGAGATGCAGCCTGTCTACAGGTATGTTCCCTCCCCGGGGGGACAGAACTAACCTTGTGGGTTCCTGCGGGGCCCCTCAAAGCGTGGTCAGGAGTTTTGCCCCACCCTCCACACCTGGTTGGGATGCTTTCTCTCCCAACCCCAATCTAAAAGTAAAAGACAGACCTCACGAATAACTGGATGATGCCCTTTACTCAGGGGAGGCCTTCTTTCCTTCCTTCCTTCTCCTCCCCACCCACGAGGCAGAGGCTTCTTGGAGGGGTCTTCTCTGTCCTTCTATGGTGAAGGGGCCACATCAGCTGAAGCTGAGCCAGCCAAGGTCACTGTTCAAAAAGGGCCCACCTTCCCCGAGGCCCTTGTGGCTGCTTTTGATGTGTCTTTTAAGGTACAAGAAGGAAAACAGATTATAACTGGAGGAAGGGTGGGTGGCGGCCTTTCCAAAGTGGTGCAGTACTTCCGGCGTGACTGTGGTATGGGTAGTGGCAGAGGCTCTGCCCCTTTGACCCCTCTGCCAGAGGGAGGTGATGCAAAAACCCCCACTCTGCTGCCCGGAGGGTCCCGGCCGCTCTCTTTCTCCAGGGGCCGAGATGCCACCTGCGTCCAGAGGCTGCCTGGGCTCTGTTTCCTCCGTTGGTCTTTTTGGCTTCAGTCGCTGTGGCTGGAGGCTGAAGCACAGAACCCAACCCTTTCTCCAGGTGGCAGAGAATCAGCAAGAAAGTCCAGAGGCCAAGGCCTTTCCCTGAGGTTGCCTCCTGGCACTGGGATTCAGAGGCTGACTGCCTCTGACTGTCGAGGTTTCCATGGCTGGGAGCCAGTGACGGACCTCTCCTCTTTGAACCTGCCTTATCCCCTCCTGAAACCATCTGTACCGATGGCCGTCAAAGAGTGCAACATTAACTGGCAGCGAATTCCACAACTTAATTTCTGTATTTTCCTCTATTTATACCCCGCCCTCCCTATCAAGGCAGGCTCAGGCCGGCTTATACAGAACGCATAAAAAGTACAATTAAAATCCATCATGAGATCCATCATAGACAATCAAACCATAAACAAGTCAGTTATCCATAAAACCCACTCTCCTAAAGTGCTGGAACAGTATTCAAATAAAGCGCGAGAGCAGAAATGTCAGACTGAACAACACTCCAGAGGTGACAGTCATCACGGTGTTCCCACAAGCTCTGTTGATCTCCTTATTTATACAGTGTGTGGTGGGGGGGGGGGGTCTACAGGTGGTAGGGCCAGGGCACAGGGGGTCTCTCTCTTCTCGGATGTTTTACGCGGCTCCTAGTTGAAAGCCTGATGGAAGAGCTCTATTTTGCAGGCCCTGTGGAATGGTAAAAGGTCTTACAGGGCCCTGATCTCTTCCGGGAGCTCATTCCACCAGTGCAGAGCCACTACTAGATGGCCCTGGCTGTAGCCAGCCTGGCGTCTTTGGGACCTGGGAGGGCCAGCCAGTTTTGGGCCCCTGAACGCAGTGCTCTCTGGGGAACAGGGTCCCTTAGGTACGCCAGACCCTGACCATAAAGGGCTTTAAAGGTCAAAAACAGCACCTTGAAGTGAATCAGGTACGCTATTGGCAGCCAGTGCAGTGCCTTCAGCACAAGCTGGATGTGTTCCCACATGGAAAGACCCATCAACAGCTTGGCCACAGCATTTTGCACTAGCTGCAGCTTCCAGGTTTGAGACAAGGGCAGCCCCGTGTAGGGAGCATTACAGTAGTCTAGCCTTGAGGTGACCATCACATGGATCACTACAGCCAGGTTGTCACGATCCAGGAAAGGAGCCAACTGCCGCACCAGCCGCAGATGATAAAAGGCCGACTTGGCAGTGGCTGCTACCTGGGCCTCCATTATTAAAGAGGCATCCAGGAGCACTCCCAAACTCCTCACCTGCAACGCTGGCACCAGCTGCGCCCCATCAAAGGTTGGGAGTGGGATCCCTGTCCTCGGGCCGCCCCGACTCAGGCACAGGACCTCCGTTTTCATCGGATTCAGTTTTAGTCGACTCAGTCTAAGCTAGCCAGAGGGGAGCCAGGCAGTTACGGGCAGGCCGACCTAATGCCTGCTCCAGGTCAATTAGTGCCAACTCATATTCAGGGTGGAACGCTTGGAGGAACCAAGCCAGGAGGGCTGCGGGTGGGGATGGGTTCCCGCTGGCATAATTGCATTGGGAGGGCGTGCAGCGCCTCCATGGCTGTGCTCAGTGTCTCCTGGGCTGAGTCAGCCTTCAGAGGGCCGGCCGCTGGATGGCTCATGTGGCATGCCCTCGTGGAGGGGCGTGGGCTTCCTCTGGCCACCGTGCCTGCTGCCTCCTGAGCTGTGAGGCAGCCTCTGTTGGCCAGCACGCCTTCTGCTTGGCCCCTTCCAGACCAGTCCAGGTGGGGCTGCCTGGCCAGCAGGCAACAGTGAAGTGGGCACCGCAGCCAGGTGTGTTGAGGAGATGCGTCCCCCCCCCCCCCCGACTCCATAGGCCCAGGAGTGTTTCCTCAGCGCAGGCTGTCTGGGCAATCTCATGGACCTCCCGAAGCAGGTCCTGCCCTGGGGGCTGGCTCTTCCTGGGTCGGGACTGGTGTTGGTGCCTGGCTTTGGAAGGCAGGGGGGTGAATACAGCACCCTGTAGTAGGGAGCCTGGAAGAGGCTCTGGAGCCCCGGCCTGCGTCACCTGGGGGCCTTGTCACCTGCAGGCCTCTTGGCCAGTTTGGTGTTGTCAGGAGCGCAGACTCTAATTCGGGAGAACCGGGTCTGATTCCCCACTCTTCCTTCACATGCAGCTGCTGATGTGGCCTTGGGTCAGTCACAAGTTCTCTCAGAGCTGTTCTCTCAGGAGCAGTCCTCAAGAGAGCTCTCTCAGCCCCACCCACTTCACAGGGTGTCTGTCTCTTGTGGGGAGGGGAAGGGACAGGAGTTTGTAAGCCGCTCTGGGTAGTGAAGGGCAGGGTATAAATCCAACCTCTTCTTCTTCTTCTTGGCTGTTTTCTCGCTGGCTGCCCCCTGTGGGAGGGCTTAGTTGGCCAGGATTAGTCGGTGGCCGGCCTCCCTCCGGAGAGGACCGGTCAGGCTTGAAAGGTGAGAGAGGCAGCACTCCGGCTGCCATGTAGGTGAAGGGGGGGCTTGTGGCCTCTTCCCCGACTGGAAGGGGGGCGTCCAGGCACAGGGCTAGGTCCCGGAAACAGCTTCCCCATTGGGGCACCCAGCATGGAGCACACCTGGCCCCAGTAGGAAGGCTCCGGGTGGAGCGGGCAGGCCGTGGAGTCTCCCGCCCCTTCCTGCTTCCCAGCTCACTCTCTCTCCCCCCCACTCTCTCTCCCCTCCCTCTCCCCCCCCCCCATCCCCCAGGCATACCTTTTGGCAGTACCGCCAGGAGCACCCTGGGACCAGAGTAGGCGAGCCCCCTCCGGACGGCCTGCCCGGCTTCAACAGTGGCATCCTGCTGCTGGACTTGGAGGCCATGCGCCGGTCCGAGCTCTACAACAGCCTGCTGGAGCCGGAGGCGGGGCGGCGCTTGGCGGAGAAGTATCATTTCAAGGGTCACCTGGGGGACCAGGACTTCTTCACGCTGGCCGGCATGGAGCACCCAGAATTGTTCCACGTGCTGGACTGCACCTGGAACCGGCAGCTCTGCTCTTGGTGGCGGGACCATGGCTACAACGAGGTCTTCGACCGCTACTTCCAGTGCGACGGCCATGTCAGGATCTACCACGGCAACTGCAACACGCCGATCCCTGCGGAGTAGCTGTGGAGCGGGGTCCGGTTACTCCTGAGCGCAGGCCCCAGTGGTGGGGTCAGTTTGGGGAGGGAGCAGTGTGGCGGCCGCTCTTCTCAACATGTTCCCGTGGCCCTGGCTTGACTCGGCTGGCAGCTGGGACCTGGGTGGGGCTTCTCGCCAGGACTGCCGCAACCGAGGCTGGGTGGGCACTGCTTTGTCTCCCACTGTGGCCTGGGAGCTGCTGCCCTGGAGCCAGAACCAGAGCACTGGGCTGTCTCAGGACACCGGCTGCGAAGGCGTGGGGCTGAGGGGGCGGGGGTGCTGTGCCTTTGGGGCAGCCCCTTTTTGTGTGTGGGGGGGGGTCATCTACATCCATGTTGCTGCTCCCGATCCCTGCCAGTCAAGGCAGCATCACCCCCGTTTAGGCCAGGCCAAAAAAAGGGTTGCTGGTGGGCCAAGAGCATCTCCATGCCAGCCTCTTGGATTCTGGTGACAAACAGGCTCCTTTGTGTGGGCCGGACACTGGCGTAGCGGGCAAGGGTTGGGGAGCAGCAGCCTTCCCTCTGATGGGGGAGGAGGAGGAGGAGGAGGAGGAGGAGAGCGAGCTGTGTCCTCCGCATGGAAGCCCCTCGTGGGTGGAATAAAATCTGTTCCCAGCCAAACGCCTGGCAGTGCCTGGATGTCAGTGGGGGAGGGGGTGCACACAGCAGGGCAAAGACCCACCTAGCTCGGGATTCTGTCCCTCTGGCGACATTCCGGAGTAAGAACATAAGAAAAGCCAGTGTTGGATCAGGCCAGTGGCCCATCCAGTCCAACACTCTGTCACACAGTGGCCAAAAACACCAGGGGCCCTCAGGAGGTCCAGCAGTGGGGCCAGGACACCAGAAGCCCTCCCACTGTTGCCCCCCCCCCCCGTCAAGCACCAAGAAGACAGAGCATCACTGGCCCCAGACTGAGAGTTCCTCTCTGTATCTTGTTGTTAAGAGCCACTGATGGGCCTCTGCTCCATATGTTTATCCAGTTCCCTCTTGAAGCCGTCCATGCTTGTAGCCACTGCCACCACCTCCTGTGGCAGTGAATCCCACGTGTGAATCACTCTTTGGGTGAAGGAGTACTTCAGGAAATCCTGAAGGCTGCCTCGTGACCTGCCTTGGGGGACCAGCCCTTGCCGGCCAGCTCTAGGTCAGCCTCCAGGTGCAGGGGTTTGGGGAAGACCTCTGCTGGTCCTGAGTGAAATATCTTGGGGCTGGATGACCCCACAGGGGGACTGGGCAAAGGGAGGGTGAAGGGTTGATTCTTTGTCCCCCAAAGGTGGGTTTGAAAGTGGCTTGTACGTGACCAGGTCATCCTTTGGCACAGGGGTCTTTCTATTGCTGCTTTGGGGGGATCTCCCCTCAATCAGAGAAGCATTTATAATCCTCCCTGAGGGGGGTTGTCACTGATTTTACCCCAGCAACATTTAACCCCGATGGCTGCCGTCCACGTCAGGTGCTGAGAGCAGGGATGGGCACAAACTGGGGAAATGCCGTTGGGTTGGGTCCGTGGTGCTGTCTGGTGTGGTCCTTTTCAAGGGACTGCACAAGGCAGCCCGAAACAGCTGAGCAGTGTGGAATGCCTCGCCACTGCATAGCTGTTTTTCAAGCTGTCTTCTGTAGGCCCTTTAAAGTTTAAAGGGTCTGCACAAGGCAGCCCGAAACAGCTGAGCGGCAGAGAGTGCCTTCCCACTGCTCAACTGCTTTTGCAGGGGACAGAAGGCAGGGGTGGTGGAGGGACCCGGAGTCCCCTTAGGCCCCAACTTTCTGCTCCAGCCACAGACTGCTTTAAAGGTTCATGGAACTTGGCAGGAGACCCGTCACAAACTTCTGTTCATGAACCATGACCGGGGCAGTGCTTGTGATGCATTTTGCTCCGTGGTTCAGTTTGTGCTCATCCCTAGTGGAGAGTAATCAGAAAAACCTGTCTCGTTTCCAGTGCTTCCAGCGTAGAAACCTCCCCAGGTTTGGCATCCCTGTTGTATTGGACCGGAGAGATTTTACTGGGAGAGAATTAGACTAAGTCATTCCAGGGATCAGCCCAGTTAACCTCACCCAGGCGTTGGCGGACTCCAGGCACTCTTGGGAAAGGTGCTGGACAAGATCTGGCCCACACGGTGGGGGGCAGAGTAGTCCTGGCTGCCTTCTGTCAACTGATACAGATGCTGTGTGACCCAGGAAATGCCCAGGCCAAGTGAAAGGAAGCCAGCCAGGTGGCGGGAGGAGGGGGCTGAGGAACAGCTCTCCCCAGTGGTGTGGGCAAATTAGCACTTGGGGCCCTTACTGGGTCCCCCATCCCATCACTGCAGCTCCTTCAGTCTGGGGGCCACTCTGAGGGCTCTGCTTCCGCTTCCCTAGGCTCAGGTGCCTCCGTCAAATCATTTCTCCGAGGCATTTCTGCTGGCAGCCTGGCTTTGCCTGGGAGCCCCAACGGCTGGTGGTGCCTTTCCGCAAGCACTGGTGCGCACACACCACTGCCAGACACAGCCAAATGTGCCCCTGGGTTTCTGGTGCCAGTTTTGCAAGAATCCTGGGGGGGGGGGCACCCTCAGGTTCAGCATCTCCGCAGTTTTAATGTTTCTGGAGAGATGGGTCTGTGGTGCCCTGGGCCAGGAGTGATGCCCAGCTGAGCACTGGAGAGGGGAAGCATTTTCCCCTTCAAAAAGGACGGGTGCGTCAAAAGTAGGAATGTGTATTTGGTTCATTCCAACCGAATGCACCCCCGAAAATGGCCCATTTGGCCCCCATTTGGGCAACCGCGGGCCAAATAAAATTATCTGATCTGATTTGGCCTGCTGCCGAATTGCCGCTGAAATCCAACAGCAGTTCGGTGGCTGCCCAAAAAGTGGCTGGAGGGGAGGAGGTTTGAGGGAGAGGCTCCAAACTCACAGGGTAGCTGCTGGAGCCTCTCCCCCAAACACCCACCAAGTTTCAAGAAGACTGGACCAGGGGGTCCAATTCTACAGGCCCCCAAACAAGTTGCCCCAATTCCCTCCATTGTTCTCTCTGGTAGGAAAAAAAGTAACATTTCGAGTAATACAACCGGCAAGGGAAGGAGGGAGCTTCAGGGCAGGACCACCGTGGAGTTTCCTGTCACTTGCGTTTGTCTTGGGACCAGGCGCTCTCACCGGCCGGGGAGAAGGGCTGCCGTGCTGCAAAACGCCACCAGGAGGCGTGAATGCCGCTCAGACGAGAGGTGTGGGGTTATTCTCCTGGAAGCCGAAAGGGCACACAGCCCCAGTCCCCTC
The DNA here is from genome assembly GCA_029233225.1 of Lepidodactylus listeri. Classification (NCBI taxonomy): domain Eukaryota; kingdom Metazoa; phylum Chordata; class Lepidosauria; order Squamata; family Gekkonidae; genus Lepidodactylus; species Lepidodactylus listeri. The sequence goes on from JARCFY010000005.1 coordinate 468,853, forward strand.
CCCATCAGTCATGCTGGCTGCATCAAGGCCAAAACAAGGAATCCCCGTTTCCCAAGCAAACACAGACCTTGGGCGGATGTCGATATTGCCTAGTCTTTATAGATGCTTTCTGGAGATGCACCGGTGCTTGTCCGCTTGGTGAGATGTCACAAATGCCTGAGAAACCCAAGGAGTACGTGGCTACTGTGAGCAGCAGATCCAGGAGGAAGCTCCAGGTGCTGAGCGCCCACAGTGGCAGTGAACACGTAGCAAGAGCCGCCCGACAGTTCCTCCGGGAGCCAGGTACGGAGCGCCAGACCACAGGGCCCTTGTGCTCCAGGACAGAGTGGCCTGGCTGAGAGCAAGAACCGGGATACGGCAAAAAGGCCGCCCTGACAAAACAGCCTGTAAAAAAAAGCACAAAAGGGGGGGGGGGAACAGCTCTCCCCCACACCCCAGCAATGACAGAGGCAGTGAAGGCTGTGACCTTGCAGCGAGACAGAAACTGGCGTCTTGTGGCCTTTTCATCGCCTCGTTTTATTGGTGGCCTCATGCAAGAAAGACAGACCGGAAGAAGCACACTCCAGGTCGGAAGAAAACAGTTACGAGGGAATAGGGCTTGAAATGTTTTGCCAGCAGCTGCAGTAGATGCTGCTCATCAGGCTTCCAGCTTTTTGGTTTGCGGCTGGCTTTCAGGATGGCTCTCAGTTCTCCTGTAATTTTCTCATCTGTTTGTTCCTTGCAGGGAGTCTCTTGCCTCTTGGGATGTCTCTATATATTCTGTGTAATTGCGTATGTTTTCTCAACAGACTTTTCGTACATTTTTTCATGGTTTGTGGGCAGTTGTTTTTTTTTCCTTTTGTGCCTTTGTAGGTTGAAAGCAAGAACCAGCAGGCCCGATGTGAATGGTTAGGAGCACACAGCATGAGGCACGCCTTCATGGCGGACACTGGGGCAAGGCGGTCGCGATGGCTCTGGACTCACCAAACAGGCAGCCCTGTGGACCCCGGCCCAGGGGTCAGCCGAGCCGGAGCACCCGAGAAAGAGGGCTTGGCTTCAAGAGAGAAAAGACCAAAGCTGGACGACACGGCCACAGAAGGCCAGATGGGAGGGAGGCTCTTCCGCTTCAGAGTGATTGGCCCCCAAAGGAAGGGCATTGGCATCGGGAGAACCCTTCGGCTTGACGGAAGCGAGAATCGTCTGTGTGCAGACGGGGATTGTGGGAAGGTGAAGGAAGCACCCAGCTGATGCCGCCCTCCTGTCTCAAGCGGCTAGAGACAGGAGAAGCCAGGTTCCAACGGGGTGATGGTGGGCCTGCCAGAGCCCAGAGAGCCACTCACAGCGCTCAGAGCAGAAGAAGCAGCCGCAGAGGTCAAGCAAGGCCCATCGTCCTGGCTGGCCAGAGGCATCCCAGCCAGGTGGCTTTCCTACCTCGCAAAAAGAGAAGCGGAAAGAGAAGAAGAAGCCAGAATGCCTGCAGCACAGGGGCAGGGGTGGCGGAAAGCTGCTCAGGGACACTGGCACGACTGCCTTCAAGAAAGAAGGCTGCGGGATGGATATCAGTGGGTCTTCCCAGAAGTACAGGCAGGAGAACTGTAATGAGACCTTGGGCCCTGCAGAGAAGGACACCCCCCCAAAAGGGTGGTTTTGACTGTTGTGGCAGCCAGGAAGATGCAGGGCAAGCACCAAGACGTGAAGAGTGCCAGTTTGGTGTAGTGGTTAAGTGCGCGGACTCTGATCTGGGAGAGCCGGGTTTGATTCCCCACTCCTCCACTTGCACCTGGCTGGATGGCCTTGGGCAAGCCATAGCTCTGTACCAGCTGTTCTCTCAAGGACTGCTTGAGAAAGAGTTCTCTCAGCCCCACCTACCTCACAGGGTGTCTGCTGTGGGGAGGGGAAGGGAAAGGAGTTTGTAAGCCGCTCTGAGACTCCTTCAGGTAGTGAAGGGTGGGGCATAAATCCAATCTCTTCTCTTCTCCTTCAAGGAGAAGGGGAGGGAAAAGCATCCATGGGCCAGCCTTCTGGGTTCGTGAAAGTCAGTGGGCAAGGGTTTGGTAGGCAGGCCTTGGAACAGCATCTGTGGCCAGAAGGAAGCAGCAAGAGCATGGGAAAAGGCTGAATCAAGAAGCCCCCCCCCACCCCCACCCTGGTGTAAGGCACAGCTGCCCTTACTCGTACACCAGAGAGAGAGATGGTAGGGGGTGGACAGACAGCCTGACCTATGTGGGTAGCCTGATCCTGGCCCAGGAACACCCAGGTGATGGCCACAAAGTCGTGTGTCACCTGGGTCAACAGACAGAGCTCCAGCAACTGGGAAATGTCCTGCGGAACCTCCGGATCCAGACAGAAAGGGAGGGAGGTGGGACTTTGTCTCTGCGAAAGGACGTTTGGAAGCCGAAGCCTGGAAGGTACTTGGGAGGCACCAGCTCCCATGGAAGCCTGCTCCGTGAGGCAAGGGGCAAACCGTTGGCCCTCTGCGCAGCCGCGCAGCCATGATCACGAAGCAGCAGGTGTCTGAGCGCAACTACCAGAGCAGGCAGAGCTGCAGCCATGGGGATGCTGTGCAGACAAGAGACCTCACTGGGTCAAGCTGGAATTGCCAGCAACCCGAGGTTAGCAGGAGCGTGGCTGTGGACCGGGTGGGGGACAGTGCCAGCAGAAGATCCTTTGGCGGACACTTGTGTTTCTGTGGAGGAGGAGGAGGACCTCTTTGCAGGTGGCGCCAAAAGCCAGCCGCAGCTGCTGTCTCTGCTGAAGCAGAATGCGCCTCGCCTGCCAGGATGTCCCGCAGTCCGGTGGCTGCCCCCGCTCATGGAAGGAGATCGAGGAACAGCGGAGCCCCTGCCCAGGTGAGCAGAGTTCCACCCAGCGCCCCCCCCCCCCCCGACGGAGAAAGTTGGTGCACACACCAAGGGGGACTGATGTGCTGCCCCACTCCATGCAAGGCATGCAAGAAGAAAAGTGAGAGCTGATGTATTGCCCCACCGAAGAAGTGACAGCTGAAGCTCCCCCCAAGGTCTGCTTCCAGGCCCTCCTAGAGAAGAGGACTCTTGTGGACTTGTGCACCCGACATTGAGGTGGGGGTCTGGAAGCAAAGGGCTGTGGGATCTCCTCTGGATCCTTCTCTGGACTTTCCCTTCTTGGCTCTGCTCCTCTCTCTTTGTTCCGAGAGACTCCCTTCCCTTCCCTTCCCTTCCTTCCAGCTGCTCCCCCCCCCCACACACACACACCTCCAGGAGTGCCCTGTGAAGCTCTCTTGCTGGCCTTGAGCTAGTTAGTGGGTGGCTGTGTGACTGGACACTAGCAACATTCAGAACCACTTTGCATGGGACCACCCACCCACCCACCCAGACTGTCATCGGACTTAACTCCGTGTCTCCTGTGGAGCACCCTCCTTCCTCCTTTGCCACGATTTTTTGTAACCATCCAGCTGGAATGAATGCATCCAGCCAAGTTAAGTAACATAAAATAAGGAAAAGTTCTGGAGAACTCGAAAGCGCACACATTTATTATTATTATTATTATTATTATTATTATTATTATTATTACAAAGTTTGAGTCCAGTGGCACTGTTGAGACCGAACAAGTTTTATTCAAGGCCCGTGGGCTTCTGCGTGCACGCAGACCTCCTCAGGCATTAGTAGTAGTGGTAGTATTTGTGTGACTAGTAATTTAAAAGTCTTCCCTTCTCACTCTGACTCAGTGTGGATTATAGGGTATAAATCAGTGCAGTCAGGTGGCGCAAGACGATCCGTGAACAATGCAATTGGATTAGGATTACAGAACTGGAGACCAACGCGAAGGGCGCACAAAGGCAAGGAACGCCACAAGCACTCAAGAAAGGGGACTGCCAGGCCGAGGACATCAGGTCGGAGGGAGAAGGTGGGAGCGTACAGTAGTCCATCTGGCAGCAGACCATGAAGCTATCCCCTCATACGAAACCCCCTCCTGGACTGTGCCGTTACACTCCCGTCCTAATTAGAAGGAATTAAAATGTGGGATTCGCTGTCAGGGGATGTTGTGATGGCTACAGGCATAGACAGCTTGGAAAGGGGACTGGATAGATTCGTAGAGGATAAGTTCCAGAGGCACACAGCTGGCTCCTGCTAACGGTGGGGGGGGGGACCTCCCTACACACAGGCGGTCAGCCCCTGCATCCCCGTGCTGGGCAGAAGAGTCTTGGCCGGCCCTTCTCCTCCTCCTGCCCTGGCTCTGGTTCTCTCAAAGGACTCGGTCACCAGATGCTCAGCAACATGTCAGCCCAGCCTGTGTGTCCGTGTAATTCCCTCCAGGAGCCCACGGACAGGTCCCCAGGGAAGGTCACTAATGAGGATGATGACGACGACACCAAATTTTATCCTGAATTCCAGCTAAATATTGGTTGCAGAGGAATCAGAATATAATTAATGCTCCTTGGGTATCAGTTGAGCTGGGTTGCCATCTCCAGGCTGGGAAGTTCCTGGAGATCTGGGGAGGGGAGAGAGTTCACTGGGGTACAACATCATAGAGTCCACCCTCCAAAGCAGCCAGTTTCTCCAGAGGGAGATCCGTTGTAATTCCAGGAGCTCTCCAGCTGGAGGTTGGCAACCCAGTATGAAGGACCAGGGTGCGAATGCTGCTTCCCCTCCATGAGTTGGCATCTAGCAGCTGGAGGTGAGGGCCGGGCCTGCCCGTCATTCCAATCCATGTGCCAGTGGTGCCCAGCGCATGGGTGTGCACCGTGTCCTGTTTCTCATTCTTGGACCATGCGCAACCGCCTGGTTGCACCCATCTTCTGGGAAATATCCCCGACCTGAATGACCGAAAGGCAGGCTCTTTTCCCAACCAGAAGGCAGACGAGAAGACATTGCGAGCGCAGCCAAAGGAAGGATGGGTCTCCTGGCCTGTAGTCTAACGGCCGGCAGAGGCAGCGGCCAGGCCGCAGGGAAGAGACAGGTTTGCCTGTTGCAACAGAGAGGGTGAGGAGAGGGCAGGAAACGGAGCCGTTGGGTCCTTCCTGGCATCTCTAGCTGAAGCACCCGTGGCCAGCCACAGCGCGGGAAAGGAAGCCCCCCTCCGTTGCCCTAGCTAGCCCCACAGCGGCTTGGCTTGTCCAGCTCTGTTGCCAAGAGAGTCCCGGCTGTTGAGCTGGAAGCACCAAGAGAGAAGGATGGGAGGGATCGGAGGGAGAGACACTGAACTGGACAGAATCAGCAGTGCCACTCCGCGTGGCCAACCTCCAGGAGGGCCTGCAGCTGTCCTGGGATTCCAGACTCTTGCCACAAGTGGCCCCGGAAGAAATGGCAGGTTTTGCGGGGGGAGGGGGGGTTGTTGTCAACTCTATGGCATCCCCTCCCCTCTGTGCTCCCTCCCCCTCCCGACTCCCTTTCCCAGGCCCCACCCCCAAGTTTCCAGAAGTTTCCCATCCCAGAATTGGCAACTCCAGTACTGGGACTGCCCAGAAACAACAGTGAGAGTGCCGAGGCCGAGGGAAATCGGGACACTTTGCATTCTGTGCAGGGACTCCCTGCCCACTAGGCCATGCTGCCCTAAAACGTGGGCATCTCGATCCTGTTGTTGCCCTATGGGTGGCTGCTGCTGAATGGAAGTGAGGGCAAGAAGGCCCACCCTGCAGCTGCGTGAGGGGGAAGGAAGGCTGAGGCTGGACTACTGCAGTGCTATGCATGTGGGCAGCCCTATGAGACAACAACCCATAAACTTCTGTGAGTTCAGGACATGGCAGCCTGCCATTGGACTGAGATGAAGCACTTGGTCATTTATCAAACCGTTCCTACAAAAGGCCTCTCCGATTAATTTATCACCCTCGCTCTTTGCTCCTTCTTTCCTTGCGCAGCCCGATGGCAGCGGCCTGGGAGAGTCGAAAGGGCACCCTCCCCGGCAGGGTTCAAGGGGGAACAAATGGGACTCTTGTGTCCATTCTGGTCCTCAGCCAAGCCAAACTCCCCCCCCAACCCCCCCCCTTTCATCTTTTCCAGCAGATTTGCGGAATGGCCGCAGAATACTTGAAACTGCACCTTGGATTGTGCAGCATGAAGAGGGCCTTGTATGGAACCTCAGTGGGGCAGAGCCTGAAAGTTCTCCTCGGATGCAAGAGTACTTATCAGCTGCAAGGGAATCAACCCGTGGGAACGGGGACTCCATCGGTCTCTGGCACATTCCTGCCTGGGCTGCTTCAGGCATCGGAACGCCCCCCACCCCCTGGGAACTTCTATTGGTGCCATTAATATTAGCCTGATTGGCCTCACTTCCCCTTTCCCATGGGCTGGCTGGCCCAGGAGGTTCTGCCCGGCTGGGGGGGGGGGGGCAAGGGTGCCACTGCCCGGCTCAGTGCCTTTGCACACGGAAGGTCTTGGGTCCTGTCTCTCACCCGGGGGTCTGGGCAGGGCCTTCCTCCATGGGGCGGCCCGGAAGCGCTGCTGCTGCTGCCGCCTGCCTGCATGGGCCATGCTGAGCCCCATGGCTGGGAGGGTCAGCTCGGTCTTTGGCCGCTCCCTGTGTCCATTTCCCGGAGGGCAGACAACAGCCTGGCCCTGTCCTTTCCCATAGTGACACGGAGCAAGCATCGTTTTAGTATCATTTTATTCAAATGTTTATAGCCTTCCTTTTGCTTGCAGGCAGCTGACAATGAGAGTTCGTTCGTCCTGGTCCTTCATGTTCATTCATGCTTACACCAACTACAACCCTGGGCTGGGCGAGAGATCCCAAACTCTGGCATTTCCCTCTGCCCCTCCACAGCTCCCCACACAGGGGCGCCGGCCCTTGCACCTGGGGGCGTCTGGCTCCCGCAGCCCCGGCCGGCCGGTGGGGCCCCAGGGCTCTGGCTGGGACTTAGGTGGGCCAGGGCTGGGGCAGGAAGGACACCCCAGAGGGAAGGCTAGTGAGGGAGCTGCAGCTGTGGGGGGTGGGTGGGGGGACAAAGCAGGGCAGACAAGCCCCCCCCCCATCACTCCTCTGCACAGCTGGGCCTGGCGGGGGCTGGAGGACCAGAGCGCCCCCCCCCCCGGTCAACCCCAGCTTCAAGCCTCCGTGCAGCCGGGCCTCTTGCTTCCAGCCTTCCTGGCCTGGTGCCCTCGCCAGGGCAGAGGTTCCAGATGTCAGCCTGCTGCCCCTGAAAGCCAAACCCCAAGGAGGCCCTCTGGCAGGAGCCCCCCTGCTGGCTCCCAGTTGCAGCTCCCCCACCCCACCCCCGCCAGGCTCCTCTTCCCTTGGCCAGTGCGGAGCTTCCCCCCTCCCCCCCCCCACCTTGTGGCTGCTGGGCTGGGTGGGGGCAGCTCCTGTGGCAGGATCCTTCTGACCTCAAGTGAGCATGCGGGGAGGGCAGACTGGAAAGATCCGGCCCCGTGACTAGGGGCCAGCCTGCCCTCAGCCTTGCCTGCCTCACGGGGTTGTTGGGCAAATGAAGGAGGAGAGAGCGGAGAGGCCGGAGTGCTGTCCAGGGCTCCTTGGTGGAAGGGGGAGAGCTGCCGAGAAGGACTGCAGGGACTCTCCGACTGCCCGTCCTCCCCCCAGGATCGGCCTGGCAGATGTGGGGTCCCCCTTGGAATCCCTCTCGATGTCCCCAGACCGGCAGAGCTTGGCAGTTTGAAGGTGCCCGGGATCTTGGGCACGGGAGAGCTGGTGTTCAGAGCATGGGGTGACCCCCCCCCACAGGTAGCTGCACTCCCCCCCCCCCAGGCTCCTGCTGGGCCCCAGCTTCCTGAGCCAATTGAAGGGAACACACAAGGAGAGCTGAAAAACGGGTAGCCTAGACGCCTGGCCTCCTTCCCCCAAGCTCCAAGCCCTTCTGACCTGGCAAGGGGGCAGGACGGAGACGGGCCCATGGGTAGCAGGCAGGGGGGAGGGCAGTATCTGACGCACAGGTGCTTATTGTCAGGGGTCATTCCCTAGGGGGAAAGGATGCCAGGATCCCTGCACAGGTGAGGCGAAGAGGAGGCCACCACCGAGAGGATCCTGCTGCTGGGGGGGGGGGGAGGAAAAGTCATTTCCTGGAGACCGGAGAAGAAGCTGCAGGGAGAGAAATCCCCTGGGGGGAGCCCTGGAGGGACTGAAAGGGTTGATCCCTAGAGAGATCCACTTCAGAAATCCAAATAGCCACCTCACATATAAAAGCTGTGATGACAACTGAGCCCTGAAAACTTGGATTGCTGCAGGAACAAATGGACACCCTGGGAGAAAAGAGAGAGAAAACAAACTGCCTCCCGCCACCCCCGCCCCAGGAGCCAGCTGGCCGGCCCCAGAGAGAGAGCGGGAAGCCCCATGAAGAGACTGGGATGCCCAGCGCTCAAGTGCCTGATGGTTCAGCTTCCAAGAGGACGACTTAATCCAAGCAGGATATCAGGAGAAAGCCGTAACTTTAGATTTTTTGCAATCCATGAGCAAACCGTCACCATTACAGTGATCCTGGAATGCCTTCAGCAGCAGCCGACACGGACCCACCCGGGAGCCGGATTAGAGAGGGGAGAACATCCTCCGCCTAAAAGAAGATCCCGGGATCAGGCGGGGCTCCAGTGTGTGTGTGTGGGGGGGGGGTTTGCCACTAAGGGCGCCCCAAGCAAGGTCCTGGATACAGAGGATGAATAGGAGGGGACCAATTGGGGGGGGGGGCTCTGCTTCACCCCCCTCTCACAAAGGGATGGTCTTTGTCAAGTGACTCCCTCTTTCCTGTCCCACTATCTTGTTTAGCCTTTTTTTGGTGGGGGGTTGTTGGGGGGAGACCACAGGCACAGCCTCAGCCAGGCCTTCTTGGAGCAGGACTTGTCTGGTGGGGAAAGAGGGGCGAGGCCTGGAGGGTTCCGGTTCACATGTTCCTTCTTCAGCTTTGTCTGCCTTGGGGTGGGAGCAGGTCCCGTGAACTCCCCCAGGTGCCCGCAGTCAACCCACTTGGCAGATCACAAGCTGACCTCTCCCCCCCCTCCCCATTTGAAGTATGCCTCCCCTCTCTCTACCACAACCTGCAAGGTGCTTTCCCATCTAAAAAGATAAAGCGGCAGACGTAAGCAAACTAATAAAACACCAAAGATAAGACAGCGACCCCAAAGAGCACCTGATTCAAACTGGGCATGATCTCTGGTGTCCTAAAACCAGAATTACATTTGCCTCAAAAGCCACAATTCAATTCAAGACAAAAACATCAGGGTGGGAGAAGAGAACCCAGCCAGAAGGAACCTAGAACACAGCCCCCCTCTTGCTCCAGAGGGCTTTCCCACCCTCTCTTGAGGCTAGCAGTGAGATCTCAGGGGATCATCTGGAATTGCTCGGTTTGTCTACAGCTGCCAAACCCCCCCCAACCCCCCCCCCCCCCGCTCATTTTGGGATGACACAACAGGAAGCCAGGCTGGGATAACAATGCCACAGAATCAGAAGCGGTGGGAAAAGGCCTGTTTGCAGGAACTCCAGAGCTGAAAGGAATGCCTATCACAGAGAGGTCCCTGCACTCCAGCCGCTGTGTGATATGTCCCGCCGACTGGGGGTGGATATGTCACTGCAGCCCACTGGAGCTGAGCAGCAGAGGGCCCTGGGCACACGACAGACCCATGGCTGGCCCCACACAGGACCTGTCTGCACACCAGCCAATGACTTAATGACGCCCCCACCCAGCCACCCGCCCCTGGCTTCTGATGCCTGGAAGACCGAAGGGCAGTTGGAGAGGTTCTTGTCTGACATTTCTGGACGGCTGGAAGCAGGAGGGGTCTTCAGCTGAGACCACAGAGGCAGCCATGGCTGAACTGGGCAGCTCTCCCTTGTCATCTTTAGCCTCTGGCTGGCCAGTTCGAAACTAGGAAACAAGGGGGGGGGGTCTTGGTGGCATTCTCCCACAAAATGAGGGGAGAGGGTTTTTTTTAAAGGAAATGGCTGCATCCATGGAGACTCTACCCAGACGTTGGGCAGCCTCTAGACCCACAGGGATGGATGGCCTCCCTCCAGCCAAGGCAGAGTTTCAGAGATGCCTGGGGCCGGGCACGCCACGTGTGGGGCACTGTTCAGGCCACTGCTTGGGGGGCATTGGAGGAAGCGTGCCTTGCACACGGAAGCTCCTTATAAAGTACTGAGTCCAGAGACGCCTTGCAGTGAAATCAGCTCATAAGTTTATTGATGGTACAATTCCAGGCTGCTGAATGGGGCTGGGGGGGGGGGGGGGTCTGCTTAAATACACGTCTAAACTGCACACACACCCCTTTCCCAAACTCCCTAATAGGATTACTCACTGACAGGATTACCCTGATAAGATTACGCCCAAACTCCCTGATAGGACTAGTCATGAGTTACCTTAACCCATAGGTCCCCTGGTGGCTTGGTCTAATTTACAATCCGGCCGGGCTATTGTCTCCCAAAGCAAAGCTCCGGTAGGCGGCCCGGCCACATGCATTTCTCTGACCGTGTGCGCGGTTGCCATTAGGACACAACAAGTGGGTTCCCAGTTCCCCAGCCTCCTGCCCACCCCCACCCCCAGCAAGGAGCGGCTTCTCTGAGTGAGCGCCTGTTGAGGCTCCGGAGGTCCCCAGCAGAGACCCTCAGCCAGCCTCAACCCTTTCCGCAGCCAGGGGCCTCTTCGAATGCTGCGGCTGCTGGCCCCTCCCCCCTCTCCAGGCAGGAAGCCTCATGGCAGGAACATTGTTTGTTCCCCAAGGGAGATGACCCCCCCCCCCCCGCCCTCAGTTCGAGGAGCTGCCCAGTCCGGAAGAAGTCCAGGAAACACCTCCGTGTCTCTGGCCAGCTCTTGTTTCCCTTGATCTGCTGCCTGAGTCGGCCGGCTGCTTTCTTTCAGTACCTCTCCTGCCTTCTGGACCTCCTCTGGCCCTTCGCGCTCTCCTAAGCGGCACATCATGATGGCCAAAGTAGCACAAAGGGGCCAACACAAACAAGGCGGAGATCTCTACACAGTCAGTCAGGGGAAGCCCCACTTTGCATGTAGGAAAATGCAGCTTTGTAAATTATGTGAAGGGGGGGCAGAGCCTGATGAGGGCAGCGGGGGCTCCAGGGAAGACAAAGTGTGGGGAGCAGCTGAGAGTCGGGGGGGGGGGATTAGTGTGGGGAGGGTCTGCCTTTCTCACTGAGACTTGAGGGGGGTTACTGAAGAGTACTGGACTCAGGAGACCAGGAAGGGTGAAATCATGAAGCCTTTATTGAGTGATTCAGCATGCCCAGTAGAGGGTCAGAACAAGCATGCTTCCAGGGCTCCAGGGCCCTCATTATATGCTGGCCGGAGCCACACCTCCGGCCGCACCCAAAAGACCTGATAGGGGCTTAACATATGCGCATGTTTGTCATAGGTTCCCTGGAGGAGCCTTTGGCCGCATTGGCTCCCCAGGGAGAACCTAGGTCCCATATTGAGGTCCCGTCAATCAAAACTGAGACCTTAATTTTGTTGGGGGCGTCGGGGGGGGGGGGGGGCAAGTTCATTACCTGCTGTGCCTTGCGGTGGTGGTGGCGGGTTGCTGCTGTCTGGAGGAGTTCGGTGGACTCCTGGTGCGCGGCTTGGGTGCGGCGGTTGGAGCGGGTGCGGCAGGCCCGGGCGATGTGGCCCTTCTTGCCACAGGACCGGCACTCTGCTTCCTGGAAACGGCAGGTCCGGTGGTCATGCTGATCGCCACAGCTAGCGTACGTGGAATGTTTGGAGTGTGGCGTCGCTGAGCGGGAAGCCTTCTCACCCAAGTTGTGGGACCCTTGTCCTGGAGGCCGGCGTTGTACCTGGAGTGTCTCGTCATCCTCAGAAACGTCAGAGTCTGCAGCAGCCTCGGTCTGGTGGGCGGCTGTGGATGTGCCTAGCTTCTCCTGCTGAGAGACCTCAAAGGCGCAAGCCGTGGTTAGCATCTCATCCAGGGTGGCTGTGGAGTTGGCCATCAACTTCCTTTGAAGCTTGGGGTCGCGGACCCCACACAGGAACGCGGAGTATAGCGTGTCCTCTACGGCCACGAACTCACACCCCACCAGGAGATGGCGGAGGGCTGCCAGGTAATTGGAGGCAGACTCACCCTTCTGCTGCAGAAGAACTGGATTGTTTTTGCACTGAAGCTCTGGGGGGAGGTCTGGTTTGGGGGCTGGGAGTTCAGCCCAGGGGGAAGTTGCACCAACACTCTGCAGGGGAGGGGTGCTTTTATAAAAATTAAAATGGCTCTGCCCACACAGGGTAACCAATCCAGTCAGCTTCTTCAATGTCCAGGTGGATTTTAAGATCCCAAGTGACAGCTCCATTGCGGCTGTGGTGGGAGCTTGGCACAAGGAGGTCCTGGAAGTTATCAACATGGTGTCCCCCCCCCCGGACTTCTCCCACCCTCAAGAAGGTGGAATCTGGCAGCTTGGTTTGCTGTGGAGATGGATGGCCTAAAGAGGGCTGGGAGGCGTCTGGGATGGTGTTGGGGGGGGGGGACTTCAACTGAGTGAGACAGAGTGGGCCACGAGAGCTCCCAGTGTGGCGGCGGCGGCAGCAGTGATGGCAAAGGAAGCCCTCTTGGCGGCGGCTGCCAGGGCACCAGCTAGTTCCCCCCCCCCCCCAGCTCCATCACTTAAAATATTTCAGCATTTGTTGACTTCAAGGTCTGAGCTTTTAAAAACCCAGGAAGTGATGATTAGCTGAGATGCTGTGGCTGAGTTTTTTGCTCAGAAAGATCTCCTAAATGCTGGTTACAGTCCAGCTGAGGCGCTAGAAATGGCTCGGGCGACATCTGGTCTGTTTATGGGTCATTTTGATCCAGTTACCTTGAGGGATGCTGACAGGATCCCGGGGTCTGTGAAGGCCCCCACTCGCGCTCCAGATCCTTGCCCACCCTGGTTATGGCGAGCGAACGAAGACCACAGCCCTGGGACCGCGATGTCCACCATGAAATCAGTTGCTGACTCAGAGCATCTGTTGCTGGCCACTACAGCAGGTGGTGATCCATCTCCACTTAGAAATAAACACTGCTGGAGAACAATTATGTCACCAATTACCTCCTCCCACTCTCTGATCTTTGCTTCCTGGGTGAGGTGATCGAGAGCAGTGACAGAACAACTCCAGGACTTCCCTGATGACGACTCCCTTGCTCTTGACCTCTTTCCACCTGGTTTTAGGCCAGTCTTAGGGAGGCAGGCGGCTCTAGTGGCTTCAGCTGATGATCTCCATTGGGGTGTGGACAAGGGCTGTGTGCCTCTCTGACACCCTGACTGGATCGGTCAGTGGCCTTTGATGCAGAGGACCCAGCCCTGGAGTTGGGGTGTCTGGAGGCAGAAACGGGGGTTGAGCTGGCTGGGCCTTGAACTGGCTGAACCAATTCCTTACGTTGCTTTTGGAGACCAGCTGCCCTCCGTGTGGGATCAGTCTTGTGGGATTCCTCAGGTCTCAGTCACATCCCCCATGCCATTCAGTCCCTCTCCCCCAACCAAGGCCTTCAGAGGAATCCCCAGGGGTTTTGGATCTGGCTGCTATCAGTGTGCTGAGGAGACCCAGCTCTGCCTTCCCTGATCCAAACGGCTGGGGATTCTGCAGAGGCCCGGAGCCAGCACCCGCCTGCCCTGGAGGAAAGGGCAACGGGGAGTGAAGGTCGCGGGTGGCCGGCACCTTGAGCTGAACTCGGAAGGCCAGTCTGGAGGCTGAGGTCTTGAGGGACACCGGGCGCCTCCCTTTCAGCAAGGTCCCGCCGAGGCTTGCCAACTCATTTAACTTTGTTTATTTATTGATTGTTGAGATTTCTATCCTGCCCTCCCCTGCAAGTGCACTTAGGGTGGGTCACAAGGGGGTGAGCAGCCAAAATACACAATACAGACACTTTAAAAATGATAAAACCCATAACACCGTACACGCTAGTGAGCAAATGAACAAGCTCCATGGTGTATGCTATGAATGTGCCAAAGGGGCCCAGGGGCTCTGCTGGATCCAGCACTGCTGCTGGAGAAGCACGTTGATGCAGCTGCTCCTCTGCAACCATCTTCACTTGTGTGGACAAAAACTTCTGAAGAGGGGCAGCTGCCCATCCGTGCGCACTCCCTGTGGTGGATGCCACCCTGGGGAAGGGAGAAGTGGCCAGCCTGAGGAGGTCAGGGGAGCGGCCTCCACTTCTTTCCACCTGCAGGGCCAAATGCAGGGCCCGCAGGAGGGCGTTCTGTACAGGGGTTCGACCTGTAGTAGAACAGAACAGAACAGTCCCGGGTCAGGAAGGGAAGAGAGAACTGGAGTCTGCTGGGGGGGGGGGGGATTGCTCCGGGCATCGCTTTGCTGGTACTGGATTGTTTCCCACCTTTGTCATCCCACTCTAGTTTTCTCAGGCAGTTCATGGTTCATGTCGGCTAACGCAATCCCAGTCCAAGGGCATCGCTCATTGGATGTCTTCTCTTGCATGCCTACGTTTGTTTTTTATTCCGTAATCTGCCTCGGGTCCCAGTGAGAAAAGTTGGCTACAAATAAACAAACCGGCGCTTCCTTCTCCCATCAATGCGTCCATTTTTTAAAAGTTATAAGACATTGTGCAGATTCAACTCCAGCACCCGGTGATTCCCCAGGATTTAGAGGCAGTGCGTAAACCACCCCCGCCCGCTTCAGAAAAGGCCTTGAGACCCTGGATCGTGTGTTGTGCGGTCCTAAGAGGTTGAAGCAGGCTGCCCACAGAAGGGACATCAGCCTCAGGAGGCCACCTGGAGACCAAGGTGAGTGAGTGGCCGCAGTGGGATGCAGGAATTACAATGCTGAGAGAGGAAAGGGGAGGCCGGATTCTGGGACGGAAGGAAAGAGGAGTGCCCCAGCCAGACCCCTTGTCCAGCAGCCTCACGGACCTTCCCTGCAGCTGTGGGGAGATGGATGCTTTTTGGTGCAAAGGCCAGGAAAGGGACTGAGTGCTGCTGACGCATTTTGGCAGCGTTGACACTGGCCAGAGGAACTGGGCTGGGGGGGAGGCAGTTCCTGTCTAGGAAAGGGAGTGGAAAAACTGACCTGCTGTTGTTGAGTGAAGCCTCTGGAAAAGGAACCACGTGCAATTACATCTGATGGATAAACGGTGCCCCGAGAAAGAGGAGAGTGTGTGTGGTGGGGGTGGGGGGTGGGGTTTGATCCTGCTGCACAGTTCTCAAACTGTGATCCAAGGTGGACACATCAAAGCTGCTTTCTGCACCTGCAAGCTGCATCCAGGCCAGCTCTCCTTGCAAAACCCAGGGGCTTCATCTGCACAGGGGCTCCTGCTCCAGCCCTTCGCCACCAGCAGCTGTGGAGCATGCCTGGCCTGGCCTGGCCTTCCTGTTTTGATCCCAAGCTGTGCTTCCTGGCAGGCGGAAGAGCCATCAGCTGGCCGGGCAGTTGGGGAAAGCTGCTCAGGAAATGCTGCTCCGTCTCCCTGGGGGTGCTGGCAAGAGAGGCTTGCGGGGGGTGGGGGGGGGGGTCGGGAGGGCCAGTCAGAAGCAGCTGCACTGTGGGGGAGACCTGGGGGCGGGGAGCTGGACAGAAGGGGCTCCAGACCCCCTAGGGATGCCAGCCTCCAGGCAGGACCTGGGGCTCCCCCAGAATGACAGCTAGTGAGTGTGGGGCGGTGGTGAAGAGTGGTGGTAGTGGGTGGCCTCTCGCCTGGAGGACTGGGCTCAGTCCCTTCCCTCCCCCTCCCATGGAGCCTGCTGGGTGACCTCGGGTGAAGTCACCCTTCTCGCTGGACTCTCTCTCTGCCCCACCTGCCCCTCATCACAAGGGGGGGGGCCTGTGGTGGGAATGGGAAGGGGGGGCGGGCATGGTAAGCCACTCTGAGACTCCTTAAGGGAGAGAAAAGTGGGGCATCAAAACCAACTCTGCTATTCTTCATTTCCAGACAACAAAGCTGAGCTCCCCTGGAGAAAATGAAGGCTTGGGGGGGGGGGGGGCTGGACTCTGTGGCCCAGGCCAGAGTTTTATGGTAACTCAGCAGGACCCCTCTTCTATAACCCTTTGGAAATGGCACCTGACATGAAGTGAAGCCGAAACAAAAAGGTAGGTTTTATTGAACAGCCCCAGTCGGATCAGAAATAGGGCAGGGGATGATGAGCTCAGGAAACTGTAGTTCTTTGAAAGAACATTAGAATATCTTGAATGGGCAACAGAGCTTCTTTACTGTGAGAGATTGGTCTATCTTGTAGATTCCTTTCAGCAACAATGTGTCTAAAGTCTCAAAGAAAACATCTTAGTTTCCTGGAAGTTAGAACTTTCTTCCTGTATATCAATACTTCCCCTTTGGGGATTATAACTTTTCCTTTCTGTACTCTGGAGGCGTCTAAGACCATTTCCCTTTTTATTTCTCAAACCAGGGGTCCCTTCTGAGCTGAGCCTCCGGATAACTGGGTAAGGGGCGCCCTCCCTTTTCCTGGGAGCAATAACCCCTCTCTGTCTGGCTAGGCTGGCAGTTTCCCACCAACTGCCCCAGCCCCTTCTGGCAAACCTAAACTTCCAGTTCTGGAGACAGTGAACAAACAGAGAATTCAGCACTTAGACGTCGAGTTCTGATTTCTGAACGTTTCCTCCAAATGTGTTGGTGTACAGGAAAGGCTAGGAGTTGTGTCCTTTCACTTCTCAAGTGACTCCACGGGTTTCCCTCAGACAGACTGACACAGACACCCCCCCCTTCCTCCTGATAGGCAACTGCCAGGAGGAGAACTGGCTGACCCCCCCCCCAAGACTCACAAGATCTTATAAAACTCTCCTCAGCTGGGGGGGGGGGGGGGAGAGAAGGCAGCAGCCTGTCCATCAAAGTGCTTTTCAGTGAGGCATTAACCCCTTATCTCCCCGCTCTCTGGGAGTCTGATGGCCTAAGCACCCTGCTTTCGGAGGTCAGTTCCTCACAGCTGCAATATTTTAAGTGCTGAATTTGAGCCCAGTAGCACCTTAAGAGACCAACAAGATTTTTTGGGCATCAGCTTTGGACAAGGCTACCCTCTCAAATAATTTGAACTGTAAGCTTCCTCAAGAAACACTCTGAAGATGCTGCATACAGAATCACAGAGCTGGAGGGGGCAACCTCCTCCAGACTGAGCCTTCCCAAGCCCCTCAAGCGTTTCCTCGCAGGGCTTCTTGGTCTCCAGGCCCCGGATCATGCTCCCCTCTGCACCCGCTCCCTTCTGTCCACATCCTTTTTGAAGGGAGGCCTCCAGAACTTCACACAAGACTCCAGGTGTGGCCTGAGCAATGTGGCATACGGCAGGACTATGACATCTTGCAATCTGGATGTTATTACGCCTCTGTTGATATACCCCAAGACTACTACGTTAGCCTTTTTTGCAGCTGCATCAAACTGGCTGCTCATATTTAGCTTACGGTCCAGCCATACCCCAAGATCTTGTTCACACACACCACTGCCCAGAAGTGTATCCCCCATCTAGTGTGTGTGTTGCTCATTTTTGTTGCTCATTACCCAGATGTAGAACTCGACACTTATCCTTGTTGAATTGCATCTTGTTCACATCTGCCCACTTTGCCAGCGTGTTCAGATCTCACTGAATTCTCTGTCTTCTGGGGTGTTTGCCTCTCATTAGAATTTGGTGTCATCTCCAGATGTAATGAGTAGTCCCTCCACCAACTTATCCAGATCATTTGTAAAAATGCTGAAAAGTACTGGGCCCTGAACTGAGCCCTGAGGCACCCCACTGGGCACCTCAGATGAAATGTCCTTGGCAACGACGACTCTCTGAGTCCGGTTCTCCAGCCACTTCCCTCTCCACCTCGCTGTCCTACAGTCCAGGCCACAGTCCTCTAGTTTACCCACCAGAACACTATGGGGGGACCCTCCGAAGCTTTACGGAAATCCAGGTAAACAAGGTGGACGGTCCCACGATCCATATACTAAGTATCCTAAAGGAATAAATTGGGCGGGGGGGGGGCACTGGCAGACTTCCCCCAAGCTCACCTTTTGTCCTAGTAGCAAATGTTGCGGGTACTTCAAGCAGAATGTCTAAAAAATCTTCTGGAATAGGCCTATTCTGCATAAAAGTCATCTCTAGAGCCACAAAGGCCTGCGTTGGACAGCCGCTCCAGGAAATGACTGCCAGTCCTCTCCACAGCAAGGCTTCGTTTTATTTCTGGTCAAAAGCTGGCATCTCTCCTAAGAACATTGCTTATTTTCTAAAGTTTCTGTGTAATTTTTCTCCCACCCAGAATGGCCTCTAAGCTGTTTCACAAACAATCCACAAATATAATCAAATCTCTTCCTAAAAGCGCCCTAGAAATGACAACACAAACTGAAAAGCAGCTTAAAAATCAGGTCAGCAGCAGCCAGGCTGGCGGCAGCAGCGGGGGGGGGGGGAGGGGGGGGGAAGCAGACATTTCCCTTCCTTCCCGGAGGGGAGCAGGGCAGGTGTCCCCAGCCTCTGGAAGGCAGCAGAGAAGATATCCCCAGCTGCAGAGCTCCTCCCTTCTCGGGTCCCCCCCACACTGGGTCCCCTCTCAGGAAGTGGGGGGCTTGCAGAAGGGCCCCAGAAGAGGAGCTTGTTCAGAGTGGGGAGGATGCCCCCCCCGCCCCGGCCTCAGCATGCCAGTCGTGGGCAGTTTTGGGCTCCTCCAACACTAGCACTTCGAACTGTGCCCAGCAACTGACTGAGAACGAATGGAGATCCATGGGGATTATTAGGAAAGGGACTGAGAATAAAACAGCCAATGTTATAAAACACCTCTCGGGACCTGTGGGGGGGGGTGGCCCCCTTTGGAATACTGTGTACGGTTCTGGTCCCCGTGTCTCAAAAAAGACATCACAGGGCTGGGGAAAGTCCAGGTCAGCAGCAGCTGAGATGAGGAGGAGGTTGGAGCACCTTCCCTTGGAGGAAAGGCTGAAGAGTCCCTGGGACTTTTCTGTTGAGAAAAGAGATGGCCGGGGTGGGGTGGGGGGGGATGGCAGAGGTTTAAACAGCTGCCCATGCAGTGGAGAGAGAGCGGACAAAGGTAATTGTTTCTCCCTCTTCCAGACAACTCGAATTCAAGGGCATCCAGTGAAGCTGATGGGCAGGACGGACAAAGGAAATAACGTCTTCACTTTGGTGTAATGGTTTGGTGTGGTGGTTAGGAACTACAGTGTGGTGTAGCAGTTGGGAGTGTGGACTCTAATCTGGGAGAAAGGGTTTGATTCCCCACTCCTCCACATGTAGCTGCTGGTGTGACCTTGGGTCAGTCACAAGTTCTCTCGAGAGCAGTCTTTGAAAGAGCTCTCTCAGCCCCACCTACCTCACAGGGTGTAGGGAGAGGAAGGGGAAGGAGATTGTAAGCTGCTCTGAGACTCCCAAGTGAAGGGCGGGGTAGAAATCCAATCTCCTCCTCTTCCTCCTCCTCCTCCTTCTTCTTCTTCTTCTTCTTTCAGCAAGTGATTAAATGCAGAATTCACAGCCAGAGGATGTTGTGATGGCCACAGGAATAAACAGATTTAAAAGGAGGTTAGATGGATTCATGGAGAATCAGTCTATCAGTGGCTACTAGTCATGGTGACTGAGAGAAACACCCATGTTTATTCCTCCCATGTTAAAACACATCTTAAGCTACATCTAGAGGCTGACACCTTTTACTCAATATACTACTCCTGAGGAAGACTGAAGAAATGAGTGTTTAACCGGGTGCTCATTGAGGATGTTGGACTTTTCTTTCAAAATAATTGATATTTATAAGAGTTATTAAATGTTAGTGTCATTTTAAGAGGATGTTAGACTTTTCTTACAAAATAATTGATATTTATAAGAGTGATTAAATGTTATTGTCATTCTATCACAGGGCTTGTTTGTTTGTTTGATATATTTCCTGTAACTGTGATCCCTGCTTTGGTTTATTCAGATTGAATTAGGGATAATGACACATAAATTATTAAAATATTGGATTAATTGAAGGGAGTAAAATAAGTTTAACTGTAAGAATTTAAAATGGCACTAGTAGACAATTCAATAGAGCCTATCTCATTTAAAGACTAATGATAAAGCCATTAAAAAGTGTAGCATTATAGAAGAGTTCAGCTTTTAGAGACCTTGTCAATGTTTTACACCTTTAAGAAAGGGAAATTTAACATGCAGCTGTATGGAATCAATCAGAATACTTTTTAGAGAGTTTAAGTTCCATTTTGAGAGGTGGAGAGCATTTGTAAGTCTGTTTAATAAGAAGGCTTCTAGCCGAGAGAAAAAAGGACTGATGTATGCTTCTACCATGTACAACTAAAGAGCAACTGAGCCAGCAACTTGAGACAGAGAGCTTTGACCAGCCATAAAAAGAAGAAGGCTTTCAGCCAGATATTAAAGAAAGGACTGGTTGCTACTTTCAGAAATAAATGAAATGGCTTGCTCCTATTTAAGTACTTCAAATGGAACTAAAAGTAAGTTAAAGATTAAAAATTATTAATTATTTTAAAAATTGTAACATAACAACATTCCAATCAGCTACATGTCCCTCTTAATTCTAAATAACCATGTTTGTTTTAGGATAATTTGTTGTAAGCTGAAAAGAAGTCAATTTGAAATTGGATCCAGAAGATATAAAGAAAGCTAAAAAGAACTTAAGCTCTAAAAATTTGAAGAAAGTATAATAAAAGCTAAGCTACATCTTAAGCTACATCTAGAGGCTGACACCTTTTACTCAATATACTACTCCTGAGGATAGGGTTGCCAAGTGCCGGCGACTTACCAGCGGAGGGGAGTTGTTCTCCCCCCAGGAGCTCTTCTGGCGCGTGCGCTTTGCGTGCGCGCCACGGCGACGTACTGACGTCACCCGGAGGTGACGTCATTACACGGGGGAAGTCGTCCTCACCGGACAACTTCTGGGGCGGGGTTCCCCCCGCAGGCCGAATGCCAGCCGGCGGATCGGGAACCCCTATAGCGGGGGATCCCCGCCCCCCGGGCTGACTTGGCAGCCTACCTGGGGAAGACTGAAGAAATGAGTGTTTAACCAGGTGCTCATTGAGGATGTTGGACTTTTCTTTCAAAATAATTGATATTTATAAGAGTTATTAAATGTTAGTGTCATTTTAAGAGGATGTTGGACTTTTCTTACAAAATAATTGATATTTATAAGAGTGATTAAATGTTATTGTAATTCTATCACAGGGCTTGTTTGTCTGACTGAGAGAAACACCCATGTTTAGAGGCAGTCAGCCTCTGAATCCCAGTGCCAGGCCCAGGAGCCAACATGAGGGGAAGGCCTCGGCTTCTGTGATTTGTTGTTGGCCCTCCAGAGGAGCTGGTTGGCCACTGTGTGAGACAGGAGGCTGGACTAGAGGGACCCTCACTGGTCTGATCCAGCAGGGCTCTTCTGATGTTTTTATGAAGGCCTCAGCCTCTATGTCCTGTTGTTGGCCCTCCAGAGGAACTGGTTGGCCTCTGTGTGAGACAGGATGCTGGACTGGAAGGACCCTCCCTGGTCTGATCCAGCAGGGCTCTTCTCAGGTTCTTCTCAGGGGAAGGCCTCGGCCTCTCTCCGTTGTTGGCCCTCCAGATGAACTGGTTGGGCACTGTGTGAGATGGGATGTTGGACTAGACCTAGAGGGACCCTCCCTGGTCTGATCCAGCAGGGCTCTTCTTAGGTTCTTCTCAGGGGAAGGCCTCGGCCTCTGTTCCCTGTTGTTGGCCCTCCAGAGGAACTGGTTGAGGCCACTGTGTGAGATAGGAGGCTGGACTAGATGGACCCTCACTGGTATGACCCAGCAGGGCTCTTCTAAGGTCCTCATGATGGATACAGGCATAATGCACGAATGACATTCAGCTCCAGCTCATGATGTGGCTGCCTTCTTCTGAACCAGCCACAGTTGCCAAAGCCTGCTGAAAGCCTTGCGTGGCTAGAATGGAGCATGGATAACTCTGGGAAGGTGTGGCCACGGCCCGTGAACCGAGCAAGGTGAGCAGAAGGCGTTGCAGGTGCTACCGAACCTCCTGCTCAAGGGAAGCTGGATCTTTGTCTTCAGTGCAAGAGTGCAGTCCTGCCCAGGACAGGTGGACTACCCTCTGCTGGGTCTCTTGCCCCGGGTGACAGCCATGGCTCCAGCTTCTCTGCATCTGGCCCCCATTTAGGAGCACCCAGGGCACCCGTTGCCAGACCCGCCGGGGCTTGGCAAAAGAGGAAAAGTGCTCTGGGTGCCCCCAGCGCTTGACTGCTCCACAGGCCGGGTCGGCTTGTTCCGGCAAGGTGGGATATAAATAGAAATAATAAAATATAAACAAACAAACAATAAAAACAGGTGGGGCACTGTTGATGCCACTCTGGAGGGAAATCCTTGCTGTCATCTTTCAGGGGCCAGGGAAAGATGCTAAGTGGGGGCGAGGGGGTCTACAGAAACCCTGGCTGGTCTCTCAGGGCCTCCCCATGGAGGAGGCATGTCACCATTTGGGAAAGGGCTGCGGGAGGGCACCACACAGAGCCCCACCAGGCTGGAACAAAGCAGCTCCTTCCAGCCCAGCCTTCTGTCTCTCACAGTGGGCAAGCACAGGAGGAGGGCAAGCCCCAGGGCACAAGGGCCTCCCCCCCCCACGCTGCCCTTCAGGAGTTCCCTCCAGCAAGAAGAAGAGGAAGAGGAGGGGATTGGATTTATACCCCACTACCTGAAGGAGTCCCAGAGCGGCTTATACTTTCCTTTCCCTTCCCCTCCCCTCCCCACAACAGACACCCTGTATGAGGTAGGTGGGGCTGAGAGAGCTCTTTGGAGGACTGTTCCTGAGATAACAGCTCTGAGAGAACTTGTGGCTGACCCAAGGTTGCACCAGCAGCTGCATGTGGAGGAGGAGGAGGAGTGGGGAATCAAACCTGGTCCTCCCAGACTAGAGCCCATGCTTGTAGCCACTACACCAAAGTGGCCCTCCTCCCTGAATGTCTCCAGCACTGGGGGCTGCCTTGTGCCAGAGCAGACCTGCTGCCCACCAAGGCCAGTCTTGTCTTCTCCGATTGGCAGCCGCTCTCTCGGGTCTCTCAGGGAGAGGTCTCTCTCACCGTCACCCACTACCTAGCCTGCCTGCTCTATAACCATCCTCAAGAGCCTCATGAGTCCCTGACCCTCACCGCGTCTCTTGGGGCAGTGAGCTCCATCTGTGGACTCTGCATTGTGTCGAGAAGCATTTCACGCTGTGCGCCCAGAATCTGCTGCCGAATGGTTTCCCTGGGACTCCAGTCCTCAGGAAGCAGGCACACAGGGAAGGCCTTTTCACAAGAGGGCCGTTGAAAATGGGCGGCCAGCCACAGAGCGTGCAGTCCCCGGAGGGGAGTTGGACAGTCCAGAAGTTCAGGGCATGCAAATGCTGCAGATCGTGTCTTGCTTGCTGGACCAGACCGCCCACGTCTACCCACTCGTGGCTCAGCTGCCCCTCTTTTCAGACCACCCTATGGGCAGGCCCTTGTGCCACAGTGAAGGGACCAGCCTGGAAGGGACCACAGGGCAGAGATGGGGAGCCCCAGCTTTCTGGTCCACATTCAAGGTCGACCCACAATCAGACCATGCCACCAAAAAAAAAACACCTCAGAGCGTTGGTCTCTGATGGGGCAGCTGTGGTGGTGGCCCCCACCTTGAGAGCCAGGTGAGCTGCAGAGTTGAGCTGGAGCCAGACCAGAGGAGGAGGAGGAAAGCAGCAGGGGGCCTCCCGGTCTGCTCTGAGCCTCCCAACATCTTCGAGCTCTTCTGGCCAGTTTGGGGGCTGTGTGGAAATTCGGGCTGGGCCCAGGCCGGTATGTTCCCCATGACAATTGCTGTGCCATGGAAGGCCTCCACCACGGAAGGCCTGGTTTGCCTCCGGGTGGGAGAGTCGGTTGGTCCCCTTCTTCTTTGCATCTGCAGAGGACAAAGGGCCACGTCGTGGGCCACGTGAACGTGCATCTCCTGGGCCCACACTCTCCTCCCGTGATGTGCCTTCCTGCCTGGCTTGGCTTGGCTACTCTGTGCTGCAGCCTGGCCCATGGTGAGCCGGGCCTCCCTGCCTGCCTGCAGCCCCCATCCCCCTCTCCGCCTGCTGCGATTGGGACAGACACACCCGAGCCAGGCCCCAGTGACTCTACAGGGCAGGAAATGCCTTCCGCGACCTGCCCTCATCAGTGCTGCTGCTGTGTCCTCTCTGCAGTTGCCCCGCTGCTCCCCAGGAAGGAAGCTGTGGGCAGCCCTGGCTGCGGGCCTTGGCCGGGATCTCTGGACTCTCTCCAAGCAGCCCCCCTCCCCACCCCACCCCACCCCACCCCCGCAGCCGCAGGTATGAGCCAGGCCAAAGGCACAGCGGCATGAAACACAGGGAGCCTGGTCTTCAGGGCAGCTGCCAGCACGGGAGAGAAGTGGGGTGAAGGGCCGCGCGGGGGGGGGGGCTGAGCAGGAGAGCAGATCCCAGTGGGGGGGGAGTGAGGAGGACCTCCCCAGACTCCACTTGGGACCTTCGGGTCAGTGCTGCTGCTGCTGCTGCTGCTGCTGGGGCTGGGCTGTGGTCGCCCTTTGCAGAGGGCTCCTCTGTGCGGGCCTTCTGTGCAGGCCGGGTCGCTGCTTCAGAGAGACAGCATCTCTTTAACAGCTTGAATCCAGAAGTGTGGGAGTGAGGGGGAATCTCGGCCTCTCTGTCAGTTCTGGGGGGGGGGGGGGGAGAGGCAACGGAACATAAGCAGAACTCTTTAACTCAAAAGCCTGCCAGCATCCTGAGCAATAAGGCAGCAGCCAGACAATGGCGAGATAAATCGTCACTGTGAACTCCAGGGAAAGACTGGCTCTGGCTTGCAGCGACTGGTGGGTGAGCCGAGTCCCTTTTCTCCAGTCCCAAGGCCGGATTCTTCTCATGCAGTTCTCCTGCGGGGAGACAGAGAGAGAGAGCCAGAGAGAGAGAGAGAGAGAGAGAGAGAGCGGGACATCACGGAATCCGTTGGTCTTCAAGGTGCCCGACTGGACTCCAACTTTGTTCTGCGGCTTAAGAACCAAGAGGTGCCAGTCTTCTTCCCCCAGGGCCTGGTCATAGCCAGGAGCCCCTCTAGGGCCCTGCAGCGGGAGAAGATCCGTGAAGCTGCTGTCTCCTGAATCAGACCCTCCTCGAGCCATCTGGGCCAGCGCTGCCTACAGCAGGCAGCTCTCCAGGGTCCCTTGGCAGAAGTCTCTCCCATCCCCGACTGCCTGGTCCTTTTAATTGGAGAGGCTGGGGACTGAACCCAAGTAGAGGGTCTCCTGCTCAGCCACAGCCCCTCCCAGAGGAGGGAAAGAGCAACCTGGAGCCTGTATAGCGTTATTTTCCGGGGAGCCACTGCCAGTCCCCTGAAGGTCAGGGCTTCTAGGATCAGGAGGTGTAGATTCCCAGTCAGCTGGAGTCTCCACAGGCCCATTCTTAGAAACTGGCTGGGGGCTCATTTGCTTGCTTCCTTGACAGTCGGCTTTTCTCCCTGAGACTCAAAATTAAACCATGGGATCAAAATCCATACGTGTGCCATAAGCAGCCTGTTTCCCCCATTCAAAGGACAGTCTGGTTCTCTTTGCAGGAATGCCTCTCCTGGACAATTCCGTTTCACACATTCTGCAGAACACACGAAAGACGGGAGCCACAACTGAGAACGCTTGGGGAGCAGCTGCGGTCCATCTTGGCCACTTGTGGGGTGTGACCTTCCAAAGGCTTGGCTCAGGTGAGTGGGGACACGGCACAAGGAAGCATGTCAGGACGAGACAGTCCTGTTGTTGGGTATGTCGAGTCTAGGCCATGAGAGGCTTTGCCAGTAAGAACCAGCGCCTCGAATTAACAGGTGCCAAGTAGGTGCAAGCTCCACCTTGCTCCTGGTAGTATCCATGCTGCGGTGTTCTGACTCTCTCCCTTAAATATCACAGGGTAGCAACACAGACACACACAGAGTCAGAAAGGCTACAGCTGTTATGCAGATGTGTTGGGTGTGGCCTGTAAGAGGAGTGTGGCCCATAGCATCTGTTTTCCCTCTTTCTTTCTTTCTTTCTTTCTTTCTTTCTTTCTTTCTTTCTTTCTTTCTTTCTTTCTTTCTTTCTTTCTTTCTTTCTTTCTTTCTTTCTTTCTCTTTCTTTCTTTCTTTCTTTCTCCAAGAGCTGCAATCTGCAGAGAAACCCCCTGAACAACAACGTCCTGCCGGCTGCCTGGGTCCCAGCGCAGGAAACCCTTTGGCTGAAATGCAAGCTGGAGGGGGGGGGGGGGGGCAGGCAGCAGAGATGTGTGTGTCCTCAGTGACACAAGTTGTGCAATCTTATGCAACCAGAAAACAAGCGAGGCGTCATTTGGTTTCTGCTTTTCCTCTCTTGTTAACGGAATTGCTTAGAGGACCGAGAGAGCACCAAACATTTGTGGCTGGTCCAGAGAAAGGAAGGAGGCAGGCGTTTCACCAGGCAGGGGGAGGGAGCGGATTGGAGAGGGCTCTCAGCAGAAAAGCGGCCTTACCAGCTGAACACGTACACCAGGCTGAGCCTCAGGGGCAAATATTCTTCTCTGATACAGGGGCGGAAAGAAAACAGGGGCCCAGGAGAGAGGCTGTCTTTCAGCAGCCCCTCTCCCACCACATGCCCCACTTCCCAGAGACACCACAGTCTTACCCAGTGAGCTTGTGGCGGGGTGGGAGATCTCTAGGGACTGATGATGGTTCTACTGTAATATCTGTTTGTCCAAATATGCAGGTTGAGCAGGCAGGAGACGAGTGGGCAGTGCTGGTCCCCGTGGTGGAAGGAGGAGCTCCACTCTCCCCAAAAGCAGAATGCCCATTTCATTTTCTCTGGCTGTGGTCCATCTTCTGCCTTAAATGCCCATTCATTAGCTGTCTAGATGAAGTGGCTTTGAAAAACAGCAGAAAAGAGCCAGAGTCCAGTAGCACCTTTAAAGAGTAACTCCATTTGTGGCAGGGGAGGAGCTTTTGTGAGACACCGCCCACTATCACAGAATCATAGAGTTGGAAGGGGCCGTACAGGCCATCTAGTCCAGACCCCCCCCCCCCCCGCTCATTGCAGGATTAAGGTCGCTAAGATGCTGCTGGACTCAAATCTAGTGACTGACCACTTCTTCAGAGATGGCTAGAACGTCAATCCCTCTGACCTACATACTGGACAGTGGAGGGATTTCTGGTGCGGAACGGCATTAGCAGGTAAATGACAATAGCGGGGCGTGATTGGATTAGGTGTGATTTGCGGAGGGGTGGGCAGGAGCCTGCGCCTGAGATGGTCTGGCAGATGATGTTGTTGGGTCCACGGACAGTGTCGCTGGGATCAATATGCGTTAATAGAAAAGGAATACAGAAACGAGAATCTAATAGCCTCAGCTAAATGCTGTATGCTTTTTTAAACAATAAGTATTCAAATTTCAAGTCTAAATTTTCTTTTTCTTTGTTTGTACTATGAAATGTTCATAAGTATTTTAATAACCAATTTTATGTTGTTTCATAACAAACCCAATGAAAAAAATACAAAAACATAAACCAATCACAAGATAGAAAACTCATGAATAACAAGATAGGGGTGTGTATTTACAAAGTCACTGAAGTGAAAAAAAGGTCCTTGTTAAACAATGGTATCAATAAAGATATAAACCTTGAGCTGGACCAATATTTTTGAAAGCTTTCAAACATCCCCTAAATGCTGAAATGAGGAGTTGGCAAGGTTGAGAACTCCACAATATGTCCACATGGATGTGGCAATCTTTAAATTGAACTACTGCTAACGCAGATCCCAGTAGTCTCAGGCATTTCTTTCATATCTTCATCAGAGAGGATAGTTCACACCGTCTTCCTCTGAGAATTCTATATTGGAGCTGATGGAATTCATAAGATTTAATTTTAAAGCAACCCCCCCACCCAATATACATCAAATCAATATGATGCCTTTAAAAAGCAGCTTACCTTATCATTAATCAGCAAAAGCACTTCAGCAAAAGCACTGCCCCTGCGCCCTCTACATTGGACAAACAGGCCAGTCCCTTCGTCAAAGGATTAATGGACATAAGTCTGACTTTAGGAACCACAGCATCCAAAAACCAGTGGGGGGAACATGTTAACCTTCCAGGATATTCAGTTGCTGATCCAAGAATAGCTGTTCTCTTACAAAGGAACTTCAAAGGGAGATTAGAAAGAGAGACTGCTGAATTGCAACTGATCATGAAGCTCAAGACAATACATCCCCCTGGACTGAATCCAGACCTAGGTTTCCTGTCTCATTACCAATGCTGATTTCTCCACGCCTATTACCTCTCCACATATCGCACACTGGAGAGCCAGTTTGGTGTAGTGGTTACGTGCGCGGACTCTAATCTGGGAGAACCAGGTTTGATTCTCCACTCCTCCACTTGTACCTGGCTGGATGACCTTGGGCAAGCCATAGCTCTGAACCAGCTGTTCTCTCAAGGACAGCTTGGGAAAGAGCTCTCTCAGCCCCACCCACCTCACAGGGTGTCTGTTGTGGGGAGGGGAAGGGAAAGGAGTTTGTAAGCCGCTCTGAGACTCCCTTGGGGAGTGGAGGGCGGGGTATAAATCCAATCTCTTCTTCTTCTTCTTCTTCTTATCCAGTCCCACCTGCTATTATCATTTGCCTGTTAATGTCATTCGGCATCTGAAATTGCTCCACTTTCCAATATATAGGACAGATGGATTCACATTCTAGCTGTATGTGAAGAAGTGAGAAGTTACTAGATTCGAGTCCAGCAGCATCTTAGAGACCAACAAGCTTTCTGGACTAGAAGCTTTCAAGAGCCGGAGCTCCCTTTGTCAGTGACAGATAAACCCACGGCTGTTTTGACGCAGCTGGGGCAGAGCATCTGCTGGCAAAGTGGCTTGTCGGTTCCAGGGGTGTTGTTTTTTCCCAGCACTCCAATGGCAGCGTTACTGCCAGCCGGACTTTGCATTCTGCAAGATCCCACTGTGGAGGATGGCACCCAGAGACGCACAGAGGCTTCCTTCCTAGCCTAACCCCCCCCCCCCCCGTGGACACCCACACACCCCAGCTCAGCTGAGGGCCCAGGACCTATGAAAGCTACAGGAGCTGCTGCTGAATGTGGAAGATCTCCAAGCACAGCCGACTGATTCTCCCAGGAAAAGAAACGGAGGTCTTCTTCACTGTCATCTGGGTCACTTGAGCAAAGGTGGTCCGAGGGCAGGCGGGACTGATCCTGAAATTATAATCCAAAGGCTGGGAAATGATTTCTTACAAACAAAAAAACAGAAACAGAATTAGTACTGAAATGTACAAAGCTGAAGTCTTCTAAGAATGGCCAGAGGGATTAAGCAGGACAAGTGCAAAAGACACACGGGGCGTGACAGTCGGTCTCACAAGTGCCAAATCGACTGGTGGGGCGGCGGCAGCCCCTCTTCCAGCTGTTCCCAACCAGCCAGCAAGAACCAGACCTGGCTAATTTCCATGGTGATTCAGGCCTTCGTGGGAGGTTGATAGTGAGTCCGTCAGGTCTGGCCAGAAGCCCAGTCTGAGGCCAGGGGAGAAAGGGTCATAAGAACATGAGATAAACCAATGTTGGATCAGGCCAGAGGCCCCTCCAGTCCAACACTCTGTGTCACACAGTGGCCAGAAACACCAGGTGCCCTCAGGAGGTCCAGCAGTGGGGCCAGGACACCAGAAGCCCTCCCACTGTTGCACCCCTCTCCCAAGCACCAAGAATACAGAGCATCACTTGCCCCAGACTGAGAGTTCCCATCTATACCTTGTGGCTAAGAGCCACTGATGGACCTCTGCTCCAGATGTTTATCCAATTCCCTCTTGAAGCCAAAGTTTATCTAATTCCCTCTTGAACGGTCAAAGGCTGCTGTCCACAAGGGCTGCTCAGGTCAGGTTCTGGAGCAGGAGGAGATGGCAGGACGATGCCCCCCCCCCCCCCGGGCAGGACAGAAGGGATTCCCCTGCAAGCATCCCTACGGAAGGGAAGGGGTCCTCCCTCCGGCTGCTCGAGAGTGACAGGCAGCCGGAGGTCCCACCTTCACCCTGGCAAACCAGCCGGGTGTGATGAGAAGCCAGGAGGGCACAGAGCCCTCCAAAGAGGTGGGGCCCATCTGGTTCAGTGGATCCTCTCCTTTGCGTCACCTGGCCCCACCCCCCCTGACTCCTGGCCCTGATGGCTGGCTGGCTGGCTGGGGTGGGGTGGGGGCTACTCTGGATCTCTGCAAGGTGTCAAGTTGGAGCCAACGCTGAAAAGCCCCGAGGCAGAATTCCTCCAGGAGGAATCAAACCACAAACTCTGTGAGGGTTCCGCAAGAGGGGAAGGACTCTGCCCTGGCCACCACCCAAAAGAAAGGAACAAGGCAACATTGGAAAGACGCATCTTGCTGCCTCCAGGACAGGGGTGCCCCCTCTGCCACTCGCGGAGAGCCCCCCGTTCACCATCCCCCCTGCCACATATGTATGTACAATGATCTAAGAGGGGACTTTTGATATTCCCTCTTTCAATATGAAATCTGTAGCCAAAAGCCTTTGAAACGGCTGCGTCCTCACTTGCCTCTCCCCACCACGCCTGAAGCGGAAGGGCTTTCTTCTGCCACAGCAGCTCAGGCAAGAAGGTGGCCCGGGGCCCCGCAGTATGGGGAGAAAGGGGAGGGAAACCACCACCCCACCACCCGCCACTGTGGGCCACTTGCCCTTCTCCTGGGCGGTGGTTGGACCTTCTCCCCTCTGCAGACGGCTCGCCCTTCTCCCATGGGCTGCCCGGGTGTGGGGACACGAGAGCCTGGAGTCTGCAGAGAAGGAGGGTGAGCGTGCTGGAGACACGGCGGGCCCTTTCCTTCCACCCCCCACCCCCCTACAGCTCAGGGGAGCTCAGGCACAGCTCACCTGCCCTCTAAGCCCTGCAGCAGCTGCTGATTCAAGGTGCAGCCCACAAGCCCTGCCATGCAACGCGGCCTTGTTCACATGGCACGTCATGGAACAGGGCCCAGAAGAGCCACAGGTGACCCGCCAGAGAGCCACAGCTTGCTCTAGAAAGCATCCCTGGCTAGTGAGATGTGTGGGAAGGTGCCATGGCTCAGTGGTAGAGCATCTGCTGGGCATGCAGGAGGCCCCAGGCTCAACCTCCTGGAGCTCTTCAGGGCCTTTCCTCTCCGCCCCCTCCCTGTCCTGCCTTTGGAGCCAAGGGTGCCTGCTGGCCCGCCCTCTTCTCTTCTGGCCCACCCCTCTTCTGGGCCTGTGTGTGTGTGTGGGGGGGGGGGAGAGCAGAAGGGAGGTTTCAGAGAGGAGCAGGGGGAAAAGGGGGAGGAGTTCGGGGCCTGCCTGCCTCACTGTCTCCAGTGGCCCCTCCCAGCCATCTCCATGGGGTCAGCTTCCACGGAGTCCCCTCCCCCCCCAGGTCCCAGCAGGCAGTGAAGCCCCTCCCAAACCCAGAACGCTACACAATAAAAAGACCCGTTTCTCCACAAACCATCATCAAAATACGTCTTGAAATCAAAGCAGCTCTGGTGTACTACCCCTGATCTCAGAGGCCTTCCTCACAGAAGGGATGGAGGAACAGCCACTAACCCCCAGTAGTTCCCGTGCCCGCTGGTCCGGCCGGGGCAGAGACTTCAGTCTTGACATCCTGGCCCAAGCCCAGGTGCAGCCTTCCAAGCCCCCCTGGGTGTGTGTGTGTGTGTCTGTGTGTGTGCTCAAGCCTTGCCCCCTGAGGTGTGCCCGGAAGGCAGCAGGATGAAGCAGGAGCTTCCCCAGAACCTCTCTGGTACCAAACCTCCCAGCTTGCTCCGTTTTGCTCTAGGGCAGGGAGGGGAAGGGAGCCAGAAGGCAAACAGAGGTGCAGGAAGATCAGGAGCCCGGAGCCGGATCACCCTGGGGAGCCACCCCACCCCCACCCCACCCTGCAGGCCAGGAGGGAGGCATAAGCTGCTTACCCTAACCCTGTGCCACATTTAGCTCTCTGAGCCGGCTCAGGCCAACCCCTGGAGAGCAGCGTGGCCCCCTCCTCCTCCTCCCCCTCCCCCTGTGTCTCCTGCACAGAAGGGGGGGGGGGCGGGGAGGGGAGGGACTGCTGTGCCACAGCTGAGATTGTGCCCAGGGACTGAGAGGTCAGGGCTGGAGACAGAGAGCCAAATGAACAGTGCCCAGAGTGGGATCCATGCCTGTCCCAGCGGCAGAAAACGTCTGTGGGGGAGGGCTCCTGGGAGTCCCCAGGGGAGGCAATTCAGACAAGGATGGCCTCTGGACCCCCACCCCCCTTAGCGCAAGATAGGCAGTTGGAGCAAATCGGCTGCTCGGTAGGGCTCTGCTGCTGAACTCCCCAGGCCAGCCAGGCTTCTGGAATCCTCTGCCCCCCTGCCACCCTCTCAGTTGCCCTGACCCCCACACTGACTTCTGCCCCAGAGACAGGGGCCTACTCTGGATGGGTCTCAGGGCAGCTTAACCAATCACAGGTGTCCTTGTCCAGGCCTGGGTGGGGAGTCGGGGGTGGGGCCTGGCCCCAAGATGCCCCACTGTCGCTATGGACCTGGAGACGCCTCCCTTCTCTGCCCCCCTCCCCGGACTGCTCTCTCCAGAGATCTCTTCTTCTGCAAGAGGCAATGGTGGGGTGGGGTGGGGGACCCCAAGGCCTGCGGCTCAGGACAAGAGTCGCAGCATTAAGAATGCCTGCAGGAACATTCCTTTCCCAAAGAATATGGGGGGGGGGGGTGCTTTCGCAGATTAAGCAAAATAGTCAGATCCTGCAGAAGCTCCCCCACTCCCATTCCATACTTTAGGAGCCAAAGGGCAGCAGGGACCGGGGGTGGGGGGGCGGCCCTCCCCAGGCAGCCGGCAGCAGGGGGCACAGGAGCACCCACCTGGCTGTGGTGCTCAGGAGGGCCTCTGCTGCCGCCCCATGCTGAGGGCCACTCCAGGCCTGGGCGGCTCCAGGGGAAACAGGGTCTGGAGGGTGGCAGGAGGAGGCGGCCTGCGGAGGAGCTGCTGGGCAGAGAAACTCCCCCGGCTGAATTCCTCCGTACCAGAGAGGCCGGCTGAGCTGCTCTTCTCACGGCTGGCTGGCTGGCTGGTGGGCGAAGGTTGAGCAGGCCGTAATTAGGTCCTTCCAAAAGAGGCACTTGCCTCTTCCTTGGCGCATGGCAGGCAGCAATTAACCAGGGTTCCAACTGCCTCCCCCAGAAATAGCTTCCTCCTGACGATAAGCGCCGCCTTCCCCCTGGCACTGCGGGAGGGGGGAGGGCAGGAGCCCCGGCCAAGCGCTGGGCGAGCCATCCCGGGGCTCCCGGGGACCTGCAGCTGGAGCAGCAGGCAGAAAGCCCGGAGCTGCCCATAGGCATATGGGTGTGGCCATGCCCAAAGGGACTGCCCCTGGTGACACCTCTTGGTCATGGAATGGGGAAGGTGGGTCCTGTCCTGTCCTCCAGGCACCTGGAAACCCTCTCCCTGACCCACTGGCCGATGCCAGGGCTCCTCTCTGGTTCCAGTCAGAAGGGCTGAGCGGCACCCCGAAGGCCTGGGGGGTGGGATGGCCAACCTCCCTCCCACCCGAGTTCCCAGGCCTGGTCTCCTGGTGGAGATGCTGGGGCAGCCGCCCCCATGCTGAGAGGGAGCTCCTTGCGTGGCCCCCCCTGGCATGAATCACGGGGCAAAGGAGACTCCACCAGGCGGACTTCCAGAGGCCCAGCAACACGTTGGGAAGCAAACCCCAGCATCCTCTTTTGGATTCCCTGAATCCAGAGTCCAAGACACATTTAGGCTCCCCTGGGAAGAGAGAACTGGACCAAGCCCCCCCACCCCCCCAGTTCCCCTGCCAGGAGGTGGCACAGAGCCAGTGGTAAGGCGGTTTCAGGGGTGGACAGCCGTGTCGGTCTGCGGTAGGAGAGCAGCCAGTTTGGAGTAGTGGTTAGGAGTGCAGACTCTAATCTGGGAGAACTGGGTTTGATTCCCCCACTCCCCCCACATGCAGCCAGCTGGGTGGCCTCGGGTGAGTCACTTCTCTCAGAGCTGTTCTCTCAAGGGCAGTCCTCGAAAGAGAGCTCTCTCAGCCCCACCTGCCTCCCAGCCCCCCCACCTGTTGTGGGGAGGGGAAGGGAAAGGTGATTGGAAGCCGCTCTGAGACTCCTTCGGGTAGTGAAGGGCGGGGTATAAATTCACTCTCCTCCTCCTCCTCGAGAGTCCCAGTAGCACCTCAAAGACTGACCAGATTCTCGGGGGCGGGGGGGGGGGGGGGAGAAGCTTCCCAGAGTCCGAGCTCCCTTCCTTAGATACGTCAGGTATTGTTTCAAGGGACTAGAACAAGGAGCTGGCAGGCCTTCCCTGGGCTCCAGAGGGCAGCCCGGTGGGTCTCCAGCAGGATAGGTCGAGGTGAGCCCCAGCCAGACTGTTTTTTTGGGGGGGGGTTACACTTTGGAGGGGTAGGTGAGGAAGAGAGCTGTGACCCCTGAGAGCTCATGCCCTGGACGGGGTCTTGACGGAGCTCCTGGACTTGGCCCTGGTGGCGAAGGGCTTTGCATCTGACTGGGACGCTTTGGACCGCCAGGAGCAGGCCTCTCTCTCTCTCTCACACACACACACACTCTCTCTCTCTCTTTCCACCAAGGGAGTTCATAACAGTGATAATTATCGTATGGCATCATGTGTAGAGTAGCCAGGAGGGCCGAAGATTGTCTGGCAACCGCAAGTTCTAGCTCTTAGTGTTATGCTTGTGGAGAGCGAGACTTGTTTTTAGGGGTGAGAGAGCTTTGAAAGAACTGTGACTGGTCACCCAGCTGGCTTCGTGTGGAGGAGCAGGTAATTGAGCCAGGTTCTCCATATTAGTGTCTGCCACTCTTAACCACAATACCGAGCTGGCTTTCAAGGGAGTGAACGTTAGAACCCAACCGCTCCTCCAGGAAGTGACATCGGCTGTTTGGCCAACTGGCTAGAAGGGAAAGATCAGTCCACCTACCCACCCCCCGTCTTTGCTTAGTCTATTTCAGGATGAGCCGTACTTTTCTGGCTCCTTCGGTGGTGGCCGTAGCCAAGCAGCAGTCCAGAGGCGGACAGGAAATGCCCCTCCGTTCATCCTGCTGCAGCTGACACCGGAGCAATGGGAGGTGGGCTCTTTCAGGAGGCAGCAGCGGGGGCAGGCAGGAGCAGAGCAGAAGTGCCGGAAGAGGGGACCTCCAGCACCCACCCCAACCCCTGGACCGGTGGGGGGCGACTGTTTTGGGCTTCTGGCCCTCCCAGGCCGCCCCCTCAGGACCACCAGCAGCAACCCCTTGGTTGGGCTCCCCCTTTCGGGTCACAGGAGGCCTCCTTGGCTGACTGGCCTGGCCTTGAGGGCACCTTGAGTGACAGGCGGGGCCTGGCATTGTTCTTGGGTGTTCTCCGGAGGGGCGGGGGGCTTCTGTTTCTCTTGGCCGCCTGCGCCCTCTCCAAAGCAGCAGCTGGACTAATCACTGGCAGATGGGCCCGAGGTTGCATCTCTCATTATCCACTTCTTTAAAGATGCTTTTGCAACATTTATAATATTGTTGTGTTGTGTTTTTTTAGAAAAATGCTTGGAGCCGGTTTTTGGGCCTGTGGTTTTTAAATGACTCTGCAGTGGACATGAGACTGGTTGAAAGCCCCCCTTCCCATGAAGTTATTTTGTGCTGGTCGTAAGGCCTGGGGAGTCCCTGTCTACTGCGCACTGCCCCGCCTCTCTGTTTGGGGACCACTGCTTGGGAGGCATCCCAAGAGCTGGGGGGGGGCAGGGTAAAAAATGTTTGGAAAGGACAGCTGTCTGCCTCTCCCCCAGGCGGGCCTGTTTCCTAGGCTGGGCTTGTGTGGGTTTGTTTTTTTTTGCGGGGGGGCACACCTGCTGTGCTCTGTGGCCAGCTGGGAGGTGTGTTTTGGTACTGAAGTGGTGAGGAATGCCCTCGGCCAGCTTAGCAGAGGAGAGGGTTTCCGGGGGGGGGCATTTCAACACCCTGTTCCGTGGCACGGAACACCCCCCAGCTTACGAAATCTCTGCCCCCCCCCCCCGGCAGAGAGAGGGAGGCACCTCGGGGCAGGTGGTGGTGAGGCTGGCAAAGCCCAGGAGGAGATGATTTGTTTAGGGTTTCTAATCAGGGTGGCCATGTGAGTCTTCAACCGCATTGAATTCATTCATTAAAGAAGCGACCACTGTGAAAAGAGCTCCCCGTAGGGGGACCCCATGGCTCAGTGGCTGAGTGCCCACTTTGCCAAAGGTCTGATGCACAGCCTCCAGCCCCCCCCCCCCCACATCAGGCTGATGTTGCTTCCTGGCACTGGGATTCAGAGATTGACTGCCTCAGGATTTGGAGGTTCCCCTCAGCCAAGGTGTGAGAATGAAACTAGAGTACACTAGTACCCTCACGCCAAAGCAAGCTCAACCCTGTGTACACGGGAGCTTGGTTTGTCTTGGGGACTCTGCTGGACTCTAGTTTCATTCTCACATCTTTTGGTTAACTCTTGCATTTATGTGTGAATTTGCTGCAGGCCCCCTGACCCAGTCTCAGCTCTGCAGGTGCATCTTGGCTCTGAGAATCCCCTCCTAACAACGGCCCCCCACCCTCTTTTTCCCTGCAAGTCACCCTTGAAGAGATCTTATTCCAGTTTGTCAGAAGAAGTGTGCTTTGCATGTGAAAGCTTATCCTTTGAATGAAACTTTGTTGGTCTTAAAGGTGCCACCAAACTCAAACTTTGTTCTGCTGCTTCAGACCAACCCGGCTGCCCCACCTGAATTTTATCTTTGATTACAGTTACCCAACTCCTTTTTCAGCCATCTATGCCTGGGGCCATCAAGACATCCTCTGGCAGCAAATCCCACACTTTAATCACTCACTGGACAAAGAACTACTCTTTTCTTTTGTCCATCCTGAAGGACTGTCCATGAGCTTAATTGGATGTCTAGTGGCTTAAGGGAGAAACATTTCTCTCTGTCTGCTCTCTCCACTGTGTGCATGATTTTATAAACCTCCCCCCCCCCAGTCATCTCTTTCCTAAACAGAAAAGTCCCAGAGTCCTCAGCCTTTTCTCACAGGGATCTCCTCTGGACTTGGGGCTGGCCACTTGCCAGGCACATGGTGGCGTGGCTGGGCAGCCTTTGTTCCTGGAGCTGCTTGCCCTCTGCGTGCAGTCTGCCGTGGGGCGAGTTCCTCCCAGGCCTCCGTTCAGCCATCCTGGGTATGCGTCAATAATCCTCCTGGACATTCCCTGCTCTCAAGGCCAGAGGAAGGAGCATAGACTGAGGTCTCTCCCTCCAGTGCACGGGTGTGCAGGGGGTGTCCCGTGCACCCTCGTCATCTGAACTGTGGCTGGAGGCACATGTCTTCTGGGATGGGGAGCGAGGGGGGGCAGGCAAGATGGCTGGCTGGCTGAGTGCTCCATGGAACACCCCCACAAAACACTTCCAGCCAGGGCAGGGCTTGTTTGTCCCAAGGGCTCGAGCTGGCCTGCTCCGGACCAGAATACTACGAGGGACAGAACGGACTGCATTTTTGGAGCGCCTTCTCTGAGTGAGGCTGGCCAAGGTTTTCATTGGCCCCTGAGCTGTTTGGAGTGACCTGGTGGCAGTGAAGCAGAGAGGGGGCGAGCCAGGCTTTCGCAGCACCGGTGCCAAGACAAATGGCTGGGCCCCCCTGCGTCCAGTACGCCTCGCTCTCCTGGCCAGGCGAGGCGAGGCCATTCCAGAGAGCAGATTTTTCCAGGGAGTGCCCTCCGCCTCTCCTCTCCACAAGCCCCCCACCCCCCACTGGATGGTTGTGTCCTGGAGGAATGTGACCAGGGCTCATCTGCCCCAGAGGCACAAGGCCCCTGCCTGCTCCCGATCCCTCTCCAACTCCCAGGGGGAGGACCTGCCCTGGCCTTCAGCAGGACTCCTCCCTGCCACAGTCCAGCAAAGAGCCTGGCTTGAATCTCCCTGCCTCAGAGGCGCAAGAAGGGTGGGGGGGGAGAAGCAGGCCAAGCCAGCCTTGGGAAGGAAGGGGGGGGGGGGAGTGGTGCTCAAAAGGCAACGCCTGGGGAGAGGGATCCAGCGCCTGGGGAGAGGGATCCAGCCGCTGCTGAAGGGCGCGCGTGTGTGTGTGTGTGTGTGTGTGTGTGTGTGAGAGAGAGAGAGAGAGAGAGAGAGAGTGACAGAGAGAGAGAGACAGAGAGAGAGAGAGAGACAGAGAGAGCCAGCAATTCAGGAAGTCCCACCGTGAGGGGAGGAGGCCTGGGGGACTTGCTGCAGAACCAAGTTTCTGGGCATTAGTGGGGTGTTTTTTGGGGGGGGGAAAGCAGTCAGCCTTCCTTCCCGATTCAAACCGTCCCATTTCCCATATAACGCAACCCCACATTCCCTGCTGCCAGCCTGTTTCTGGTTCAGTTGCGTAAGCGTGGGGCAGGATGGGGCACCTGGGCACAAACTCTGATTTCCTCCAAGCCTTTGAAAGAGGACACCAGAGACAGGTAAGGTTGTGGGGTTCCATGGGGTTCTTCCTCCATCTCAGCCACATCCCACCACCGGCAGCTCCCATCGGCCACCCACCACGCTTTGGAACAGCGGGGCTCTTTGCTTCCACAACATGGCTTCACTGACCCAGAGGGTCACCCAGAGGTGGCTGCTGCTGCTGCTGCTTCTGCTGGGGCCACGGCATCA
The DNA here is from genome assembly GCA_029233225.1 of Lepidodactylus listeri. NCBI lineage: Eukaryota > Metazoa > Chordata > Lepidosauria > Squamata > Gekkonidae > Lepidodactylus > Lepidodactylus listeri. The sequence continues at coordinate 507,211 of JARCFY010000005.1, forward strand.
TCATCAGGGCGGGAGTGAGCTCCTTCCTCTCCGCCACACCCTGGGCTGCTTTGGAGGGTAGGAACGAAACTGCTGGGAAGGCGTGACTCTTTCATATCCATACCAGAAGGTAACAAGGCGGGAGCAAAATTCTGCCTCCGCCCCCCCATCCCTGCAGCAGCATCTCCACCATGCTTCCCAGAGCCTCTCTGCAGGATAATCAGATGGAAAGGGCATCCCCCCCCCACACACCTGTCTGCCAGCAGGGGCTGCACAATCCTTGGATTCTTGTGACAAGAATCCTGGAGAACTGGAAGCCACGAATGTGTGTTCAAGGTAGACTTTCCCTGTGCCAGATGCAGGAGACCAGGGGTCTCTCTCTCTCTCTCTATGCCCTGGAATATGCCCAGAGGTCAAAGGACAGGTGCGCTATGGCTGCAGTCCAGGAAGTCCACCTTGGCCCATGGGGGGGGGGGGGCTCCAGGCAATGCCACGGAAGGGCTGTGCAAGGGTACCCTCTGCCCTTCCTCTTTCTGCCCAACACATCTTGCTGAGCACACCCTCGAGAGGAGACCAATGCCGCTGCATCCATTCAAAACTTGCAAGAGGAGGGTGGCCCTCTTGCACAAGCTCCTGATCCCATCCCAGAATGAGGGGCAGTGGGTGGGGGAGGAGACAGCGGCAGAAACCGCCCCTGAAGGGGCCCTCGGAGTAGAGGAGGCTCCCTGCCCACTGTCCTCCGATGCCCACTCAGCCATTCCATCCGCAGGGCCAACAGCCCTGCCACCTTCTCTTCCTGCAGAGGGAGCGCTGACCAGAGCCCTAGGGAGGAGTGTCCTTCAACCCTCTGCAGAGGAAGGCCGCGGCAAACCCCCTCTGCAGCTGCTGTGTGGACCCTGGGGGCTTTCGAGGCAAGTGAGACGCAGCGCCCATCCAGCCCAACTCTCTTCTGTGTCACACAGGGGCCAAAAACACCCCAGGGGCCCTCAGGAGGTCCAGCACAGCAGTGGGGACCCTAATCAATGAGCTCAGTTCTGACCCCAGGCAAGGAGACCCCGGAAGAGCCCGGGTGGTTTGGGAGATGGGGGCAGCCGCCAGGTACAGCCACACCATGGAACACTCCCACGAAGACGCAGCGCATGGCCCCACGGACGCACCCCAGGATCAAGGCTCCCTCTAAGCCGTGGAGTGTTGTGAGCAAAAGTTCTACTTTGTGAATTGAAGTTGTGAGCGAGTGATTTGGCTGCTGCATGAATTAGTTAGCTCTGGAGCCCTCCTTCCTGAGCTAAGAGAAAAAGGTGTGAGCTGGTGGCTAAAAAACTGCAAGGGAACACTTCAAGGGAACACTGCCTTCTGCATAAATTAGTTTGCTCTGGAGCCATCCCTTCCTGAGCTAAGACAAAAATGTGTGAGCCAGCTCACACTAACTCAGCTTAGAGGGAACACTGCCCAGGAATCCATGAAATGTTGTTGAGGGCACTACAACGAACAGTAGGCGGTAGAGTCTGAGACACACGCCCTGAGAAGACCGCACCCTCAAGCCTCTCTCAGGCTGGTTCCACAGGGATGTTTTGCTATAACCTTGGATTCTACTGCATCGAAAAAGTACTTCACATCTTTCACTGAAAATAATAATAAGTCTCTAGTCCTTCTCCTTGAAGACCTATAAGGGAAATGATATGTGCTGAACATTTCCTCCTTCAACTCTGCAATGAAAAAGAATAGAGGCTTTTAAAAAAATGGGATGTGGGAATGAGCACATTGTTGCAACAGAATGTTCTGATGCCATCGCCCCACAGCAAGCAAGCAATTCCTGGGTTTTTTTAAAGCCCTGTAATGAAGGAGGAGGAAGTAGTGGCTGTGGGGCGCTGAGACCAGGGAAGTGCAGAGGAAACTGCTGTGTGGACGCACCCTTCCTCTGCAAAGGCCTCTGCCATGGCGGCAGTGGGGGCAGCAGCAAGATCTACACAGAGAGCCATCACTGCGTGCCAGGTTGCTCTTGAGATGCTCTTGTCTGTCTCGCCATCTTGGTGGCCTTTTGCCTGCCAGGGCCAAATTAAACTCAATGCAGGATGGGACCCTTAAGGTTTCTTTTTTTAAAAAAAAACTGGAATGTCGTGGCTTGTGGCAGAGTGTGGCGGATATTTAACCACCTGTGCTATTTCCCTCCACAGGCAAACCTCCACTTTCCCTCCCCGCAGGGCAAACAGTCACCCAGGAAGGGCATATTTGATTGCAGGAATGATAAAAGCATCCGATTCCACCCATTCAGGAAGTCTACCTTTCAGTTAAGGAGCGCTGTCAGGGGCAGGGGCGGGGGCGGCGGCGGTGGGGGGGGGGGGGGGCGGCGGCTCTGTGGCTTCCCGTACACCCTCTCCCAGCAATCTGTGGCCCTCCTGAAGCAGGCTCCATTCAAGCCTGCCGCAGAGATTGCGCCCACCAAGCCAACAGGAGGAGCCTCTCTTCCATTACCTTCCTCTTTATTACATCCACTCTTGGGTGCAAAACAATCCAGGGGAAAAAAACGAAGGATTCCCATCCGAGCATCCCCCCCCCCCCAAATAATAACAAAAGGTATTCGGGGTACATTTGCTTGCTCCACACGTCCACACTGACAGGTTGCCTTTTGCACAGCAAAAGAGATTATAGAAACACTGAGACGGGAGGGTGGACTCCGGTCAAATATCCAACCCGGACATAACTTAAAAAGAAGAAGAAAGAAATGGAAGAGGGAGGAAAAGGGGGAGGGGTGTCTCCCTCCTCTCCACCCCAGTGCAAAAAATCCCGACAGGGACAGGAGGGGAGGCAAGGGACCCTCCTCCATTCAGAGACAGATACATACACACACGGTTGTTGTTTTAAAAGAGAAACCGCTCCCCGGTGGGGGGGGGCGTGTGAGTTAAAACCGGGAACTGTAAACACGAGGCCTCCTCCCGCCCCCCCCCCCCCGCCCCCCGCTTCGGAAAGACCTTTGGCAGCTCCGCCAGGGCAGGCCCAGGCCCAGCAGCAAGCCGAAGGGGTGGGTGGGCGGGTGGTCTTCCAGTGTGAGGCGGGTCGGAGGTGGTAGTCAGTTCAAGACATTGCACGTTGCTCCTCTCGGCTGGTGAGTCGCCCTCGGGGCCTCCGTGGCACTGGGTGGGCGCGCGCGAGGAGGGGGGCTCTCCCTCCAGCCCCGCTCGCTTTCGATCCCCGACGGCAGGCAGGAGGGCGGGCGGGCGGGCAGCGGAGTCCCGGGGGTGCCCGGCGGTGGCGGCGGCTCAGCCGGTGTCTGGCTCGGGGGGGCTGTGGCGGGCGCCGGAGGGCTGCGGCGGGGAGCCGCCGTCGTGGCCGTTGCTCTCGATGGAGGACTCGCTGCCGGTGCTCTCGCCGGAGAGGAGGCGGGTGACGCGGAGGTCGGCGCGCAGCAGGGCCGGATCGTTGCCGAGGGCCAGCTGGCCCAGGCCGCGGATGAGCGCGCCCAGGCTGGGCGCCCCGTCGGGCCGGCCGTCCTCGTCCTCGTCGTCCAGCGGCGCCAGGAGCTCGTCGCTGTCGTCCTCCTCCTCCTCCTCGTCGTCGGCGTCCCGGTGGTGGTGAGGCGGGGGGCGGCGGCGGCGGCGGGCGGCGCGCTCCTCCAGCTCCTCGCCCAGCGCGTCCTCCGTGATGGAGCCGAGCTTGGGTGCGCTGCGGCTGCGCTCGACGGGCGGCTTGTAGCAGGCGGCGGGCCCGTGGAGGAGCAGGAGGCGGCGGCGGAGGGGCAGGAGCGGGAGGGCGGCGTCGGCGGCGGGGCCGGCCTGCTGGAGCTGCTGGCGGCGGGCGTCGGCGCGGCGCTTGAGGCGGCGGAACTCGGCCAGGGCGGCGGCGGAGGTCTGGTAGAGGAGCAGGGCCATGGCGCGGGCCTTCTCGGCCTTGGAGACCAGGACGGCGTGGCAGCGCAGGAGGACGGCCTTGTGCTTCACCTCGTGGCGGTACACCCAGGCGAAGAGGCGCGGCAGGCGCGGGTCGGCCACGCAGTAGGTGACGCGGTGCAGCAGGTACAGGTGGCCCGGCCGGGCGGCGGCCTCAGGGGGAGCGGCGGCGGCGGCGGGGGGGTTGCTGCTGGCGGGGGCCAGGCGCAGGCCCTGCGGCCCGATGGTCAGCTTCATCTTGGCGCCCAGGCGGCCGGCCTCGCTCTTGGCCCAGATGCGGCCCACGGCGGCGTCGGTGCAGCCCTCGCCCTTGGCCTGCAGCGTGGTGGCGTTGCCCAGGTACAGCACCGTGTAAGTGGGCGCCTCGCGGCTCACGCGGAACTTCTGCCGCTTGCCGCGGAACAGCTGGCCCACCCGGCTCAGCGCCCCCTCCGGCGGGCAGGCGCGCGCCCCCAGCGAGCACGGCAGCCGCCCCGCGCCCGCCTTGGCCTTCCCCGGCGCCCGAGCCGCCGCCGCCTCCTCCTCCTCCTCGGAGGCGGCGGCCAGCAGCTCGAACTTGTGCCTCTTCCAGGGCAGCATCACCTCGCCGCCCGACGGCGCGGCCGGCCCGGGGCGCTGCTCCTGCGCCGGCGGCTGCTGCTGCTGCTCTTCACCTGGAGGCGCCCGCCGCAGCCCAGGCCGCCCGCGCATCCCGACGACGACGACGCCCGCCAGCCGGCCGCGGGGCCCCGGCCGCCAGCAGCAGCAGCTGCCCCCGCCCCGTCGCCGGCCCCCGCCTCCTCCGCCTGCTCCCCCGGCGCGCCACTCCCGCCGCCGCCGCCCCCCTCGCCATCGCCGCGCGCGCTTCACATTCCCCTCCGAGCGGCGTCTCCCGCCAGCCCGCCGCCGCCAAATATAGGCCGGCGCGAAGCCGCAGCACGGCCCCGGGGAGGCGGCGTCGGCCGCGACGACGCCGACGCCAGGCCGGAGGAGGAGGAGCCCGCGCGCCGCCCCCGGCCCCCCCGCCGGACTAGCCGCCTTCCTCCAGGCCTCCTCGGGAAGAGAGGCCGGCTGCCGCCCGGATGCAGGATGGGGCGCCTCTGCCCGCCCGGCGGAGGAGGAGGATACGGCACAGCCGGCGCGGGGCAGCCCTTCCTCCCGCCCGCCGGCCACAGAGGCCCCCGGGCGCCTGGACCGCCCCCCCCCCTCGCGAGACATGATCAGGCCCGGAGGGAGAAGGGGGGAGCCACCGCAGAGAAGGGCCTGACCTGCCGCTCTCCGGTCGGAGGTTCCTTGGCCTGCCAGTCTCCCCAGGTGGGCCAGCCCGGGAACAAAGGGGATCCGGCACCAGACACCCCCCCCCCCCGCTGCTTCAGCGAGACACCCCCCCCCCCCCCCCGTGGCAGCCTTGCAGCAGCCGCAGCAGGGAGCGCCTTCCCCTGCATTGCCTGTTCTGCCCCCACCTTCCCTCCGGAGCAGAGTCTGCCCAGGCGGCTGCTTTGCCAGGGGCCAGAGGGACCCCCTGCGTCCACCCCACCCCCCGCCCTCTTGGCTGGCGCTGGGGGGGCATCCTGTGGGCAGGCCGGACTCTCTCTCTCCCACCCCTGTCCTGGAGACTCCCAGGCTGCTGGGAGGGTTCTGCCCTGGACCTCATCTCACAGCCTGGGGACTGCAGAGCTCCACCCAAGCTTGGCCCCAGAGTCAGGCTTTGCCCCTGCCAGCCAGCTCTCAGCCCAGAAAGCGTGCCTCTGAGCATGTACCAAGGGCCTTTCACAGCAAGGGGAGAGGGGCCCCAGACTGCCGCTCTTGCTTTGGGGCCAGTGAGCCCCAGTGCTCAGCCATTGCACGTGACCCTCCCCCCCCAAGCAGCTCTTCACTTTCCCAGCTGAGAATCGGGGGGGGGGGCAGTGGTTGAGAGTGGTGGACTCTGATCTGGGGGGGGGTTTGGTCCCCCTCTCCTCTTCCACATGAAGCCTGCTGGGTGACCTCAGGCCAGTCCCAGTTCTGTCAGAACTCTCTCGACCCCACCTGCCTCTCAAGGGGCCTGCTGTGGGGAGAGAAAGGGAAGGAGATGGAAAGCTGCTTTGAGACTTCTTCGGGTAGAGAAAAGCAGGGTCTAAAAACCAACTCTTCCTCTTCTTCATCTATAAAATGGCAATATTAAACGAGATGAGACAAAGGATGAAAGTTTCTCTCACAGGCCATATTTCAGACTGCCCAGTGTCCACGGAGGTAGCCATTTTCAAACAATCCCTCACTTAGAATTTGACCTTTTCACCATTGCTGCACATTGAGTCAATATCCTTGTAGGCCTGTCCAACCACAACGCTGGGATCTGTTCCATGGAGAGTCAGACCTGTCTATCTATCCAGTCTGCATTTAACCTGCCAGTTTCCCATGGAGCTCCTCACCCTGGCCGTGGTGGCTAGCATTACTGGAACCAGTCCGTGGAGATCAGGTGGCTTGGCTAGCCACACGCAGAGGGCGGGGAGGGCCCAAGTGTTTTTAAGCCCCTACACTCACATCCTTTTCCCTGCACAGGGAGCGGATGTGGCTCAGTGGTGGAGCCTCTGCTTGGCATGCAGAAGGTCCCAGGCTCAATTCCTGGCAGCATCTCCAGTTGTTAAAAGGACCAGGTGGTAGATGCTGTGAAAGACCTCTTTGCCTGCAGAGCTGCTGCCAGTCAGGATTGTGGCTGTCCATGATGCTGGGGCTGGAATTGGGGAGCTTCTGGGATGCTCTGCCAGTGAGCCACCTCTGCTCCTGTGACTGAATTGGGCCTTTGGTTTATCGAGGTCAGGGGCTCTGCAGGATCTCAGGCAGAGGTCACCCAATCCTTTGAACTGGAGAGGCCAAGGGGATGCTGCTCAACCCAAACACACTTCAGTCGGTTTTGTCAACCATCCCTTGAAGGCAAAGTTCTAAGTGCTGGGGCCTCCAGGGAGCCAAAGACACAGCCAGGAAAGAGTCCCGCTTCCCGTTTGTTTATTTTGAAACAGCAGTGCTGCCTCTCAACTTGAGACACCTCCAAGATGGCTAGCAATGAAAGCCCCGGATACATCATCATCCTCCCAATAAAACAACCAAAGCAGCAACCCCCCCCCCCCCGAATACCATGTGGTCATGTGCCGAGAAAGCAAAGAGAAGGACCAGCCCCAAAGTACAGAGGAACGGGATTGGGTGGCAGAAGCTCCGCTGGTGTCGGGCAGGTCTGATCCACTCGTCTCTGGAGGAGGAACTTATCTCAACGGAGAGCAGATCTAGTGGATGAGGATCACTGTGTGGATTACTGTCACTTCCTTCAGTGCTCATTTTATGGAGAGCCCCCTTCAGTCCCCTCTGGGAGGCAGAGTTATAAACATCCTGATGGACAGAAAATAAAGCTACCTGGAGGGCACACTGCAATGAAGGAGGCCCTATCCCCCCCCCAGCCATTCATGTTCCTTCAGAAGATGGAGGTGCACCGGCTCTGAGGGTGACGGAAGCTGCTGGGCAGGGTTTGAAGGGAGCAAGAAGCCTTCCAAGTTCCCCAGGCCCACACTGTTCAGGGCCTTAGATGCAATCACCACCCCTTGGAATGATGCCCAGAAGGGCATGGGCAGTCCATGCCATGGGCTCCAGCTGCCAGGCCGGTCTCTTTCCTGGCGGTGCCTCCTACTTGGTGCCCTTGCCCCCCCGCCAGAGTTTCCAGGCAGACTTCAGTGGGAGCTCCGTGTAGTGGGCATGGCAGTAGTCCAGCACAGTTGTGATGAGCACATGGGCAGTAGTCGTGGCCAGGCCTTGCTGGTCATGTGTGCCTGGCGCAGCAGCCGGCCCTGGGCCAAGGAGTGGCAGTGGTCAAGGGAGGGCACACGTGGACCCTCAAGCCCTCGCTAGCGGGCCTGTCAGCCTGCAGCTCTCTCAAGTCCTGTTGGGACGTGGCTTCAGTTGCCTGCTGTGCCACTGGTCCAAGAGCAGCCCTCCTCCCGGCACTGGTTCAAGCTGTCTGGTGCTGCCTCCTGTGACTCAGCAGTTCAAGAGCCACAGAGCTGAGACAAGGTGGAGCCTGGAGACCCCAGGGGGCTTGGGGATAACTCCCCTCCACCCTGCATCACACCCTGGATGAAGGCAGGACTCAACTGGTGTTTTCCCAGTGCCCAGAAGGGTCTCCACCGTAAGCACAGGAAAGCTCTGGGTCGACTCAGAGGAGGGGACAGTGAGTCCAGTCCAGGGGGGGGAGAGCCCACAGTAGCCCAAAGAGGGCTTGTGGGGGGGAGGGGGCGGAGAACAGCAGGGGCAATTGGGGGGAGCAGTTGATAGCATTGCCTGTTCCTGGGCAGAGGGCTGCCTGCTTCTCAAGGATGAAGGGATGCCTGGTGGGGTTCTGGAGGTGCCTCCAAGCGGCCTTCTGGTTTGGCGTGCTGGAAGTGGCAGCTGAGCCCGGGTGGTGGGTGGTGGGGAACCCACCCGGGAACCCTCCTGCCTGGTAGAGGAGGTGATGGAGAGAAAGGGTCAAATGCACAAGAGGGCAGAAGGCCTTTGCCAGGGAGAACAGCAGCATGTGGGTGGGAGGAGCGAGGAGGAAGGGAAGCTCCATCAGACGCAGCCCCCTCTTCCGGTCCGGGAAGGCCACCCTCCTCCCAAGCTCTCCACAGATGGACTTAAGAATATAAGACCATAAGAGAAGCCAGTGTTGGATCAGGCCAGTGGCCCATCCAGTCCAACTCTCTGGGTCACACACTGTCCAAAAACACCCCAGGTGTCCTCAGGAGGTCCAGCAGTGGGGCCAGGAAACTAGAAGCCCTCCCATGGTTGCCCCTTCCCCCCCAGGCACCAAGAATACAGAGCATCACTTGCCCCAGAACGAGAGTTCCTATCTATACTTTGTGGCTAACAGCCACTGAGGGACCTCTGCTCCATATGTTTCTCCAATTCCCTCTTGAAGCTGTCCATGCTTGTAGCCGCAGCCACCTCCTGTGGCAGTGAATTCCATGTGTTAATCACTCTTTGGGCGAAGAAGGACTTCCTTTTATCCATTCTAACCCAAGGGCTCAGCAATTTCATTGAGTGCCCACGAGTTCCAATATTGGCATTTTGATTCCCCATCTCTTCCCCAGTAACCCACAGCACAGACTTTGCCCTTCTCACTGGTGCTGCACACCGTGTCAGCATTTTCATTAAGCGATCCGCAGGGACCCTGATAAGATCTCTTTTCAGTCGTTTCAGAACCTGTCAGCAGATAGTGAGACTTAATAAACGGTATCTTTTATTTTATGTCACTGATCTCCTGCCTTTCTCACTGGGACTCCATGCGGATTTTGCACAGAATAAATCGATGCAATCGACAGAGCGGGGCGGGCTTCCAACAGACAAATCACATCATCGCACCACTGCAGAGCTTAGGCCATTCCTGCAGGCCACCGCCAGCATCGCCATCTCCAAGCGACCGGCGCCCCCTGGCGTGTAGGAACGGAGGTGCCCGGAACTACTTATCGGAGACGCGGTGCCCCACCCGGGTGCTTACGTACGAGGGACCGGCTGCCTCGTGTCATTGGCTGAACTGCACCACGTGGCCCGGAAGCGCAGTTGGGTACGTTGGCCGTGTCCCCCTTCTCCCGAGCTGCAGCAGCGGCGGCATGGGCAAGAAGAAGGCGGCGGGGCTGGGCCGAGCGCTCATCCGGGACCGCAGCCAGCCCCGCGGGGGCCGTCGCGCCGCTGCCGGATGGGTGAGCAGCGGCGGGGGAAGGGGAAGGTAGATTGCCTCTGCGCGTGGAGGCTCTGCTGAGCCCCCGCCGGGGCTGCTGGCCGAGCTCCTTGCAGGGCAGGCGGACCGCGGGTTGTGTGCTGAGTGGCAGCTGGGGGAGGAAGACCCCCAGGGAGGGAGGGGAGGAGGCAGTCTGGGGCGCCCAGTTCGCGTTGCTATATGGCGGGGGGGGGGGGGGGTGGCCTGTTGACCCAGCCCCAGGAGGACACGCCCTTGGGTTCCCGTCGTGATGGGGAGAGGGGGCAGCCCTATTTCCATAGCGGTTTCCCAGAGCTGTGGGGCCCGCGGGATGTTTGGTCACCCAAAGAAGAAGAAGAGATTGGATTTGTACCTCGCCCTTCACTACCCGAAGGAGTCTCAGAGCGGCTTACAAACCCCTTCCACTCCCCACAACAAACACCCTGTGAGGCGGGTGGGGCTGAGAGAGCTCTGACAGAAACTGCTCTTTTTCCAGAACAGCTGTGCCAGAACTACGGCTTGCCCAAGGTCACCCAGCAGGTGCAGGTGGAGGAGTGGGGAATCAAACCCGGTTCTCCCAGATTAGAGTCCGCCTGCACTTAACCACTACACCAAACTGGCCATGTTGAATTGCTGGGCTTTGCCCTAGTCAATGAAGGCCCAGCAGCCTTGCTGGTGAACGGGGCAGTAGTTCTCTCGCTTTGGGGTGGTGGCCTGGCCCTTCCTGCATTTGCGGCTTGGGTTCCCCCACCATGTTTTGTGGGGTGTTAGCTGTGCGCATGGCATTTGGGCTTGTTTGGCTTGTGGGAAGAAGCCAGCCGTCCAGCCCTGGAGCAGAGCAGGCCTGTTGGGTTTGCTGAGAGTCTTTCTTTTTCCAACAGCTCCATACCAGCGAATTAAACGATGGCTATGACTGGAGCCGTCTCAACGTTCAGTCCGTCACTGAGCAGAGCTCCCTGGAGGATTTCCTGGCCACGGCTGAGCTGGCCGGCACGGAATTTGTGGCCGGTGAGTTCTTTGAACAGCTGCGGGTCGAATCTTGGCTCTTGTGCGCCGGTTGACACCCCCCCTCCCTTTCCCTGTGTTGCCTTTCTCTGCAGAAAAGCTGAATATCAGGCTTGTTCCTGCTGAGGCTCAGACCGGCCTGTTGTCAGCCAAAGAGGCCAACAAGATCCGTGAGCTGCATGAGCAGAACAAGCAGTTCCTGCGTATCCCACGGCGGTGAGTCTGTTGCTTGGTAGCGTTCTGTTGGGGCTTCACATTCCGTTCCATTGCGCACATCTTGGTACTTTGTGCTTGATTTTTTGCGTCATGAGGATCAGCATGAGAGCAACAGAAGAGGTCATGGATACTTGAAAGTGCTGCTTGCTGATACAGTCAAAACGCAGTATACTTTTTGATCAGGTCAGGGCCAAGCTGCATATTACATTAGCAAATCTGTGGCTGAGGTCCTCATTCTTTTAAAGAGCCAAATGCAACTGGGGCAGGGGTAGTAGTTTATGTAGGGTAGCGGCAAATGATTTGTGGGGCATTAAACCCTTTTCTTCTTGTGTTGTTTTCCTGATCTAAATTGCCTTTCCCCCAGGCTCCTTTTCTGTTCCTCGGGGGTGTGTGTGTGTGTGTGTGTTTACTTTCTTGTTGAGATTCAAGGCAGATTACGGTTTGTGTTATGACTGCATTGTAAATAGCACCCATGAAGAGGAAAGAGGAAGGCAATTCAGATTGAGAAGAGTTACATACCTCCCTACATGCGCATGTGGATGTCTGATTTCTCTCTCTTAGTGTAATTTGGCTGTGAGATGCACACTGGTTACAAAGGAGGTATAATTTTGCATCTGGTCTTTTGTGAATAGAGGGCACTTGTTGTAGTATGGGAGTAGAGTTAGGACCTACCTGAAGCAGCTTTGAATGGAGTCATGTCATGTTCCAATTGGTGTTATTTCCTTGTCCTGCCACTCAGTCTCCAAGGTCTCACGTGGAGGTCTGTTACATCCCCTGCTACCTAATCCTTCTGAAGAGAGATGCTGACAACAGAAACTCGGACCTTCTGCACCAAAGCAGGTGCTCTGCCACTGAGTCCCCCCCCCCCCTTCCATTCTTGTCCAGCTTTTTGTGGCTTTTCACATCGAAAAAAGAGATTCTCCAGCCCATCCAGGCAATTTGTTCCTCTAGTTCCTCCTTGACTTAAGTAACAGCGCTTTGGAACCTCTTCAGCGTGTGACCATTGCCCTGGATGCAGAGAGGCCGTTTGATCCGTTGGGATGCTGTTGATTCTTGCTGTGGTATTTGATGCAGACAATGCCATTTCAGCACGAATGTGCCTTTCCTGATCTGATTTGTGCTAGAGAAAAGAAAACATAGGCAGTACTGAAGTGGATTTTTTTCTGACTGATTTATGCAGGCCACATTGGGACAAGCAAACCAGTCCTGAGTTGTTGAACCAAGCGGAAAGAGACAGCTTTCTCGAGTGGAGGCGGCAGCTTGCCCGGTGAGTGTGCATCAACTGTTTCTCCCTGTTTCATTCTGCAATGTGAGAAGCCTCTGCCTGTCTCGGGGCATCACAGTCCAATTTCCCTCACAGGGCTGAATAAACACAGAACAGTTGCATCTGCGGGTAGCTTCTGTGGGACAGGGGCCTGAGCTGGAACTGGCCTCTTGCTTTCAAGGGGCTTCTGTGAACCTTTGGGAACTTTCTTCCTGGGTGGTGGGGGGGGGGGGGGGAGGGCGGAAGAAAGGGGAGATGCTGGGCTCTGCCTCTGGAACAGCTGGCTTGACAGAGGTTGGCTGCTGCAGCCCTGGGGGACTCATCAGCACCTTTCAGGTTTGGGTCCCCTTTTGGGCAATGAGAAGAACAGCTGTCAAGTCTGTTATGAGGACAAATGAAAAGCATTTTGCTGGAGATAAACAAGTTCTGTAGGATCCCACTGAAACAGAGCTGTTCCCATTGGTGTCTGCAGGGCATGGGCAGAGGAGGCTGCTGGTGGGTTGTGGGGGCTGTGCTGCAGGCTGCCCTGGCCCATTCACCCTGAAAGGGTGGCTGACGTGCTCCAAAGCAGGGCTTTGTCTCCCCTGTTGCTGCTGCCCCCTCCCCCGCAGCTCAGGATCTGCTCACATCTGCATTTCTGAAATGGGGATGAGTTGGACACGGATGCTTGGCCTTGAACAGGTTAATTGGGCACTGGACTTTAAGAACACCATTTTATAGGAAGGTGCCAGCTTACAAAAGTTGCCTTGTCTAAGATGAGACCAGCCGTTGTTTGTAAGGACTTCACGAAGCAAAAGGGGCTGTTCCATTAAGTGCCGGTGTCTGTCTAATCAGCTGAACACTGCAGCTGTAACAAGGAATGAAATGGGTGCCCTTCCAAGAGAGTTAGTTCATTGGTTTATTCACTGAGATGTGCTCGAAATGCAGAAATGCCATTGGTTCAACCAGGCCGATTCTCAACAGAGCATCTGAGACTGGCTTTTAGTAATCCAGAGCACTAGCTGTGGGCACTTCTTCATCTGGGCTGTGCCTATTACAGGGCTGAGGCCCTGATCCGCAGTGCATTCTCCCTGTAGGCACTAATGATGCTGACATGGAGTGTTGCTGTCAGAGTTACTTAACAACATAAGAGAAGTCATGTTGGATCAGGCCAATGGTCCATCCAGTCCAACACTCTGTGTCACACCATGGCCAAACCCCAGGTGCCATCAGGAGGTCCACCAGTAGGGCCAGAACTCCAGAAGCCCTCCCACTCTTGCCCCCCAAGCACCAAGAATACAGAGCATCCCTTGCCCCAGAGAGAGTGTTCCCTCTGTACCTTGTGCCTAATAGCCACTGATGGATCTCTGCTCCATATGTTTAATCACCTCTTGAAGCTGTCTATGCTGGTAGCCACCACCACCTCCTGGAGGAGGGAATTCCATATGTTAATCACTCTTTGGGGGAAGAAGTACTTCCTTTTATCTGTTTTTACCCTACTGTTCATTAATTTCATGGAGTGCTCCCGAGTTCTTGTGTTGTGAGAAAGGGAGAAGAGTACATCTTTCTCCTTCCTTCTCTATCCCATGCATAATTTTGTAAACCTCTACCATGTCACCTCTCAGTTGTTCTTTTTCCAAGCTAAAGAGCCCTAGCCTCTTTAACCTTACCTCATAGGGAAAGTGTTCCATCCACTTAATCATTTTAGTTGCCCTTTTCTGCTCTTTTCCCAATGCTGTAGTATCTTTTTTGAGGTGTGGCGACCAGAACTGTACACAGTACTCCAAATGAGGTCGCACCATCGATTTATACAGGGGCATTATGATACTGGCTGATTTGTTTTCCATTACCTTCCTAATAATCCCCAGCATAGCATTGGCCTTTTTCATTGCTGTCGCACACTGAACTGACATTTTCAGTGACTTACCTATCATGACTGCAGATACTCCAGATATATGGCTGTTACTCTGAAAACAGCCATGCAGATAAGAGCGCTCTGGTAAATGGACAATAACAATTCCCAAATTTGTTTTGTTCCTCGCCATGCTCAAGTTTAGAGGAAGAACAGATGCTCATTTTGACTCCGTTTGAACGAAATCTGGAATTCTGGCGGCAGCTTTGGCGAGTCCTTGAAAGAAGGTGATGCTCTTTCCATGCAGCACCCTGCCCCCTCTCCGTTCTTGGTGTGGTGGGATCACGGCCCAGTGTTTTGCAATCCAGAGTCCATTTCCAAAGACCACGGCACACAGGCTTTTGGGCTGGATGCTTGGGGAGGGGCGGGAGGGGTGTGATGCCTAAGGGCTCAGGGGTGATGGCTGGCACTCCCCCCTCCCCTCCCCTCTCTGCTGAGCGCTGCCTGCTACTCAGCTGCAGCTCTTCTTCAAGGGCCTTCCCCCTCCTCATGCTGCTGGGCCAAGCCCCCTCCCTCTTCTCTTGCAGTGACGTGGTGGTGCAGATCGTGGACGCCAGGAACCCCCTCCTCTTCAGATGCCCTGACTTGGTAAGTGGAGGAACTGGGACCAGCTTGTCTTCCTCTTCATCTCACCCCCCCCCCCCCGAAAGCTAGTGACATTTCCCACTCCAGAGGCTGGTGTTCTGCACGCGCTCACCCCCCCCCCCCCCCCCATATTCCCTTGGCCCGGAATGCGTGATGTTGGATTTGAGAGGGGGGAGCCACGATAGGTGTGGCTACACTGAAGAAGTCCTAAACCCAGAGAGTCAACTTGGAGTGTAACAAGTTTCTGTATCAATCAGATAAACAAATAAAGACCGGTGTAGATTAGCCCTGTGATTCCAGGATGAATGTGATGAAAACTGAATCCTCTGTCGGTTTCTGGAACTTGAATTAAATAACCAGAGTATTGTACTAGTTAATCTTGAGACAAATCAGGATTCAAGCCAGTAGGCAGAATGCCAAGGAAGGGGGAAGCCCCCCTTTACGAGAGAGGGGTGTGTGTGTGTATGAGTGAGTGAAGGGCTGTTGGGCGGTCTTCGACCCCGGGCGACCCTGCGTCTTCATGTCCTCCAGCACATCCTGCCTGTTAGCCACCTGGCCGGAGTCTTGCCAGCGGAGGGCCCTCGTGGCTTCCCTGACTGAGTCCCTCCACCTCCTGCTGGGTCTTCCTCTGGCCCTGCTGCCTTCAGGTTTTCCTAGTGTTATCTCATCGGTTTTGAGACGACATGGACTCACATGCACACAAACGGCCAGAGAGTCACGGTTCCTGGCCAAGAGTGCCTCTATGCGATTTGCGTTCATCTTAGTTGCTGTCTTCCAAGCTCTCCCTTTGCCACTTCGCTGCCCTAAGGTTGAACTCCTGCTCCAGCCTAAGGGGCGTGGGATGGAAGGAGAAGGGTGGCTCTCGCAGCAGAGGGACCGCTGGTCTCAGGTGGGAGAGAAGACTCCCCCCCCCCCAGAGTAAGGGGAGCCTTTCGGAGAGAGCTGGGGGGGGGGTCTGAGGATTGCGTCCCATTTCCTGATTAAGGTGCCTGGAGCTGGGGAGGGAATCTCCCCCACACCTGGGGATTCATCCTCCCCCCGGCATTTCAGAGCGAGAGTTGCTGCTGCTGCTGTGCAAAGGCGTTTGTGTGAGGGAGGGGGGCTGCTGGGACTGGCCCTGCTGACTCCAGGGGAACAGGTGTGCAGGGGAGAGTGCCAGAGTGTGGACAGAGGCCCCCAGGCCCCCAGCAGCATGGCCGGCCACCTGGGCTTCTTGCTGCCTGAGAGAGAGGGGCTGTTGCCTGGGGTTGGTGGGCGGGCCTGGGCCCTCCCCCAGGTGCTGTCCCCTCTGTGTGGGTGGGGGACAGGGGTTCCCGTGGGTCTGGATGGGCGGCTGACGGAGGGCCTCTCCTGTTTCTGTCTCACAGGAGTGTTACGTGAAAGAGCTCAGCCCCGAGAAGGAGACCCTCCTCCTCCTCAACAAGGCCGACTTCCTGAGCGAGGAGCAGCGGTCCGCCTGGGCACGCTTCTTCGAGGGCGAGGGGGTGAAGGTGGTCTTCTGGTCAGCCTTGGCGGAGGGGAAGCGGCTGGAGTTGGCCTCCAAGGTAGCCGTGGGAACGCCGGGCGGGGGGCGGGAGAGGGGTGCTTGCGCTGGGAAGACGCTGCCTTGGGCTTTTAACGCGGCGTGCGCTCGGTGGGCATCGTGCTGTTAACACCGAACCGAGGTTTTTTCAAAGGCGAACTTTTAACTCGGAGAAAGCCACGGTTGTCCTTTGGATACCACGTTGCCAGGATTGGGTGGGGAGCAAAGCTCCCGCTAAGCGGTGGAGAGTCTCGAGAGCGAAAATTCTACTTTGTGAGCTACGGGCATTAAAGTTGTGAGCGAGCCAATTTGGCTCCTGCATAAATTAGTTTGCTCTCTGGAGCCATTCTTCCTGAGCCGAGACAAAAATCTGTGAGCCAGAGGCTAAAAAACTGAGCTAACTCACACTAACTCAGCTTAGAGGGAACATTGGTGGGGAGGGGTCTCTTGGAGGGCTTTTTCCAAAAGGTGTGTGTGTGGGAAGGAGGTAGGTTTCACCCCTGGGAGCTCACCAGAGCAGAGGCCTCCTCCTGGTCCAATCTGTTTTCTGTCACCCCAGGAGGTCAGAGCAGAACCAGTGGGTTGAAACTAAGTCAGAAGAGTTTTGGGCTAAACATGATGAAGAACTTCCTGACGGTTAGAGCGGTTCCTCAGGGGAACAGGTTTCCTGGGGAGGTGGTGAGCTCTCCTTCTTTGGAGGTTTCCAAGCAGAGGCTAGATGGCCGTCTGACACAGCAGTGGGGTTTCTGCGAACTGAGGCAGAGATTGTGAGAGGGAAGCTCAGCTCTTCTGGCCATTTCTTACGTGTCCAGGGAAAGGCCAGTCACCCCTGTGGGGTCAGGAAAGACTTTTCCTCCAGGCCGGATTGACCCAGGAATCCTAGAGGTTTTTTGCCTTCCTCTGGGCATAGAGCTTAAGTCACGGGAGGCGTGGGGGGGGGGGGGTGGAGGTAGCTGTGAACTTCCTGCATTGTGCAGGGGGTTGGACTAGATGAGGTCCCTTGAGGTCCCTTCCAGCTCTGTGGTTCTACCTGTCCCTCTCTGGGTGAGGTTGTGCCTCTGGGGCAACAGCACAGCCTGTGTCCAGGTGGCAGAGACCATGTGCCCTTCCCTCCGACCCTCCCTCTGGCCCCAGCAGCCTGGAATGGGGGGTGGGGGGGCTCTTGAAGCACGGAGCGGGGGAGCCCCGAAGGCCAGGGGAGGCTCCGGCCTCAGAGTCGTCGGTATCAGAGGGAGAAGAGTGTCGCTGGTCCTCGCTTGCCACCCTTTGAGCCGCTCTCTCTTTCCTTTTCCTTGGGGATGGAGGCTGCAGAATTGCTTGGCCTGGATGCTGAGCGTGCCGGCCAGAAGGAGCAGCAGCCCTCACCAGAGAAACCGGGCTCTCCCTCACGGCCGTCTGGAAGTGAAGAGCAGGAGAGCAGCTCAGAAGAGGACAGCGAAGAGTACCAGGATTGTGAGGAGGAGGAGGAGGCTTGGCTGACCTGCTCCGAGGAGGAGGAGGAGGAGGAGGAGGGGGCGACGGGGGCAGGGAGCAAGGCCCCAGCTGAGGCCCCCAGGCCAGGAGTCCAGCAGAGCCGGCCTCTCCGAAACAGCAGCCGCCTTGTGCAGAGAGACGAACTGCTGGAGATACTCCGGATGGTTCACCCTGGGAAGAAGGCCAAAGAGGGCAAGGTCACCCTGGGGCTGGTGAGTGGGAGCTGGCGCCAAAACCGTGGGCGGGGGGGGCTGGGCGAGGGGGGGAGGGACCTGCAGCGGTGTACGTGGCCTGGGTGAGGCGGGGCTGTTCCAGAAGGACCAGCTAGTGGGGCTAGCAGGGGCCCCCGCAGACGAGGTCCCGCAGAGGTCCATCTGCGTCAGAATACTCCTGCTTCTCCCCCAAGGAGGGACTGGGCCACGGTGCTCAGGAGCTGGTGCCGAACGCCAGGCTCTGGCAGCTGAATGGAAGAGAGTGCCTCTGAGCACAGGCAGAGTGGGGTTCCCTCGCTGCAGCCAGCCACACTCCTGCCCCGGGGTGGGGTGGGGGGATGGACCCGGGGGTCTGCCTGCTGAGGCTGTCTTGTGCCTCCCATCCTAGGTGGGTTATCCCAACGTGGGAAAGAGTTCGACCATCAACACCATCCTGGGAAGGAAGAAGGTGTCCGTGTCAGCCACGCCGGGTCACACGAAGCATTTCCAGGTACGGCCAGAAGCAGCAAGCAGGGGTGGCTGGGCGGCGTGTGTATTTGTGTGTGTGCGTGAGCGAGCGAGCGTGTGCTGCCTGCCTGCGTCCCGTCGCCCAGTCCCGTCTCTGCCCGCAGACGCTGTACGTGGAGCCCGGCCTCTGCCTCTGCGACTGCCCCGGCCTCGTCCTCCCCTCCTTTGTGGCCACGAAGGCAGAGATGGTGTGCAGCGGGATCTTGCCCATTGACCAGATGCGGGATCACGTCCCCCCCATCTCTCTCATATCCTTCTCTGTTTGCTGTGGGGGGGGGAGGGCGTGTGGGCGGAGGGGAGGGGGGAGCTGCGGAGGTGGCAAGTGGTGGTGGAGCGTGGCTGAGAGGCTCTTGTGCGGAGTGGGGGCAGCCTCCATGCTGAGAACCAGCAGCCTTGGGGGAGGGGAGGGGAGGGGAGGGGAGAGCCCCTTCTCTGGCAAATGGGAGTGGTTGTGAGGCAGCCCTGATGTGGGGACACGAGCCAGGAAGGCAGAGAACTGGACAGCTCGTGAAAGCCAGCTCTGGGGTAGTGGTGAAGAGCAGTGGACTCTAATCTGGAGAACTGGGGGAGGGGTTGTTTCCCCCCCCCCCCCCATGGAGCCTGCTGGGTGACCTTAGGTGAAGTCACCCCTCTTTCAGAACTCCCTCAGCCCTACCTGCCTCACAAGGGGCCTGTGGTGGGGAGAGGAAGGGAAGGTGACTGTAAGCCGCTTTGAGACTCCCTAAGGGTAGAGACGAACAGGGCATGAAACCTTGAACGCAACGAACTGGCTACGGCGATCCATGCTCTGGTCACCTCAAGATTGCACTACTGTAATGCTCTCTACATGGGGCTGCCCTTGTGCCAAATCCGGAAGCTGCAGCTAGTGCAGAATGCGGCGGCGCGGCTGTTGATGGGCCTTCCTGTGCGGGAGCACATCCAGCCTGCGCTAAAAGCACTGCACTGGCTGCCTATAGCATACCAGATAAGGTTCAAGGTGCTGGTGCTTACCTATAAAGCCCTATATGGCTCGGGACCGATCTACTTGAAGGACCGCCTCTCCCCATATATTCCCCAGCGAGCACTACGGTCTGGTTCGCAAAATCGCCTGACCCTCCCAGGGCCAAGGGAGGCCCGGCTGGAGGGTACAAGGTCCAGGGCCTTCTCTGTGGCGACCCCGTACTGGTGGAATGAGCTCCCGGATGACATCAGGGCCCTGCGGGACTATTTACAGTTCCGCAGGGCCTGCAAGACGAAGCTCTTCCACCAGGCTTTCGGGTAGAGGCCGCCCAGTATTGAGATCTACATCTGGCCCTGGACCGATTTTGCCTGCCAGTTTGTAGCTGTTTTAAGGTGGTATTCGGGTGCTGCGCTGAATTTGATGATACGCCATCTGTATGGTATTATGTTGGATTATATGTTTTAATGTTTTTAATATTTTAAATTATGTATGTATGGATTTGTTGTTAGCCGCCCTGAGCCCGCCTTATGACGGGGAGGGCGGGATATAAATCACATTAAATAAATAAATAAATAAATAAAACCAGGATTGCCATGAGGATGGGATGTGCCTTGGAGGCACTGTGCAGGGGGTGGGGTGGGGGTGCTGGTCTTGGGAGGAGGGTGCCTTTGAAACCGTGCTCTTGGAAGGGAGGGGAGGCAGCCAGGTGAGTTGTGGGAGGCTTGGGTGAAGCAGGGCCCCAGAACCAGTTGGGCATAAGTGGGAGGACAGGCCTGTGAGCCCAAAGGCCACTCCCCCCCCCGGCTCCTGTTGCTTATTTTGTTTCCAGCCTGTCAGCCCCTCTGAGTGGCTGCCTTGACCCCCTTCCTAACGTAGGGGTGAGCTGGAGAAGCACTTTGAGCACCAGACTGTGGGGTGGGGCTGGGGGCGCTGCAGCTGCCTGGAGGATGCCGTTGGGCTTCTGGGCCGGGTCTGAATTGTGTGCGGGAGGTCACAGCACAGAAGCCGCTGGTTCCCAGGACTGGAGAGCTGCATGCCATGGAAAGGAGTGCCTGTGTGAACATGGCGGGGGGGGGGGGAGCTGCTCCGGTTTGGAGAAGATGGGCTGTCCCCATCCCCACCCCCACCTCCCCCCCTGGTTTGGTTCCTTCACTTGGGCACGTTTGCCAGCGCATCCCGCGAGACGTCTTGGAGGCGACCTATGGCATCAACATTGTCCGGCCCCGGGAGGATGAGGACCCCGACCGGCCGCCGACATCAGAGGAGCTCCTGGCAGCCTACGGATGTGAGTACCACCCCCACCTCCCCCGGCTGATGGTTGAGAACTTGGCTCTGCCGCGGGTTCTTAGAAGAGAGAGTGGCTGTTGTGGGTTTGGAGAGGAGAAGGGAGGAGTGCTATACTACTGGGGGGGGGGGGGCTGTGGCCTGTGCTTGGAGGCCCCTTGCTCTGTCCTGGATCCGACCCTTCCCTGCTTCTGGGGTTCCAGCATCTGGCTCCACCTGGAGGTCTGGCTGGGTTTCCTGTGTCAGCTTTCCTTCCCTGAGGTCTGGCTGAGAGAGTTTCCAGAGGTGCCTGCCTCCTAAGGCCTGTCTCTCTTCTCTCCCCCCCCCCCCCCCCCCAGGCATGAGAGGGTTCATGACAGATCACGGGCAGCCGGATCAGCCTCGCACAGCCCGCTACGTGCTGAAGGATTACGTTGCTGTAAGTGACCCGGGAAGTGGCGTGCCTTCATGGGAGGGGGGAGATACAATTCCCGTGCCACCCCCCCCCCCACACACTTCCCACAGTTTCTCTGGCTGGCAGTTTAAATTGTTTAGAACATGAATTTTTTTGTCTCTGCCTGCCTTCTCATACTGGAGGAGCAAAGGTCGGTTGTGGGTATGGAGAGGGGGCAGGGGGACCATGTTTGCTGCCCTGGACTTCTTGGAGCGTGGAAGGAAGGGAGGGGATAAAAATGAAGCTTAAAAAAGGCATCCTTATATCTCGCTTTGAACAATGACCTCTGAGTGTGGATCAAAGAATCCACAAAATGGGGCCTTGGATAGATGGGGTGTGTGTGTGTGTAGAGCAATATTACCTGTAAAAAGACGGTTTAAAAGTATAGAAGCAGTCTGTGCTTCTTTTAAGAAAAGAAGGCACGTTATTGAGATCTCACGAGGCTATGTTGTGAGATCTTAGTGGCTGTTTTGGGGGTTGCTAACCCCCCCCCCCATTGCCAAGGAGCTCAAGCCTCTGTGTTGGCGGGGGGGGGGGCAGGGCAGAAAAAGTCAGACTCAAAAGGAAAAGTCAAGCTGGGTCGGTGAAGGGAGCAGGCAGAGGCTGCTATGGGAGAAACTAAAGGGAAGGCTGGTCTGGCGGTAGGTGGGGGAGAGGCTCCTGGGGGAGAGGAAACGCCAGAGCCGGTGGGGTGGGGAGGAGAGAATGGGGGAAATGAGTTTCCCCTCCACAAGTCTTTGCAGGTCTCCCACTTGTAATTTAAACGTAAAAGAAATTATTTAGAACATGAATTGTTTGTCATTTTAATTGTCCGTGTTCTAGTATTAAAGGAGTTGAATATTTGGGAATGTTGACGCCGGGGGGGGGGGGGGGGGACTTCCTGGAAGCTTCTGGGGAAAGTTGAACTGCACGAAATACTGACCAATCTAAACTTAGAAGAAATGTGGTGAGTATCAGGCATAATTGAAGCACCCACAGTTCTACGGTTATACTTGTGAAATGTAGGCTGGCGTTATTCTTACCTGCCTTAGGAATGTGCCGAGTGCCAGGGAGGAAGCAGCAGGGAGCTGCACTCTTCTCGAGGTAGGGGAGCGGGGTGGGGGGAGCATGCCCCCTTCAGTGCCAACCCTCTGGGCCCTGCTTCATTGAAGCCCCATTGCAATGCGATTCTGGCTGGGAAGAAGCCCTGCCCCGGGGGAGGGGCTGCATGTCGGTCAAAGCCAGAGGGACTGAGTGTGGACTCTCCTCCCCCCCTCGCAGGGAAAGCTGCTCTATTGCCACCCTCCTCCTGGAGCCGACCCTGAGGCCTTCCAGCTCTATCACAGAAGGGGGGCTGCAGGCAAAGGCAGGCCTCCCGAGGCGGAGAGGCCAGCGAGCCGGAACCTGAAGGCCAGGCAGGTGGAGAACACGGTGGACCGGGCCTTCTTCCACCAGGTGAGGAGGGGGCCCCGGGGGAGGGACACGCTCGGCCTCCGCCATCTCCTCCTTGCCTGCGTCTGCGGCAGGACTGTAACCAGGACTGTTCCCCAGGAAGTGCTAATGGCATTAAACAAGGTCACAGGATTTCATGGCTGGGGGTTGGCTTTCATACCTGAAAAAGGGGGTGGGGGTGGGGGGGAACTCGGCATACGGCCCCATCTTTTCTGCCACTTCCTTGTTAAAGGCTCAGGTTTCCCAAAGAAGTCCTGGTGAGTGCCTGCTCATCACAGAGAAGTCCCAGAATCCGTTTGCACTCCACAGTATGCCACGCCCCCCCCCCCAGCATGCTTTAAAGGAGCCTGGTGAGCTTGATGGCCTCGTGGCCCCGGCCCGCATCTCTGGTGGCACACGGTGGCATGTTTGCGGGTGGCAAGTGCGGGGGTGCATGGGGACAAGGAATTGGGCAGCTGCACCACCGCCAGGGCCCTCAGGCAGCTGGGGGAGCCTCCTGGCAAGGACAAATCCCCCTTCGAGCCTTCTTTCAGCACTGGTGGGGGAAGTGGGAGTCTGTGCAAAGAGGGCGGTGGCAGCTTCAAGGAGGCTTGGAAGGGGCAGGTTGGGGTGGGGGATTGAAAATTCGATAAGGGGCGCCACTCCCTGGCACCGGCTGTGGGCGTGTTCTGCAGGGTTCTGGAGGCGGGCCACAGGCCACGGAATGTCCTGCTCCGGTCCCTGCCCTCCTGCCGCCTGAGAATTCTCGCCGAGCAGCAGGTCTGGGAGAGGATATGGTGGGGAGGGAGCGCCTGCTGCTCCCTTTGCTCCGCCTGTGGGCAGGATCCACGGAGGGGGGAGGTCAGGCCCTGCTGCTCCCCAGCTTTGTGTTGGTGCAGCAGCCATGGCCTCTCCTGGGCTCCGGGTGGCAGACCAGAGGAAGAAGGGGCCGGGCCTGGGGAACTGATGGGCATTCCTCTTGGGCAGCCATGCCAGACTCTGGGGTGGGGGGGAGAGGAGAGGAGGTGTTGGCTTCCACTTGGGATTCCTTCCGGCCTCCCTCATTACCTAGCCGTGTCCAGCCAGCGTGGCATAGTGGTTCAAGTACCGGGCTGGGAGGCTGTGGAAGCTGCTGTGGAGACTTTGGGCTGTTCTCCTGCAGACCCCCCCCCCAATTCCCCCGTGGAACCCCCCCCCTCGCAGGGCTGCTGGAGAGAACTGCAGAGGCCGCCCTGAGCCGCTTGGCAGGAGGGGGAGGCCAAACGAACCCCCCTGCTGAATAAATGCATCTTTCCAGCAGGAGAACGTCCGAGTCCTGACGCGGGGGGTCCAGTCTCGGGTGGGCACGGCCCCCCCCGGCCAGCTGGCCTCCAGTGCTGAGGCAAGCCCAGGCAAGCCCTGGAAGAAGCACGGCAACCGGAACAAGAAGGAGAAAATCCGCCGCCTGGCGAAGCACCTGGATGCGTAGGGGACTCTGGAGCCAGGCCGTTGCTCGGCCAGGATGGCGCCGGGGGGGGGCGGGGGGGCCTGCAGGAAGGGGAGCATGATGTCCCCCAGGGAGGACTCCCAGAGCACAGAAGAAGCATCTCCCGACTGGTCACTTGCGCTGCGGTTGGCTGCACAGAGAGCCGCTCTGGCGTCCCGCTGGCCGGTGCCTGCAGCCCCTTCGAGTCCTGCAGCCCAGAGGAGGAGGAGGAGGAGGAGGAGGAGATGGAGGCTGCTGCTCTTTTGGAATAAAGTTTCCTTGCTTTTCTCACCTCCCTTCAGTAAGTGTGGCTGACAGAACTGCAGGATTGTGTGATCTCCTGGCGGCCTGAAAGGAGGGGGGGGAAGACTAGCAGTGAAGTGGCTCCAAGATTTGGGGGGGGGTGTCTGGTAGTTCATAGAACCATTAGAGTTAGAAAGAACCATGGAGGCCACCAAGTCCCCCCCCCCCCCCCCGTCCGCCCGCCCCGTTCAGTGCAGGATCAGCCTAAACAGCCCCCTGACCAGTGTTTGTCTGGCCGCTGCTGGAAGACTGCCTTCGCTCCATGTTAGGATCTTGGGTCTTTGACTTACGAGGGAGGGTGTCACTCCACATGAAGTCCCACCGTTGGGAGACCAGCGTTAGCCCCATGCTGCAGCATGA
This sequence comes from Lepidodactylus listeri, assembly GCA_029233225.1. Lineage (NCBI taxonomy): Eukaryota > Metazoa > Chordata > Lepidosauria > Squamata > Gekkonidae > Lepidodactylus > Lepidodactylus listeri. The sequence goes on from JARCFY010000005.1 coordinate 531,624, forward strand.
AGTTCACACGCCATAAAGCCTTCAGGCGCCTTCAGAAGGCTCTGGCTTTCTATCAGGACTTGCCCCGTCAGAGCAGTAGCCGTGTTGGTCTGCCGGACAAGAGCAAGAGTCGAGTACAGAAGCCCCTTAAGAGACCAAACAAGATGGGAGCTTTCAAGAGTCCAAGCTCCCTTCCTCAGGTACTTCGGGTGCTTTGACTCTCGAAAGCCTCTACCCTGAAAACGTTGTTGATTTCTAAGGGGCTGCAGAACTCGAATCTGGCTCCCTTCTGTGGACATGTCCCTTGTCTCACCTCCCCCTCTTCCTTCAACCCCTTCCCTTCCGGCACAGGGTTTGTTCAAAACTCCCCCTACTAATTCCCCACAAGGGGGTATCGGAGATGGTTGTTTGACAGAGGACGGGAGTGGTTCCCGTGTGCCACTGCGAGAGAGAGCCGAGATGGAAGGGCCTGTCCTGCAGTGCTCCCCCGAGGCCAGGCTGAAGGTCTGCTGCACCCCAGCCAGAGTGCTGACTGCCCACTGGCGCCTCTCACTGGACAGGAGGCCTGCACGGTCAGAACCGAAGCGCTGAGTTAGTGTGAGCCGGCTCCCCGTTTTTTAGCTTCTGGCTCACACATTTTTGTCCTAGCTCAGGAAGGAGGGCTCCAGAGCAAACTCACTTTGGCAGTAGCCAAATCACCTGCTCACCACTTTAATGCCAGCAGCGCACAAAGTAGAATTTTTGCTCCCAAGAAGACTCCCCAGCTCAGAAGAGATCATTGCCTGTGACCCTCCGCTTTTCCTAGGTTTTGTGGCACCCAGGCTGATGAAGGGCTCTGGTGAGTTCAAAAGTTGTACATTTGGCTGGTCCTCCCTCATAAAAGGAGGTATCCCACGGATTCCGTTCTTTGGCTTTTGTGCGGTCTAATAGCACTCAGCAGCCTTTAAAAAGACCTGTTTTTGTTCATGTTCTCTCCCCCCACCCCACCGCCTGCATTGTTTTAGACTGTGAGCTGCGTGGGCCCGGGGGGGGGGGAGCTGGAGACCCGCTTATTTATCACCAGGGCAGCCCAGCCTGTCTGGAATGCCATCAGTCCCACAGTGTCCTCGGGGGGGGGGGGGGGGGCTCTCCCCGTCTTTCAGCCGGCTGACAATGGAGGAGGCCAGAGAAAGGAAGTCCTCCCCCCGCCCCGCCCTGCCGTCTCCCCCGGTGCTCCGATAGCGGTGCTCCCAGTCAGCAGGCAGGGGGGGTGGGTCAGGCCGCTGTGGCTCACTGGGGGCCTCGACATCGACGCAGGGTGCAAAAGTGTGCAAGCCGTGGGCCCGGTTCTCTCGGGCAGGTCCCACTTGCCTTGGCGGGGCTGCTGCAGAAGCACTTCCCCAGGGTGGGGAGATCCACTTCTGTGCTCCAGATCTGCCTTTCATTCTGCCACCACTGATGGGAGAGGGGATACATGGCTGGGAGGGAATTGGCAGGCCACCATCCCACCCCTTGCCCACAGCAGGAGGCCCCAAACCAGGAGCATCCGGGCCAGTGGAGTGGCCAGCCTGGGCTTGAAGACTTCCTGGGAGCACTCCCCCCCCCCCCCCAAAACCGGGATCCTTCCCTCAACTGCTTCTGATGTCCACAGGCCCCCCTCTCCCCCAGGTCTCACTGCGACCTTTGGAGCAGCAGAGCACGAGTCTTTGCCATCTCCCCTTTGGGTGCTTCAGGAGGGCCAGACTGTGTGTCTCCCCTCGGGGTTCCTTCTCCAGGCCGAACCTGTCCTGCTCCTTCACGTTCTCTTCCGAGGGAGACCCTCTGCCATCGCTCTGAACCCCTTCCAATCTGTCCACGTCTTTCCTCTGGGGCAGAGCTCACAACTGAACAGGGGACTTGCACAGGGGAGGGGTATTTTGTCCTCTGGCCAGCTGGGTGCCCCCACTTGGGGGACGTGCACCTTCCCTGTGCAACGCGTGTGTGGGGCTCCCGTACGGTGAGGCGGATCAAGAAAACACGCCCTTTGATTGAACTCACCCGGGAATCTGTGTGTGTGCGTGCGTGTGGTGCTCTCCTCCAGCCACCGGGAGGGGGGCAGAGCGATGCTCCACACTCCCCCCCCCTTGAAGACTTTGAATGGGCTCCCCCTCTTTCCAAATGAAGCTGTGTAGGAGGGGCCCGCAGGTGTGCTTGCCTTGGCACTTCTGGGCCAGTGCGGGTGGGTGGGGCCCAGACAGCAGGGGCACTCTGAAAAGTCCGGGAGGTTGGAGACACATCGAGTGGAAACAGCTCATACTTTATTAAGAGGTCGGAACAAGACTGCTTAGCTGGACTTGCAGGTCCGCTTTTTAGCCCTGTTCTCGACCGCACCCACGCCCACAACACCCGAGATTTGCTATTTACAGTGTTCCTGCCCCGTTTGTCTATCCCAGGATGCAGACTTGCTCATTGGTCCCTTTTAGGATCCGGGGGAATCTATGGTCTCTGGAAGCGAAGCTCCACGGCTTCGCCTGACTACGTGTTTGGCTGACTGTGTGTGCGGTTCCTTGGCCAGAACATAACACTGTTCCTGCCCACCTCCACCTGGCCCGCTGTCACAGTGCCCCCACGCTAGGGGCCCCTCTTCCCAGTCCCACAAGGGAGCAGCACAGCGAAGGCCTGACTAGCAAGGGGAGGGTGAGAGAGCGAGAGCGCAGAACTGCAGGAGCCTTCTTTGCAGCGGCCGTAGTGCAGATCCTTTGAGACAGGGAGAGAAGCCTGGCCAGGTCTCACCGATCCCATCAGTACCCCTCCGATCAGTTTCTGCCCAGCGCTCCTGGCTTTCCCCTCCTGGGTGGTGGCGCTGCTCATATTTCTCGCCTCCTTTCCCCATCCGAGTGCCTTGTTTCGAGCTCTCCAGGAGCTGCAGCCAGTGACTGCAGGAGGCTGGCCAAGGGGAGGGAGGCGGGCTGTGCAGAGTTCAAGCTCCCCGGTATTCGGCAGGCCCTGCAGGGGGAACAGACTTGTTGATGGCACATTCTTTGCACTCCATCTGTTAACACCACCGAATCGCGCCATTTCTCCCATTCTGTTCATTTTGAAGTAAATATTTAGCACCCACTTTTTTTCCCTAGCAGGCTCAACATGGTTTACATGGTGCATACACAACATGGCTAGAAAAAGACAGCCAGGTTTGAACATTAAAATTACACGTCTAGGCGGGTTAGTAGACCATACACTGCACAGGAGTCAGCAGTGTGATGCAGAAGCTGAAAAAGCAAATGCAATTTTGGGCTGCATCAACAGAAGTAGAGTGTCCAGATCACGCAAAGTGATGGTACCACTTAGCACTGGTTGGCCCTCACTTGGCGTGTTGTGTTCAGTTTTGGGCACTGCAGTTTAAGAAGGATACAGACAAGGTGGAAAATGTCCAGAGGAAGACAATGAAGATGGGGAGGGGTCTGGAGACCAAGTCCTAGGAGGAAAGGTTGAAGGAGCTGGGTCTGTTCAGCCTGGAGAGGAGGCAACTAGGAGGTGATAGGATAGCCGTCTACAAGTTCTTAAAAGGCTGTCATACAGGGGATGGAGCGGAGTTGTTTTCTGTTGCCCCAGAAGGTCAGACCAGAACCAACAGGTTGAAATTAAGAGTTCTCAGCTAACCATTAGGAAGAACTTCCTGACAGTTAGAGTGGTTCCTCACCGGAACAGGCTTCTTTGGGAGATCTTCAGCTCTCCTTTGGAGGTCTTCAATCAGAGGCCATTGGACCACCTGAGAGCCATGCCAATTCTGTGAATTTAGACAGCTCCCGAGAGGGAGGGTGGGAAGGGAGGAGCCAGGGGTTGGCTCTCATGGTCCTTTCTGCCATGCCCAAGAGTAATGCCAATTGTCATTTTGGGCTTAGGAAGGAATTTCTCTCCAGGGCAGATTGGCCCAGGGATCCAGGAGGGGTTCTGCCTTCCTTTGGACAGAGCAGAAGTGTGTGAGGGTAGCTGTTAGTTTCCTGCAATATGCAGGGGCTGGACTAGATAGCCCTTGGGGGGGGGAACCCCCAGGTGTGTGGGGTGCTTAGTCTGCGACATGGAGGTGCCCAGCAGCTCAGTCTCAGAGCTGGCAGTTGGGTTGGGTCGGCCAGGGCCAGGCACTCTGCACATGCTTAGCAGCCCCTTCCTCTCCAGCCAGACCCAGCGGAGGGCAGGAGGTGCTTTGGTCAGCAGGTACAGGCAGCATTCCAGGTGTCTGGGGATCAACTTCAAGAAACTGTCTGGCTAGCAGGGTCATTGGATGCACACAGTGTAATCCTGGAGCTATGACAGGTACATACGTGGTTCTGTTGGGAAGACTTATTTTACAGCTCCATTCTCCCTTTAGCCGGAGGTGCTGAGCTGGAGGGGGGGGGGGGTCAGATGGGGCTTTGCAGCAGGCCTCTGTGTGTGTGTGTGTGCGCGTGTGTGCGTGCGTGCGGGTCCCGCTGATACCATCTCTGCCTGCCACAGCACTCGATGGGGGCCTTATCAGCTCTGGCAGGGCTCAGGCCAGTCCCGGGCTTTTGTCTCGGCATGCACACCCACCCCAGCACAATGGGGCTGAGAGCGCCAAGGGAGGGGCAGTCTCCCCACCAGCCTTCTGGCCCCGGCCCGGACAATGGCTGGGGCTGCCCTGGGGGACCAGGGCTGCAGGGAAGTCACGCGCCTGCAGGGGCCTCTGGGGCCAGGCCTCACGCACTCCGGCTTCCCTCCTGATAAGAGCCGCCTGGGAGCCCCTGCAGAGTGCCCCTGCTCCCGGGACAAGAAGCCCCCACCCAGCCTGCACCAGGGAGGCAAGAGAGGCCCCCTTGCCCTGCGGGCAAGCTCTGGATGCACCGGCCCCACTGCGGCCTGAAGGAGGGAGTCGGAGCAGCTGGGTCTCAGTCAAGCACAGAAGGGGAGGGCCGGCCGCTTCGTGCCAGGGAAGAATGGGGCAGGGGAATCGAATGAGTCCCGGTGGACTCTGATATTATTAAAGCCAAAACAGAGAGGCAGGATTCGGGGCCTCAGGGTTTCACCGGGGCCTCTGATGAGAGAGGCAGTCGTCCCTCTGGCCTCCCAGCGTTGCTCTTGCGGGGGGGGGGGCTGGAAGAGGAAGCAGCTGTGGAACCCCATGGTTGACTGTGGGGTGCATGTGTGTGTGTGTGTGGATAAAGAGCGCGTCTGGGTCAAGGGTCTGAATGTGTCTTCCTGCTACACAACAGCAGTCAGACTTCCACTAATCCACCCACTAAACTAGACTTTAACATGATCTCCCTTGCTCCCCACTTTTCTCTCTCTCAAGAGGGACCCAAAGTGACTGACAATATTCTGCCCTCCCAGCAGCCCTGTGAGGAAGGCAAGGCTGAGCGCCCGAGTGTGTGACTGGCTCCAAGCCCCTGAGGCAGCTGCCGCCAGTCCAGCCTCGGCCTCCCACAAGCTAGTCCTCCAGTCTAATTGCTGCACCCTGCAGGCTCCCGCCTATTGCAACCAGTCTGTAGTGGAGGGACACCAGCCCTCGGAAACTCTCTGGGCTCCTGTTCCGGCACCTGGCTAGTTGGCCAAGAGGTCGGAATGGTTTTTTGGGGGGGGGGGGGCACCAGTTTGGTGTAGTGGTTAAGAGAGCCAGTTTGGTGTAGTGGTGAAGTGCGCGGACTCTAATCTGGGAGAACCGGGTTTGATTCCCCACTCCTCCACTTGCACCTGGCTGGATGACCTTGGGCAAGCCATAGCTCTGTACCAGCTGTTCCCTCAAGGACAGCTTGGGAAAGAGCTCTCTCAGCCCCACCTACCTCACAGGGTGTCTGTTGTGGGGAGGGGAAGGGAAAAGGAGTTTGTAAACCGCTCTGAGACTCCCTTGGGGAGTGGAGGGCAGGGTATAAATCCAATCTCTTCTTCTTCTTCTACCTGGTCCTTTTCAGCTGCTGGGGTGATGCTGCTGGGGGCTGAATGCTGGTGGGGGCTGAATGCTGGACCTCCTGCAGGCCAAGCAGCGGCTCTCCCACTGAGCCACGGCCCCTCCCTTAGCACAAGGCAGCACCTGGAAGACCTAAGAAACCCCCCCCCCCCCCCCGGGGAAGGGAATACAGATCTGAGGCGACATAAAGAAGAGGGGGATGCTGATAACGGGAGGAGAGAGAGGGCAGGGCCAGTCTGGAGAAATCTTTGGAAGGGGCAGGTTAGGGGGCAGCAGGAGTGGCTTGAGAAAAGCACCGCACATCTGGGGAAGCACAACGGAGAGGGCCTTCAAAAGGTAGGCTACAGTGTATGACAGGAGAGGAGGGCTGAATGCTGGACCTCCTGCAGGCTTGATGCGGGTGGAAAGGGTAGGTCATTAATAAAACAATTACGCGTTTTGTTTTCTTTTGAAAAGTGTGGCCTCCCGAGGGAGGGTGTGGGTGTGTGTGTGTATTGCCCCGGGGGGGGGGGGGAGGATCTCAGCCGAGGGGCAGCCCCGAGGTCCCGGACCGTGGCGAATGAACTCCTGCGTTGTTTCCGACCTCGGAGCCAGGGGGCTACTAGGGGAGCTCTTTCCACAGACCGGGACGGGACGGGGCGCGGCCTGCCAGATTCCTGCTCCGGGCGGGGGCTGGGCAAGGGCGCCAAAGGCATGCCCCAGCCGCAGTGGGCCAGCCCAGCGAGGAGGGCCTTCGTGCCCCGCGGAGCCTCCCCGCCCCCACCCCCCTCTGTGCCGGGGTTGCCAGCCTCCCGGTGGGGCCTGGAGGCCCTCCCCCGCCTTCCTTCACAGCTGGTCTCCCGCCGACAGAGTTCAGCCCCCCAGCCCGGAGGGCGTGCGTGTGTGTGCGCGTCTCCCCCTCCCGGCCTGCCGAGCGGCCCGGCCTTCACCCCTGCTGGCCGGGGGGGGGGGGAGGAGGGAAGGCGGTCCCCGCGGAACGGCCCGCCACGAGGCTGCGCGCCCTCCCTCCCTCCCGGCGCTCCCCTTCCGCCCGCGCGCCGCCCCTGACGTCACTTCCTGCTGCGACGGGGCGGGGGCGGAAGGCGGGCAGAGCGGGCAGGCGGCGCGGACCGTGGCGGAGGAGGAGGAGGAGGGGACCTCCCTCCCGCCCCCCTCCCCACGCAGGGGACCCCCACCCCCCCACCCCGAGGCCCAGGGGGAGGACCCCCCCTCCCCCCTCCCTCCGCGCCCCCCCCCCGGCGACAGCCCACGTGCCGCAGCAGCAGCAGGAGGAGGAGGAGGAGGAGGAAGGGCCGCCGGCGGGACCCCGGCCCGGGAGGCGTCGCCGGCGTGGTGGTGGTGGTGGCGCTTGTGGCGGCGGGGGCGGCCCTGCCCCCAGGTAGGTAGGGAGGTTCCGCGCCGGCCAGGAAGAGGGCCCTGGGCGGGGCGGGGCGGGGCGGGGAGGAGGCCTCCTGGGTTGCCCGGGCGGTGGGGGGGGGGGCCGCCGAAGCCCAGGGGAGGGTGCGGGCGGGGGTGTCCCCCTCGCCCCGCGGCACTTCTCCGGCCCGCCCGCCCGCCTGCCTGCCTGCCTGCCTGCCTGTGGGCGGTGCAAAGGGTTTCTCTCCCTTTAGCTTAACCGCCGGTCCAGTCTTGCGAACTCTGTGCTGGGGCAACGGTGCGCGTGCCCATAGAGCGCGTGCTCTGAGTGCCGCCTCTGCCATGCGTGCCAGAGGCTCGCCACTACTGTTTTAGGGCATTGCTGTGCCGCCTCTCCAGAGACCGGCTCAAACCACTGCTCCGCTGGAAAACAAGGCAGGAGGCTTGAAACCCACACAGAGTAGCCTAAAATGGGGTCGGTAGAACGGCCCTTAGGTCAGAAGCAGAGCACAGAATGGCACAGGGCCCTCTGGAGGGCTGAAAGGCAGGCTTTGGGCCTGTGCCGGAAAGAAAGCCAGGCTGGTGCCTTGTGGGCCCAAACACAGCTCCGGGGTGGGGTTCTGTGGCCGCATTTGCCAATCCAAAGAGCCACTGTGGTGGTTTCCCCTTCGGCAGACGCTTCCTCTCCTGGCCCTTCCTTACTGCTCTACTCTCAGTCTTCAGTTCTGGCGCTCCCATACCCGCATTTCCCGCAATAACGTACCAAAGTCTCCCTTTGTGGTGTGTTGTTCTGAACCCAAGGCTCTCCGGCACCTATCGGCTTCCCCCCAGGGGTTTCATTTAAAAGCTGCTTTGCCAGCTTTTTGATGTTAGCTCCTGGCAGCCGGGTTCCCTTTTGGTTCAGGTGAAACCCGTCTCTTTTGTAGAGTTTCATCTTTCCCCAGACAGTTCTCCGGTGCCGTAACACATCTAAACTCTCCTGGCACTGCTTTCTCTTCCATGCATTGAGACCCCTCCCGGGTGCCTGCTCAGCTGGCCTTGCACGTGGAGACACCCCCCCCCCCTTCCATTTTCACAGCCACGTTCCAGAGGGCATGCGGCATAGAGACGTGGCCTCGTGGGAGGATCGCATTTCCCCAGCAAGAGTTAATTGTGGATTCACTTCAGAGGAAATGCCCTTTCCTTGCAACGTGGGTGCAGTTTGGGCAGAAGAAATGGGGATTCTCCACCAACAACAAAGACCTCGTAGTGTGCGGTTATTTCGCATAACGCCCAGGGAAACGTTGATCGCCACGCTGGGGTCAGGAAGGATTTTTTCTCCAGGCCAGTTTGGCTGGAGATCCTGGAGGTTTTTTGGTCATCTTCTGGCCTTGGAGCAGGGGTCATCGGGGCTGTGGAGGGGGAGGTGTTTGTGAATTTCCTGCATTGTGCAGGGGGTTGGACTGGATGACCCTGGAGGTCCCTTCTAACTCTGTGATTCTATGTAATCTGTACCAGCTGTCTCCTCCCCTGGCTTTCTTGGAGATGGGGGGCGGTGGGGGGCGGGGTTAGTTAGCTGGTGAGTTTTTAGTTTCGGAAATACCTACAGCTTTTTTTCCCCTGGGGGAAGGCATTGGAATGGAGTTCTGGAACTTCTTTGACAAAATGTTAAAAGGTTCATGAGTTTTACGCATACAGATTGAAAACTTCATTTCCCTCTTGAGAGTTCCGGCACCTCTTTAAAAACAGGGAAAAGGACTCTGGAAAGACTGAGGAGTGAACTTTCTCCAGTTGGAAAGCAGCAGCTGGGCTGGAGGGGAAGGCCAACTGAGTGGGGGAGAGGTGGAGCTGATCGAAGTCTGCCGGATTTCTCTGACTGGTGAGCGGTTGAAGTGCCTCCGGACCTTGAGGGTGCTGGGAGTCGTTCACTACCGGCTTGAAGGAAAGAGTCTGCACCCTGGGCTTAGTCGACTGAGAGGCCAGTTGGTGTAGCCTGGAGCCACCCCATGTCTGCCAGGCATTTAGGCCTTCCTGGGAATTTGTGGAGGCATTGCTGTTTTGGGAGCTGGTGGGCCTTCAGCCTGAGCCTGCACAGCAACTGTGGTGTGTGCCACGTGCTGTGGATTCCACAACTGCTGAGGTGTCTCGACAGCTTGGGCAGTAACCTTGAATGGTGGAAAGCCCAGGAGTGGGGTGGAGCGACCCTGCCTGTTGCTTTGGCATCTGCTTGGGCTGAGCGGCCAGCCCCTCCATGCCGACAGCGCCAGTTTTCCTGGACAGAACGTAATTCTGCACGTGGCTCCTTGGAAGGAAGCCTCCAGGAGTCCAGTGGATGATCTCTGCTCCTTTTGCTGGCATCAGCCAGCCTGGCGATTGGGGCAGGACTTCCCGGCTCCCAAGTCTGCCTCGCTGAGCAGAATGCAGCCGCATTTCTTGCAGTCTTCAAAAACATCGCACTTTATCAGGAATGCCCTTTTCCCAAATGTAAATACCATTTTGGTTTAGTGCTTGTTAGATACAATAGTTTTCCTGGAGCTGAAATTCTGGAACAAAAGCCTGCATTATCCCAGAAAGCCCAAGATGGGAAGCGATAAAATGGGCATTGAGCAGAGAGCTTTGTTGGAAATTAGCAGGGAGACTTGTAAAATTTCCAGGTATTCAATGAGCCATGATGTCACGTTTAGTGTAACGGGGCGGTTAGTGGAGTAAAGCGTGAAGCTTTGTTGGCCATTCTGCAGCTTGGCTGTTGCCGCCGGAGAAATCCCTACAAGGAGCTTGTCTGTACCGAGGGCGGCCCCATCTGCTGCTGGAGAGTCAGGTGCAGCTGTGCCACTGAACCCAGCTGCCTCCTAGCTGCTGGTTGTGCCAGCCCGAGGCAGCAAGTGCTTTGCAGGGCTGGCCAGAATTTGTGCTTTGTACATGAAGGGTTAAGACATGGATTCGTCCATCACCACTGCTTGCTGTAATGTTAACGTATAAACAAGCATTGACAGGAACTTCATGCACGTGTATTATTTGTATGTCAGAAAAGAGCGCATATTCTGATGTGGAACAATACATTTCTACTTCTGCTGAGGATGGCTGAGAGGCACGGCAGTCGAATCGTTGCTTGGCCCCACGAGGACATCTCTAGGTGCCGCGGCAACCTGGCACCTGGGATCTGTTGAGCCCTGGGAAGCGTGCCACTATTCTGGGGTCACTGAGCACGAAGGCATGTTGGAAGAAGAATGCCCAAACCATTCTTGGAAATGAGGCAGCGGCGTAAATTGGATGTCCTCCTTTGGGGGGGGGGGGCACACTGTCCTCCGTTTTGACTGGCCGTGGGGCCGACTGCAGCAGGCTTCAGGTCCGGGTCTCCTCTCCTGAGCTGAGTCAGGATGACGGTGCTTCTCCTGGTCTCCTGGGCCTGGCCTGTCTGGCCCTTCAGGATTGAAACCGACATCTTGAGCGTAGCCCAAAACCTAACCGGTCACGAGCACCCTTTGAGAACTAGTGTGTGTGGGTGTTGTACGTGGCTGCATTCTGGACAACCAAAGTGACGTTGCATAGCCTGGCTCTGGAATGCGAACGCGAGGCCACAGCACTGAACGCGAGTTTCCTCCACCGGTGTTCAGAGTGGCTCTGTTCAGCTTCCAGTCCTGTTTTGCAGATCCAGCTGGCGCTAGAGCGCTGGGGTAGCGTGTTCACTGTCAGATGAGAAGAACTGCTGGGCTTGCAGCCGTGAGGGTCTTGGGGTTGGCAATCTACAGCATTGACAGAGGTCACTGTGGTCAGCTGGGAGGTGTCTTGGCAATGCGTGATGTGTGGACTGTGGCTTGTGTTGGCCGGAAGGAGTGGTGAAGCCCAGCTGGCCCAAGGTGGAAAGCTGGCCAGGAAGAGAGAGTGCTGGAGCATAGTCTGGGGACAGGGGAGTTTCATGTGGGGGTGTCGGGTTAGTTCAGCAGCGGAGACAGAGGAACAGAAACTCTGGCTTCCAATTTGATTCCTAAAAAGAAAAGAATTGTGCTAGACTGGTCTAATGTGGGAAAGGTTAGTGAATTTATTTGAAAGGACGATGACCCCGGGGGGGGGGCCTAAGACAACCCCCTTCGTAGAAATGTTGCACGCACACACAGAAGTTATTATTGGATGTGACTGTAGCTTGTGGCAAATGTGAGAGGCCCCCAACTTTTATTGGTAGCAGACCGGGGGTGGGGGGGAATCTACTCTGGCCTTGGAGTAAATCCTGGGCCTAAAACTTCCTGGGGCAGCTGTGGTTGTGGCTGGAGGTTTTGGCAGCTGGTGACAGATTTCCTCACGATTCGTCTATGCGTGTGGAAGGGTCATTTTTTAAGAACACGTGTGTTTGTTTATTTAGAATCTCTTTAGGGTACAGTCTCAAACTGCCCCCCCTGATCCCACCTCCCCCGGTTGAGTTTTGGGTCCTCTTCCAAAGTCTGGATTCTCTTTTGTGTTGAGGAGGGTCGTAGTGAGTGGCTTTATGAGTGTGTCAGCCCAGTGTGCTGCAGTAGTGCAGAAGGCCAGCTCTGCGCGGTTGGGGACTCTGAAGAAAGGGACTGAGAATGAAGCTGTTGGGGACTCTGAAGAAAGGGACTGAGAATGAAGCAGCTGGTATTATAATGCCCCCAAATAGATCTATGGCACCGCCTCATTTTGGGAATCCAGTGTACAGTTCTGGTCACCGCCTCTCAAAAAGGACATGGCAGAGCTGGGAAAAGGACAGAGGAGGACAACCAAGGTGATGAGGGGGCTGGAGCACATTTAGAGTCTGAGATTTTTCATTTTAGAAAAGAGATGACTACGGGGGTTTAGAAGTTTATAAAATTCTGCATGGGGTGGGGAGCGAGTGGACAAAGAGAACTTTTCTCCCTCTCCCAACATACCAGAGCTTGAGGGCCTCCAATGAAGCTGATGGGCAGTAGGTTCAGGACAGACAAAAGGAAACACTACTTTACACAGAGAATGATTAAAATGTGGAATGCGCTGCCAGAGGATGGAGTGATGGGCACAGGCATGGATGGCTTTAAAAGGGGATCGGACAGATACACGGAGGAGAGGCCTTTCTGTGGCCATTTTAGCTGTGGTGCCTAAAGGGAAAGTCCAAGGCCAGAGGCGGTCAGGCGGCACAATCAGGAGAAGTCCAAGGCCCCTCTTCCTTGCTGTTGGCCCCACAGAGGAGCTGGTTGGGTACTGTGTGAGGCAGGAGGCTGGACTAGGGGGATCCTCCATGGTCTGATCCAGCAGGGCTCTCCTGAGGTTCTTCTATAAAGAGATGCACCTGAATCTTTTGAAGGGGTTTGAACGGGGTGTGGTTTTAAGAGGGTTAACTTGGGGCTCTGAAATTACGGGGTGTGTGAAATTATTACCAAACTGCCATGGTAGGTAGCTCTGTAGTTGTGGGATGGCCGCTTCTTAGCATTCTTCCCGGGTGAAGCCAGAGCCTCCTAACCCTTAGCTGAGCAGCTCTTCTGTGGGGTGGGGGCCTCTGGGGTCTGGACGGTCCCCTGGGTGGGGGAGGCAGGGCAGTCTGAAGGGGGAGGGGCTTGCATTTCTGCCCATACTTGTGGTCCCTTTGGAGGTCAGAAAGCTTTGATGCATCTGGGTAAACTGGTGTGGGGGGGATTTCTTTGGTGTCTTAATAGAAACGCGTGGTTAGAACGAAGCGGCCGAAAAGTTCTTGTTTCCCTTGAGGGAGGAGAGGAGCGTTGGCTGGTCAGTCGGCCCATGCCGGTTGTATGCCGTGCGGCTAGAGTTAGGACTGCCTGGGGCAGAGAGGCATCCCATGGGGGGGGGGGGGGGGAAGACAAACTGTCCCACATGGGGGAAGTGAAGTCAGCCTGCTGGGCCACAAAGAGGAGGAAATGCAAAGCCGCCCCCCCCCCCCCGCGGTCTGTGGCAGCGGCAGTGTGCAGTTACTCTGTGTGGCAGAAGTCTGCCCATCCATTACCAAGAGTGTGTGGCACTTCATTGCCTCTTGTGACTTGAACTGTAGTCTCTGGCATGGCTCACTTCCTTGAGTGATTGCCTTTGGGACTATGGGCTTCCAGGCTAACAGAAGCAAATATTTTCTAGACAGTCTTTTGGATGCTGAAATTCTTGGTTATGTTGCATGTGTGTGGTTTGACATGTCATCTTGAATATTGATCTTTGCGTGCAGTTTTAATTCTGGGGGGGGGCGGGGTTTGAATCCCCACTCTGCCATGGGAGCTCATTGGGTGACCCCATGGGCCAGCCCCCCCCCCCGCCGCCACCCCAGCCCTAAAGTGTGGTTGTTGTGAAGATGAAATGGAGAAGGGGAGAGCCGTGTTATAAGCTTCCCTGAATCCTCCCACTGAGGAGAAAAGTGGAGCATCCCACCAGAAGTAATGACTAAACTGGTTGCTTCCTGCCTAGGACACCGTTCTGGTTAGGATCATGTCAGATGGATCCCAGGGGGCTGGAGGTCGCCCAGTGGTGCTTTTAGCCTGCTGGCAGGGCCAGGGATGCTTGTGTAGGTGTCAGCGCGGCACCCCCGGGATGAATGGAGCAGTCCTTTCTGGGGTAACAAGCCATTAGGAAAATGGTGCCTGGTGCATGTCTTGCTGGACGTTATGGGGGGTGCAGTGCCTTTTAGGGATGCGTCAGCTGTTCATGTGGTTGCCCAGTGCTTGCTTGCCTGCCACTGGTGCCCCCCTCCCCGCTTTCCCAGGTCATGGACAGGACTCTCCCCCCCCCCCCACCCCCCCCGTTCCCCGTGCTCCAAGTCCTGCTTCCATTCCAGGAGTCCTTCACTTTGGAGCACAAAGCCACCCATTGTGCCGGGAAGGAAGGGTTTGGTCGGCCAGGCAGATAACATCGGGGCTTCTGCAGGCCCTGGGGGTTGGGGGGCCATTTGTCCACTCTGAATAGGGGGAGCTGCAGCCACATCCTCCCTCCCACCCCCATTCCAGCTTGCAATTGTGTGTGTGTTTAAATGCTAGACAAGCCATGCCAAGTGCTCTTTTGATAAGGCAGTTTCCTTTGGAGTCTCCTTTTATTCCAAAGAGCTTAGACAAAATAGTTTGTTGGCAGGGTTTCCCTTGCAGATAGGTAGGCGGCCGTGGCTTCGGGCAGCGCAAGTCCCGGAGATTAGAGCCTCGTCTGAGGGCGCCTGCCTGGGGGGAGTCTGCTGGTAAGATGCTCTTTCGCTGCTAGCTGGAGCGTTTCTCAGCACAGGTGATCTTCCTTGGTGGTTTATAATGGACCTTGGTGCCCCTCTCGTCTTATGCATAGTGCCAATTGCTTGAGCTGAGCTGAGCTTTTTTGGCGAGGGGGTCTGCCTCCCTCCCCTCATTTCCTTGCATGCTTTAGCCATGCAAATAAGAGACCTTTGCACTGGCCAGCTAGAATTTAAAAGAGGTGTCAAGTCAGGGACTACTTTTGGGATGTATTTAAAAAAATGCTGTCTTGCATTTTTCTTCTGCCGCGGTCAAGCTTACAGCAAAGTTATCCTTGCCCTTCCTGCTGTTCCCGCTGCTCAGCCTTGCCATGAGATGACGTGCAAGACCGGTCGGAGGCTTACGAGGAGGGGGACACTCACCACCGCCCTGCTGAGAATGACAGTCATTTTAGGGGTGGATTACGGCATTATTTATAGGTCTCTCATCTGATTAAAGAAATCTTAGTAGGTTAATCAGGTGATCAATTAAATCTGTACAGTTTTGCATGTGACCCAAACAGCCTTTGAAGGAAAGGTGGATCCCCCCCCATTCCGGGATGTTCCAGAGAAGGGATTCTTGTGCATGTGGATTTGCAAATTTTTATCAATATGTATGTGATTTATATTGTGTTACCCAGCCCAGTTAATCAAGGGGGATTTTTGAACTCGTCCAAGTTTTTGATAATGCTCAGCAAACCTAATTATTTATTGTTATCTGAAGAAGTGAGCAGTGACTCACGAAAGCTCCTCCCCTGCCACAAATTTTGCCATTCTTTAAAGTGCTCCTGGACTCTTTGCTCTTTTTGCCCAAAGTATTCCTTTTTTACTCTGTAGCTGAGATGTAGAATTTCCAGAATTTTTAAAGCCGTTAGGTGTGTGTTTGTATGTGTGTGTGTGTGTGGGGGGGTGTTCCCTCTTGGGGGAGCAAAGATGGAAAATATGGGGAGAACCAAAATACATGCAGTACGTGCATCCTGTATAGAAGTGTAGCTAACGCCTACAAGTCTACTTTTTGGTGTATTTCTGAAACTGGAATGTGCAGGTGCCTGAGTCCTATTCAACCCGTCGCTGCAGAAGTTTGCAGCAGGGGCTGGGCCCCCGTCTTCGTCTGTGCAGTCTGGGGAAATGGGAGAGCAACAAGTGCTGGGAATTAAGGACGACGGGTGAAGCTTTTCTTTTTGGGGTGCCGTCCAGCATTCTCTAGGCGCAGACAAGGTGTCTGTCAGGCTGGCTTCCCAGGCCTGGGTGGGGTTCTGGCCTCCAGCCCTGCAGATGGCACCCTCCGGGGCTAGCGGCTTCTCTTGGAACAGGATGGTGAAAGCTTGGCCGGCTGCTGGACAGCCCA
The DNA here is from genome assembly GCA_029233225.1 of Lepidodactylus listeri. Lineage (NCBI taxonomy): Eukaryota > Metazoa > Chordata > Lepidosauria > Squamata > Gekkonidae > Lepidodactylus > Lepidodactylus listeri. Next base: position 547,338 of record JARCFY010000005.1, read on the forward strand.
GTTACTGGCATGCCTGAGAGGCCTCCTTCCTGCCTACCTGCCAGCTGATCATCGCTTCCCTCCCTCTGCTCCCTCGGGACCAGGGGCACTGGCAGGCGGGCAGCAGCAGGGCTCATCAGGCAGCGCTGGAGAAAGCGGGGGGGGGGGGGGTCCTGTCCGGGTCCCAGGCGTGGCTGCCTGCCTGCCTGATGCTGCTGCCACCACCCGCATGCTGCCAGGGGAGAGCGAGAGCCAGTTTGGCCAGTGATGAGAATGTCGGACTAGGGTCTAGGGGGAGCTGATTTCGAATCCCCACTTGGCCATGTGGAGGCTGGCTGGGTGGCCTGAGGCCAGTCATGCATGCTCAGCCTCGCCCACCACTCAGGGTTGTCATGAGGGTAGATATAAAGGAGAGGAGGACAGTGGGAAGCCAGCCTGGGTCTCCACTGGGGAGGAAGGGTGGTATAAATGAGGAAATCAATCAATAAATGAGAAATAAGTTTATTAACCAGCACATTTGGTTAACTGGCAACCCCAGTTCTTTGTGAGGCAGGTGAATAAAGATTTCTATGTATTTATTTCATATACAATCTTAGAACCATAGAGTTGGAAGGGACCTCCAGGGTCATCTAGTCCAACCCCCTGCACAGTTCAGGAAATCCACAAATACCTCCCCCCCTCACAGACCCCCAGTGACCCCTGCTCCACCCCCAGAAGAGGGCAGCCCCCCCCCCTTCCAGGATGATTTACACTCCACCTTTGTCCCCCCCCCCCCCCCGGTGGGTTCTGTTCTCCTCCATGTCACCATCACAACCGCCCGTTGCGGTTGGTCCGGGTGAGTCTGTGGCTGGCCCCTGAGGAGGTCCCCCAGATAGCTCCCTGGGCAGGGAGGGGATTCGAATGTGGGTCTCCCAGGTCCTGGTCTGGCACTCTCAGCCCTCCCCTAACTCTGGCTGTCCATTTTAAAGCATTACTGTCGAAGGCATTTTTATGCATTTTAGGCATTTTTATGCAGAGGGGAAATTTTTGTCAATCCCCCCCCCCCAAAGGCTGGGGAGAGGAGAGAGGCCAGGTGGTGAGAGGCCGCTGCAGGAGGTGGGGGCTTTCCCTTTCCCACCCCTTCTCCGTCAGATGATGTTTTTGTGCCTGGTGGTTGGTTGTCCATTAACTTGTGCCGGGGTGTGTGGGTGACAGTGTGGACCTGCAGGCCCCCCCCCCCCCCGCAGTGGCCCTCCTCTCCCGGCTCCCTCCCCAGCACCTTTGGGACGCCTGCGTGGGGGGTGGGGATCTGGTTGCTGCCTGAAGCCGGCCTCTTTGGGCCTCACGGCCTCTGCCCTGGACTCTTGCCTCCCCTGCTCCACTGACACTTCTTGGGCCGGGTTGCGTCTCCTGCCTCTTGGCCCCCCCCCCCGTCTTGGGTCCTTCCCTCTGCCTGCACTCGGACCAGAGGTCCCTTTCCTCCTCCTGGCGCCCCCCCCCCCGTGTCTCCTCTCCAGTGGGCAGGGGGTCTTGCCTGGTAGTGCGCTGAGGGGGGCGCAGCGGGCCCTTGGGAGAAGCGATGTGTGCCGCTGGCATGAGGGGAGGGTTTTCTCCTTGCTGGCCATCTCCTGCACCAGACGGAACTCCTCCTCAGGGACCAAGAGGGCCTGGGGTGGGGGGGGGTGATGCTCCTCCGCAAGCCCTCCCCCTTCCCTCCCAGAACAAGGCGCTCCGGACCTCTCCCACTGACCAGGGCTAGCTTGAGCTGCAGAGATCTGTGGTCCTCAGCATCTTTGGACCAGGACCTTGACTTTTGCTTCTGCTTGGAAGCTGGGATCACCCCCCCCCCCCCACTCCCCCCCCCCCGGTGAAGTGTGGGCCCAGGCATGTTTAGGTCAGAGTAAGCCCTACTGTGTTCAGTGGCTATTACTCTCAAGTAAGTATGCAAGGGGTTGCAGCCTTGCTTTTTGGCAACATCTGTTCCGGTCATCTTCCTCTTTTTCTCCTTCCTGTGAGTCCATTCCTGCCCTCTTGCTTTTTGAGCAATAACTAGGACCCCCCCCCCCCCGCCCTGTGGGACCTGCTGGGGCTGCTGGAGGGCAGGGGAGGACAGGGGATGGCCGGACGGGGAGAAGGGTCTCAGGACTGGGACCCCTGGGCTTCTCTCCCTAGGGCAGCCCTGCTCTCCTCCTCTGGGGGTCCTCCTGACTGGCGCTTGGGGAGGGTGGGTGGAGACCCTCCGAGCAGTGCCACCCACGACATAGTTGGCTGACCTGGAAATGGGAGCCTGCTGGGGGACTGGTGGTGGTGAGCAGGGTGGGTGCAGGCCCCGGCCGTGTGCTGCTGCTGCTCCCCCCCCCCCCCCCGAAAGGCCTCTGGGAGTGTCAGGAGAACCTTGTGGACAAAATGCACCACTCTGACAGGGGGCTCTGGCCAGGAGCTCAGAGGTTCGCAGAAATGCCAAGGGAACAGTACATGAGATCCAGGTTTGCTTCCAAGGAGATGTGACCAAAGTGTCAAAACTTACAGGAAATGCAGGCTATGCTCCCATCAGCTGGGCCTTGAGCGCATAAACGTACAGCGAAGCATGCCAAAATCTGAGGCCGCACGCATGACTGAAACCAGGCGTCTTCTGCCCTAAGTGCCGGCTACCGGTCAGACCCTTGGATGAGCCAGGCTGGCCTGCACCTGGCCTCCAGTGGGGCGGGGGGAGGGGAGGGGAGAGGAGGGGAGAAGAAACGACCCAGGCCTTTGAAGGGGAGGGCTGCTAACAAGCAGGCGCCCCTTGGGAGCAGCCAAGCACTGTTCTCCCACAAGCCTCTGGGCAACTTGGCACCAGCAGGTCACAAAGATGGAGTCATGCAGACCACACAGCCATTGTACGTGGGGAGAGGGCAGGAGAGTGAATGGAGGGAAGTCACCACATTCTGTGCCGGCGCAAGGCATCCCCGGAAGTGGAGGAGGAGGGGATCTGGCCCGGTTCCCTGCGGCATCTGCCAGACGGTGCAGTGCTTTTATCCAGCAGGGCTCCCGGACCCTTGGAGCGATCAGGGGCAGTGCTCCCTCCAAGCTGTCGAGTCTTGTGAGCAAAAATTCTACTTTGTGAGTGACTGGCATTAAAGTTGTGAGCAAGCAGTTTGGCTGCTGCATAGATTAGTTTGCTCTGAATCACAGGATCCTAGAGAGTTGGAAGGGGCCATACCGACCATCTAGTCCAGCCCCCTGCCCAGTGCAGGACCAGCCTAGAGCATCTCTGACAAGTATTCGTCCAGCCTCTTCTTGAAAGCTGCCAGTGAAGGGGAGCTCCCTAGGCAGCTGATTCCACCTTTGAACCAATATCCAGCCGATACCTGTCTGCATGTGATTTTTTAAACTCATTGCTTCGGGCCCTCTCCTCTGCTGCCAACTGGAACAGCTCCCTGCCCTCCTCCAAATGACTCCCTTTCAAATCTTTAAAGAGAGCAATCCTGTCCCCCTCTCAGTCGCCTCTTCTCCGAACTAAACATTCCCAAGAAGTCCCTCAGCCTCCAGACCCCCCGATCGTCCTCGTCGCTCTCCTCTGCACCTTCTCAATTTTGTCCACATCCTTTCTGAAGGGAGGCCTCCAGAACTGCCCACAGTACTCCCAAGTGCGGCCTGGCCGAGGCAGCATACAGAGGGGCTAGGACCGCCTGCGATTTCGATGCTATGGCCCTTTTAATACAACCCGAGACTGAATTTGCCTTTTTTGCCACTGCATCACACTGACTGCTGATATTTAGTTTACAGTCCACTCTTACCCCAAGATCTCTTTCGCATGCACTACTCCCCAGAAACGTATCCCCCATCCAGTATTTGTGCTTCGCATTTTTGTGGCCCAGATGTAGTACTGTGCATTTATCTTTGTTGAACTGCATCCTGTTTGCAACTGCCCACTTCTCCAGAGTATTCGGGTCTGGTTGAATTTTAACTCTAAACTTCTTGGGTGTTTGTTACTCTTCCCAGTTTGGTATCATCAGCAAATTTAAGGAGTAGCCCTTCTACCCCATTGTCCAGATCACTGATAAAAATATTGAAAAGTACCGGGCCCAAAACCGAGCCCTGCGGCACCCCACTGGACACCTCCCTCCAATCTGATGAAACGCCACTGACCACCACTCTTTGGGTGCGGTCCTCTAACCAGTTCCCTGTCCACCGAACGGTATCATAGTCCAGTCCGCAGTCTTCCAGTTTGCCCATCAGAATGTCATGGGGAACCTTATCAAAAGCTTTACTGAAATCCAGGTAAATCACATCAACAGAGAGGGTGGCTCTGGAGCCATCCTTCCTGAGCTAAGAGAAGAATGTGTGAGCTGGAGGCTTAAAAACTGAGCTGGCTCACACTAACTCAGCTTAGAGGGGACACTGGTTGGGGGATGTCAGGGGAGTTTTTCTGTGGGCTCTGGCCAGGTCCAGCTTAGCGGTGGTGAGGTGAAGGGGTCAGCTGGAGTCTCCTGGAGTGAGGGAATGGCTCAGGGCTGACCTGCCTTGCCCACACCTCTGAAGGCCCCGGCCAGCCGCTGCCCAAGGTAGGAGGCCCTGGAAAGCCCTCCTCCCCTCCCCTGGGAGCAGATCCACCTCAGGGCCCTCCGGGGTCTTTGTGGTGCTGCGGACCTCATCTGACGGGAGGCCTGCGTCCCTGGGGGAGGGTGAAGAGAAGCTCCCCAAGGCAGGGGGGTGGCCCTCCTTGCCCTCTCTGGGCGGCCTCCTCTTGGGGGTCAGCTCTGGCACCGAGCAAGCACCCTCGGTGGCCTGGAGGCCCCTTCCGGCTCTTGGCGCTCTCTCTCTCTCTCTGTCTCTCTCTCGGGCAGGGAAGCCGGTGGCCGCTTCCATCGAGCACCAAGCGAGGCTCCCTGAGGCAAGACACCCTGACTTGAGGACGTGTGGATGGATCTCCACAAGTGCTGGTGGATCAGGACAGAAGGGGGGTGGGGCACGTCCGGAAACAGGCAGGCTCCCCGTGTGGCAGTGTTGCAAAAAGTCAAACTCCAGGCTGGGCCTTTTCAGGTTGGGAAAAAGATTTATTGTGTAGAAGTTTACAAAATTAGGCCCTGGGGTAGCAGAATCCCCCCCTCCCCCCAGGACAAGAGAACTTCTGGTGACCCAAGTGGGTTGGTGGTCAGGAGATCCAGGGCAGGCGGCAGGAAGTTCTGCTTCTCTCGTAGTAGTTAACTTGTGGAACTCACTGCCACAGCTTGTGCCGCTGCCTGCTAGCTAGCTGGCTTCAAAAGGGGTGATTGTGGAGGGTTTGTGGGCGAGTGGGCCCTCCAGGTTGATTCCTAGCAGTGATGGCTGATGGAGGTCTCCATGTGCTGCGGAGACTTTGTCCACGGGATTCTTGTGTGGGCCTCTGTTGTTTGCACAGGAGCTTTGTGGGGCTTTGGGAGGCTCCTAGCTGAGGACTTGGTGGGCTGGGATGCTGGGCTGGACAGCCCTGGGTCTGCTCTTTCAGGTCGTTGTGGGGGAAGGAGCCCACAGGGAGGAGGCCATGCCATGGGGTTCTGGGGGTGGTTTCTCCCCCTCTTCTGCGCTTGACGGGCTTTCTCCCAAAAGCACCCGAAACCTTTGATTTGCCAAGGCGATAATGGCCTTATTTGGCCCGCAGGCCGTCTCCCGTTTCCATCCTCTTGAAAGCCTTTCATAAATTTCGGGCAGAATATTTGGAGGGTGATTCTCCGGCCTGCCCTGGTCACAGTTGGACGATTTAATCGTCTGTGTGGCGCTGAAGGGCCACAGTCGTCCTTGGATTATCCACACGTAAGGCCTGGTGGAGACCCAGTGAGCGGCTGGCTGCTCCCTCTCTAGAGCCTGCAGTGCCCTGGGGGCCAATCTGTGCTTCCTCCCCCCCCCCCCCCGCTTTAAATGCCCTCTGGATGTGGCCTCTGCCAAGGGTTCCCTGCCCCGTGAAGCACAAACCGCAGCAGGGGTGGGGTGGGGGGAGGTGTCTGCCTGCTCCTCTCCCTGGAGGGGCCTGTTGGGCGGCTGCTGAGAAGGACCAGGGCAAGACCTCAGACACAGGGCAGGGAGGTTCTTGGTGCCCCCCCCCCCCACTTAAGCCTGTAACTGAACTGGGCTTAGAGGAATGGTGAGGACTTGGGGCCACTTCCCACAACCACTAGCCTGACGGAATCTGTGACTGCCCTGCCAAAGGGGAAGGGATTCTTCCAGAGGGGGGGCATTCTGAGCAGGGAGAGTGGGGGGGGGGAGTCCCTGCGGAGGTGTCTCTTCGGCACACCGTGTGCAAAGGGGGTGGGAGCAATGATCCCCCCCCCTTGGCGTGCCTGTGCCTGTCTAGTGCCCAGGGGCTGCCAGGGAAGGGGCTCTTTCTTCTCTTCTGTTGCCCAAGGACCACATGCTGGGGGAGTCAGCCACAGACACCCCCCCCTGCCCCAGCAGACCTCGGCTCCTCCTGTGTTCTGCTAGTGCCGCCCCCCCCCCTTCTGCAGTGTAGACTTCCTGTGCCTAAAGTAGTCACAAGGGGGTGTACCAGCCTTTGAGGCAGGCCCTGCCTGTAAATGTGCAAACCCCCCCCCCTTTGTGCTGGAGAAGAGGGTCGCAGTCCCTGTGGACATGCCAGGAGCTGGTCTCGTTTCACGGAGGGACTGCGCCTTCCCCGGACACCTCTGGGCCCCTGGGACGGAGCAGGTCAGGGGAGGGAATCGCTGCTCTCCCGGTCCTTCATTGCTTCACCAAGAGGCACCTGAGTGGTCGGATTATCTTCTAAACTGTGGAGGGTCTTGGGAACAAAAATTCTACTTTGTGAACTCCAGGCATTAAAGGTGTGAGTGAACGATTTGGCTGCTGCATAATTCAGTTTGCTCTGGAGCCCCATCCTTCTTGAGCTAAGGTGAAAATGTGTGAGCTGGAGGCTAAAGAACTGTGAGCCAGCTCACACTAACCCAGCTTAGAGGGAACAGTGGTTCTGTCTCACTTGGTGGGTCTCGGCCCTCTTCCCCTGAGGAGTAGGACAAGGAGGGGACGGTGCTGTGCAGGTGCCGCCGGGTGGAAACAGGGCCACGGGACAGTCAGCCACGCGAGTGCTGGCAAGGGGGGGCCCATGCTTGACTCGAGGGGGGGAGGGGTGGTGGTGCCCGAGCAGTGGCAGCTGGAGATGGCCAGGATGTGCAGGCTGCATGTGGGACTTCCATCCAGACACGTTTGGGAATTCCTCAGGGCGGGGGGGAGACCTGCCTCCTCTTCTCCCCACTGATGCCCCCTCGAGCTCTGTCTCCCTGTATGTTTTCACGCCAACCCTGCGAGGTCAGGGAGGCTCAGGGAGGGATCGCCTTGCGAGCATCCTAGCGGAGTGGTTTGATTCAAGCCTGGAAGTGCTGTAGAGACCAGCAAGGTTTCCAGGGCCTGGGCTTGCGAGAGTCAGAGCTCACTTCATCAGGTGCCCTCCGCAGATAGCCAAGGCGGGATTTGAACTCAGGCCGCTTGGTCCTAGCCCCAGACTCTAGCTGCTCCATCCCACTACCGCTCTTGCTCTCCATGTCGCAGGGGTCAGATTGGCTCCTCTAGCGCGTGGCTCCTGCTGCAGGGTGGGTCCCCGGAGGGAGGGAGGGAGGGAGGGAGGGGGCACGAGGAGCCTCTCTGTCTCCTTCCAGGGTGTTGCTGGCACTGGGGGCCTCTGGCGGCTTTTGCGGGCCCCATGGGTGTGTGGAGGGGAGATCTCTTGGGCAGGCGTTGCTCACGGTGTGTCCGTTTCCTTCCTTCCCCACGCAGGCTTCCTTGTGTCTGAAGGCAAGAACCCCCGCGTCCCGGGGAACATGGCGAACGAGGCAAAGCTCATCAATGAAGGCGAGGAAGAAGAGATGGTAAGGGGTCTTTCCCAGCTGAGCAGAGGTGCCACCTGCCCCCCCTCCCCTCCCTCTCTGGAGCAAACGTGCCGCCACCCTGAGGGCGGGGGTCCCTGGTGGGACTGGAGGAAGGCGGCACAAAGTGCTCCCTGCGGTGGAGCCGGGGGGGGGGGGGGGCGCCAGGCCTGACTCTGTGGTCCAGCGGCCTTTGTGCTTCTGGGAGAGAGCCGGCCTGGTGACCCGAGCGCTGCCGGAACGGGCCCTGGGGCAGCCGCCTCGCTGGCAGAGCAGCCTGCCACCTGCCCGGGTACCTGGTGGCATCTCTGGAATCTTGGGAGAGAAGCCCAGTTTTTGGTTGGGTGGCCCCGGCCGCTCTCCTCCTGCTCCTGGCCCACGTTCCTCCTCCCTGCTGCAGCTCCTGGATCACAAGGGGCTGGCTGGCCCTCGGGTCTGGGGCTCCTGGTTGCCCTCTCCTCCTCTGGGGAGACCCGCCCACCCGCTGTCCTCCTCCGGCCTCTTGGCTGGGTTAGTCAAGTACTGATGGAACGGCGGCAGTGGCTCAGCAGCATTCAAGAACACCCCCCCCCTTATCCAGGCTGCCTGTCCCCCCCCCCCCCCCCCGGGGTTAATAGTCATCAGCAGCTTCCTTTTACCGCATGTTCCTATTCAGGGCTCCCCGGATATGCAGACGCTTCATGTGTTTTCTCATGCGACATGTGCATGCCCCCTGAGGAGGAGGGGTGGGGGTGGGGGGGTTCTGAGCGCATAGCCCCCGTCGCTCAGCCTCTTCTTGCTGGGGGAGAGGTAGTGCAGTGCAGGCCCTGCTCAGTGCTGGACTGGGGGGGAGGGGGGGCTGGCTTTCTCCAGCAAGGCAGTTTCTCCTCGCCCTCTCAGGTTCCTGTAAGGCGGAGAGGTGGGGAGCTCTGCCGTGGCCTTTTGCTGTAGGCGACCCGCTTGGCCTTTTTAGCAGGGGGGGCCACAGGCTTCAGCAGGCTTCCCCCGCCAACATATCTCGGTGGGCTCCAGGGCCAGGAATTGCCCCGGAGAGAGAGGACTCTTTCCAGCCTCAGGCTTTCCTGCTTTCTGCAAAGTTGCAAAGTATGCACCCCCCCCTCACCCCCGCCACCCTTGTTGTGGCAAGGGGGCAGGTCAGACTGGCCTCTCTGGAGGATTCTGCCTGGGAGCTCCCATGGTCTCTGCCCCCTGTGTGTGTCAGCTTAAAGGCAGTTTGGTGTAGTGAGGTTAAATGCACGAACTCTAATCTGGGAGAACCGGGTTTGATTCCCCACTCCTCCATTTACAGCTGATGGATGACCTTGGGCAAGCCATAGCTCTGTCAGAGTTGTTCTTGGAAAAGAGCAATTTCTGTCAGAGCTCTCTGTGCCCCACCTATCTCCCAGGGTGTCTGTTGTGGGGAGGGGAAGGGCGAAAGAGATTGTAAGCCGCTCTGAGACTCCGAGTGAAGGGCAGGATATGAATCCAATCCAGTCCATCCTCTCCTCTCCTCTCCTCTCCTCTCTAAAGCTGCCTGGGTTCAAGGAAGACATCTTCATGGGAGCCCCAGTCATTGCTGCCCAGCGGGGGCATAGGGTGGGTGGGGAGCGGAAAGGCCGCCCAGCCCCTCGGGCTTCCTCTCCCTTCTGTGGGGCTGCTGCCGCTGCCGGAGTCCCTGACGGGGCTCCTTGTTGCCTCCTGCAGGAGATCTACGGCTACAGCCTTTGCCGCTGGAAGCTGGCCTTAGTCGCTGGGGGGGTGCTCTGCACGGGTGGGCTCCTCCTCCTCCTCCTCTACTGGATGCCCGAGTGGCGGGTGAAGGCGACCTGTTCCAGGGCCCCCCTCCGGGGCTGCCAGGTGGTGCTGCTGAGGACCACGGTAAGTGCCACCAGCTCTCCGGGCCCAGACCACCTCCTTGCTGAGCCGTGGGGCAGCCTCTGGCTCCAGCAGGCGGGGGTGGGTGGGTCGGCTGGGGTGTCCTGGTCAGCTCCTGTATGGCCCGCCCCTTGCCTGATGGAGGCCTGTTTGATCCGTCGCCTTTTCGGCCGCTGTTCCTCTGGGCTGGGCTCAGCCGTTCCGGAAGAGTTTGGAAAGCCCCTTTCCCCTTCTCTCTGTTTCCCAAGGACGAGTTCCACAGTTGGTTTTGCGCAAAGGTCCGCCTTGCGCTTTCTCTGGGATGCAGCCCGCTGCAGACGCCGGCACTCATGGCCGAGAAGGTGACCAATGGTGTCACTGACCGTTTGTGTCCAGAGGCCACTGAAGAGGATGGACTGAGCCGATTCTCCCAGGGCCACCTACAGGAGGTACCCCCCTCCCTACCTCCCTCCTTCCTTCCTTCCTTGTGGGATGGTTCTCTGGGCAGCATCCCTCACAGAAATGCAGCGGTGGGCTGCGTGGGAGTTAACTGTGGACGACCCCTTTCCGCGGGGGGGGGGGGGTGTATGTGTGTGTGTTTATCCCTTTGCTCCCTGAGCAGCCAGTAAGGGGCTGATCCCAGACAGAGTTGCCTCAGCAAAGCACCGCTGGGACCGGCAGCACCAGCGCAGGCCTCTGCCCACAGCAGCGAGGGGGAGGGGGAGGCAGTGCTTAGGGACCCCGCCCCCGGGCTGTGCTCAGCTTCTCAGGCCTGCCCCCTGGCCCCAGTTTGCCCCTCTCAGTTTCCAGCCTTTCTGGAGCTCGGCCAGCTCCTCCGAGACGTGTCCGAGAGCATCAGGTGCTGTTGGGCAAACTCCGGTCCTCTGCCTGCCTTCCAGATCCGGCATTTCACCCACCACAGCGTGAAGTACTTCTGGAACGAGGGGGCCCAGAACTTCGGCTCCATAAAGTAAGAGGTGCTGCGGTTTTCTTTGTCCCTTCTCGGGGCTCCCCCAGAGCCTCTGCTGCTGCCCCCCCCCCCGGGGAGACCCCTCTCACCTGCGCGTCTCTCCTTCTGCCCAGGGGCCTGGACGAGTCCGTTCCCTGCTCCGCCATTCATCGTGAGCACAGTGCAGGACTTGCCAAGGGGATCCGCGACTACAGGTACCCGTCACGAACCTGATTCCAGCTGACAGGTGGCAGATGCACATGGCTGGCTGCTCACCTGTGGGGTGGGGACCGTGCGTGCCTCTGTGTGTGTGTGTGTGTGTGTGTGTGTGTGTGAGGGAGGGGAGGCCGGGGGTTTGAGGCTTTCCTTTAACGAGTAGCTCTGCACTGCCAGGCCTGAGGGCTCTACCTAGAGACTGAGAGAGGCCTCCTCCCAGGGGCTTGCTGTTTCCAGCTTCTTAGGATCTGTCAGGAGGACTGAAGGGCTGTTTCCAGCTCCTTGGGGCATGGCACCCCCCCCCCCCTGCACCAGCTGCTTTTGCAGCTTGAGGCAGCCTGCCCTTTATGGTGCCCCTGACTTTTCAAAATGCCTGCTGGTGACATCCAAGCCCAGAGCTCCAGGCACTCTCCCTTCCAGAACGGCTTTTCTCCCCGGGCAGCAGCGGGGGGCCCACTGAGTTGCAGGCACAGGACAGGAAGGGGTGTGACATTAGTCACATGACAGGAAGAGGCAGAGCCACTGTGGTACACTGGCGGGTGGAGAGAGAGTGGAGTTGCCTGTTGCACGTTCTTGGGGGGCCCTGTGTGGGGCTGGAGGAGGGGAGTGTTGACTTCCCTGTGCCTGTCCTGAGTGCTCCTGAGCCCTCCCCCCAGTGGCCGGAGGCGTGGCCCCCGGCTCTCAGCACAGGGTCACTCACAGCGGGGCTCGGCTGAGGGCTTTGTTCGAGAGTCCGCCTTTCTCACTGAGACTCAGGGTGGGTTACAGAACGTAAAATGAGGCAGTCAGAGAGCAGGAGGCATCCAGGAGACACTGCCGAGGAAGGACGGGGTATGCAGAGGGATGATGCCAAAAAAGTGTCTGACGACATACAGGGTGGAAAGCGTCAGAGGGCGTTCGAGGCAGGAGAGGTCCAGAGGTGGCCGGTGTGAGAAACCTGGGCTTCCTGGGCAGTCTCCCGGCCAAGGAGTAACCCGGGACGGCTCTTGCTGAGCTTCTGAGGTCTGAGGAGGTGAGGCTGGCCAGGGCTATCCAGGCCGAGGCCAGAGGCCAGCGGGGGTGGGGGGTGGGTTGCCATTGCCAGCCTCTGCGTACCGCCCCTGGACTTCCTTGGTGGTCTCCCCTCCGAGCGCTGGCCAGGGCCCCGGCCCCTGTGTTGGAGCACTGCCCTCTTGCTGCACTGTTGGAATGGACAGCAGCAAGGGAAGAGAGGCTCAGCAGACTACGGCCCTGTCCCTCCTGGACCATCCCGCCCCATCTACGGCAACCTGATTCCCTGAGGAAGAGCACCCTCCGGGACAGTTTTGTTTTATGCGGCTTGTGGGGCGCAGGAGCCTTCTTGGCCTCCTTAGGCTGGCCGTTCCTCAGTGAGGGAGGCACAGCAGAGGGGGCCTGCCTGCTGGCAAACCTTTCCTTAATGCAGCCGAAGAAGTTGGCTCTCTAAGGGAACTTCATCCTGAGCCACTGGGTCGACATCCACCATACCCTGCAGGACACTGCAGGATCCCTTCCGTGGCTGTGAAGAACAGACATCCGTGCAGAGTCCAGAGAGGCGGGTGCGAGGAAGGCATTTTGAGCCAAGGCCTCCCACGGGTGCTCTGGGGCCCACACGGTGTGCCACATCAGGCCTGCGTCTCTCACGAAGGCCAGCAGCGCTTGAGCAGCCCTTGCCAAGGTAGCTCCTCTGAGCTGGTGCTAGGGGATCTCTGGAGTCGGTGCCAGACTAGGGCATCTGTGGGGGCAGCCCTTGCACTAGCAGAGTCCCCTTTGGTCCCTGTGTCGGCACTGCTGGGGAGTGGTCTCTGCTGAACATGGAGGGAATCTCAGCAGGGAATCAGCCACCCACCCACTGACCACCTTAAGAAAATAAGAGAACATCAGAGAAGCCAGTGTTGGGTCAGGCCAGTGGCCCATCCAGTCCAACACTCTGGGTCACACAGTGGCCAAAAACACCCCAGGTGCCCTCAGGAGGGAGGTCCAGCAGTGGGGCCAGGACACCAGAAGCCCCTCCCACTGTTGCCCCTCCCCCGGTCAAGCACCAAGAAGACAGAGCATCCCTTGCCCCAGACTGAGAGTTCCTATCTATACCTTGTGGCTAAGAGCCACTTGGATGGACCTCTGCTCCATGTGTTTCTCCAGTTCCCTCTTGAAGCCGCCCATGCTTGTAGTTGCAGCCACCTCCTGTGGCAGTGAGTTCCACGACGTGTTAACCCCTCTTTGGGTGAAGAAGAAGGGACTTCCCTTTTGTCTGTTCTAGCCTGACTCTGCTCAGTAGCGTTGTGCCTGACTCTGCACGAGCTTGCCCCTCAGCCCAGCGAGGCCCCTCCCATTTCTCCCACCAGGCTTGGCTGAGTTGTGCAAAGTCACAAGGCTGGCTTTTGCCACTTGGGGAACAGTACCCAGGGTTGCCGGGTTCATTTGAACTCAGATTCTGTATAATCGGGGGGGGGGGGGTGTGTGCCTTGTTTCTTTCCTCACTCCCCCCCCACCTGCTGTGCTCCTCCCCATCTTAGTTGTGGCCCCAGGGCCCCCCTTGCTCCCACAAGCTGGTGCAGGGCATGCTTTCTCTCAGACTGGAGAGCCAGTCTGGTGTAGCGGTTCAGAGCGCGGACTCTAATCTGGGAGAACCGGGTTTGATTCCCCACTCCTCCTCCACTTGCACCTGGCTGGATGACCTTGGGCAAGCCGTAGCTCTGTACCAGCTGTTCCCTCAAGGACAGTTTGGGAAAGAGCTCTCTCAGCCCCACCTACCTCACAGGGTGTCTGTTGTGGGGAGGGGAAGGGAAAAGGAGTTTGTAAGCCGCTCTGAGACTCCCTTGGGGAGTGGAGGGCGGGGTATAAATCCAATCTCCTCTTCTTCTTGTTTCTTCTGACTCTTGCTGTTTCAGTGTAGAAAGGAGACTCTCTGTTTTGACATGCAGAACTTCCAACACTTTTTTTAAAAATCATGTCTAATGCAGGAGATTATTCTACGGAGTCAATGATATTGCTGTGAAAGTGCCTTCTGTTTTCAAACTTTTGATCAAGGAGGTAAGAACTGACAGTGTTTGGGGGGGGGGGGGTTGTGCCACACCTGTGCCCTTTTTTGAGCTCTGGTGCTGGTGGTTCCCTTCCTGGCACACAATGAGTCATCTGCTTTTAAAAGATGTCGATCGTCTGAGGTCCTACGAGGCTCCAGGTGCAGCCAAGGGGATGGGCCGAGGGTAAGGGGTCCCTGTTCTGGATGGGTCTTCTCTCCCCATAAAGGAGCTGGTTTGCAGCTTGGGGGTGCTGCTGGACCTGGGCCTCCTGTTGGGTAAACAGGTGGCAGCTGTGGCCAAAAGTATCTTTCATCAACTTCAGCTGGTGAGCCAGCTGCAGGCCTTCCTGGTTAAAAAAGATATCTTTCCAATGCACTATATGCCCCGGTAACATCTGTGTTAGATTACTGCAATGTGTTCTACATAGGGCTACCCTTGAAGAATGTCCAGAAGTTATGCTTGGTACAAAATGCTGCAGCCAGAGTGTTGACTGGAGTGGGTTGTACGGACCCTATCTCTTCAGTCTTGTTCCATCTACGTTGGCTTCCAAATTTTATTCCGGGCTCAATTCAAGGTGCCTGGGAACGCCATACCTTATGGAACTCACCCCCCCCCCCCGGGAGATTCGCCTGTCTCCCTCTACTGGTGTCTTCCGTCAGCAAATGAAGACTTTTTCATTTCGTTCCACATACCCCTAGTAACAGTTACTGGTCCCCCTCTTGTATTGTTTGTTATGTATTTTAATTGCATGATTTTATAACTAGGAATAAGGCCCATTGTGGAAATAAATACAGCGGGCTCTAGAAAGAGGCTCTGGGAGAGTGCCCCAGCCTTGGGCACTCAGTGTCAATTTGCTGTGGCGACCTCAGCAGGGCATAATGACACAGAGTCCATCATATCCTCCAGGGTAAGATCTCTGCCATCTGAAGAGTAGTTGTAATTCAGCGTGATCTCCAGCCCTCACCTAGAGATTGGCAACAATTGTTACCCAGGAGGAAATGGCTGGTTTGGAGGGTGGGGTCAATGGCATCGTACCTGTCTGAGGCCCCACCCCTCCTCAAACCCCACCCTCTCTAGGCTCCACCCCTCAAATCCCCAGGAATTTCCCAACCTGGAGTTGGCAACCCCATCTCCTTCCCAGCTAACCATCAACCTGCTGTTATCTGCCCCTCTGATTCCAGCTTTCCGTTTCTTCCCCCCTCCCTCCTGGAGAGCAGTTGTAATTCTGAGTGATCTCCAGCCCTCAGCTGGAGATTGGCAACAATGGTTCCCTAGGAGGAAAAGTAGTCATTCTCTGCAATGGGGACCAAAGTGGCTTACATCATTTTCCTCTTAACCTTTTGACTTGCACAACAACCTTGTGAGGTACATTAGGCTGAAAGTCTGTGACTGGTCCAAAATCACCCACTCAGCTTCCACAGCAAGAACTTGGGTCTGGCAGACCCTGCTCTGAAGTGCTGACTGCTATGCCTAGGGTAGCCCACCCCCAGGTAGAGTATGAAGATCACCGGGTATCACAACTGAACTCCAGACAAACCTCTCTCTCTCCCCCTGGAGAAAATAACTGCTTTGGAGGGTGGCTTCTATGGCATTCTGTTCCGTTGAGGCCTCTCCCCTTCCCAAACTCTGGTTTCCTTAGACACAGAATATCCAGAAATTTCCCAACCTGGGGCTGGCAACCCTAGTCAGGACTGGCCCCAATGAATTCCTCACAAAGGCCTGGAAAGGGTTTCCTTCCTTTGTCTTTTTACTGACAGAACCAAGCTTGGTTGTCTAGCCAAAGCCACTGAGGGAATAGTCCTACAGGAGCCAAGCAGGAGAAGTGTTTTCATCAGGAGAGACAGCTGTTTGGTAGTTATTCTGACAGGGAACAGTAGCTGAAGTGGGAGTGGGTGGAGAAGAGGAGCTGACCCAGCACCCAGCCAATAGCATGCGAGTACTCTTGAGTGGCGGTTGACGGGCCAATGGCTGATGGAGCACACAGCACAACCAATGGGAGAGCTGGAAACGGCCATCGTGCTAAACAAATTATATAGAGAGATTATAAATGCTGTTTGTAATTGTTCAAACGTTTTAATGTTTTTTATGTGCTGCATCCTTGGAGACTCTGATTGAGTGGAAAGGCAACATAAAAAGCTTTTGAATGAATGAATGAAAATGCTTCCTGCAAAGGGTCTAACCTGGCATGCTCTCTCCCCCCAGGTTCTCAATCCGTTTTACATATTCCAGCTGTTCAGTGTGATCCTGTGGAGCACAGATGAGTATTACTACTACGCACTGGCCATTGTGCTCATGTCCCTGGTGTCCGTTGCCAGCTCCCTGTACACCATCCGCAAGGTAGGTTTGAGATTCCTCGGGGCTTGCAGCTCCTGTTGTGCCTGCTGGCTGTGGCCCTGCTGCGCCCCAGCAGGTGTCAGCTTGAAGCTCGTTTCTTCCCCTGTGTGTTGGCTGCTGGCATGTAGGACCTGTTGGGGCCGATGCAGAGTGGCAGGTCAGCTTTCCTGCAGGTTTCTGGAGATGCTGTTCCACGACCAGGCCTGGCCTGGTGGCAGCGGGCACTGCAGAGGCTCTGAGGGCTGCATGTGGGCCCAGGCCGAGGGACCTGTTTGCATGCCACTCACTGGCACTTGTCGCTGCCCCCTGCCCTTCCAGGGTCTCTTGGGCAGCTGCTGGGCGGGCCGGTGGTCTGAGCCTTGCTGCAGCACGCTCAGAATAGCTGCTCAGGCATCCTGGGCTCCCAGCAGCTGCCTTCCGCGGCCAAAGTCCCCCTACCTGCCCGGGAGAGGGCAAGGAGATTGGGCCGTGAAATAGTTCCTCGCCTCCCCCTCTGGCCCTGCTCTGGGCTTCCCAGCCCTGTCCGTGAAGGGCCTTGTAAAGCAGAAAGCCCGTCGCAAAAGCCCGGGTTCCCCTTCCTTCAGCACAGCAGCAAGCTTTTAAAAATAAATCCTGGCCCATCAGCCCCAGATGGGCGTTTCCCTCCCCCCTTGCTTTTGCCCAAGGAGCGGAGTCCAACCAGGCCCTGGGCGAGGTCAGGGGCGCCTCAGGTGAGCTTCCCGAGGGGGGGTGGAAAGCAACACCTTGAAGGGGGGACACCCAGGAACCTGCGGGCAGGGCTGGGCCAGGCTGTGCTTCTGGAGCTGGCCGGAGGTGCGCCTGCTGGCTGCGGCGGCGCCAAGGACGGGGGGGCGGGGTGGAGGGCTGGCCGCAGTCCTCCATCCACAAAGGGGCCTCCGCGCATTGGCTGTTCCTGGGCACCCCCCCCCCCCCCAGAAGCCCTGTTTCGGATGCTGTGCCTCTTGGGTCTGAGGCAGAGGCGTGAATGCTGCCAGTGACAACACGTGCGCTGGGGGTCTCGTGTGCTCAGGGCAGTCTCCTTGCGAGGTGGTGGTGGTGCTCATGCTGCAGATGTGACATCCCCACTTGGGGTCCAGGGAGGGGGGGTGTCCTGCCCCTCAGTGGCACCTGGGGCAGAAGCCGGCTCTGCTGGCCCTCGCGAAGCCCCCTGCTTCCACCTGAGATGGCTCCTCCTCCTCCTCTCTGCAGCAATACATGATGCTCCACGACATGGTGGCAGCGCACAGCATCATGCGGGTGTCGGTCAGCTCTGCGGATCAAGGTAGGGTGCCAGGGCGTCGCTGCCTTGAGGAGGGTCTGGGTGGTTTCCTCGGGGGCCCTGACTTCTTGGTGCTTCGGCTCCGAGGAGGTCTTCCCCAAGGGAAGGGGCAGGGCCCCCCTTGTCCTTAAGGCCCAGCCCAGTCAGGGTAGCCGGTCTTGTGGGCCTTTCTGTTACTCCCATGGAGAACTGTCCCTTCAGGGCCTCCCCAGGCCCCTGCTGGATGACTTTGGGCAAGTTCTCCCAGAGCTCTCTCAGCCCCACCTACCCCACAGGGTGCCTGTCTGTTGTGGGGAGGGGGAGGGGAAAGGAGTTTGTAAGCCGCTTTGGGACTCCCTTGGGGAGTGGAGGGCGGGGTGTAGAGATCCAACCTCTTCTTCTCTCTTCTCTTCCTTGAATCTGGCTCCTGCCCTCGGTCCTGTGCCACCGCCCCCCACTTCCATGGACCGAGGCAAAGTCAAAGGGCAGTTGAGCTGTAGCCCGTGGCTTGTGCAGGGTGCCCTCCCCCTCTTCGCGCCAAAGGGGCTTCCTTCTCTCTCTCTCTCTCTCTCTCTCTCTCTCTCTCTCTCTGTGCGTGTGTGTGTGTGCATGTGTGTGTGCCTGCCTGTCCTTGGTGTGCACCCCCTCCCCCCTGGCCCGTCCTGTCCTCGCTCCCTCCGGAGTAGCGTGCTCTCACGGTTCCAGCAGTGGGGGCTAGGGGGGGCATGGGAGGGGGGGCCACACAGTGCTCCCTCTAAGCGGTGGAGTCCTGTGAGCAAAAATTCTACTCTGTAAGCTACTGGCATTATAAAGTTTTGAGCGAGCGATTTGGCTACGGCATCCTTCCTGAGCTAAGACAAAAATGTGTGAGCCGGAGGCTAAAAAGCTGTGAGCTAGCTCACACTAACTCAGCCCAGAGGGAACCCTGGTGGCCCGTCTGTGCTGCATCTCTCCCGACCTGTTTCCAACGTTCAGGCATCGAAGAGATCCTGTCTGTGGACCTGGTGCCCGGGGACGTCCTGGTGATCCCCTCCAGTGGGATGGTCATGCCCTGCGACGCAGTGCTGGTCAGCGGCACCTGCATCGTCAATGAGAGCATGCTGACAGGTAAGGCGCACGGGCTCACCGGGGACAGCTGGGACACCTGCAGGCCGCCCGGGAGCTAGCTGGAGAAAGGGCCCCGCGGAGCCCGCCTGTCGGTCGGTGGTGCCTCCCCCCCCCCCCCCCCGCGGAGGAGACACTGGAGAGTCGCTGCCGCCCGTAGCCTCCGGTGGCTCTGTGTCGTCGCGGGGCCTCGGCAGCCCACCTTCCCTCCCGTTCCAGGGGAGAGCGTTCCTGTCACCAAGACCAACCTGCCGAACCCCTCCGAAGACCCCGCAGCCCCGGAGGCGGAAGCATACAGCCCGGAAGCGCACAAGAGGCACACCCTGTTTTGTGGCACCACCGTCATCCAGACCCGCTTCTACACGGCAGAGCTGGTCAAAGCCGTGGTGGTTCGGACAGGTCAGGGGAGGGTGGCCCGGCGGGGGCCGGCGCAGGGGCTGGGGGGCCCCTGGGGGAGGGAGAGGGAGGGGGAATCCTCCAGGGAGCGGTTTCCGGGCGGGATTTCTCTCTTGCTCTGTGCCGGAGCTCAGGACCGGCTCCTTCGTTTGGGGCACTTTTCTCCCCCCAGCTAACGGAGGGCTTGGGCGGGGGGTGCCACAGGTCTCCCCTCAGGATCCATCCTGGTAACAGCCTTACAGGCCGATTGCAGAGAGCGAGGGTGACTGCTTGGTGGTTAGGAGGCCCTTGCTGGAATCCCACCCTCTGACCCGTCTCCCACACTGCCTCCTGGAAACTCCCTCGGAGCTCTCCTCCCCAGGACTCAGCCCCAGAGCCCAAGGAGTCCAGACAGGCACCGCGCCGGGGGGGGAAGGGTCTTGTGGCTCCTTAAAGGCCGGTGGGGTTCTCGTGACGGGACCGTTCCTGGGCTCCAGCTACTGCCTCTTGACGTGGGGGGGAGGTCCTCTGTGGGCCTGCTGGCGCCTTCCTGTCGGGAGGGGAGGGGAGGGGGGCGGGGATGCCAGAAGTCCGTGGCACCCAGCACCCAGTGTGGAGCGGCCCCCCGCTGTGTGTGCCAAGGCAGTGTGCAAACCGGTCCTGTGGAAACACCGGCAGCCCCCCCACCAGCCCCCCCCCCGGTAGGGTAGCCATGCTAATTTGACACCCCTGGAGTAGAGGAGACCTTGGCCTTCATTCAGAGGCTCTCTGTGGGCGTGACATTAGCTTAGCGAAGTTAGGGGAAAGTGCCACGGTCTGTCTTTATTGTTGCCAGTGGTCTCTGTGCTTCTCTGGCAACCACGGGAGCCCCACATAGAAATGCCACCTGCCAGGACCGCTGGCCTTGGATTCTGGGGCCGCTTGACCCAAAGGCTCCCTTTCCTCCCCCCCCGCCCCCCGCCTGCCTGCCCGCCCGCCCGCCTGCCTTCCTCACTTCGTGCCATCTTTTAAGAAGAAGGGGTCCCTGCAGGGCCAGCCAGAGGAACCCAGCCTGCTGAGCCAGCTTTTTGAGTTCTCCAGAACTCTCCAGGCGGCTTCCTCCTCATCAGGAGCTGACTGCAGAATGCCCAGGGCTGCTTTGGTTGGCCTTAAGGAAAGACACGATGTGGGTTTTGTGTTTGGGTTGTGCAGGGAGAAAATCAAAGGGCCACGAGATAAAAAATCAGGCCAAGATTTTGTCCCCTTGTTGGAGGAAGTCTGAAAGACTTAACAGATTCCCCTAAAGAACCCTGTTGGCGAAACACAGACAGGATTTTTTAGCCAAGTAATAGAAATTCATGTTCTCTTTATCCGCCCTACTGGCCGTGACGGTCCTTTTTTACCTTTTGGGCACCGGGTTTTTGGTGCCTTCTCTGGTGAACTAAAGTCAGTCCTGCTTTTACCACCACAAGTCTTTAAGGGGCCACAAGGCTTCTACGTTCCGCCTTGAACGCCTCCCCCCCCCCCCCCCAGCGCCCTGCCCTGCCCGGCTCTGACTCCTCTGTCGGTGGCCCTGGATAGTCCCTGGCAGACGTGGGTCCTCCCCCCCCCCCCCCCCCAGTTTGAGACAGGAGATCCTCCGGGTCTGGGCGGGTCTCTCCTCTCGCTCAGTGAAGCCCATCTTTCTTCTGAAGAAGTCAGCTGTGCTTCTGAAGATCAAACTTGAATCCTCTTCTAGGTGGACCTTCCCAAACAGCCGGGCACAGCTGCGTGTGTTTTTCTGCCCCCATCGACAATCTGCCTGCTTTCTAACTTGGTTCCTATTGTGGGGGTGGGGGTGGGGGGGGTGAAGGTGCTGCCCCTTCAGGGTTCTCTGAAGGCCTCTTTTGTTCACTGCAGGCTTCAGCACGTCCAAAGGGCAGCTGGTCCGTTCCATCTTGTACCCAAAGCCGACAGATTTTAAGCTCTACAGGGATGCCTACATGTTCTTGCTCTTCCTTGTTGGGGTGGCTGGTGTTGGGTTTCTGTACACCGTGGTCAACAGCATCCTTCATCAGGTATTCCTTCCTTCTCTGAGCCATTGGATTCTTGGGCCAGCCTCCAGATGCTGTAGACCACAGCTGCTTCTCGCAGCGACTTCCTGTTCCCTCCATGGCCCTGGTGCAGTTCTGCTGGTGGGAATGCCGGTTGGATTGGTGTCCTTTGGGACCACGGGTCCTGGGGCTCAGGGGCGCAATGCTGCAGAGGGGCCCTGGCTCCCTGGGAAAGCCTCTGCTGGGCATGCAGAAGGTCCCCGGTTCAATCCCTGGCGGCATCTCCAGCTCAAAGAATCAGGCAGCGCGTGGTGGGGAAGACCTCAGCCTGAGACCCTGGAGAGTCGCTGCCAGTCTGAGTCGACAGTACTGACATCAATGGACCACGGCTCTGGTTCAGTATCAGGCAGCTTTGTGTGAATCAACCCCCCCCCCGGTCGAAAGAAGGGGCCAGTCTCTCCGTAGTCCTTGGAGGAGTATTCTGGGGGGTGGGGCCCCAGGTGCTGCCTCTACTGGTAGCGGCCTGGCTGAAGCTCACTGGCCTTCCTCCTCCAGTCTGGTGCAGTGGTCACGTGCGCGGACTCTCATCTGGGAGAACCGGGTTTGATTCCCCACTCCTCCACTTGCACCTGCTGATGTGACCTTGGGCAAGCCATAGTTCTGTCCCAGCTGTTCTTGGAAAAGAGCAGTTCCTGTCAGAGCTCTTTCAGCCCCGCCTGCCTCACTGGGTGTCTGTCTGTTGTGGGGAGGGGAAGGGAAAGGAGTTTGTAAGCCGCTCTGAGACTCCTTCCGGTAATGAAGGGCGGGGTCAAAATCCCATCTCTTCTTCTTCTTCCTCCTGCAGGTTCCTGCCAAGATCATCATCATTGAGTCTCTTGACATCATCACCATCACGGTGCCCCCTGCGCTTCCGGCCGCCCTGACTGCTGGGGTTGTGTATGCGCAGAGGCGACTGAAGAAGGTCGGGATCTTCTGCATCAGCCCCCAGAGGATCAA
Source organism: Lepidodactylus listeri (assembly GCA_029233225.1). NCBI lineage: Eukaryota > Metazoa > Chordata > Lepidosauria > Squamata > Gekkonidae > Lepidodactylus > Lepidodactylus listeri. The sequence continues at coordinate 569,225 of JARCFY010000005.1, forward strand.
CATCTGCGGCCAGCTGAATCTCGTCTGCTTCGACAAGGTCCGGCCTGCTTCGACAAGAGCCAGTCTGGTGTAGTGGTTAAGTGCGCGGACTCTAATCTGGGAGAACCGGGTTTGATTCCCCACTCCTCCACTTGCACCTGCTGGGGTGACCTTGGGCAAGCCATAGCTCTGTACCAGCTGTTCTCTCAAGGACAGCTTGGGAAAGAGCTCTCTCAGCCCCACCTACCTCACAGAGTGTCTGTTGTGGGGAGGGGAAGGGAGAGTTTGTAAGCCACTCTGAGACTACAAGTGAGTGAAGGGCGGGATATAAATCCAATCTCTTCTTCTTCTTCTTCTGCGGGTCCCGCCCTTTGCTTGGCAAACCCTGCGTGGAGGGGGCAGAGATCTCCCCCCCCCCCCCAGCCTTGCTCTCAGAGCGGCCTTGGGATGGTCAGCCAGGCCCCCTCCTTCTGGGACCCCTGTGCGGATTGTGTGGGGCAGAGTTGAAGGCCGACCAGAGAGGTGGGGCGTGGGAAGTGGGGCTGCCATGTTTGCTCCTCATTGACCCGCCTGCCCTGCTAGCCTGTCCCATCCCAAATCCTCTGGGGAAAAGAAATGGTTCATGAGAACACCTGTGAAGCAGCAGGTAAAATTCACTGTGCTTGACTTGGGTTGTTCCACGTAATGTCTGTTAAGGTCAGTGTCGTTAAAGTTCTGGGAAGCCGGGCCCAGGAGTTTCTGGGAGGTCCCAAGGACCACACTGGGCCCTGGGCCGATGCCCCGACTTCCCAGCCTGCCTCCTTCAAAGGCAATGGTTACCGGTCACGAAGACGGGTCCAGGTGGGGCAGCCGTGCTGGTCTGAAGCAGTAGAACAAAACTTAAAGAGTCCAGTCAGGCACCTTGAAGACCCACAAAGTTCCATCCTGGGTCGGAGCTTCCGTGGGCACGCGCACACTTCCTTGGCTGCGTTGAAATGGAAGGTTAGCAGTTGGTATAGGAGGACAGATGCCTCTGCATAGGGGGAGAGCACATTAAGGTTGCTTCTTCAGAAACCCCCAGCCCGTCTCATTGGGGTGCCCCCTCAGAACTGCAAGGGCGATTTTCCCCACCCCCTTCTTCCCTTGGCTGCTTGCTGAAGCCTTCAAGAAGCCGATGCGTGGAGTCAGAGGAACCCCGTGGACAAAGGGCCGTGGGGCACAGGAGGGGGGCTTCTTGGAGCAGAAGGGACCGGGGGGCATTGCCCCTCTTTTCTCTCCCACTAGTGGAGTTCCTGATGGTGAAAAGGGCAAGGGGGAGAAGTGAGGGCAGCGTCAGCCCGCCCCATTCACAGCCACCTCTTGTGCCCCGTGGTCCCCTCCCTGTGGGGCTCCCCCAATCCTGAACTTTTCAGAGGTCTCAAGAGACTGCAGGCACAGGTTGTGTGTGTGTGTGTGGGGGGGGAATTGGTGAACACTTTCTGTTCCAATCCAAAGATTTTGGGGCTTGTTGTTTGAGTGTGAGGGCAAATGTTTGTTCATATTCCTTGCTTAGAAACCAATATAGTTTGGAGCTCTCTAAAACATTCACCATGACACAGGGAGAAGCAGGCCACAAAGAAATTAAATAACAACAGCTGTCAATACTCTGAACTCTAAAACCAACCTTGAGTTAATTTCTCTTAAGACATCTTCCACCAGCAGTTTAACTAGCCCAGGTCTAAACCCGGCCCCTGCCTGGCCAGGCCCAAAGTATGTTCGCCTGTTTCCCAGGCCCTCCTTTGCCTGGCAGCCAGGCTGTCCGAGTGGACGTGGTTCCGTGGACTGTGGGAGTGGCTCTTGTGGGTGGCTTGAGCTGAGTTTCTCCTGTGAGCACTTTGACCTCAGAATCCCTGCCCCCCCACCCCGGCCACACGGTTCTTCTCCAAAGCTCAGCTGCGCTTCAATTACCAAGTTATTGCTAGGAGAACATCATTATTTTCCCCCACCCCAAACTCTTCTTGCATACCAGTTGTAATTTTGCACTACTGGGTTGAAAATGGCAGTGCATTTATCCTGGGTCCCTTTCAGACAGTGTGTTTGATCCCTCTGTGGAGGAGTGACAGTTCCTCTCACCCATGGATGTGAATGTCCAGAATTCAGGTATCCGCACTTGGGCCTTCCTTCTCCTCTTCCTTTTGCAGTAAGCACCTTGCTAACGATTTGCAGTGTTTATTGCAACTGCAGGGATACATTGTATGAGTTAATAGGCCCCAATTAATTCATGGCTTAAAAACAGTGAGATGGGGTTGGCAAGGATTCCATGTTAATGTTTAAAATGAAAGTTCTGAAGATTATTTTTCACAGTGGAGGAATATGACTATACAGAACTGGTATTTGGGGTCAGTAATGACCCCAGGGTTTATTCTTTTAGAGGACTGTGTGCTTGCCCCTTCAGCTCAAAACTTAGAATTGAGCAACCCCTGAATGGCTGATGCCTCCTTATCTTAGCAGTAGCGCTACCGTAATTGTTGTTGTGTTCAGTGGAAGATTTTTCATAATGAGGTCATTTGGACCCCCAGCGCCTTGCCTGTGTAGCATTTCATGTTTTTCCCCCCTTGTGCTTTGAGTTGTAACTGACTCCAATACCACTTTAATGAGACTTTCAACTTAAACTATTTCTGCAGCTGGAGGGGGGGGGGGGGGGAACCGCCACAGAACAACCCGTCCTTTGTTAGAGTGAAAGTGCACGGCGTTCGAGTGGTGCCGGCCCGAGGGAAAAGAAGTTCATGATGATGTTCTCAAATCACCCTTTCAGTGTTGGTGACAACCCCAGCGCGGAGGAGAGCTGGTTTTCCTTCGTAGGCTGGACTGTCCTCGGCTGCACCGGTCAAGTCTGGAGCGCTCTTGTAGTCCTTCTGAACAGGGAAGTGGCCGGCTGGAGCCCGGCAGCCTGAGCCTCCGATCTCGGGGGAGGCCCATTTCTTCGCTTCCTTTCTCTGGAGAGCAAACCTCCCTCGAATGAAAAACAACCCCCAAACTCTGGGTTTCCATGGTTCATAGTTGGTCATTAAGAACATGAGAGAGAAGCCCAATGTTGGATCAGGCCAGTGGCCCCTCCAGTCCAACACTCTTCTGTGTCACACAGTGGCCAAAAACACCCCAGGTGCCCTCAGGAGGGAGGTCCAGCAGTGGGGCCAGGACTCCAGAAGCCCTCCCACTCTTGCCCCCACCCTGGTCAAGCACCAAGACTACAGAGAGCATCCCTTGCCCCAGACCGAGAGTTCCTATCTATACCTTGGGGCTAAGAGCCACTGATGGACCTCTGCTCTTAAGAACATAAGAGAAGCCAGTGCTGGATCAGGCCAGTGGCCCATCCAGTCCAACACTCTGTGTCACACAGCGGCCAGAAACACCAGGGGCCCTCAGGAGGTCCAGCAGTGGGGCCAGGACACCAGAAGCCCTCCCACTCTTGCCCCCACCCTGGTCAAGCACCAAGACTACAGAGAGCATCCCTTGCCCCAGACCGAGAGTTCCTATCTATACCTTGGGGCTAAAAGCCACTGATGGACCTCTGCTCTTAAGAACATAAGAGAAGCCAGTGCTGGATCAGGCCAATGGCCCATCCAGTACAACACTCTGTGTCACACAGCGGCCAAAAACACCCCAGGTGCCCTCAGGAGGTCCAGCAGTGGGGCCAGGACACTAGAAGCCCCCCCACTCTTCCAACCTCCAAAGCATCAGGAATACAGAGAGCATCACTTGTCCCAGACCGAGAGTTCCTATCTATACCTTGGGGCTAAGAGCCACTGATGGACCTCTGCTCTTAAGAACAGAAGAGAAGCCAATGCTGGATCAGGCCAGTGGCCCCTCCAGTCCAACACTTCACTGTGTCACTCAGTGGCCAAAAACACCCCAGGGGCCCTCGGGAGGGAGGTCCAGCAGTGGGGGGCCAGGACGTTCCCCACCCATCCCTTCCAGAGGGGCCGGGAGGAGCCTGTGCGAGATCTGGAGGAGAGGGCTGTCCTGGGCCAGGGTGTCTCGAGAGGGTTCCTCTAAGGCCTGTTCAGTAACGGGCCTCCTGCCCTCTGCAGAGCCTGGCCTGGCGCTGTGTTCTGTTTCATGGGAGACAGGTGGGGTGGGGTGGGGAGAGTGGTCTTCCTCGCAGCCTCTTCCCTGCATGTTTTTGTGCCTCTTGGCAGCCGTTGTGGTCTGACCTCCCGCTGTAGGAGGGGCAGGAAGAGGGGGACCCGCCACTGGCTTGGGCACATGGCTAGGGTCAGTTTCTCCCTGCTGGCACAAAGTGAGAGACTTCTGCCCCATCTTACTCCCCTGTCCTGTTGCTTCAAGCATGGGCAGAGTGGGGCAGAGGCTGTTTGGAGAGAGCAAGTGCCGTCTGCATCTCCCCAGCTAGACTACGTAGTGCCAGGGGCCACAGTGAGGGAGCCCCGGCCCACTTTTGCCTTTGTCTCAGAGGCTGCCTCCTCTCCTCTCCCCCCCACCTTCCATTTCTTTTGTAAGAGGGGAGGAGAAGAAATTCACTGCCACAGGAGGGGGTGGCGGCTACAAGCATGGACGGCTTCAAGAGGGGACTGGAGAAACACAAGCAGAGGGGCCCGCGAGTATCCCAGTGCTGGGGGGGGGGGAGGACCTCACAGCTGAGGAGGAAGCAGCCACAGGTAAGCTCCCCCCCCCAAGCACCAGCAGTGAGGCCAGGATGCCTCTCAGCTGCCGGACCTTCTGCTGATCCCCCCCCCCCCGGGCTCTGGCAGCAAAGCCAGGACACCTCCCAGCCGCCGGGCCCACCGCAGAGTTCCCAGAGCATTCTCTGCGCATGCAGTGGGAGGGCTTCTGGTGTCCTGGCCCCACTGCCGGACCTCCTGAGGGCACCTGGGGTGTTTTTGGCCACTGTGACACAGAAGAGTGTTGGACTGGAGGGGCCACCGGCCTGATCCAGCATTGGCCTCTCTTATGTTCCTGTGTTCTTATGAAGAAACATTCATGTAGCACTTCTGCCTCCCTGCTTGGGCTAATTCTCATTAAGAGAGAGAGAGAGAGCAGACCCAGAACCAAGTCTCCCATTCCGGCATCCACCCAGGCTGGGCCACCTGAGCTTCACCAACAGAATGGAGAGGAGGATTTGCACTAGTGACCTGAGAGATCGCAAGCCCTGCTTGTAACTGTTGCTCTCCCACCTTCCTCCCCTGGCAGACAGGCACTCTTACGGAAGATGGCCTTGACCTCTGGGGGATCCAGCGAGTGGAAAACGCCCGGTGAGTCCCCGCCAGGCTCAGCTCACCCTCAGGAGAGGGTGGGAGGGCGTGGGCAGCACTTGGGGGAGCCTGCCAAGCCAGGAGCCTGCTGGCCACACCCGAGACCTTTGGGTTACTCCCAGCTGGCCGGGGTGGGTCTTACCTGAGTGGTGTGACTCTTGATTGGTGGGGGGTGGGGTGGGGGCTGTGTAGCTGCACCATGGAGGAGAGAAGTTGCAGGGAGTCCTGTCATAGCTATGACTAAAAGGACAGTTAAAGTTACCCTTAGTTGCCCCGAATATTCTGTGTCCTTTCCCTGCTGTGCCCTCTCCCAGGTTAGTAGAAGACGACAGTTCACGGGAGCATTTGACAGAACCGGGTGGGTGGGTGGGGGGGGGTGTCTGGGAGCGTGGCGGCCAGGTGTTCCGTTTCAGGGCCAGTGCCATTGCCAGACTGATGTTGGCTGTTTCTGTGCTCAGCTTCCTCTTGGCAGAAGAGAACGCCTTCAGCAAGCAGCTGGTCACGTCTCCCTTCATCGCCTGCATGGCAACCTGTCATTCCCTCACCAAGATTGAAGGTGTGATCTCGGGGGACCCTCTGGACCTGAAGATGTTTGAAGCCACCGGCTGGGTGAGAGGCCGAGTCCACCAGGGGAAGGGAAGGCCGGGAGGGGCTGGCACGCTAAGGTGTGGCATAAGGGAACGCGGGCCGTGCAAGGACGCCCAGGGCTTCTTTGATATATACAGAAGAGACTTCTCCGTCAGCGGTGGAAGACTGTCCCCTGCTCAGTTTCTGGCAATGGCAGTCTGGTTGTTATGGCCTTCTCCGTCAGTATCTCTAACGCTGAACCCGGGCCTCAGGGGGCAGGGGAAAAAACCCACACCGTGGGACCAGGTAAAGCTCGGGGAGATTTCTGCACCAGCCCAAGTTTGCTAAAAATCTCTTTTACAAAAGTGAAAAGATGAGGGGGTTTTTTTTAAAGAAAAGCCATAGGTTGTGAGAGCCTCCCCCTCGGTTTTGCTGGCTGCGTGGAAGGGGCCCTGGGAGGGCTGGGAGGGCAGGCTGCTGGGGGGGGGGGAGGGAAGACAGGCAGAGGCAGGCGGGCAGGAGCCAGGGGGAGGGGTGCTTGGGGGGGTGGAGGCGGAGGCCAGCAGGGGCTCCCTCTCCACCCACACAGCACCCACTCTCTGGAGCCGCAGGCAGAGCAGGGGGCAGCAGCGAGGAGAAGAGGCTGCCCCAGAGAAGAGAAGGTGCGGGGGGGGGGGGGGGAGCCTGAGGGGGCTCGCCAGTTGCAGCCGGGATGCAGTGAAACAGGAGGAGGAGCCACAGTGAAAGCGACGAATAATCAGGTAGGAAATTCTGCAGCCAAGGTGGCGATATGGAAACACCATGGGCCAGGAACCCATTGGTGTGTGGTGTCTTTTGCCAGGCTTTTTAATGTTTTAGGCACAATGCCAGCAGACGTTATAATGAAAGTTAATTGCGTTGTGCATATCGAGATGTGCTTGGGAAGCGGGTGGTGGGTCGCTGGCCCGGGGGAGACTTTTGGCCCTCCCCATGAAGACACCCGTGGCTTGGGTGGTATTTCTACTCACACAGCTTGGCGTTGTCCTTCTACTAGACAAGTCACCATCAAAAAACGAATGTCACGCTTCTTGTCATTGGCTGTAATGAAAACCGCATATGTGCACAGCCCCCAAATATTTTGCCCGAATTCCAGCCTTAAAGGACACATGGGGGTGGGGGGGGTGCTTTTCCCTGCCCCCCCCCCCCAGCACATGTCTCTCAAGTGGAGCAGACAGAAGAGAAGAACGGGCGAAGCTGCCTTCTGCTGAGTCAGACCCAGGCCGTCGGGGCATCTGGTCTACACAGAGTGGCAGGAGGCTTCTCGGGTCTCAGGCTGAGATCTTTCATTTCACCCACTGCCTAGTCCTTTTAAAAAACCACAAAACCAGAGATGCCGGGGATTGAACTTGGGGGACTTCTGCATGCCAAGCAGAGGCTCTCCCACTGAGCCATGGCCCCTCCCCAGAAACGGACTCACGTGACGCTGCCTTGAATGGAATCAGACCCCCAGTCCACCGGCAGAGGCTCTCCTGGGTCTCAGAGATTCTTCACATCGCCTCCCACTGGATCCTTTTTTAAAAAACCTGGAGATGCCAGGAATTGAACTGGGGACCTTCTGTATGCCAAGCAGATGCTCTGCCACAGAGCCACAGCCCTTCCTGAGCCATGCCTTCTCTCTCCCCCCTCCCCCCCCCATGGGACATGGCGCTGCAGTTAACGTCTGTTCACATGACTGTGTGTTTCCCCGCAGATTCTTGAAGAGGCAACGGAGGAGGAAACTGCCCTTCACAACCGTATTATGCCCACTGTGGTCCGGCCGCCGAAACAGCTTCTTCCGGAGCCCCAGCCAGCAGCGAACAAAGACCTGGTAGGGAGGGGCCCGGGCCTGAGGGCCCTCCCCCATCCTCCTGCTTGTCCCAAGTGGGCGGGGGGGCATTCTGGGGCACCACACAACAGCACAGCAGCGCTTGCCTCTCTGGCTGTGGGTCAGATCCTTAGGGGTGGCCTGAAAAGAGATCCTTGGCTTGATGCCCTCAGCTGGGGTGTTGCCAAGGTGGGGGAGGAATCCTGTCTGCCGTTCTCTTCACTTTATCTCAAAAAAAAAAAGAAAGATATTACAGGATTGGGAAAAGTGCAGAAAAGGGCAACTAGAATGATTCAAGGGGGTGGAACACCTTCCCTGTGAAGACAGGCAAAAGAGGTCGGGGCTCTTTAGCTTGGAGAAACGACAGCTGAGGGGTGACGTCATAAGAGGTTTACAAAATTATGCCTGGGATAGAAACTCTTCTCCCTTCCTCACAATACAAGAACTCGTCGTGGGCACGCCATGAAATTAATGAACGGTTGGGTTAGAACAGATAAAAGGAAGTCCTTCTTCCCCTAAAGAGTCATTGACAGATGGAATTCACTGCCGCAGGAAATGGTAGCGGCTACAAGCATGGACCGCTTCAAGCGGGAATTAGATAACCATATGGAGCAGAGGCCCATCAGTGGCTGTTAGCCATAAAGTCTAGATGGGACACATTCTCTGGGGTAGAGATGCTCTGTCTTCTTGGTGCTTGGGGGGCAAAAGTGGGGAGGGCTTCTGGAGTTCTGGCCCCGCTGATGGATCTCCTGATGGTGGGCTCCCCCACGGGGGAGAGCAGGAGGCCTTGGGGCTGGGGGTCAGCCAGAAGATTGCAGTCCTGTTTCAGTTGCAAATGCCGAGTTTGGCTTCATTGTTAGGTGGGGGGGAGGGACTGGGAGGGGGTTCTGTGCAGGCTGCAGGCCAGAGGTGGTTTCTGAGGACGTGTCGGAGGTGGCCTCTGGTAGGGATTTGGAGAGGGCCAAGGGCCTTTGAGGGGGCGGGAGAAGTGTGTGTGGTGGTGGTGGTGGGGTTCCTGATCCAGCCCTGCGTGAGATGGAGCTGCCTGTCCGGGGGCCGAGAGTAGCAGCACGTGGGGTGTGCTTTGGGCTGCGCCGGTGAGACTGATGCACCTTTCCCTCTCTCCCCCCTTTTGGCAGGAGCTGTTTGAGCTTCCGGTGAGTGCCTCCTAGCCGTTCCTCGTGGGTTTGGGGCTTCCCGAAATGGGCCTGCAAACGGGTCGGCGTGACGCTGGTCTTTGCTTTCTCCTCCTGCCTCTTGCCGGATCAGGCTACCTACGAGATTGGGATTGTGCGGCAGTTTCCGTTTTCGTCCGCGTTGCAGCGGATGTGTGTGGTGGCCAGAGCCCTCGGGCAGAAGAAGATGGATGCCTATGTGAAGGGGGCCCCTGAGGTGGTGGCCGGCTTGTGCAAGCCGGAGACGGGTAAGGAGGGGCGTCCAGGACCCTCGGGCTGCGGCGGTGGGGGTGGGTCTCATCCGCCTGAGGCCTGCCTTGTTCTCTTTTTCGCCAGTGCCTGTCGACTTTGAGCGGGTGTTGGAAGAGTACACCAAGCAGGGGCTGCGGGTCATTGCTGTCGCTCACCGGAGGCTGGAGTCCAGGCTGACGTGGCACAGAGTTCAGAATGTGGGGCGGTGAGTTGGCTGGGTCCGTGGGGCTTTTCCTGCCCAGGCTCAGAGCGGTGCCTGGCTCTATCCCATAGTCTGTGCTGGGTGGGCTGAGTCCACTCTCTCCCTTGTCCTGGGGTGGGGCCCGGTGGACGGCCTGCAGCGCAGACAGGAGGGACCCCCTCCGCTTAGGCACAGGGTTTCCGAGAGGGCTGGCATTGCCTGGCTGGGTCAGAGCAAAGGTCCTTTGGGCCTCCTTCGGCCATCCCCAGCAGCCAGGAGTGAGGACTGGCTGTGCCCCCTGGGAGAAGAGAGTTCGGCTTCACTGGAACCAGGAAGGGAACCCAGCCCCTGGTGCTCGGGGGGGGGGGGGGGGGACCGCTTTTGGGAGCCAGGGAGTCTCTGGTTTGGGACAACTCTGGGCCTAAAAGATACGCGGGGTGATATTGGAGGGAGCGGACAAGGCCTTGAGAAGGAGAGGAGGGTGGCGAAGGGTGGCCGTGTGAGGAAGTGCCGGGCCTGAGGGAGGTGGGGGCCCGTTAGACCAGGAGGGGAGGCGGGGGTGTTGGTGTGCCACGGCCAGAAGGGGAGCTGGTCGCATGTGTGTGCGTGCTGCGTTACGGAAAGGGGAGGGTGCTCTCTGGGCATCGTAAATGACTTCGGTTTGGGCCAGTCGGTCAAAGAGCCAAGCAGGTGGATAGTGAATCCTGAACCTGGTTCTGAGCAGGACGCGAGACCAGGTGTGAGAGGGTAGATATGGCTGCACTGGTTGGGAGCAGTGACTGCAGTGCCGTGAAGTTCAGTGTGAGTGGGAAAGAACTCAGATGTGAAACTCGTGATCTATTGTAGCTGGCCACTGAAATCAGCCTCTGTGCCAAAAGACTGGAAAGTAGCAACTGCCATGCCATGCTTTTAAAAAGGGGGTCCAGAGGGGATTCAGGGAATTACAGGCCTGTTAGCCCAACAGTTGTCCCAGGTAAATTAGTAGAAACGGGCACTAAAGAGAGAATGACGGAATACACCGAGGGTCAAAGCCTGCAGAGGGGAAATTGGCATGGCTGCTGCAAAGGGAAGTCCTGCCTCTCCAACCTTTGGGAGTTCTTTGAGAAAGTGACTAAGCGTGTAGGCAATGGTGGCCCGGTAGACATCATATACCTGGATGCCCAAAAGGCTTTGGACGAGGTCCGTCACCCAAGACTCCTCCTGAGTAAGCTGAGCCGTCATAGAATAAGAGGGCAGGTTCTCTTATGGATGAGGTGGTGGCTACACAGGAAGCAGCGAGTAGGAATAAATGGACCGTTCTTCTAGAGGAGGGAAGTGAGCAGTGGCGTCCCACAAGGAGCAGTACTGGGACCGGTGCTCTTTAGCTTGTTCCTAAATTATTTGTAATTGGGGGGGGGGGGGTGAGCGGTGTAGTAGCCAGGTTTGCAGATGGTAGCAAGATGCTCACGATGGTGAAAACCAAAATGGGTTGTGAAGAGCTCCAGAGGATCTGCGTAAATTGGGTGAGTGGGCAGCAGTGTGGCAGGTGAAGTTCTGTGCAGAGGTGCGTGGAAGGTGGGACTCCCAGCTTTAGGTCTATTCTGAGGGGTTCTCTAAAGTGGCTGAGACGGAGACTGAGAGAGATTGTGGGGCCCGGGTGGAGAAATAGCGATGAAAATGCCAACTCTGGGGGAGCGGCAGCAGGGGGAAAGGCGCAAAGACCATGCTGGGAATTCTTAGGAAATAACTGTGGAACGCTGTGTGGCGTTTTGGTCTCCGTCTCTCCAAAACGACGTTGCAGAGCTGGGAAAAGGACAGAGGAGGGCAGCCCAGATGATCTAGAGGTTAGAACATCTTTCCCACGAGGAAAAGCAAGAGAGTCTCTGGGACTTCTTTTCAGTTTAGAAAAGGGATGACTGGGGGGGGGTGGAGGACATGGTAGAGGTTTATAAAATTATGCATGGAGTGGAACAATGGGTCCCCCCCATCTCCCCCATAACACAGCATAAACAACTTTCAAAGGGGATTGGATGGATGCATGGGAGTCAGGTCCGTCAGCGGCCAGGGGGACTCCGAGGAACCTCCGTCTACAGAGGCTGCAGACCTCTGAAGGCCAGCCCTGAGAAAAAGAAGCGGGGGGGGGGGGGGAGGACCCAGGCGTCTCTTCCCTGTTTGTTGGCCTTCTAGGGAAACCGGTTAGCTGCTGTGTGAAGCAGGACGCTGGCCTCGATGGACCCTCGCTGGTCAGATCCAGGAGGGCTGCACTTATGTTCCCATAGCTGCCAATTTACTCTTTGATTGCCGCTAGATTCGGGTCCAGGACCACCTGAGAGACCCACAAGATTTTCCAGGCATGAGTTCTGAAGAGTCGAAGCTCCCTTTGTCAGATACAATCATCCGCTGGCTCTCAAAAGCGAATACCCTCCCCCCCCCCCCCCCAAATTGGGTTGGTCTCTAAGGGGCTGGCCTACTTTTGGTTGCAGGTGTTGATGCTGCCTGCCCGCTCCCACCCCACCCCACCCCACCCCACCCTCCAGAGCAGCTTATGGAGGCGGTCCAGGGGAAGGGAGAAACCCATTCGTTGCTCCTTGTTCCTTCCGTGGCTCATTGGGTCCAGCCTGTTCCATCTCTTCTGCCACGCTGCTGCCCCTTCACCCGCTGGCGCACTGCCTCCGCCCCTTCAGAGTCACAGAATGATAGAGCTGGAAGGGGCTATACAAGTCCACTTAGGACTTTGCCACCCTGAATACGGGGGGTGCCACCCTGCGGACCTGGCTACATCCCCCTCCCTGACTGCCGAGACTGGTTTTCTTTGCTTTCAGATAAATCACCCCCAGAGCTGGCAGTCTTCTTGTTTTCGTAACGGTCTTTCTTTCTTTCTTTCTTTCTTTCTTTCTTTCTTTCTTTCTTTCTTTCTTTCTTTCTTTCTTTCTTTCTTTCTTTCTTTCTTTCCCCACCTGCAGAGAGGCCATTGAGGCCAATATGGCTTTCTTGGGGTTAATTATAATGCAGAATAAACTCAAGCGAGAAACATCGGCCGTGCTTGAAGATTTGCACAAAGCCAACATCCGCACCGTCATGGTGACAGGTGAGCAAAGGCTTCTTCTTCTCGGGGTGGTGCTTTGGAAACCAGCAGCTGCGGAGTTTTCTAATCTCTTTTTGGAGCTGGGGTTTGCAGCTGCTGCCAGCCCAGCCTCCTGCAGGGTTCTTGGGGCACAGCAGCGCCCAGCGTGAGGCTCTGGGGAGGGGCTTCCGGCAGGTGGGCCAGCCCGACCATCAAACGGCCCAACCCAAATGTCGTGAGGCAACTTCATGAGAAGATCCGACCAGCCAGCGAGGTCAGGCCAGGGGGAGCCCCGTGAAGCTGCCTTGTGCCAAATCAGCGCCTTGGTCCTTAGAAGCCAGGACTGCTCCGTCCGGCAGCGGCTCTCCAGCGTCTCGGGTGGGGAAAGGGCTTCTGTATTGGCTGCTCCTTTCAACTGAAGGTGCTGCCGGGGATTGAACCTGGGACCTTCTGCGTGCCAAGCAGAGGCTCTGCCGCTGAGCCATGCCCCCCACCCCCCCGGGTGCAGCTTCTTATTTCCCACAGCAGCCAGCCAAGTGCCTCAAAGAGACCCGCAAGGCCAAAGCTGCCTCTGCTGCCTCTGAGCATCGATGGTGGCACAGGGTGGCTGGTGGCAGGGGATGATGGGACGTGCAGCTGCCACTCGGAGGGAGCCTTTGCGTGGCCGGGCAGTGCAGCAGGAGTGGGGGGGGAGCCATTGGTGGCTGAAGGATTGCCCAAATACCGGGCAGCCCTGACAACACCCCAGGTGTGCTCTGGCTGGCGCTGGGTTTTCATAAGAACACAAGGCAGGGCTGGACCAGGCCAGTGGCCCACCCAGTCCAGCACTCCTCTGGGTCACACCTGGTGCCCTCAGGAGGTCCCCCAGTGGGGCCAGAAGCCCTCCCTCTGTTTCTTGGCTGAGGGCCTCGCTGGGCTCTGGGGGGTGTCGTGTAGCGTGGGGGTTGGGAGGTCTGTTCTCCTCCCCGAGAAGCAAGTGACCAAATGTTTCAAATTCCAAGTTAAAAAGTAAGGTTGAAATTTAGAAACATTTGTTCTATCAACACTGAAGCCAAATGCTCGCTGCTGCAGAGTCAGAAGCTCGGGAAGGGGAAATTGTTGCCCCCTTTAATTGGAGACGTTGCTGAGCCGTGGCTGAGTGGCAGAGCCTCTGCTTGGCATGCAGGAAGTCCCAGGCTCAGTCCCTGGGGGCACCTTCAGGGGAGAGGATCAGGGAAGAAGAGGAGTTGGGGAAGGCTCCGCCCGAGGCCCTGGGCAGCTTCTGCTGATCTGAGTAGACCCAGCTGGCCTTGGTGGACCGGTGGCCTGGCCGGAGTATCACGCAGCTTGGCGTGCTGGTGACTGGAGGGGGTTGTCCCGGGGGGGGGGGCGTGGGAGCAGGGTGAGCAGCGGTGGAGGCCGAGCCCCAGCGTCCCGCTCTGCTTGCTTCACAGGGGACAACCTGCTGACCGCCATCTCTGTGGCTAGGGACTGCGGGATGATCCAGCCTCTGGACAAGGTGATCGTGGCAGAAGCGCTGGCCCCAAGGGATGGGCAGCCCGCCAAGATCAACTGGCACTACGCAGACATGCTCAGCAAGGGCACTGATCCCTCCCCAGCCATTCACCCGGAGGTAGCCCTCATCCCTGCCCTCTGGGCTGCAGAGGTGCCCTCTGTGTGTGTGTGTGTGTGTGTGTGTGTGTGTGTGTGTGTGTGTGTTGTGTCATGACTTGGCAAAGTCCAGGTGGGTCCTGAGCAATGCTCCCTCTAAGCTGTGAGGTCCTGTGAGCAAAAATTCTAGTTTGTGAGCTGCTGGCATTGAAGTTGTGAGCAAGCGATCTGGCTATTGCACAAATTACTTTGCTCTTCCTGAGCTGAGACAAAAATGTGTGAGCTGGAGGCTAAAAAAGTGTGAGCTCGCTCACACGAATTCAGCTTAGAGGGAACACTGGTCCTGAGTGGAATGCAAGGGAGGGCCTTAGTGGCGGGAGGGCCCACATTGGCTGAGGCCAGGGAGGTCCACCCTCAGGTCTGCCTCCTTTCTGACTTTGTAAAATGGGGCAACCCCCTGAGCAGAAGTTGGGCCGGAGCGAGCGTGGGTTTTTTCCCCCCTGGCCTTCCATCCCCTGAAGCTGCTCTGTGTTGTGTGGGGGTTAAACAGGGAAAGCTGCACGGGGCGGGAGGAGGGTAGATGTTCCCTGCCCTGCCCGAGGAGGTCAGAGCGGCCCTGGGCTTGGATGTCCTCCTGGCCAGGCAGGGGAGAGGGGGGGGCTGCCGGCAACGCACAGCCAGGTGACCCGGTGATGTCTCTTCCCCCTTCCCCCCCCCCCCCCGGGCATGTGGCAGGAGATCCCAATCAAGCTGGCTCCGGAAAACCTCGAGGACCTCCCCATGACCAAGTACCATTTTGCGATGAGCGGGAAGTCCTTCGCCGTCATCCAGGAGCACTTCCTGGACCTGATCCCAAAGGTCGGTACGTGGGGCAGCCCCTGGGCTCTCCCCTCTGCGCAGAAGACTCTGGCGGACCCCTGCCCCCCCTGCGCTTGGCCTGCCCAGTACGGTCCCCGGGGGGGGGTTAAAATAAAGGTGGGTGCTCTGAACTTTGGGTTCAGGTGGGGTCGCCGTGTTGGTCTGAAGCAGCAGAACACAGTTTGAGCCCAGTGGGGGGGGGGGGGCACCCTGAGGGCCAACTATGCTCCAAATTAAACTTTGCTGGTTTTCAGGGTGCCGCCACTGGACTCAGGCTTCGAGTGGAACTTTGGAGTTGGTCACGTTCCTTTCTGAAGGGGCCATTGTGTTGTTGCGGGTGTTGCTGTGCCTGCCATGGGACTGTGTGTCCCCCCCCCCCCCCCCCGCGCTCCGCTTTGCACCCCTTTCTGGGGCAGCTTCCCCACGACTGCAGTCCTCAGGGTGTCCAGCAGAGGGCCCTGTGTTGGCACAGTCAAAAGTTCAGTGTTCTGCTGCCTGAAAGATGTTGGTAGCAGGAGGACCAGGCTGTAGTTGTGGAGCCGGCAGAGAAGGATCCAGCGCCCGGCAGAGAGCCCCCAAGGCTGCCTGCCCCCCACCTTCTCCCCACCCCAGGGGGCCTTGGCTCCCAGTCTGGCCCTCAGCAGAGCGTGGGCTGTGGGGCTCCAGAAGAGCTTCTGCTGAGCGCTGCCAGAGTCCCCTCTTTGGTCTGCAACTGAATGGCATTGTTTATATCCCGCCTTCCTCCA
Organism: Lepidodactylus listeri; assembly: GCA_029233225.1. Classification (NCBI taxonomy): domain Eukaryota; kingdom Metazoa; phylum Chordata; class Lepidosauria; order Squamata; family Gekkonidae; genus Lepidodactylus; species Lepidodactylus listeri. The sequence continues at coordinate 584,687 of JARCFY010000005.1, forward strand.
CTGTGGGAGAAGGGGTCCCAGAGTGGCTGGCATCCATTCTCCTCTCCTCTGTTCTGTCCTCCCAACAACCCTGTGAGGCAGGTGAGGCTGAGAGCAGAGTTTCTGTGGCAGCGTGGGGAGCTGAGCCTGTGTTTCCCACAGCCGAGTCTGACGCTTTGACCCCTCCCCTGCCCTGGCTCTCGGGGCTCAAGAGTTCCGGTCTTGTCCCCGCAGCTTGTCCTGCATGGCACGGTGTTCGCCCGCATGGCGCCGGATCAGAAGACCCAGCTGGTGGAAGCGCTGCAGAGTGTTGAGTGAGTGGCGTGCCCCTTGTGACCCAGCCGGCGGAAGACTCATTGGTGCGGTGGCTCAGCGGGTTTCAGCCCGCCCCCCCCCCCCCCACTGCCCCCAGGGTCGAGCTCGCCAGTGTGGAGAGTCAGGCTGGAGCCGCCTGTGGCACTCTGCGGGTCAGTGGGGTGGCTTCCTCTGAAGACGGGCCTGGTGGTGAGTGGAGGGCCCAGGTCTCTCTGAGGCAGCAGCCATCGGGGGGGGCCCGGTCCTCTCTTGGCCTTGGCAGGAGGAACAGCAGATGAGGCTGGATGGAAAAAGGGAAGGCTGCTTTCCCTAAGAAGTCATTGAGCTGGGGGGGGGGTGTCTGCTGCTGCTGCTGCCAGTGGAGGGAGCAGCGGCCACGAGCACAGAGGGCGCGCGGGGGGGCGGGTTGGGCAGACAGAGGAGAGGAGAGGCCCGCCTGTGGCTCCTCACTGCAGGGCTCAAGGGGAAACTCCATCTACAGAGGCAGCCAACCCATGAATCCCCTTGTCAAGAGGCCGCACCCGAGGTGGGAGTTCTCGGCTTCCGTGCCCCCTCTGCCAGCCTTCCAGGACAGCTGACTGGCCGCTGCACAAAACGGAGGGCTGATCCAGCCACTGCGCCCTTCTTTCGCCTGAACCACTGCAGAGCGTTCTGGTGGGAAGGAAGGAAGCTGTTTCAGCGGGCAAGACGCCGTGGGGCTGGAGCTTCCTAGGACCCCAGAGGGCTGCCTGGGCTGGGGCTCAGCACGGGGGGTGTAGGACAGGTCCCTTCTGGGCTGTGGGGGCCTCAGGGGGGGGACCCTCCAAAGGACTTGGCCTGTTGGAGCCTGTGGAAAGGCTGTGTCCCCGAGGGGCCTTGTGGGGGGGTGGGGAGTCGGGAGGGGGCAGACAGAGTCCACAGGCAGCCTGTAGGGGTGGGGTGAGGGAGCAAAGGGGCTGGGTGCTCTGCTTTGTGAGCCAGTCCTCTTCCCCTGCGGCTCCCCTCTGTTGCTCGAGGGTTTTGTGGCTCCTTTGTCCCACCCCAGGCACTCACTTCCGGGTTGGTGGTTCAAGGGCTGCCACCCGGCTCAGGCTCCTTGTACCCTGGACTTTGGTCTGCGGCCCCCGTGACTGAGTGTTTATTTGAGAAAGGCCCGTGCCACTTCCACTCAGGGTGGGGTGGAGCTGAAACAGTACAACAGAGCCATCAGGACAAGTCAGGACACAAAACCAGCACAACTTAAGTCACTGAGCAGCCGAAAATGACGTTAGATAAAGCAGGCTGCAAAACAGCGGAAGCAGATGAATCCCAGTGAAAAGGAATGTTTTAGTTTGCATTAGAACTGTTGGATCAGACCAGGGAGGGTCCATTCAGTCCAGCCTCCCGTCTCACACAGTGGCCAGCCAGATCCTCTGGAGGTCCAACAACAGGGCAGAGAGGCCGAGGCCTTCCCCTGAAAAGCTCAGAAGAGCCCTGCTGGATCAGACCAGTGAGGGCCCACCTAGTCCAGCATCCCGTCTCACACAGGGGCCAGCCAGTTCCTCTGGAGGTCCAACAACAGGGCAGAGAGGCTGAGGCCTTCCCTGATAAGAATGTCAGAAGAGCCCTGCTGGATCAGACCAGTGAGGGCCCACCTAGTCCAGCATTCTGTCTCACACGGGACAACCAGTTCCTCTGGAGGGCCAACAACAGGGCAGAGAGGCTTAGGCTCTGGGATTCAGAGGTTTAGTGCCTCTGAACATGGAGGTTCTCCTCAGTCACCATGGCTAGCAGGCACTGATCGACCTATCCTTCGTGAATCTACCTAATCCCCTTTTAAAGCGGTCTATTCCTGTGTCCATCACTACCTCCTCTGGCAGCGAATTCCACATTTTCATCCCTCTCTGTGTAAAGTAGTACTTCCTTCTGTCCATCCTGAACCTACTGCCCATCAGCTTCATGGGCTGCCCTTGAGTTCTCGTCTTTTGTGCGTAGTCAAAAGGGAAAGTCAGATGAGCTACCAGGAGCTCCTCACCAGAGAGGGCATCCCCCCACCAAGGTTAGATAGCCTACCAGGCCAGAGCGGGGCGAAGCTTTCTGCCAGCCCCTCCTCACCCGTAATCTCCCGCCGCCAGCTTTGCCCACCCACTGAGAGTCCAAGGGGACTCCTTGAGATGCAGTGGAGACCGGCACACATGCCGGGAGGGCGGGGGAAGAAGGGCTGGGCTGGGGGGGGGGGCATGTCCTCCCCAGGAGGCTGGGTTTCCTCTTCCAGCGGTGGGAAATTCCCTCAAAGCCCCAGTGCCACTCCTGCCCCCCGAGATTTGGCTCTGGGACGTTGTGCTGAGCGGTCTCCGTGGGGGGTCTGATGCCCACCGGGTGGGGAGGGGAGGAGGGGAGTGCCTCTCGAGCTGATCCCCAGCAGGAGCCTGAGGGGTTTTTTTAAATCCTCTTGCAGCTACTACGTGGGCATGTGCGGTGATGGGGCCAATGACTGCGGGGTGAGTACCCCCCCTCCCCCTCCCCCTCCCCCTCCCCCTCCTGAGGGCACAGGGCTCTGTTTGCCTGGGGAAGTCCAGTGAAGTCACTCTCTCTCTCTCTCGCTCTCTGCCTGCCCCCGACCCTTTGGCAGGCACTGAAGAGGGCACACGGGGGCATTTCCTTGTCCGAACTGGAGGCTTCCGTGGCCTCCCCCTTCACCTCCAGGACCTCCAGCATCTCCTGCGTGCCAAATCTGATCAGGTAAAGCTGCTCCGGACCCCTTCAGCTTCCCTGACAGTTCAGCTTCCCTGACGCAGTGCGCGTGCAGGAGTGGGTGGGTGGGGGGTGGCCCTTATTGGCCGCCACCCCTTTCTGAGGCCCTGGAAATGCCTGGAGAGACGGGAGTGCCAGGTGTGCGGGGCTTTGGATCCAAAGCAGTGGGTAGAAATGGGGCGTTCTGCCACCATGGCCTGTTCCTTTGACTATTTAGATGCTGCTTTTCCACCGATAAGGAACCCATAGCAGGAAGACAGACCATTGTGCAAACAGCCAAGGGGGGGGGAGTCCAATTGACTCCTGGGCTGGTCCTGAAGCCCCTGGGGCAGTCCTCTGCCAAGCTGTGGGCAATGAGCCTTCGCCCCCCCCCCCCAACACACCTGGGCTCTGCGCACCCAAGGCAGGAAAGGAGAGGCCGTCTCTCAGGCCGCTGGGTCTCCTGGAGCCGGCAGTCCTCTGCCCCCCAACCCACTCCCTGGGGGAAGGAGGTCAGCACCATCTCCGCTCTGCTGCCAGCCTGAGAGCCCCAGGCCAGGGTGGGCGGCACCACCAGCATCCAAATCCTACCCCAGAAATAGTGGTCTGGGCCGGTCGGGTGTTCCATGCAGTAGGACTCTATAGCTATTGAATCACACAGCGTAGTCAGACCTTTCTGATGGTTTGTGTCTCTGTCTGCACCGTGCGTTTTGCCTCTTTGGTCTCCCAAGCACCGCGGCTCCTGGGGTTGGTTGCCTTGCAGCTGGGCAGCTGTTTCCTGGGGGGTCTGCAGCCCCTGGGGGAGGACCTGCCTGGGACTCGGGAGGTTGTTTGGGGCATCCAGGTGCCTCTCCCTCGCCAGGGCAGCCAGCCGCTTGCTCTGCCGAGGTCCTCAGAGGCGAAACCCTGGCCATTGCTCCTGAGTGCCGGGGGCTGGCCCAGCTTGTGTGCTGCTGACTGGGGGGGGACGCGCCGGTCTCCCTCTGGAACTGCTGCCTGGCCCAGGGATGGAGCGGGGGACCTTATCCTGGCCCCTGGGGAGCCCAGTGCTGCCCACCCACCCGACTGGGTTTCTGTTCCGTTCCCAGGGAAGGCCGTGCGGCTTTGATCACGTCCTTCTGTGTGTTCAAGTTCATGGCTTTGTACAGCATTATCCAGTACGTGTCCGTGACCCTGCTGTACTCGGTGAGTCTCTGGCGCCCAGGCCCCCAGGGAGTGAATAGTGCAGAGGGGGGAACAGCTCTTCCCTCCCTCCCTTTCCCTCCCTCCGGGTCCTTTCCCTCCCTCCCTCCGGGTCCCTTTCCCTCCCTCCCTCCCTCCCGGTCCCTTTCTCTCCCTCCCTCCCGGTCCCTTTCTCTCCCTCCCGGTCCCTTTCTCTCCCTCCCGGTCCCTTTCTCTCCCTCCCGGTCCCTTTCTCTCCCTCCCGGTCCCTTTCTCGCCCTCCCTCCCTCCCGGTCCCTTTCTCGCCCTCCCTCCCTCTCGCCAGTCTTGGGCAGGCGCACGCGCACACACACACACACACACACACACCACACACACACACACACACACCACACACACACATACACAGCTCATGGCCAGAGCTCTCCCTTCTAGCCCTGGAGACTCTGCAGGGCCTGGCCTGGCCCCCTGTGAGGCCTTGCAGGCTGCAAAGGAGGCCCTGGTCACCCTTCCGCCTGGCCTGGGGGTGGGGGAGGGTCCTGGTCACCCTTCCGCGTGGCTCACCTGGAGAGGAGAGGGCCTTCTGTCCTCCCAAGGGCCAGGTGGCCCTTTCTCAAGTAGAAATGCAACGCGCTCCTTTGCAGATGCTGAGCAACCTGGGAGATCTCCAGTTTCTCTTCATCGACCTGGCCATCATCCTGGTGCTGGTCTTCACCAGTGAGTATATGCCCCCCCCCGTGCCCGCCCCCCCGGGGAGAAGAGTCCCAGAGAGCCCCCCGGGCCATGGCGTTCTTTCCAGCCCGGGAGAGACCGCGTGGGGGCTCTGGGCCACATCCGCTCCCCGGCCTCCTGGGGCTCAAGCGATGGGCAGAAACCCTCACTGGCAAAGTGGGACTGAGCCTGGCGGGCCACGGATGGGGATCAGGCCGTGGGGCTCAGCCCCCTGGGAAACGGACGCCTCTGTGTCTTCCAGGAAGTCAGCATCTCACCCCTGATGCTGCCCAGAGAGGTTGGAGGTCTGGGGCGGGAGGGGTCGAGGGGGGGGGACGGGGCAACAGTGCCCCAGTTGGGACCCCTGTGCGCTTCTCCATTTCTGGGATGTGGGGCGGGGGGGAGGGAAACGGGGGACGCACAGCCTTGCGCAAAAGACGCTGGCGGGTTGGGACCTGCTGAAGCTCCCCGGTCTCTGCAGGCCACTGCACTGGGCTGTTGTTTGGGGGCGGTGCTTGGATTGCCGGTCCTGCCCCCCGGCTGGGCACCTGCGTGACCTCCCTGCCCGTCTCTCTGCAGTGAGCCTGAACCCAGCTTGGAAGGAGCTAGTGGCGCAGCGGCCCCCCGCAGGCCTCATCTCCGGGCCCCTCCTTGGCTCCGTCCTCAGCCAGATCCTCCTCTGCCTTGGCTTCCAGGCCCTGGGCTTCCTCTGGGTCAGGCGGCAGCCCTGGTACGAGCCGTGGACCCCGCACTCCGAGTAAGTCACCGTGGCCCGTGAGGCCCGTGGCGAGCCCTGTCCGATATCCCTCTGCACACCGGTCCTGCAGTGGCTGGTGGCTGGCTTCTCCCTGGGGGCGCTCTTCTTGACCCCCTCCCTGGAGCTCTCTCGGCAGGTGGGGGGTGGGGAGAGCGGTGGCCACTGCTGCGGGGGGCCTGGCCACCCTTGGCTTTGAGCCGGCATGGGGGTGGGCTCTGCAGCAGGGGGCTGAGCAGTGGCGCTCGCTCCCCAGGCCAGGCAACTCCTCCCTCTCCCGTCTTTCTCCCAGGGGCATCCCAGCTGGGCCTCCCTGGCGGGGTGGTGTGCCTCTCCCCCCCCCCCCCCCCGTGCACCTCGGCACAGAAGGGCTGGGAAAGGCCTCTCCCGGGCCTTTTCTGGGGAGGGGAGCTGCTCCAGACCTCTTGTCCCTCTCCCTGCCTCCCCTTGCCAGCTGGGCGGCCCGTCTGCGAGTGGGAAGCTGCTGCCAGGCGAGGACACCTCCTCCGCTGGGCCCCCCTCTCTGCCACTCTTTGTCTCACTCGCTGCAGTGCTTGTGGCTCGTCCCGGGGCCCCGGGGATGCCAACGCCTCCGCCCAGGGGAACGGGACTCTTCACGACGAGCACAACATCCGGAACTACGAGAACACCACCCTCTTCTTCATCTCCAGCTTCCAGTACCTCACCGTCGCGGTCGCCTTCGCCAAGGGGAAGCCTTTCCGGCAGCCCTGCCACAAGAACTGTACGCCCCCAGCTGGCTGGCTGGGTGGGTGGGAGGGCGGGGCGGGGCTGGGGGGAGCCGGCCTGGCCCCCAGGAGGAGGGCCGCTGCGTGCTCAGAGCCACTCCTGCGCCTGGGAGCGCTCCCTCTCGGCCACTCTCTGCCAGCTCACGGGAGAAGGGTTCGGGTTTAGCCAAGGGCGCTTGCTGTCGAAACCTCCCTCCCCTCTGAAGCGCAAAGGGGCCTGGGCAGTCCGTTGCAGGAAAGCCGCTGGGAAAACGGTCCTTGGGAGGAGGGCCAGAGGGAGGAAGCCCCGGCCGTAGATGGGGGGCGGGGGGGGGGGAGTCAGCGCAACGGGAGCCACGCCTGGCAGGTTGCTGCCCAAAGGGGTCGGGCCATCCATTGGCCCCAGCGGCGGCAGCAGCGGCGGCAGCGGGGGAAAAGAGTCCAGCAGCCGCCTCCTCCTTCCTTCCTTCCTTCCTCCTCTCTGGCAGATTCCTTTGTCCTGTCGGTGCTGGTTCTGTATGCCGTCACCCTCTTCATCCTGCTGCATCCAGTCGGGCCCGTTGACTGGGCCCTCGAGGTACGACCCGGGGAGGCTCTGCCTCGCACAGGGGGCCCTGCCCCCCAGCCTTCCCCTTGGCCCCGGGAGGAGGCCCTGGGAAAACCCAGCCAGCTGCAAGGTGCTGCTGGGAGTGCCGTGGCTGGCGCACTGACTCAGACTGGCACTCTGGCAGGAGAAGGGAGGCAATTTCCCTAACCCCAAACAGGCCGCCGCCGCCCCTCCCCCCCCCCTCCCGGAGAGAGCCACCAACTGTCCACTTGGGGCAAAGAGCCAGGCAGCCAGATCTGGACTCCAGTGTTGCCCTCGGGGGGGGGGGGGAGGGGGAGGGGCAAAGGCTGAGGCCCACCCCCCACCCAGCCCTCCAGAGTGGCAGCAGGATCTCTGCACTCAGCAGGCCTGCCAGCGGACCTTCCTTTTAGGAAGCCGGGAGCTGCTCTGGCCATGGGGCACCCCGGTCCCTGCCTGGTTTGGACCCCCGCCCTGCTTATGGCTGAAACTGGTCAGAGGATGTTGGTCTTTTAGCAGAACCAGCACCTCTGAGTCCGCTTTTTGGTTTGTGGTGAGATAGGGGGAGTCTGATGCTGGCTGGCGTCTTGCAACGGGGCTCCCTCGCTCTTTCTGTTGGGGTCAGATCTGAGAAGGGTGTGTCTGTGTGTGCGTGCGTGGGGCTTCGTATGGGTGTTCCTCCCTCAGTTTTTGCTGAGCTTGTTGGGAGGGAGTGCTTGTGGGAGGTGGGGGCTGCTGGTCTCTCCGGAGTCCTGTTTCTCTGAGGCAGAGGCATTTCCCATCTCAGGGTCCAGGCCCAGCGAGCCGGAGATGGTGTCCATCCCCGCCTGCGTCCCCCCCCCCCGCCCGCCCAGGGGGCTGATGCCAGACGTGGCTCTGTTGGGCGGGCCCCTGTGAAGCGCCCTTGGGCTCCCAGCCCGTGGCATGTGGGGCGGCAGTCCCAGCGGCTGTGGCCGGCCTAGCGGCTTCCCCGCTCACCTGCAGGGACCTTCTCTTGCAGCTGGTGTGCGTGCCCTTCCAGTGGCGGGTGACGATCCTCCTCATCGTGCTCTTCAACGGGGCAGTGTCCATCCTGGTGGAGGTGAGTCGTCGGGGGCCTGGAGGGAGGGATGCAGGAACCAGGGCGGTGGGGGGTCAGTGGCCTCGTCCCGCTTCCCCTTTTAGTGGTGTAGGGAGCGTAGGCCGTGGTTCTGCCTCATTCCAGGACGTGGCCCAGTGGTGCCGTGAGGCCTTGGGGACAGAGGCCCTCCCTCGCACTGGTTCCGGGGTTCCGCAGCAGGGAAACCTGGGCTCTGCGGTCTGTGTTTAGCTGTGTCGGCTAAGCAGACCTCCATTCTTTTGCATGGCTGTCCCTCAGCTTTCATCATGTGCAAAATTTTCTTCTGCTTTTATGAGTCTCGGGGGAACAGAACACTATAGGCTGCCCTCCCCAACTCCAGGGGGGTCTTCAACAGCAGCCATCAGCCCTAGAAATGGGGGGTGTCTGGGTTTGTTTTTTTTCCCCAAAGGGAATGTCGCTTGTCTGGGGAAGCGGCCTTCTAGGCACCCTGGGTGATTCTGCGCCTCCTCTCTGGCAGCTGCACAGCCCCGGCCTCGCTTGGCAGGGAAGCGGCGTCCAGGTCCAGCGGTCTCTGGCCGGGGGTGGGGCGGGGGGCTCTGAAGGATTGGGGGGTGGCCTTCCCTCCCAGGCTCCAGAGGGTCTCAAGCTTGGCAGGAGGGGGCAGGGCTGGTTGAGAGTGCTTTCACTGACGCGGCGGAGAGTCGTGCTCCCAAACTGGCTAGAGGGACGTGCAGAATGGTTAATGAACAGTCCGAAAGCCCAGAGCATCTGGGTCTGCCACGCTGGCTGGGGAGAGCCTGGAGGTTTCGTTTTATGGATTGTTCAAACAGTTTGTTCCCCACCTTCCCTCTTGGCTCACGCAGGACATCTAGAACAACAGGGTCCAAATTTACTGGAGTGAGGATGTGCAGCCGCCCCCTTCCCCCCCAGTGCCTGTGAAACACACGCGCACACACACACACACACACACACACACACACACACACACCCCGGCCCGGCCTGCCTAGCCCCAGGGGCTCTCCCTGCCCGCCCCCCCACCGCCCCCCACCCCGGGTTGCTCTTGCTTGGGAAGTGCTGGCTTACCAGGCGTGACCACCGTCTTTTTGATTCTCCTGCTCCCTGCGGCACCCCACAGAAGGCCCTCCTTGACATGGTCCTCTGGAAAGTTCTCTTCCGTCAGGACAAGCATGGGGACTTCCGCCTGCCCGCCGCCTCCTCCTCCCACCCGCCACAGGTTGGAACTCCGTTCACGCATGCCATGTGTCGTCTTGTGTCGCGGGAGGCCCCACAGGTCGGGTGTGGGGTGGGAGTCTAGATCTGCCCCCCCCCTTTCCAGACTCTTGGAAGCACAGCCTGGGGGAGGGTGCTGGGGCCTCCCCAGGAGAGGTTTCGAAGCCTGCTGGTGGTGATAGCGGGGGGGGGGGGGGGAGAGGGGTATCTCACCCAGGGAAGGTCAGAGCAGGCACGACAGCCCTGTCAGGCAGGTAAGGAGAGCGGCTCACCTGGGCGAGCGCCATGAGGAAGAAGAGGAGCCCTTCTCTGTCTCGCAGTGCTGAGCTCCTGGTCTTGTTGACAGCCCGCCGGCAGCTGTGGTTAAATAGCTTGGGCAGGCTGGTGTTGGGGGATTGGCCTAGGTTTGGATTTCCTGCATTTAACTGGGGGGCTTCTAAGACCCCTTCAGCCTCTGGCAAGCAAAGTACAAATCGAACCTGCATCCTGGCAGCAAACCAAAAGCAGCTGCCCAAGGACATCCCCCCCCCCCCCGAAAAAAGGCAGGCCCGCTTTCCCCACGGAGGGGCCGCGGCCAGTGACGCACAAAGGCTCCCGCTTGGATCCCGTGACGCTCCGGCAGCTGGTTGGGGCAGGGACGTGACTCCACATTGCCCTGCCCCCCCCCCCCCCGGGCTTCTGTTGCCTTTATGGGCCCTTAAGAATTATTTTTGATAACAGCTTTAAATACCTCAACGTTTTGTTTTTTTCTGTTTAAGGCAAAATGTAATACATTTTCATGGGCCCTGAACATTTCCCTTTTTTCCTGATGTGGGAAGAAAACCCATTTTCTTCAATCCTAAATGTTCATTTTCCCCCATCTGATTTTAAAAGAAATTAAACCGTTTTCATGGGCCCTTGAAAGTATTGCGGGATGGATGGATGGACTGGTCCTGTCTCGGCCTCCACATCTCGGACCCGCCTCCACCCCGTCCCTTCATTGATACGCTCCCGGAGTGGCATGGGATTGCCCCACAAGGCGTGCCCCCCCCCCGGTATTCCCAGGCGGTGGGGATGGGTGAGAGTGGCCCGCAGCGGGTGCTGTGACCCCTGCTGCTCCACCGCCTGCATGCTCTCTTTGCTCTTTCCCCAGGACGCACTGGACTGCTGGTGGAGGTGCCGGCTGCCTGCTGTGCTCGGCTTCCGGAGGGAGCCCCCCAAGGCCAAGTACGTGCACCTGGCCCAGGAGCTGCTGGTGGACCCCGACTGGCCGCCCAAGCCCAGCACGACCACTGAAGCCAAAGCCCTGGCCCACGAGAATGGCACCTGCCGCATCGTCACCATCACGTAGCAGTGGGCGGCCGCCCCGCCGCCTTCGAGGACATCGCAGCCTGCTGAGCGTGTCGGCGCTGGACTCTCTGTCGCTCTCTTGGGTGGGGGAAGACGCAGAGCCTCTTCCCCCCCCAATAGTTCCCTCCATTCCGTTGTTGGCCTGTTCTGCATTCAGGCTGCCCTGGAGATCCCTGAACTCCTCCTGCACAAAAGGCAGGCCTGTCGAGCGGGGGGCGGGGGTGGTTGCAGGCCGCTGTGTTTGTGAGCCACGCCGGGGGGGGGGAAGGGGCCTGCCAGTCTCTGCTCTCCCGTTCCTTCACCAACCTTTTGCTGGCTGATGAGCCTGGCCATGCCAGAAGAGCTAAGCTGGCCCCGCTGCACTGGGGAGCATCTCAACTTCCGGCTGGGCACAACAACGCTTTGGCTTCTGCCTCACGCCTGGCAGGCAGGAAAGCACCCTGGTTCCCTCCCCCTCCCCCTCCCCATCCCCCCAAGCAGCAGCAGCAGCCGCTGGCTGGGCGGTGTGAAGGACCTGCCCTGACTCACCAACAGGCAAAGAGGGACAACCCCCCCCCCCCCTTGGCTGGGAACCTCCCTCCCTGTTGCTTTGGGGGGGGGGGTTGATCCCGAGGACAGCTCCCCATCGCGGGGGTGGGTTTCCTGCTGGCCCCCTGCCTGCACTCTGAGGGGGGAGGAACCAGGAAACCAGGCGCCCCTTTAGATCTGCCCCCCAACTGCTTTGCAGAACCTGGGGGAGGAGCTTGCTCTCCCTTGGGCAGCCAGTCCCGCTTCCCCTGCCCTCCACAGCAGTTCTGCGGCCCTCTCCTTCCTTCCTCCCAACAGAAGCGGGGGCAAGTGGGGGGGGGGGACTGTTCTGGGTCTGGCACAGCCGCCCTTGGTGGGCCAGCCGATTGCCCTCGCCTGGAGAGTGTGAGGCTGCGCAGCCAGCCTGGCCAGAGAGTGCCCGGGGGCATCCCAGATTGCCCCAGTGGCTGGCCTCGCCCTTGTGGGTGGGGCCGGAGCTGCAGGTCCTGAGTGTTGCGGAATGGTTTGAGGGGGGGGGGAGTGTCAGACTCCCGTGAATCTGTCTGTGGAGGGGGGGGCGGTCTCTGGTGACCGTTCCTGGAGACCGTGCGTGGCAGTGCTGGCGGGGCAGTGGGGAGGCCAGAGACCTGGCTCGGCTTGAGAATTCAGGAGACCTTATTTTAATGGGGGCGGGGGGAAGACACCCTTGTAGCTATGCACCTTTGACCTGGGAACTGTGACTCGCAGCCGCCTTGCTGAGTTGCATGGGGACTGTGCGTGGTTAGTGCTGTGGGAAGGGCAGGGGGCTTTGGTCCCCTACGCCTTTCCCCTGCTCTTCCTTACGGTTCATCTGCCTGCTGCTCATTTCTGCTTTCCAGCAAGGGAGGAAAGGAACGTCATGCAGAGCCCAGGGGCCGAGGATCCGTGGGCTTTGGAAGCATCTTGTAAACATTGCATCGGGGTGGGGGGTGGGGGAATGACCCGGCCCCTTTTGCTTTGTGGTAGCTTTTCAGCTGTTTGGAGCATCTGAAATACTGTCCCCAAAATTCCTGGACTAATTTGTTCATGGGGGTGGGGGTGGTGAGGGGTCTGTTCAGAAGTACGTCTTAACTGCCAGTAGGCCGTGCTGGGAAGTTCAGCTTGTGCATCCGAGTCTGTAATTTAATTTTAAAAGATGGGGATGTTGCTGTCAAATGTTTCTTGAAAGCTCCTGACTCGGGGAAGGTGAGCGGTTGTATGAAAATGCCCTGGCAAGGCGGGTCAGCTGCAGACAAGTCCAGCTTTGCCCGGGACGCAGGGTTCCTCATTAAATTATTTGCTAGCTATGCAGGCCGAATGCCTCCGTCCCTCTGGAGCCAGCCGAGGATGCTTCCTTACTGTTGCTGGGCGGCCCAAGACTAAGACTGCAGATCCCTTGTTGCTAAATGACATGTTAACTTTTTTAAAAAAGAATTATTAAAATAAACAACCAGGTCTCTTAAATGAAATGTCCCCTTCTCTCTCCTTTCTGTCCTGGACCATTAGTGGTGAGGCTGGGACACTCAGGTATCCCCCGCCTGCCTGCAGCTGTAGTGATTGGGGGGGGGGGAGCACACGCTCATCCCCCCCCCCAAATCTCATGCAGAGAGAGCCCAGGAGTGCCTGGCACCACAGGAGGGGCCTCACTGTCTCTCAGAAGTGGGGGGGGGGGAGAAGGGGGTCTGCTGTCCCGTATGCTGCACATGTCCCTGGCTTAGAAAGTGGCAAAGATGTTTGTTTCCTTACAGTCTTTCAGCTGGAATTGTTAACAATGTAAGAAGAGCCCTGCTGGATCAGACCAATGGGCCATCTGGTCCAGCATCCAATCTCACACAGTGGCCAAGTGGAAGAAATTATAGAGGTTTATGAAATTATGCATGAGATGAAGAAAGTGGATAGAGAACCTCAGAAGAGCCTACTGGATTAGACCATAGGTCCATTTAGTTCAACACACAGTGGCCAACCAGTTCCTCTGGAGGGCCAACAACAGGGCAGAGAGGCTGAGGCCTTCGTAAGAACCTCAGAAGAGCCCTGCTGGATTAGACCATAGGTCCATTTAGTCCAACACACAGTGGCCAACCAGTTCCTCTGGAGGGCCAACAACAGGGCAGAGAGGCTGAGGCCTTCGTAAGAACCTCAGAAGAGCCCTGCTGGATTAGACCATAGGTCCATTTAGTTCAACACACAGTGGCCAACCAGTTCCTCTGGAGGGCCAACAACAGGGCAGAGAGGCCAAGGCCTTCGTAAGAACCTCAGAAGAGCCCTGCTGGATTAGACCATAGGTCCATTTAGTTCAACACACAGTGGCCAACCAGTTCCTCTGGAGGGCCAACAACAGGGCAGAGAGGCCGAGGCCATCCCCTGAGGTTCCCTCCTGGCTCTGGGATTCAGAGGATTAGTTCCTCTGAATGTGGAGGTTCCCTTCAGCCACCATGTCTAGGAGCCATTGATAGACTTATCCTCCACGAGTCTATTTAATTCCTCTTTAAAACTGTTCATTCCTGTGGCCATCAGTACATCCTCTGGCAGCGAATTCCACATTTTCATCCCTCTCTGTGTAAAATAGTGTTTCCTTTTGTCCATCCTGAACCTACTGCCCATCAGCTTCATGGGATGCCCTCCGGTTCTAGTATTTTAGGAGAGGGAGAAAAAGTTCTCTTTGCCAACTCTTGCTGCCCCGTGCATAATTTAATAAACTTTGATTATGTCTCCCCCCCCCCGCCCCCCCCAGTTGTCCCTTTTCTGAACGGAAAAGTCCCAGACTCTTCAGCCTTTCCTCGTAGGGAAGGTGCCCCAACACCCAAATCATCTTGGTTGCCCTCCTCTGTACTTTTCCCAGCTCTGCGAATTGCACTTGGTTTTTGTTAATTTATTTGTTGTTGTTGTTGTTGGGGAGCGTTTATGAAGATTGTGCCAGCCGCGAGAGCTGATGATCCTGCTGTATTTTCCTGTGCAAGAGAGGAAGGACTCCTTTCCCTCACCACGGCACCGTTCCTTCGTTAACCTTCCCCTGATCGTCACAGATTTTGAAAGAGCTTCATGACTTTATCCTTTAAGGTTCTGAATTCTAAAAATCTGTACCTTTGATGGCAAGTTTCCTCCCTTCGGCAACTCGGATGTGATTTTTATGCCACATCAACCAGTTTTTCCAAATGGCTGGATCACCCTTGCAATTCCACCACCAGCTCCTGCCTGACAAGGCTGCGCCATCTCAGGCGGCTCCACGGGGAGCCGGCCGCTTCCAAGACAAGAACAAGTTGGCTGCTTCATAACGGTACCTGGTTGTAAAAAAGGCATTTTGTGTAATAATTGTACATTGTAAATAGCCTTGTAAAATCAGTTTTTATGCGATAAAACTATTTGGAATAAAAATGCGATGAGGTTGCCCCTTTTCTGCGTCCTCAGCTGCCCAGTCATTTCCGCCCAGGCGTGAAGCGGCAGCCCCCGGCCACGATTCCCTCACGCAAGTCGACTCCGAAGCTGTTTTGGGAGGGGAAACCTCTGAGCAAGGAGGTGTTAAAAGGGGAGCTGTGAGGGAATCTCCGGCCAGCCTCATAGAGGCCCAAAATGGCTGTCGCAGGTCAGGAAAGGGGCAAAGAGGGGGGCCACTGAGACTGTATCGTCTCCTCAGAAAGGGACCGTCTTGTTCAAAGGACCAACTTAGTAAAAAGCAAATCAAACATTAGGTGAAAGCGAGCAGAGATGCCCCTTGGCCATCCAGTCGTTAAGAGACGTGTGAAAAATGGCTAACCATGAGTCCAGGGGCACCTCAGAGATCAGCAAGGTTTTTGGGTTGGAGCTTTTGAGAGCCCCAGAGGCGGCCCCTCCCTCAGTTCGGGAAAGTGGCTTTGCGGGAGAGCCCCTGGAACCAGCAGGTCAGCGCACTGGCCTGCCTCCTGGGCCCAGCCATCTGGTATCATTCCCTCCGAGCAGCAGCCACTCACTCTCCAGGGTCTCCGCTTGGGGCAGTCTGGCCCGCTTTCTCCTCCTTGGTCCATTTAACAGTAGAGGCGGCCAGTGACGGGACGCACGGCGAGGAGCGCCAAATGTCCGGAAAACACCCGAGTCCCGTGGCAAGGAACGAAAACCTCAGGTAGCTTACCTACCACATCTCAATGACTGAGATAGGAGGGGTGCATTTTATGTCATCAGCATATAAAATGTTTGGCATAGTAATGGGATTTTAAAGTATAAACATTTTTGTTTTCCATTAGGAGAACAGCTATACTTGAAAAAGAGCTGCAAGTCTGCTGCCCGGGGGCCCGTCACATGGCGTCTTTCATTTTTGTTCTCCGAGAGAAGAGCGGAGAAAAAAGTTGAATGTAGAAAAACTCTGGTAGACAAAAGACGGCGCATTCAGTGTAAAGGAACACTCATACAGTCACCATAAGTAGTCTGAGGACCACAGGAGGTGGTGGCGGCTACAAGCATGGACGGCTTCAAGAGGGAACTAGACCAGCGGTTCTCAACCTGTGGGTTGGGACCCCTTTTGGGGTCGAACGACCATTTCACAGGGGTCACCGACTGGCGTCTGAGCCTGCCCCACCCCTTCCCGCCAGCAGGAAAGGGCCCCGCGCTCGATCGAGTGCGAGGTCTGGCCTCCCAGCTCTTTGCCCTCCAAGGGAGCTTTCCCTTTAAGGGCAAAGAGCAGGGGTTGGTAGGGGCCGGAGCCCTGTCCCCTGCTTCCAGCAGCCCTTCCAGCAGGGGCCACGAGGAGGAAGAAGCCAGCAGGTAAGGCAATGGCCGCTTCCCCCTCCCCGCTGCCACCTTTAGGGTGCTCCGCCGTCGCCTTCCCTGGGCTCTATGCCGAAGCGCAGAGCCCAGGAAAGGCAGCAAAAGCCGCCCCCCCCCCCGCCGCCGCCGCCTTCCCTAGGCTCCGCACCGAAGTGCAGAGCCCAGGAAAGGCGGCAAAAGTCCCCCCCCCGCCTTTCCTAGGCTCCGCGCTGAAGCACAGAGCCCAGGAAAAGTGGCAAAAGCCCCCCCCCCCACCTACCTACCTTCCTTCCCTCCCCTCCCCCTTTATCTCTCTCTCTCTCCCCTCTCTCTTCCCCCTTTCTCCCTCCCTCTCTCCCCCCCCCACCTGCAACAGCCTCTCCCCCCCACCTACCTTCGTTTTCTCATGGCATCTTCTGTTGAAGAAAAGTAAGTCTGAAGCCTGAGTGTTTGTTGTGTCTCGTTGGGACTAGCTTGCAAATATATGTGTGTCTAAAGTCTGTATTAAAGTTGTTTGGTGCTAACTGCCATGCAAGAGAAAACATCTGAAAAAGTAGCTTCATTGTTGTGTGTGTTGGCAGAATTTTATGGTTGGGGGTCACCACAGCATGAGGAACTATATTAAAGGGTCGTGGCATTAGAAAGGTTGAGAACCACTGAATTAGACAAACATCTGGAGCAGAGGTCCATCAGTGGCTATGAGCCACAAAGTATAGATAGGAACTCTCCATCTGGGGCAAGTGATGCTCTGTATTCTTGGTGCTTTGGGGGGGAGGCAACAGTGGGAGGGCTTCTAGCGTCCTGGCCCCACTGCTGGACCTCCTGAGGGCACCTGGTGTTTTTGGCCACTGTGTGACACAGAGGAGTGTTGGACTGGATGGGCCACTGGCCTGATCCAGCATTAGCTTCTCTTAGGTTCTTAAGAGCAGATTTCCATCAGTGGCTCTTAGCCACAAGGTATAGATAGGAACTCTCAGTCTGGGGCATGTGATGCTCTGTATTCTTGGTGCTTGGGGGGGGGGGCAGCAGTGGGAGGGCTTCTGATGTTCGGGACCCGCTGGTGGACCTCCTGAGGGCACCTGGTGCTTTTGGCCACTGTGTGACACAGAAGAGTGTTGGACTGGAGGGGCCA
Source organism: Lepidodactylus listeri (assembly GCA_029233225.1). Classification (NCBI taxonomy): domain Eukaryota; kingdom Metazoa; phylum Chordata; class Lepidosauria; order Squamata; family Gekkonidae; genus Lepidodactylus; species Lepidodactylus listeri. Next base: position 601,577 of record JARCFY010000005.1, read on the forward strand.
CTGGCCTGATCCAACATTGGGCTTCTCTCTCATGTTCTTATGAGAATAAAGTTCGAGTCCAGGGTCACCTTTGCAACCAACATTTTATCCAAGGTATTAAGCGAAATTTTATAACAGAAAACACTAAACTCTTTATTAAACCTTTCATTAAACATTTTGTAAGAGGTTTTTTCGTTTGAAATATTCTGTTGGAGGAAAGTTTTATGGATATTGTGGAGCGCCAAAAAACCAAATCAGTGGGTTCTAGACCAAAGCGAGGCTGGACTCCCCCTAGAAGCTTAAAATGACCAAACTGAGGCTGTCGTACTTTGGTCCCATCATGAGAAGACGAGAGTCCCTGGAAAAGAGAATCATGCTACGAAAAGTGGAAGGCAGCCAGAAAAGAGGAGGACCCAACAGGTGACGGAGGGACTCTCAGTCAATGAAACCCCAAAGGCCCTCCGTCTGCAAGACCTGAGCCAGGCTGCCAACGAGGATGACATCTTGGAGGCCATGAATTCCCAGGGTCGCCCCAAGTCAGAAGCGACTTGACAACAGTTCACACACATGAGAGAGATTTCCACCAGTGTTTCCTCAAATCCCCCCCCCAGTATCTTCATTGGGAAAATGGGGGTGGTGTGGGGGGTGGTCTTGAGTGCAGGGTTCTGGTCTCTCCTCCGGGCCATCTCATCTTTAGCTCTGGTCCTTCCCTCTGGCCAGCTGTCTCCTGAATCCCTCTCAAGGCCTGTCTTGCCACCTCTGACTCCTCTGTCCCCTGACCTGCCTGCAGAGCCGACTCTTCACCACTGAGCCGCCTCCCGTCCCCCTTCGCTCGCTCAGCGGGTTCTCTCCACCTCTATCCACTGCAGGCAACGCAGCGGGAGAAGCGCTTGCGCACCCTCAGGGCGGCTTCTCCTGGAGGATGAGTCTTCCAGAGGAACCACGTCAGCTGGCGTATTGACCAGGGCCAGGGGGCATTTTCTGGAGAGATGTAATCGGAATTCCTCCGTAAAATACATTTTTAAAAACCAGTGACACCGTCCTCCCTTATCAGAGGAATGCTAGTGTCCAGGAGAACAGTGATGTAAAAAAAATGGGTTCCAGGGGAGATGGGGGCCGTGGCAGGTTAATTTGAGTTCTGGGCTGTATAAAGTGCTGGGAAGCATAGCTGAGGGACAATCTAGGAAGCTGCCTTCGACGGACTCCGACTCTCAGCCCCTCAGGGTCAGCCTTGTCTCCTCTGACGGGCAGCAACTGTCTCCCCTCAGGGTCCCAGGCGGAGGTCTTTCTCCTCGTCGGTGACCTGATCCTTTTCACTGGAGATACTGCCAGGGATTGAACCCGGGACTTTCGGCATGTAAAGATGAGCCCCTCTCTCAGATGCTGTGGATTGGCCCTGGGGCTTTCTGCCTGCCCAGCGGAGAGGCTCTGCCAGGAAGCCCGGGCCCCTCTCTGAAGGGAGACATTTGTGAAGGGAAACCTCACCACTCCCTCCTTTCGGAAGTCTCTGTTTAGCAGCCTGTTCCCAGAGGTCTCTTCTGTGTAGACGTTTGCCCCTTTTCTTAAAACGCCAAAAGCTCTTGACGACAGGAAGCCCCTCTTTGGGATCGCCCTCTGCGGACACGAGGCAGAGAGCAGGAGAAGCCTCCTCTACCCTGCTGGGAGTCAAGCGGTGGGTCAGTGCCAGGTCTCTGTGGTCCCGATCCACGAGCCACTTGCCCAGCGAGCAGACCGGCTGCTTGTGATCCTGCACCATCCAGGCCATGCTCTAGCGCTCCCAAAGGCACTCTCTTGGAATGCACCAAAGAGGGAGAGCACCCAAGGAGCCGCAGCCCAAGGAGGTGCTCTCTGGTGCGACCTCAGCTCTGTGTGGACCTGGCGGAGACTCCCCGTGAAAGAGATCGTGGGCGCCTGGCAGAAATATCCGCTTGGCCTGCAGGAAACTCCCCTGAAAGCGCCTTGCTGAGGAACTCAACCCAGGGGCTTCTGCTGAGGGGCAGCCTCGGTCAGAGCTGGTGCCGACCTACCATTTCCTTGGGGATTTTCCCACGCCCCTTTGTGGAAGGGTGGGGAGGCGCCTCAGCGGGAGGGGCAGGGAGCCAGTCTCCGGGGCTGAGGCCCTCGGGCAGCACTCCCTGGTGTCAAGGTGGGCAGGCAGCTGTTGCACTTGTGCATCCCCGAGGGGTGTGTGTGTGTGAATTTCCCTTGTACTCACACAACTTCCAACACGCGCAGGACTGTTCGCAAGGCAGCCTTGGTGGCAGGGACGTGTCCTCCCCCTTAAGCAGGAGGCCGCCATTCCCATGGGATTCTTATCACCCCAGTGGGTCTGCAACTATCAGTGGGCAGATGCAGGTGTTGCTGGTGTGAATTAAGCAGTTTGTGGAAAGGCACCCCTGTAAAGCACATTTGTGTTAGCAAACAAGTCCAGGGGCTCCCTTTGTTATGCAACGTGACGTGCAGTCAGGGTGCAGGCAGCATCACTTCCCACCTTTCAGGGGCATCTGGCATTTCTTCCCAGGATCTGACACTTGGGAGCAGCCAGCAGAGAGAAGCTGGTTTCCTGAGCCTCTTCCCAGCACTATCGTGTAGGCATCTGGCTATTGCATCAGTGTTCTTAATTAGTCAGGCTTCTGGCTCTTCAGCCCCGTGCCCTTGTGTTTGCAGGGGCAGTGTACGATCAGTGAATGCCGCCAAGGCTCAGGGGCTAAGTCTCTCTTAGCCTTTTCCATGTTGCATCTTGAACAGCTGCTGGTCACATCCAGCCTTCCCGTCTTCCGTGGTTTCTCTCTCTCAGCCAGGTCAGGGCCTGTTTTCTCCACACTGCTGCCTCCAGATGAGTTCTTGTCCTTAAAATCCCTGGAGGGGACACCATGAGCGTGCCAGGAAAATGCGTCTGGTAATGAGGCACTTCGTTGACCACTTAGTGGTTAAAGCCGCTGTCTTACACTTGCATGGATAGCCTAAACAATCCTTGTTGGTTGACCGGCGCTGACATCAACAGTTTCTGAGCCTGGGAACTGAACCGAGTGCTTGGAAAAGCCATCTTGTTTGGTTACGGAGACTTGACATGGGATGATCTGAGGCCCAAACTGACCCAAACAAATACAGAACACAGCAGGTGAGCCTCGGGCCCACCTCTGAAAGGGTAATGCAGGTACGGAAAGGGCCAGAAATGGACAACCAAGATGATGCAAACACTCTGGTTCACAGGGATGACGGGGGTGCTCAGAGCACCCTCTCTACCCCCCCCCCCCCGGGGCCTGTCCTGATTTCAGATGTCCACGCGGAAGCGGCACTGGCTTAGTTTCTTGGTCTAACTTCCTCTTCTCCCTTTCCAGCTCAAACCTTTCTCACTTGACTTCACAGGCCCACCTCGCTTTCTTCTCTTGTGCTCCAGAAGGAGTTTGTCCCTTCCTCGCTCGGCCTCAGGAGCCCCCCTCCTGATTCCCTCATTTAGTCCACTGGATTTCCTCCCCTTTCCCCTTGATGGCCAACTGGAACCTCCCTGCAACTGGGGACGCATGTCAGAATCTGACGTTTTCCAGGCGGGAGGTGGTTTCCCTCACCCAGCATCACTGGACTCAAACTCTGTCCTGCTCTTGGGAGCAGTGTTCCCTCTAAGCTGAGTCAGTGTGAGCCAGCTCACAGTTTCTTAGCCTCCGGGTCACACATTTTTGTCTTCGCTCAGGAAGGATGTCTCCAGAGCAAACTAACTGATGCAGTAGCCAAATCACTCGCTCACAACTTTAATGCCAGGAGCTCACAAAGTAGAATTTTTGCCCACAAGACTCTCCACAGCTCTTAGAGGGAGCATTCCTCAGGAGTATGGGTTCTCATACTGGCTGGCCCCCTGCTCTGGCTACGTTTCCAGGGTTAACATCACTCTGGCAGCCCCTGGCTGCCGGCCCCCTGCACCTAGCACGTCTTTAGACTGTTCCTTTGAGGTATGGGTGCCGCCTAGCTCTATTCCCATGGTCCGGCTGACCCATAGGCTGACTGGCCAGCCTCTTTCCCTCTTGTCCCTGCGCACACTCACAAGCCTTTTGTGCCAAACTGGGCTTCTTTAAGCAAAAGCTTGAAAGGGTAAAACCAGGCCAAGTCACCCCCTGCTCATCTCTGGGGTCCAAAAATGGACACATCCCACTGCTGACACCATGTTGTGAGAAGGGGGTGAGGCTCTGTGTGTGTGTGTGTGTGTGTGTGTGTGTGAAGGGTACTAGGCAGGGTGAACCAGGAAGACCAGTTTACTAACCAAAGATGGTAAAAACTGACCAACTGAAAGAGAAGTTATGACCGTGGAGAAGAATGGGCACAGGGGCTGCTTGAAGGACATGCTGTGAGGAAGCAGAACTGACCTGGCCTAGCTCGGGAGCCAAGCAGGGTTGGGTACAGGGTTGCCACGCAGAGGCAGGAACATCTCTTGCCTAGATAATCTCATGGGGTCGCCGTAAATTGGCTGTGTCTTGGTGCCAATAACAGCCGCAGAACAAGGCAAAACTCCAAGGGGAAGGACTGGCTGGAGGACAATATGACTGTCTCCCAGGTGTGGCTATCTTTGTGGACTCCCAACTCTGTTTCAGTACCTCCTCCCCTTTAAGTCAATCTTTGGAGAGGGGCTGTCTCCAGCTGGTAGGAGCCGCTCTGCTGCCACGCCCTCCCCAGGCAGCGCCTTAGATGCCCCCGCTTAAGGATCCCTCTCCTCTACTGCGCTTGGCTTTCCCTTTCCCCTCCAGTTCCACCAGCCTAATCTTAGGCTTGGAAGCTGGGGAATGTAGGCCCAGGAGGGAGAGTGACAGCAAGGCCTGAGGCCGGTAGGTGGTGGTGGGGAGGCTGTCCTGAGGCCTCAGAGGCCACCCCACTCCTCAGCCTCGGGCCTCGGATCACGATGGACACAGAATCCCCTCTTCTGCAGAGAGGGAGCTCAGGAGACTCTTGTGTTTTGGCCTTGTGTTGGATGCACAAGTTGGCTTGGAGGCAGAGGGGAGAAAGCCTGCCACCTCCTGGCTACCAGTTCTCGTACTCTGTCTTTGGCAAGAAAGAAGCTCCAGTGGATAAAATTTCACAGGAGGGAGTCCAAGTAGAACACGCTGATGGAAAACACATTTCCTAAAGACCCAGGGATGTGTATCCTGTTCTGGTCTGCACAGCTTACACAGCACAAAATCTGGACTGCCTCGGGATTTTTACTGTAACACTCACCATCCCTCGAGTTCCCTGTACGTTTGCTGTCACTGCTGTTTTTAAAGATCTGAACATGACTTAAAAATCTGTGCAAAGAGCAAAACAAACTAGCATTGCGGGTAATTGATTTAGTCTGTAGTGTCACCATGTGAAATCTGTGTGGTGCAAATTAGTGCTGCAGTTAGTTACCAGCTTTGGTTCGGGGTTTAGTAAAATCCCTGTTGTGTGGATGCTGAGCACGTGGTCACTTGAGACTGGGCACGTGGGGTTCTGTCAGGCAATTGCTGGTGGGCCAAACCATTCTGGACATCAGAAGAGCCCTGCAGGATCAGACCTGTAGTCCATGTAGTCCAGCATCCTATTTTGAACAGCACCCAAAGAATTGCCCCAGAGGGCCCAACAAACAGAGCAGAAAGGCCAAGGCCCTAACCCCAAGGTTGCCTGCTATGCTAATGCTAGTTTTCAGAGGTTTGCTGCCCCTGGGTTTGGAGGCTCTCCTTAGATACCACGGTTGGTGGCCATTGCTGGACCTAGGGTCTCCCCCATGCATCTGTCGAAGCCCCCAATCCAGGACCAAACCTGGGGGAGGGGCATGTCCAGGACCTGCCCAGAGTGCTCCTGCCCTACCCCTGATGCCCAGAAAGCCACAACGGAGCGTCCGTGAGCCAGCTCTTCACACCCTGTCTCAGCAGCTGCATCTCCTGGCCTCTCAGACAGCCAGTTTGGTGTAGTGGTTAAGTGCACGGACTCTAATCTGGGAGAACCGGGTTTGATTCCCCACTCCTCCTCCACTTGCACCTGGCTGGATGACCTTGGGCAAGCCATAGCTCTGTACCAGCTGTTATCTCAAGGACAGCTTGGGAAAGAGCTCTCTCAGCCCCACCTACCTCACAGGGTGTCTGTTGTGGGGAGGGGAAGGGAGAAGGAGTTTGTAAGCCGCTCTGAGACTCCCTTGGGGAGTGGAGGGCGGGGTATAAATCCAATCTCTTCTTCTTCTTCTTCTTCTTCTTCTTCTTCTTCTTCTTCTTCTTCTTCTCAGAGCCCTTGAACCCAGGGCCAGCAGTCTTGAGTGCCGCCAGGTCATCCAAGCAGGACTTAGGAAGGGCAGAGTCAGGGAACTGGTTCCCTTGGGCTGCGTGGAGAGTTGTTTGGTCTCTTAGCAACTGCTGGGGGGAATGCCATGCGTGGGTCTTGCTGCTGCCCCACCCCAGAGAAGTCACAAGCCCAGCAGTACCAAAGGCTGGGGCCTCTACAGAGCACAAGGCATCCCAGAGGGTATAGTGTGTGCGCGTGCGCGTGCGCGTGTGCGTGTGTGTGGGGGGGGGGGCGCGTCTGCTATGGGTGCAAATGAGTTCAGTGTTGCTCTTGTGCCAGGCAGAGGTGAGACCGTCCATAAGAACTTCAGAAGAGCCCTGCTGGATCGGTCCAGTGGCCCATCTAATCCCTCATCCTGCTTACCCATTGGCCAACAAGGGATAAGAAGACGTTTGGGCACTCCATGAAATTGCTGAGCAGTCGGGTTAGAAGGGATAAAAGGAAGTCCTTCTTCGCCCAAAGAGTGATGAACACACGTGGAATTCACTGTCACAGGAAGGGGTGGCGGCTACAAGCATGGACGGCTTCAAGAGGGAACAGGATAAACATCTGGAGCAGAGGTCCATCAGTGGTTATGAGCCACAAGGTACAGATAGGAACTCTCAGTCTGGGGCAAGTGATGCTCTGTATTCTTGGTGTTTTGGGGGGGCAAGAGTGGGAGCGCCTCTAGTGTCCTGGCCCCACTGCTGGACCTCCTGATGGCACCTGGTATTTTTGGCCACTGTGTGACACAGAGGAGTGTTGGACTGGATGGACCATTGGCCTGACCCAACACTGGCTTCTCTTATGTTCTTAGTGCTCCTGTAAACCAAATGCAGAGACATGAAAAAGCCACAACACAAACAGGAAGTGAAAGCCGGAGGGAATGCAGAACAGAAGAATAGGATGTGCTCAGAAACCGAGACAAAATGCGGATGCTGAAAGGGCCTTCACCTATTAGCCTCTGGTGGCCCCCCCCCCCCCAGTCTGCTCCAAGCTTGTGGCCCTCACACGCCCTCCATCATGGGCAGTGAATCCCACTATTTAGTTACTCATTGCATGAAGAAGTATCTCCTTTTGTCCATAATGACTCTATCACTCCTCATGTTCTCTCCAGCCATTTTCTCCCCCTCCCCCCATGCGCAACGTTTGAAATTCCCCCCCCCCCCCCCCCCGGTCATCTTTTCCCAAAGTGTGACTCTCCTGTCCTTCCTCCCGGGGAAGGTGCTCCGGCCCCCTGATCCCAGCTGCCTCCTCCTCCTCTGTGCTTATTTTGGAAGGAGGAAGGGGTGGGTGCAGCCGGGTGGGGCGCCTCTCCAGAGCCTAGGAGGTGCCTGGAGGGATGGAGGCCAGTCAGCTGCCTGGTTGGGGGGGGGGGGGCTGGGGGCTGGGCTGTGTGCAAGCCCAGCTCCCCCCTCATGGCTCTGCCTCAGGGGTGGCTCATTTTGGTAGCTGCTCTCCTGCCCGGGGCAGCCAAGTGGGGCGGCAGGGCTAAGCAGGAGCGGGAGCCGGGGGTGGGGTGTGTGGGGGTGGGTGGGTGGGTGCCTGCTTTTCAGGTGGAGCAGAAGGCTAGAATGGTTGGTTCCTGGGGCGTTATTCCTGAAGGCCACCCGTCTGCCCCAAGGCCCCGTGTGGGGAGAAGGGAGCCAGGCAGAGCATTTCCCTGGCCTGAGCCCCATCCCCATCCATCCCCCAGAGGCTAGAGGCCCCCCAAAAGGAACCCAAATTGCCCCCTTTTGACTGCTGTGTCTGGGCACCGGCTTCCTAGCCAAACAGGAGTCGGGGAGACAGGAGACAAACCACCCTCAAGTGGAAGGGAGCACCCTTGCCTGGTAGGGCAACTGACTGTGGACTCCTCGGAATGCACCTCCCAGGCTGGCCGTGTCTTCCGCTGCGCAGGGAGAGGGGCACCTCTTGTCCTAGACAAAGCACCCTGCTGGGACCCCAGCAGGACTCCCTTGGGTCCATCCCCCAGCTGGAGGGGGAGGTGCATGGCTTGTCTTCAGATGGAGACCGGAGGAGAAGCAAGGAGGGGGGGGGCGCCTTTAGATTCCCTGCGTGGAGCTGGGATGAGAGGATTTTTACCCGATGAGATCAAGGATTGATTGGAGAAGGGTCTGCAAACAAAGTCATGAAGTCTCTTGCAAAGGCAGGCCGAGCCAAGTTCTCCTGTGCTGCTGCGATGGAGAGCATGCGTTGCTTGACATGTGTGCACAGGTGGGCCCCCGAGGCAGGGGCAGTGGAATGGGGGGGCCCCTCATCTCACACTTGGCTGCACTTTGAATACCTTACGCTGAATAAGGCGGCCCGTTGGTGTCTTTTTGATATGCCTGGCATAACTAAATCACTTTCTCATTATGTGGCGTATTGATTGATGTTCTTACCTGACTAGTCCGCAGAGTTCTAGGAGAAAACGGTTATCACAGTTACATTTGTCCTTCTCTGTGGAAGACCTGGGAAACAAACATGTTATCCGGAAACTTTGTTAGAACACTCAACTTAACTTTGGGCCTTCCTTGAGATTATTTTGACTGTATGACGTAGCGTCTTCTGAGTATTCAGCGGGTTATATACACTGTGAATGTATTATTGGATATTAATAGATATTTAATTGTATTTGAATATATTTTCATACATTAGCGTCTATACAAAGCCTTTTCCCCTTCCTTTCTTTAAAGTTTTGTGGCTGTGGTTCTCTGGCTGCTTTTTGCTGACTAGTCTACCTTGGTGTGCTTGTTAAGGAACAGAAAGTGCCTCCGGTGAGTCTGGCTGCATCAGCAACAGGACTGTCAAGCAGCTGCCCGGAGCCAGTTTGGTGTCAAGAGCCAGCTGGGTGTAGTGGTTAGTGTAGTGGTTAGGAGTGTAGACTCTAATCTGGGAGAACCAGGTTTGATTCCCCACTCCTCCTCCCCATGAAGCCTGCTGGGTGACCTTGGGTCAGTGACAAGTTCTCTCGGAGCTGTTCTCTCACGAGCAGTCCTTGAAAGAGCTCTCTGAGCCCCACCCACCTCGCAGGAGGTCTGTTGTGGGGAGGGGAAGGAGTCTGTAACCACTCTGAGACTCCTTTGGGTAGTGAAATCCAATCCCCTCCTTCTTCCTCCTTCCCGCTGCTGTTGAAGGCCGGGGGGCGGGGGAGCCTCACTTACCACTTTGGGGAATAAATTCTGGGGCAATCCAGCCAGCGTTTCCACAGAAAACAGGGCAGGATCCCAGGAGACACTGGACAGGATTTCCCTTGGCATGAATGACGTGTGTGATACCAAAGTCTGCCTTGGGAGTGGGGAGTCTTTGGCCGGCAACACTCTGTGAGGCGCTTGGGCGGGGGGGGGGGGGAGGAACCACAGGGTCATCAGGGGCTCCTGGTCTGGTCCATCCCCCCTCCCCCTCCCCCGGTGTCGTCTCTGGCCAGGTGTAGATGTGTCAGGGGGCTGTCCTCCGTGCACCAGGGGGCTGGGTCGGTGGGGGGGGGGGAGGAGCCCCAGGTTGGCAGGCAGCAGGCCTCTCAGGCTCACTCCTCCGTGGGATCCCTCACTGCCACCAGTGGGGCAGAAGGCCTCTGCTGCTGCCGGTCAGAGCAGGCAACCCCGACCGGCCTGACTCCAAAGAAGGCAGCTTCCTGGGCTCCCGTGAGACCCTCCTGGTCCCCTCCTCTCTCCCCAGACCGTGCCGGGGCAGGCCGCTTTTCCAGGAGTGTCTTGGGGGGGGGGGGTGACGGGGGGGGGGCTTCCTCCTCTGCTCCTGTGGCCCTTTGGTAGCAGGAGCTGGGTTTTGGAGGAAGGGAACCTTCCCCTTTGCCATATGCCGGGGCAAAGGACTCCTCCTCCTCCTCCTCCTCCTCCTCCGGGTGGGAAGCTGCTCTCCGAAAGAACCGGCTGCCGCGAGGAGAGAGCATGGCCTTACGCTTCCTCAAGCAACGGGACGCAGAACCGGTCTGCAGGGGGGAATGTCCAGCCCGTCGTCCTGAGGTGCATCATGATCCAGATGTTCTCATTGGAGCCAGCTGGGCTTCCTGCAGGACTCTGCCCTGGAGAGCAGCCAGGCGCTGTCTGCAGCTTCAGCCCCACCCTCGGGGGTCCTGTCAGCCCATTCCGACGCACGGCACTCAGCACAGGGGCCAAGGGGGGGTGTCTCCCTGTGGCACACCCATTAAACACACCTGATGTCTGCCAAGCCCCACAGCTGCTCCGGGACTGGTGTTTATTCATGTGCTTTTGTTGTTTGGATTTTCAGCTCAAGGAGGCGGCTCACGGCTAGGAACCGGAGCAGAAATCCCTCCCACCCCCAGCAATAACAACGCGTCCTCATAAAAACACCCAGGAACACTCCAAAAAGAACTCCAATGGCAAGAGCCAGCGAATGGTCTTGCTCCCAAGCCCAGCACAGCGCACGTAGTCACTTTTCAGCAGTGCCAAAACCCTCCAAGGAGGAGAAGGAGGAATTGCCCTTCACCCCTCTCCAGAAGATGGCAGGTGGGCTGGAAGGGTGGACGCCTCACAGGGGCTGCTTCAACCAGGCCGGAGCCACCACAGATTTGCTGTCCCAGGCGGTGGTAGCAGCACAAGGGGAGTGGGGGTGGCTGGGCAGGGTTCTCTCACGTTGGCCCACTAGCTTTAAAGCTCCACAGCCTGCCTTGGGTGCGGGAAGCGCAAACGAGCAAAATCAGCAGCTGCCCCTCCCCGCAGGTGCCTTCTCTGTGGCGGCCCCCACCTTGTGGGACAGGCTCCCTGAGGAGGTCAGGAACTCTCCTGACTCTCCGTAAAGTGTGCAAAAGGGAATGATCCAAGAGGGCTTTTCCGCCCAGGCAAGAGGGCTGCCCCGTCCAGAATGATTCACAAAGTTACCACTGTCTGTAGTTGGCTGTGGGCTGGATCACATTGTGCAATCTTGCATCATTTGATGTGTCATGTTAGCACTTACGCTTTGCTCCAGTTCTATTTTGAGACTTCTGGTTGGTTCTATGACCCCTCATAGAATCCTAGAATCACAGAGTTGGGAGGGGCCATAACAGGCCATCTAGTCCACCCCCCCCCCCCCGCTCAATGCAGGATCAGCCGCCCTAGAGCATCCCTGACCAGGGTTTGTCCAGCCACTACTTGAAGACTGCCGGAGACAGGGAGCTCAACTCCTTCCGAGGCAGCTGATTCCACTCTTGCACAACTCCGATTGTAAAAAGGTTTTCCTCATATCCAGCCGGTCCCTCTCCACCCTTCATTGAGACCCATGATTGAGAGTCCTCTCCTCTGCTGCCAAGAGGAACCGCTCCCTGCCCTCCTCCAAGTGACACAGCCATTCAGAGACTCCAAGAGAGCAGCAATCCTGTCCCCCCTCCGCCGCCTCCTCTTCTCCAGACTGAACTTCCCCAAGAAGTCCCCCAGTCTTTCCTCCTGGGGCTTCTTGGTCTCCAGGTCCCCCCCCCCAAGCATCCTTGTCGCTCTCCTCTGCACCCGCCCCATTCCGTCCACATCCTTTTTGAAGGGAGGCCTCCAGAATTGCACACAGGACTCCAGGTGCAGCCCAACCAATGCAGTGTCCAGCAGGACTTTGATATCTCATGATTTGGATGCTGATACACCCCAAGATCACATCAACCTTTTTTGTCACTATATCACACTGGCTGCTTATATTTAACTTTCGGTCCTCACATACCCCAAGATCTTGTTCACACACACTGCTGCTCAGAAGTGTATCCTCCATCCAGTATGCGTTTTCCTCATTTTTGTCACCCAGATGTAGAACTCGGGACTTATCCTTATTAAATTGTATCTTGTTCACATCCGCCCACTTTTCTCTTTCTCCTGGTGTGCTTGCTTGAAGAGTACTGGACTCAGGAGGCCGGTGGAGTGACTTTCAGCAGAGCTCTTTTTATTAGTGGTCAGGATCAAACGTGAGGGAGAGTGGTCGGGGAGCCTGCTTATAGTTACAGGTAAACTGTACCCCCGACTACCCCCCCCCCCACGGGGGATTGGGTACCCAGGGATTAGGTTCCTGCCAGAGGCTATCATAGGTCCATCTGAATATCCTCAGCCTCTGACAGGGGGACAATCAGGATCCGAGGGTCCATTGTTCTCTGGGAATGAGGCTCAGGCAGGTAACACTTGGCCTTCCAGACATGTCGCAGGGTACATACAGGAAGTAAATTTACACTCGGGATTCTTTAAGTTCAAACTAGAAAATTGTGTACAGAACATAACGTTGCTGCTGCTTCCAATTTAGTGTCCTCTGCAGGTGTCAAGCCTTTCATGCCTGAGGAGGAGGGGGCAGGTAAACAAAGCCCCACTCAGCTTATACTCCTGGGGAACAAATTGCCATCGGCCTTCACCTGAAGCCTCCCAAAGGGGAACAGAAGCAGGTCAAGGGTGCTGGTGGGGACCCAGGGCTCCCAGGGCGCCAAGGGTGCTGGTGGGGACCCAGGCCTGCCAGCCCAGCAGCCCCACCTTTGAAGTCCAGGCAGCCGCCTGCCGCCACATGCTCGCAGCGGTACGTCAGGGTTATGAGCAGTCACCCCCCCCCCCCCCCGTTGCCCTGTGCAAAAGGATCCCTCAGTTCAAGAAAACAGAAATGCCAGGATCCCTCAGTTCAAGAAAACAGAAATGCCAGCATGGCGCAAAAGCAGCAGCAGCGGCAGGACAACAAGAAGAGAACTGCACAGGGAGCATGGGGGGTGGAGCGGGGAGGGATGTCGAGGCCATACCCTGGAGCTCCTTTGCGGAGGGATCAGCCAGAACAGCCGAGCCGGCCCCTGGCCGCCCAGCTCTTTGTGGGCTGATAAAAAGGCAGGCAGCCTTGTGACCAAAAGGCCAAATGCAGGCGGAGACACCACAGACTCCCACGAGAAACACACTTCAATTACACTGCAGGGGTCAGCAGCAGGAGCAACTGGGAGTGGGATGGGGGGTAGGTGGGAAGCAAGAAGCGGGTGGGGAATCAAGAAGGGTGAATGACAAGATGGTGTCAGTCCAGAAGTCCGAAGAGGTGAGTTCCCAGTGCCCGGGAGGGAGGGAGGCTGGCCTACAGATGTGATAGACAAGACAGATCCAGGGGGGCAGCCATGTGGGTCTGAAGCAGCAACCCAAAGTCTGAGTCCAGTGGCACCACCTTGAAGACCAACCACGTTTGATTCGAGGTATCAGCTTTTGTGGTCTTGAAGGTGGTGCCTCTGGACTCAAACTTTGTTTTATAGACAAGATAAGGAATCTGTCTGACAGATGGATCTGATGGCTGAGCACAGCCTTCCTTGGCAGAAGGAAACCGAGGCAGGTTTCTGGTGCACCAAATGATGATGAGAAGGCTTGAAGTTGCTATGCATTGCTGGCTCCTAACAACTGACTCACGCAGAAGACGCCATGGGGTCGCAGGCTGAGAAATGGGTCACCTGTGCAGCCTTTGAGACTGGAAAAGGAAGCCTGGCGGCCGGCTGAGTACAGGCGCCCACTGACCCTCAGACCAGCTGGGACATTGTCTCTCGTGTGCCTGGCCATGGCAGAGTCCACCTCCTGGCAGCAGCTGAGTGAAGGAGAAACATCCCTCTGGGGACCTGGGTCAGCTAAGCCAGCCGGCGCTCACTCTGTGTCCTCCTGAACACATCGCCCTTGCACCAAAGCCACCATTCACAAGCTAACAAACAGTTCCTCTGCTTCTGGGCTGCGAGGAGTGCGTGGCTGGCTCAGACCCAGAACGACCCAGTCCAGAATTCTGCTTCCAGCACTGATGTCCTTGAGAAGTTCAGAAGGTGGTGGTCCCCTGCCCCCCGCCCCCGGCTGTGAGCTGGATGCGCTGAGATCCAGTCTCATGGCCACTGCAGCAGCACCCTCAGTCCTGCGTGGATTCACGTCCCGCTGATGCGCAACAGGCTGATGCGGTCTTGGGAATGTGACCCTATTCCAAGAGAAAGCAGGCGAGGGTTTGCCTGGCACATCCCACTCCAGGGGCAGCTTCCCCATGCCCCGCAGTGTCTCTGAGGGCAGATGGTGGGGACTGGCCTTCCCATTCCCTTGCGCTCTCTCGGGTCATCCTGCTGCTTCTGGCCAGTCCCCGCACCTGAGGCGCACCCAAGATGGCTCACAGAAGAGGCGCTACGGCTCCTGGCCTCCCCAAGGCAGCCATCATGCCGAGGTGGGGCAGCCCTCCCACAGGTGCCCTCATAGCTGTGGGGAGAGGCCAGGGTGCCTCCGGCTTGGGATTTCATGGGGAACCTGCTGCTACTTGGTTTATGGCCTGGATGAGGCACATCGGCCGCTGGAGAGGTGGGTGGTGGCCGAGGCCACTCCTGCCCTGGCACAGGTGAGCCTTTCAGGACCTTTGATGCTTTGCAGCGATTCGGGGGGGGGGACTGGACGGAGGGACAGGGCCCTGCCCGGCCCAGCCAAAGGAGGCAGGGAGAAGTGGGGGGGGGGGCACTGCAGCATCCTCCTTGCCTGCCCAGGCAGCCCAATTCCACACCTGTTCAGCTGTGTGCCACCTGCCCTGGGCCCCGTGCCACCCTCCTGGCACTCTGCTCCCGCCTTTCTTTGTTTTGTTGCCGAGCCCCCAGGGCAAGACCCCGGGCACGTCGGGGGGGGTGGAGTCCTGCAGTGGGGGTGGGGGTGCTTCATTCAGGGAGGGGCCCTGAGCACCCTGCCTCTGCCCTTGCCCCCCCCTTCCGATGCCAGTCTGGGCCAGGTAATACTGCTGGGTTGCCACCTCTGGGTTGGAGAATGCCTGGAGATTTGGAGGGCGGGTCTTGAGGAGGGTGGGGTTTGAGGAGGGACTTCAGCGGGGTAGAAGGCCAGTCTCCAGGAAAACTGATTTATTGCACCTGGAGATCAAGTGTAATAGCAGGAGATCTCCAGCCATCAGTGGGAGGTTGGCAAACCTACCACAGCCCTCTCTCTGTTTCCCGGAAGGCTGGCATTCACCAAGAGTCATCTGGGAAAGTCTTGACTGAACAAATCTGCTCGAGACTGAGACTTACCAGGTTGTCCGATGCTGTGGACAACCTCCCACCGCTGCCCCAAAGGCAGCGGCGGTGGGGCGGGAATGATGTTGCACAATGTCAACCCCCAGACTCCTGCCCCCCCCCCCCGGCTCCTGTCTGGCAACCCTAGGAGACTCCTGAATTCCCCCTGTTCGCCTCTGAGGAGTCACATCCTCTGACGGTTTCCTCATTCTCTCTTTCCACACACACTGACACATCTTTCCTTTTAACATGCTGACAAACAAAACTATATATGTAGGTCTTAAACAGACAGGAAGTTTCCTCACCCCTCACCCTAGATTCAGACAAGCAGTTTCCTCCCCGTTCAACCTGCCCCCGTTTTAGTCTCCTCCTCCTGGCCTGTTGACCCCAGCTGGCTGCTGCTCCTCCAGTGCCTCTGGTTTCCCCTTGAGGTCTCCTGGGGAGTGGCGGGGGGGGGGGGGGACCCTGCGGCCACTGGATGCCGGTCTTCAGCCTGCCTCTGTGCCTCGTCCTGTCCTGTTGTCACTCTCTTGGCCGTCCCACCTGCTTGCTCTCCCACCTGCAGCTCCGGAAGGGCTGGCTTTTGCATCTTCTCTCCTCTGCGTTCTTCTTGCGGTCTGTCTCTGAATGAATTTCGGGCCTTTCTTTCCGTGGGGCATTCATGTGAGGCCCCCTGTACAGGTCACACGTCTCCTCTTCAGACGGCCCTCAGTTCCCAGGAGTGGAGCGCGCGTCCCTTCCACAATGTCCAGTCGCAGGGCCTCATGGGCTGCCAGCCGGCTCTGTTGCCCTCAAGGCAGATCCCCCTGACTGGAGGCGAGGTCCATCCCTCTTGGAGAAACGGGGTGCGGCCCTTCCGAGGCGGGAGCTCTGGACCAATCTTCTCTGCAGGTCAGCCTCTCCTCTTGCGACTCCAGGAGTGGCTCCCGCCTCAAGGCCAAGAGATGGGGCCAGCTCTCCTGCGGAGGAAGAGGGCGGCCGCTTTGTCCCGTTTTTCTTTCTCTCCTTCCAAGGCAAGATCCAGCCACCGCTCCCAGGCCCCTCTGCAGTACTTCCAGGCCTGGGGTAGGTGTCCCACTGCAGTGAAGTCCAGAAGGGCGTTGGGGACGTTGGGCCTGGCGCCATGCTGCGGCTTCAGTTGTTGCCACTGCACCGCTTTTGTTGGGTTCAGTAACTGATAGTCAAGCTCTTAGCCACAAGGTATAGACAGGAACTCTCGGTCTGGGGCAAGGGATGCTCTGCCTTCTTGGTGTTGGGGGGGGCAAGAGTGGGAGGGCTTCTAGTGTCCTGGCCCCACTGCTGGACCTCCTGAGGGCACCTGGTGTTTGTGGCCACTGCATGACAGAGTGTTGGACTGGATGGGCCACTCACCTGATCCCACACTGGCTTCTCTTCTGTTCTTAATAGCAAAGGTCCATCAGTGGCTCTTAGCCACAAGGTGTAGATAGGAACTCTCAGTCTGGGGCCAGTGATGCTCTGTCTTCTTGGTGCTTGATGGGGGGGGGGGAACAGTGGGGGGGGGCTTCTAGTGTTTTGGCCCCACTGCTGGACCTCCTGAGGGCACCTGGGGTGTTTTTGGCCGCTGTGTGACCCAGAGTGTTGGACTGGAGGGGCCACTGGCCTGATCCAGCATTGGCTTCTCTTATGTTCTTGTATCAGGCAAGAGTGATATGGAAACAGTGCCTTCAGACAGCTTTGGTGCCTGGACTCTGTGGCACCCCACCCCTTCGCCCTCTGCAGGCACTGCCTCCAAATCTCCAGGAAATTCCCTAAGCAGGAGTTGGCAGCCCTGTGGCCACCCTCAGCAGCGGCAACTTCGGAACTTTCCAAAGTGGCTGCCCCTTGGGGGGGGGGAGGGGAGAGGCAGGAGTGCCAGAGGCGTGGCCTTTCCCATTTGAGTCCCTCAGAGGCAGGGCTGCTCCCCCAGGGTGGGTGCCCTGGGAGGCTGCGGAGCCCCTGAGCAGAAAGGGAAGCGGAGTGTGTGTGTGTGTGTGTGTGTGTGTGTGTGTGTGTGTGTGTGTGCGTGCCTTTTTCTTCTCCTCCTCCTTCCTGGGCCTTTCTTCTGGCCTTCCCAGACAGAGGCAGAGAGAATCCCCATCCTGGAGAAACATGAAGAGGAAATGAGCTGACAGACCAAGGCAGCAGCAGCAGCTGCAGGGAATTCTGTTGCCAAACCACACGTGTTCCTTCTCTCCTGAGATCTGGATTCCCCCACGCAGAGCCTCCTGGCAAGGGCCCAGGTCTGGGGGCCAGGAAAAAGCCGGGGGGGGGGGGAAATCCATGATGACTTGGCTGCTGTTGCAGCCGCAGGGGAGGAAATGGCCAGCTGGGCCAGACCTGCCCCACAGAGGCCCCGAATCGAAACCAGTCTTGGGACAGGAGAGCGTGAACTCCCCCAGCAGTGACACCAGGGCTTCCGGAAACAGGGACCGCTGGGTCAGCTGGCTGCTCCTCCTCGGTTCTAGAGAATCGGTGCAAGATGAAGAAGATCGCCTAATTTGCTGCTGATCCAGAGCATCTCCTCCGGAAATAGCTGGGAATTCATACAGGCTCCAATGGTGGGGAGGGGGGCCCAGTCACTGATGCCCCCAAGGGCCAAGTGGCCCCTTCATCATGGACCAGGCGGGGACATCAGTTGGGCAGCATCCTCGTTTTTCATGCTGGCGGAGTGTTCAGATCACGCTCAAAATAATGGAAACGCTCTTTTCTAGCCAGTGGGCCCCTCTCCCCTCCCTGGATCTGATGGGAAGTCTCTGCTGTCCAGCATCCCATTTCCCACGGTGGCCAGCCAAGATACTCTGCAGAGGCCCCCCCCCCCCCGCCCGCCCAGTCCTTTCCGTCAGGCAACCTCTGAACATGGAGGCTCCACGTAGCCATCACGGCTGCTGGCCATCGACAGACCTGCTCTCCACGAACCTGTTGAGCTTCATTTTACAACATCTCTGCCGGAGGAACCTCCCTGCTGGTGTGCCTGTCTGAGCACATTGCACATTTTCATGCTGGAAAAATTTATGCATCCCGAACATGAAGAAGGCTGCACAGTTTTTATTGGCCTTTGTGTAAAAACATGTCTTGTTCAGCGAGGAACAAAAGGAGGCGGCATTCCTCTCTTGGCTCTCTTGCAGGCGCTGATGCTCTCCTCTGCCTCAGAGGATCCGCTCCTCTCATGCGCGTGCGTGGCACGTAGGCTGTGGCTGAGCCAACCCGCTCGATTTCCGCTGCGAAGGACTTGGGAAGCCAGAAGAGCCACAGTGAAGCTGCTGGGGTGTTGCCACTTTTGGGGGGCTGAATAAGTCATGGAGGAGTGCTGTGGAAGGAAGAGCGGCTGTGTGTGTGTGTGTGGGAGAGAGGGAGAGAGGGAGAGGGAGGGAGCAAGACAGCAAGAGAATCCGAACCTGGCGGCTTCCCAGTCTCTTTCCCAGCTGCCAAGACCAAACAGGAGTGCCTCCGCCAAGAGAGGCCGCCAGGAGGACTCCCTGTTCTCCTGGGCCAGGCGGCAGCCAGCCAGCCAGTCACAGATATTCCTGCCTCTTCTCAGGGATTCTGACCTGCAGCAGCTGGCCTCAGGCCCAACTCAGCTTGCCAACCACCAGGTGGGGCCTGGAGACCTCCCAGAACAACAGCCGGTCTCCAGACTCCAGAGCTCTGTTTCCCTGGAGAAAAAGGGCTGCTTTTTTGGGGGGGAGGTTTGTCTCTGTGGCAACATATCCCTGCTGAGCCCCCTCCACTCCCCAAACCCTGCCCCCAAATCTACAGGAATTCCCCAATTCCCGGAGTTGGCAATGGTAGGCCCAAGCCATGGAGACCAGTGTTAGGGGAGACCCTCCGCTGGACCAGCCCCACGGGGTGGGAGGGAAAGGGCCGGGGGGGGGGTGTTTTTCACAAATACATGGCTGGGCCCATGGCATCGATATCTGGGGCAGGTGGGGGGGATGTGGTCAGGCCATGGAGTGGATATCATATCAAATAAATATCATATCAAATACACAGATAAATAAATACCAAAAAACACCAGGTACACAAACTTTTTTTTTGCCAAACTGTATATTTGAAAAAATTCTGAATGCTATTAAAATGTAAATGTTATTCTGTTCATACAAAAATAAAGATATATAGAAAGAAAATATCTAAGGAGTTGTCATAACAGACACCTGCACAGGGCAATTGGAGCAATGCGTTACAACCGATACAATAAACCAGACAGAATAAATTTGTACAGAATGTCAAAAAGTTCAAAAAATGCCAGAAATCGCTACCATCCATGTTAACTCACTATCAGCTAGTGATTTCACCGAAAAACAGTATCAAATAGTACAAACCATCACAATAAATTTGTTATACATGACCCTTCCAGCTAAACTTGCTGTCGTTGAATGACTTAAAGAGTGTTCTGGTAAGACCCGTTTGCAGATGTCTTTCTCAGAAGTCAAAAGCTTCCATTCTCATCAAAGTCATCCCAAAGGAGCGTTCACATTACAGTTTCAACTATATAAGAAGAGGAGAAGGAGAAGGAAGATGAATATGTTCCTCCGAGATCATAAACTGCAGTTCTCAGCAAAGCCATCCCAAAAGATACATTCGCATTGCAGTTTTTGCCATTCTGTACATAGCAAAAGAAAATCATCCAAAGGACCCAACATCTTTTAGTAATTTCCACAGCCAGCCAGCCAGCCAGCCAGCCAGCCCGCCCCTGTCCTAAGCCTGCCTTCAAGCGTGGGTGGCCCTGTTGTGCCCCCCCCCCCATGCCTCAAAGTGCTGTTTGGCTCTGGTGGCCGCCCCCCCCCCTCCCCCAGCACAGAAGGGAAGGGGTTTCCCCTCACAGGCAGTCTTTGAGCCTCCCCTTTAGGTTGGACCTGAGAAAAGCTAATTTTAGCAGGCTTAACGTTATGCTGGGTGGAATCCCATGGGCGGAAATGGGTGAGGAGAAGGGAGTTCAAGAGTTTCTTAAAAGCAAGATATGGAAGGCTCAGTTGCAAACAATTCCAATGAGAGGGGAAAATGGAAGGAACCTAGAGAAGCCAGGGTGGCTCCATAAACAGCTGTCTAGAGATCTGACAATTAAGGAAGACTCATTTAGGAAATGGAAGGAGGGCCACATAACCAAGAACGGACAAATCGCCAGTGCTTGTAGGGAGAGTGTTAGAAAAGCGACAGCTCAGCGTGGGCTTAGGCCAGCGAGAGATGCTGAACACAACAAAAAAGGAGTCTTCTTGGATATGTTTGGAGCAAGAAAGTGAACAAGGAAGGGGGGTCAGCCCCGTTGCCAGGAGAGGAAAGGGCAGTTTCCAGAGGCAATGAAGAGAGGGCCGAACGCCTCGATTCCTACTTTGGTTGATTCTGCCTGGGCTTTTCCTTCCGTTGTTTTAGGAAACCCACCTTGGAACAAAAATTCCCCTCTGCATTGCAGGCTGCTTTCACTTCCTTTGATAACTGGATTTTATGGTAGCCTCCACACTCCTTTGATCATAGGGTTTTATGGTACCTTCTGCATAGATTTATGGTCATTTTATGGTCTTTCAGGGGTGACTTTGCAGTCAGTGGCCCCGAGGTATTTGAATGTGGTTTTGAGCTGCACTTTTCCCTCCCAGTTGAGAAAATGTGGTGCAAATGCTAGATGCAGGATCACCCTCAGTCTCGGCTTTCTCTTGCAAAGGAAACAGAGCTCAGCCTGAGAAAAACAGAACACAATATGAGGGAAGGGAGCTGCAGCCTAGGACAAGCATAGGATGGTAGATAAAGACCTGATTTATTTAAATGAAACCAAGTCCTCAGGGCTAGATGAATTGCATCTGAGGGTGCTAAAGGATGTAATTTCTGAGCCTCTGTCCTTTGTTTTTGAGAATACCTGGAGAACAGGTGAGGTGCCAGAAGGCTAGAGGGGGGCAAATGCTGTCCCCATCTTCAAGAAAGGGGGGAAAGGAGGATCCGGGTCAGCTTGATGTCTATACCTGCAAGAGTTTTAGAACAAATCTGCAGTCAGTCAGTCCTTAAGCTCTTAGAAAAGATGACTGTGATTATTAAGAGCCAGGATGGGTTCCTCAGTCCTGTCAGACTGATCTTGTCGCCTTTTTTGAGAGAGTTACAACCTTGTTGGATCAAGGGAATGCTGTGGACATAATTTATCTGGATTTCAGTAAGCCTTTTGAAAACATTCCACAAGATGTTGACAAGTTGATCAAATGTGGTTTGGATCCTATGCAGGGGTCATTTCGTAAAAAAAGAGGTGCAGGAGCTCATTAGCATAACTCATTTGCATAACTCGTTTGCAAATGCCACACCCCCTAACATACCGGAAGTGTGTCAGAAGGCAACACCCACCCCTCAGGCTCCACTCCTCAGGTGAGTGAAACTGACCTGCTCTTCCTCCATTCCCTTCCCCATCCAATACTTTGTGCAATAAAAATAAGCATAAAGAACACACCCTCATTCTCTTCCTGCTCCCTTGAAACCACCAGGTTTCAAGTGACTTGAGATACCCAGGACATGTGCACCACCCATCCCTTTCCCTTCCCCTCCCCACAACAAGACACCCTGTGAGGTAGGTGGGGCTGAGAGAGGTCTTTTGAGAACTGCTCATGAGAGAACAGCTCTGAGAGAACTTGTGACTGGCCCAAGGTCACACCAGCAGCTGCATGTGGAGGAGTGGGGAATCAAACCCGGTTCTCCCAGATCAGAGTCCAACTCCTGACCACTACACCAAACTGATGGGGTGGAAGCTGCTGAAGAGTTGGTGAAATTTCTCCAGTACTTATGTGCCATGTGCCCAGATAAAAAATGGTATACTTAGAAAATTTATATGCCACCTTGAGCAAGTCTCTGGAAAAGCAGCACACAGTCATAAAAGGAACAATGATAAAAATTATCAATATTAAAACAAAACATTAAAAACAATAAAGACCCTAGCAGGGCTTTCCCCAGGGCGCTGCGCCTCTGCACTGCTCCGGGAAGCCAAGGAGAGGGTGGGGCTTGGTCATGTGCCCGCCCCCTGGGCTCCTCACTCCTGGAGCTGCGCTCCTGTGCTCTCCTGCTCCAACGGACCCCTGATCCTATGACTGTTAGGTGGATTTGTAACTGGTTGACAGATTGCACCCAAAGAGTGCTTGTGAATGGTTTCTCATCTTCTTGGAGAGGAGTGACAAGTGGAGTGCCTCAAGGATCTGTCCTGGGACCTCTTTTGTTCAACATCTTTATCAGTTATTTGGATGAAGGGATAGAGGGAATGCTTATTAAAATTGCATGTGATTCTTAATTGGGAGGGGTAGCAAATAT
This sequence comes from Lepidodactylus listeri, assembly GCA_029233225.1. Lineage (NCBI taxonomy): Eukaryota > Metazoa > Chordata > Lepidosauria > Squamata > Gekkonidae > Lepidodactylus > Lepidodactylus listeri. The sequence goes on from JARCFY010000005.1 coordinate 624,018, forward strand.
GGTAGAAGACAGAGTCAGGATACAGGATGATCTTGACAGGCTGGAAAACTGGGCTAAAACAAATAGAATGGATTTCAGAGGGGATAAATGTAAAGTTCTGCATTTAGGTAGGAAAAATCAAATGCATAATTATAGGATGGAGGAGACTTGTCCTGGCAGTAGTATGTATGAAAAGGATCTAGGGATCTTAGTAGACCATCCGCTGACCATAAGTGTATGAGTGTATCAACAGTGTGATGCAGAAGCTAAAAAGGCAAATGTGATCTTGGTCTGTATCAACAGAAGGTAGAGTGTTCAGATCACACGAAGTGATGGTATTGCTTTACTCTGCTCTGGTTAGACCTTACAGGGGGTATTGTGTTCAGCTTTGGGCGCCACAATTTAAGAAGGATATATAGACAAGCTGGGAGGTGTCCAGAGGAGGGCAACGGAGATGGGGAGGGGTCTGGAGACCAAGTCCTGTGAGGAAAGGTTGGAGGAGCTGGGCAGGTTTATCCTGGAGAGGAGACAATTGGGAGGTGAGATGGTCACCATCTGTAAGTACTTGAAGGGCTGTCATCTAGAGGAGGGTGCAGAGTTGTTTTCTGCTGCCCCGAAGGTCGGTCCAGAACTAATGGGTTCACATTGGGAAGAACTTCCTGACACAGTTAAGAGCAGTTCCTCAGTGGGACAGGCTTCCTCGGGAGGTGGTGGGCTCTCCTCCTTGGGAGGTTTTCAAGCAGAGGCTACTAGGTGGCCATCTGACAGCAGTGCAGATCCTGTGAACTGAGGCAGAGATCACGAGAGAGGGAGGGCAGGAAGGGATGAGCCAGGGTAATGCCCATTGCCACTTTGGGCTCAGGATGGAATTTTCCTCCAGGCAAGATTGGTCAAGCATCCCGGAAGATTTTTTGGCCTCCCTCTGGGCGTAGAGCAGAATGAATGCCAGACTCTTGAACAAAGTCACTCCCAACAACACTTTCCAGAAGGTGATATGTTTATTTAGAAAGAAAGATGTTTCAAGCTCTCTTTCCCCTCTGGCTTCCTCCACTCCACGCCCAACGCTCCCCCCCCCCCCCCCCCCCCGCTGCTGCTGCTGCTGCAGCACTCTGTTGTTGCTTGGAAAAGCTCGGCTTCGTCGAGTGTTGCACTGAGGACTGAAAACAACTGCTGAAGAAACGGACACAGCTGACTGGTATAAAGACTAGGTGCTGCGGCAACCGGGCGCCTGGGGTTTGCGGAAGCGCCAAAGCCCCCCCCCCCCCCCGCCGCCGCGGCCCCCTCCCCCCTCTTCCCAGGGAGGGGATTCCGGCAACCTGGCCGCCCCCCCCCCCCTCCGCTGACTCACGGGCCCGGGTGGTTTAAATGCCGGGAGGGAGGGCGGCCGGGAGGGAGGAGGGAGCGAGCAGTCCAGCGCAGGACCAGCCAGGCAGCGCGCTCCATCCTTCGCTTGCTCGCTCGGACAGACGCCTAGCCAGGCACACCCAGCCAGCCGCCCGCCCGCCTGCTCGCCCGCTCGCCCGCGGCTGGTAAGTCGCCTCTCGCGGCGCTCCCTTGCCTGCCTGCCTGCCGGGCCGGGCACCTCGTCGAGTGCGCACCGCGGGCGGGCCGGACTCTTCCCTGCCACTGTGCCCGCGGGCGGAGGAGGCGAACGGACAGCGGAGCGAGACGGGGAGCGGCGTCGAGGTGCCCGGAGGTCCCCCGGCCGGGAGCAGGAGGGGGGAGGGGTGTCTCGCTCTCTCGGGGGCGGGCGCGCGCGTGCGGGGGGGGGGGTGTTGCAAAGGGAGGCTCCTGCGAAACCTCTGCCTGCCCTGCGCGCGAGACAGTGGAGGGGAGCGAGGCTTTCCCGATGTCTCTGCCAAGACGCAGGCGGTGCGCCCCCTCGGAAGGCTCTCCAAGACCCCTCCGTCTTCGTCGGGAGCCGCTTGGAGATGCCTGTGGAAGTCTGGGGCGGTGGGGGGGCCGTGCGTGCAGCGAAGACCCTACATGACAAGCCCCCCCCCCCCCCACCGCCGCCTGCCAGCCAGCCAGCCAGCCAAGCCTCTGGTTCGGCCCGAGCCAGGCAAAGTGCTTCCAGATGGCCCATCAGAGAGGGGAAGCTGCCTGCCGCCGCGCGGTTGGACTCTCCGGAGAGATTCTTTCCCCTTGAAGCCGCGGGGGTTTGCTCTGGCGGGGGCGCAGCCGAGCCAACAGACAGCTCCGGGAGGGGCTGGGCTGGGGGGCTTCTGCAGGGCAGAGATGCCCCCCTTCTCCGCCCGAGAGCCAGTGCCAGGCAGGGGTGGGGCCCACCGGGGAAAGGGTCCAGGGCAGGAGGCGAAGTTGCCCAGCCTGGCCCGACGGGGCAGACAGACAGACAGACAGAAGAGGCCGTGGGACGCAGCGGCTAGGCAGGGAGGCCGGGGCTCCGTGCCCCCGCAGGAAAGGGCCGCTGGGGGGGGGGGGCGGGGGACGGGGTGGAATCGCCTCCCGGCTGAGCTTCCTCCCTCCGGGCTCTGAACGCTGGTCTCGCCAGGCTCCCCCCCCCCGGAATCTGCAGGGCTTTCCCAAGCCGGAGATGACGCCCATCCTCTGCAGGACAGCCCCTCAAGGCCCTGAAGGCGGTGATCCGACCACCTCTCAGCCGTCTCTTCTCTCTCTCGGGCACTCTGAGGTGGCCACCTTCCCCATCTGTTGGGGGCCTGGAGAGCCATGAATATACACCCCCCCCCCCCCGCAGCACCATCTGTGCTGGAGGCGCCCCTGGCTGGACTGGCTCAGAAAGCCCCGCCCCCCGGTGCCAGTAGGAGTCAAGGCTTGGTCCCAGGCCAGAAAGCCTCTGGCGATGGAGGGGAAGCCTGCACCCACAAGCCCTGCCGCCGTGGGTAGGAACACGTGCAGCAGCCTCATGCGGAATCAGGCCGGCAGCAGCTCTCCAGGGTTTCAGGCAGAGGTCCTTCACCACCTCACCTGCAACCTGACCTTTCCTGGAGAGCCCGGGGATCGACCCTGGGTCCTTCTGCATGCCAAGCAGGCACTCTGCCACTGAGCCACCCTGGGCCTTCCCAGTAGGGTCCCTTGACCATTCCCTGGAGAAGTGAACGTCTCCCTTGCCTTCTATGGAGATTCCAAGACAAGCAGGGCGCTTTAATAGTGACCGTGAAAGAGCAAGGGGGACTCCCCAGCAATGTTCCCTCTAAGCTGAGGTAGTGTGAGCTAGTTCACAGTTTTTTAGCCTCCAGCTCACACAGTTTGTGTCTCAGCTCAGGAAGGATGGCTCCAGAGCAAATGAATTTATGCAGTAGCCAAATCACTCACAACTTTAATACGAGTAGCTCACAAAGTAGAATTTTTGCTCACAAGACTACACAGCTTAGAGGGAGCATTGCTCCCCAGGCAAGCACCCCATGGAAAGAAGGGGGCCATGATTTCCCTGACTTATTTAAAAATGCATGCCTTACTCCCCACTGAGCTCAGAACTCCTACCTGGAAGGGCCCTTCAGGGGAGGACCAGCTGCCTGACAGGGCTTCCCAAAGGCTAGCGGAGGGAGGCTTCTCAGTGCACAAGCCCCGTCCACGGAGGTCTGGGGGGCCGGCCAGATGGGAAGGGGGACCCACCTGCTGTTGGCAGGCCTGGAGCTGGCCCTTGGGCATGGGCCCATCCGGGACATGGTGTCCGCCAGGGCCAGGGGCGGGGGGGACAGCAGAACAGCCCTCTGTGCCCGAGAGCAAGCAGCAGGCTGGGCTAGAGGGCCAGATCTGCTCCTGGGAGCTCTGGGCACCCGCTGGGTCTGCAGGTGGGCCAGCCCTTGGGCAGAGGAGGAAGAGTTCTTACCCAGGGCCCTGCCTTCCCCTCAGCCCACCGGTGGACTTTCTGACAGCTGCAGACACAGGGTGGCCAGCCCCTTGTTCCAGGGGTAGATTGGCCACCTCTCTTCCAGGGAGAGTCGCTGGTGAGCCCTCCTGCCCTGGAGGTTCTGCTGGCAGCCAGGAGCAAAGGGAGCCGAGCCCCAAGGGCCCCCATGGCTCAGCACCCCTTGGACCACTCTGCCCAGCTTGCTCCAGCCCATCCATGCCTGGTCCTTCTTCTGGCTGCTGCAGCTGCTGCTGTAGGAGGGCGTGTGGGGCTCCAGGGGTCCTACCTTCTCTTCTTCTTCTTCTTCTTGAAAGAGCAGTTCTCAAAAGAGACCTCTCAGCTCTACCTGCCTCACAGGGTGTCTGTGGTGGGGAGGGGAAGGGAAAAGGATCTTGTAAGCCGCTCTGAGACTCCCTTGGGTAGCGAAGGGCGGGGCATAAATCCAGTCTCTTCTTCTCTTCTTCTTCTTCTTGAAAGAGGAGTTCTCAAAAGAGATCTCTCAGCCCCGCCTACCTCACAGGGTGTCTGTGGTGGGGAGGGGGAGGGAAAGGAGTTTGTAAGCCGCTCTGAGACTCCCTTGGGTAGCGAAGGGCGGGGCATAAATCCAGTCTCTTCTTCTCTTCTTCTTCTTCTTGAAAGAGGAGTTCTCAAAAGAGACCTCTCAGCCCTGCCTACCTCACAGGGTGTCTGTTGTGGGGAGGGGGAGGGAAGGGAAGGGACAGGAGTTTGTAAGCCACTCTGAGACTCCCTTGGGTAGCGAAGGGCAGGGTATAAATCCAATCTCCTCTTCTCTTCTTCTTCTCTCTCCTTCTCTTCTTCTGCGCACCCTGATGAGCCACGTGCGCCGACATGCAGCGGTGATGACCTCACAGGCCGTGAATGTGCTGGCAGCAGGGCCTGGGGGCCGCATCCAGAGCCCACTGTGGTGGGGTGCAATTACTGTGGCCACAAAGCTCTCCGGCCATCCCCCCTCACTCAGAGTTTCCAGCCACAAACCTCTGAGCCGGCGACTGCCTTGCTCCGGCTCCTCAGCCAGCCCGGCAGCCTCTGATGGCAGCCGCAGCAGCAGCTTGGCTTCTGGCTCCACAGGCACCCTTGGGCTGCCCTGGACGACCCATCCAAAGCAAGGCAGCCAGTTGGAAGGGCTCACGCTGTGGGGAACGGGAGCTCCCCCCCCCCCCCGCCCCCGCCCCGCAGAGCATGGATCTCTCTGGCTCAGGGCTTTCTGCTGGAGCTCTCCGGCAGAAATGGGTCTTCCCAGGGCCTGCTAGCTTTGATTCTTGATGCCAGGGATTGGACTGGTGCTCCACCCACTGAGCAGCGCTGCCTTCCTTAACCACAGGCAGTTGCCTTCTTCCCCGTCCCACCTGTGGCCCATGGAGGCCAGCGTGATCGCCTGTGCCTGGGAACGGAAGGTCTCGGGGGCTGGCCGGTCTGCAACCGCTTGGGAGTGAGTGGCAGTGAATGCCCCTGGAGCTCCTGAGCAGGGGGGACAGAGATGCCAGGGGGGCCGCCTGCCTCCCCCTCCCCACCGCAGGCCCCCCCCCTCTTTTGGAGCAGCTGCCGCTGGGTTCAGCTGGGCTGGGCTCTGCTGTGCTTGGGGGAGAGGAGGCCGTTCTCCTTGGGGGGGGGACTCAGAGGGGGGGCAAGGCAAGCACGGTCGGTCGACAGGAGGAGGTGGGGGGTCCAAGAAGCAGTACGCTTTGGGTCACAGAAATCTGAGCAGAGCTGGAACAAAACAGGGTGTGTTAAATGATGCAGGAATGACAGAGCAGGGAAACAGTACAATAACCGGTGGGAGGTACCCGGCACAGCAGTTTAGTCGACACAGCCCCCCCACCCCCCGGTCTGCCTCTCCACTGAAGCCTCTTGCTGACCCGGCCCATGGTATGGCCTAGCCTTCTGCCCTCCCGAATATCTGGAGAGCGGGAGCTGCTCTGCCATGGAGGGAGCCCGTTCTGGGGCAGTTTCAGATTCTGCCATTTTGCCCCAATCACGTGATCGATCAGCCATCAAGCCCCCTTCAGCCAGCCAAGCGATTCTGATGCTGCCCTTCTGGGCCAGAGCATTGGGGGGGGGGGGGAGGTGTCGTCTTCTGGCCTGGGCAATGGACCGGAGAGTGGGTCTGTAAAGAGGGGGCGGGGAAATCCTCCACAGCGAGCAGGCGGGGAGCAGAGCAGGCAAGCCCTGACCCACCACCCATTACTCTCTGGGGGGGAGGTCTGATACTGAGAAAAGAGACGGTTTCTCCTCCTGCACAGTTTAAGTCCTCCGCTCTTATGCCTTCAGCAGCTGTGGGGCAGGTGGAAATACATATGGTACAGGTGTGGGGATGCCACCCTCCAGGTGGGGCCTGGGGATCCCCCGGAATTCCAGCTCATCTCCAGGCTTCAGAGACCAGTCCCCCTGGAGAAAAATGGATGCTTTGGGGGTGGGCTCTGTGGCATTGTGTCCCCCCCCGAGGTGGTCCCTGTCCTCCCCAGGCTTCACCCCAGATCTCCAGAATGGTCAGCCCCACGGGGGGGGGGGACCTGAGCCACCCCATGGGCTGCTGCTGCTATGCTGACCCCTTGCTCTGCCTGTGTTTTCCCTGCAGGCCCCATGGCGCACCTGTGGAACCGCCTCTCCCTCCTGACGGGGGTCGTGCTCCTGGGCCTGGCCGGCGCTCTGTGCCCGGAGGAGTGCAGCTGCTCCAGGTCGGCCCAGGTGGAATGCTCCAGCCCCCACATCGCCGCCGTGCCCAGTCCCTTGCCCAGCAACGCCATGAGCTTGCAGGTCCTGGGCACCCGGATCGCTGAGCTGGGGGAGGCCGCCTTTGGGAACGCCTCGGTCCTCATCGCCCTGCGGATGGAGAAGAATGCCTTGTCCCGCATCAGCCCGGGGGCCTTCCACCACCTGCTCTCCCTGCGCTACCTCAGCCTGTCCAGCAACCAGATCCAGGAGCTGCCGCTGGAGGTCTTCCAGGGCCTGCCCAGGCTGGAGTCCCTCCTGCTCTCCGGCAACCAGCTCCTCCGCATCCACCCCGCCCACTTCACCCAGCTGGGCAGCCTCAAGGAGCTCCAGCTCCAGGGCAACAGCCTGCAGACCGTCCAGCCGGGTGCCTTTGACCAGCTGGCCTCCCTCACCAAGCTCAACCTGGCCAAGAACCGCCTCGCCCGCCTCCCACCCCGCCTCTTCGCCCACCTGCGGCGCCTCCAGGTGCTGAGGCTGTACGAGAACCAGCTGGTGGAGGTGCCGCCCAGGGCCTTCGAGGCCCTCGCAGGGCTGCAGGAGCTGGGCCTGCACCAGAACCAGATCCGCCAGCTGTCCCCCGGGCTCTTTGCAGCCAACCGCCACCTGCAGAAATTGTTCCTCTCCAACAACCGGCTCGAAGCTCTCCCAGCCGGCGTCTTCCTGGACCTGCCGGAGCTCAGCCGCCTCTCGCTCTTCGCCAATGCTCTCCGGGAACTGGAGCCGGGGTCCTTCGGGCCCATGCCCCAGCTGCGGGAGCTGTGGCTTTATGACAACCGGCTGACCACCTTGCCAGGCCATGTCTTCAGCAACCTCACTGGCCTGCAGCTCCTCGTCCTGAGCAGGAATAGCCTCAACTCCGTCTCCCCGACTGCCTTTGCTGGCCTGGAGGCCCTGGCTGAGCTGTCCCTGCACACCAACCAGCTCCGCACCCTGGAGGGGGACACCTTCCGGGGCCTGGCCCAGCTGCAGAACCTCTCCTTGCAGAACAACCAACTCAGCCTCCTCCAGGCCCAGACGTTCCAATTCACCCCCAGCCTGGTGACTGTGCAGCTGCAGAACAACTCCCTGGACAGCCTCCCGGCAGGCATCTTCAACCGGCTGCCCCACTTGCGTGAGGTCCAGCTCCACGACAACCCTTGGTCCTGCGACGGCCGTCTCCTGGCGCTCAGGAAGTGGCTGCGGCAGAACCAGCCTCGCCTGGGGAGCAGCCGCCCGGTGTGTGCCCGCCCACTCTCCCTGCAAGGGCAGCCCATTGCAGAGCTGGATGAGAGGCTCCTGGCTGCTGAGACCCCCCCTGTGGGCACGGACGGGCAGACGCCCCCCTCTGGCCAGACACAGAGCCCTTCCTGGGAGCAGAGCCCAGAGACCCCATCCCAGTGGCCTCTGGACAGCGAGACGGGCAGCCCCAAGACTGAGCGGGACTGGTCGAGGGCCCCCACCGAGCTCCCCAGCCCCGACGTTGCCCGAGCCCAGGGGGGGATCTGGGGCCTGACCCGCACCCAGACGGGGGTGGTGGTCACCTTCATCGTGGTTGGCTGTGCTTTGCTTCTGGGCACAGTGGTGGCCGTGGCTCTCTATGGGCACCGGAGGAAGAGTCGCCTGCCGCGGGCCGGAGCCAAGGCCTAGGGGAGCCTGGACAACCCTCACCCGTCCGAGAGGGGCAGGGGGAAGCCCACAATGCACAGCACTCTTTCTCCTCCCTTCTGAACCCCCCAATCCACTCCCCTCTCTCCGTTCTCACCCACAAGGGAGCTTCTAGCACCCCCCACCCCCTGCAGAGGCTGGGACTGGGGGTGGGGAGTGTGGGAGGTGAGTCCAGCTTCTGGCAAACCATGCAGGTGCCTCTGGCGGGGATGAGAGGCCGCGTCCCCAGCTGGCAAGCCCGAGAAGAGTGCGGGGCTGGGGCCCTGGGCACCATCCCCCACCCCCCCCGTCAGCAGGGTGGGGTCCATATTTCTTTGGATCAAGAGTGGCAGACACTCTGAGGGCTGACTCAGGTCTCCATCTGACCCCTGATGCATAAAAGGAGACCCCACAGCTTTTCTTCCAAAGAGGGGGAGCGGGGAGGGTGTTCCGTGCAGTCCAGAAGAGCCCAGGAGTCCCTTCCACAGCACCTTCCCTTCCCGTGGAGAGCTCTTCCTGAGTCCAGTGGAGCTACACACTCTCCTGTCCCAGAGCAGGCTGCTCTCCCTCAAGTGAGCGGTGCTTCTCCTCCTCCTCCTCCTCCTCCTCCTCCTCCTCCGCCACCAGGCCTGGTTTGCAGGGTCTGCATCCTTCCAGCTCTGCCGGAAGCGGCTTCGGCCAACTGGTGGGGAGCCTCCAGAGAGGCCACATTCACAGCATTCCAACAGGAGGCCTGATGGATTCGGCCACTGCAGGGTAGCAAACTCCTTCCTCCTGTAGCACTTGGTCACACTCTAGTGGGCAGCCAAGGCCTGTGCTAAAAAAAGCCAAGTTCTCAGACTCTGTTAGACTCCTGGCTGAGAGCGCCGCTCCTCTCCAAGGGAAGCTGGTGCTGGTCCGGGCCTTCCAGGGCTGCCTTGGCTGCCTCCCGCCTCTCCCCGCAGGCAGGCAGGCAGGCAGGCAGGCAGGAGTGAGTGTGCTTGCCTTGCCAACCACAACAGCAGCCTGCAGCTCGGCAGAGCAGGTCTGGGAGGCTCCAGGGTGCTGGCCAAGGAACTGCCGGCCCTTCCTGTGCTGCCAGACAGAACACCGTCCTCCTCGGGGCGAGAAACCGTCCTTGGATCTCCGCATGAGCCCTTCCTTTAACATTCCCCTCTTGTTTGACGGTAGACAAACGCTTTGAGGTCTGGTGTGGGGGGTGTCGAGGTCCTTCGGAAGGGCCTCTGCAGTCCTTCTGTGTCTTCAGTGCCCTGCTCCATTAAAGACCTTGGTCTAGGAAAGAGCAGCTCTCGTCCTCCTTGCAGACCCAGCCTTGAATCCTGAGGGCGGGCAGGCAGGGGCGGCAGCAGCAGGGGTGGGGGGCCAAGCCCACATCATGCCAGCTGCTTCCTAGGGCACGGGGCTTGGAGCTGCTGCCACTCCTCGGCGTTCCTGAGGCCAAGGAATGGGTGGCTGCGTGAGTGAGTGAGCCGACTCTTTGCAGCCATAGCAGCTGACTGATAGTCGCCCTCTGCTGTGGTGGAGCCTTCCAGATTCAGCATGGGAGCCCACCCCAGCACAGCTCGCCCTGGGCTTGAAGTGCTTTGCAGGGCCCCCCCGCCCGTCCCCTGGGCACCTCCCGTCCAGGCACTGCCAGCTGCTGCTTGCCCAGATATGCCAGGTGATGCCACCCTGAGCCTGAATAAATAAACGCCTATAAATATGCTCCCTGGTGGGTGCAACCACTGGGCAAGCAAGCCCAGGCACTGTGAAACTCTCCTGGCGGGCAACCCCATTGCACTCTCGGGTTTGCCCCCTGCCCTCCTGGCCTCATTCCAGCCCTGGTCCGCGATGTTCTTGGTCACTTCACACACCCCCGTCTCCCCACTGTGGACAGCCCCACTCACTGTAGAGACCTCGCAAGGCTCCTGCCCCATCACGCCCCCCCCCCACTTCCCAGCTGAATCCCCCGCTCCTCCCATTCCCTTGGCAGCTGGCCTTGAGCTGGGGTTGGTAGGCAGTCCGGGGGGGGGGGGGGGGGAGTAAGGACAGCTTTTCATTTTGCAGACAGTCCAAACAAAGCTCGGACTTTATCATCATTTCTTGCGGTTATGAAACTGCAATGATAAAAACTAAAACCTGAAAAAGCAATAGTTTTTCCAGCAAAGTGAAAACTGAAAATTAACAGAAAATTAATCACTGAGTCAGGAATGCCTGGCCAGTTCTGGTGAGAAGAGGAAGGCACTGATAAGGTGGTAAAACAAAAGAACCAAGTGAAATTGCTGGAGTAACCAGTGTTCCCTCTAAGCTGAACTAGTGTGAGCAAGCGCACAGGTTTTTTAGCCTCCAGTGTTTTTGTCTCAGCTCAGGAAGGATGGCTCCAGAGCAAACTAATTTATGCAGTAGCCAAACCACTCACTCACGACTTTAGTGTCAGTGGCTCCACAGCTTAGAGGGAGCCTTACCCGGCATGGCTTTTGAAGGGACACCATAGCAGGGTCTTGCCTGGGGGTGGGGGTGGGGGGGGGGCAAGGCATGGCTGGATTTCTGTGGGGGACGGGGGGGCATGATGTTAAGGGCAGTCCTGGCCCCAGGAGGGATCCCACCTGCAGGAGCAGCTGAGCGGTGGGAGAGCCCCCGGAGGTGGCCGCTGCCCCAGCAGCAGGGGTGCCTGTTCTCCATTGCCGCTTGGCAGCCTGCAGAGTCCGCTACACTCTCCCGCTGCAGCCACTGCCCAGTGGGTCCTTGGTCTAAAGAGGGGGGGGGGGAGAGGCTGCCGAACTGAGGTCCCCCTGCAGCTTCAGGTCCTGGCTGTGCTGTAGTCTGCACTAGCCTGACTGATGGATCTTCCTTCGCACGTGGATTTGACGAAGTGAGCGTTGACTCATGGAAGATACACGGCCCAATACTGAATCAGACCCTTCCTCCAGCAGGGTCAGTCTTGCCCACTCAGAGCGGCCAAGGCTCTCCAGGGTCTCTTTCCCATCCCCTCCTGCCCTGGCCTTTTCAGTTGGAGGTGCCGGGGACTGGACCTGGGGCGGACTGGACTGCACACCAAGCAGAGGCTCTGCTGCTCTTGTAACGTGTTGGCCCTTAAGGTGTTGCCGGGCAGAGATCTTGCCCTGCGGGGTCAGGGGCTCGGCTGACTTTGCCGCTGCTGCACCCCCTGCCATGTCATGGCAACTCCAGACTGTGCATTAATGTGGCCGAGGAAGGGCCTGGCCAGCTGATCGGTATTCTTTGGGGGAAATGTACTTAAGCAGAGATTAAATCAGCAGAGCAATGGATGAGAGTCTGAGACGGTGCCTGTGTCTGGAAAAAATAGAAGCTTTCCTAGAACTAACATTGGGGAAAAGGTAGATGGGATGCAAAATAAGAAAAGCACATCATTACTGCTAGGGCATTACTACAATAATGGCGCCTCTTTGTCTCCAAACAAAGACGAAGGGAGGAAAAGACCCCAATATGCTAAGCGCCAATATGTTGATTTCCAGTCACAAGGCTAAAGGGTCAGGTCATTTTACTAAGACCTCCCTATAAGATTCCTGGGCTTTTCTCACTTATTGGATACAATAAACATGTGACTGCCTGTTGACCAAAACAAACAAAGTTAACCCTATAATTACTGAAGTGTTTTAACTTGCTAAAAAACCTCAACACCAGCTGATGCCCATGAGCAAAAGAGGAGGCTTTCTGCATGGCCACTCAACAGCTAGAACCACAGGCCTCTTCTTCTTGCAAGCCCCGTCCTGGGTCACCTGCTTGGGGGGGGGGGGGGCTTCTTGGTGTTTCTAGACCTGCTGATGTGCTGCCTGTGGAGTCAGGGGAGACCCTGTGCCCCCCCCCCCCCCCCCGGCCATCCCGGCAGAGTCCAGAGGGAAGTGAGGCAAAGGAGGTTTTGGGATGACTTGCCTTGGACATGGAGGCGACAGAGCCACTAGCAGAGATCCCCTTCCCGCTAAGGCCCTGCCAGTGACTGCCTCTCACCTCCAGTCCCCTGTTCCCTGATGTACCGGCTGAGGGTCAAAGGGGTGGGATTCCGCTCTGAAAGAGCTTCTCCCCACCCACAGCCTGGGTAGGGTTTTTTTGCCATGGCTTTGGTCTTTGCAGCTGTGCCTTCTGCTATGGGCGCTGGAGAAGACAAGCTGTGGGTAAATGAAGCCACTGACCATGCACAAAAGCTCCCCCTCCTTCTCACCCGAGGTGCCTCTGCGGGACAGGCCCCTGGGAGCCCTCATTCTGCTCCGTCCTTCTGGTGACTCCCCCCCCCCCTTCGCCACCCAACAAGGACCATCTAACACCACCGCTTCTACAAGAGATGAACTGCCCCAACTCAGCCTCCCTCCTCCCGGCCAGGTCTCCTGCCCCAACGAAGGGGCCTTGCCAGCTCCTCCCGCCCACTGCACCTGGCACCTAAGACTGCCTGGGGGATGCAGGTTCAGCCCCACGACATGGCTGCTTTGAGGTTGACCTCTCCCGTATGAGCAGGGAATTACCCCCGAAAGCTGGCTGCAGAGGAGGCCACCCTCTAAGCATGTGCAGAGGATCTAACTGCCTCACCGAACAACCACAGGGGGCACCACATGCATACATCCCTGCCAGGGGCCTGGGCTTCTGGGTGAGAAACGTGCTCCTTCACAGCTCCTTGGACTGGATGTGCACCCCAGGCCAGCCTCACTCACGGGCTGTGGCAGGGCAGCAAGTCTGCTTGGGCCACTGGTGTTTATACGGACTGGACAAATCCCGAGCGGAGGTATCCAATGCCCATGGGGGGCAGGCCGCCAGTCGACACTTCCCAGGGGCCCAGCCTCTGTGCTGGGTTTGTTTCCTTCCCCCACCGATGGGCATCAAACTGGGGGATGACCTGAGGGGCAAGCCCTCCGCTGCCAGCCGAGGCCAAAGGACTGCAGGGCTCCTGCATCAGGCAGCTGCTGAGCAGTGCACGAGCTGGCCATGCGACTGACAACAGGGCTGGGTCTTGGGCTTCCTTGGTTGACTACTCATCCTGTTTCTTGGTTGTGGGTTTCAGGGGAGGGTCTTTGTGAGCCCCCTCTGCTGGCATCGAGGAGAAAAGGGGGGCACGGAATTCCCTAGATAAATAAGCACCAGCCCTTTGTCCGCTCTTTCTCTCTTCCTCTGCAGAGAGATTGAGCATTGGCCCCCTTCTTCACCCGCCAGGCAAAAGTCATTGTCCTTTCCCAGAGATCTCCCCCAGCAGGAGAGAGGGCAATGCCCAGTGCAGTCCAGGAGCCTGGGGGCACTCCCCAAACCCATGGGGAGGGGGTCACCCAATCCATGAGCTGTAGTGGCCAAGCACCGCCACTGAGGGCAGATGGCCAGCAGGGCTGACCACAGCACAGGGAACTCGCCACCCCCCCCCCCCCCGGGGCTGCTGAGATGTCCTGGGCCACAGGAGAGATTTCCTGAGTCCATCCCCTAGATGCCCGAGGGCCGCTAAGGAAATGTGCCCCTGCCTTGTGCTGGGGGTGTGTGTGTGTGTGTGTCACTGAGCATGTGAATCCTGGGGAATGTGGCTAGAGGGTGACCCCTCCACAAGCACATGAGCTACAATCCCCTTCCGTCCGGAACTCAGCTACAGGCCGTCTGTACTCAGCTACAGCCATGTGTGCGAGCATGTTTGCCATTACCTGTTTACTCAGAGGCCAATGGCCTTTCCCCGCCCGCCTCTGCCCGGAATGGTCTTTGGGAATGTGTGTGTGTGTGTGTTGCCTCCAATCAGCCACGGCAGTCGGGGTGTCTCGGTTGGTGAGCCAAGGCTACTGAACACAGGGCCTCTCGGAGGTCACACAAGGTGGGGCGACACCATGGCTCTGCCTGGGGGGCCAGCCCGACTGACAGTAAAGAAGCCGGAGGTAAACGGCCCTCTGGGGGAACGGAAGGGTTTTCTCCCTGGGAGGCGTGGCGTGGCGTGCTAGGGGCTGGCTGGGGGGTGGGGTGGGGGGCTGCGCTCCTGCAGGGGTGTGCTCTGGGGCAGATACAGGGCTGGTCGAAGAAGGCCAATGCTAGCAACTTGCCTTGTGGCCCAAAAGCGCCTTGTGCCAGAGAGGGCCTGTGCTCCAGCACGGGGGAAGGTTGCCAGGTCTGTGTGTGAAGCGACTCGGCCGTCGCTCGGTGGGACCCATGCGGGGACATCTTCTACCCAGCAGCCCCCCTGCTCTTTGCCCAGGCGAGTGGAGGCTCACTTTGGGGAGCCCGCTCTCTCTGTGGTGCAGGAAGGAGGAGTGCAGCCAAGGAGAAAGGCACCTTTCCGGACCCCTGAGCCAAAGGGGCTCTCCCTTCAGAGCTGCACGGAGACGACTCTGCTGGAGGGCAGCCACCTGCCCCACCGAAGGTCATTTCACACCCCCACGGGCACACGGCCACAGGCACACCCACCCCCCACAGGGTGTGCTAGCCACATTCCCAGCAACCAAGTGCGGTAGCATTGTGATAGTAATGTGTTTTAGGGTGGTTTCTATTGTAATTCCCTTTTGGAGGGGAAAGCAGCATTGGGACAGAAACATGTAAGAGAATAAAGAAGCCATCAAAGGGACACCCACTGACATTCAATGGCAGGGAGTTCAGGAAAGTCACAAGGAAAGGCGTTCATAGCTCACGGGACTCACTCCCACAAGATGCAGTGGTGTCCGCTACTTTAGTTGCCGCTATGGGGCAATGGGACAAATTCACAGAGAGGAGCTCTGCTGGCAGACATTAGCCCAGTAGCTAAACAGAGACTCCATGTACAGAGGCAGCATACCTCTGGAAATCAGTTGCTTCATGACAAGCCAGGGGAGGAGGAGCAGGTTGCTGGCTCCAAGCCCTAGAATCAGAGAGTCCTAGAGAGTCGGAAGGGGCTATGCAGACCATCTAGTCCAGCCCCCTGCCCAGTGCAGGACCAGCCTAGAGCATCTCTGACAAGTATTCGTCCAGCCTCTTCTTGAAAGCTGCCAGTGAAGGGGAGCTCCCTAGGCAGCTGATTCCACCTTTGAACCAATATCCAGCCGATACCTGTCTGCATGTGATTTTTTAAACTCATTGCTTCAGGCCCTCTCCTCTGCTGCCAACTGGAACAGCTCCCTGCCCTCCTCCAAATGACTCCCTTTCAAATCTTTAAAGAGAGCAATCCTGTCCCCCTCTCAGTCGCCTCTTCTCCGAACTAAACATTCCCAAGAAGTCCCTCAGCCTCCAGACCCCCGATCGTCCTCGTCGCTCTCCTCGGCACCTTCTCAATTTTGTCCACATCCTTTCTGAAGGGAGGCCTCCAGAACTGCACACAGTACTCCCAAGTGCGGCCTGGCCGAGGCAGCATACAGAGGGGCTATATGACCTCCTGCGATTTCGGTGCTATGGCCCTTTTAATACAACCCGAGACTGAATTTGCCTTTTTTGCCACTGCATCACACTGACTGCTGATATTTAGTTTACAGTCCACTCTTACCCCAAGATCTCTTTCGCATGCACTACTCCCCAGAAACGTATCCCCCATCCAGTATTTGTGCTTCGCATTTTTGTGGCCCAGATGTAGTACTGTGCATTTATCTTTGTTGAACTGCATCCTGTTTGCAACTGCCCACTTCTCCAGAGTATTCGGGTCTGGTTGAATTTTAACTCTAAACTTCTTGGGTGTTTGTTACTCTTCCCAGTTTGGTATCATCAGCAAATTTAAGGAGTAGCCCTTCTACCCCGTTGTCCAGATCACTGATAAAAATATTGAAAAGTACCGGGCCCAAAACCGAGCCCTGCGGCACCCCACTGGACACCTCCCTCCAATCTGATGAATCGCCACTGACCACCACTCTTTGGGTGCGGTCCTCTAACCAGTCCCCTGTCCACTGAACGGTCCTATAGCCCAGTCCACAGTCTTCCAGTTTGCCCATCAGAATGTCATGGGGAACCTTATCAAAAGCTTTACTGAAATCCAGGTAAATCACATCAACAGAGTTCCCATGATCCAGTAAGCTCGTCACACGATCAAAGAAGGAACCCAGGTTGGTCTGACAAGATCTGTTGGGGACAAAACCATGCTGACTTCCCTGGATCACTAAGGGGTCCCTCAGATGCTTACAGATCGATCCCCTTAAAATCTGCTCTAATATCTTCCCAGCAACAGAAGTCAGACTGACCGCCCTGTCGTTCCCTGGGACATCCTTCTTCCCTTTCTTAAAGATTGGGATAACATTCCCGCTTCTCCAGACTTGTGGCACCTCCCCAGTCCACCTCCAGGAGGAGGCCTCGAAGATGATGGACGGAGGCTCTGCAAGTTCAATAGAAAGTTCTTTGAGCACCCTTGGGGGCACACCATCTGGCCCAGGGGATTTGTATTCATCCAGTGCAGCCAGGTGTCTCTCCATAACCTCCCTGTCAATGTCAACCAGACACTCAGGCATCCTGTCATGACCTCTACTATCTCTAGATGGGCTTCAGTTCTTCAGGGAGAAAACAGAGGCAAAAAAATCATTAAGTCTGTCTGCTTTTTCTCTTTCCTACATCAGAGTTTCTCCTTCTACTCCCAAAAACAGTCCAATTGCCTCTTTTACCTTGCATTTGCTTCTCAAGAGCTCTTGGGGTTATGGTGGACAGCCAAATGAAAATGTCAACTCATTGTGCAATAACAGTGAAAAAGGCAACACCCTGGCTCGGGACCATTAGGAAATGGATTGAAAATGAAACAGCCAATACCCTAATGGCCCTGTCTAAATGTACATTGCAACCTCATTGAGAATTCCCTGTGCAGTTTTGATCCTTCTGTCTCAAAAAGCATAGGCGTTGACTACGGGGGGGGGGGGGTGTTTGAGGGCTCACGCCACCCTCGAAATTTCCCAGGGGGGGGGGGGCTTAGCCTCCCTTGGCAAAACGGAGCGCCTGCGGCCGCACCTCGCTGCCATGCCTCCCTGGGCCCTTCCGAGGCCCACCAGCCGCTGCTGCCAGTGCCTCTCCCCCCCCAGCCTGGCCACTCCTCCATCCTTCCCTCTCCCTCCCTCTTTTCTGGGTGAAATGCCCGGCGTGGTGGCATCACCCGGAAGTGAAGCCATCACGCTGGGCACATTGCTAGGCGACGCTGTAGCGATCACCCTGAAACTCTATGGCACCATAGAGTTTCAGGACGATTGCCAGAGCATCGCCCTGGCAACATGCCGAGTGTGATGGCGTCACTTCCTGGTGACGTCACCCCGCCAGGCATTTTGCCCAGAAAAGAGGGAGGAAGAGGGAAGGAGTGGCCAGGGCGGGGAGAGAGAAAGGCACTGGCGGCAGTGGCTGGCGGGCCTCGGAAGGGCCCAGGGAGGCGCGGTGGTTTTCTGGGGGGGGGGGAGAACATCTTCACGTGCGCGCTAAAGAGGCCCCCCCCCCGGAATTTAAAAAACTCTACCCCCCTGTCAAAAAGGATATTGCAGAGCTGGAGAAAAATACCAAAGAGGGAGACACTGCTTTCCAATATGTTTACACATTACCTGGATGAGGGGATGGAGGGGTTACTCATTAAATTTGCAGATTACACCAAACTGGGAGGAGTAGCAAACACACCGGAAGATAGAGATAGAATTCAATGAGATCTGACCACAGTGGAAAAATGGGTGAATGTGAACAAGATGCAATTCAACAAGGATAAGTGCCGAATTCTAGATCCGAGTAACAAAAATGAGGAACATGCATACTGGATGGGGGATACACTTCTGGGCAGCAGTGCATGTGAACAAGATCTTGGGGTGTGGGTGAGCTGTAAGTTAAATATGAGCATACAGTGTGATGCAGCGACAAAAAAGGCTAATGCGATCTTGGGGTGTATCAACAGAGGCATAACATCCAAATCGCATGATGTCCTAGTCCTGCTGTACACTGCACTGGTCTGGCCACATTTGAACTACTGTGTACCCCCCTGGTGGCCTCCCTTCAGAAAGGATGTGGACAGAATGGAGCGTGTGCAGAGGAGAGTGACGAGGATCATCAGGGGCCTGGAGACCAAGCCATACAAGGAAAGGCTGAGGGACATGGGACTGTTTGGTCTGGAGAAGAGGAGACTGAGAGGAACATGATTGCTGTCTTCAAGTATTTCATAGAATCATAGAGTTGGGAGGGACCTCCAGGTCATCTAGTCCAACCCCCTGCACAATGAAGGAAACTCACAAATACCTCCCCCCCACAACCCCGGTGACCCCTGCTCCATTTTTTTTCACAGTAAGAATAGTTCAATAGTGGAATCAGCTGCCTGGGGAGGTGGTGAGCTCCCCCTCCCTGGCAGTCTTCAAGCAGCAGCTGGAGGAACCCTGGTCAGGGATGCTTTCTGGTCTGATCCTGCACTGAGCAGGGGGTGGGACTAGGTGGCCTCTGTGGCCCCTTCCAACTCTATGAGTCTATGATTCTCAACACAGGAAAAAGACTGCCATGGGGAAAAATGAAAGAGGTATATAAATGTTTCCATGGTGCAGAGAAAGTAGATGTAGAAGTCTTTTTCGCCCTCTCCCATAATACTAGAATTTGGGGGCACTCAGTGAACTTCTCAGGAAATAGCTTCAGGGCAGAGAAAAGGAAATAATTCTTTACTCAGCAGGTAATTAAACTGTGGAATTCACTGTCTGTGGATGCAGTGATGGCAATGAGCATGGATTAGACAGCTTAGACAGCCTCATGCAGGATAGGTGGTCCATCAGTATATCTAATTCTCAACATGGCCCCATCTGTCGATGCTTAAATCTGTGGACTGGGGCCACGTAAAGAGAAAGGAGACGTTTGTAGATACTTGGGGGAACCCGCAGGTTTGCAGAAAAATCCAAGAAGTGTGTGTGTGTGTGTGTGTGTGTGTGTGTGTGTGTGTATAAAAATAGAGGTATGGTCTAAACTTGCATCATTGGTCCATCCTCCTCAAGACAGAAGTAGCAGACGGCAGGCCACGAGGCAAGCAGACCACGGAGGAGGACCAGCAGGAGCCTCCGCGGAGGTGGGTGCGACGTGGGTGGGGGAGGAGGGAGTCACTCCCACCTTTGCCAGGTGAGCTGCATAGGGGGGGCCATGCAGGCTGCTTGGTGGTGGGTGGAGCAGGAAATGCCACTGCCGCAGGGGGCAGGGAGGGGTACAGGAGCGAGTGAGTGGGCGGGCCAGCAAGTGTGGGGGGGTGGTCTTAGTGGAGCCTCTGCTTTTCCTTGGTGACTGAGAGGAACCTCCACGCCCAGAGGCAGAAAACCTCTGAGTCCCAGGGCTAGGTGAGGGGAAGGCTTCGGCCTCCATGCCACGTTTGTTGGCTCTCCAGGGCAGCTGGTTATGCTGGATCAAATTGATGACTAGTCTCACCCAGCAGAGCCCTTCTGGTGTTCTTATGTATACTTAATTGACTAGAAAGATGGCAAAGCTCCTAATTACCATTCTTTCTCTCTCTCTTTCACACACACACACACACACACAGAGTGCAGGATCAAGGTCAGGCACGGCCTCTCGGATGTGGATGGCAGGCCCTTCCTCTCCTCGCCTGCTCCCAAGTTCTAATTTCTGTTTGTGTCCCCCCCACCCCCCAGGGACAGTGGAGGGCCAGCCAGCCCCTCCTGTGGCTTTGCCTCTTGGCCGCAGCCTTGCTGAGTGGCCCAGCCTGGACCTGCCCGGCACCCTGCCAGTGCTTTGGGGGGACCACCGTCTTCTGCACCGGAGGCGCCATCCAGGATGTTCCCCAGGGGATCCCCCCCAATGCCACCTGGCTGGTTTTTGTGGAGACCTCTCTGCAGTCCCTCCCCTGTGGGGCCTTTGGCAACAGCAGCGCCTCGGCCGCCACCACCACGCTGCTCCTCCTGAAGAACCCCCAGCTCCGCTCCCTGGGAGAGGCGGCCTTTGCGGGGCTGCCCAGCCTCCAAGCGCTTGTGATCTCCGGGAGTAACTTGAGCACCCTGAGCCAGGAGTGTCTGGGGGGCTTGGCCAACCTCAGTCAGCTCTCCATCAAGTTCAGCCCCCTGGCAACCCTGGAGAGGGGCCTCTTCAACAGCACCCCTGGCTTGAAATCCCTTCACCTACAAGGGAATGGGGTGGAGTCTCTGCCCCCCGACATCTTCCATCCACTGAAGGCACTGGAGACCCTCCATTTGACTCAGAACCTCCTTGTTGGACTGCCAGAGGAGACCTTTGAGCCCCTGCCGCTCCTCCAGGTGCTACATCTAACCGACAATCGACTGTCACACCTCCTGCCGGAAACCTTCTTCCCCCTGGAGAAGCTGCAGGAGCTCTTCCTAGATGGGAATCGGCTCACGGAGCTGCCCGGGGGCATCTTCTCCCGGCTGTCCCATCTGAGACGGCTCCAGTTGCGGTACAACGCCTTCAGACACCTCTGCCCCACCACCTTCTCCTCGCTGTCCAGCTTGACCACCTTGGATCTGGACAACAACCAGCTCGCTGACCTGCCTGATGGGCTCTTTGAGGGGACGCCTAACCTCACTGGCCTCTCGGTGGCCCATAACCACCTCCAGGCGATCCCAGAGAGGCTCTTTGCCAATCTCTCCTGCTTGTCCAGCCTGGTTCTCTCCCACAACCTCCTCTGCAACCTGTCGGCTGGGGTCTTCCAAGGCCTGTCTGCCCTCACCAAGCTACAGCTCGACCACAACAGCCTCAGTGTGCTACCAAGGGAAGTCCTTGCCAACCTCAGTGGGTTGGAGGTGCTGGGTCTTGCCCACAACAACTTCACCACACTGCAGAGGGACGCATTTGCCAACCTGACCCATCTGGCGGTGCTCGACCTTGCAGACAACCATCTGGCTTCGCTGCCAGCAGGGATCTTTCAGGGCAACGACCTCCTCTACCATGTGGCCCTGGAGGGCAACCCCTGGGACTGTGACTGCCGCTTGGCAGACCTGGTGTCTTGGCTGCGGGAGGACAGGTGGAGGCTCAGGGCAGACACCACCTGCAGCAGGCCAGATTACGTGGCGAAAACGAGCCTCCAAGAAGTCCAGGAAGACCTGCTGGTTTGTCAGCCCGACCCAGGAGCTGCCCCCTGCAGGGCACAGGTCCAGGTCACCCCCCGCTCCCTCTGGTCTCAGTGCCCTTACCAGGATCCAGCCGGGGCCCTCCAACTCACCTGCAGTGCAGACCGCTGCCACCATCTCAGCCTGTGTCTCCCACCAGACGAGCGCATGCACGGCTTGCAGCTGCTGAACTTCAGTGGAGAATGGGCCTTGGGCTCTCGCTGCGGGGAAAAGCGAATCCGGATAACAGTGACCATTCAGGAAGAAGAGGCCCCGTAGGAGGAGGTGGCTTTCCTACACGGCAGCAGCGGCCTCAGCAAACAGCGGTGTCCCCCAAGGAGGACATTTCTGCACAGCAGAGGAATGAAACGTGCAACGGAAACCCTGCCGCCTCCAAAGTGTTTATGGGCGGGTGGGAGCCAAGTGTGCTGCTGCATCTCCGAAGCTGGCTCACGGAGGTGGCGAGAAATGATGCTTGTTCTTGCTATGCTAAGAGCTGTCTCCGTGCTGGAGTTCCCATGTGCTTGCTCCTGAGCCTCTGCATCTCAGAAGCTGTGAATAAAGAGGTTTCTCTGGCCAGGGCTATTTGAGATTCCAGATCTCTTCTTGCACCCCACCCCTCCCCTCCCCGATGAAACACACCTTTCTCCTGATCAGTTTTGCTGGGAGAAGAGGATCAAAACCATGCATCCATGTAGGTAGCGATGCCTAGAATATGTCACGATAGAACTGATAGAACTACGTCTGTTTTATGGCCCAAACGAGACACCCCCCCCCCCCCCCCCCC
Source organism: Lepidodactylus listeri (assembly GCA_029233225.1). Lineage (NCBI taxonomy): Eukaryota > Metazoa > Chordata > Lepidosauria > Squamata > Gekkonidae > Lepidodactylus > Lepidodactylus listeri. The sequence goes on from JARCFY010000005.1 coordinate 645,886, forward strand.
GTGCTGATTCCTTGACAGTTTTACCAGGACCCAAAGGAGCTAATTAAGGAACTCTGACAACAGCTACCAATGGGCTTCTGTGGAAGTTATAGGTGGGGTGGGGTGCGGTGGAGAAGGGGGGCAGCACAAATTCTCTGTACTTGAACAGTTTCCAGACATGCAGAGCTGGGACTGAATGAAGCTTCAAGTCAGAATGGAGATGCTGGTTAGCCCTGCAACAGGCATGAACAAAGGAAGAGGGCCAGGCGAGTGAAGACCCCTGGTCCTTCCCCCCTCTCTCTGCCCCCTCTCTTCCCAGGACAGATCCCTGAGGCACTCCACTTGTCTTCCCTCTCCAAGAGGATGAGGAACCATTCACAAGCACTCTTTGGGTGCAATCTGTCAACCAGTTAAAGATCCACCTAACAGTAATAGGATCCAAACCACATTTTTCCAAATTGTCAACAAGACTATTACGTAAATATTAACAAAAGTCTTACTGAGATCAAGATAAACTATGCCCACAGCATTCCCCTGATCCAGCAAGGTAGTAACTTCCTCAAGAAAAGAGATAAGGTTAGTCTGACATGACTTGTTCTTGAGAAAACCATCCTGGCTCTTAGTAATCACATCCATCCTTTCTAAATGCTCAAGGACTGACTGGTTGATGATTTGTCCTAAAACTTTCCCAGGTATAGACATCAAGCTGATGGGTTGGTAGTTACCCGGATCCTCCTTTCCCCCCTTCTTTTCACAGCATTTGCCCACTTCCAATCTTCTGGCACCTCACCTGTTCTCCACGAATTCTCAAAAATTATAGACAGAGACTCAGAAATTACATCCACAAGTGATCAACACGTGGAATTCACTGCCGCAGTAAGTGGTGGCAGCTACAAGCATAGACAACTTCAAGAGGGAATTGGACAAACATATGGAACAGAGGTCCATCAGTGGCTGCTAGCCCCAAGGTATAGATGGAACACTCTGGGGCAGGTGATGTTCTGTATTCTTGGTGCTTGGGGGGGAGGGGCAACAGTGGGAAAGCTTCTGGAGTTCTGGCCCCACTAGTGAACCTTCTGATGGTGCCGGGGATTTTGGCCACTGTGTAACACAAGAGTGCTGGACTGGAGGGGCCATTGGCCTGATCCAACACTGGCTTCTCTGATGTTCTTAGTTGGACTGAGAGAACTTCTTCTCCCTCCCACGATATTAGAACTCAAGGGGGCCCCCAATAAAGATGACGGGACCTTTTCAGGAGAGAGAAAAGGAGTGACTTCTTCAGGCAGCCAGTGTGGCATTCACAGCCAGTGGAGGTAGTGATGCCAGCGAGTGCAGGTGGCATTAGAAGGGGGCCGGACAGATTCCTGGTACATCTGGTGCTGCGAGCCACAGGGACTGAAGGGAACCTCCACATCCAGAGGCGGCAAAGCGGAGGGGGGAGGGGCGCACGAGGAGAGTGGGCCAGGGTCTTATGCTGGCAGAGTCCAGACGTGACGTCCCTTGGCTCTTATTCTGCTGAGGTGAAGCCAAGCGGTAAGACCTGAGAGTTTTGTCCAAATCCTGGCCTAGAGTGTCGCCTCATCAGCACGCCAATGACATGGTGTTACTTCTTGGTATTCACCAGACCTGCTGTGGCACTGCTGGTGCGGTACCATTTTTTAAAAGGACCACTCCTCCCCCCAGCCCTCCGTGGGCCGGCAGGCGACAAAGAGGAGGAGCGGGCTGGGAGGAGGAGGCGGCACCCACCGGGGTGTGTGGGGGCGGGCCTGGGCCTCTCTCCCCCTGTATGCTGGCCCTGCAGCCCCCCAAGCCCTGGCAACTCAGGCGGGCACGGCCTGGACAGAACTTGGCTCCTGGGCTGAGTGTGCCAGGTGGGTGAGCAGAGCTTCTTCCCGGAAGAGACCTGGAGCCCTGGGGGGTCGGGGGGGGGCAGTCTACCACCAGCTCTGCTCCCAGAGGCACTCTGGGGCCACTCGGGGGTCTGGAAGCAGCCTTGGGTCCGGGACTGAAGCTGAGCTCTGGATCCGAGCCAGCGCACACAATCTCTCTGAGGAGACTGATGTGTGGAGCGTATCACCCGGCAGCAGCTGCCCTGAGAGCAGATCAGGGCCCACCCAGCCAGGAGTGGGAGGCCTCCTCGAGATAAGGGCCGAGGCATCTCCTGCGGCCGCCAGAGCAGCTCCAGGGCAGCGGAAGCGTCACCACCGGGGGCAGGTAAGACTGGCTCAGCTTGCCAGCGGGGGTGGGGGGGTGGGCTTCTAAAATGGCTCCCGGGGGCACATCTTGGCCGCTGGAGTGTCAGGCACCCACCAGTCAGCGGCCTGGAGGAGAGGGTGAGCGGCTCCATCTGGAAGAGCTTGGCCGGGGGGGGGGGGGGCTGGAAGCAGCTCGGGACCTGGCACAGCTGCCGGAGCACCTGATGGCTGCCGCCCTTGCGGAGGAGGGGCGGCCAGGGAGGTGGGTGGGAGACTCATGGCCGCCCCGTAGGGTTTCCAAGGCTCTAGCCTTCAGAGGCGGTTTGCCAGGGCCTGCCTCTCCACACCCTGAACTTCCCTGTGTGTGTGTCTGGGGGGGCGGGGGGGCGGGGGGGGTGGCAGATCAAGTATCCTAGTAGTAACCAGGGACAACCCGGCTTGGCTTCCGAGAACTCAGTCAGCTTTCCAGCGATCCAGATTCTTGAGGGCTTTTGTCTGCCTGGGTGGGTCTGGAGCAGCCAGAACTGTTTTGCAGCCTCCAGCCTGGGGGGTATCAAAGCTGGGCGCTTGCCCAGCCAGACCCCCTGCTGGGAGTTCCCTGGAGGGAGACCCCTCCTCACCATTCCCTTCAGGACCACCATGCGGGGGAGGGGGAGCGGGGGCTCCATGCTGTTTTCCCAGCCTCAAATGGCTCCGGGCACCTGTCCTTTGAGAGCCAGTGTGGTGTAGTGGTTAAGTGCGCGGACTCTAATCTGGGAGAACCGGGTTTGATTCCCCACTCCTCCACTTGCACCTGGCTGGATGACCTTGGGCAAGCCATAGCTCTGGACCAGCTGTTCCCTCAAGGACAGCTTGGGAAAGAGCTCTCTCAGCCCCACCTACCTCACAGGGTGTCTGTTGTGGGGAGGGGAAGGGAAAAGGAGTTTGTAAGCCGCTCCGAGACTCCCTTGGGAAGTGGAGGGCGGGGTATAAATCCAATCTCTTCTCTTCTCTTCTTCTTCTTCTTCCTTTGCCCCACTGGTACTGACTCTGGCCTCTGTGCGAGGTCTTCAGGGGGCCATCAGGTTAGATCAGGAACTGGCAGGGGGGGGACCCTTAACTCCTGCTCCCCCCATGTTACTGTCCCACTGGAATCAGGCCCCCACATGCCTAATATTTTTTGGGGGAAACCCCCACCACACTGGGACATCTGCTCCACCTGCCTTCCAGCCTCTCTTGAAATCATATAATCTGTTCTCTCAGCTACAGAGAATGCACTTCCCGAGGACTCTGTTTCCGGCCCTTTATGGGAGCTCTTTAAGCTTAAAAGGGCAGTGGTTCAAAGTGCTACTGTGATTCACCAGGGCTACTACCACCCTCGACATGGTGGCCCTGTGTACCCTGGTTTCGTCCCTGAATCAATTGGTTTCTGTTCACTGCGGGAGCTAAGGTGGTCCTGAATTGATCCTGAAATGCCAACTCTATTCCCTGGGAGAAGCAAGGAGGTTGATTCCCCCCCCCCCATTTCCTCTCTCTGCCATCTAAAGCAATCACTCATTAATGTTTTCTTCTATTTTTTTTAATTATTGTGGTTGCATGATTTAAAAATTACAATAAGAAATAATAAAATTAAGGAGCAATTGGTTTGGCTGCAAAATACCTGCTGTTAAAGTTCTCCCACAAACAAGGAATACAAAATAAGGAATAGTCGGGTTCAGGATTGCTATGGCCGTGGGGAATGGACAGGAGGTGGCCAAAGCATTCTGGGGCTGAAGAAACCTGGGTCTGACTTGTGGGGTGGGGGGGGGGAGACGGAGAGAGAGACAGACAGGCAGGCAGGCAGGCAGAGAGACAGACAGACAGAATGGTAATTAGTGGCGACCTCCGTGGGGTAAAACAGCAGAATGGGAAATGGCCCCCAAGACAGAGGTGCTGGATGCTAGGCCAGTCAAGACAGATACTTGGTGGCTCATGACATTTGCTGCTGTTCTCTTCTTCCAGCATGAAGCCCTCGGGCCTTGTCCTCCTTCTCCTCCCCCCCCTCCTCTTGGGAACTGGGGACACTCAGACACCCTGCAGCAGTGACAAGGAGTACGAGTGCCCCAAGGACCACCAGGACGTCTACACCAGTGCTAGAGATGTTACAACGATTCCAAAGTTGGTTCCTCCCATCATTTCTGAGATGTTCTTTATACAAACCAGCCTCCGTGAAGTCAGAGAGGGAGCCTTCCGGAACATGCCCAACCTGGTGAAACTTCTGTTTATTGGGAACAATATCAGCACCATTGAGGTGGGGGCCTTCGGTAACTTAGGGAAACTGGAGGAAATGGAAATCTCTGGTGCACGATTAGGCCACCTTCCTGGAGGTGTCTTCCGAGACCTCTCTGCTCTGCAGAACCTGATCCTGCGTGACAATCACATCACTGGGATTGGGAAAGGGCTTTTTGATGGTCTTGAAAATCTCACAAACCTTCATCTTCATATCAATGAAATCCCTTCTCTGCCTGAAGGCATCTTTGATGGACTTCCCAAACTCATCACCTTACATCTGGCCAAAAATAAGATTTCAGATCTCCCGAAGGATGTCTTCAAGCAACTGACTCGGCTGAAGACTCTTCGGCTATATGAAAATGAGATCTCCAACCTCCCAGAGGGGAGTTTGGACAACCATCAGGGCTTGAGGGAGCTCAACCTCCAGCGGAACAAAATCCAAACTCTGCCCCCCAACCTGTTAAGGAACCTCCCCAACCTGGAGAAGTTTTTTCTTAACAACAATAGGATCCAGGTCCTCCCAGAGGAGGCCTTCTTTGGACTGGGGAACATGAAGCTGCTGACCTTGGCTTCCAACCGGATTCAAATGCTCCCCAGTAAGCTGTTTGGCCTGATGCCTCTGCTCAAGGAGCTGGACCTGAGCGGGAACAGCTTGCAGACTCTGCCCACAGGTGTCTTCGCCAACCTCACGGCCATCACCAAACTCACCTTGTCCAGAAACCAGCTGGTGGGTTTGCCGGCAGGTGCCCTCATGGGGCTTGACATACTCGAGCAGCTCAATTTGGAGGCAAACAACCTCTCTTCTCTGGACAGCCTGCTGAATTCTTCTCTCCCCAAACTAAAGACCCTCAGGGTCTCCAATAACCATCTGGAGAGCATCCCTGTGGGCCTGTTTGACCCCTGGGGAAAACCGACCTCAGTGCATCTCAGCGGGAATCCCTGGAGATGTGACTGTCATCTTCTCTACCTCCATAACTGGATGAGAAGTAATCTCCCCAAAGTTCAGGACGCCAATAAGGTTGTGTGCAGAAGCCCTGAGGATCTGTCTGGGAAGGAGGTCAGTGGACTAACTGAAGATCAGCTCATCTGCAGAACAACCCCACCCGTTTCAACCACGGCCTTCACTCTCACCTCTGCAGCTCCCTCAGTCACAGAGTTCCTTACAACCACCATCAAGACAACCCTTGAAATTACCCCCACCCCCCAAATCACCAGTACCAGTGCGGACCACTCCACAGGCGCTGAAATCATGACCACCACCAAGAGATCCACCACGTTCCCAAAGTCCACAACCACCATCAAGACAACCCTTGAAATTACCCCCACCCCCCAATTCACCAGTACTACCACAGCCTCCAAAATCATGACCACCACTGAGGGGTCCACCACAGTTCCACAGCCTATGACCACCATCAAGAGAACCATTGAAATCACCCCCATCTCCCAAATCACCAGTACCAGTGCGGACCACACCACAGACCCTGAAATCATGACTACCACCACACATGAGACCACAACCCACGAGACTCCAACCACCACCTCTGAAATCACAACCATCACCCAGGGGTCCACCACAGTTCCACAGTCCACGACCACCATCAAGACAACCCTCAAAATCACCCCCACCCCCCAAGAAGCCAGTGCCAGTGAGAGCCACCCAACAGCTTCTAAAATCACACAGATAAGTAGTCCAGTGACCTTACCCGGAACTACCACAGAGACGCCAATTATCTCTACATCTGATATCAGGTCAGTCACGACCCCTCTGATGGTCACTTCAGTCAGGACATCCACAGTGACTCCCAAGATAAGCATCGGCCCCCACAAACCACCAGCCACATCACTTCTGAGAGCCACCGCCACCACCAAGAGACCCCTCACAACACTGGCACTGGAGACCACACGCGTGGAGACATTCCCTTCCGAGGTGACATCAGTCCCAATAAGCAAGCTGATGTGTTGGCCTTCTGCCAGCAGCCCTGCCCATGAATGCACTTCTGGATCCTTGACGGCAGAACCAACAACCGAACAGGAAGGCACTACGTCCCCCAGGGCGCCCAACCCGTTCACGTCTGCTGTGACAGAGGGGCAGACTCCCCTTGCTGCAGTGGTCACAACGACCCCGCCCGCACCCCATGGCTCCTCCCGCACTGCTCCTGCCTCCCCTGGCCCACCAAGGATGTGGCCCCCAAACTCTGGGGCCGGGGCCCCCAGCCAGGTTCCTTCCTTCACGTCCCGGCTCCACACCTGGGGCTTCTCCCTGAGTTCCAGCTACTGGCACTGCCGCCTCTTCCTGGGGGTGTACCTCTCCATGCTGTTTGTTGAGGTCTGCTGCACATTCGCCCTGGCCAGGTTTCTGTATCTGCTGTACCAAATCACACCCTCTAGGGACTGGACATCCGTGCCCATAACGCTGGTGAGCATCAAGCACCGGAAAGAAAAGCTCTGACCGGACTCGGCCTTTGCAGAGGCGCAGCAACTCTGGGGTGAGCCGGGCCACCGTCCGAGTCCCTGCAGCGGCCAGCTGGCGATTGCTCTCTGGCATCAGGGCAGAGCAGCCACTGCTGGCACCCGAGTCTGCCAGTCTGCCCTCCCTCTCTCTCAGTGGTGGATGGGCCTGCCTGGGTGGGACCACCCCCAAGCAGAAGAGGGCAGTGGTCACAGAGGGGGCCAGGCCAGGATCGCCAGCTCCGGGTGGGGAAATTCCCGGAGATCTGGAGGTGAAGCCTGGGGAAGAAGGCCTAATGGTCAGTCGAAGAGTATTGAATTGCTGAAGCCGGGGCGCCTTCATGCTGAAGCCGGGGCGCCCCACTCCTCCACTTGCACCTGGCTGGATGACCTTGGGCAAGCCATAGCTCTGTACCAGCTGTTCCCTCAAGGACAGCTTGGGAAAGAGCTCTCTCAGCCCCACCTACCTCACAGGGTGTCTGTTGTGGGGAGGGGAAGGGAAAGGAGTTTGTAAGCCACTCTGAGACTCTTAAGTGAGTGAAGGGCGGGATATAAATCCAATCTCTCCTCTTCTTCTTAATGTTCGCCAAGTTTGCCTCATTTGTTTAGTTATTAATTTTTTTAAATTTCTGCATTCTGACTCATAAAACTTATTAATGCAAGAAGTTTGGGTTTTAAAGCGTCTGTCCTTAATAAGGAGTGGCTTAACAGTCTGGTCAGTCTTTTCACACTGATGGATAATTTTTGCATCTGGTTGAAGTAAAGCCTGTCCCTTAGCCCTTCAATCGATACTCTCCAGAACTTCAGCTACCTTCTTTTGTAGTTGTTCTTGTTCTGAGCATCTGTGTCTCCTGCATCCAGGTGACATGTTTACGGTAGATTTGGTGGATGAGACCAGAAAAATAGCACCGTTTTCTCCAGGGGAACTGATTTCTGTAGTCCGCAGATCAACTGTAACTATAGGAGATCTCCAGGCCCCAGCTGGAGGGGGGCTGTGGTAGCCACACCTAATCTAGCACGGTTATTAGTGAGGGTTTCCTCACTGACCACTGGCAGCCCAACGTAAAAGCTAAAGCTGGCTTGGTCGCTGCTCCAGGAAGGTGTGATGGCAATGAGAGAAAGCACCTGGTCGGTTGGCACCTCAGCCGGTTGGTGCCTGCGTGGTGGGATATAAGAGCGAAGGTTTCAGATTTGGGCTTTGGGAGTACAAATGCAGGCCACAACTATTGCTAGCACAGAGGCAAAGTTCTGTTTTACCATTACAGTAAAGTAAACACTTTTCTTAGACAAATTAATGCCCTTTGTGAGCTCAAAGTCTGCCCTGATGCCTCCAAAGGAAACAGAGAGGTTGAGTGTAAAGTACTCAGTCCAGAGACGCCTTCAAGTGAAATCAGTTCATGATTTATTAGGAGGTTCAGGAACACATGTCTGAGCTGGGCTCGGGGGTCTGCTTATATGCGCACCTAAACTGCGCCCCCTGCCTTGTCCACACACTCTGATAAGATTACAATGAATACAATTTTCCTCAGGTCATTGGCCCCTATTTGCATCCTGGCTGACCGATAGGTCTAACTGACAATCTGGCCAGTCTACTGTGTTCTGGAGCGAAGCTCTGACTGCGCCTGGCCATGTGCTTGCCCCAGACCACGTGGCCTGACTGCGTGGCTTGACCGCATGGCGGTCGCCATTAGAACACAACACTGAGACAATTGAAGAAGGACCAACGGCTGAGGAAAATGTTAATCTGGGATGCCTGGTGGGTTGAAGGGCCTCTCCAGTGGGAAGGATCAGGGCGTAGGCAGCTGTGTGAGTCTGTCTGTAGCCGTGGGAAAGAGCCAGAGTCCAGGAGGCCCTGAAAGACGAGTAACACTTGCGGCAGGCAGGGCATTGGCGCTCTCACGTCTGGCTTCTTTCTGGGCTGCTGACAGGAGTGGAGAAAAGGAGTTGCCGAGGGAAGGGAAGCGGCCTCTGCCCAGATCTCGGGCGAGGTGGAAACGTGACGCTGGCCAGCCAAAAGCCTTCCTCTCCCTCCCGGGGGACTGGCACACCTTTGCTGAGACTGGGCAGCTGCCCATGCAGAGCGGCTGGGTGGGGCACCTGGGAGGATGGTGCGGCCTGGCCAGGATCCCATTCAGACCAAGCCCCAGGCCTGTGTCCGAGGGCTGTGGCTTGGCCCACCTGGCCTAAAGGGTTGCCTGAAGTGTTGAGTTATCTGCCTTTGGCATCGGGTAGCTTCTGAGCAGGCGGGGATAGCCCCTGGCCAGATAGCCAGCTTGAACATGGGCCAAGTGCCACAAGGGAGGGGTGGGAAGTGGGAGGGATGTGCTGCAGCCCCCCCCCCCCAAGGCGCTTCCGATCCTCTCCCCCTTTTGACTCTGCCAGAAGGCTTGAATGGTCCAACAGCCCCTCCTGGCGGAAGGAGGAGAAACGAAATGGCCACAACTCCCCCTCCCCCTCTCTACCTCAAAGTCCTCCTTGCAAAAGAAAAAGAACTCTCTCTCTCTGACACACACACACACACACACAGACACACACAGACACACTGCTGCTGCCACCCAGTCAAGAGCGGAGTGTTCTTAAACCCGCCCCTTGGTTTGGGGCTTCTTCACTGGTTCTCCTTATTTATTTATTTATACTTTATATTTATACCCCGCCCTCTCCTCTGTGCGTAACTGTGAATATGATGAGTTCCACCACACCATCTGCACACTACCAGGGGGAAAAGGGCCTGGTTTGCTGGCTGCACATCCAACTGCTGCCGCGAGCATTATGGGGTGCTCTGGGGAAGCCCAAGTGGCCCCAGGAGGGCAGCTCACTCTTCAGGAGGCGGGACCCTGCAGACCAAACCCCCTTCCTTGCAGCTCATTTTTGGTCCCCCAGGTTTCACCTGAGGGGTCACGACTCAGGAGGCCTGCATTTTTTTCCAGTAAGGTATTTTGAAACAGCGTTCTTGGGGATTTGGATAAGGAAGAAAAACTTTGCAGGAGTTGATCTGGATCAAAACAACCCTTTCCAAGAGTTCGTCTCCACTCCAAGTCAGCAGACAAATCTCTGCAACACCCTTTGAATCAACTTGAAGGGGAACGGGAGAAAGACTTGGAAGGGCTTCATAGAGGATGGGAAGCGCCTTTGCCGCCAAACCAGCTGACCACCTTGCCAGGGATCTTGCGAGGAATACTGGAGCACAGATGCTGGTCTTGACGGCCAGAACCAGAGACAGCCGTTCTGCTGGGTCCCGAATCTCCTCGGGCAGGCAGAACAGTGAATAAAGCCACCCCCCCCAGCCCAGCCCAGCCCAGCCCAGAACAGAACAGGACAGAACAGAACAGAACAGAACAGAACAGCCTTGAAGGAGAACAAAGGCAGCCTGGCTCAGATCAGGAGGTGCAGGAGAGCTGCTTGCATGCTGGGCCCAGGTGTGGGAGGCATCTGAGAAACAAAAAGAACAGTTTGTGTTAATTTCAGTGGATATCTGAGTATATGTAATTCTGTAGAATGTTTGACGTTAACTGGCTGAAAATGGGTGCCCAGTTAAGCCATCTCTTGGACTCATGTACAAGTTCTCTTTATGATTATCCATATATTATTAACTGCTGGTACTTTTATTTTTATATCACACTGGAAAGCACTCATGAACATGCATGAAACTGCCTTATACTGAATCAGGCCCTCGGTCCATTGAGGTCAGACTGGCTGCGGCTCTCCAGGGTCTCAGGCGGAGGTCTTTCCCATCCCCTCCTGCCTGGTCCTTTTTAACTGGAGATGCTGCTGGGGATTGAACCTGGGACCTTCTGCATGCCAAGCAGAGGCTCTTCCACTGAGCCATAGCCCCTTCCTAAAACTTTCTACTGAACAAGACCCTTGCTCCATCAAAGTCGGTATTGTCTACTCAGGCAGGCAGCAGCTCTCCAGGATCTGAGGCTTTCCCATCACCTCCTGCCTGGTCCTCTCAACTGGAGATGCTCCCGGGGATTGAACCTGGGACCTCTTGAATACTAAGCAGATGCTCTGCCACTGAGCCAGGGCCCCTCTGGTGAGGCTTAATTTCAGCCGGCATTTGACTCTTTGTTTTTCGGCAGAGGGGACTTCCTATCTGCCTGGCATGGCTTTAGAAACTCTTTGTAGAGATTCCAGAGATGACGTGAATTGCGGGCATGCCAATGATCTGTGGGTTGTTTTTTGTAAACGAAAGGCCTTCTTGCCAGCAGCCACCAGAGGGCGCCAGAGAGCACACCCCCAGAGAGGCACCAGCTGGAAATCAGGCACTCTGCCTTGAACACCCGAGGAGGCACTCTGCGTGTGCTCAGAGGCACCGGTGTCTTCCTTAGGATTCCAGGGCTGAGTGCAGCCTTGAGTTCTGGAATGCCATTGCTCTCATTCTTTTTGACCCACAGCAGGCTGCACCGTGGTGAGCGGGAAGAGCACCTGGGAGAGCCGGGTTTGATTCCCCACTCCTCCACTTGCACCTGCTGGTGTGACCTTGGGCGAGCCATAGTTCTGGCACAGCTGTTCTTGGAAAAGAGCAGTCTCTCTCAGAGCTCTCTCAGTCCTACCTACCTCACAGGGTTTCTGTCTGTTGTGGGGCGGGGAAGGGAAAGGAGATGGTAAGCCGCTCTGAGACTCCCTTGGGTAGAGAAGGGCAGGGTGTATACATCCTATCTCTTCTTCTTCTCCTCCTCCTCCTCCTCCAGCATTTCTGCCGCCCTGGTGCATGGAATCCTTTTTGCTGGGGAGGCAGGGACTCAGTCTGCGAACAGCGGGCATCCTCCCCCGACAGATGGCATGGCATTGGCTGAACGGGGTCCTGCTCCAAAGGCTTCACTCTGTGTTTTGAAAGGAGGGTTCCAGCCCAAGCCTCCTTGTGACAACGTGGGCCAAATGCTACTTTCATTGCTGGTACTCTGCACAGAGGGGATTGGAGGGTCATCGCCCACCCCTCGGAGGGCATCGATAGCCAACGATGCTCGGGGAGGAATTGCAGATGTCGGCCCTGTTAGAAGTGGAGGGCTTTGTGCTGTCTCCTGCCTCAGACAGAAGAAGGAGGAGGAGGAGGTTTATTTTATTTAGATTTATAGAGATTGGATTTCTACCCCACTATTCCCTCAGAGTCTCAGAGCGGCTTACAATCTCCTTTCCCTTCCCCTCCCCACAACAGACCCCCTGTGGGGTAGGTGGGGCTGAGAGAGCTCTGCGAGAACTACCCTTGACAGAACAGCTCTGAGAGAACTTGTGACTGGCCCAAGGTCATCCAGCAGGTGCAACTGGAGGAGTGGGGAATCAAACCACACACTTAACCACCACACCAAACTGGCTCTCCAGCAAAGCAAAAGATGGCACCAAAGAGTTTAGATAGACAGAGAGGTCAGGACACACAGAACATCCTTTTCCTTTGAAGAAGGAGGATGCCACTCTTGGGGGCAATTTCCTCTGCTTCCGCTCCCCCACTCTCTCCTCTCTCGCATGCACACCAAAGGCAGGTGCCTGATCTCTCCATCTTGCACCACGGAGGCTGGACCCGCAGCAGGTCATTTCTTGCAAACCTGATTGCCACTGGCCGAAGAGGCAGGAGAAACTCCCTCCATCTTGCACCACGGAGGCTGGACCTGCAGCAGGACCCACACCAGCATCCCACACCATCTAGTTAGCTCGAGTCGGTCATCTGTATCTGTCTCTTACCTGCACTCTCCAGCGTGTCTTTCCTTTAACAAAAGTGGCTTATGAGCTCTAGAACTGACTGCTGACTCCCCCGTGTAACTTTGGAAGTCCGTGGCCCCCCCCTCCCCCCCGGCCCCAAGCTCTGCTGCGTTGAAGTCTTTGAGCCCTCAGCTACCATTTCTGGGGTTCCCTGGCAGTGCCCAGCCCAGAGAATCCAACCGGTCCCAGTTCCCTGATGGCTGATGGTCTTGCAGACTCCCCTACGGGCCACAGTCACACACTGCCTGGGGAGGCTCCCCGCTGATTCGGAGGGGGGCGGTGGGGTGCTCTTCGGTGAGTCAGCTGCCTCTGCCTCGCTCGCAGCTCCTGACCTGCGCGGCTGGACCACCCGTGTCTACATGTGCCGGTCTCCGGACTGCCCGTGGTTGAGGACTGGGGGAGGGGGGATGTGCTGAGCAGCCTCCCCCCCCCGCCCCCGAGAAGCCTGGGGCATGCGGCCGGTGTTGGGCGCGCTGGCTGGGGCAGGCCTGGGTGCTCCTCCGGGAAGCCGCCCCGGGACATGGCAGAACACCCGGCAGCCATGGGAAGTGGGCCCTGAGCACGAGAGCGTGGAGGGAGGGTCTGGGCCGGTCTGGGCAGCACACTGGCGAACTTCCTGCCCCTCACATCTGGGGAAGGCCTGGGCGGCGGGGTAACGAGAGCCAGCTGGGGAGCCAGGTGCCCCCCTCGCCCCACCCCACCGGGAAGCCCATCCGCCTGCCTGTCTTCAAGGGGCTTCTGGGGAGCCCAGCCCAGGAGAAAGCAGCTTTGCCCTGTCAGGGCCTGCCCAGCTGCCTGCCTGCCCTTGGAACCGGGGAGGATTTGTGTGTGTGTGTGTGTGAGAGAGAGAGATTAGCACGACAGGCACACTTCTGGAGGCCCCCCCCTCCGCACACGCCCCTGGCTCCCAGAGGCAGCCAAAAGCTGGTCCCAGAGCCTGTTCGGGTGGGGGGCAGCCCTGTGGAATCCCCCCTTCTAATTGAGGCCAGGCTGTGGCTTCTGTGGAAAATCTGCAGACACCTATCCTGGTGGCAGGAGAACAGCTCGTATTTTAAGACGCTGCCGGGTTCAGCCCCCCCCCCCCACAAATGGCTTGTTTTGAGACAAACCCCCCCCCCCCCCCCGGCTGTCCTCGAAGGGCTCCGGGCCACAGAATGCGAGAGAAGCCGACACGCAGATAAAAAACGAGGCACACGGAATGGAAGGTATCATGACCCATGGCTGTGACTTTTAAAGCTGTCCTTGGCTGGGGGCCCAGATGCCTAAAGGACAGTCTCCTCCCAAATGCCCCCCCCCAGGCCAACTACAGCCCACCTTCCCTCCACTTGAGTGCATTCCAAAGCGGTCCCCGTATCTGTGCCATGGGCTCCCTGAAGGGGCGAGGGGGGTGCCAGCCTTGGAAGTTCTTAAGAGACCGGTCAGGGGTGCTTGGTTTGATATGGCACTTGATGGGACACAAGCTAAAGGCCCCCTTCCCCCGGGATTTAAACTGGTTTTTCTTAAAGGAGCCATGCTCTTGTCTTAACTGCCGCTTGTGCGGCACCCTTGAGCCACCAAGGGAAATATTTATAACGAGAATGGGGGCGGGAGAGGCCAACGCAAAGGGGAGTTGGGCAGAGCTAAGGTGGCTGAGAGGCTGAGGCTCTGGGAAGCTGCTCTTCAGGTCATGGGTGGTGTTAGAGCCGGCAGCCACAGAACCCAGAACCAAACAGACACCAGTGGAGCGGCTTCAGCGTGGATGATCTTGGCCTGTGGCAGCTAGCACATGCAAGCTCTAAACTGTGAGACACGAAGCAATGACTAGATTCCTCCTGGGAGCATACGCTCGTTTTGATATTCTCACAATATGTCCTTCAAACTGCATATAAAAAGGTAAAGGGTAAAGGTTTCCCTTGCTCGAAAACCAGTCGAATACGACTCTAGGAATGCGGTGCTCATTTCCGTTTCCAAGCCAAAGAGCCAGCACTGTCCGAAGATGCTTTCGTGGTCTGTGGCCGGCATGGCTAGACACCGAGGTGCACGGAACGCTGTTACCATCCCACTGAAGGTATAGATCATATTAAACATTCCTAATTGAAATACTATGTATCCTCATGGTAATTCACGAAGGTAAAGATAATAGCAGTAAAATCCTGAAATACCAGTATCAATGGCTTTACCTTGAAATTAGAGAATTATGCAGGCAGCAAAAACTAAGACATGAGAATGTGAACAGCAGGTTTTTTCCCCCCTTCCAGCTACTTTTGTACTTCCAAGGTAAAGGAACTGAATGTCTTTATAGCTGGTCATTACTAGAATAAATTACGATTTTCTGTAATGTTAGTACATTTCAGATTGTCATGACGAAAATGCCGTCCTTTCCTGCCCAGTGCTACTATGACTCCTGTGGGGAGTGGACTGGGCATTGAACTCCCAGGGAAATTCCCCGGAGGGGTCACCAGTAGGAGGCCAGTAGGAGGCCGAGCCAAGGCCCAGGGGCTCCTCCCCTCCAGCAGTTTCTGCTGGCTCCTCCGGTGTCCTGTGCAGTGTTCCCTCTAAGCTGAGTTAGTGTGAGCTAGCTCCCAGTTTTTGAGCCTCGGACTCACACATTTTTGTCTGAGCTCAGGAAGGATGGCTCCACAGCAAACTAATTTATGCAGCAGCCAAATCGCTCACTCGCAACTTTCATGCCAGTAGCTCACAAAGTAGATTTTTTGCCCACAAGACTCCACAGTTTAGAGGGAGCATTGCCTCCTGTGCCACTTGATGCAGCAGCTGAATGTGATGCCCCCCCCCCCCCGTTGTCAGCCCTGCTGAGCTGTGTGGGGCTGGCTTGTAGCACAGCTGGTGCTGTTTCCACTTCCCAGGCCGCTCCTGCCGAGAAGTGTCTCCCAAGGCCTCTAACCCCCCTCTGCGTGGCCTGGTTGGCAGGGGCTGCTGAGGGTGAGGCATGCAAACTCTTGCTGTGCCTTGCTCCCCACGCAAAGCGGTTGGTTGTGGGGCTGTCCTGATCCTAACGGGTTGTTCTGGGGCCTGAGGAGCAGCCTAGTTGCAACGGGATGGCATGCAAGTGAGTGCAACCTCCCGCAGGAGAGTCTTCAGCCAGATGCCACTTGCAGCCCATGGCCTCCACCTGGCGTGGTGCACCAGCATTTCTTGCGGAGTGGTGCCTTGAGGGATGGCGTCTGGCCTCAGCTGAATGGTCAGGGGAAGCCAGCCACCCCACCTTGGCTGGCTGCCAGTTCTCAGAAAATGTCCTGCTTTGCAGAAACCCGGAAAGCCAGCTGGCAAAGCCTCCCAGCAGAATAGGGTTGCCAGGTCTGGGTTGGAAAATACTTGGAGACTTGGGATGGGAGGAGCCAGGAGAGGGTGGAGTACAGTGCTACAGAGTCCACCCTTCAAAGCAGCCATTTTCTCCAGGGGAACTGGTCTCTGACTGCTGGAGATAAGTTGTCGAAGCGGGAGATCCCCAGCCCTCACCTGGAGGCTGGCAACCCTACCGCAGAAACCATCCCCGCAGACCCTGGGCTCCAGAGCTGATGCCAGACAGGGGCCCCGAATGGTTCTCCTCGGGACGCTCTGGAAGGAATCCTCTTCCTGCCTGGGGAGCAAAACGTAAAAATGTCAGATCTGGGTTCTGTTCTGATGTTGTGAAAAAACCTGAGTTGTGCTCTTTCCTCTTTGATATTAGGAGTCATGTTGCTTCTGTCTGATTCACTGGGAAACTCTTTCTCCCCTCCCAGTTGGGATGAAAGTCTGTGGGATTATTACCCTCCTCACCTGAAGGTGAGGAGACCATCAGAGGTCACGAGAAGGGAGGGCAGGAAGGGCTGCCTCAGTGCTCAGTTCTCCTGGCCCTTCCTTACACACCCAGGGGAATGCTGATCTCGCCACTTTGGGGTCAGGAAGCAATTTTTCTCCCGGCCAGTTTGCCCGGGGATCGTGGAGGTTTTTTCTCCAACTTCTGGGTGTGGAACAGCAGTAACCGGGTGTATGGGTGGGTGGGGGGGGGGTGTTTGTGAATTCCCTGCCCTGTGCAGGGGGTTGGACTAGATGACCCTGGAGGTCCCTTTGAACTTTTATGATTCTCTGATCCCCTGAGCCAAGCTGAAGACAGATCAGAGCACTCCTCCTGAAGCCAATGGGGACCTTTCCTTGCCGAGAGGGAGGTCTGGGTGTGGCCTTTCCCCTCCTTTCCTTCCCAGGGTGCTCAGGCCAGGGCGCCTCGGCAGGGAGGGGGGTCAAGCTCTGGTGCTGCAGGGGACACAGTGGGGGGGGGGGTCTCTGTGTGAACCCCTCTAGAGCGGAACCTCACAGGGGTGCTCAGGGGAGAACAAGGCACAAACTTCTCCATCTTCACGGCCACCGTTGAGAGTCTGAGTCCACGTGTGTTTGAAAGGTAAAAGTTTACTATACACCTAACATATGGGAAAGGGTAAACAGGATGCAAAACAACAACAGAGCTAGATTCTACATCTTTACAGCTAGAGATCTAAACTGGAAACTGGAATCGCGTCTTCCCTCGAAGCCAGAAGAAAGGCAGAGAGAAGGAACCATGAAATGCAAACATCTCAGTACCTGGTTTCCAACCAGGGAGTCAGGGTCCTAACAAAGTTTCCCGGGCAAACTGTTGTGGACATAGATTGGTTACGAACAAACATGTGACTTCCTGTGACCAATACAGAACAACAGCAACCCAGTAGATGCACTGAAGTGTTCCAACTTGCTACCCCCAACAAGATGCCAGCTGCAAGGTGTGCTGCCCCACACCTGGCACCTGGAAAGAGCCGCCGTTGCCTTCTCTGCCCAGCACCTTGCCCAATTGCTCCCTCCCTGGCCATGGCAGGGCTGTCTGGGGGGATTCCGCTCCAGTCAGGCTCTGCCTTTGGGGCAAAGCCCTCATTGCGCCCCCTGGCCAGGACTCGGCACAAGCCCTAAGAAGGTTGCTCTTCCAGTGGGAGAAGCACGGTGTGAACTGAAAATCTAGCAACAATCCTGGACTGGGCCATTGTGTGCCCTCTGCCCTGGTTGGGTTGAGTTAGTCTGATCCTGTACCCTCCCTCGTTTTGGCCCACCATCCATGTCCCAAAAGCCAGTGGGGAGTGGGCCAGGGTCTCTGCCAGGCTGCTTGGGAGGAGGAAGACTTGGCGCTTTGACAACACAGCAGTGGAAAATGCCGCAGCAGATGAAAAGATTGCCGCTGAATCCCACTTTGCCTGGACCTCATCCAGTCTCATGACTTGGATGACATCAGAATTCTTGAGCAAAACAGCACAGAGTTCAGGATGCCGCTGGAACCTTCCCAAAGCTCTGCTAGTGTGTGTGGAGGATCTTCCTCAGCGGGATAAGCTGGAAGGAAGGTGGGAAGGGAAGGACTGGCAAGCCTCATGCCCTTGGGTTCCAGGAGCTTGGAAAAACCCTGTGGCTGTACCAGGTCTTCATATGGTGACCTCCAGCCCTTTCCTTTACTCCCAGGGGTTTCCCAGCTTCTCTCTAGGTAATAAGCACAGGCTTCAACAAATCTGAATGAGTGTCTCCTGTTAGATGGATGTGTATATCTAGCACTCTGTGTAGTTGTTTAAAGGTTGCTCCTAGTTGCCGCACCTCCATCTTTGCTCATAATTCTTGCACGGGGATGGTCTATCACACTTTCGTGTTTTAGCACGAACAAGCTCAACTGTCGCCCCTTCCATTTATTGCTGTCTGGAAAGTGGGACCAAATAGGTGTGCTGTGTTTACAGAGACCAGCCTTTGGGTATTCAAAACATAAGGAAGTTTAATAAGCAATTAAAAAGAGTACACATAGTCTGTACAAACATTCTGGTCTGAGCAAGGACACAAAGAAAACATGAGAAAACATGATCCTCTAATTCCTAAAATCTAATCTTAAATGATGTCTAATTAGGGTAGGCTGGTAATTTACAGAACTGCAGAATCTTAAAGTCTATCATTACCTTAATTCTCTGAGTTAGGACTTCTTCTGCTAACTCTCAACACATACACAAAATAGTTAGTGTCAAGAGTCAGGGTTAGAGTAAGAACAAGAGACTCCAACCGCCCCCACTGCTTTCCTTGGAACTTCCTCTGCTAATTTATCTGTGTCTTTCTTAAAGTTCCACACTCAGAACTGGATGCGACACTCCAGACCAAGTCTGACTAGTTCAAAACAGAGTAGAGCTATTACTGCCGGTAACCTAGATACTGTACTTTGATTCGTGTGGCCTAAAAATCGCACGGGCTGTTTTTGCAGAAGCATTACGCTGTTGACTCTTGTTCAGCTTGTGATTGGCAGCCCTCCCAAAACCCTTTTCACCACTGCTACTGCCAAGCCATGTAGTCCCCCAGTGTGTTTCATTTGTTTTGGTCTCAGTGCAGGACTTTGCATTTCATTAATTCTGGTCCAGTTTCCTCAGCTATGAAGGTCACTTTAGGAATGTGATTTCTGTCTTCGGAGGTGTGAGCTGTGCCTCGCATGGCTGTTTTCACACGTTGCAGTTCAATCCCCTCCTCCATTTCCCTGCGGCTTTGGAGGTGCCCAGCAAGCCTGAGGAAAGCTTCAGCACAGAACCTCCTCTCTGGCGAATGCTGCTCATGATGACTCTACCCTGGTTAGGGCTGTGGATCTGGATCGGGACCATTCCTGCACGGCCAGTGTGCATCAGGTGTGCTAAATCCCAGTTTTTTTTAACTCTCTGGGCACGCTACTGCCTCTGCCAGCCACTATATGAAACTTGGCCCTTTGCCCCCAAGTTCTCTGCCCTGCTTGGATGTCCTTGGGGAGTGCCTCCCCCGCGGCTCCCCTGCAGCGTCCTGATCCCTGTGTGCTCCTCCCTGCTTCCTTCGGCAGTCTTTCCCAAACCTCCTTTGCAGAGCTCTTTGTGGGGGAGGGAGGGAGTCACAGCAAACCTGGGCTGGCGCCCCTGTGGATGGCAGGGTCCAGGTCTTTCCAGACCAGACCCATCCACAAGGGTGCCCTTTTCCCTGCCCCCCGCAGTCACCCCCCCACCAGAGGACAGGGTTTTTAAAAAATAAAACTGGCTTTTGCTGCATCATTATGATGTGGTAATAACCCACCCCGTCTCTGACCTCCCAGCTCTCATTGTAGGAAAAAAGTAGGTGCGTGTATAGCCCCTTTCCTTGTGGAGGCATGGGGAGGGATTTGGGGGGTTGTGTGTGTGTGGGGGGGATTACATTGTCAGCAGAACAAAGGTCCAGGCCCCACGCACATTCTCTTGGTTCTCCAGGAAAGGTTAAGGGCCGGGAGAAGCACAGTGGGTTCTCTTGGAGGCAGCTCCGGGGCGGGGTGGGGGCAGCGTGGCCTCCGCGGCCTTAATCAAGTTATCATGCGGGGGGGGGAGAAGTCGTCTGGGCCCGGCTGCTCTTGTCAGGGGGGAAATGGGCTGACAAATTCCTAGCAGCAGGACATGGGAGCTCCCCGTCTCCATCTCCTCTGCCGGATCCCCCTGCCTTCTGGTGCTGGGCGGGAGAGGGCTCCGCTGAGCTCAAGGCTGGTTTCCCTGCCCGGGGAGAGACAGGGAGGCTGCAGGTGTGCTTGGGGGGAGGGAGACACCCTTCAGGACAAGGCGGCAGGGCCGGAGCCAGGGAGCAGAGCTCTCAAACAGGCAGGGAAAGTCTGCCATCCTTGGGGCCCCCTGGAGAGAGGCGGGAGGGAGAGGGGGGCTGTTGTGTACTAATGGCGACCACGCACGTGGTCGGGCAAACTACCAAAGCTTCGCATTGGTAGACAATAGCCCATGCAGATCCTAACTTGGACCAATCGGCTCCACAGGATCCTAAAAGGGACCTATGGTCAAGGGTGTCATGTAAATAGTCCCGTCATGGGGATCGGGTGTGACTGGGGATGTGGTTTGTGCCTGCATAAAAGCAGACTCCCCCCCCCCCCCCAAGTCCTGCTCGGCAGTTCATGTTTGGCTTCTGTAAATAAAGTATGAGCTGATTTCACCGCATTGTGTCTGGACCCAGGGTATCCTAGGGGCTAGGTAGCATTCTGTGCTCTGGGGGAGGGAGGCCCTCCGGGGATTCTGTGGGCAGTGCTGGGCTTTCCCCCCCCCCCCCAGAGCCCAGTGGCCCCAGGTCCATTTGAACTGGTATCACAACAACCCTCCTGTGCAAATGGCGGGGCTGGTGCCGCACCCACCCGGGGAAACTGCTGCTCCTGACCAATGCTCCCTCTAAGCTGTGGAGTCTTGTGAGCAAAAATTTTACTTTGTGAGCTACTGGCATGAAAGTTGTGAGCAAGCGATTTGGCTACTGCATGAATTGGTTTGCTCTGGAGCCATCCTTCCTGAGCTAAGATAAAACTGAGTGAGCCAGAGGCTAAAAAACTGTGAGCTAGCTCACACTAACTCAGCTTAGAGGGAACACTGCTCCTGACTGACTCTGTCTGTTGTGGCGTTCGTGTGTGTGTGTGTGTGTGGTTCAAGATGGGGAGACATGTCAGTCTGTCGGTAGGAGAAGAAGAAGAAAAGAGTACTAAGAGTCCAGCAGCCCCTTCCAGACTCACAGAGTTTGTGGCAGTGTGTGTGTGGGGGGAACTTTTGTGAGTTACTTCAGAAGGGAGCAGTGACCCACGGAGGATGCTCACACCCTCCTTTGTGTGTGTGTTCAGGTGCCCACTCTGCCCCACAGTTCCCCCCTCCCCATGCCGGGGGCCCATGACCCACCCAGTCCGGGCAATGAGGGGTAGCAGCCCAGCCCCTCTGGGGCCCTGGCCACACAGAGATGCTCCAGGCCAGCGGTCCCCCTTTCCCCTCTGCCTCCCAGCCCCTTCTTTTGGTCAGACTTTTCCTGCCCAGCAGAGACAAAAGCACCGGCATGGAGCCCCAGCAGGCGGGGGGGGGGGGCGCTGACCTTTCACATCTCAGGACAAACAGGCAGCCCACGGGAGAGCGGGAGGCACAAAGCCCGCCGGGGCCTGGACAGAGCAGTGACCTTGCCAGCCAGGGCTACCTGCTGCTCTGCCACAATGGAGGCCCGGTCCTGGGGGGGGGAGGGAAAGCCCCCCCCGGCTCCTGTGCCTGGCAACCAGGGCTCCTGGCATCCTCCCAGGCTGGTCCCTTCAGGGGAGAAGACCCCCCCCCTTCCTGGACAATAAAGGAAAGAAGGGGGAGAAAGCCAGCATTGGGAGGGGAAACATCAACATCTGTGCGCAGCCTATGGCCCCCCCTCCACAGTTGCCATGGTCAGACGGACAGATGGAGGAGGGTCCTGCGCAGAAGCCATGCCGAAGTGGGCCAGCCTAGTAGTGGGATTGAGGTGCTCCCAGCTTTTCCCAGGGCTGCTGGACTCCTGTTCTGGCCGCTCAGTCCTGTGGCCCTCGGGAGGGAGGGAGGGAGGGAGGGGGAGCAAAGAGGAGTCCCCCCCCCTCTTGCCTGTGGCTGGCTGGCTGCTGCCCGGTGAGCAGAGAGCCTGGAGGGACCAGAGCTCCTTTTGACAGTCCCTAATCTGCTTAGCCCTGCCACGGCCTTGTTGCTACAAAACAGGACACAGAAGGCGGGGTGGGGAGGGCCAGGGAGGCTTTGTCTCAAATTCTTCTTTTGATCTGGGGCTCCGACTGGACCGGGTACATCCGTTTCCTTTCAAGTTCCAGCCTGGGGGACGGCGGCTTTAATCCGGAGCCTCTCCTGCTCATGAGTTTCCAGCAGGAGGCTCGATCCTGGATTTAAAACTTGGAAGAGGCCTAAGGACCACCCAGTCCACACACACACACATGCACACCCCACCCCATGTGGGAGGGCCCTCCATCCTGCAGCATCCCTGGCAAAGAATCATCCAAACTCCCCTGAATCACCGCCGGGGGGGGGGGGGGAGAGCCCACCACATCCCTGGCCAGCCAAGGCCACCCCCAAAACTGGGAACTGCCCTGAGGGTTCAAAAATTTCTCCTCATTTCCAGCTGACACCTCTCCACTGCCCGCTGCCTCCAATTCTGAAAGAGCCAGAGTCCAGGAGCACCTTACAGACTAAGAGGAATTTCACACAGCCAATATGTTCCATTTCAGTAACTCTTCAGTAACGGTTTCTGTCAGGCATTTCACACAGAACCATATTAGTATCGGTTCCCTAACGGAACATATTGGCCCTTTCACACAGAAACATGCCTCTCCCGTTGGGGAAGCGTTCCTGAGCCGGTTTACCTGGAAGCCTCCTCCCAAGCATTCTTTAGTTTTTGTACTGGTCCTGAAGCGCTATGGGGTGCTGTGTGAAATGCCCCCGAAGCACTTCCTCTGATGACAGGTGTTTTTGCACCTCTTTTCGGGCAATCTCCGTCATTTTTTTAAAGAGACGATTCAGAGCATTACAACACTATAGCGTTATAACACTATAGCGTTATAGCGACCCATTAGAATGTCTGGGTTCTGAGAGCCAACTGGAGCTCAGGCATTCCAATGGGGCCGCTGTGTTATAGCGACCCCATTGGAATGCCTGAGCTCCAGCTCTAAATCGACTCTTTTTTTTAAAAAAAAATGGTGGTGATTGCCCGCGCAGGCGAAAAGAGGTGTGAAAAGAAAGCGGCAGTCTGAAATGGCAAACTGCTTCGAAGAGGGCTCCAAAACGGTAGGGGAAGGGCTTTCTGAAACAGCTGTCACTGTACCGGTTTATTCCAAGCTGGTTCAGTAACATTTTTAAAAGTGTAGTGTGAAATTCCTCTAACACAATTCATAGCAGGGGAGGAGCTTTCATGAGCAAGCAGCAACTCCCAAAAGCTCCTTCCCTGCCACAAGCTGTGTTAGTCTGTACAGTGCTCCTGGACACTGGCTCTTTTGTACCACAACAGACAGACTAACCTGGCTCCCCATCTTGATCCATCTCCATTGAAGGCACCACATTTAGGCGTACAGAATTAGAAATTCATCCGCCTTGTGGCATAGGGGCAGATGGACTCCCCTTCTAGCTGGATCTGAAGAAGTGGGCAGTGACTCCCAAAAGCTCCTCCCCAGCCGCAAATTGTGTGAGTCCTTCAGGTGCTGCTGGACTCTGGCTCTTTTCTGCTGCTGCAGACAGACTAACACGGCCACCCATCTCAACTTTAAAAGAAGCAGCAGCAAGTTTTTTTCAAAAACCAGTTGGAAATTTTAGAGTTGGGACTTTGCTCATGCATCTGCCCCACCTTGCTGCTGGCTGCCCAGGTGAAAAAAGGGACTTGCTCTCTCCAGTTTGGTGTCGTGGTTAAGAGCGTGGACACTAATCTGGGAGAACTGGGTCTGATGCCCCACTCCTCCACTTGCAGCTGCTGGGGTGACTTCGGGTAGTGAAGGGCGGGGGATAAATCCAGTCTCCTTCTCCTCCTATCTGGGCACGCAGACCCAAGGACGGGAAGGGATGGCAAGGGCCCGCCGTGCTATATTATATCGCTCAAATTAGAAACCTACCCCTGCCAGGACTCCGAGCTGCTGGCTGGCCAGGCGGGCTTCTGAGCCAACCCAGCAGTGGTGTCTCTGCTGGAGGCCGGTCTGGCCGTCCGGCACAGGGGCCAGGAGTTGCGTCAGGGGGGCTGCCCCCATTTTAACGCCCTCGGCGCCCTCCCACCCTCTAGTGCCCCAGGCAATGTCCTCCTGGGTGGACTGCCCTGCCTACACTTCTCCGTTCTGAATCCTGGATTCTCTGTTCCTGATCCAAGTCCAAACTTCCAGGACGGAGCAGGCATTGGACCCCGGTGCTGGCTAGGGTCAGGGCTGGCCAGTCACATGAGTGAGCCACGCTCTTGCTGCATTTCTGCCTCCCCTCTGGCAGCCAGACTGAGCAAAGGGGGCTCTTGCAGGGGACTGGGGATGCGTTGCGTCAGTGTTTGCAAGTCAGATGTTTGACCACCAAGCCGGTCTTTTTGGCAAGGACCCCGTTCTGCCAGAGGCTCACTTGCTCACAGTGCTGCGCACAAACAGCATTTCAAAGTAGACCCAGGTGGGGTCGCCATGTCGGTCGGAAGCAACAGAACAAAGTTTGAGTCCAGCGGCACCTTTAAGACCAACAAAGGTTTATTCAAGGTGTGAGCTTTCCTGTGTGGGCACGCACACTTTGTTGGCAGGGACCATGAGTGCACACAAAAGCTTATGCATTGAACGCAACTTTGTAGGTCTTAAAGGTGCCACCGGACTCAAACTTTGTTCAGCATTTCAAAGTGTTTTGCTCTCAGCAGCAGCACATCCCCAAATTGGATCATGTATGCCTTAGACAGGCAGGCTGCACATCGCTCAAAGGCAGCTCCCTTTTGCGTGTACACGATCCCTTTACACCTGCGTAGTCAGCAGCATGGATCACTTGGAGAGATGCATTTTGCTGGCAAGTGCACAGAGTTTACCACCCCAAACTACAGTTCACATGTGGCAGCGTGAGAACACATGAATGCAGCCCAGTGGATGCAAGTGAGCATGCTCAGCTTGGGAAGTCAAGCAGAGAGACGAGTGTCCCAGACGGAGAAGTCATGCAGTCCTCGCCCCCACCCCAGAGGGCCAAAACAGCCAAAGGAAAGCCCTGCTTTTTCAATCGGATCTCTTTCCTGTTGGAGCCTATGGGGGCACCTTTGGGATTCTGACACAGCATGGTGGGCGTGGCCACAAAATGGCTGCTGCAGGAGGCGGAGCCAGCCATGAAAGAGCTGCTGCAGGTTTCCTTCAGTCGTGCAGTGAAGACCTCCCTTGAGCTGGGGTGGAAGCCGCTGCTAAAGCAAATTTTAAAAAAATCTGCACAGCCAATCATTAGGCCTCCTGCTGGGTAAAAGCCCTCCCTGGCCCTGCCCACTTTCCAAAAACACTTGGTGGGCCCCAGGAGAAGTGCTGACAGCAGGTGCCAGGGTGTATGCGGGCACTGCACTGGAGTCTGTCGGTCTCGATCATCCATCGTCTCCAGTCGTCAATAGTCCAAGATTCCCTTTTGTTGTTGGAGCAGCAGGCCAGCCTGCCGGTGGCAGGAGGTCCACACCTGGAGGTCAAGGGCCGCTCCTTCTTCGTGCCCAGGCTGCCAGCTGGGCTGCTGTCTTGGAAACCAAGGAGGGTTGCCGGGAGGCAGGCATCACACTGGACAGGGCAAATGGAAAGCATTATGTGGACGCCAGGCTGGCCCGGCAAAGGCCTCTGCAGCTGCCCGCCTCCCCTGTTCACAGGGGCCTAACTGATGCTGCCAACATCAAAAGGCAGCACGTGGAGGAAAGACGCTGTGTTAAGCTCAGCCACAGCTGCGGAGCTGTTGCCAAACATGCCTCTCATCTGGAAAGACTCAGAGGGCTTGACTCTGTGTGGGTGTGTGCGCGCACGCACATGTGCGTGTGTGGGGTGGAGTGGGGGGGGGCATTTGGCTTCTTTCTCCGCCTGTGCCTTGGCCACAGATAGCTGAGCTGCCTTGGGAAGTGGTGGGGGGGAGCACATTTGAGGCTCTTGCTTGCTGACTTGAGAGCTGAAGCCGGGCCACTCCTGGGCCAGGGAACATCCGCTGTGGAGAAGGAGGAGGAGCCAAGGAGGATCCAGAGCTCCTGGTGCACGGCCTGGCCTCATGCATTGCAGACAAGCCCTGCCATGTGTTTCTGATCTGCCGGCAAGGGGAGGGAGGGAGGCCAGCCGCGCAGCCATCCGGTCACAGCTCAGGGTGTGGGAAGCTGGGGAGAGATCCGTCCCAGCTGTTCCGTGGGCAGCTGCCTCCTTGCTATCGGGCTGTGGGCCCTGCTGCTGATGCGCCTGGCGGAGGGGCCCAGAGGGTGCAGCCCAGCCCAGCCCAGCAGGAGAGGTGCCAGGAGGGTCCAAGGCCGGGAGGGGCTTTCTGCGGGGCAGTCCCAGGGAACAGATGGGCAGAGTGGCTGTTGGGGGTGTTGGGGGCACCCAGCACCTGGCGAGGACTGAGCTGCAGCTTTCCGCCCCCACTGGAGTCTGGGCACTGGCTCCTGGGAGAGGCCTCGGAGTCAAGGGCATGGGCACGGGAGGGATGGTGAGTAGTGTTCCCTCTAAGCTGGGGTATAGTGTGAGCTAGCTCACAGTCTTTTAGCCTCCGGCTCACACATTTTTGTCTTAGCTCGGGAAGGAGGGCTCCAGAGCAAACTAATTTATGCAGCAGCCAAATCACTCGCTCACCACTTTAAGGCCAGGAGCTCACTGAGGAGAATGCCCCACCACTTAGAGGGAGCATTGATGGTGACCTGCAGGGGGTGGGGGAGACCCTCCGTTCCACCCCCTTGGGGGCGGTCTGGGGAAGAGGGTAGATTGTTAGACTAGGGTCATCTAGGAGACTCCAGGTTCAAATCCCCACTCTGCCAGGCAAGCTCACTGGGGGAACTTGGGCCAGTCACACAATCTCCGCCTCGCCTGTTTCACAGGGTTGTTGTGACTGATGAAAGGGAGAAAGGGAGAACCTTGCAGAGCCAGTGAAGCAAACAAGCCCTCCTCCGTCGTTTTGCTTTGAATTTCAGTGGGGATAAGTGTAAAGTTCTGCATTTAGGGAGGAAGGAACAAGTGTGTCATTGTAGGATGGGGTTAGCACATGTGAAAAGGACCTAGGGGTCTTAATAAGTAGCCCATGCACTGAATGTGAGTCAGCAGTGTGATGCAGTAGCTAAAAAGGCAAATGCAATCTTGGGCTGTATCAACAAAAGTATAGTGCCCAGATCACACAAAGGGATGCTACCACTTTGCTCTCACCTAGAGTCTTGTGTTCAGTTTTGGCCACCACTGTTTAAGAAAGATCTAGACATGCTGGAAGGTGCCCAGGGGAAGGCGACGAAGGTGGCGAGGGGTCTAGAGGCCAAGTCCCGTGAGGAAAGGCTGAAGGAGCTGGGTATGTTCAGCCTGGAGGGGATCACCATCTTCAAGTACTTGAAGGGCTGCCCTATAGAGGATGGGGCGGAGCTGTTTTCTGTTGCTCCAGAAGGTCGTACAAGAACCAACAGGTTGAGGAGTTTCCGGTCGGAGGAATGGAGGTCTGACACGCTTTGCAAATGCGCAAGGCGGACAGCGGCTCTTCCTGACAGCTTGGGTGGAATAATCCACCCGACGCAACCTCACACAGGTAGTGTGAGGATCAGCAAGCAATAAAATCCAGGTTTGAGCAACCTCGGTGAAGGGAAAGCCTCGGAGGAGACTTTTCCGACACCTTGAGCACTGCAGCCAAAGAGGATTTTTGCGAGTATCTCTAAGGAGCCGAGCTGAGCTGAGAAATTCAGCATAAAACCTCCAATTCCCCATATTCCTTAGCAAAGAAGACGAAGTTTAAACGTTGGGACCACATCTGAAGCGAAGTATCAACAAAAGGTAACGGAAAAAAAGTTTTTGCCTTACCATTACCGCGTTTTGAAAGAAGAAAAGCAGATCAGGTGAAGCAATAGACTGTTGTAGACTGGATGAGTGCAGTTTTGAAGCGTTAAAAAGCTGAATTTGAACTTAAAAAGCCAAAAAAACAAGTTGTTTAACATTCCTGCGGTTAAGAAGAGTCGGGAGGGGGAGCCAAGCATCGCGAGATAAAGAGGGAGAAGGGAACCAAGCATCGCGAGACTAAGACGTGAGGACTGAGACAGGAAGTGACGGCTAGAAGAGCAGACAAGAAGGGAAAGGAGAAGAACAGGAAGAAGGTAAAGGGGACTTTAAATATTGCTGGACCAGAAAGACCACAACAGGAAGTGACGTGCAGAGAGCAGACAAGTAAACAAAAGGAAGGGACAAAAGGAAACTACGGCAAGCCAGAAGTAAGGTAAAAAGACTATAACCTTTGACATTAACCATAGAGAAGTCGTGCCCGCCATTTTGGATTTATAAAATTTTTAAACTGCAATATCTCAAAGACTATATAACTTAGAAGGCTGAAACCAACATAATTTGACTTGGCAAGATTAGCTTATTTGAATGCACTAATTTGTGTTCGACTTGGAAAACAAGATAAAATCGATCTTTTTTAAAGAGACAAGACAGACCGCGGACTAAGATCGAGAGCAGCTACATGGTCCTCTCCTACAATGGCAGCAAAAAAAGAAAAAGAACTACTAGCCGTTATAGAAGCAATGGAAAAGAAAATGTTAGACGCTATAGGAGAGGTAAATGTTAAAATGAATAATATAGCGGCTCAAGCAGACAAAAATTTCGTGGACTTAAAAGCAGAATTTCAAAAACTATCCACAAGAACTCAAGATATAGAAACTAAAGTAAAAGAACTGGAAGAAAGCACCCAAAAGACAATGAGAGAGAATGAGAAGATGGAAAAGATGATGCATTATAAAGATATGCAAAACCATTTGAGATTTCGAGGGATTGAGGAAAAATTGAGTGAAGACATTTTTACAAGAATGCAAGAAGCAATAGCAGATTTTTTGCAAGAACAGGAAGAAGTTGTGAAAGAACACATGGATCTTGTTTATAGAGTTAATTCTACATATGCAAGAGACAAAAACATACCAAGAGACGTGGTTGTCCAATTCACAATGAAAAGAACAAAAGAACAAATCTACAAGAAGTGTTTTACTGATCCTTTTGTAATAGATGGAAAGAAAATTATAGTAATGAAAGAATTGCCCAGAGCAATACTGCAAGAAGGGAAAAAATTTAAGCGTCTGACGGATAAGCTGAAGGAGAAAAAAATCAGATTTCGTTGGGAAATACCTCAAGGATTAAGTTTTTACTATGGCAACACCAGAGTAGTGATTAAAAATTCAGAAGAAATGTACACATTCCTGGGAGAGAATAAAGATGACTTTGGAGATATTTAAGAATATATCAAGATGGATTACAAAATACTTACATGGAATGTAAATGGACTAAATTCACCCCAAAAACGTAGAATGGTAGGACATTGGTTGGAAAAACAAAAATGTAGTATAATTTGCATACAAGAAGCTCATCTTAAAAAACAAGACCATAAATATTTAATAAGGAAAAATTGGGAGAAGAATTTTATTCTTTAGCAAGTAATAAAAAGAATGGTGTTGTAACATATGTCAAAAAAGATCTGGAACCTAAAGTAATATTTAAAGACAAAGACGGAAGATATTTGGCTATTGAAATTTTACTACAAGGACTGAAAACTTTGATTGTGAACATTTATGCTCCGAATGGAGCCAAAGAAATTTTTTTTAAAGAACTACAAATGGAATTGGACAATGTAAACTACAATCAAATCATGATGTTAGGGGATTTCAATGGAACTGTAGATAATAAATTAGACAGGCGCTCTAAAAGAAAGGATGAGACATTAGGGAAGCTTCCAAAAAATTTTTTTGAACTGATAAAACAAGAGAAGCTGGAAGATATTTGGAGGAAAGCTAACCCACAAGGAAAAGATTTTACTTTTTATTCTAATAGACATGATTCACATTCAAGAATCGACATGATTTGGATGACTACTAACTTAACCTTTAAGACAAGAAAAGTGGAAATTCTACCCAGAATAATTTCAGATCATAATCCGTGTTTATGGTCAGCTGGGCAGGTAAAAAAACAAAAGAGATGGAGAATAAATGAGGACTTACTAGACAATCAAGAAATAATTAAAAAATTACTTGAAGAAACAGACCTATACTTCCAAGTAAACATGCAGAAAGAAGTAAAAATCCAAACTGTATGGGATGCATATAAAGCAGTGATGAGAGGACTATTGATATCGCTAAATGCTAAAGATAATAAAAAGAAAAGAGAGCAATATGAAAATATTCTACAAGCCATTAAAACAAAGGAAGAAGAACTGAAGAATAAACCAGGGAAAAAGAAACTGCAGAAGGAAATCTGGATGCTACAAGACCAAGCAAAAGCTATTCTGAATCAAGAGATGTACTGGAACTTAAAAAAACTCCAACAAAAAGCATTTGAAGGTGCAAACAAACCCAGAAAATACTTAGCATGGCAATTAAAGAAAAAACGTGAAAATAAATTTATCACTAAAGTGATAAGAGATAATACTGAGATAATAGACAACAAAGGAATAAAAAGAGAATTTTTTAAATACTATGCAAAACTCTTTAAGAAGGAAAACAAAGACAGAAGAAAGATTAAAGAATACCTGCAAACATTAAAGCTACCAAAACCAACAGAGAAAATTAAAGAATTATTTAATAATCCAATATCATCACAAGAGATTAAAAATGCAATAAATGACTCAAAATTAGGAAAAGCACCTGGACCGGATGGATTTACAGCGAAGTTTTATAAAACGTTACAGGAGTCAATTTCACCAGTGTTATTGCTATTGATGAACGATATAGGAGTCACTGGTGAGGTTCCAGAAACCTGGAAAGATGCATCCATCTCACTGATCCCGAAAGAAAATCAAGATTTGACTAATGTTAAGAATTATAGACCGATTTCTTTACTAAATAATGACTATAAGATTTTTGCGAAGATTATAGCGGATAGACTAAAAGAGCACCTTAAAGAGACTATACAAACAGAACAAGCAGGGTTCTCACCTAATCGACAAATAAGGGATAACCTAAGAGTAGTAGTGGATGCTATAGAATACTATGACAAACACCCTGAAAAGGAAGTGGGCTTTTTCTTTTTAGATGCGGAAAAAGCGTTCGATAATTTAAACTGGGATTTTATGTTTGAAGTTTTAGAACATCTCGAGATTGGTGAATATATGTTTAACCTCATTAAAGCAATATATAAAGAGCAGAAATCCTTTTTAATAATCAATACTGAAAAGACAGACGATTTTAAAGAGGAAAAAGGAACAAGACAAGGATGCCCACTCTCGCCGCTGCTATTTATTTGGATTTTAGAAGTTCTACTGTTAAATGTGAAAGAAGACAAAGATATTAAAGGCTTAACAACTAAAGGTTTTTCTTTTAAATATAGGGCCTTTGCAGATGATGTGATGTTTATAGTGGAAGACCCCTTGTCCACACTACCATATTTGTTACAGAGAGTAAAAGAGTTTGGTGACTTAGCAGGATTTTATGTAAATAAGAATAAATCGAAAGTGATGTGCAAAAATATGTCAAATAAGAAACAAAATGAGTTACAAAACCTTATAGAATGTGAGGTAGTGAAAAAGACAAAATATCTAGGTGTAAACCTAACAATGAAAAATACTGATCTTTATAAAAATAATTATGAAAAATTATGGTTGCAAATTATGCAGGATATTAAAAAGTGGAATGTATTAAATTTGTCACTGTTGGGTAGAATTGAGGTGGTCAAGATGAACCTGTTACCACGATTAATGTTTTTGTTTCAAACTATTCCAATTGTGAAAGATGTAAAAACATTCAAATGTTGGCAGAAGGAATTATCTAAGTTTGTGTGGGGAGGGAAAAAACCAAGAATCAAGATGAAAATAATGTGTGATGCTAAAGAAAGAGGAGGGTTTCAACTACCAAACTTAAGGTTATACCATGATGCAATATGTTTGACCTGGGTAGGGACATGGACTATATTACAAGATAGAAAATTATTGTCCCTGGAAGGTCATGATTGTAGATTTGGGTGGCACGCGTATTTGTATTATGGTAAAATAAAAATGGACAATATGTTTAAACATCATTATTTGAGAAGAACATTAATGGATACGTGGACAAGATATAAAAACTTTTTTTCAGAAGAGATACCTATGTGGATTGTACCCGCAGAAGTTTTGCATCCAGCATCACGACACAAAGGACAAGATTGGTTGAAGTATAGAGACTTATTAATAAAAGATGGTAAAGACTTTAAATTGAAGGAGCAGCATCAGATGGACTTTGATTATGGTTGGCTAAGATATAGACAAATATATGACATGTATAGAAGTGATAAAAAACACGGCTTTAGGGGAAAAAATAATGAAATACAACAAGTTTGGGAGGAAGGTGGGAGAAAAATGATTTCTAAAATGTATAAAGTTTTGCTAAAATGGTTTAATGCTGATGAAATGGTAAAAGAACAAATGGTAAAATGGGCGATAAATTTTAACAAAGACATTGAAATGGAATCTTGGGAATTTTTATGGAAAAATGCCATGAATATATCTACGTGTTATAACTTAAAAGAAAATTGTTTTAAAATGTTGTATAGATGGTATATGACACCAAAAAAAATTGCAAATATTGGTCAGAATATGTCCAACAAATGTTGGAAATGTAAAAAGAAAGAAGGTTCTTTTTATCATATGTGGTGGACCTGTGACAAAGCAAAGATTTATTGGTCAAAAATACATGCAGAAATGGAAAAAATCTTGAAATGTACATTTAAGAAGTTGCCTGAAATGTTATTGCTTGGACTTAAACTAGAAGAGATACATGTAAAGAAAAGGACAATAATATGGTATATGATAACAACAGCAAGAATGGTGTATGCACAAAATTGGAAAAATGAAAAAATACCAGAGGTGTGGGAATGGTTGAAAAAACTGTTATATATGGCTGAAATGGATAAATGGACTAGAAAATTGAATGATCTGTACTCAGAGACCTTTCTAGAAGATTGGAAAGATTTGAAAGAATATGTTGAAAAATACTGGGATATGAAAAATTGCATTTATACATGGTTATAATAACATAAAGCAATAGAATTAGAGCATATGAATGTATTAAGAATAATTGGATAATGAAGTGGTTTTTTATTTTAGAATTATATAAGAATATAGAAAGTAAGAATTAGTGTATAAGTATTTTTAAGAAATATGACCGTTACCAGATATGTAAACATAGATATAAGTGTTACTACTTTAGATAGAGTGGAAAATATGTCATGCTTCAGATGTGGTGGGAAACCGTTAATATAAGATAAAAACAAAATTATACAAACAGAACAAAATGTTATATAATATGGAAAAATGGATTTGTATAAGATAAATGTATTATTTTTAATGTTTTGAAAAATAAAATTTTTTACAAAAAAAAAAAGAACCAACGAGTTGAAATTAAACCAGAAGATTTTTCAGCTAAACATGAGGAAGAACTTCCTGACAGTAAGAACGGTTCCTCAGTGGGACAGGATTCCAGGGGAGGGGGTGGAGGTTTCCAAGCAGAGGCTTGAAGGCCCTCTGACAGCAATATGCGGATTTTGTGAACTGAGGCAGAGACCCTGAGTGGGAGGGCAGGAAGGGCTGCCTCAGGGCTTAGTTCTTGTGACAGAATGTAGAAAAGAGGAACCAAAAGAGGAACCAAAGTGAGGAGCAGTTAAAATGCTCAAGGCTCTTTAGCCTAGAAAAAAGGCAAGTAAGGGGTGAGATGGTCGAGGTTTATAAAACCACATGTGTGGGGGAGGGCCGCGAAACTCCCAGGGGGGAGACTCCCATCTCCCCGCCCCTTCCCAATCACTGTCCAGCGCAGGGGCGTAGACTTTTTAAATCCCCGGGGGGGGGGGCGGGGGCTCACTCGTGCGCGCGCGCTCGGGACCATGTCCCCGCCGCTCTCCCCCCCCGCCCCAGGGAGCCGCTGCCGCCGCTTCCCTCCCCCGGGCCGTGCCTGCCCGCCCGCCGTGCTCCCCGCCCCCCTCCCTCCCTCTCCCCGCTCACCTTGGGCGCTGGCAGCGGTGTAGGAGCGTGCGGGGGTGGCGCAGATGAGCGCCGCCTCTCTCCCCCCCCTCCGCCCCAGGGAGGCAGGAGGGCAGGCGGGGGGGGGGGGGAAGGAGAGGCGGCGACGGCCGGCTGACTGGCCACCGGGCGCTCCATTTTCCCAGGGGTGGCTGAGCCCCCCCCGGGAAATTTCGGGGGGGCTCGAGCCCCCCCGTAGTTGACGCCCATGGTCCAGCATGACTCACCCTGGAGCCTGGACACAAAGGTGACAGAGTCTGGGGAAGACTCCGAGTCTGGCGCGGCTCCTGGTGTCTTCCGCCCACCCTGGCCAGGCCCGGGGCAGCTCCCGGGCTCTGCTGTACCTGGGCCCAGAGCTGCTAGGGGGCTCTGCTGCCACCACGGCCAGGCCTGGAGCCGCTCCTGGTGTCTGCCATTGCCAGGGCTGGGCCCAGAGCGGTCCCCAGGTGCCATCATGGCTGGGTCTGCTGGTGGCGCCCGGGCTCCCCTGCCACTGCAGCCGCTGCCGTCGCCGAGCCCCTTGCCAGTTGCCCAAGGGTTGCATTTATTTACTTGATTTAATTGGATTTAAAGGCTCTCAATGGATTTTTAAAAGAACTTTTCAGATTTTTCTTCAAACCTAAGGGGCCCCCCAAGGTTGCAGAAAAATCTGTCTTGGGTAAGTGTGGCCCTGATCCGCAGCTGGGGGCCCCATTTGGGCGAAAGAGATGCAGAGGTGCATGGTGTGGGGAGAGCAGACAGGAAGGAACTCTTCTCCCACTCCCATAGTGCTAGAACCCGGCTACCCCCGTGGCTTCCGCTTCCCCTCTTCCCTTCTCTTCTTCTTCCCCACCAACCACACTGCCTTTTATCTGCCCTTCGTCTTCAGCTAAATAGATCACCTATTTCACTTCACTTACAACCTGCCTTCTTCCACGATGGGGACCCAAAACAGCTCCCATCCTTCTCCTCTCCGCCATTTTAGCCTCAAAGCAGCCTTGTGAGGTGAGAGCTGGGAT
Source organism: Lepidodactylus listeri (assembly GCA_029233225.1). NCBI lineage: Eukaryota > Metazoa > Chordata > Lepidosauria > Squamata > Gekkonidae > Lepidodactylus > Lepidodactylus listeri. The sequence goes on from JARCFY010000005.1 coordinate 680,866, forward strand.
CCGAGCCTTGCACCCCCACTTCCGAGGCCGGCACTCTAAACACGATGCCACACTGGCTTTAGCGGCACGGCTGCGGTGGAACAGCAGCAAGCAGTGGGGCCTAGCCAATAATCCCATCCTGATCCATTAGACTGGCTACTGACCACTAGGGGGCAGCAGTGATCACTGTCCCTCTTGTGTGCAGCTTGACTCACTTACTCGAGTCACTCCCTGGTTTCATCCTATTCCTCCAGATCGCTTGTGAATGTGACTAAGGGCGAACCCACCAGCGCAGCGTCTTGGCCCCACTTTCCCCACGGAAAAGGGTGAGGGCAAGCTTATAGGGTTCGGCCCAAAGGGAAATGAGTGAATCTACTGGTGGTGCTGACAGAAGGCTGAGAGAACCTGGGAGCTTCTCTCCCTCTGCCTCCCCGCATGCCCTGCCATGGTTGTGCCTGGGGAGGGACTTGCCTTCTGGAGTCAAGGTGGGGGACGCCCCCAGGAGGGCAGGGGGACCTGCTCTGTTGCTGTTGGTGGGAATTCCACTCAAGCATCTCAGGTGGCTCTGTAATGAGGCCAGACTGGAGGAGGAGGAGGAGGAGGAGGAGGGCCCTTTGTCAGCCGGGGACAATTAGGAACTTCCCTCAGCCCCATTAGCAGCCCCTGAAAGGCACTGAAAGGGGACAATGGGGGGAGAGGAGAGCCCCCCCCCTTCTCTCGGAACCGGGGACCAACCTAGAGGCTCAGAGAAAATATATACTGTGGGTTAGGAAAGGCACAAGATTGTGCATGGGATAGAGCAGGTAGAGAAAGAGGTACTTTTCTCCCTTTCTCACAAGACAAGGACTCGTGGGCACTCCATGAAATTGCTGAGCAGTCGGGTTAGAAGGGATAAAAGGAAGTCCTTCTTCACCCAAAGAGTGATGAACACCTGAAATACAAGCATGGATGGCTTCAAGAGGGAATTAGATAAACATATGGAGCAGAGATCCATGGGTCGCTATTAGCCACAAGGTACAGATAGGAACTCTCGGTCTGGGGCAAGTGATGCACTGTATTCTTGGTGCTTGGGGGGGGGGCAACAGTGGGAGGGCTTCTAGTGTCCTGGCCCCACTGGTGGACCTCCTGAGGGCACCTGGTGTTTTTGGCCACTGTGTGACAGTGTGTTGGACAGTGTGTTGGACTGATCCAGCATTGGCTTCTCTTATGTTCTTAAGGCCATCTTCAAAGGGGGAAAAAGCCCTTCGCTCACATTGTGGGCCAGCATAATTAAATTAATCAGCTAGAGAAGGAGGACAGTTAGTTTAACAAACAGATTTTTGTCAAAGCTAACTGTAGATAGATCCTTTGGCAGCAGAAATATTTCCTTTAAGATAGACAATCCTGCTCCTTTTATCGGTTTAGAAGAAGAAGAAGAAGAAGGAGAGGAGGAGGAGGAGGGAGGGAGATGGAGCTGAGAGAGCTCTGAGAGAGGAGTGACTGCCCCAAGGTCACCCGGCTGGCTGCACATGGAGGAAGAGTGAGGAATCAAACCCAGGTTAGAGTCTGCCGCTTTTAACAACTACAACACACTGGCTCAACAGTGCCCAATAAATTATCCATTTATAACATTAAAAGGATCATTAAGACCTGTCTCCGTGCACCCATGGTCCATATTTGGCACTTCCTCAGCCTGCCCGTGCACCCTCCCAAGTCCACCCGGGGACTTCTCACGTGAGCCAGACTGGGCCCGGATTTCTCCCTCAGGCAGACATTCTGTTGCCACGAGTGCTTCCCCAGGGAGGGCACGAGCGAGGTCGGCGACAATGGCCCCCAGGCATGCATGAGGGATGCACATGTGAGCGGGTGACCGATTTGTATGAAGCAGGGGGGGGGGGCGCCTTCTGCATTAGCAGATAATGTGCCCCCCCTGAGGGGAGGTTAAGGGCCGGGCGCAGGGCTCTCTTTGAGGCGCTCGGTGGTGCCATGTCCTCCTCGGCCCTCGGCCTTAATCAAGTTATCACCAGGGGCTGTCGTCTGGGCCGGCTGCTCTTGTCAGGGGGAAAAATGGGCCGACAAATTCCTAGCAGCGGGACGCGGGAGCTCTCCTGCTTGGCGGGATGAAAAGTCTCTGTCACCTTTGCCTGGCCTGGCGGCTCTTTCCTGCTGGGAGAGAAGCCCCCGCTGCTCCCCTGACTGCCTTCCGGCTCTGGGGCATCCATTCAGCCACTTCCTACAAGAGCTCTGCCTCAGGCCTGATGTATTTATTGCTCAGACCCGTGGAGAAGGCATGCTGGTTCCACTGGGAAGGAGGAAGCCGGCGGCAGGGGGAAGAAGACCCCGCAATGCTGGCTGTCGGGGACCAAAATGGACCCCGGATTCAAGGAACTCCTCCTTGCAGAGAAAGTGGGCGAAAGAGATGGCTCCGCCTCCAGATCCACACCATCAAATATGCGCCCCCCCCACATGGCACTGGAGTAGGGTTCCCATCCTCCAGGTGGGGCCTGGGGATCTCCCGCTTTTACAACTGATCCCCAGCTGACACAGATCTGCTCCCCTGGAGAAAGTGGCTGCTTGGAAGGGTGGACTCTATGGCATTGTACCATGCTGAGGCCTCTCCCCTCCCCAAACCCTGGCTTCTCCTGGCTCCACCCCCAAAGTCCCCAGGTATTTTCCAACCCGGACTTGGCAACCCTACACTGGAGGATCCGCACAGCCGCTCCGCTTCTCAAGGCGTCTTGGTCCCGCCCGCCTTTCTGTGATGCCGAAGAAGTTCTGGCCTGCCCAGGCTGAACTCTACTCCACAGGTGTTTCCAAAAGGAGAGGTTCGGGGGCTCAGGCCTGCCGGGAATCCCCTGCTCTCTGGCCTGTGAGGCCATCTCCCTGCTTCAGGGTGCCTTCATTCGTTCATTCAGTCAGTCATTCAGTCATTCATTTCCAGGGGCTTCATTCAATGAGGGAGAGACTTAACTGGCTTAGACTTAAGGCGGATTACAAAACACAAAACCGGTGCAGCCAGAGACCACAGGCAAAACCGCCCATTAACAATGCCCAAGGAGGGCCACTGGCTTGAGCAGAAGATCAGAAGCCCCGGCCCGGCTCGTGGCCCAGGCTGGCCCGATCTCCTCCAATCTCAGCAGCTAAGCAGGGTCGGCCCTGGTCAGGGCCTGGATGGGAGACCACGAAAGAAGCCCAGGGGTCGCTGTGCAGAGGCAGGCAAGGGCAAACTGCCGCTGAACGCCTCTGGCCTTGGAAACCCCACGGGGGGGGGGATGGTCAGCAGGAGTCGGCTGCGACTTGAGGGCACTGCCCAACCCCTGGCTGTTTGTCAGGACAGCTGAAGACTCACCCCGAGGCGGCAGCCCCTGACTTCCAGCAGTCGGCTGCGGCCCTTGTGACTCTCCCAGGGAGGCCTGGCTGGCTGCTGCAAGAGGCTCTCCGGCCACTGGGGAGGGGGGGGGCAGTTTGCGGAGATTGTTCTTCCATAGCCATGCAGTCTGTCCTTGGAAGCGAGAGTGCCTTGGGGCAGGAGTGCTTAGGGTTGGGCCCTCCGTGATGCCCAGCCACCCTCTGACCCTCCATGGAGACTGCCCCTCCTCCTCCCCCAGGGAAGCAAGGTCAGTTCTTGCCTCACCTGCAGGCCCTCCAGAAAGGCTTGAGCTGACATGGGGCGCAAAGGGAATATCCATGGAGGAGGGGGAGTCCTGGTGTTTGGAGGATGTGGCTCTGACACTCACCTTCCACGCTCCCAGCAAGCCGTGCAAGGCCGCAGAGGGGCAGTCCAGAGCCACCTCCACTCTCGGCCGGGAGAGCCCTTGTCGACAGAGGCCGTCCGGCGCCTCAGCAGTCAAAGGCCTCTAGCCGCACAAAGCAGGCTGTAGCGAGCAGGAGATAAATGTCACTCGGACAGGGCCTGGGCCCTCCTCGGCCACAAAGGCTCAGGTACGGAGCCCTGGCAGGAGGTGACCTTTCCAGGCAGCCAGAGAGTGCCTGGCCCACGGCCTGCACAAAGGGAGCCCGGCGCTGGACGGGGAAGGGGCTTGGCCTGTCAGACTGCCTGCCGCTCGGCCACAATGAAGTCCGGCGCTTGCCTGAAAGGAGAAAGGCCCGGAGACAAGGGCCGCATAAAGGGGCCGGTGGGGGTCATTCCGTCCGCCATGAATAAGGGCTGTGCCCGCCCCAGGCCTGCCTGGTGATTCAGAGCCCCCTTTGTGCTGCTTCTCCTTCCCGGGCGATGGCAAAGGCCTAATTAGAAACACTCCAGAGAGAGAGGGCGGAGAGAGCAGCGGGTCTCCTGATTTGCCAAGGAGGAGCAGAGGGGTGGCCAACTATACGGGCAATGCAGACTTCTGTTTCCAAGAGGTGAGATGCCTCTGAGTATGTGCAGAGTGCCCCCCAGAAGAAGGGGGCTTGTCCCCCCCAAATGACACGGGCATCCCTTGCTGGCGCCTGCATGAGGCTACTCTGAGGAGCCCTTGGTGTGACGAACCAACGTCTGTTGGGAGAGGCACGCCTGGAGAGAGTTGGGTCCTAGCCATAAAGGGCTTTACTGGCCCCGACCAGCACCCAGGATTAGACCTGGAAATGAGCAGACAGAGGAGGCAAGGACTTTAACACATACTGTATGTGAATTGTGGCCAACTCCAGATAGCAAACGTCATCTGCATGGGTGGTCCCATGTAGAGCATATTACAGTAGCCCATCCTCAGGATTACTGTAGGGTGGCTCAGTGCACCAGACAGGCTGAGTTCAGATAAGGGGCAATGCTGCCAAATTCTGTCAAAGATCATTGCACACTGTGAAGAAAAGCCCTGCACCTCAGGATTCACGTCACAGTTGTAATAACTGGGTCTGCACCCTTTACATGCTCAGAGTAACTTTCCTTGGGCTAACAGGTAGCAGTGGGAAAGCTACAAAGGGATGAGGAGTCATCTCACAGGCACAGGGCCATGGTGAGGCCGGGGGGAAGGGGGAAGAGAGGCCATCCTGGCTTCTAAAATTATGTAAAGACCACATCAACAAATCCTTAGTATCTATAAAAAACCAATCACTTACTCAGCTAGTTTGGTATACTAGTTAAGAGCGGTGGACTCTAATCTGGGAGAACTGGGTTTGATTCCCCACTTATCCTCCACATGCAGCCAGCTGGGTGACCTTGGGCCAGTCACAAGTTCTCTCAGGAGCAGTCCTCGAAAGAGCTCTCTCAGCCCCACCTGCCTCACAGGATGTCTGTTGTGGGGAGGGGAAGGGAAAGGAGATTGCAAGCCACTCTGAGACTCATAGTGCAGGGCGGGATATAAATCCAATCTCCTCTTCCTCTTCTTCCCTTGACCACTCAAAGAAGTGGTTATCTGCCTCCTACTAAAAGAAAAATCCTTACAGAAAAATGACGTAGCCAGTTATTGCCTTGTCTCTGATCTGCCCTTTCTGGGCAAAGTGATTGAGAGAGCAGTAGTAGAGCAACTCCAGGTCTTCTTGGATAATTCATCTGCTCTAGACCCTTTTCTGCCTGGTCTCAGACTGGGCTGTGCGACCTTTAACCGAGGACCACCATCTAAAGGTCAGCCCCCCCCCCCCCATGGTTCCCACTGGAGTTATGGGCTGCCTTTCCCACACACTGGCCTGTGCCATCTGGGGGGCAAAAGTAGGCATCAGGGGTTGTGTGTTGGACGGATTCCTCACGGACCAGATGCCAAGAACTGCCACTGGATACCAGTCATCAGTGTGGGACGTCTCCCGTGGCATTCCACAGGGCGCAATCCTATCCCCAACATTCTCCAATGGCAATCTTCACCCAACTCTCCTGGTAACGCAGTAGAGGTCCTAAACCATTGCCTGGCTGCTGTGGTTAAATGGTTCTCTCTCTTTCTCTCTCCCTCTCTGTAGTGCCGTCAGTTCACTTCCCGCTTGTGGTTATGACTTATGGCTAAATGGCCAAGAGTGAACAATTTGAAACTAAACCCTGGAAAGACCGAAGGTTGCTTCAGTTCTGTTTTTTAGACTTCTGGTTGGATCGACAACCCAAATCCTCCTTCATTGTCTCTTGCATGTCCTGTCCTGTTGGTTGGATTGACACACTGTGCGTGATCCACCTTGAGTCCAAGTGAGAAAGGAGGTCTATTGTTGGAATGTATTTACAAGTTGACAACACTTTCAGTCCAGAGAGAGTTAGCTGATGTCGCATGGAAACATGATCCTGCCTAGAGATAAGTTTGCCCATGGAAAACTGTGGGTGTGGTTTAGTCTGATGAAGGAATCTGTCCCCTCACTATTGGCTAATCAATAGACTGACCTGAAGGTATGCTTTGATCATGCATGCATTTCTTTAGCATGTTTTATCATCAGTTTCCTGTCTTTGTTCTGAGAGAAGAAGCAGCAGCAGCAGCCGCCCTTGTCGTTTTAGGTGGCCAGCTGGGTTGGTCTGAAGCAGCAGAACAAATTTAGAGTCCCGTGGGGGCGCCTTGAAGACCAACCAATAGAAACACAAGAGGATATTTTAAACAACGTTAAGCAAACTAGTTGTGTAGATCAATCAACCTTGGTACTGTTTCAGTAAACTAAAGCAAGACAAAGAAAAATAAAATAAAGGAGGAAAAAAACTAACAAAATATTTGATTGAAGACACTATGATAATATATAAAAACTGTACAAACCTTATAGCTATACTATATGTCATGTACTGTATTGTTCAAGATGTGATGAAATAATTCTTATGTTGTAAAATGCTTTTAATTTTCAAAAAATAAAATAATAATTAAAAAGGTGTCAGCTTTTGTGTGCAATGCACAGTTCGTCAGATAGATTTTTTTTTAATCAATTTTTTTTTTAAAAAGTGTGGTCTTAACGGTGCCACTGGGGACTCTAAATTTCTTCCATTACAGTTTCAGCCATGCAACCATTAACACTTGGATCGTATTTCTTTGTTTTGCCTCCAAAGTTTACCCTTCCTTAATTAGATAAAGATAGATTTTCTCTTTAAGATCAAATTACATGCAGTGTCGGTTCTTCCTTATTTACTCTGCAATTTACACAAGCAACACCTATCCATAACGTAAATAAAATAAAAGATACCAGTTCACATCTCAGCTAGAGAGTAACGTCTGGAAACACCAAGTTTAAATGATGGAAAGGGCAGAGAGTATCCCTTCCCCCTGAACAGGAGGAGAAGGACGACCCACAAGGGGTGGGCAAGAAGAGGTTCTCTGTCCCTGGACATTTGTCTGACGCCTTCCCTGAGGGACTCCATCTTGGTCACTGTCCAATGGGAGGATCCCAGCTCTGAGCACTGACCTCCGCCTGCTGGCCTGCAACCCCAAGAATAAATGGCCTGCTTCAGATTGGCATCCTGTAGGGCCTGCACAGACTTTGGGGGAAGAGGCTATGCTGCTGTACTGCTTTTCTTGGGACCTTTCCTCTGTTTGCTGTGATAGCCTGAGATATCTGTGCTTTCCATTTTGCTAACACATTCCTCTTAATTTGAATAATGCAGTTCGAGAACTTGGTGGCCACCGTTTGCCCCAATCGATGGTGTTTACCCAGAGAAAGAGACCCGAGGGGGGAGAGGGCAGTGCTGACACCCCCCCCCCCACTCTCCTGCGCAAGCCAAGGCGCCAGTCCCTGGGATCGCCAAGGCCAGGAGAGCGGGGGAGGCGCCCAAGGGAAGCTGCTAAAGGCAGCGGAGGAACAGAGCCTGGGGTCAGACGGGGGGGGGGGGGGGGCTGTCCAGAGAGAAGAATTTAGGAGAGTGGAGAAAGGGGAGGGGGGACAGGGATATCTAGTCCACTGAGCAGCTTTCTCTCCCTCCCAGGGAAGCAGGCCCCATACCCCTCCTCAAAAGCAGGGGGGCACAACAACTCCTTGGCTCAGGACCTTTACTCAGGCTTAAACCAGCTTCGGGCAAGCAGCAGACCCCTGCCACCCCCCGGAGCGGGCCCCTTGCAGTTTTGCTCTCCGGCCAGAGGGAAGTATTTATTTAGAACATCTATACGCTGCCTTTCCGTCCGATTTAGGATGGCTGCAAGGCTGCAAACAATCACAACATAAAACATACCCATATATACAAAACATTTTTTTGAAAAATCAATGAAACATGTAAACACCTAGGCACAGACCAACCAACCAACCAACAGGAAGGGCAGCTACTGAAGGTTAGGGAGGGACTGCCAAACAAAACAGAACCGTCTTCACCCTAGGGCTGCCAGCCTCCAGGTGGGTCCTGGAGATCTCCTGCTTTTACATCTGATTTCCAGCTGACAGAGATCAGCTCTCCTGGAGAAAATGGCTGCTTCGGAGGCTGGACTCTGTGGCCGTGTCCCACACTGAGGCCCCTCCCCTCCCCAAACCCGACTCTCTCCTGGATCCTCCCTCAAAGTCTCCAGGTGTTTTCCAACCCAGACCTGGCAACCCTACTTCACCCCCTTACAGAAGGCAATGATAGAAGGGAACAGATGGATCTCGTGAGGGAGGGAGTTCCGCAGTTCGGGTGCCACAATGGAGAAGGCCCTTTCTCTGGCGGCTTCCTGTCTCGAGTCAGATGGCAGGGGTACATGAAGCACAACTGGGTAGGTTTACTTGGGAGTAGGCAATGGGGAGGGGCTGTGTCTCAGTGGCAGAGCTTCTGCTTGGTGTGCAGAAGGTCCCAGGCTCAATCCTCGGCATCTCGAGCTGAAAGGCTCAGGTAGGAGGTGATGGGAAAGACCTCCGCCGGAGACCCTGGAGAGCCGCTGCCAGTCTGAGTGGGCAATACTGACTTGGCTGGACCAGGGTGCATCTGGCTCAGCAGAAGGCAGCTTCACGTGTGAGTGCCGGCAGTCCTTACAGTGAGCTGCTCCCAAGCCGTATCGGGCTTTCCAGTCTGAAGCCTGCACCTCGACCTGGACCCAGGAGCAAGCTAGGAGGCAGTGTCAGTGGAGCAAGACTGGAGTGGTATCGTCTGTGGGACCCACCCCAGTCAACATTCGGGCGGCAGAACTGTGCACCAACTGGAGCTTCAAGGGCAGCCCAACACAAAGCACATGGCAGAGTCTAATCCAGGCGTTGCCAGGGCATGCACCACAGCAGCAAGATATGGCATGGCCCAGGGAAACCTGCAGCTGGCTTCCCCCACGGGCACTGCTGCTGCCGCCACCAGCTTAGCCAACAGGAGCCCCAGGTCCAGCAGCACCCCCAAGCTACGAACCTGCTCCTTTGGGGTGGTGGTGCTGCGGTGGCTCAGTGGTTAAGACACTGAACTGCAGACTAGAAGGTCAGTAGTTCGGCAGTTCGAGACCCGAGTGACCCTTGTGACGGAGTGAGCTCCTGCCTCTGGGCCCAGCTCCTGCCAACCGAGCAGTTCGAAAGCAAGAACTTGCAAGTAGATAAATGGGTACCACTTCAGTGGGAAGGTCACAGCGTCCCGTGCACCTGGCGTCTAGTCATGCCAGCCACATGACCATGGAAAACGTCTTTGGGCAGTGCTGGCTCTTTGGCTTGGAAACGGAGATGAGCACCACAACCCTAGAGCTGGATTCGACTGGCTTTTGAGCAAGTCTTTACCTTTACCTTCACCTGCCACCCCATCCAGAACAGGGGCCACCCCAGGAGTCCCTGGGCCAAACCTTCCCCTATCGGCAGTGCTTCCGTTGTGTCGGGATTCAGTTTCGGCTTGTTTGACCACATCCATCCACAAACCGCATCTTTCCTGGAAGTGACCTCAGCTTGCCGGCATGAGGCTGGTGTGCCCCCGCCAATTCCCTCCCCCTGGCACCTGAGGCGTGGTGGGCAAGGAGCCAGGATGCTGGGAGGCCTGCCCCGCTAGCGAGAGGGCAGGCATCCCAAGTGTGGGGAGGAAACGGAGGGGCAAGGAAGGATGTCAGCTGTGTTGGGTTCCCGTTGGGGAGAAGGGGGGGGGGTATAAATGAAGTGAAGAAATAAAGAAGTGTGTGACACCCCCCTCCCCTGCAAGTGGGCACTCTGGCCTTTCAAGAAAGGAGCAGCTGGTCCAACGGGAGAGTCTCCTGCTGGGGCTCCAGGAAAGGAGCAGCAGAGAGAAGGGGGGGGGAGGGAGAGAGATCTGGGTGGCACACCACCTCTGCCCCCCTGTGTGTGTGTGGGGGGGGGTTGGGCTCCAATCTTCACTCGCCTGGATTTATCAGCTTAAAATATGACCTGTCAACTGGGGAAACTCCAAAAGATAAGGGCTGTCCAGCAGCCAGAAGGAGGGAGGGAGGGAGGAGCAGAGGACAGCCCCGATAAGGAGGCCTTTACTGCCTCCAGTTTATGGGCAAAGGGGAGAGAAGGACCTCCCACCAGGCCGCCTCTGCATTGCAGCTCCTCCCCTCGCCTCTCTGGGGGGGGGGGCGGGGAGAGCCCTTCTGGCAACCCCTCTTGGGGTGTGCAAGGCAGGAGAGGTTCCGAGGTGGTTTGCCCTGGCCTGCCTCTGCACAGCGACCCTGGGCTTCCTTGGTGCCTCCCCTCCCTCCTCCTCACCAGGGCTGATCCTGCTTCGCTTCTGCAATGTGACCAGATCGGGCTCGCCTGGGCCATCCAGGTCAGGGCAAGAGGCATTCAGAGGTGGTTGGCCATTTTCCTGCCTCTGTGCAGCGACCCTCCTGGGGGCTTCCTTCCTGGTCTCCCATCCCACCTACCTGCCAGGGCCGACCTGAGATTGGATTTATACCCCACCCTTCACCACCCAAGGGAGTCTCAGAGCGGCTTACAGTCTCCTTCTCCCTTCCCCTCCCCACAACAGACACCCTGTGAGGTAGGTGGGGCTGAGATGACTGTCCTTGAGAGAACAGCTGTGCCAGAGCTATGGCTTGCCCAAGGTCATCCAGCAGCTGCAAGTGGAGGAGTGGGGAAACAAACCTGGCTCTCCCAGATTAGAGTCCGCGCACTTAACCACTACACCAAACTTAGCTGCCGAGGGCTGACAACCAGTCTGGTGTAGTGGTTAGGAGCGTGGAATCTAATCTGGGAGAACCGGGTTTAATTCCCTCTTCCTCACATGCAGCTGCTGATATGACCTTGGGTCAGCCACAAGTTCTCTCGAAGCTGTTCTCTCAAGGGCAGTTCTTGAGAGAGGTCTCTCATCCCCATTTACCTCACAGGGTGTCTGTTGTGGGGAGGGAAAGGGAAAGAAGTTTGTAAGCTGCTCTGAGACTCCTTTGGGTAGTGAAAGGCAGGGTATAAATCCAATCTCTTCTCTCTCTCTGCTGCCTGGGCCATCCAGGTCACACAGAGCTGGGCGAGAACAGCAGTCCCCAGGCCCCAGGGCAAAGGGCTGGATTTGCAAAGAGACCCGGGGGGTGGGGGGAACAAAAGTGGGGTGATGCCCCGGGGGGGGCATATCAACATTGACCCCCCCACACCCCACCCGCACCTCTTTCCACCTCTGACATGCTTGACTGTTTCTGGAGGCCGTTTGAGTCCCCTTTTAGCTCCCCTTTCCGACCAGCGCTTAGGGCTCTGTACTCCGGTTGCCAGCGCAGGCGTGGGACACCCCTGGAGCCTTGGGGGCAGGGCCTGCGAGGGCACAGGGTGGGCACAGCACACTCAGCCACACGAGACACACATTCAGCCCCCCCTGTGCGCCATGGGCTGTCAGGGCTGCCTGGATCCCTCCCTCCCCCCCTCCGCTGGCACAGGATGGCCGCCACCACGGCCTGCAGAGCCCTCTGTCCCCCCCAGAGGCGAAGGTGTCCTGGGTAGTCAGTTGCCCCCCCACCCCTGGTGGGTCCAGGCCTTCGCTTGAGCGGGGAGGAGGGAGAGGCTGGGCCACCTGGCTCCTCAGAGCACCCGGGCAGGACTGGGATGGAGCCAGCATAAGGTTGCCAGCCTCCTGGAATCACAACTGAGGGTCTCCCGCTGGTTGCAGCAATCACCCCCCCCCCCCCCCGAGAAACGGGCTGCCTTGGAGGGGTACCTCTGCGGCATGAGACCCCACTAAAGTCCCTCCCCAAGCCCCACCCTTCTTCAGGCTCCACCCCTTCCCCAAATCTCCAGGAATTTCCCAACCCTTGATCCTCTGCCCTGGGCTTCCTGGGGGCCGGAAGCAGGGGTGGGGGGAATTGTCTGAGCTCTGGGCTTCAGCCCACAGGTGGGAATGCTTGGACAGCTCCCCCCCCCCGCCACACCCGGGAAAGAGAAACCTGCTGCAGTTGGTGACATGGGGGGGGGGAGGGCAGAATGTGACACCCCCCCATGTGGCAAAGCCTCCAGTTCCAGGTGCAGCCTGTGCAGGCTTGTCTGAGGACTGCTGTGGGGGGGAGGAGGGGGCAGAGGAGAGGGGGTGGATGGGTGGCCCTGGTTACACTAGCGCCCCCCAGCCATCTAGGGCTTCAGGCCACTCCAGGCAATAGAAAAAGGGGCAGCTGAAGGCCCCCCCGCCCCGCCCCCAGCTCGCTTTTGTAGCCAGAGGAGAGCTGCCCAAAGGCCAAGGGGAAGAAGAGGCTCGAAATAATTGCCGAAATTCATTAAAATGCAAAGCACGGTTTCCAGGTAGCCTTTTGCAAGAAAGCTCATCTGAAAAGCAAACAGACCCGGCTTGCCAGGATCATTTCAGACCCCAGCCCCAAGAAGTGGTCAGCCAGTGCTGGCGACAGCAGAGGACAAATATTGCAGCTGGTGTAAAGGGATTTTCTTAAGCCAAACGCCTAACACACCCCAGAGGGCAGCCTCCTCTCTGTCCCGAGTCAACTGTCAGGACCCGAACTCCTCTCCTGAGTCCTCCTCACGCTGCACGGGCAGGCAAACACTGGGCCTTGTTTCTGAGGGACTCGGGGTGCCAGCATGATCCCAGGGCACGCTTGGTTTTGTCTCCGACAAATGCTGGCAAAGGAAATACATTCATCGGCTTCTGAAATGACAGGGCCCTTCCCTGGGATAGGATATTGGGTATGTAAGATCTGGGATCCCACCCCATGCTCCAGGCCAGGTTTCCCCGTGAGACCTAAGCCCACCACTGGCAAAGGATACTGGCCCCACACGGTCTCCCTTCTCCTGAATCCTTCCCTCTTTCTCTCACTATGGCCCCCCGTGGCCCCCATGCTCTTCCTCCCCATTTCTTGGACACCACTCCTGGTTTCTGCCATGGAGCCTCCCAACATCCCTCCCCAGTTCTCTGCCCCTGTCTGCCCCCCTCATCTCTCCAGCACGACTCTCCTTCTCAGATCCCTGAGCCTTCTCCTGACATGGGTGGGGTGGTTAAGAGCAACAGACTCTGATCTGGAGAACGGGGGTTGATCCCCCCCTCCCCCTCCCCCTGAAGCCAGCTGGGTGACCTTGGGCCAGTCACGGATCTCTCTGAGCTCTCTTAGCCCCACGGGCCTCTCAAGGGGCCTGCTGTGGGGAGAGGAAGGGAAGCCGCTTTGAGACTCCTCAGGGCAGAGGAAAGGGGGGTAGAGAAACCAACTCTTCTTTCGTTATCTTTCCCTCTCTGAGGGCCAAACTACAAGGGATGGTGGCCGCAGGTCCATCCCCTGGCTACTGTCACCATTTTAAAAGCAGTTGTAGCTGTTAAACAATTGTAGTAGGGCAGGGGTGGGCAAATAGCGGCCCAGGGGCCACATGCGGCCCGCCACAGAGGTTTTTGCAGCCCGCCAAGACAGTTGGCCACGTGGTGTGATAGGGTACATTTGTCTCATTAAACTGATTCTAAAATTAAATATGCTTGCAGCTATAGATGATATGAAATTAGCACAATAAATAAATTGAATAAAACTACCACTATTTTATTTAATTTATATTTATTGATTTTTATGATACAATTTATACCTTTTCTGAAAGGCAAAGTTAACTAATGAATGCAATCCTTTTAAAAGGTGCGGCCCTCCGCTAACCTCCGCTCCCACAAAGCGGCCCCCGAGCCAAAACAATGGCCCACCCCTGTCGTAGGGTCCTGGTCCGGATTGGGTGCATGGTGTGGCGGCCTCAGGAGCCCCAGTTCTCTGGGGCCCCTCCCCACACCTTTTCAAGTGCTGAAAAAGGGCTGTTTCTGGCAAGCTGTGAATGAGACATAATTAGGCGCCATTAGGACATACCAAAGTAGGCATTTGAAGTCTCTTGACCTGCCAAATGTTTTGATTGCCAGCCGCCTTTTATCTTCTCCTTTCTGTCTTGCCTTCAGTCTCTCCCGCTGTAGTTCCTGGAAGTCACAATGGCCTCACTGTCCTAGGGGGAAAGCCCCCCCCCTCCAGTCTGCCAAGCGGTGTCCACCAAGGCTGAGGGTGCGTGGGTGAATGGTCCCATACTGGTGCTCCCCCCCAGGGTCTCAGGGGAATATCTTGCTGGGGAAGGGGGTGGGTTGGTCCCTAACTTTTTGCAGGGTGACATTGGGAAGAGAAGCAGTGGGTGGGCGAAGCGGTACCAGGTGCCTGGGGGGCTCCTCCCAAGTAGCTCTTGGCCACCCCTGCAGCCCATACAATGTATGTGCCCCCCAGGCAGTGTGTGGGGAGGGGGAGCTACAGAGCCCCTGTAAGACCCCTGAGCTGCTGCCAACTGCCTGGAAGCCTCTCCCCCCCCCCCCGGGCTCCTCCTCCTCCGTCTTTGAGGCACTGCTTGGGCTCTCTGTGGGTCTCTGGGGCAGAGTGGGGCAACCAGGGCGGCGGGGGGCATCAATTCCTTCTGTAGTCCCTGGTCCAGCTTGAGAGGCACACTGTGGGCGACTGCTTGCAGCCCCTGGCAATGGACTCACCAAAGGGGGTGAGGAGGCCAGAGGCCCCCTCATTGCCCCCTCCCTCTGGCTGCTGCAGTCCTCAGGGCTGCTTGATAAAGGAGGGGGAGGGAGGCAGCTTTGTTGGGGGAGTAGGGGAAGGGAGATGGTGGGGAGGTCTGCCAGAGACTGTGGGGAGACCTAAGCCCCACAGAATTGCACAGGGTGAAGGGGGGGGGAGAAGCAAGGATCAAGCCTTCATCCACCGTCCCAACAGAAGTGTGCTTTTGCATATGTGTGTGTGTGTGTGTGTGTGTGTGTGTGTGTGTGTGTGTGTGTGTTGGGAGGGGCCAGCCTAACACAGGCTCCCAGAATACAGGGCTGTCACAACTGGTCTCTAGACCGATATCAGCTGCCCTGGAGAAAATTGCTGCTCTGGAGGGTGGAATCTCATAGAATAATAGAATCATAGAACTCAGTGCAGGATCAGCCTAGAGCATCCCTGACAAGCATTTGTCCGACCGCTGCTTAAAGCCTGCCAGGGAGGGAGGGAGCTCACAATCCATGGCATTAGACGCTGCTGAGGTCCCTCCCCCGGCTCTACCCCCCAAAGTCTCCAGGAATTCCCCAGTCCAGAGTTGGCCACTCTAGTTGGGAGGGGGGGTCACAATGGCCGGGCCCATGGCTGAGTGGCGGCGCTTGGCTCTGCAGCCCCTTCCAGTGTGTCAGTGCTCACCCCACAGACAGACCCTTCTCAGCCACATTCTCCACCCCCCACCCCCCACCCCCCGCACGTTGTGGAAAGTTCTTGTTGGCTTCTTTCATCGTTGGGCCATTCTCAAAGGCTCATTTGTACACAGCCTGTTGAGCCCATTTCCTGCTCCCTCAGCTCCCAAACAAGGGTTGCCAAACTCCAGATGGCTTCCCCTCCCCAGGCTCCCATCCCAAATCTTGAGGAATTTCTCAACCTAGAGTTGGCAACCCTGTCTCCCAGCCAGTGCTCCCTCTAAGCTGTGGGGTCTCCTGAGCAAAAATTCTACTTGGTGAGCTACTGCCATTAAAGTTGTGAGCAAGCGATCTGGCTGCTGCATAAACTAGTTTGCTCTGGAGCCATCCTCCCTGAGCCAGGAGAAAAATGTGTGAGCCGGGGGCTAAAAAACCGGGAGCTAGCTCACACTAACTCAGCTTAGAGGGAACACTGTGAGTCCCAGCTCTGCCTGGTCACTTCAGGCAGCCCTGCAGCTGGTGCCTTTCCTCTTCCCTGAAGCCACTCAGCCTGAAGGAGAGATCGGTGTGGCTTGGGAGCCCGCTTCCTTCTCAACACTGCGGGGACTCCTGGCCGCTCACTGCAGTTCTTTGTTCTTGACAGTGTGATGTCTGATTGCATGTGAGTATTTTCCGGGGGGGGGGGGGGGTGTACAAGAAGTCCTGCGTGTGTGCAGACAATGCTGAAGGGCACGTCAACACTGGCCAGGCAGGAGAGAATCTCCTCCCCGATGCTCCCTCTAAGCTGTGGAGTCTCGCGAGCAAAAATTCTACTTTGTGAGCTCCAGGCATTAAAGTTGTGAGTGAGCGATTTGGCTGCTGCATAAATTAGTTTGCTCTGGAGCCACCCGTCCTGAGCTGAGACAAAGATGTGTGAGCCAGAGGCTAAAAAACCTGTGAGCTAGCTCACACTAACTCAGCTTAGAGGGAACACTGAGGCAGCCTTCTCCCCCCCCCCGAAATTGGATCTCCCCCCGCCCCCCCCCCCCTGCCACCCACCGGGCCTGGCCCTCCTCCTGCCGCTCCTCCAGCCAACTTGAGCCTCCCTCTGTAAACATCCTGCTGATAAGTGGGGGGGGGGGCCCTGGCAGATTGCCCGCTGGATACAGCTTGCTGGGGCCCAAGACAGGGAGGGGCCTCCTCTTCCAGGCCCGGCCAGGGCAAGGGGAGCTCTTGGAACCTTCAGGGGAGAAGGGGTGTTTAGGAAGACAAGCGAAGACGGCTTTCAGAGGTGAACAGGCAACTTCGTAGAGGGAAAGTCCATCAGTTGCTACTAGCCAGGGTGCCGGAAGAGAACCTCCATAGCTAGAGGCAGTAAACTTGGAATTACTAGTCAGCATGGCCTCCATAGCCTGTTTGCTGGACAACTGGTTGGCCACTGTATGAAACAGGATCCTGTGTGAGAGAGGCCACTGGCCTGATCCAGCAGGGCTCATCTGACAGTCTTTTGGAAGCTGAAAATAGAAAAGCTGAAAATAGCCAACAATAGAAAACATCTGGCATCAATGCTCCCTCTGAGCTGCGGAGTCTTGTGAGCAAAAATTCTGCTTTATGAGCTCCTGGCATTAAAGTTATGAGTGAGTGATTTGGCTGCTGCATAGATTTAGTTTGCTCTGGAGCCCTCCTTCCTGAGCTGAGATAGAAATGTGCCAGCCGGAGGCTAAACAACTATGAGCTAGCTCACAGTAACTCAGTTTAGAGGGAACACTGTCTAGCATTGCTGCTTGCAGGAATTATCCGTTTGCATTAAGTAAGTGAGTGAATAACTTAGACAGACAGAACCATCTCATCCTGTCACAACAGGAGCAGCAGCATCTTTGGATACTGAACAAAGTCCGAGTTCAGAGGGAGGCCCATGGAAGCTCAGGCCCAGAACAAGACTTTGTTGGCCTTCAAGGTGCCCCTGGAATCAGACTTTGTTCTGCTGCTAAGTTCAGACCGACACCCTAAATTGATCTTTGGGTGCTGAGTTGAACTCTCGCCCCCCCTCTCCCTGCCCAACCCTCAGCAGCCCCCCCCCCACCATTCAAGAGGCTCTGCGGTGTGTGTGGGGGGGGGGGTGGGGGGAGAAGGCCAGGGACAATGGAGGACGGGGCTCTGCAGGGTCAGGTCAGAGGAGGGCTTCAGACTGTGCTAGGAGGACTGCTGGGAAGGGACACCTCCCCCTCACATTAAAAAGGCAGCAACAAAAAGTGTGGAGGGGAAATCCCCCTGCATTCTGTGCAAATAAACCTTGTCTCTTTTTTTAACAAAAACAACAGGGCCAAAACATCTCACTCATTTCAAAAGAGAGAGTATTTCATGAGGAGAGGCAGCGGGGTGTCATGGCTAAGAGCAGCAGACTCTAATCTGGAGAGCTGGGTTTGACCCCCCCCCCTACTCCCCATGAAGCCAGCTGGGCGACCTTGGGCCAGTCCCAGTTCTCTCAGAGCTCTCTCAGCCCCTCCTGCCTCACAAGGGGCCTGTTGGGAAGGTGACTGCAAGCTGCCAAAAGTGGGCCATAAAAACCTACTCTGCTTCTTTTTTTCCAGGATACCCCCCCATTAGAAAACAAAACCCCACCCCCCTTGGAGAGAAACTTGTTTCCCTGGACTTTTCCAGTCCCCCCTTCCCAGGCCTTCCCCTCTTGAGCTTTGATTGACCCCCCCCCCAAATACAGCAGCACTGAAGTGCCTCCTGCGCACCGCCTCTTCAACTGGGCTACCTGGAGATTTGGGGGAGGGTGTGAAGCCGGGGGAGGGCAAAGTTTGGGGAGGGGAGGGACCTCAGCAGGGTAGAATGCCATAGAGTCCGCCCTCCAAAGAAGCCATTTTCTCCAGGGGAACTGATCTTGGCCATCTGGAGACCAACTGTAATAGCAGGAGAACTCCAGGTACCACCTGGAGGCTGGCAACGCAAGAAAGCAATGGTCAGCTTGGAGAAGGAAAAGTGCCTGCTTGAAGCCCTAGCCCCTGTGCCAAACCAGCTGGCCTTCCTGGTGCCGGGTGTCTTCTGTTGTCCTCTGGGAGGCAGCCCTGTCCCTCTCCATCATGGGGGGGGGGGAGGGGGGAGGGCAGCAGCTCCCAAGCCTCCTCCCCCAGGACCAGGGGGCAGCACAGGCAGTCCTTGGGCGCTGCTGCCTGCTGGCCGGCTGCCTATCACCGGCCCGGCGGAGCCTCGCTCGTGTGCCGGAGAAGCACTTTGGCCCTGGCAGCCAGCCCAGCGCTCCTTTCTCACGACCTCTCCTGCCCCGGAGTCCGGGGGGAGCCGCTCATTTCCTGCCCGCCCGCCTGCCTTGGCCACAGCACAGTGGGGGCTGGGGGGGACTCCTTGGCGCAGAAGAGCCCTTTGCTGGCAGCACCAGGCTTCAGCCAACTGTCTGGAATCAAAGGCCGCTCCATCTGGAAGCACTTGGCGGCGGCTGCTTCTTTGGCGCTTCAGAGGCAACGGGTGAGGGCCCTGCACAGCATGCACCCAGGAGGGTGGGAAATGGTAATTGGCCATGGCCGGAGCGCTCCCGGGGAGACGCCTAGAGGGGGGTCCCGAGGGCCGCAGGGGAATCCCTCCCTTGAGGCCAGCAGCTGGGGTTGCTGGGTAGCTGCAACCCAGCTCTGCTGGAGATGGGGAGATACTCGGCACTGCTCCTGTTCGCGCCAGGGCTCTGCCAGCAACTGGGCCGGTGGGTGCTGAGGACTTCCCTTCTCCTCAGCTGGACGGAAGGGACCCTCCCCGCTCCCAGGGCCAGGCCGGTGGGTTTGTGCTGGCAGAGGCCTCCCCTGCCCCCACCTCGGCCGGACAGGCGGGCTTTAGCCAGCCCCCTTGCCACCCCCTGGCACGGGCTCCCTTCAGCCAGAGCTCTGGCACGTGTGTGCCCACCTCTTTCTATCAGAACCCGGGGCATGTGCAGACGTGGGGGGGGGGGCAGTAAGTGGCAGCCCTCTAGCCCGGCCTCCAATGGAACTCTCACGGAACAGAGGGGCGTGGAAGGCCAGGATGTGGGCAGGTGGGGCCCTTTGCTCTCTCCCCTTCCAGGTGCCCCCAGTTGGGGAGCTGGACTCTGGCATGATGGGCACCAGGGGAGGGGAGGCCTCCATCCCCTCAGCTGTGCGGAAGACTACCAAGCCAGGGCTTGCTCAGAGAAGAGGGGGGCGCAGGGCAGGACCTGTCAGGGCATCAACAATCTTGGCCAAGAAGAGCCCCTCCGCAGTCAGTGGGGGGGGTCTGCACGCCCCCACCCCAACATTCCTTTCCCCAGCACCTGAATGCGGTCAGCCACCTGGTCCTTGTCTGGAATCCGGCAGGCCTTTGGGGGGATTTGCCAGGAATTCCCGGCAGCTCCTAGCACAGCAGGGCCTGTCTGTGGCGTTCGGGAGGGGGAGGGAGGCTGCGGGCCTCCGGGACTGAAACCCGAGCTGGCTGGCGGCCCTTTATCTGGCTCCCCCATCTCGCCCCCAGAGGGGGGGCATGGAGCCTGCCTGCTCCCTTCACCTCCACATGTTTTCTGCATTAGGGCAAAGGAAGCTGCCCCTCATCTCCGCCAGATGTGCCGAGAGGAGTGTTAAATCATCACAGCACGGGGGGGGGGGGGGGGGGGGGTGTAAGGGGGGTGTTGGCTCACAAAGCGGGGGGGGGGGGGGGAAGCATCCCAGCCCTCAGGGGAGGGCCCGAGCAACAGCAGCAGCAAAGGAGGGGAGGGAAAACTGCTTCAGGTCTCCTGTAAAAAGAGGGAGGGGGCTCAGCTCAGTTATTCACACAGCAGAACAAAGTTCGAGTCCAGGGGCACCTCTAAGACCAACCAAGTTTTATTCTGGGTGGAAGCTTTTACGGGCAGGCACACATGTGCCAGTTTCTGCCCAGAATAAAACTCACTTTGTCCTGCTGCTTCAGCCCAACTCAGCGACCCAACCTGAAACTATTCAGACAGGTCAACTGGAGAGCTGCGCTGGAGACCAATGTTCAAGAGCTGGCCCCTCTTGGAGAACAGCTCCTCTGCCAACAAGATAACTGGAAGCACTCCCCCCATTCATCCAGCAGCCCCCCCCTTTCTGTCCACATCATACCCTCCATGCTGTGTTGGAATAAGAAAGCCTTCCCCTCTGCCAGTAGTGCTTACTCCTCCCTCCATGTTTGCTGGTGGGGGGCCAGGGTGTGTGTGTCTGTTCTACCCCACAGGTGGAAAGAAATCACTCAGACCAGGGGAAGACCACAAGCTGACCTGCGCTTAGCTGCTGGGAAAAGGGGAGCGGGGATGGGCGGGTGGTGTCAAACAGTGTTCCCTCTAAGGTGAGTTCGTGAGAGCCAGCTCACGGTTTTTTAGCCTCTGGCTCACATGTTTTTGTCTTAGCTCAGGAAAGGATGGCTCCAGAGCAAACTAATTTAGGCAGCAGCCAAATCCCTCGCCCACAACTTTAATGCCAGGAGCTCACAAAGGAGAATTTTTGCTCACAAAACTCCAGCAGCTTAGAGGGAGCATCAGTGTCAACAAGCAGGAGGCCCTCGAAAGCACCCCCCCCCCCAATTTCTCTGCAAGCCTCCCACCCAGACGGAGAGGTCCTGAATGGAACTAGATAAGCTTTCCCTGAATTCCTGATGGGGGTCTCTTGGGGAGGGGCTGTGGCTCAGGTCAGGGGAAGAGCCTTTGCTTAGGAGGTGACGGGAAAGACATGTCTCCGCTGTATCCCCCAGAGAGCAGCTGCCAGTCTGAGTAGACAATACTGCTCCTGAGAGACCAAAATGTCTGATCCCGTTGTGTGTGTGTGTGTGTGTGTGTGTGTGTGTCCGGAGGGTGAGCAGCACCCCCCCCCCCACATAGGTCAGCCCCAGAGAGGCCCATTCAGCTCTACCACTGGGGGGGGGGGGGACCGACTCTTCTGGCAAGCAGTAAAAACTGGAGGGTGAACTGAGGCCAGCGCTTCCAACCTTCCAACCGTGCCCAAACCAAACAGCCAGGAGGCAAATAACAGCCACCCACTCCCCGCACAGCTGTTGACATGTAAATGGAGCCTCCATGTTTCCTTCAGCCACAGCTCTTCCCCAGAGCCTTCTAAAGGGGAGGTCCTCGCCACATCTGCAGGAGCAGGCGCCCCCCCCCCAGACCCAACCCAAGAACTGGCCAGTGCTGGACCACACAATGAACTGGGGGGGTGGGGGTGGCAACCCCCCTCCCCTCCCCTTGGTGGAGGCCAGGCTTCCCAGGGAATGGCAGGCACCACCGGGGCAGCAGGGCTCTGAGCTGCCCAGCCCAAAATGGCTTTGGGGTCTTGCAATGTGGCTTGCCCAAGATCGAATTCCCCCAGATGCGGAGCACTGGAGGACTTAGGAGGGGAGCTGGGCTCTCCTGTGGCTCAAGGAAGGCCTCTCCTCCTCCTCCAGCTGGTCTCTGCCTGCAGCCCCTGGCCTTCCGCTCTGAGCATCCCAAGCCGCCTCCAGGGCCCTGCCAAAGAGAGCTAGGCCCCCTGGGGACAGTTGCGCCAGGGGCTGCCTTGTGCCACAGCCTTTCTGGGACGGAGACAGGTGTGCCACATGTGATGCTAAACAGCTTTTATTTCTGTCCGACAACTTCCAAAAATGGAAGGGGTTTGTTTGATAAACAGATCTTTGGTGTCACTTAAAAAAAAGGTGGGGGCAACCACACAAGACATGGGAAAAAGGACCCCTATCTCTCTCTCTCTCTCTCTCTCTCACACACACACATACACACACACTCGCTCCCGTCCACGTGTCGGCAGCCCTGGGAACAGGATAGGGCCTCAAAGGGGAGCATCTTTGCTAGGAACAAGAGAAGGCACAATCCAGTACGAACAAGAAATATTTACAGCTCAGGAGCAAAGAGGCACTGAGCCCCCTCCCCTGGAGGGCCAGCCACGGAGAGCAGCCAGACATTTCTGCGGGAGGACAAGTCCACAAAGTCGGGAACCGGAGGCGACGCCAGCTTCACCAAGGTCTCCAAACAGAGTCTGCAGGGAGCGAGGGGGCGCCTGTGGCAGGAGAGACAGGTGGAGGGGGTAGCCCGGAGCCCATGCCTCCGTTGGCGTAGAGGGGGATCACTGCCCCACCATGGGGCACAAACGACGTGTTCGGGATCAGGAAAGCAAACTGCCCGTCGGAAGCCGGCACCAGCTGGAAGCCTCCGTAGACCTTGGCCGCTTCCCCCGCTGAGCCGCCCAGCTTGCAAGGCGCCACGTTGCCAGCAGGGGGTGCCGCTCCGGCAGGGATCTGCACCAAGGGCTGCCCGAAGGAGGGTCCGCGCGGGGCAGCGGAGGGGGGCTGCGGGGCGGGGTAGTTCATGGCGTTGATCTGGCTCATGCAGCTGGCCAGGTGGCCCAGCAGGCGGGTGCGGACGTCGGTGTTCACCCCCTCGCAGGTGGAGAGGAAGCGGGTCACCTCGTTCATGCACTCGTTGAAACCAGCCCGGTACTTGCCCAGCACAGAAGGGTCCGTGTTCAGAGCAGCTGCGAGGGAAAGGGAGAGGCAGTCAGAAAGGGGGCCCCCAAAGCCCTCCCAGAAAGCCCCCCAACCCTGGCATGTGGGGGGGGGGAGGGAGCAGTCCACCCCCGGCCGGAGACCCGCTTTCCTTGGCACGGGGGGAGGGCGTGGCCGCGGCAGAGGGGGAGTCCCAGCCCGAGGGAGGCAGAGGAGAGGCGAGTGCCGCGTGTGAGCGTGTCCCCCCCCCCCGCCCCCTCGCCGGCCGCGCCAAAGCCCGGGAGCGGCGGCCGAGCGTGGGAAAGGCGGCCGCGCCAAGGCAGGGAAGCACGGCTGGAGCGGCGTTCCAAACCGCAGGCGGAAGTCTGGCAGGGCTCCCCCGTCCCGTCCCGTCCCCCCATCCTCTCTCCCCCCCCCTGCCGGCTCACCCGTCATCTGGGCGCGCTGCAGGTTCCGCAAGTGCTTGACCGTCATCTCCAGGATGTCCGCCTTCTCCAGCTTCGAGTGGCGCGAGCTCTGCGGGGCGAGGGCGGGCGTGAGCCGGGGGTCCCTTCGGGAGGAGGAGGAGGAGGAGGAGGCGCTCTCTGGGCAGGGCAGGGCAGGGCCCCCCTCCCCCCGGCAAGGCCGCCCCCCCCCCAAGCTGACACCGGGCGCCCCGGCAGGCCACGCCGAGCAAGCAGGGGGCCCAGGCCGCTCACGTCGAGGGTCGCCAGTCTCGGGGCTGGCCAGGAATCCGAATCGGCCTTCCGGCCAGAGAGGCCAGCCCGTGACCTCGACGGCCTCCCCCCGCCCCCCAGGCTCCCCCGCCGGGAGGTGGCAAGGCGACTCACGTCCTTCTTGAGGGCATCCAGGATGAGGGTCTTGAGCTGGCCTAGGCTCTCGTTGATGCGCGCCCGCCGCCGCTTCTCCATGATGGGCTTGGACGACTGCGAGAGACGGGCAGGGCGGTGAGCCCCAAAGAGATGGGGACGGGAGGTGGGGAGGGATCGCCGCGCGCCCCCGGCCTTACCTTGCGGTGGTCGGAGGCCGTGCGCGGCTTGTCCGGCGTGGCGTGGATGCTGGCCGGGGTGGCCGCCACGGGCGAGGACGAGCTCTTCTCCATCAGGTCGGCGGGCATCCTGGCCGGGCCCACCGCAGGGCTCCCGACGCCCGCGCACGAGAGCGCCGCCGCTGCAGCCTCGGCCCGGCTCCCCCTGCACACGGCCGGCCTGCCGGTCCTCCGCCGGCGCACACGCGGCTCAGCCGCCACTCTCCCGCTCCGCCCCGGCCCCGGCCGGCTCCCCGCCTGGCGGCCACTATTTATAGGCTCCGCTGCACGCGAACGGCTCGTGTGAAACTTCCCAAACTTTCTTTCCCACAGTGACTTTCAGCCAATGGGAGCAGGAGGCACGCGGCCCCGCTCGTGGACGGCGCCCGCCCATTGGCCGCCCGGCGCAACGACCGCCGGCCAATGGCGCACGCCCGGACCCCGGGCGAGGAGGCCGCCCTGTCAATCAAGCGCCCGCCTTAACCCTCGCCGCGCCGCAGCACGCTCCGCACGGCCCGCAGCAGGCCGAGTGCCGCCCCCCCCCCCCCGCGCGGCGAGCCTCCTCGCGAGCAAGAGGCGCCGGGGGACCCCGGCCGAAGCACGTGCCGGGAAGGGGGCAGCCTTGCAGCCGCCGGCAGGGAGGGAGGGAGGCGGGCGGTGTGCGGCGTGCGGCCGGATCCGGCGCAAAGGGGGGAAGCCCGGCGGGCGGCTGCAGAAGCTGCCGCCCCAGAGCCTGGGAAACCCCCGCTGCCGCCGCCCTCGCCGGGCGGGCTGGCCGACCTGGGTCGCAGAAGACCGCCTCGCTCCCGATGCCCAGCCCGGCCGGACCCTCTCTCTCGGCCCGGGGCTTGACGGGTGGTGCTTTGCCCAGTAGGCTCTGGTGCCCGCAGGGGGGGGGGGCGGAGCAGGGGCGCTGGAGAGGGCATCTCAGCTCTCACCCCGCAGCCACTCCCTGGGTCGGCGTCCCTTTTGCGCCTGGCCGCAGAAGCCGAGGGGAGTGAGCTGAACCAGGCCCAAGAGCCGCGCTTCCTTAGAATCTTCCAGGGTCATCTAGTCCAAATCCACAAATCCCTCCTGCTCCGTGCCTTGGTGCTCTGGGTTGTGTCTTGCAGGCGGGGGCAGCTGGGCTAGCGTCTGGTCTGCACCCATTTGCAGATGGCCCTTGGGGTCCTGGCGCAGAGGGTCTGTGTGCCTTTCAGGCTAAGAAAACCGGAGGCAACATTGAAGGCCGGAATCGGGTGCTTGTGCAAGGCAGGCAAGGCACATCTGGAAGGGCTGGAGAGGCCCTTGGAGGGTGGGGGCCAAAGGGCTCAGCGCCTGCCAGATGAGGATGGGTGGAAGTGGCAGTCTTTCTGTCCCAGGGCCATGACGGTTTTGGAGACCAAATGCAGGAGTTTCAGTTGCGTCCAGGAACAAGCCAGAAGTCGTTGGCAATGCTCCCTCTAAGCTATGGAGACTTGTGAACAAAAATTCTACTCTTTGAGCTCCTGGCATTAAATTTGGGCGGGAGCAATTCAGCTACTGCATAAATTCATTTGCTCCGGAGCCATCCTTCCTGAGCTAAGACAAAAATATGTGAGCCAGAGGCTAATAAACCTGTGAGTTAGCTCACACTAACTCAGCTTAGAGGGAACACTGGTTGTCAGTGTGTTTCCTTGATTGCCGCAGTCTGAATTCCTCAGCAGCTACAAAACCTTCCCAGGCCCAATCTCTGCATTTCGGTAGGAGCCGGGGACCCTGGCTGGTGGTGGAGCTGGCCTGCAGCTCCTCTGCTTTGGCAGTGTTGCCAGTCTTCCGGCCGGCCTGCGCCAAGCACACTGGCCAGGCTCCTGGGCCTGCCTGGCTCCCTTCCCTTTGTGCGTTACCTGGCTCCGGCTGTGGCATTTTCTGGGCGAACTCAAGGAGGAGGAAAGTATTTTGCCGGAGGCCTTGGAGGGCTGCCCTCCCCCCTGTCCCTTCGCTTGACTGACTTTCTCACACTCGGTTTCCCACAGTCTGTTCTGCGGCTTGGGCTGAGTCACCCTCCTGCCAAGACCGAGAGCGGCTCTAATGAAAAGCTTTCTCTCTTGTTCTCCTCGGCAAGCACACAGAGCAGCATTTCCCCTCCTCTGCCGCCGCCTCCTTCCCTACCTGATCCACACCTGGCTGGGCCAGTCCCACACGTATCACCTGATCTCGCCTTTTCAGAGACCGTGAGAAAACTAAAGTTCAGGAAAGAAGAGACATGTTTGCTGATCTCCTCTGAGCAAGCATTCCCAGCCACACGGCTTGGGGAGTGCGCACACAGTCTGCATGGGGGGGGGGGGAAGCAGGGGAGCAGCGCCTGGGGGGGGGAGAGTCCAGGGACCTTGTTCTGCCCTTTGATGGAGGGCGTTTGTTCCAGGACATGTAGCAAAAACTAGGCATGCACTTTCTTTATACATCTACCTCCTGTGGGTTGCTTCTATGGGGGGGGTCAGCAATACTCAGCCCCCAAGCCTAGACTTGGCCCCCTTAATCCCCAGGCTCTCTGCAATGCCTTCCTTCTGCAAAATCATGGAATCAGAGGGACCTCCAGGGTCATCTAGTCCAACCCCCTGCACAAGGCAGGAAATTCACAAATAGCTCCCCCCCCATAACTCCAGTGACCAGTGTTCCACGCCCAGAAGAGGGCAAAA
Organism: Lepidodactylus listeri; assembly: GCA_029233225.1. Lineage (NCBI taxonomy): Eukaryota > Metazoa > Chordata > Lepidosauria > Squamata > Gekkonidae > Lepidodactylus > Lepidodactylus listeri. The sequence continues at coordinate 707,303 of JARCFY010000005.1, forward strand.
AACCCTCCAGGATCCCCAGCCAAACTGGCCTGGAGAAGGATTGCTTCCTGACCCCAAAGTGGCGATCAGCATTTCCCTGGGGGTGTAAGAAAGGGCCACAAGAACTAAGCACTGAGGCAACCCTTCCTGCCCTCCGTCTCGTGATCTGCTGGAGTTCACAGAATCAGCATTGCTGTCGGATGGCCACCTAGCCTCTGCTTGAAACCCTCCAGAGAAGGAGAGCCCACCACCTCCCGAGGAAGCCTGTTCCACTGAGGAACCACTCTAACTGTCGGGAAGTTCTTCCCAATGTTTAGCCGAAAACTCTTCTGGTTTAATTTGAACCCATTGGTTCTGGTCCGATCTTCTGGGGCAACAGAAAACAACTGTGCCCCCTCCTCTATAGGGCAGCCCTCCAAGGACTTGAAGATGGTGATCATCTCACCTCCCAGTCGCCTCCTCTCCAGGCTGAACACACCCAGAGCTCCTTCAGCCGTTCCTCACAGGACCCCTCCCCATCTTCATTGCCCTCCTCTGGACACGTTCCAGCATGTCTATATCCTTCTTAAATTGTGGTGCCCAAAATCACATTTGCCTTTTTAGGTACCACATCACACTGCTGACTATATGGTCTACTAAGACCCCTAGATCCTTTTCACACATACTACTGCCAAGACAAGTCTCCCCCATCCTATAATTCTACATTTCAGTCTTCCTACCTAAAATCAGAACTTTACATTTAATCCCATTAAAATTCATTTTCTTTGTTTTAGCCCAGTTTTCCAGCTTGTCCAGATCATCTTGTATCCTGACTCTGTCTTCTACCGTACTTGCTACCCCTCCCAATTTAGTATAATCTACGAATTTAACAAGCATTCCCTCTATCCCTTCATCCAATTTGTTTATAACGGTGTTGAACAAAACAGGTCCCGGGACAGATCCCCAAGGCACTCCACTTGCCACTCCTCTCCAAGAGGAGATGGTGGGGCTAGGACCTGAGACCTCCTGCCTGCCAAGCAGACACTCTACCACAGAGCTGTGGCCCTTCCCCAAAACTGATCTAGGGATCTACTGAATCAGACCTTTGGTCCATGAAAACCAGTGTTGTCTCCTCAGACTGGCAGGGGCTCTCCAGGGTCTCCGGCGGAGGTCTTCCCCACCCCCTCCTGCCAGGTCCTTTTCACCAGAGCTGCTGCTGGGGATTGATCCTGGGACCTTCTGCATGCCAGGCAGAGGCTCTCCCATTCAGCCACATTCCTTGCCTCAGTGTAGCTGATTATAGGGGGAAGATCCAGCCACACAAACAGGAGTTGTGGGGGGACGAATACTCCCTTTCCGTGGCACTTGGCTTTGGAGGTAGGAGCTTTCCCTGACTGCCGCTCTGACCGTGAGGTTGCTCCAGCGAGTCACAGGGGCACGAAAGGGGCTGAGGGCAATGGTGGCTCTCTTCACTTGTGGGCCTGCTGGCCTTGCCGAAAGGACTTGCCGCCTTAAGACAGTTCCAGGTCGGCAGCTGTGTTGGTCCGAAGCAGCAGGACAAATCTAGAGTCCAGTGGGGGCGCCTTGAAGACCAACAAAGGTTCCTTCTGGGTATGAGCTTCAAAGTGTGCCTTGCACACAAAAGCTCACACCTTGAATAAACCTTTGTTGGTCTTAAAGGTGCCTGAGTGGACACTCTAAATTTGCCTTAAGACAGGTGTGTGTGTGTGTGGGGGGGGCTAGCGGGAAAACCACCTCCCTGCCTCTGTGTGGGAAGTGTTGGCCAGAGGTCAAGTCAACTCCACGGGGTGGGTGTCCAAAGCTGTACTGAGTGCAGCAACCCGGGTGTTCCTCGTCACCTGCCTCAGGACCATCTAGTGCACGCCCCCCATCTGCATGCCCCAGCCAGGCTTCCAACCTGCCCCCCCCCCCCCCCCCCCCCCCCCCGCAATCTCTTCTTGGCTCTGAGTGCCAGCAGCTGCTCTTCAGCTGCCACAATTGGAGGGGCCTGGTCTCTTGCTATCTTTATTGGTGGCTGTTAAAGCCCAGCCCAGTGAGGGCCCTGGTGCCAGGGCAAAGCTTTTGCTGAGAGGAAAGTACGTGGGAACGAGGGAGGCACTGCAGTCCCAGGGCAATCAGGGGCTGCCGGGGCCTCTTTTATGGTGTCCCTGCGGAGGCTTCAGGTGCGCCGCCAGCCCAGAACCGGAGCAGCAGCCTTGGCACCAAAGCCGTGGCCGGCACAGAACTGGGAAGAGGACTGCAGCTGGCCAAGAAGCCCTCGGATCCATCACTCTTTCCCTAGGGGGATGCGGCCATGCCCGGGCCCAGCTTGGCATAGAGGGAGCAAGAGATCTGGCCCTGGGTGATCTGAAGAGCCCCCGCTTCCCTCCCTCACTGGATCCCCCCCTTCCTTTCTATCAGGAGGTGAGCGACTGGAGATAGTGTGGGCTGGTGGCTATGGAGCTGGATTTCAATCAAGGTCTACCCCCTTCCCGGCATACCAGGGACTTGGCATGTGGCTGTGGTCCAGTGGGAGGGGGGGGTTCTTTCCTTCAGCTCAGTGGTTGTGAAATGCGGGTGGGGGAGTGTGGCGGAGCCAAGCTCTGTGCAGAAGGAGAACCACGCTGCTCACCTCGACAGGGCCTAATCCCGGGGGAGCAACCGGCAGCCAGCAGAAACGGGTTTTGTACAATTTAAAAGTGGAACTGCGTTTTGGAAACATGGCATTTTAAAATTTAATTCTGAGGCAAGACCTTTTTTAAAAAATAATAATAATAATCTTGATCTTAATCTTTGCAAACTATCCTGAGGGTGACGATATTATCTTGACAAATGTAACCTTTACCCGCCTCCAGCTCTAAATCCAACAACATCTGTAATGATTGACACTTCATAAAAATAGCATACACATTTATTTTTGCCAGAGCCTCAGTGTGCTTCAGAAACCCCCTCCCCCATCATTTTGCCCCACTCCTCCACTTGCACCTGGCTGGATGGCCTTGGGCAAGCCGTAGCTCTGTACCAGCTGTTCTCTCAAGGACAGCTTGGGAAAGAGCTCTCTCAGCCCCACCCACCTCACAGGGTGTCTGTTGTGGGGAGGGGGAGGGAAAAGGAGTTTGTAAGCCGCTCTGAGACTCCCAAGTGAGTGAAGGGCGGGATATAAATCCAGTCTCCTCCTCCTCTGATACACCTGTGCATTAGTGCTGTTGGGTTCACAGGCTAGCACATCTCCCTTTCCCACAGCATTCTTTTCTCCTAGCAGGTGTGCGGAGACCTTGGGCCTCCTTGGCAACTCAGGCGGCCTCTACACGGTTGCTGAGGATGCCAGTCGACCCTTTTCTGACTGTGGCCATCAGGGGCAGAGCCTCTGCTTTACATGCAGGAGGAGCCAGGTTCAAGCCCCGGCAGCACCTCCAGCTGAGAGGGGCAGGTAGACGGTGACGTGACCCCCCCCCCCCCCCGAGAAAGCTGCTGCCAGTCTGAGTAGACAAGACTGACCTGGATGGACCGGGGGTGGGGGGTCTGATCCAGCCTGGGTTCATCTGTGTCGTTCCCAGGGGAATCAGCCGTCCCTGGAGCTCTGCCAGCTGTGCTCAACCGCCTGACCCGAGCCAGGATGACCTCTGAGCCAAACAGGATTAGCCCTTCTGGGTGGGGGGGGGGAAGGCCAAGCCCAGGCTCACACTCCGGCACCCAAGCGAGCGGGCGGCTCGACCCTGCACAACGCCGGGAAGGGAAGAGAACGGAACGGAACGGAACGGGGGGGGCGCCGGCCCGCGCAGCCCAGGAGGAGCCCGGCCGCTGCTGCTGCTGCAGCCACGCGCCAGACTCCCGCGCGGAGAAGGGCCGGCCGGAGCGCCCGGCGGGGAACCAGAGCCTGCCTGCCCCCCCCCCCCCCCCGCTGCCCCCGCCCCGCCCGGCCTGGCCTGCCGAAGAGGCGCCGCCCTCCCTCCCTCCCTCCCTCCCTCCGTCCGCTGCTCCGCTCTCCGTCGAAGAAGTCCCCGTGCGGAGCTTCCGGCGCCTCCGCGCCCGACTGCCAGAGCAGCCCGCCCTTCGCGTCCCCCGCCCGCTCCGGCCCTCGCCTCGCCCGGACTCTCCTGGGCACCCCAGGGGGCGGGCTGGGAAAGGGGGTCCCTCCGGGGCCGCCGGCCGCCAGTGGAGCCTCCCTGTTCAGAGGCAGGCCATCTCCGAACCCTCGCGCCTCCCCCCCCCCCCGCCCTCGCCTTCTCCGGGCTGGCCCTCCGGAGCCGCGGGTGGAGCGCTGCCTGAGAGGACCGCCGTGCTGCTGGGCGAGAGGGACGTTTGTCGGGGTCCCTGGGGGTGGGGGGCAGCCGGGGGTCCCTTTCCTCCCCTGGCCAGGCCCACATTCGCCCACATTCTCCAGGGAAGCTGGCCGCTGGAAGGGTCACCTCTGTGCCACAGCTCTGCTTGGCAACACTGACAACACCAGCTCTCCCTCTTATACCTCTGAGGATGCCAGTCAGCGCCAGGGCCTCCAACAAGGCCAAGACCAGGGCCTGGGGAACTGCTGGTGATTCTTGGTAAACATATATTTAAGCGCAGTGGAACTGACAAGCATCATCAGAGTGAAGATTGAGAGACTGAGTCCACCAGTATTTAAAAGGTAAAAGTGTACTACAAACCTAACATGGGAAAAGGTACAGGGGATGCAAAATAACAACAGGACTAGACTGCTACATCCTTAGGGCTAGAGAGAATGGCCTCTCCTCCTCCTCTAAGCAAGAACAAAGTGGCAGGAAGGAGAAACCATCAAATGCTAAATAGCTGAGACATGGTTTCCAATCAGAGAATGAAGGATCTAACAAAGTCCCCCCCCCCCCCAAACTGTTGTGTAGACAGATTGGTTACAAACAAACATGTGACTTCCTGTTGACTAATACAAACAACATTCACCCAGTAAATACACTGAAGTGTTTTAAACTTGTAATACCCAACAGAAACCCACAACAACTAATTTACAACATCACCTGTTTTACTACATTAGAAAACAATGGAAATTTTAAAAAACCCTGTCCTTAAAACATGAGATACCGTAATTTATGCAAAACCCAAATCACAACAGTGAGATAGCAGCCCAGTAGAAAGGCGACAACATATGGGTTTTGGAGAGCTATTCCTTCAAGCAATGACAGCAATTTATGCACATCCGATGGCACAAGTCAAAGTAAATGGTGAGACCTCCAGAAAGCGTCCGTTAACCAGAGGCACCAAGCAAGGATGTCCTCTATCACCAGTTCTGTTTGCTCGAGCCTCTTGCTGCTTCAATTCAACATGACAACAAGATGCATGGTATCAGCCTTGGAACATAGACGACTAAGATCAGCCTCTTTGCAGATGAGATGCTCCTGCAGCTAACAAATCCAACAGAATCTCTGCAGCACCTACAAGAAACTCTCCTGACTTCTAGCACAATATCAGGATTAAAAATAAATCAATCTAAAGCATGCCTAATGCCATTTAACCTTCCACTGGAAACTACAGAACTCCCATGCCACAAATATGATTTCAAAGGGACCAAGGTTTCACTTCCATATCTAGGAATCCAAATACCCAAGACACTGACAGATTTAAAGAAGATCAAATTCCACACTAAAATTCAGGCACTCAGGTCTGACATACAGAAATGGGAAAAACAAACACTTTCCCTTCTGGACAGATTTACACCTCATCAAGTCTTTTATTTTCCCTAAGAGTTTATTTTTCTTTAGAACAATACCTGTCAATATCCCTACAGAAACATTGAAAGATTGGCAAAAAGCACTGAACTCCTTTCTTTGGCAACAAAAATGACCTAGAATAGGCTTTCAAACAATCTGGAGACACCCCTCGCAAGGTGATCTTAAATACCCCAACTGAATAACATACCAAAAGATGACAGTGCTGATCCCCATAATCAAAATGCTACGTGTTGGGGATCAACTAGATTGGATGAAATCTCTCACTCCGCTTTTCTCTCTACTATCGATACAAATGTCATATGGATGGACACAAGAGCTAGACCAATCGCGACTTACCATAACCCCTTCCTTAACACGATCCTGAAAAACTGGGATAAAACTAAAAAAACCTCTGGCCCCCCCAAACATCCAGGTATTCATCCTTCTGATACCAACAATGGTTCCGCCCAGGAATGAGTAAAGAGATTGCTAGCACTTGGAGACAAGCAAACATCTTTCGTATTGTGGATATCTCCTCCCGAGGGGGATGACTTAGAAAAACGGCTCTAGAACACAAACTTGGACACTCCACACCACGGTACTTTTACCTACAATTGGGCCACATTACTCAATCCATCAATCTTCCTCTTGCCTTGAAAACTCTTAAAACTCCATTTGAGAAACTTATTGGAAATGAAGACAACAGCTCTAAAGGTCTTATTTCGGTAGTCTATAGGACTCTAACTCACCAAAATAATCTCAGACCACTACGATATCATACTCAATGGCAACAGGACTGCACAACTGAACTCTCTGAAACTCAGTGGTCCAACATTTGGTCGTCCAATTTGCTAACTTCACCAGTCATTTCAACCAAACTGCAATCATACAAGATTGAAACACGCTGGTATCTTACCCCAGAGATACAATCCAAGATGGCCTCTTTCCATTCCCCCTTGTGCTGGAAACAGTGTGGCGAAATTGGAACATTTGCTCATTGCTGATGGCAGTGCACTCACATAGAGGAATTCTGGCATGATGTAATAACCCAAATACATCTAATCATGGGATACAAAATACCTCTAGATCCAGCATCAATCTTTCTTGACCTCTGGGGCCCAATCAAGATTCCAAAAGTCAAACGTGAATTGATTTCCAATCTTCTTGTAGCTGCAAAAATGTCCATTGCATCTGCATGGAAGTCAAACCTGGCTCCCTCATGATCCAGCTGGTTAAACAAAATCTGGAACCACCTCATTATGGACAAGATTACAGATCATCTACAACAATCAGATCTTTCCCCCAAAATCTCCAACCTCGAGGAGAAATGGCTTCCATTCTTAGAATTTACAGCAAACTACGACTTCCAACCTCGTAATCCTGTTTATCTCAAACTAATTCTTCTCTAATCTAATTTCTATTCTGCACTGACTAGTCGTGAACATGCGTGTGATTTTTGAAGCTAAGATTATCCTGATAGCCGGTTATACCTCACATGTAACTCATAAGGTAACGATGCTCACAGTATCCGTATCCTTTCCTACCTGAAACACTTATAGATTGTTAAAACAAGGTATGTGTATGTTATGAGGTATGTCTTCTGTTCAGAAATGGTCTGAAATTATGAAAAAATGCTTCTCCAAAAATACTGTGCTCTGTTATGCTCGCTTTGGAAAAATTAATAAAAATTAAATTAAAAAGAAGAAGAAAGGCAATGATGCATGCAACAAACAAGGCAATAGACCGCAGTCCTTTCCCCTTTATAAAAAGGACTCCCCAGACCACTTCCGCCCACCTGCTCCTGCATCCAGCACAGGTGCCCAGGATCCCACCCCTTGAAGCCCACGGTGGCCTGCCCCCCCCCCCAGTTCTCCTCTCACCCCCCATGGCCCCTCACCATTCTCCCTCCACTCCGCCTTTCCCGCTTGCTGCCCTGGATGCCTCGAACTGCCCCCTTCTCGCACTCCTCCCTGCTTCCAGGCCTAGCCCCACCTAAGACCCGCCTGTCCAGCCTCTCTGTCCTCCTGAAACACAGCCCAAAAAGGACCCACAACTGGGGGTCAGGGTGGGGAGAGGCCGGATTCTCCTGTCCTGGACTTAAGTCTCCTCCATGCAGGGACCTGTCAGCCGGTCCTCTTGCAAGTGCCCTGCCTGCTGGCGGTGGAGCTCCCAAGTTAGGGGGAACAGACTGTGGTTACTCAGTGGGAAGGGGAAGGGCACTCTGCATATGCCCAGAAGCACTTTAGGGATAGTTTGCAAGGGGATCCTGCTGTTTCAAACAGTAAAATCGAGTTGCAGAGTGCACTGAAAGGGGATGGAGAGTGCATCATCCGGCACATGTAGAAGCACCCTTCTTGGCGAAGAGGACTCGGGAGGGGGGAATGGGGTGCGTGTGTGCGTCTCCTTTCTCTTCCTCTTCCCACAACAGACACCCTGTGAGGTGGGTGGGGCTGAGAGAGCTCTGAGAGAGAACTTGTGACTGGCCCAAGGTCACCCAGCTGGCTGCACCCAGAGGAGCCCGCTGCTGTTGAGCACCACTCCGCCCTGGCTCTGAGGGCATGGCATCTTGCTGTCCTCCACGGGTGTGCCTCTGGGGTGCTCTTTGTGCTCTGGGTACTTGCAAGTCCTCCAGAAGCCCCTGCCCACATTCGGTCGGCCCCCCCTCCTCCTTGACACTTCGTGGACTCCCTCTGCATTCGGCACATCCGCTTGGCGCCCTTCCATCCCGCGACCAACAGCCAGGCGGAGCGAATGGTGAGAACCACTAAGGACGCTCTCAAACGCATGGAGCAAGGGGACTGGGAGTTCCAGCTGACGAAGTTCCTGTTTAGCCAGAGGAACACTATACATGCTGGCACTGGATGCCGGCCAGTGGAGCTGCTGATGGTCCGGCGCCTCGGCTCCATGCTGGACCGGCTCCACCCCAACCATGCCGTAAACGACCATGCAAGGCCTGAGTTCCAGCAAGCTCTCCGTGGATTCTCCCCTGAGGCCCCAGTCTATGTATGGAGCTATGCCAGAGGTCCCGCCTGGATCCCCAGAAGGATCATTCGTCCCACAGGTCCCCTGTCCTATGAGGTCCTCATGGAATTTGGCGTGGTGCGGCGACGCCACATCGATCAGCTGTGACGGCGCCTACTGAGCAGCGTACCCCAAGTTCCTGCAACTCCGGCACCCGAGGAACCGGACCAGCAGCCACTCCAGGAACCCTGCCCCGAGATGAAACCTGCAGACTGCCTGCCTCCCGACGAGCCTAGGGAGATGGCGACACCGGAACCACAGCTGGACCTGCCCCGAGACGCGCCAGAGCAGACGCCAGCTGCCCCACTCCTAGGACCCTAGTGACTCACCGCGCCCTGCATCTCCCCGGCACTCGGGCCGAGAGCGTCGCCGGCCAGACTACTTAAAAGACTATGTGTGCCGGGGTTGTCTGGACTATGGGGGGAGGGGTGTTGTGTATTGATGCTGCAGTCGCCATGTGCTCCCGCAATGGCGACCGCCACGTGTACCTTCACACATGGTCCGAACCTACCTGAGCTTCGGCCAGGTAGGACAATAGACGGTCGGATCCTGAACGTCCACCAATCCTGTTCCTAGGTTCTCCCCCCCCCCCCCGGGGGAACCTATGAACTGCAACTGTGAACTTAAGGTCCTATCCGGACATTTGGGTGAGGTTGGGGGATTATCTCCAACCGGCATAAAAGTGGACGCGAAGCCTGGAGTTTGCATGTACCATCTGAACCCGCAATAAACTACTATGCTGTTTTCACCGTTACCAGCCTCCTGACTCCAGTACGTATCAACCCCCAAGGCAGGAGAGCTGGTGAGTTACCCCTGGGCTGCTCTGCCATACATGCAACCATCAGGCCAGCCCGCCAGCCCACCTGTCCTCTCACCTGTCCCTAATTTCCTTCAATTCCTCCCCCCCCCCAGAAGCAGCTCCAGCAGGGCCTGGGCCCACCTCTGCCTGGGTTCCTTAGGGCCCCCACAGTGGCTGGGGGGGGGGCTGTTGACTGCCAGAACCTGAACACAGAGTGGAGAGCCCAGCCTTGCCCACAGCAGCAGGAGGGAAGGGCCCCACAGGGCTCTCCTTTCTCCTCTAACGTTCCCCCCCATTTCCCCTCACGTCCCTTCCTATAAGAGGTGGGGGGGGGGGAGATGTGTCCCAGGGAGTGGGCAGGATGGAATCCAGAAGGGCTGCTGGCAGCCCCTGCCCTGCTGGCCAGAGAGCCCCACTCTTAATGAACCGCCCCGTTCCTTTGTGGCCTGGTCTCCTGACCCATGATTGGATGGATGAGCCTCTGGGGGGGGGGCTGCAGCAGGACCCCTTGCCTCCTGGGGGGGAGGGCCTGGGCAGAGGCGCCCCAGAACCTGGCCTGCAGGAGGAGGTCCAAAGACCCAGAACCTCCCTGGGCAAGGAAAAGTCGGCTTTGCCTTTGGCAGGGGAACAGACTGGCACATGGAGTGGTATGGTAAGTCACAGCCTGGCTTGCAGAATGGGGAGAGGGGAGCTGTGCCAGCTGTGCCCTCCTCCCTAGGCACCATGGGACCCTCTTTGGTGGAGATCCAGGCTGGCACCGAGAGGCCTCTCTAACCTGGCAACCTTCTCCTTCTTTCTCCTGGTGCCTCTTTTGATGCCCAGAGCGTACCAAACTTTACTGCTGCCACTTATATGACTGGAGTCCTCTTGTAAAACGATGCCCGCACAGAAGCTGGGGCAGAGGTGGGCAGATCTCAGGAGAGCCAGTTTAGTGTAGTGGTTAGGAGTGTGGACTCTAACCTGGGAGAACTAGGTTTGATTCCCCACTCCTCCTTCACAAGCAGCTGCTGGTGTGACCTTGGGTCAGTCACAAGTTCTCTCAGAGCTGTTCCCTCACGGGCAGTCCTCAAAAGAGCTCTCTCAGCCCCACCTACCTCACAGGGTGTCTGTTGTGGGGAGGGGAAAGGAAAGGAGATGGTAAGCTGCTTTGAGACTCCTTCGGGTAGTGAAGGGCGGAGTATAAATCCAGTTTCTTCAATTCTCAGCTTTGCCTCTGGCTGCTGAACCAGCGGTCCACAGTCCAGCACATCAGCCTGATGGGTGGTGGCGGCGGCAGCTAGCAGAGCTGAGAGGAGCTCCCGACCAGGGATCCGGCAGGTGAAGGGCAGAAAGGCTGGCCCTTTGGAGGGCTCTGGCATGGCACTGGCCTTTCCCATTCCCAGAACTGCCATCTTTGCCAGTAGATGATCTCCAGTCTGCTGGGGGGGGGGGGGGGGGGGGGCGTGGCTCAGCTTGTCTCTCTTGACTTCGGTTTTGTCTGGTTCTCAGAGTTGGGACTGTGTGGATCTCCCTCAGGGAACATCAACCAGTGGCCTCCCTGCAGGGGTGCAAAGGAGAGTCAGTCGCGTAGCACGCCCCCCCCCCCCCCGCCGCCACCCTCCTGATCTGGAGTGCCTCCCCCCTCCCGCCCTGCCTGCAGGCCGCCCAGAAGAAAGGCCCCTGGGTGGGGAGAGCCATTCGCAGACCCTCCCGGCTGCCGTCGGCCCGGTTTGCTCCCACTTGCTCACGGATGCCGCTTCTCTTCCTGTGAAAAGCAGCAGGCCGGGCCGGGCCCAGCAGCAGCAGCAGCAGGAGGAGGAGGAGGAGGAGGAAGAGCGGAAAGGTCTTGGCTGGAGGGAGCCCTGCCAAGCGGAGGAAGTGGCCCGCTTGAGCGAACCTTTCAGCGGATCAGGCTCTGCTGCTGCTGCTGCTGCGGAGGAGGAGGAGGAGTGGCGGAGTGGGCCCCCTTGGCCGGTTTCCACCCTTGGGCACCGACCCAGCAGGCCGGTGCCAAAGTCGGGCCACGCTAATCGGCAGCTCCCAGCAGCCGCTCGGAGGCCGCCTTGTCAGCCGGCCAAGGCTGGCTGCAATGCGAGAGAGAGCGAGAGCGAGCGAGCGAGAGAGAGAGACCCCCCCCCCCCCCGTGTGTGTGTGTGCGTGCGTGCGTGTGCGCGTGTGCGTGTGCGCGGCTGCCCTAGCCTGTGGGAAAGGGCTGCTCCCCGGCTCCCAGCAGCTGGCTTGCCCTGGGCCGGGCCCACTCGGGCCGCACGGCTGGGCTCAGCGGCAGGCGGCAGCTCCGTCCTGCTCCTTTGATGATGTGCAGCAGAGCCTGCCCGCGCCGGGCCGGAGAGGGAGGGCAGGAGGGGAGACCTCCTGGGCGAGAGAGCGAGAGCGCTGCGCTGGGCTGGGCTGGGCTGGGCGGGGGGGGGGGGGGCTGGAGTCCGGGCCAGACCCTGGCTGGACGGACAGAGGGGCGGCTCTGGGGAGGGGCGGTCAGGCAGCCTGACAAGAAGCCCAGCTGGCACCGAAAGATCAGGAGGGATCCGGGTTGTGAAACTGCAGAGGGGCTCTCCAGTCATCCATCACACCTTCTGTGACATGGCCTGCCAGCTGCTCACTGGGTAGGGATGCCACCCTCCAGGTGGGACCTGGTGATCCCCCCCCCCCCGAAATTAGAGCTCGTCTCCAGAGTCCAGACTGCAGAGATCTGCTCCCCTGAAGGAAAAAGGGATGCTCTGGAGAGCGGGCTCTGTGGTGGTGTACCCGCCACTTCTGTCCCTGCCCTCCCCAGGCTCCACCCCCAAATCTCCAGCCTGGATCTGGCAACCCAACCCCGTCCCCCACTGGTGGCCAGGGGGACCTGGCAAGCCAATCGCTGGGTGTTTTGAACCAGCTCTGAAAAATGCCACCCAAAGGCCGTGGAAAACACAGATCACAGCTTGGCTGTTGAAACTGGTGGAAATGGAAGGAAACCGAGCAAGCCAAGCCAAGACATCCCGAGGGAGGAGAGCTTCGGAAAAGCCTTGTGGATTCCCAGCGGCCTGCAGTCAGGGGCTCTCCTCTCCAGCAGCAGCCTGGCGGGGGGGGGGGGGGAAGCAGCTGGCTCTGTCGCTCACTTGGTCTTTCTCCCGCCTGGCCTTCTCTTGGGCTTTCCCCGGTGTCCCTCCTGGGTTCTTGGGAACCTCTGGAGGCAACACTGAAAGCCATTCACAGGACTGCTGAGTGGCCATTTGCACAGCCTTTTCTGGCTGCTGCCCTTGTGCACATTTCATAGATGAGCTGTGGCCACGGCAGGGTGGGTGGTGTGCCCACCAGAGGCCCTGCTGTGAATCTCTTTCTCTCTCTCTCTGAGGGGAGGCTGGGGTCCTGGCGAGCGCCACCTCTCCCTCTGGTGTCCAGGCCCAGACCCGGTCCATTTGCAGGCTGCCCCCTGGCTTTGCTGGTAGTGAAGCCCCCCACCCCACCCGCAGGACAACTCCGCCTCGTGCCAGGAAAGTCCAAGGAGGCGCCTGTCTCCTGCATTTTCCGCTGCTGCGAGGGCTGCTCCCTGATTTGGGGCTCCCACCTGCGAGGGAGGCGGGGCTTGTCCCAGGCAGATTCTTCAGGGGGAGCGTGCAGGCTGGCCGGGCAGTCCTCTGTCTCCTCTGGGGCTCCCTTGCATTGTGCACCAGACAGCCCCCCTCTGGAAGGTGCCGCAGGCCTAGCTGGAGAGAGACAGGAGAGGCCGGCCAAGGGGCAGATGGGCCTTTCCTGCCAAGCCCCTCCCTGAGAAGTGTGACATTGGTGGCCCCAGAGCAGTTGCTGTGCCCCACATCATCCCTGCTGCGTGGTGGGAGGCAGAGGTGCCCACGGGGTGGCCCTGCTTCTATCCCTGAAGCATCCGGTGGAATGTGCTGTGACTGGGGGGGGGCTTCCCTTGGCTCAGAGGCACGACTGAGAAACCCTGGAGCTCTCCTTGCCCTGCGGTTGGGTTTCTGCAAGAATTGGCAGGGACAGGAGAGCAATTCCTGGAGGGGGAAAAGGAGATTCCCCCCCCCCCCACCCGCATCCTCCTCCGCTTCCTGGGCTCTCTCTTCTGGGGCTAACCTGGAGCATGGACTTTGCAAGCAGGCCCAGTGTCAGCCAATGCTCCCTCTAAGCTGTGGAGTCTTATGAGCAAAAATTCTACTTTGTGAGCTACTGGCATTAAAGTTGTGAGCGAACGATTTGGCTGCTGCAGAAGTTAGTTTGCTCTGGAGCCATCCCTTCCTGAGCTAAGACAAAAATGTGTGAGCCGGAGGCTAAAAAACTGTGAACATGAACTCAGCTTAGAGGGAACACTGATGTCAGCCCACAGAGCCAGTTCTTCCTGAGGGGGGAGGGCTACCACCTGGCCAGTGCTCAGCCACTGCCTCCTCCCACACACCCACTGGCTCTCGGCCTGTTTTGGGGCCAGTCCTTCTCCTGGGCTGACGTCCCCTGAATCTGGAGGACTGATCTGGAGCTGGTCCAGATGTGCCAGTAGGCCCAGTCCTGCCTTCTGGGAGGGCTTTATCAGCTAAGCATCCACAGGATGTGTGTGTGTGTGGGGGGGCTTGTTGGAAAGTGCGTGGGCCTCAGTATGAATCTAGAGTCCAGTGGGGGTGCCTTTAAGACCAACAAAGGTTTATTGAAGGTATGAACTTTCATGGGCATGCACACTTTGGAAATATTTGAAAAAAGTGTGCATGCCCACAAAAGCTCATACCTTCAGTAAACCTTTGTTGGTGAAAAGGACTGAGGTTGGAGATGCGTCGAATGAAAACAGCTCGTACTTTATTTCAGGGGTCCTTTCATAGAAAAAGAGGTGCAGGAGCTCATTAGCATAACCCATTAGCATAACTCATTAGCATGTGCCACGTCCCCTGACATCACCAGAAGTGTGTCAGAAAGGGAATGTCAGTTTCAGCCCCATTATACCCTATGGGCCATTGAAATCAATGGCAAAAACTCATAGGGTATATGAGGGGCTGGAGGAAAGGGGATTTGAGGGAGAGGCTCCAAACTTGCAGGGTAGCTGCCGGGGCCTCTCCTCGAAATACCCACTAAGTTTCAAGAAGATTGGACCACAAGGTCCAATTCTATGGGCCCCCAAACAGATTGTCCCATCCCCTCCATTGTTCTCTATGGAGGGAAAAAATGTTAACTTTTTTCCTACCATAGAGAACAATGGAGGGAATGGGGGCAACCTGTTTCAGGGCCTATAGAATTGGACCCCCTGGTCCAATCTTCTAGAAACTTGGTGGGTATTTTGAGGAGAGGCCCCAGCAGCTACCGTGCAAGTTTGGAGCCTCTCCCTCAAACCACCTCCCCTCCACTGGCTTTTAAAGTTGCTGCCGAATTTCAGCGGCAATTCGGCGGCGAGCTGAATCAGATTAGAGAATCTGATTCAGCCTGTGGCTGCCCTACTGGCCAGTCCTGAGCTGGTGGAGCTTCACTCCGCCTCGCTCCGGCCCCAACGGACCCCTGCTTTATTTAGAGGTCAGAACAAGGCTACTTGCCGGACTTGCAGATCCACTTATATCCCCGTTCCAGACCGCGCCCCCCACCCAACACCCACGATAGGTTCTATAATATGAATGACACCCGATTGGTGTCCTCCCAGGATCCTGCTCCCCTGATAGGGTGCCGCCAGGATCCTGGGTATCTATTGTTCTTTGGAGCAATGCTCGGTAGCTTCTCCCAGCCACGTGTAAACCCAACCGTGTGTACGGGTCCTTTGTGAGGACATAACAGTTGGCCTTCATGGTGCCCCCACTGGACTCTAAATTTATTCTTCTGCTTCAGACCAACATGGCTGCCCCACCTGGAACTGGCCTCAGTATGCTGCTTCTGCATGCGGGAAGACTGCCCAGAGGGCTGCGGGGGGGGGCCATCCCTCTTGTGAAGCCAGGCTGTGCCCCCCTCCCTCAGCCGCTGTAGCCTGGAAGTGGCTGCTGCTGGTGGGAGGGGGGACCTTCAGCCTTGGTGCTTCTTTTAAGCTTTCCAGGCGTATGTGTGGGGGGAGCAGTCTCTGTGTCTGGGAAAGTGGGCAAAGGCTGGCTCTCCAGAGCTGGCTCCTGGCTGCAGAGGACCCACGGCGGCCTCATGCCGAGAGCTCCTCACCTCCTCGGTTGCCTTCTCTGGGCTTCGGTCAGGGAAGCCCAACTGGCTGCCAGTGGAGCGCATCCGTCACCTGAAGCAAATAGCCCTTGGAAATCCCTGGCGGTTTGGGGGAGGAGCCAGGGGAGGGTGGGGTTTGGGGAGGGACCTCAGCAGGGCATGACGCCATTCAGTCTGCCCTCCAAAGCAGCTGTTTCCTGCAGGGGGACTGAGCTCTGTTATCTGGAGATCAGTCATACTTCTGGGCAATCTCCAGGTCCAAGGCGGAGGTTGCCAGGTTTACTCTCATCCTCAAGCCTCACCTACTCAGGCTTCACACCCAAATCTCCAGGAATTTTCCACCCCAGAGCAGGGAGCCCTCATTGTAGCCTCCTCTTGACTGCTGCAGGGCCTCCTCCTGAAGGCTGGACCCCTTGGAACCCGGCCCCTGGCTCCTCTGCTGGAGGCCTGCTGCTGCGTCTCAGGCATCCTTGACCTCGGCTGCTAATCCCGTCTTAGTTGACGTGGCGGCTGGGGAGATCATCTTGCTGATCCATCCCTGCTTACCGAGCAAATTGCTGAGATGGTCACACACCCCACCCCCACCCGGGGAGGGGCCCCCTCTCGGATTCAGGGCACCTGCTGCAGCTTCCAGACAGCCAAGGAGCTTGGCGGAGGAGTTCAGGGGAAGCAGACGGGGAGAGAAGCACGCCGCCAATTTCCATTCTGGGACTGGACCACTGTGCTGAGCTGAGCACCCAGCTGTCTGGGCTGGATGCATGCTGGCTGGTCCCTTGGCATGTGTCACGAGGCCTGGACAGAGCTTCTCCTTTCACCTGGGCAGTCTCCAAGGGTCCTCCCCACCAGCTCTCAGCTCCTCTGCCCTCCTCAAGTTCCCACCTGGCTGGTCAGCTGAGCTCTGTCTCTGTCTGCCTTGCCCCCTCTTTCCTCTGGAAATCGGGGGCAATGCTCCCTCTAAGAGCTGCGGAGAGTCTTGTGAGCAAAAATTCTACTCTGTGAACCACTGGCATTAAAGTGGCAAGCGAGCGATTTGGCTGCTGCATAAGTTAGTTTGCTCCGGAGCCCTCCTTCCTGAGCCGAAACAAGAATGTGTGAGCGGGAAGCTAAAAAACGGTAAGCTAGCTCACACTGACTCAGTTCGAGGGAACTGTTCGAGGGAACACTGCTTGGGGGTGACGGGTCTATCCTCCCCTCTTTGATCCTCACCCCCCTTCAGTTGTGAGAGTGTGGGTCGCCCAGGGCCGCCCACCGGAGCGCGACATGGCTGCCTGGGGCCCAGGCCTGCCCCCCTGCCACTGTCGGAGCTCCAGAGGTGCCCAGGTGTGCGCCGACCTCTGCAGTCGCCGCCGCCGCCGCCCGGGAATAGGAGCCGCCGGCAGCCAAGTCCCACCTGGAGAGATGCCGGAAATGGGGACTGCAATGAGTCATGCCTGTTAATCATCCCAAGGCCCCTCTGCCTGGAAAGCCCCCCTTGCCTCTCCAGGAAAGCAGCTGAGGAAAGGGGGGGGGAGGAGTCGGGGAAGGGGCTCCACCAGAGACCGACCTCCTGGCTGCTCAGGGGTCCTCCTTTGCCTTTGGGAGACTTTCCAAGTGCCACTCACACACCAGCCCCCCTCACCTCCCACCCCCCACCCCCGGGCATTCCTGGCAGGCCCTCAGCTTCGGAGGATCCAGGCTGCAGGAGCCAAACGCTTCTGGCCAGGCTGGCTGGCTGGCTGGAGAGGGAGGGTGAGCCTCTCCCCAAGGGCATGCCTGCACTGGAAGCCCTCGAGGGCAGAAAAGGGCCCATGTGGGGCTCCAAGACGGGGAGGGGCTGGAGCACCTTCCCTGCGAGGAAGAGCTGGATTTGAATCCAGCAGCTCCTTAGAGACCAACAAGATTTTTTTGGGGGGGGGGGGTATGAGATTCTGAGAGTCCGAGCTCTGGGCTCATTTTGTAGCAGGAGCTCCTTTGCATATTAGGCCACCCACCCCTGATGTAGCCAATCCTCCAAGAGCTTACAGTAGCCCCTGTAAGAAGAGCTCTGTAAGCTCTTGGAGGATTGGCTACGTTAGGGGTGTGTGGCCTAATATGCAGAGGAGCTCCTGCTACGAAATGAGCCCTATAGTGGTGTTAGATCCACTGCAGACCCACACCACTACCCTGGGACACTTCCCCTTCGAGGAAAGGCTGAAGAGTCTGGGACCCTTTTGTTTAGAAAACAGACAACTAAGGGTGTGGGGGGGGCCTGGAGGACATGACAGAGGCTTGTAAAATTATGCACAAAGTGGAGAGAGTTGACCAAGAGAAATGTTTCTCCTTCTCCCAAAAGACTAGAACTGGAGGGCAGCCCATGAACCTGATGGGCAGTAGGTTCAGGACGGACAAAAGGAAAGACTACTTTACACAGAGAGGGATGAAAATGTGGAATTTGCTGCCAAAAGATGTAGTGATGGCCACAGGAATAAACAGCTTCCAAAGGGGATTAGATAGATTCATGGAGGGTAAGTCTATCAATGGCTACTAACCATGGTGGCTGAGGGGAACCTCCACATTCAGAGGCACTAAACCTCTGAACTCCAGAGCCTGGAGGCAATATCAGGGGAAGCCCTTGGCCTTTATGCCGTGTTGTTGGCCCTCCATAGTAACCAACTCGCCACTCTGTGAAACAGGAGGCTGGCCTAGGTTAGCCCTTGGTCTCAACCAGCAGGGCTCTTTTGCTGTTCTTAAGAGAGGAGGCTAGGAAAAGGCCTCCAGCCTTTCAGCTGCTTTGCAGGGGCCAATTCACACAGCCACTAACCCATGCTGTGCCTCACCTGTGACAAGTCGATCACTGGGCTGGCTTGCCATGAGCACCAAGATCGACATAGCCCATATCTGAGGTGTGAGTCATGCCCACCATGAACCATCTTGTGCTGCATGGCTGCAAGGGCAGCGGGGGGCAAAGCCCCCTCTGCAGGGTGTGAGAACGTCAAGAGTCTAGAAGCAGCAGCAGCAGCAGCAGCAGCCAGGGCCGCTGAGGCCCGGGGTGGGGTGGGGGGGTGCAGCTCTGGGCCACTGCTGCTTCAGGCCCTGGCTGGGACTCCTTTTTTGTGTCCACAGCGGGGGGGGGGGGATCCCATGATCCTGTGCTGGGGGAGCCACAAAGGATCCATTCCACAGGGCAGCCTTTTCAGTCTGCTGCAGCCCAAACCATGAGGAGTCTTGCGGCTTGTTGAACGCACACAGAGGCAAGTGGGTAGCTTCTACTGGCATGGGCCAGATGCAGGGAGCTGTCTTCTAAGTGACTACCAAGAGAAAAAAAGTCCTGCCGCTTATCTTGGTAGGCGAGGGGAGGCTGGGCAGCACAGTGATGACTTCGGTGGGTGACTCCACCATGCAGACTGCAAACGCTGGCAGGGAAGCCAAACCAATGCCTCTTCATTTCGGCCTCGTGTGGCCTGCCAGGGATGAAGATGGGCTAAGCCCCCTGCACCGGATACTCTTGCCTTCCCCCCTCCCCTCCGGAATAGGTGGTGCTCTGGAGAGATAAGAAGCCAGCGGAGGGGCTTGGCCTGGCTGCCTCCTTATCAGATCTTCCTTTGTTTAGGGGCCCTGTCTGCCTCCCACATGCCTGCCCATGGAACAAGGCCCCCAGACTGGCCCCCATTATCCGAGCCTGGGAGCCTGGGCAGCCTCCGCAGAGACAGGGACTGGAGGGGTGTGTGTGGGGGGGCGCTATAAATTCCGAGCTGAAGCCGGTCTGTGGCAGCAGAGCCAAGGAAGAGCCTGGAGACTCCTTTAAGGGCCCGCGGATTCAACCAGGCGGAATCTCTCAGTCCTCTCCATCAGGTGCGGGGAGCACAAGCGGTGGGCAGCCCCCATGTGCTGCAGACCCCTCTCCCAGGTGCAAAACAGCCTGCAGCACAGTTGGGTGAGCAGAGGAGGACTGGTTCTTTCGCAAAGCCTGGAAGCGGGAAAGGAGGTTTCTTTTTTTGAAAAACACCGCTGCTGAGTGTCTGGGAAACGGGCACTCTTATTTCCCTGTGAAATGACAAGAGCGTTCAGAGGCGAAATGGACAAGCCAGTGGCGCAATGCGCAGTGCATGGAGCCCATCTGGAAGCCCCATGAAGCACGTGGGCTGCAAAATACATGCTGTGTTTTCCTCAGACTGCATCACCCCTACAGTGGGAGTCCCAAGGGTCCCTCCCTCCCTGCATCTCTTCCACAGCCGAGGTGCTGCCTCTCCCCTCCGCCACCCACCCGGGGGAGCATGAATGGGGCTCTCTCTCTCTCTCTCTCTCTCTCTCTCTCTCTGGGAGTGTCCTATCAGCGGCTGCCATCAGGCTCCCAGCAGGATGTGAAGCTGAGAACAGAGGCTGCCCTGCCTGGAGGGGAGATAAGGAGCCAAGTCAGCCAGCAGGCAAGGGTGGGTGGGGGAGATAAAGGGGAGGGCTGGGTTTTAAGGCCTTCTCTGGCGGTTCTCCACAGGGATCTCCCTTAGGAGCTCCTCGGAGCCATGTGGCTTTGATGTCCCAAGCCACTGGAACTCTGCAGCCCCCCCCCCCCCCGGCCCCCCACCATCGCCACGCTTCCTGCAGAACCACCCTTGGATGTGCCCTCCACCACTGGGGCTTCATGGGAGGACTTCAGAGGGGCTTATGGCCCAGCATGGGGGGGGGCCCTCACAGCCAGGACAGCCCAAAGGACCCACCGAGTCCTCTCAAGAGTTCATCTGCGCACGCACAGCAGGCTATGCCGTCATGGCTGAAGAGTCGCAAGGCTCTGCCCTGGAGGAGAGGGGGAGGGTCCCCAGGCAAAGGGCTTGGTGGGCGGGCTGGAGCCCTGAGTTCCACCCCCTGCCCCACGTTGAGGATTTAGGAACAGAACAGGGCTGTGGGGCTGACCGGTACCCTAGATGCCTTTTTTTAAACACCATGTTCCTTTGCTTAAAAAAAGAGAGAGATGAAGGGTATCCCCCATTCCTGTCAGTGAAAATTAAAAAAGACTGAGTCCAGGGGCACCTTTAAGACCAACAGCGTTCAGTTCTGGGTATCAGCTTCCATCTGCACGCCCACTTCTTTGGATACAGCTCCTTCAGACACGGGCTTAGAGGCTGTGGTTGGCTGGCTGAAGCAGAGCCGGCCAAAATTAGAGGGAGGTCCAGTGGCCGAGCCGAGGAGATCCCAGGTTGGGATGCCAACTTCCAGCCCTTGAAGCTGAGCCGTTAACACTAAGGCCGCTCGTGAAGAGCTTGGGTGTGTATCTAGACACCTCCTTTTCAGTGGAGGCTCAAGTCACACATGCTGCCGGGCTGGCATTTCCCCACTTGCACCGGGTCGGGCAGCTGTTCCCCTTCCTGTCTCACCCAGACTGAGCCCGACACGGTCTGGAACCAGCGTATCTTTGGGGTCGAGCACCGCGCTGTATGGATAACAATCTCCTGGCAATCCCCAGCCCCAAAAGCATTTGTTTAGCCTCAGCCTGACCTCTGGCCTGGCGGGATGCTCTCCCAAGTGAGATCCAGGCTCCGTGGCACCGGGTGCCGTTCCACAGGGCCTGCAAGACAGAAATGCTCCGCCAAGCCCATGGGTGGATGAGGCAATGAACTCTCCATCTGAATTGGCCTCCCTCCCCCCCCCCCCCCCCCCCCCCCGCCAGCTACTTCTCTACCATCTCCCCTGGGGCACTCTGTTCCTTTCCATCCATCAGCAGAAAAGGCTGCAGAACCTCACTAGGATAACTGGTGTGACTTGTGCCTTCTAGCGCCGTCTGACGACTTTTAAACTTATTGTGGTGATCATCGTTTTTAATAATTAATATTTGGTATTGTTTTAACAGTGTAGTTACCCACCCTGAGGCCTGCTGTGCAGGGGTGTGTGGGTGTGTATGGGTGTGTGTGGGTGTGTGTGGGTGATGAGTCCAGTCAGATAAATAAATAAATACAAAAAAATGAATTGAAACCGAATTTCCTCAACCATTACATATGGGGGGGGGGGGGGTAGTTGCCAGGAAGGGCAACTTAGAGTCAAGACGCCTGAGTAACTGGGCGGGAGGTATGGCTGGGATGGGATGCAGGTGCTTGGTAAGACCTGTGAGTGGCAGCAAATTAGCATACAAATCCAAGACTTAGCAAACAGGTATGAGACGGGAGCCCCAAGTCCAGCCCGAGTCCAGCGGCACCTCCCAAGACCAACAAAGTTCAGTTCTGGGTAGAAGCCAGAGCTGAGGGACTTAGCCTGTGTAGATGCACACTCCTTCAGGTACATTGAAACAGATTTCCTCAGGCGTTACATATTGGGGGGGGGGGTGTTGGGGGGGGTTAGTTGCCAGGAAGGGCTAATTAAAGATGCATTAAGGAAGTTGGGGAGATGACCGAGAAACTGGATGGAATCTTTGCTTCTGTTTTCTCTGTGGAAAAGGTGGGACATCTCCCCACACTGGAGCTGCAGTTTTTTGTCTGAAGAACTGGGTCAAGTTGAGATAACAAAGTTTTAGGATTACTTAGGTAAACTGAGAACTAAGAAGTCTCCAGGTCCGGAGAGTGTATACCTGAGGGTTCTTAAGGAGCTCAAATGTGAAATTGTTGACCTGCTAACCGGTATTGATCACCAAAACAGGCCTCTGTACCTGAGGATTAGAAAATAGCAAATGTCACATTGATTGTTTTTAAAAGGGGCCCAGAGAGGATCCAGGAAATGATAGGCCAGTTAGCATAACATCTGTCTGAGGTAACCTTTTAGAGAAACTTAACAAGATGGGAGACCTCCCAAGGAACACCAGGGTCATGACACAGTGGCAGGCAATGGAAAACCACCTCTGAGCGTCTCTTGCCTTGAAAACCCTCCAGGGCCACCATAAGTCAGCTGTGACTGGATGGCACAAAAACACGCTAACACACCACGAGCATGTGAATATGGGTGCTCCGGCAGACCTTACATACTCGGATCTCCAGAACACAAGATACCTGGCCAAAGACTCCTGAGTAAGCTAAGCAGTCATGGACATCCCATGAAGCTGATGGGCAGTAGGTTCAGGATGGGCAAAAGGAAATACATCTTTACACAGAGAGGGATTCAGATGTGGGATTTGCTGCCAGAGGGGGTAGTGATGGCCACAGGAATAAAAAGCATTCAAAGGGGACTAGACAGTAAGTCTGTCAATGACTACTAGCCGTGGTGGCTGAGGGGAACCTCCACATTCAGTGGCACTAGTTCTCTGAATCCCAGAGACAGGAGGCAACATCGGGGAAGGCCTCGTCCTCTGTGCTCTGTTGTTGGCTCTCTAGAGGAGCTGGTTGGCCACTGAGTGAGACGGGATGCTGGACTAGAGGAACTATTGGTCTGATCCAGCAGGGCTCTTCTGATGTTCTATATGAAGGCCTCGGCCTCTCTGCCCAGTTGTTGGCCCTCCAGAGGACCTGACTGGCCACTGTGTGAGACAGAATGCTGGACTAGATAGACCACTGGTCTGATCCAGCAGGGCTCTTCTGATGTTCTTATGGGATAAGTCCTCTTATGGGTTAAAAATTGGTTAGTGGGGTCCCACAAGGATTGATATTAGGGCCACTGTTAATTAATTTGTTCATAAATGAACTGGAACTAGGGGTGAGTAGTGTAGTGGCCAAGTTTGCGGATGACAAGAAATTATTTGGGATGGTGAAAACCAAGGCTGACTGTGAAGAGCTCCTTCCCCAAAGCAGGGAGCACAAAATATTTGCACTCAACCATTATTTCTTGTCAGGGGACCCAAACCTTGCAGGTTTCCTGTTCTAACAGAGCAGGGGGAAAGGCCTCTCCCTCCCCCCAAAGGCCCCAGGGGTCCCAGCTAGGGTTGCCAGGTCTGGTTGGGAAATATCTGGAGACTTTGGGGGTGGATCCAGGAGAGGGCGGGGTTTGGGGAGGGGAGGGGCCTCCACATGGTACAATGCCATAGAGCAGGGGTGGCCAACCTGTGGCTCGGGAGCCACATGCGGCTCTTTCACACATATTGTGCGGCTCCTGGCAGGGCGGCTGGGGAAGCAAAGGGGAGGCATGCTTTTTCTCTCTTTCTCCCTTCCTTCCTTCCTTCCTTCCTTCCTTCCTTCCTTCCTTCCTTCCTGTTTGGTGTAGTGGTTAAGTGCGCGGACTCTAATCTGGGAGAACCGGGTTTGATTCCCCACTCCTCCACTTGCACCTGGCTGGATGACCTTGGGCAAGCCATAGCTCTGTACCAGCTGTTCCCTCAAGGACAGCTTGGGAAAGAGCTCTCTCAGCCCCACCTACCTCACAGGGTGTCTGTTGTGGGGAGGGGAAGGGAAAAGGAGTTTGTAAGCCGCTCTGAGACTCCCTTGGGGAGTGGAGGGCGGGGTATAAATCCAATCTCTTCTTCTTCTTCTTCTTCTTCCTTCCTTCCTTCCCTCCTCCCTCCCATCTATTTGCTTTCCTAGTTTCTCTCTCTCTTTCTTTCCACTTCTTTAATTCTTTCTTTCCATCTCTCTCTCTTTCTCTCTCTCTCTCAATATTATTAGCAAACAAGTAATATCATTATCAATAACCGGTTTTCCTCGTTTGTTTTTATTTTTGGCTGTCCCATTTAATGTTAATAAAAAGCAAATTTGCATATTTTTAAAAATAAAAACGTGTGTGTGATATTGGTCCTGTCTTGCGGCTCTCAGACATCTGACGTTTATTCTATGTGGCTCTTACATTAAGCAAGATTGGCCACCCCTGCCATAGAGACTACCCTTCAAAGCAGCCATTTTCTCCAGGAGAGCTGACCTCTGTCAGCTGGAGATCAGTTGTAAAAGCAGGAGATCCCCAGGCCCCACCTGGATGCTGGCAACCCTAGGCCAAGGGGTGTGTGTGTGCTGCCGCTCCAGGCATCCCCAGAGGGAGCCCGCCCTGCCTAGCCTGGCCTCGGACGCTGCCTGTGGGCTCTCTTGGGCAGCAGAGCCAGGAGACACCAGAGACACCATGCTGTGTGGCCCGGTGAGCAGCACTTGCAGCTCCCACACGTGGAGGTTCTGTTTGGCTCACCCAGCTAACAGCTGCACAAGGATACATCCCTCAACACCTTTATCAACAAGGCTGTCTGAATTCGCCCTGTGTGTGTGTGTGTGTGTGTGTGTGAGCGGGGGGGCATCTCCTCTGCCATGTCAGCTGTGGGCAGCAGATGCAAAAGAGATTACATGAAGGGCTCTGCCATGCAGCTCCCTGCCCTTCCCGGAACAGGGCTATTTTGGGCCTCATTCTCCTGGTCTCAGTGCCAGCAGATCTTGGGAGCTGGGAGACAGCCGCACCGGGGTATGTCGATCTGCATGCGCCAGAATGTGGGGGGGGGGGGGGGGGGGATGCAGGAGAAACGAGCCACAGTCCAGCAGCACCTTGAAAGCTAACAACATTTGTGGCAGGGGAGGAGCTTTTGGGAGTCACTGCAGTTACTTCTTCATATGACAGCTGGAATGGGAGCCCCTCTGTCCTTCTGTCTTGGAGAGCGGAGTGATTGCAGATGCCGAAAGCCATTAGCAGGCAAATGACAAAAGCAGGCATGATTGGATTAGGTGTGGTATGCAGAGGGGTAGTAGGCGTGGAGAAATCAGCACTGGAAATGAGACAGGAAACCTAGGTCTTGATTCAATCCAGGTGGATGCATTGTCTGGAGCTTCATTATCAGTTGCAATTCAGCAGTGTCTCTTTCTAATCTCCCTTTGAAATTCCTTCATAAGACAACTGCTACTCTTGGATCTACAACTGAATGCCCTGGAAGGTTAAAATGTTCCCCCCACTGGTTTCTGATGTCAGACTTTTGTCCATTTATTCTTTGTTGAAGGGACTGGCCTGTTTGTCCAACGCAGAGGGTGGAAGGGCACTGCTGACAGGAGACGGGATAAAGCACATCAGAAAAGGAGCAGGAGTGGGACACTGAAGGCAGAATCACAGAGCAGGAGGGACCCAAGAGGCCATCCAGCCGCTCTTCCCAGTGCTGCAAGGCAAGGCCGCGCCACCTCCGAAAGCCCTCCCCCTCTCCTGAGCACAGCTTGCTCAAGTCGGGGGGGGGGGGGGGGTCGGTCGGCACGCTGCCCACTCGAGCAAGTGAGCCAAGCCACATGTCTCTGAGGAGTGGCCTTTCCCTGTGCGGAGGCACCAGTGAAGATGCCAGATGCTGGATGCCGACGGGAGTGCCCGGCTGGCGAGGGTGGACAGCAGGGGGCCCACGGGTGACCTATGCCCCAACCCTCCCCCCAGTGCCCAGGGGGTGCCAGGCGGAACCTCTCCACCTCCTGCTCTGGAGGGCTAGCTGGGGGTTGGAGCATCGCCTCACCTCGCCTCTCCCCCCCCCCGGCCAGCCCTTCCTGACCCACAAAGCCCGTGGCCCTCCCTCTGCCTGGCTCGCCGCTGAAACACCAGCCAGCCTGGCCCGTCAGGGGCGCTTCTCCAGCTGCAGCTCCAGGTCACTTTCCCAGCCAGCCCCTTCGAGGGAGGGACAGAGCTCCCTCCCGCCCACCTGCCCTGCCTGGCAGCACTGCGCCCCGGCTCCCCCCCACCCCGGCACTGACCCGTGGAGGAGCAGTGGCTCCCTCACTGCTTCTGCCCAGGGACACCCCCCCCCCCGTGCTGGGACTTAGCGGCACCCACCTGCTACACCCCGGGAGACCCCACCCACCAGAGTCCCTCACCCTCGGCAAGGCTTAGGCGGGGGGGGGGGAAGTCCCTGCTTCAGGCCCTGCATCTCCTCCTGCCCAAAGGCTCACCCGCAGAGCAGGGTTGCCACCCTCCAGGTGGCGCCTGGAGTGGAGACCTACCAGATTTGCAACTGCTCTCCAGATGAGGGAGATTGGTCCCCCTGGAGGAAAATGGCTGCTTTCATGCGTAGATTCTGTTGGCATCGGACCCTGCTGAACTTCCGTTCTCCCTCCCTCCCCAGGTTCCACCTCCCCCCCCCCCCCCAGTTGCCAGGTATTTCCCAACCTAGAGTTGTTGGCAACTCTAGATCAGAGCTCTTAGCTGCACGGGCAGGGCTAGTGCCAGGGGTTTTTTTGCCCCCCCCCCCCCCCCGGTCTACCCACCAGTTTTCAAACGTAAATGCCTTTTAGGAAGAATGAAAAACACGAAATTTGAAATTGCTAATTTCTTTTTTTTTTAATTGTGAGAACAAGTAATCCAATCTCTGAGAGGTCGCGTCGGCTTAGAGAGCAACTGGCCAAAAGACACCCAGTGGTCAGTGATCAGGAATTTTAGCCCACCTCTCCACAGACCTAATCCAGCACACAGCTTATATGGTTGCAGAGGTATCCCACACTATTTCGATAACTAAAAGCATGACAGGAGGAGGTGGTGGTAAGGAAAGCATGATTTCAGTAAACTCCCCAAAGCCCCGAAGCACTGCTGCTTCCTCTTCAGGCACCACCAGCCCCCCCCCCCCCCCCCCCCGGGAACTATATGCCAATGGAGAGTGGAGCTGGTGAGGGGCAGCCGCGTGCTTTCGTATCCTCTGGGCCCTGCTTGCCTGGCAGAAGGGGCGGCAGCGGCGGCAGGGGCCACAGAGCAGGAGCCTCTTCAGCGTGTGGAGTAGAGCAGCGGCAGGGAGCAGCAGGCATGGCAAAAGGCACCCTCTGCCTTACGTTGCTCCCTCCCTCCCTTCTTTGCTTCCCCAAAGGAGCTGCCAGCTCCCCAAAGAAGCCCTTTGCAAAACAGCAAAAGACAGTCCCGGGCTTCACACGCACTCCTTGACAGGCGGGCAGCAGGCGTGCTTAGTTGTGTGTGTGTGTAGGGGGGGGGGGGTTTCATTGGCAGGCCAGTGCTCCTCTGAACGTGGCGCTCTAGGCAACTGCCTAATTCACCTCTATGGACCCACCGGCCCTGTGCACGGGCCATTGGAGTAGGGCTGTAAGGCAGTTTGGTGTGTTCAGTGCTGCCTGGAAACGGGTCCCCCTGCTGAGCACCCTGCTTCCCAGCCTCTTGGTCTCCTGTCTCTGGCCCTCCTGAAACCAGCTGGCTGGCTCCGGGGAAAGCAGCTCCCTTGGGCTGTTCTTGTGCCCTCTGGGTTTGGCTCCGGAGCCGCTTTGAACTCTGGCCGCTGTGCCCTGCTGTGCTGGCAAAGGCACACGGCGTGGGTGACAGGCCAGTTCCAGCAAGAAGACCCTACTGCGGGAGTGTCAAGCCCCTTGGAGAGCCCTCTCGCCTTCGCCCAGGGTCCCACCCCAGCATCTCTTCTGCAAGGGAGAGCCCAGAGGTCTTCATTTCGCACCCACTTGTCTGCCTGCAGAGGGCTGCTGAGGGTGAGGATTTGTCACCCTCCCTGGCATTAAGGGCAGGCTGCCCTGACCTTCTCCTCAAGCTGCCAGCAGGGGAAGACCGGAAGCTCCTTCTCCTCTGAGCCTCCAGATCTCTCAGCACCCAGCCTCTGCCTGGCACTCGGGTCCCTGAGGCTCCTCTTCAAGGGCGTCATCATGCAGCCCGGAGCTCTGCCTCTGCACACCCCCCTGGGCACCCCAGCGTCCCCTCCTCCACTGTCCCTTCTTAGGAGGGTGAAAGAGAGCGACCGGCCAGAGGCAACTCATGGAACTTCATGGCTGGGTGGGGATTTGGGACTGGGTCTGGCAGGTCCTGCTTTAACCCTCTAGCCACTAGACAACGCTGCTTCTTCCTTGCTGGTACTCCGTGTCCTCTACCCATCTGGGACTCTCCAGCTGCAGGGAAACGTCCCTGAGTGCCACTGCCTTGTGGGTGGGCTGCATTCCCACCGGCCACGGTGCCCCACTAAAAGCTGGGAGGGCAGAGGCAAAGGGACTGGAGAAGAGCTGCACGGCCGGCGACTGCCATGTGTCTCTGTGTGTGGCCCAGCCTGTGCTGAAGGCAGGAAGCATCTCCCCCTCCCCTCCCCCATCTGCTGGAGTCTTTGCCCACTGTTGTGGCTGGAGTGGCCCTCGGTCTATGTCACGGGCGCGGCTTGAATGCGAATCTCCTGTGCCCAAGGGAGTTCACCTGATCACTGGCTTAATAATTCTCTATCACCATCTCTCTTAACTTCCTAAGTAGAAAAAGGCCCGATTGTTTAAGCCTAAAGGAAATGCTAACTTGCCCCCCCCCCCATTGTCGGGACTGAAGACCACAGCTGGACTCTAACCCAGGACCTGAGTGGTGTCCAGCTCTACACACTTGACAGGTGCACGTCCCAGCCAAGCAAACTGCTGGGGCTTCGCCAGGAGGATGGGAGACTCAGCAATTCAAACGGGCCTCCTGCTTTTGCGTGGCCTTGGGGGACCTCAGCTCTCACCAGCCGCAGCCTCCTCCACCCCACGTGTCCATCCAGGTGGCACACCAAAATGAACGCGTGGCCCGGCTCAGATGCGGGCTTGGAAGCCCCAAGGTTGTCTCAGTGGTCAGGAACAATGTTCCCTCTGAGCTGAATTCGTGTGAGCTAGCTCACAGTTTTTTTAGCCTCTGGGTCACAGAGTTTTGTCTTAGCTCAGGAAGGAGGGCTCCAGAGCAAACTAATTTATGCAGTAGCCAGATCGCTCACTCACAACTTTAATGCCAGCAGCTCACAAAGTTGAATTGTTGCTCACAAGACTCCACAGCTTAGAAAGAGCATTGGTCAGGAGCCCCTGAGGGACACAACCAGGGGTGTGTGGCTACTGAAGCCCCGCTCCCCCCACACGAAAACACCTTGTTGGCCTCCAGCCAGTTGTGAACTGAGCTCCATCCGGCCAGGCAGGGTGTGAACTGTGCTCTGGCAGAATCCTCTGTGCCTTGATAACCCGGCAACCAAAACCACACCTGGCAGTTGAAATGAGCGCACACTTGCTTGAGGGAACCATCTCCTGGCCCCCCCCAAAGGAACTGGTTCCATTCCCCCCCCCCCCCCTCCAAATGCGTGGTTCTCAGCCTCCCCCGAGTTCCAGGAAGCCCGGTGAAACGGCGAAGGGGCTCTGATTCCCTCCCTAATCGATCCAGCCCAAACGTGTTCCTGCCCTGAAATCTGGAACCACATTAAAGAGTGCAACAATGTGCAAAGGCAAACGGCAGCTGTCACCATCCAGCGCATTCGCCTGAGCCGCAGAGAGCCTTTTCCCGTGCTCAGCGTGTCAAAATTTATGGGACACTTGGCAACACCTCAAAAGCACGCTCCGCCACTTACAGTAAAATCAAAGAGGACAGAACAATGAATATGAAGTAAGGTTAAAACACCTCATTACAGGAACAAATTGTTCCCCCTGACATCCCAATAATGGAATTTATGCCCAGGCAGGTTGGAGCCAAGTCTGCTCCCCACGACATGCATTTCCCAGCTTGTGTGCTCGGTAGTGGCGCAGGAACCAACACCCCCCCACACACACACTGCGTGCCATTCAATGCCGTTCTTGAGTGACAGGGGAGATGCACACATTCCGCTTTGCTTCCTGCCTCAGATTCCACAGGACTTATTTCTGAGTAAACATGACTCGCTTCAGCTGTACATCCCCCTTGCCTTGATCCTTAGAAGTTGTCAGGTACAGATGCACCAGGGAAAGTTGGCATGAGGTCTGCCGTGCTGGGGGGCTGCTGTGGGGGAGACCCTGGAAGAGCTGGTGGGCCCTGATGTGCCACACCAGCTGTCCCACTGGTGCCAGTGGTCTGTGGCCTGGAGATGGGTCTGCTCAGGGCCGGTTCTTTCATAAGATGGGGTTAGGCAGTTGCCTAGGGGTGCCGTCATTTGAGAACGCCTTGCCGGCCCCTCCCCCTCCCTGCCCTTCCCTCACCAGAAGAAGCGGCGGTGGTGTCCTCGTCCTCCAGGCCCAGTGGTGGGTAGAGCAGCGCCTGCTGCCGCCACCCGCATCCTGGTTCCCGCCACCAGTGTCAGGCAGCAGGAAGTGGTTGGTGTGGTGGCAGTGCCTCTAAAGTGTGGGGGGTGGACTTGGCTGGGTGCAGTGGGGATCAGCAGTGAAGCACCTGCCTGCCCCTCTTCACCCGCCCGAGTCAGCAGCACTGAGGCACACAAGTGTGAGGCTTCTGCTCAAAGTAGTCAAGGATCAGATCTTTGTTGATGAAACACAGTTCTTTATTTCCAATTTTTACATTGGTACAGGTCCTCGGATTATTGTCAGAGATAACGCATATGATAGAAGCAGGTCTATTATACCCTTCAGTACAATTTGAATTGCCCATAGGTAACCAATCACCAAAGGGGAAAAACGGCGGGCAAAAGGGGTCTCTAGCCGTTTGCTTCCCACAGGAAAGAAAGCTAGGTGTTAAGCTGTAAATTTCCCTTCCCAAACCAGACCCCTCAGATGTAACCATATTCACATAACAAATGCTTTCCCCAAGGCTTTCGCACATTGATAAGAAACGGTCTCTGTCCTCCCCTGGCTTCCCAGCCAGGATGAATGGAATGCGGAGGCAGGAGTGTGAGAGGCTCATTGTTCCCATGCTTTGAAGTTGTCATTCTCCCGGGCAAACAGTTACACAGACCAGGCCTGGTCAAAGCCATAAACCTGGGGTCACATAGCATACATTCACAATGGTCAAGCAAATGGCAAATGGCAATAGGAACAACTAATAGCAAGAGGCATGATTACAAAATGGGTACAGAAACAGGTTATAATATATAGCATGAGATCCCAAAATCCTTGTTAGAATCTGCAGATTCTGACACACTGCCACCCTAAAAATCAATCTACCCTGGTTTATCTGGGAATCTTTTATGAAAAGCTTTAACTAGCTTAGGAGCATGCACATGTTCAGAACGAACCCACTCATTCTGTTCCGGGCCAAAATCTACCCATTTGACTAGATATAGCAAGTGGCCCCTATGCATTTTTGAATCAAGGATTTCAGAAATTTCAAAATGGGGTGCCTCCCCCTTCATCAGTGGAGGAGGAGTCGGAGGAACTGGATGCCATGCATTCGGCCCAGGATTCTTCTTCAGCAAGCTGAAATGAAAAACAGGATGCACAGAACTCAGTGACTTGGGTAATTCTAATTCAAAAGACACATCAGAAATCTTGTGCAACACTTTGTAGGGCCCGACATATTTCCACCCTAATTTCCTGCTGGGTTGTAATCCATGTATATTCTTGGTGGACAAGTAGACTGAATCCCCTGGCTGTAAATCCCAGCCCTCTGCTCTACTATGGTCTGCATACTTTTTGTAATCCTCTTTAGCTTTGTCCAGTGTCTTAGCAATCAGTGGCCACGAGTCTTGTAAGGTTGCCCACCAGCGTTTAAAGTCCGTGGGGGGGGGTGTTTGGCGTTTCCTCTATGGTGGGCAGAGGTTTCCCTTCAAAACCACCTACCGCCATGAACGGGGATACGCCTGTAGACGAATGAATAGCATTGTTGTAACTGTACTCTGCAAAGGGCAGTAGTTCAACCCAATTGTCCTGATGGTAGTTAGTGTAACACCTTAGGAATTGTTCCAAGATTTGATTAGTTCGTTCGGACTGGCCATCGGTCTCTGGGTGGTAACCCGAGCTCAAGGCTGGTTCAATGTCCATTAGAGTCAAGAGCTCCCGCCAGAAGTTGGCAACGAACTGACTGCCCCGATCGGATACCACACGCTTGGGAAAAGCATGTAACTTTATCACGTGGTTGAAAAAAGCTTTAGCCATCCCCTTAGCAGTGGGTAGTTGTTTAAATGGGGTAAAATGGGCTTGTTTCGAGAACATATCTACCACCACCCAAATCACTGTCTTTCCTTTTGAGGGTGGCAGGTTGGTGATGAAGTCCATCGCGATTGCTTCCCATGGGCGAGAGGGGGTGGGTAACGGATGCAACAGTCCCGGGACCTTCCCTCCCCTCCTTTTGCACATCAAACAGGTTTGACAGGCAGTTACAAAATCCGAGACATCCTTGCGCATGCGCGGCCACCAAAACTGCCGTTGGACTAAATTAAGCGTTTTTAGGAACCCAAAGTGCCCTGCCAGTTTTGATGAATGACAAGTCAGCAATATGTCTTTTCGTCTGGTTCGAGGTACCACGAGTTTGTCCCCATGGTACCAGCACTTGTTTTCCCGGAGGGAACAGTCCTCTATGTTTCCCAACTCTTCGGCCTCTTCCGGGGAGTAGTCCCCCCCCCCCATTCCTTCCCCCACGACTCTACTGCCGCTTGCTTACTCTGGCTTCTGGTGGTGACAGCTCCTCCCAACTGCTGGGGGGAGAACATGGAGTCGAACACTTCTTCCTTTTGACTCTCGTGCTGGGGCAATCTGGATAGCGCGTCTGCTAACAAATTGGCTCTCCCAGGGAAGTGTTTAAGTACGAAATTGAATTTTGAAAAAAAGTCGGCCCATCGGAGTTGTTTCGCATTCAGGGACCTCTGGGTGCGTAAGGCTTCCAGATTTTTGTGATCTGTCCAAATTTCAAAAGGGGTCTGCGCTCCTTCTAGCCAATGCCGCCAGGTGGTGAGGGCCAGTCGTATGGCTGCTGCCTCTTTGTCCCACACTGACCAGTTCCTCTCTGTCTCATTAAATTTTTTTGAGATATAAGCAAGAGGGTGCAGCTTCTCATCCGACCCCTTCTGTAAGATGGCTCCCCCCATGGCCACATCCGACGCGTCTACGTGCACCACAAATTCTTTAGTTTCATCGGGGTGGGCCAGGATGGGCTCCGATGTAAAAAGGGTCTTGAGGGTGTCGAACGCCCTTTGGCACTCTTTCGTCCAGGCTATTCTCTCCCCGGGCTTCCCTGCTTCCGGGCCCCTCCCCTTGGTTTTAAGGAGTTCAGTTAGCGGGAGAGTGACCGTGGCGAAGTCTTTTAGGAAGGTGCGGTAGAAATTACAAAATCCTAATAGACTCTGAAGCTGTTTTCTCGTTTGGGGGGCTTCCCATTGCACTACTGCCTCTACCTTGGCAGGGTCCATTTCTAGCCCTTTCTGGGAAATGCGATACCCCAGAAAGTCCACTGAATCCCTATGGAATTCGCATTTCGACAACTTGGCATACAACTGGTTTTTTAACAGGGTTGACAGCACTTCCCGGACCAATTGTACGTGTTCTTTCTTATCAGCAGAGTAGATCAAGATATCATCTAAGTAACATAACACCCCCTTGAATAAATGCTTGTGTAACACTTCATTTATTAAACTCATAAAGACCCCTGGCGCGCCACTTAAGCCGAACGGCATCACCAGGTATTCGAACTGCCCCAACGGTGTGTTAAATGCAGTCTTAAATTCGTCCCCCTCCCTGATGCGCACCCGGAAATATGCACCTCGGAGGTCCAACTTAGTAAACACCTTTCCCTTGGCTGCTTCTGTTAGTAAGTCCTTAATAAGGGGGAGGGGGTAGGCATTGGAGGCTGACACTGCATTTAATCCTCTGTAGTCCGTGCACAGCCGCAGCCTTCCGTCCTTCCTTTCCCTGAACAGAACAGGGGCAGCGAATGGGGACTTAGCGGGGCGGATGAAACCTCGCTCCAAGTTCTTGTCTAGGAATTTCCCTAGCTCCTCCCGCTCCGCAGGGCTCATGGAATAGAGCAGGGCTCATGGAATAGACTGGCAACTCTACAGGCCAATCACAATGCAAGATCATTCAGACAATACAGCTAACGGAATCTGCAGATTCTGACAACAAGCCCGCCACGGGAGCCGAGGACAATGCTGCAGGGGCTGGGAGCCTTGCCTCCCCCCCACCCCTTGGGGGGGGCGTAAGTAGTTAGGCTTGCCTAGTGTTCAAAAAAGCCTGGCCCCGGCCCTGGCTCTGCCAGAGCTCAATGGGTAGGGAGGGGTGGGCTCAGTCCTCAAGTGATTGCTTGATTGATTATAGCCCACCTTTCTCACTGAGACTCAGGGCAGATGTACACACTATGACACAATGCAGCCAGAGAGCATGAGACAGCTAATAAGCAATGCAATAGGACTGGGATTACAAAAATTAGGAACAGCACAAGGACGTATCAGACATGGTTATGTCAAGCGATGCAAAAAAATGGAATTTGAAAACATAGGAAACAACGCTGTGAGAGCAGGAGAATACACAGCCTGAATAGATAATAAACAGCATACACAGAGACATAGATGGAAATACCCCTCCTCCTGGTTTACAGAGTGCCCAAACTGAAATTTTCCCTTTCCAAGCAGCCTCTCTGCAACAGCCCTGGAAGCAGACCTCCGAGAAGTCGGGGGGGGTGGGGTGGGGATAAACCCCAGGTGGTTATCTCTGAGGGAGAGCTCTGGGTGGGGGAAAGTGGAAGGGTGGGAGACCCCCCCAGTCCAGCCAGGGACCTCAGGCAGCGGAGGCCAGGTCCCTAAGGGCTCCTGGTAGATGGAGGTTGGGCTGACTGTGGGCACCCCACTGACCTTTCGGGATGTCAGCAGCCCTGTGAGGTCGGGAGCAGCAGTTCTGGTCTGCATTCAGGATCCACCCATGGCATCCATGGGATGTGGCCTCTCGACTGCCTGGGCCTGTCTGTTTGGCGGGATCACAGGAAGAGCCAGGCTGCTCCGGACCCCCACCCCCTGGAGGGCGGACTCTGCTCCATGGCCTTCGTGAAACCAAGGCTGGCTCAGGGGGATTCGACCGGGGGCAGGATGAGGACCGGAAAGGAGATCCGAGACAGACACAGGAAAGGACCTCCACCATGGTGAGCCTTCCCTCGCCCTGGGAGAGTCAACCCAGGATGGTCTTCCCACCCCTGGCCTGGGGCGGGCGGGCACGCACTCCTCCTCCTCACTTGAGCCGGGGGAAGGGGGTCGGCATCATTGCCTGAGTGAGCCTGAAGCACAACTGGAAACGAGTGGGTGTGTGTGTGTGTGGGTGGGGGGGTGCGTCTGCGGATTACAGCTGGTCCATGAGCCACATCTCTGTCTTGGGTCCTGGGTCCCCCTGTGGAAAGCCACTCTAACTACGGAGGCCACTGAGCCAAGCCCTCCCTGCGGCTCCGGCTCCCCTCTGCTCCCCCCCCCCTGGTACACTTGGGACGGGAGAGGGGGGGCCTTTTTTCCGGCCGCCTCGGCCCCAGGATGGGATGCCCAGGCACTTCTCATCCCCGAGAGAGAAAAGAGAGAGAGAGAGAGGCTCTCTCTGTCTGTCTGTCTGTCCGTCTGTCTGTCTCTCTCTCTCGGACCCCCCCTCCCCGTCCCTCTGAAGATGAGGCTTTTTTAAAAGTTTGATTAAGAGTGAGGGGGGCAGGGAAGCCCTGAGCAGACACAGTGGGGGCCACTTTGTTAATAAATCCCAGCAGCTGTGGAAAGTTTGATGCGCTGAGAGCGCCCAGACAGAAAATTTAAAAACTCATAAAGTCCTCAGTGTGAGGGCTTCCCCTGGCATCAGCACCCCCCCCCCTCCCTGAGACACCTCATAAAGAGACATTCCAGGAGCGAGAGAGAGAGAGAGAGAGAGAGAGAGAGAGTGCGGCTGACAGGAGGGGGGGGGAGCCGTGTTGGCAGGAGCCAGGCAGCAGCGCCAACCATGGTAACCTGTCAGCTGGACAGGAGGGAAGGGAAAGTATGTGGGGAGGGGGCCCCCTCTTGCCCATCACCATCGGTGTTCGCAAAATGAAGCAAATAAAGGAAGTCAATAAAGTGAAGCAGCCGGCCTTCCAAATGCAACCTCTCCCCTCCAAGAGCATCCATCAAGCCCTGACCCTTGGGGACAGCAGGGGTGGGGGTGCGGGTGCCCTGGGAGAGACTCTGGCATTTACCTCTCTGACCTGGGGAATCTCTTGCCGGAGCCTGCAGATGTCAACACACACACACACACACACACACCCCACTCTCCCTCTGGTCAGGAGGAGGTTTCCATGGATGGTTTGGCAGGCCTCTTATTGATTTGTGTGATGTGTTGGCCACTTCCCTTGCGGAGACTCAAGGGGGAAACTCCAGCTGTGCAGCTGTTTGCAGCCAGTTTGAGGCTCCCGGTGCTGCTCCTCCTTTTCAGGTGTTCAACCCATGCAGGTACTGCAATGGGCATTCTCAACACCTCCCAGTGGGGGCCCTCCTTCTCTCCCCCCCTCGCCTGCTCCTGCTCCCCACAGCTGGGCCACAAACAGCACAACCCACTAGCCAGCCAGAGATCATCAGTGTGGCTGTCGGACCCTTTGGAGTTCAGCTCTGGGTTGCTGATGTCATTTTCTCACAGCCTAAAGAGAGGCCTAAGCTCCCCCTCTCACCACCGAATCCCCTGACTTGAGGATCTGTGTCCCCCCCCTCCCCCCCCTGGTGGGGGATCACTGAGCAAGAGAGGGTTGATTAGACGGCCTCCACGGCCCCTTCTGTCCCAAGGGAAAACTGAGTTCAGCCACATCAGCGTGTTGGTGGTGGTGAGGCCTAGGCAGCAAGATTTCTCAGAGTAACCTCCAGAGTCCTTTTCATTTCTCGTTTTCAGAATCTTTAGCAGATATAACTCTTGCCATAATGTTTGCAAGCTTTTGCTGGGCTGAGATTTTCACAGTTCCAGAAAAAGGAGGAAAACCCCCTTCCCTAGAAGAACACTCTTTCTTGTAAAGGATCTTTCTTGCATCGCAGGTGTGTGTGGTTGTTTTGGAACCAGCAGTTTCCATCCAGGCATTCACTATAAAAGCTGTTTTGTACCGCCTGCCATCACACAAAAAGGCCCTGCTGTAGAAAAACAATGCATAATACGTTACCTGATGAAGGGAGCGTTGACTCTCAAATGCTCCTGCCCTGATAACCTTGTCGGTCCCTAAGCTGCCCCTGGACTTGGACCAAGCTCTTCTCCTGCAAATCATAATAGGGGTGCACAATTTTTTTACCCGCTCCATTGTAGCCTATGGGGACTGTTCTCAACGGGCCCCATAGGCTGTAATAGAGGATTGATCTGGGGGTAACTGGGACTGGGGGGGTATTTTTTGAGGTAAAGGCACCAAATTTGCCGCATAGCTGCTGGTGCCTCTCCTCAAAAACCTCTGCATGTTTCAAAAAGATTGGACCAGAGGATCCAATGCTATGGGCCCTAGAAGGAGGTGCCCCCATCCTCCATTGTTTCCAGTGGAGAGAAAAAATGCCTTGTGAGCAGAGAACAGAAATCCCTGAGCAGCCTGTCGTGCACCAGTGCCCCCTAGCACAGCTTAGAGGGATCTATGGCCAGGAGGGGGTGGCGGAGGGGCAGCAGAGCCCAGGGGGCAACAGAGCCATACTAGCAGGGCTGCTCAGCAAAGTAGACAACGGGGCTACCCCTTGGGGTGGCATCTCAGGCCACCCCCCTCCTGCCCCCCCCCCAGCAGGCCACAGACAGGTTGCCGGTGTGCCCCAGCTGGCAGGCCCTGACAACTGAGTGTCCCCTTCTGCCCCCACTCCAAGAAGCCCAGCAGCATTTCCAGGGAGAGAGGGAGGGGACGGGGTGGAGGGTTCCTACACTCCAGATCGTTCCTGGTACTTGGGGTGGGACTCGAATCCTTGGCTGCTGGATGAAATGGCCCTTCCTCCCAACTGTTTCCACCTTCCACCCACACGCACGAGGGGCCTTGTAGTGCCCATGGGCACACACCACTTGAGCCAGCGGTGGGACGGGCTGGGAGTGAATCCCCCCTCTCCTTGGATGTGCTTTTGCTCTTTGCCATTCCCTTCATGGATTGTGCGGGGGGGGGGGGGGGCTGCTTTATGTGGGTGTGGCTGGGGTCCAGAGAGACTGAGCCCCTCCTGCTGTCCAGACCTGCAGATAACCTCCCAGAGGACACCTCCCCCCCCCAGGAGGAGGAGGAGGAATGGGGGGGGGCCTGGCGCAGGGAGGGACTCTCCCACCCGGTCACATTCTCCAGGCCAGCGTCCTGATAAATATCAAAGAGGCAAGAGGGGAGCCCTCTGCTTGTTTGCAGCCCAAGAA
Organism: Lepidodactylus listeri; assembly: GCA_029233225.1. Classification (NCBI taxonomy): domain Eukaryota; kingdom Metazoa; phylum Chordata; class Lepidosauria; order Squamata; family Gekkonidae; genus Lepidodactylus; species Lepidodactylus listeri. The sequence goes on from JARCFY010000005.1 coordinate 745,558, forward strand.
AGGCTGTTTTGTGCCTGAGACAATGCTGGGATTATCAGCTCCCGCTTCCAGCCCAGAGTGGCCCTTCTCGGCCGGCCAGCCACACCACTCCAGCCCCGTGGGGGAGAAGTGGGTCTCATGGGGCCACGGCAGAGGCAGAGAGCTGCCCCCCCCCCAGGATGAAAGGCAGGCCACGCTGCCTTCTCCCACTGGGGGGGGGGGGGGGCCAAGTCCAAGGCCTGCACGGTGGTTTATGGCGTCTGAGTTTTTAAAAAAACCTTCATGTCTCAACCCCCTTCTGAAAACCAGGCTGGTTTCTAGGGACTGATCCAGGAAGGAAGAACCGGGCTAGGGTGTCAGACATGGAGCTGGCAGGTCTGAGTTCAGATCCCCCCTCTGCCCTGACCGGGTGGCTCTGGGCCTGTGTCTCTCCCTCTCAGTCTCGCCTCGGGCACACAGTTGTTGATGGGGAAGAGAAAACCACACACAGAGACACCCACACACTCTGTGTCCATCCATCAGCCACAAGCACTAGTGTTCCCTCTAAGCTGAGTTAGCGTGAGCTAGCTTACAGTTTTTTAGCCTCTGGCTCACACATTTTTTTCCTTAGCTTAGGAAGGATGGCTCCAAAGCAAACTGATTTATGCCGCAGCCAAATCACTAGCTCAAAACTTTATAATGCCAGGAGCTCACAGAGTAGAATTATTGCTCACAAGACCCCACAGCTGAGAGGGAGAATTGCTGGGCACCCCGGAGGCAAGGTGGAGCTGGCCCAGGAAAGGGGTTCGGAAGAGCCGGCAGCACCCTTGCTGGGGAAGAACAGGGATGCCCACTCCATTCCGGGGAATTCCTGGAGGTCTGGGGTGGAGCTTGTAGAGGGGGGAGTTTGGGGAAGGATTTCACCAAGAATCTATGGTACAACACCAGAGAATTCACCCTCCAAAGTGGTCGCTTTCTCCAGGGGAGCTGATCTCTGGAGGCTGGAAACCCTAACTGGGGAAAGCTGGCAAAGGGTCCGCCTCCGAGGACGGGGGTGAGTGGGGGGGGGGGGAGAGGCAGGGGGAAGAATGGCATGAATTGGGCTCCTTGCTCTCAGGCTTTTGGGGGGGGGCCTGCTTCACCTTAGGTGCATAAGTAGGGGAGAGCCCAAAGGGCCTGATCCACCACTATGGGACAGACCTTAAGAACATAAGAACATGAGAGAAGCCAATGCTGGATCAGGCCAGTGGCCCATCCAGTCCAACACTCTGTTATCATTCAGTGGCCAAAAACACCAGGTGCCCTCAGGAGGGCCAGCAGTGGGGCGAGGACACCAGAAGCCCCCCCACTGTTGCCCCCCCCCCCCAATCAAGCACCAAGAAGACAGAGCATCACTTGCCCCAGACTGAGAGCTGCTGTCTATATACCTTGTGGGTAAGAGCCACTTGATGGACCTCTGCTCCATATAAGAACATAAGAGAAGCCAATGTTGGATCAGGCCAGTGGCCCATCCAGTCCAACACTCTGTGACACACAGTGGCCAAAAACACCAGATGCCTTCAGGAGGTCCAGCAGTGGGACCAGGACACTAGAAGCCCTCCCAATGTTGCCCCCCCCCCAAACACCAAGAATACAGAGAATCACTTGCCCCAGACGGAGAGCTCCTGTCTATATACCTTGTGGCTAAGAGCCACTTGATGGACCTCTGCTCCAGATGCTTATCCAAACTGCACCTATGTTTCCCATATAATGACAGTCTTGTACAGTTTCCCTGCTGCTTCTGCAGGCGTTGAGTCAGAGCAAGGGCAATTTCCCGGTTTCCACAGGACAATTCCCTTCGCTCCCGGCCATGGCTGTCTCTAGCCTCTTTCATTGTGGAGATACAAGCAGAAAGGCATAGCTCTGCAATGAAAGGGACTAGAGACTTAGGATTTCTTTTAATGGGGGATGGGAGTTCATACAACCTGAGATACAGTTTATGACATCATAAGGCTACAACCAGAGCCAGTGTGGCACTGGAGTTTGAGAGCTGAACTAGGAGCCGGGAGACCCAGTTTCAAATCCCCACCCTGCCATGGAAGCTCATGGGGTGACTTTAGGATAGCCACCCACACTCTCAGCCTAACCTACCTCACAGGGTTGTTGTGAGGATAAAATGGAGGAGAGGGTGACACAAGCCATTTTGGGTCCTCACTGGGGAGGAAGTCAGGGTGTAAAGGAAGTAAATAAGTAAACAATGCCATTTAGCTGACCAAAAAAAGAGAGCCCCCCAATGGAGGGGGCGGGGATGGCTGCCACAGGGACCAGGGCAGGGGAGATGGCGGCTGTGGGGAGGGCATTGGTAGCTATCAAGGCTCTGCTACAGTCTTTCCCAGAATTCCACAGCAAAGCAGGTTTGGGGATGATGGGATAAATGCCAGGGAAAACCCAGGAGGTGCACAGCTGCCCCACGATGCTTTGGGGGAAGCAGGGCAGAAAACCCCAAAATTTTGTAACAGCATTGAGTCCAGGGCAAACAAGCCATGTGGAAAGAGTTGTCCTGGCTGGGCAGCTCGGCTACTCTGCAGTCATCAGGTGGCAGCTGCACCTCGCCCAGGCTTTGGGCTGGTTCGGGCTGTGGGTGTCCCTCCTGGGAGTGGTGCAGCTGGCAGGCGTGTGCTGGGGGCGGAGGAGGAAGAACGTGGCGAAAGACCCCTTTTGTGCACCCCTCTCCCCAGAAAGAATCCCAGACGTGTGAGCGGCACCAAGGAGAGCCACTGACGCCTAAGTGGGCGTAGTGTTCCAGAACCATCATGGCCCATAAAGATTCCCCACCTTCCGTGGGCCTTCCGGCGAGTGCTTCATCAGGGGCGTTGCTGAGGGCGGCCACAGCCAAGCTCACCCTCTGTGGGGCAGGAATGCCAGAGCTGACACATGCCCACAGCTGGCCAGGCCCCACTCCATCTGCCTGCCAGATGTGCCCCGACAGCCAGTGGCCGATTCCTCCGAACGGAGCTCTGACTTCACGGCCCCTTCCAGGGCTCCAGCCAACGCCCTCCGCTGGAAGCCTGGCTCTGGTGCTTGCCCAGCGCCGCTGGAGCTTCTCCCTGGGGCCCCGCGGCATCCTCTGAGGCCTGGCAAGGGTTCTTCTTGGCAGCGGTTCTGCTCCTGTCCTCAGAGGTTCATGTGGTTTCCCCTCAGCGGCTTGTCAGGGCTATTCCCACCAGGGGTCCCCAGCCCTTTCCAGCCTATGAGCACCTCTGGAATTCTGACACTGGAGGATGGGCGTCACCACAAAATGGCTACCACAGAATGACTGCCCAAGGAGGCGGAGCCACTTGCAAAATGGCTGCCGTACTTTGACCTTAGTCACACAGTGAAGATCTGTGTGCTGTGGTGGCAGCTACTGCAGGGGCAACCTTTTTTTAAAAAAAATCTACGCCGCCATTCAAATCCCCAGTGGCCAGTCAGAATCCTGGCTGGGCAAAAGCTTCTCCTGGCCCTGCCTACTTTCTAAACGCACTTGGCAGGTCCAGGAAAGGTCCCGGCACTGTGTGGGAGGCCCCGGGATCACTCACTCACCCACCCACGAGGCCACGAACAGCAACTGCCCTCCCAGTCTGCCCTCTCCTCTCCCTCTGGGGGGTGTCATTTCCTAGAGAGAGGGTGAAGAGGGGCGTCCATTGTCATCACGCCAGGAGCTGGGCTCCGCTCCTTGATCCCACAACCCTCCCGGAATCTTGCCATGCTCCCCTACGAGAACCACGAGACCCCAAAGCTCGCTGGCTTGATGGAGGACACCTTGAGAGAGGAGGAGCGTCACGTGCAAAGAAGCTCCTCAGGGCCGGAGCCTTGGCCAAGAACAGCCTCTGCGCCAGAGGCAAGGGCTGAGCCCCCCTCCCCCCCCCCCCCGTTTCTGGGTTGGGAGATTTGGGGGGAGGAGCCTGAAAAGGGTGGGGCGTGGGGAGGGGAGGGACTTCAGTGAGGTAGAATAAATGCCAAGGAGCCCCCCTGTCAGAGGGGCCGCTTTCTCCCGGTGAGCTAACCTCTGTCCTCACCGGCTGGCCCCTGTGTGAGACGGGAAAGCGGACCCAGAGGAATCTCTGGTCTGACCCAGCAGGGCTCGCCTGCGGTTCTTAAAGGGCACCCTGAGGACTCGGTATGGTCAGGAAAATGGGGGGAGGCGGCACTGAAGACCCTTCTCCATGCGCATGACCCTCAAGATCTGAATGGGGTAGTCAGGAGTTGAGAAGGAGCTGCAACTCACACCTGACGGCTTCTCAGGACCCTGGCCCCTGATCTCAGACCCAGGGGCGGAGAGACACAAAAGCCACTCCACTCCTTTTGTCCTCAGAGGAGGAAGTGTGCCTCCGGCAGGCACCCATCTCCTTGTGTGTGCGTGTGTGTGTGTGTTTGCTCACATACAAATGCAGCCTCCCTCTTCAGGGCACAACTGCAGCCATTTTTTGGGAGAAAGCATAGAATGAAGCAGCAGCAGAACCAGCGAAATGGCTGCCTTCGGGCTGCCAAGACAAGACCCCTCTCTCCAGCTTGTGGGTCTGCCCGGGCCAAAGGTATGAGGAGGAGGAGGCTGTTGGCTTTGTTTGGGGAATTTACTTTGCACCAAGGCTGTAGGAGCAAGGGACGCACACACCCGACCCTGGGTTCCCAACTTCCAGGGGGCCCCTGAGTTTTCCTGGAATCACTGCAGATCCCCAGACTATATCAACCAGTTTCCCTGGGGCTTCCTTTGGAGGGTGGGCTTTATGGCATCGTACCCTCACTGAGCTCCCACCTCATCCAAAACCTGCCTACCCCAGGCTACACCCCCAACTCTCCAGGAATTCCCCAAGCTGGAGGTGGCATCCCTACCGTAGCCAGTTGTAGACGGGCACAAAGCCCTTCACCAGGCTTAGCCTGAGGTCCCATGCCCAAGGGAACTTTCTCCCAGTTGCCCAGACTGTGCTTTTTTTGGAGAAGAATCATGGGGGGGGGGGGCTTTTAAAGAACCTCTCTGTGCCCCCAGCAATGCCTCACTTAGGTCCCCCCCCCATCCCCTCCCAGTGCCATAAAGCCATTTGGAGGTAAGGAGGCCCCATTCCCACCCCTTTGTGGGGCTCATTAGCTAAGGGGAGAGAAATCCTTTTCATCCCGGGGGGGACAATGTCCTTTCTTCCTCCCCCCCCCCCTTAGCTGCTCAGCCCGCCTTAATGACCGGCCGCTTTTCGGCTATTACATGTTTACTGCCCCCTCCAGCATTAGAGGTGCTCCTGCCGTTTTATGGGGGGGAGGGGGGGCTTCTTCTCTTTAACCAGCCACAAAATCTTTGACATGTTGTTGCTCCCTCTTAATTGCCCAGGGCATTTATCTTGTCTGGAGGGCTGGGTGGGGCGGAGGGGAAAGAGTTTGTTTGGGGGAGCAGATGGCGCTCTAGATGCACGTGGGAAAGGAGGAGGCCAGACCCCCCCCCCGCCAAGTGGGTCACCCCCACTTCTTGGGGTCAGCATGGCATTCACCAGCCAGGGACCAGAACGGGGGGGGGGGGGGGGAACTGGCCATGGGATGGGCTGCCCATGTGCCCAGCCAGCCCCTCTGACAAGGAGGGGGGGGGGGAAGATGGGCTGCAGAAGACCCCAGCTGGCACCAGTCCCATCAGGGACTAGGAATAGTCGCAGGGCCGGTGCCGCTGGGCTCCTGGGCTCTTCTGCAGCAGCCATGGTTTTGTTGCCAAGCCTCTTCCCTGGGACCTGTGGTGGTGAGAAAGAGAGAGAGCCACTGGGCATGTGCAGACTGCCTGGCCTCTGCCCCGAGTGACAGCAGCAGCCTCTACACGGGACCAGGCCACTGCTTGTGATCCGAACTGTGTGACAAGGGGCCCCCAGCAGGCAGTCTCCCCCATCCCCCCACCTCAAATCTCCCTCCTGGGGTCATGTGGGGCAGATGGGCGTCTCCGCCTCCCCCCCTCGAGTTCTTCTTGCCACGCCCTTTCTGGAGGTGAAGAGGCGGATGCTTCCAGAGCCCTTCCACCACCTCCTTCTCTGGAGGAAGGGCCAACCTGGCCCCGGGGGGGGGGGGCGGGGGGGGGGCAACAGTCCCAAGGGACACTGGGGTGCAGCAGGGAGAGGGGGCCGATGCAGGCCCCTCCCTCTGGGTGCAGCCCAGGCTCCTCCCGCCCCCCCTGCCCCCACTTGCTTTTGACTGGGAAGGTATGAAGGGCTGAGAGGGGGGCTGGGAATGATGGAGGCCCCACCTGAGAAGCTACAGCAAGGCTCGAGAGAGCCCGGCCAGGCAGAGGAGGGCCACCTTGCTTGCTTGCTTTCTGCCCTGGGGGGGGGGCGTAGGGTTGCCAGCCTCCAGGTGGGGCCTGGGGATCGCCTGCTTTTACAACTGATCCCCAGCTGACAGAGATCAGCTCCCCTGGAGAAAATGGCTGCTTTGGAGGGTGGACTCTATGGCATTCTACCATGCTGAGGCCCCCCCCTCCCCAAACCCCACCTTCTCCTGGCTCCACCCCCAAAGTCCCCAGGTATTTTCCAACCCAGACTTGGCAACCCTAGGGGGGCGGCCTCTTAGGCCAGTGACCACTGAGGGCACTCTGGGTCAAGCCCTAGGATCCTTGGACCAGTCACTCCTTTCCCTCTGGTTCCCCCCAAAGAATCTGCCCCCACCCCAATATCTGGGTCTTAGAATCATAGAATCATAGAGTTGGAAGGGACCTCCTGGGTTGTTAAATACTGGGTTCTGGACACATTGCAGTGATCAGCTCTAGTTTATTTAGTGATTTCAGGAACTGCCAACCTAGCAGTTCGAAAGCAAGAAATTGCAAGTAGATAAATAGGTACCACTTTGGTGGGAAGGTAACAGCGTTCCATGCGCCTTGGCGTCTAGTCATGCTGGCCACATGACCACAGAAAAAGTCTTTAGACAGCGCTGGCTCTTCGGCTTGGAAACGGAGATAAGCACAGCATCCATAGCGTCGTATTCGACTGGCTTTCGAGCAAGGGAAACCTCTTTACCTTTACCTTACAAGGACTGGATCCAGGGCTGGCTGCCCTGTCTATAAAGTATGCAAAGACCCTAACACACCTTAACACATCCCACTCCCAACAATAGGCTATTTACATAATACCGCATCTCTATTGGCCCACTCCTGAATCCTGGTAAGCGATTGTTCTGGGGTAACAAGCTCAGCCTGTTCCAGGTGCTAGCTCAGGGATAACTCATGCTCAATACACAACACGGGTCATCCAGTCCAACCCCCTGCACAATGCAGCCCCCTGGAGGGGGCTTCTTATCGTGGGACCCTTGTGCTTGAAATAATGGCAGACCAGTGTTCCCTCTAAGCTGAGTTAGTGTGAGCTAGCTCCCAGTTTTTTAGCCTTCGGCTCACACTTTTTTTGCTTCAGCTCAGGTAGGGGTGGCTCCGGAGCAAACTAACATGCAGTAGCCAAATTGCTCACTCACAGCTTTAATTCCAGTAGCTCACAAAGTAGAATTGTTGCTCACAAGACTCTCCGCAGCTTAGAGGGAGCATTGGTCTGGAGACCCCATTGTTCTGTTCTGGTCCCTACAGTGCCTTACACCACTCGGGGCTCATGTGCTCCCATGAAAGGATCACTCCTCCTGGAGTCCACCCTGCAGACCCAGACAGAACCCACGGCTGAGCTGAAAGACTGGCTGGCCCAAGTGGTCTCCCTCCCTGCCCCTGGGATCCCTGGTGTTTCCCGTCCAGGCTCCTTTCAGCCCCTGGGACCGCTTCTCCCACGATGGTGATCAGGGCTTGTTGCCAGTCAGGCAAGTCTCAAGATGCAGCATCCACCACCAACGACCCCGCGACCTACACTTCTGGGTGTGCATGTGCATGTGTGTGCGTGTGTGCATTTCCCATCCCCCAGAAGGCAGCCTGGCATTCACCTTGGGCTCGCCTTTAGCTACGCTGCTCTTTGCAAGGGGGCTGCGTGGGGTCTTCCTTGCCTGCCCCATTACCTGAGCAGAGGTGGGGAGCGGGAGGGCCCCCTGCCTTGCTCCACCCCGCCCCACCCCCACAGCTTTGTTCCCAGTGACCCAAGGGACACAAGAGTTCTAGCCCACACCGCAGGGCAGGCGGCATCAGGCGGGTCCCCCCCCCCATGTGTGTGGTCAGGCCTTGGAGGAGTGAGGTTGTGCCCCCCTCCCGCGGCAGTTGTGGGGCCGGGCGGAGGATCCTTGTGTGTCGGGTGAGGCATCCGGGCTTGTAATCTCCGGGGGAATCCCCCCATTATCCACTGCGCTAATTAACTGCAGGGCTCAGGGCCGGCTGCTTTGTGAGAGCCCCTCCCCAGGAATGCCACCCCCCCCCCCAGACACACACAGGGGAGCTAAGCAAACCCGGGGCTCATTCTTGGGCAAGGCATCACTAAGCTCCGGCTGCAGCAATATCGGCACCAATTCTTCCCCCTCCTGGTAATCTGAAAGATCAATGCAGACAAAGGCCTCTCCCTCCCCCACCACCTCCAGGGTCTGTTTGTGGAGCCTGCAGCTGTGTCAATTCCCAAAGACAAAAGGAAGCCACTCGGCCAACGGGCGGCTGCAGCCCAGGTAGCGGCCTGTGGGGTGGAGAGGGGCCAAGAAGCCAAAGGCCACCCCCACCAGACCCCTCCGGGCCGAGGCCCAGCCGGGCGGGCGATGGGCTCTTGCCAGGCCTCTGAGCTCATCCGTTGGCCCTCGGGAACAGAAAATTAGATCATTCTTGCAGGCACCCAAAGATGCCCTTAGAAATCCTCTTGACAGGCACAAGGGCCTCTCTCCAGTTGACAAGCAGCCTTCGTGGAGGACGGAGTTCAACGGGGCCCTTCTTGGCAGCCCAGGTTACGTTTTGCTTGCATGCTGCAGGTGCCGAAGGGGTTTCTTCCAGCAGAGGCCCTGTTCGGGAGTGCAGCCACAGACTTCTACAAAGCAGACTGGAGACCGATGCGCTCAGCTGGGGACACATTTCTGTGTTCCTGTGGAAAGACATGGGGCAGCCTTGGGGTAGCATGAAAGGTGCTGAAGTGGGAGACACACAGAATGGACCCAGTGGGGCACTATACTGGAGGGGGGGCTCTGGAGAAAGGCCCGCTGAAATGGGTGGCACCTGTGCCAGAGCCCCCTGCTGACTGAGCAGATCCTATAGGTTTTGCTGGACCTTTAGAGCCTTTAAACATTACCAGGCGCATAAGCAAGAGCCAGGCGCTGTGTGTACTTCAGCATTAAAAGATTACTAAAAAATAAAAAGGGCAGGGGAACTTTGGAGCGAAAGCAACAGGGCATCCTTCCTACCTCTAGACTTGCATCCTAAGAGTTACCTGGCTACAGGAACAGGGACGGCCACACCTCACCTTCCTCTTGCTCAGAACGGAGAGAGGAAGATCAGCAATGAAAGTTGTGAACGCCTGTATACAGCACCAAAGCATTCTCTACAAACAAGATGCTAACTGACCACTAGAAAAGGTTACAGGACACTTAATTAGGATAAACAACTCCCCCAAACTCCCCCCCACCAACTCATCTCTACTCTAAGTCACTGCAGGTTACACCACCATAACTAAGAACAGTTGACTCCATACTGGCTGAAATGTAAGCGACCTGTAAACTCCCACAAGGCTTCCTCAGGAGTTCGCCCTGTGCCCCCTCCCCGGTCCCCTCCCCACAGCCTCTGCCCAGACCACCTGAAGGGATGGAAGGCTGCTGGCTGCTGAGCATGGGGGGGGGGCCCGCTGGGGATTCCTGGGGGCACCATCACTAGCCCTGCGTGGTGGACCAATGGACCAAGGCCCCCCAACTGCGCAGGAGATCATCCCTAGAGGTGGGCTCCATTGATTGTGAGGGGCAGGAGTGGGTGCCAGGTGGAGCGTCAACCTCTGGACCCAGATGTCTCCTGTGGGTAACTTGTGGAAGAAGAAGAAGAAGAAGAGGAGGAGGAGGAGGAGGAGGAGGAGATTGGAATTATACCCCGCCTTTCACTACTGGAAGGAGTCTCAGAGCCGCTTACAAACTCCTTTCCCTTCCCCTCCCCACAACAGACACCCTGTGAGGCAGGTGGGGCTGAGAGAGCTCTGACAGAAACGGCTCTTTTTCAAGAACAGCTGTGCCAGAACTATGGCTTGCCCAAGGTCATCCAGCAGGTGCAAGCGGAAGAGTGGGGATTCAAACCTGGTTCTCCCAGATTAGAGTCCGCGCACTTAACCACCACACCAAACTGGCTCTGGAACCCACCCCCCTCAGGAAGAGCCCCGCCCTGCATATTCCAGGGTTTGTAGACATTGGGAGGAGGTCCTGGCCAAAGGTACAGCCCTGGTGGGACCCCATATGAGCACAGGTGTCTGTTTGGGAGGCTGGGGGACAGCTAGCAACTTTTTGCTGGGGGGTGCAATTTTTTCCTCAGGGGGCCAGCCATGGGGTGTTTTTTTTGAGCTTTCACCCACTGGAGCAAGACTTCCTCCAGAAGACCAACACAAGGAACTCCTTTATTCAGGGGCTTCTAGTGGCCTGCTGCATTGCTGTGTGGCGGAACGGACAGTTCTCCGGGGACTCTGGCTCCCTCTGCTCAGTGGGAGTGCCTCCCTTCTGGCGTGCCACTGCATCGGTCAGACCACCGGTCTCTTGCGCCCCTCTAGTGGCTCGGACTGGGGAGCCGCTGCAAGAGAGGGAGCGGAGCTCGGCCTCAATCTGCAGCCCGCAGGGAGGTCTTCTCCTGAGCTGCTCCCTGATGATCCATGACTTCTGATCGATCCACCCTTGGCCGCATATCTGCGAGGAACAGAGCCTGAGTTTGCCAAGGGACAGAGGCAAAGGGTCAGGGCTGCTGAGCGTTAAAAGCCCAGGAAGGGCGCACCACCGGCAAGGCTGCTGTTTATACAGTTGCTCCTTTCCAAGTGATTTTCTCCATGATCTACGGAGACAGTAAATCACGTGCCCACGAGCTTATGAATGACTTCAGCAGCCCCCTTAAAAACACCGCAGGGAAGGTTTTCCAGCAGAGGGCCTATGAAAGGTGTGGTGACATCATGTCTCCGGGGCTGCAGGTGTCGTGCAAGGGAGACGGCGAGAGCTCCTGCCCGCCCCCCCCCCCCGCCCCCCAAGCCTGGCAATAAAATTTGGCACCCGAGGAGCTGAGACTCAGGCTGCTCCCCCAGCTTCTCTCCCTTGGCTGCAGCCGGGAAGCCCCAAAGGGAGCTGGGCAGAGCTGGGTCTTCCAGGTGGGTAGCTTTCCCACCCTTATGCGCCTCATGGCAGGTCTGCAGCCCCCGCCCAGAGCCCCAACAGGACAGGTCGCCAAGAAAAGGCTTGGGAGATGCCAGAGGCCCAGGAGGAGAGGTCTGGAGGATTCACTGTCGGCCAGCGTGCAGCCAAAGGGCACCAAAAGGCACAAGCGGGATCTCTCTGGCGCACTTCAAATGCAGCTTCCGAAGCATTTTGGAAACCATAAATGTGATATATAAAGTGCTGGCATTAGTTCCTCAGTACAGTCAGCGACTTAGTTCACATCAGATGGACGCAGCACTCAGGTCGGGCTACAGCTAGACGAGGGTGGGTGAAAGTCAGGGGGGGATCCAGAGAGGTCAGGCTCACTGGTCATAACTGTCAGATGTCAATAGTGGCAGTGATGGCGGTGGTGGTGGCAGCGGTAGCAGCTCCAAAGGCCTGGCGGAAGAGCTCCGTTTTACAGTTCCTGCAGAACTGTAAGAGGTCCCGCAGGGCCCTAGTCTCCCCTGGGAGCTCATTCCACCAAAGTGGAGCCACCGCCGAGAAAGCCCTGGCCCTCATTGTTATCAGCCTGGCCTCCTTGATGTTCAGGAGGACCAGCCGGTTCTGGGTCCCCGATCGCAGTGCTCTCTGGGGGACACATGAGGAAAGGCAGTCCCTCAGGTATGCAGGTCCCTGGCCATATAGGCCTTTAAAGGTAAGAACCAGCACCTTGAACCGAATCCAGTATGCTATAGGCAGCCAGTGCAGTGTTCTTAAGGCGGGCTGGAAGTGTTCTCGCACAGGAAGGCACAACAACAGCCTTGCTGCTGCGTTCTGCACTAGCTGCACATTGTAGCCAGTGCAACTACCCTGGCTCTCTGTAACAAAGGCCCCATCACAGGTGGGTGCCAGGAAAAAAGGGGGAAGGTTCCCCTCCAGAATAGCAGGGAAGATTTCACTCAGGTTGGCAAGGCCACAAGCAAGGGGTGTTGAAGACCCCACGGTCCCATCTTTCCACTCAGGATCCAGGCAAGCGATGAGGAGAGGGAATGTCTTCCAATCCAGCAGTGGAGAGAAAACTCTGCAGGGGATTTTCAGCCGTGGGGGAAGCAGTGGCCTCTGGCGAGTGCAGAACAAGTGCGGCAGAGACCCGGAGGGAAACCTGCAAGCCCATGCACCTGGAGCGCCCCCCCCCCCAGGGGCCCACCACCCACCATGTGGATTTAACCCTAGTGGGAGATTTGGGGTCTTTTCACAAATGAAAAAAAAATGGAAGTAGAAACGAAGGAATATTTTAAAAGAAATATACACAAAGATATGCCTATGAGAACTGTTTAGGATGCATTTAAAGCATATATAAGAAGTTGGTTTATCAACCAAGGTGCATGGAAAAAGAAACAGAAGGCAAAACAATATGAAGAGTTGGTAGCTCAAATCAAGAAGGTAGAAGAGAAACTGAAAGGGAGATGTGAGACAGGAGAAAAGGAAACAAGATTAAAGTTGAAATTATTACAACATCAAATGAATTTATTGTTAGCAAATGAAATGGCAAGAAAAATAGAATATTCGAAACAATATTGACAACAACCCCACAAGATGGCTTGCATATAAATTAAGAAAAGAAAGAGAAAAGAAAATAATTAAGAATTTGAGAGATGAAAAAGGTAAAGAGAAAAGTAATATACAAGATATTAAGAAAATAATAGAGACATTTTACAAAAAATTATATACGCAAGAACAACAGAAGGAGCAGTTGGTAACAGCATATTTAAATAAGTATAATGAGAAACAGATTAATGAAAATCAATATAAGATATTGAATGATCCTATCTCAGTTAGCGAGGTAGTGGAGGCAATAAGAAAACAAAAGAAGAATAAAATACCAGGACCAGATGGTATACCCACTGAATTATATCAAAAACTAGAAGACCATATAATAATACCCTTGAAGAATCTTTTCCAAGAAATCACGATGACAGAAGAAATACCAGAAACATGGAAACAGGCATTAATCTCATTAATACATAAACCAAATACCCAGGAAGAAGAAATAAAAAACTATAGACTAATATCATTATTGAATTCTGATTACAAGATTTTTGCAACAATAGTTGCTACAAGAATGAAAAAGGTGCTTACTCAGGTCATACATCAAGATCAGGTAGGGTTTCTCCCCAAAAGACAATATAAGGTCAATAATAAACGTCTTAGAATGCTATGATTCCCATCCAGGTAAACAATTGGCATTAATATTTCTTGACGCTGAGAAGGCATTCGATAATGTAAGCTGGAGTTTTCTGTTACATAAGTTAGAGACGTGGAGATGTGGCTCTAGATTCCTGTCAATTATAAGAGCTATATATAAGAAACAGTATGCCAAGATTATGGTGAATGGTGAACTAACCCAAGATATAGAAATCCAAAAAGGGACAAGACAGGGTTGCCCGCTTTCCCCACTATTATGTATTTTTATATTAGAATCTTTGAATGATCAGATAAGAGATAATGTGATGATAAAGGGTTTGAAAATCCAGGAAGAAGAATATAAATTATTCGCATTCGCGGATGATCTTGTGTTTAATGTAGAAGACCCAGTTAATTCGGCTACACACTTGATAGAGTCAATACTTGAATACGGCCTAACAGAAGGCTTGAAAGTAAATTATCAAAAAACACACATGATTACCAAAAACTGTACACCAAAACAGATAGAAAAAATTCAAAAAACTGAATATAGAGGTGATAAAGAAAGTCAAATACTTAGGAATAACAGTTTCTGACAGAAATATGACACTTGACGAGGATAACTATAGTAAACTGATTAAAGATATTCAAAAAGATATAATAAGATGGAATAATTTGAAACTCTCTTTTATGGGGAAAATTTCTGTGGTTAAAATGAATATTTTACCTAGAATCCTTTTTGTTATACAAAATTTACCAATATTAAGAAATATGAAATATCTAGATGACTTGGGTAGAATTTGCAGTAAATTTATTTGGAACAACAAAAGACCCAGAATTAGACTGAAAATATTACAATAGAAAAAAGAAAGAGGTGGATTTAGTTTTCCCAATTGGGGGCTCTATTATAGAGCTGCTGCATTGGTATGGATAAGGGAATGGATCACGTTAGAAAATACAAGATTATTAAAATTGGAGGGATATAATTTACCAATAGGATGGCATGCTTACATTTATTATGAGAAAGAAAAAATACATTCAATGGCCGAGGACAGACTGGCAGTCTGGCCCGCTCTGCCTCCGCTTTAAAAGTGGAGGCAGAGCAGCTGTTCAGACTGCCACATCTGCCCGGACAGGTGGCCCGGATGCAACGCGTCCGGCGCCGCGCTTCTCCCACAGCAGCCGGGCACCACTTCAAAGTGGTGTCCCGGCTGCTGCGGTGCGTGTTCCACCCGCTTCCGGCGGGTGTGAACGCGCTCCGGGCGGGGGAGCCGCGCGGTGTTCGGCCACCACCGGAAGCCGCCCGCAGTCTGGACGCTGTGGGTGGCTTCCTAGCGGCGGCGTGCAAATGCCACGCGGCGGGGGCAATTCCCCCCACCTTGTTCTGCCACGCCGCAGAGGCGTGGCAGATTGCCAGTATGTCCACGGCCAATATTTAACCAACATATGATAAGGGGAGCCCTAATGAAAATATAGAGTTTGATAAAAATAAGATATTACGATAAGATTCCAAAATGGGTCTCACCTATAGAAGCGGTAACCAAACCTTCATTGATAGCCAAATTGAAAATAATAACATACGAAACTTTACTAGATAAAAATAACAAAATGAAACCAGAAGAAACTTGTATATGGGAAAACTTAAATCTGACGTGGTGGGAAAAATGCAAATTAAATCAAGGTTTAATAAGGATCGTAAAGCTGGGTTCCAGAAAGGACAGAATGAATTAGATAAAATATGGTTATCCTCGAGTGATGTTGATACAAAAACTGTATAACCTGTTATTAGAAGAGTACATGTTGAATGAACAGGTTAAGGCAACTATGATTCTATGGATGAAAGACTTTGGTCATAGCATCGAGATAGATCACTGGACAAGAACTTGGAAAACCTTAAAGTTCATGAGAGCAGTACCGTATAAAGAAAATATTTTGAAGATGTTCCACAGATGGCACTGGACACCAGATAAAATTGCGAAATGTTATAAAATGCATCTAACATCTGTTGGAAACGCAAGAATAAAGTGGGAACGTACTATCATGTATGGTGGGAATGTAAAAAAATCCAAAAGTATTGGCAGGAAATATACCAAATGATACATGAAATTACAGGTATAAGGACACAATTTACTCCAGAAGTTTTTCTACTAAATATGCTCATAGAAGATTATGATAAAGAAAAGAGATACCTTATGGTGTATCTACTAACGGCGGCTAGAATATTGGTGGCTAAGAATTGGAAAGGGGAAATGTTACCCTCAAGGGAGGAGTTAATAGAAAGATTACTAGAAGTGGCTGAAATGGACAGACTGAATCTATTACTACAGGGGGAAGATCTTGAAACATTTATAAAAAGATGGAGTACATTCTATGTATGGCTAGGTCGTGACAAGAAAAAATAGACTCGAAATAATATCTGTACATGTAACTTAAGTTTTGAGGCAGCGGCTTGTAGGGGCTCTGCCTTAGATATAGAAAAGTGCAATACATGTAAAGACACGATTTAAAGTTAAGTGTAACGGAGTTGATTTTCTTTGTTATAAATGATATATGAATGTCTTTTAAGGTGATTGTTGTAACTCTTAGAAAATGAAAATAAATTTTTTAAAAAGTCAAAACCAAAACCTTGAACCTGATCCGGTGCTCCATTGGAAGCCAGTACAGCAGTGTGGAAGGCCAGCTGCAGAGTGTTTGGCCAGTTTGGGGTAGTGGTTAGGAGGGTAGACTCTGATCTGGGAGAGTTGTGAACATCTCTGGAGGGAGGCACAGGCTGCTCCCCCCCCCCCCGGGGTTTGTGATCCCCTGGGAAAGGGCTTTCAGTGAGCCAGCCCCCCCCCCCCAAGGAAGAGTCTTGGCCCGCCCACCCTCCCGTAAAAGCCTGCACACACATGGATCCTGCCTCCAGTTTGCACAGGGCCTCAGTCCCCTGCCTTCATTGGAAGAGCCCAGCGCAGCAGCAGACCCCAAGCCCTGGGGTAATGCGGCCCTGCCCTTCTGTCCTGAACCCTTTGCAGGCCCAGCAGTGAGGTCTCCGGCTTCCTTCCCTTCGAACCTCCTTTCCAATGCTCGGAAACTGTCCACACACTCAGGGAGGTCAGGCCTCTGAGCTGGTGCAGGCACTACTTCCCACCAGCCAGACGGCACCAGAGCAGGCCCACCGCGAGCCCATCCTTTGGTCTCCCCAAGAGAGGTTAAAGGCCGGGAGCACCAGTCTTTCGTTCTCTCTCTTGGAGGCGGCTGGGGGGCCAGTGCAGCCTCCTTGGCCTAAATCAAGTTATCCCCAGGGGCAGTCATCTGAAAATGGGCTGACAAATTCGTAGCAGCAGGACGTGGGAGCTCTCCTGCCGGCCCCGTCTCCATCTCCTCTGCAGGAGCCCCCTGCCCTCTCCTGCCGAGGGTCCTCCTCCAGTGAGCAAGCGCCCACCTCCCTCTTGGCCCACCCAGCACCCACCCCTTTCCTCCCCTTGGAGGGTGGCAGCACCTCCTCTCGGGCAGGAGGGGGGGAAGAAACACCAGCAAAAAGGGAGGGGGGCTGTTAAATTCTGGGCTCCAGACGCATTGCAGTGAAACAGCTCTACTTTATTAAGTGACTAAAGACTAAAAATCCCAGGGGCAACAGCCCTGTTTAAATAGCTTGCAAAAACCACACCCAAACACACCCCACTCCCAACCATAGGCTATTTACATAACATTCGTTTCTCATTGGTCCATTCCAGAGTCCTGGTGGGCTATTGTTCTGGATCTCCCAGCTCAGCCAGTCTCTGGTAGACAGTCCTGGAATGTTCCAGCCCTAATACATGACAGAGGCAGTGCCAGGCAGGGGGGTTCTTAGCAAGACAAAGTGACCGAGGCTGCCGGCTGCTGCCTTTATTGCCCAGAAACGATGTTTTCTTGTGCTGAGACCACACACGGGAGGGCACAATTGCCCCATGAAATACCAGGACCCCAAAGCTTTGAGACTGAGCAGCCACCCTTGACAAGGCAAGTTCTGGGGCGCTTCCAAAAACAGGCCACCCTGAAGAAGCCGCACAGGTCTGGGTGGGGCTCGAGGCAGCAGCGCTGAAAAGGACAGTCCCTCTCCTTGCTACGTCTCCTCTGGCGGCGGGGGTGGGGGGTGGGTGGGGCTCAGCTACACACACACACACCACTGGCCCTCAAGGTGCGGAGTCAGGAAGGGGAGACCTGCAGCACTGCAATATCACGACAGAGACCCCACAATCCCACAAAGCACAGGGGGAAGGGACAGTATTCAACACAGGGAGGCTTAGATTGGGGCCAGTGTGTCCTGTGGCATCCAATAAGTTTGGGGACTTGCAGGCCAGAGGCTAGGGCTGCCAACCTCCAGGTGGCACCTGGAGGTCTCTTGCTGTTACAATGGATCTCCAGATGACAGAGGTCAGTTCCCCTGGGGAGAAACGGCTGCTTTGCAGGGTGGGTTCCAGGGCATTCTCTCCTGCCGCCTTCCTGCCCTCCCCCGGCTCCACCACCCAGGTCTCCAGGGGTTTCCCAGGCCAGAGCTCACAAGCCCTGCCAGAGGCCCCCTCCTGACCTCCCCCCTCTCTCTGCACCGACACAGGGACATACTTGCCGGGGGGGGGGCACTCCCAAACTCTGCCTGTGCGGGTGTGGGGGCGGGGGGGGGGGCTGCAGCCCAGATTGGTAATGATCAAAAGCAGAAAGTGGCCAAAGAACTGGAGTGGTGTACACATGAAAAATCCTTTTTTGGGGGGGGGGGGCCTAGAATTCAGGGCCCGGGCCACTTTAATGCCATAAATTTGATTAATTTACCTTGTGACAACAGGCACAAAACCAGGGAAGGGGTGGCCTCTTTGCCAAGCTGCCCTTTCCCCTGTGGAGAAAGGGGGCCGAAGAGGGGGTGTGCGCTGGGGGGGGGGGGGACGGCCCTCCCCTGTCCTGCTACCTGCTGCTCAGAACAATGCGATTGGCCACAGCTTTCAGGATGATGGAGGGGGACACCCAGAGCAAAGGGGACACTTTATGTGGGACAGAAAACAGCCAGACAAGAGCGGGGCCCTCGGGCTGGGGATGGTGGCCTGGTGATTTTCCTCGGAGGCCGAGCGATTATTCACTGAACACCGAGTCCCCTTGCCTGTTTGTTAGGAGACACATTCCTTCTGACTCTGCACATTTTTGGTGGGAGTGAGGGGAATAGCCCTGGCCCCTTCCTTCCTTCGAAGAATGCTGGCTGCTGCACCCTCTCGCAAACAGGAGGGCGTCCCAGGAAGGCGGTGGCTGGCTTCGCACACGACACTCCCCAGAGGACCCCAGTCCTGGACTGTTCATAGGACAGCCGACTCCCTCTTGGGAAGTGCCATGGAGATTTGGGGGGAGGAGCCTAGGAAGGGCGGGGTTTGGGGAGGGGAGAGCCCGCCCTCCAGAGCAGCCATTTTCTCCAGGTCAGTTTCTCCAGGGGAACTGACCTCTGTTGTCTGGAGAACAGTTGTAATCCCCGGAACTGGAAAACTGACTTGTTCCAGTAAACTGGATATTGGATAAGAACTTATAAGTTTGTGGATATTTTCTTTTGACATAATATATCACGGTTGTTCTGTTTGCTTCCCCCTGCACCTGGAAGCTAGCAAGACTAGCTGTTCTCCGGGGCATGGCCTTCACATCCACATGGTGTCTTTTGTCCACATAAACTCGCTCCCTGATCCTCATCTTTTCTAGCGACTTTGCAGGCAATGCAATGGCAGGCACTGAAAGAACCACCCTCGGAAATGCTGTCGGTGAGGATGAAGAAGAGGAGGAGGAGGAGATTGGATTCATACCCCACTACCCAAAGGAGTCTCAGAGCGGCTTACAATCTCCTTTCTCTTCCCCTCCCCACAACGGACACTCTGTGAGGCAGGTGGGGCTGAGAGAGTTCTCTTGAGGACTGCTCTTGAGAGAACAGCTCTGAGAGAACTGTGACTGACCCAAGGTCACACCAGCAGCTGCATGTGAAGGAAGAGTGGGGAATCAAACCCAGTTACATAAGAACATAAGAGAAGTAAATGTTGGATCAGGTCAGTGGCTCATCCAGTCCAACACTCTGTCACACAGCGGCCAAAAACACCAGGTGCCCTCAGAAGATCCAGCAGTGGTGGCAGAACACTACAAGCTCTCCCACTGTTGACCCCCCCCCCAGCACCAAGAATACAGAGCCTCACTTGCCCCAGACATAAGAACATATAAGAAGCCAACGTTGGACCAGGCCAGAGGCCCATCCAGTCCAACACTCTGTCACACAGTGGCCAAAAACACCAGGTGCCATCAGGAGATCCAGTGCTGGGGCCGGAACTCCAGAAGCCCAACCAACAAATATAACAAGGGCCCAGCCGGGGACACCTTCTGAGCAGCAGGTGATATGATCAGCCCAGACCTCCACCTGAGCCCCTGGAGATCAATGACCAATTAGAAAAGACCGTGCTGGGTGGCAGGGATCAGTGGTTTGGTATAGTGGTTAAGTGCCGGTTTGATGTGGTGGTTAAGTGCGCGGACTCTAATCTGGGAGAACCAGTTTGATTCCCCACTCCTCCACTTGCACCTGCTGGATGACCCTGGGCAAGCCATAGTTCTGTCAGAGCTGTCCTTGAAAGAGCAGTTTCTGTCAGAGCTCTCTCAGCCCCACCTACCCCCCAGGGTGTCTGTTGTGGGAAAGGAGTTTGTAAGCCGCCCTGAGACTCTTTTGGGTAGTGAAGGGCGGGGTATAAATCCAATCTCTTCTTCCCTTCTTCTTCTTGGGAGAAGGACATTGTTCCAAAAATCCATTCCGGACCTGGGAGGGGCTGTCATCTGCTGAGACTCACAGGGTTGTCTCCCAGAGTGGATCTGCCCCCCAGACCTTCCCCTTCAGCCACGGTTTGCTTTTTGCTCTGGAGCATAAAGGACAGAGCCTGATCTCTGGTAAGCCCTGGGCGCTGGGCCTCCTGTGTGGTGAAGCCAGGTATCCTGGGCACGGGCTGGAAGCCACAAAGCAGAGCTAGGAGCTCTCCGCCTGGGGCAAGGGATGCTCTGTATTGTGGGTGCTTGGGGGGGGGCAACAGTGGGAGGGCTTCTGGCGTCCTGGCCCCACTGCTGGACCTCCCTCCTGAGGGCACCTGGGGTGTTTTTGGCCACTGTGTGACCCAGAAGAGTGTTGGACTGGAGGGGCCACTGGCCTGATCCAACACTGGCTTCTCCTATGTTCTTATGTAATGCTAGCCAGGGACACCAGGTGGGACGTTGCTGAAGCCGGCTTTCGGCTGTCTCCTCTAACATGGCTGCGTGACCCTGTGCTTTAGGGTGAAGCTGCTCCCTGCTTTAGGGTGAAGCTGGTGTGCAAGAGCAGTGTGCAAGAGCAGCGAGTCTCACAGGGCATGGGCCATCCATCCAAGGGCTGTGGCACGGAGTGGGCTTTTCGGCCTTTGCCTTTCTGTGTGTCTCTGGTGACTTTGCTGCACAACCTCTTGGGCCTTGGCGCAATGTCAGGTGTTCCAAGACCCCTGCAGGTGCACGCTGTTTCTCAGGAACATAAATCACTCATTACAGGAGTTCGGAAACCTCATAACTTATCTGGTTTTTATCAGCTTCAGAAGACCCCTCAAAGGAACACCTTGAAGAACAAACAGAGCGATTTCCTAGTTAAGCAGTAACTTATTTTCTCCTGCTAACAATGACCGCTGCCGGTGCATACCTGTTTTGGCAGACACACACTTGAGAATGGAGCTGCAAAAAGTGTTTGAACATCTGCTCCAGCTTTGGGGAGTTGGGGAGCAGCAGTCCCCCCCCCCCCGCCTCAGAGGGTTTGGGGGACGGAGATGAATGGGGGTCATGAGGTTATGCATCGCCAAACCCTGGCCCTTCTCTCCAAGCGGGCAGTGTCCAATTGATTTCCCCTGGGCCACTGCACATTGCCCCTTGCCAGGGGGGAGCCTTCTCCATGCCCAGGTACTTTTAGAATAAGACCCCCACCCCACCACTTTGCCTTGCAGAAAATGGGGATGGTGGAAGGCAGGAGGCCGGGCCGGGAGAGCTGCCTCTGAGTCCAGTTGCCCAGCCCGGGATTCTGCCCTCTCCCACAGGGCTTCCAAAGAGTGGGATGGGAATCCCCCCCCCCCCCCCGGAGCATGTGCCAAGTCCTCTGGTGCAGAACCTTCCCCTCCTCTTCATCTCGGTCAGCTTTTGAAAACTCTGATGGGGAGTTCTCCCACTCCCCCAAGAACATCAGGAGAGCCCTGCTGGGTCAGGCCACAGGCCCACCAAGTCCAGTGTTCTGTCCACACAGTGGCCCCCAGCACCTGAAAGACTAACACAATTTGTGGCAGGGGAGGAGCTTTCTTGAGTCACTGCTCGCTTCTTCAGATGCAGCTAGAATGGGAGTCCCTCTGTCCTATATAGTGGAAACTGGAGCAATTTCAGATACCGAATGACATAGCAGGCAAATTACAATAGCAGGTGGGACTGGATTAGGTGTGATATGTGGAGGGGTAGTAGTTGTGGAGAAATCAGCATTGGTAATGAGACAGAAAACCTAGGTCTGGATTCAGTCCAGGAGGATGTATTGTCTTGAGCTTCATGATCAGTTGCAATTCAGCAGTCTGTCTTTCTAATCTCCCTTTGAAGTTCCTTTGTAAGAGAACTGCTACTCTCGGGTCAGCAACTGAATGCCCTGGAAAGTTAACATGTTCCTCCCACTGGTTTCTGAATGTTGTGGTTCCTGATGTCAGACTGATGTCCATTTATTCTTTGTCGAAGGGACTGGCCTGTTGGTCCAATGTAGAGGGTGGAATGCTGACATGGCATGAATCACAGGAGAGGATGAGCAGGAGCCTGAACCCGAGACGGCCTGGCTGATGTTGCCGGGTCCGCTGGGATCTCTAGGAGGGCAAAGTTGGCCTCTTGGTTTGTTGCAGGCCTTGGTGCCAGAGTCCAAGTGACTGTGGGCAAGTTTGTTTTTTCTTCCGAGCCCAGCTGACCTGGGAGTGCCCTCAGGGTGGGTCTGCAAAGCAGGGGGCTTCCCTGATGGGTCCCCACATCTCTTCCACTGGCTCCAGAACTGCACTGAAATGTGTGTGTGTGTGTGTGTGTGTGTGTGATTTGATGGCCTCTGGTGACCTCCCCATGTATGTTTTCTGGAGGAAAGCAGGGATTCCCGGACATTGTAGCAAGTCTTTCTTCTTCTTCGTCTTCCTTTCTCTTCTCATTTTCTCTTCCCTGCCCACCCCCCAGACAAAGAAACATGGAAAAATTAAATGATTTTAAAAACCCAGCAGATGTTTGATCTGTTTGATCTTGGGCCTGAATAGAAACAAAGGAGTTTCAAGTCCCTGATTATGGGAAAGCAGTTGAGAAAGAAAGAGGGGAAGGAAGGGGGGGGGGGATATTCCGGCAGGGAGAAGAGGAGGACTTCTGACTTTGATCTCCCCATTGAGCCGGCTGAGTGGTGGGGCTGGCCCCCCCCTCCCCCTTCCCTTTGTCGGGGCCCCGGGGAGCAACAGGCGATGACATTGTCCGCCAAAAAGGAAGTCCCTTGAGCCGAGTCCCTGGCCAAAGGAGAGATGCTCTCGGCTTGCCTTGAGGGAGGCCCTCCGGACCCCGGCCGGGCTGCCTTCAGGGACATGGGGCAAGGGCGGCCTCCCTGGCCTCCTGGGCCCCCACCCACCCGCACTGGCCATGATCCGGCCTCAGAGGGACTGCTGGTGTGCAAGAGAAGCAGGGTGGCCAGCCTCTGGGTGGTGGCTGGAGATCACCCACAATGACAACTGATCTCTAGGCGACAGAGACCTGTTCCTCTGGAGAAAACGGCTGCTTTGGAAGGTGCAGTCTGTGGCACCAGACCCCCCCCCCCAAAGTTCCTCCCCTCCTCAAACCCCTCCCTCCCTCCCCAGGCTCCACCCAACCTTCCCAATCTGCAGCTGAGCACCCCCTCCGGACCCCTCTCTGCTAGTCTGCTTGTCAACTGAATCCCTCAAAACATGTTATGTTGCCCCCCCCCCCCCCCCGGTCTACCAAGTCTAGAACCCTGGTTCCACGCCGATCCCTCCTGAGAAGTTCACGGACCTCCACTGGAGCTTGGTCCCACCAGTTTCTGTGAATCGAAGGTATAATGCCTTTGAATGTGGAGGTTCCATTCAGCCTCAGTTTGTTCCTTGGTTGGACACAACAGCGTAGATATCACATAAACACAGGAATCTGCCTTCGACTGAGTCAGACCCTCCATGGTCCATCAAAGTCAGTGTAGTCTACTCTGATTGGCTACGGCTCTCCAGGGTCTCAGGTGAAGGCCTGTCCCATCACCTCCCGCCTGGTCCTTTTTAACTGGAGATGCTGCTGGGGATCAAACCTGGGACCTTCTGCATGCCAAGCTGAGGATCTTCCACTGAGCCACAGCCCCTCTTGACAGCTCTCCAGGGTCTCAGGCTGAGGTCTTTCTCGTCCCCTCCTGCCTGGTCCTTTTTAACTGAAGATCCTGCTGGGGATTGAACCTGGGACCTTCTGCATGCCAAGCAGAGGCTCTTCCACGGAGTCACGGCCTCTCTCTCACATGTCCTGCGCCTATTCACTCTAGAAGAAGAAGAAGAAGAGGAGAAGAAGAGGAGAAGAAGAAGAAGAGGAGAAGGAGGAGGAGAGTCTCCTACCCAAAGGAGTCTCAGAGTGGCTTACAAACTCCTTTCCCTTCCCCTCCCCACAACAGATAGACACCCTGGGAGGTAGGTGGGAGAGCTCGGAGACAACTGTCCTTGAGAGAACAGCTCTGAGACAACTTGTGACTGACCGAAGGTCACGTGAGCAGCTGCCAGTGGAGGAGTTGGGAATCAAACCTGGTTCTCCCAGATTAGGGTCTGCGCACTTAACCACCACACCAAACTGGCTCTCAGCTCAGCACTTTCCAGTATAAGCAAGGCCTTAGTCTCATTCATGCCTGCAAAAGATGAACTTCCTCCAGGGCAGCACCCACCCGGGGGAATATATGCGGTGGGCAAAGAGGCCCCACGGGAGACGGAAGGGGAGCTCTGGGTTCCCCCAATACCGCACAGCTGTGGGGCAAGGAAAGTCCTGGCTGGGCCTTGGCAGGGGCTCCTCCAACACACACAGGGGCTTCGGTTGCCAGCGCTGGGCTGGCCGGGTTTCTGCTGTGAGACACCGAGGAAGAGGTGACTGTTTCCCTTCTGTGCTGCCAACGGCTCCGGGGGGCTGCTTGAGTGCTCAGCTGGGGTCTGTTTGCAGCTAGCCGGGCTGGCAGCCTCTCTTGCCAGCAGCCCCCCCCCCAGCCCAATTGCAGAGCCCGACTGCGGCCCCCTTCGCCAAAGAGCAGCGCCTCTTCCTTCCTCCCTCCCTCCCTCCCTGGCCTTTTCTCCTCCCACTCGGCTGGGCTCTGTGGGAACGGCTCTCCCACCCGGAGCCCACATGTGCTGCCAGCTTCTCACACACCTGAGGAGCCTGCGTGCCAGAGGGGTGAGGAGGACCCGGCAGGCATCCAGACACACACACACACGCACACGCACACGGAGGGCAGCAGGAGTGTTTCCAAACCAGCCAGCTGTTCAAACGGAGCTCCCCTGGCAGAACAGGCCTCGCTTGTCTTCCCGTGAGGGGGCAGCCACCCAGCGGAGGGGGAACTCTCACCCAGTTACAGGAAGCCCCTCCAGGGCACGAGGTGAGCCAAGCTGGCACCAGCGTGGGGGCCTGTTTTGCCAGAATCCCCCCCCCTTGTGGCCGCAAAGAGAGGCAGGGGGGCCACTGGAGCCCCCTGGCTACGTCTGGCCGGCAGCAATGAGTGCAGGATCGACTGGCTCTCAAGCTCCCCTCTCGGGCTGCTGCCCCTTTGCGCTTTCCAGCTCCATCTGTACCTCTGGTGCACTCCCAGCCCAGCCTGCAGGACTGGGCTGTTAAACCCTGGACTGGGGGGCGGGGCTCCCTCCTGGCAAATGCCCTAGCTAAAGGCTCCCCTTGCTTGAAAGCCAGTCGAATATGACTCTAGGGATGCAGTGCTTATTCTCCATTTCCAAGCCAAAGAGCCAGCGCTGTCTGAAGACTTCTCCGTGGTCACATGGCCGGCATGACTAGATGCCGAGGCGCACAGAACACTGTGACCTTCCCGCCAAAGCAATCCCTATTTATCTACTTGCAGTTTCTTGCTTTCGAACTGCTAGGTTGGCAGGAGCTGGGGCCAGAGACCGGAGCTCACTCCGTCGCGCGGCACTTGGGTCTCGAACTGCTGACCTTCTGGTCTTAACCACTTGAGTCACTGCAGCCCCTATACTTTCTAGCTCCATCTATACCTCTGATCCCCCAGCCCAGCCTTGAGACTGGGCTGTTAAAGCATCTCTGGATGAGGGGGGGCTCCCTCCTGGCAAATGCCATGGCCCCCCCTTCAAGAGCTGGGAGATGATTCCGCAGCTCCCTCCTCCTCCTCCCTCCATCCCTGCAGGAGACTGAATGGCTCCGAAGGCCCCCTGCGCCAACAGCCCTGCCCCAGCCAGGGGGCCAGAGAGAGAGAGGGGGAGAGAGGGGGAGAGCCCCCCAGTCATCTCCTGGGGGGGGCCTTGCATGGAGTCAATATTGACAGAGCCCCCGGATGGATCCAGGGCCGGGCCGCCCCCCCCCCAATCTCTCTCCAAGGACCTCTCGAGATGGGTGGGGGCTGCAGAGAGCAAACAGGAGAGGTGGGGGGTGGGGAGTGACACTTCAGCTAGCGGGAGCCCAGACTGTACACACACACACACACACACACACACACAGACTCAGGGTCTGGCTTCTTCTCGAAAGCCATGCTTGAGGCCGGCCAGGCCAAGCCAAGGGTCTTCCTGCCAACTTCTCTCAAGGCCTCTGGACAGGCAGCGTGGGCGGGGGGGGGGGGGCAGCGGTGGTCTGGATATGTTTGCCAACTCTGGCTTGGGAAATTCCTGGAGATTTGGGGCACTGCCTGTGGAGGGTGGGCTTTGGGGAGGGGAGAGAACTCAGCAATGGCGTGAGGCCCTACGAATCCACCCTCCACAGCAGCCACTTTCTCTGTCACCTGGGGATCTGTTGTAATTCCTGGAGATCACCGGGCCCCACCTGGAGGGTGGCAACCTTAAGTCTGGGCCAGTGCCCCTCATAGCCCCCCCCCCTTACACCAAGCCCGCTTTCCTTCAGGCAGCCCTTGAGCATAGCCGCCGCGAAGGGGGGGGGGTGGGATTTTTGGAGACTCCCAAACAGCCTGAGCAGAGTGGCTTCTTCAGAGGACTGGGGAGGGGCAGGTCAATGCGGATGCAGCTGGGCTGGGAGCAGGGGCACTGGGGGGGGGGGGGGCACAGCACCACTGATGTCTCAGCTCTACACTGGACTGGACCCCTCCCTCCCTCCCTCCCTCTCTCTCTCTCTCTCTCTCTCTCATACACACACACACACACACCCCATTCCCCCTGCTCAAGTGTGGCTTGTTTGTGAAGGCAACAGCTCAGCCGGGGAGGAAGAGGGCTTGCCATGCCCCTGGGTGGGGGGGGGGCGGGGGAGGCTGGTTCTTTACAAGCCACTTCCTGGGAGGGGAGGGGAGGGGAGGGGAGGCTCCCACTGGCTCTCCTCCAGCAGGGACACTTAGGCCAGCCTGCCCCCACGATGATCGCTTCCCTGCCCAGCCAACTTTTCTGAGAGCAGGCCACAAGTACTTGAACACAGCATCTTTAAAGCCTTTCCTGGGAATTCCTGCCCACAAATGAAGAGCCCCGGGAGAGGGGGGGGGCCTCCTGCCTCTCCCATCAACCAGAGAAGCTTGTCTGGGGGGTGCACGGGGGGGGGGGGCAGCCCCACAATTACAGAACAACCCCCCCCCCGGCAGGTGCGCCTGCCCCCTCCCCCTTTGATCTTGAAGCAGCAGCTGAAGACAGTTTTATTTGGGCCTGCATTTGATGAAAGCAGTACTGAATTGCGATCTTAAAATGGTGGGTTTTTAAATTCTGTGTGAGCTGTTTGGCCAAGGTCCACACACCCTGTTGCTCGTTCAAAGCCAGGTGACAGTTCTCCCCCCTTTGTTTGCTTTCCCCACATCGCGGATTCTGAAGGTACACTGCCTCTGAACATGGAGGTTTGGTTGCGCTGTTCAGCTAATGTGACATTTCCCATGTGTCCCCCCCCCCCCCCCGGGCATTTTTAAACTGTCCACTGTCATTTTTCATAGCTAAAAAGCTCTGATTTTTGCAGGCTTTCCCTCCACAGATTGGTCCTTAAATGAACAGCCTTCATTTGTTGGTTTTTTTTTTTTTATAAAAGTCTTCTCTACTACTGTCCTTTGGTAAATCCCCTGATCTGGGGGAGAGGCAGCCCAAACCTCTGTTTCCAAAGCTCCTTTTGGGCCTGCAGCAGTTCTTTTGGTGTGGTGGTGAAGTGCGCGGACTCTAATCTGGGAGAACCGGATTTGATTCCCCACTCCTCCACTTGCTCCTGCTGGATGACCTTGGGCAATCCATAGCTCTGGCACAGCTGTTCTCTCAAGGACAGTTCCTGTCAGAGCTCTCTCAGCCCCATCTACCTCCCAGGGTGTCTCTTGTGGGGAGGGGGAGGGAAAGGAGTTTGTAAGCCGCTCTGAGACTCCCTTGGGGAGTGGAGGGCGGGGTATAAATCCAATCTCTTCTTCTTCTACTGCAGGAACAGGAGAACTGGAGAAGGGGGCTGTGTATGGGGGGAGAGTGGGAAAGACACACACAGAGAAGACACTTCTGCCCCCCTCCCCTGGTACTCCTGGGCTGTTTCCAAGCTGAGGTTTTGCTCCTCCTTGGCTTCCTTAAGGCGGCCCTGCTTTGAGCAGCATTCGCACGTTGCCTGTCCTCCTCCGTGCAGAAGAGCATGGGGAGAGCCCTCCAGCCCTGGCTGGCCAGCAGCCACAACGGGTACCCGAGCAGAGGGAGTGTGCCAGGGCAGGCCAGGAAGCAAAGTCACAGCCGGTTCGAGGGTCAGGAATTCATTAAGCACCAACAGGGCTGAGAAGCAGAAGCCAAAGGCAGTCCAGATGAGCCGGCCCTTGGGCGGGGAGAGCAGGATATAAATGCCCAGAAAGACAGACAGAAATTCAAGGTCAGTCCAGAAACCGCAGGGGGGCCGGGCAGAAGCTGTGGCTGCTGGGCTCCGTTGCTCCCAGGGCTGGGAAGGCATGCCAGCTGGGTTTAAGTAAGCCTCTCACCACAAGCTGAGTTCTGCAGGGCAAGGTCCTGCAATCACTCAGGGCGGCACTGAGCCAAGAGACGCACACGGCCGGGCGAGAGTCAGCTGTCAGCTGTCAGTGTTGACTCCTGGAGCTCCTGGCTTTCCCCAGCGGCTCCTTGGCAGCTGGGCCCAGGTTCTGTGACACTGGAGGAGTCTTCCTCCAGGCTGAGTTCTGACTGGTCCAGCTGACCCACAACACCTGCTGGGTTGGGCCAGTGAGCTGAGCAAAACAGGCTCTGTGGCCGCTCCTTTCCCACTGGATCCGGTGGCCTCAGCAGGAGACAGAAGCTCTTGCCTGCAGCTCTTGGGCACAGCTCACCTTGCCAACCTCCAGGTGGGGCCGGGAGCTCTCCCAGAATTGCAACTGATGGACAGATGGCAGAGATCAGCAGAGAAAGTGGCTGCTGTGGAGGATGGAATTTCTGTGGCATTGTGACTGTGCCCTCCCCAGGCTCCACCCCCCAAATCTCTAGGTATTTCCCAGTTCAGAACTGGCAACCCTACACACTGTCAGCTAATGCTGCCATCCCCTGCCCAGGAGGTGGCATGCGTCACCCTGTGATGTCGGGTGCGTGGAATGTTATGTTATGCTTCTCATGGCTTGCTTATCGCTCCCTGCTCTGTGCTGGCCTTGGGAGACTGTTGGTGCCTGCCTATGTATCTTCCCACTTTTCCCCTGAGAACCTGGAGCCAGTATTTGGACACCTTTTTCTTGATTTATATGATCAGTTACATTCCTTTGCAAGACCTTTTTTGAATTCGGTATGATTGCCCTGCTTGGGGGTTGTTCTAACCATTACTGACACAGAACGTGTAGGTGTCCACAACAGACCTTTCTGAATAAAGACTACCTTTCTCTAAGGACGCTTGTTGGTGACTGACTCTGTAGGACTCTCTCAGTCGCTCTTTCCCTCACACACACACACTCCGAACCAGGAAGCCAGTGGCAGAGTAGCCAACAGTCCCACTCAAGATCTCTAACATGTTTCCTGGCGTCCCATCCTGGACCACAATTCCCCCGCACAACGAGGCTGCCCCCACAGGGGTAACTGAGGCACAGGGAGACCTCCTGAACACCAAGGGTTGCCAGCCACCAGGTGGCACCTGGAGATCTCCGGCTATTACAATTAATCTTGTTGGGTAGAGCAAGTTATAACACTTCAGTGTATCTACTGGGTTGCTGCTGTTCTGTATTGGTCATAGGAAGTCACATGTTTGTTTGTAACCAATCTGTTTACACAACAGTTTGCCCGGGAAACTTTGTTGGGACCCTGACTCCCTGATTGGAAACCAGGTACTAAATATTTGCATTTTATGGTTTCTTCCCCTCTGCCTTTGTTCTGGCTTCGGGGGAAGACGCCATCTCTCTCTTGCTGCTTTGGATCTCTAGCTATAAAGACGTAGCATCTAGGTCTGTTGTTATTTTGTATCTTGTTTACCTTTTCCCCATGATAGGTGTATAGTAAACTTTTACCTTTTTAAATACACATGGACTCAGACTCTTAATGCTCTACAAAGCTAATGCTTACTATTTTTCTCTGCTGAACATATTCCCTAGCAGGACTATCCAACAATCTCCAGGCTACAGAGGTCACGTCCCCCGGAGAAAATGCCCACTTGAGAGGGTGGACTCTGTGGCATTATAGCCTATTGAAGCCCCTCCCCGAAACCACCTCTGCCCCCCCCCCCCGCCCCAGTCTCCAGGTATTTCCTACTCCAGAGCTGGCCACCCAAGACGTGGGGGGCGGGGGCCCTTGAGACTCAAGCAATTCCTTTCTGTTCTGTGCTGGGGTTTTTTTTTTGATGCCTCAGCATGTTCCACCCCCACCCTCCAAGTGTGCCGGGCACTTCAGCTCCTGCTGAACTTTGACTGAGACTGGCGCCAACAGAAAAGGGTCCTCTCCTTACCCAGGACAGCTGCAGCTCCCCCCCCTCAAAAAAACCCCTCCACCAAGAGAGGTGGTCCAGGCAGGGGCTGCAACTGTCCTTTCCCCTTTGGTGCCTTGCTCTGAGGAGGTAGATGAGCCCCCCTGCCCCAGCCAGTGTGTCGGGGGGTGCCCCGTGTGTGGCCACTTTCTCCAGGGGATGTGACCTCTGGAGCCACCTGAAGGTTAACGGTAATAGCTGGGCAGCCCTGCTGAGGGGCACCAGAGAGTGGGCATCCTGCACTGGCAGTGGGGGTGGGCTGCATCGGCCAAGGGCCAGAGCAGCCTGGTGCTGGCTGTGGGGAGGCAAAGGTGCCCTCTGGGCCACGGGGTGGGCACGCACCCAGCACCTGCTTTGCATGGGTAGCTGTAGCAGCAGCAGCAGCAGCCCAGTTCCAGGAAGATGCTCTGCAAAAGCTGAAGGCCAGAGCGAAGAGAGTTCTTCCCTTGCTGTGGGCATGCGGAAACCGAGCCTTCAGGCTGATGTAAGAGCTCCCTCTCCTGGCCGGGCATGGTCCCAGATCCCCCCCCCCCCATGCTTCACTGGGCACCCCTTGGAAGGGAACGCATGGGGAAAGGCCCCCGCCAGCCTCCCTGGGGTGTCCAGCTGGGCCCTTGAGTTCTGCGTCAAAGGGAGAAGGCAGCAGGGCCCAAGTGACAGCTGCAAAGGCACAAGCAGTCGGGGGGGGGGGGAGTGTCTGTCAGAAGCCTCACCTGGGCAGCCTGGGCCAGTCCCAGCGCTCGGAAGCTCAGCGGGGGGGGGGGGCCTGGTTGTCAGGACTTGCCTGGGAGACCCCCAAGGACGCCCAGGGTTGCTCCGCTGAGGCAAGCAATAGCAGGCCAGCTCTGAACGCCTCTTGCCTTGAAACCCCCCCACCCCACACAGGGGGCCCTAAGCCCACCGCAGGATTATACTCAGAAATGAACACTACAACAAGTACAAGGTGGAATCAGGATGACAGATGCACACAGGATGAACTAACGAAGACTACGGAATGAGACTTTGTTTAGTGGAGAACTTCCTCAGAAACAAATATTCATGACATCGCATGGATTGTTGTAAGCTCCTTCTGTCTCTTGCAGTAAAGGTACACCATCACACAAGAGATGGTCTGATCTTTCTCCTTTATCCCCTTTAAGATTATAATTCTGTTGTCTTGATACGGTCAAGCAGTATCCTAAAGTCACGCTTAAATCAAGAAGAGAATAAGTCTCTTCTCAGGGATTCCAATAAAGGGCACCAGTCAGACAGCCCAAGCTTCAGAGGGAAAGGAAGGCAGCCTCCAGAAGCCCCCCCACCACCCCGAAAGCTCCTTGTCAGGATCAACAGGTGCTGGCCCCGCTGCTGGACCTCCTGAGGGCACCTGGTGTTTTTGGCCACTGTGTGACCCAGAGTGTTGGACTGGAGGGGCCACTGGCCTGATCCAACATTGGCTCCTCTCATGTTCTTATATGGAGCAGAGGTCCATCAGTGGCTCTTAGCCACAAGGTATAGATAGGAACTCTCAGTCTGGGGCAAGTGATGCTCTGTATTCTTGGTGCTTGATGGGAGGGGGGGCAGTGGGAGGGCTTCCTGGCCCCACTGCTGGACCTCCTGAGAGCACCTGGGGTGTTTTTGGCCACTGTGTGACCCAGAGTGTTGGACTGGAGGGGCCACTGGCCTGATCCAGCACTGGCTTCTCTTAGGTTCCTATATGGAGCTGAGGTCCATCAGTGGCTATTAGTCACAAGGTATATAATTAGGACCTCTCGATCTGGGGCAAGTGATGCTCTGTCTTCTTGGTGCTTGGGGGGGGGCAACAGTGGGAGGGCTTCTAGTCTCCTGCCCCCATTGCTGGACCTCCTGAGGGCACCTGGTATTTTTGGCCACTGTGTGACACAGAGTGTTGGACTGGATGGGCCTCTGGCCTGATCCAACATTGGCTTCTCTCATGTTCTTATATGGAGCAGAAGTCCATCAGTGGCTATTAGCCACAAGGTATAGACAGGAACTCTCAGTCTGGGGCAAGTGATGCTCTGTATTCTTGGTGCTTGGGGGGGGGGGCAACAGTGGGATGGTTTCTGGAGTCCTGGCCCCACTGCTGGACCTCCTGATGGCACCTGGTGTTTTTGGCCCTTGCGTGACACAGAGTGTTGGACTGGATGGGCCACTGGCCTGATCCAACATTGGCTCCTCTTGTGTTCTTATGTTAAGTGGAGCAAACAGCACTTGGGAGAAAAACTCTTTTGTGCTGCACCAGCCAAATGGCGACATGTGCACAACCTGACGCAGGCATCCATCCACCCCTGCCTCCCCCACAGATGTGGCCCCCGAGTCCTGCCTCCTTTCCATACATGAGGAAGGGGCTCCCCCCCCCCATTTGAACAAAAGGATCCTTCCATCCAGAATGTTCGGGGGGGGGGGGTTGTGCTTTGTAGAAAAGAGGCAGAATCATGAGGGGGGGCGGGATCTGTCTGTGAAATTTGCTTGAAAAACATTCAGAGTAAAATTATCGTAACACAGAGTCTTTTTTCAAAACAAATGAATATCATTTTATTGGTGGGATCAGGTGTAACAGGTTTATTTGCCGAGTTAACCTTTAACAAGAAGGTGATAAAACACCAACCTTTCAATGGCTGAAGACTCTCCTCAAACAGAGCCCTTCAAAAATCAGATTCGAAAACCAAAATACGAAGGTTACAAAATTGGAATCAGATTTGAATTCGTGCATACTTTTGTGTTTTGTCTCAAATCTCTGGTGTGTGAGTTGCACAGGAAGGAATGCTCCCCATCGGTGGCTGATTTGATGTGAAAAAGGCACCTCTGCAACGGGAGACTTGGAACTTTCTCAAGGCACTTAGAAAGGATACCTTGAAATCCTAAAGGTTGGATCATTTCTTTCCCCCGGCCATGCACAGAAGCAACAGGAAGTTGGCACCCCGACAGCCTCATCGGAAGCCTCTCTCGTCATGGAGCCTGCAGAGGAATTCTACTGTCCTGGGCCCCAGCTGTGTCCTTTCAGCTTACTCTGGAAGGAGGAAAACCAGCCCCTTCCCGCCCTTGCCTCCCAATCCCTCCTTTCTCCATGCTGTTGGAACTTTTCTTTCATGGACTGGGTTGCATGTGCACATTCCAGGGACACCACCAGGGAGGGGCGGGGGGTGGGTGGGCGGATGGCCTTCACAACTTTCTTCCTCTGCTGCACCTGCAGGCGGTGTGCTCCGTGCACCTGGGGAATCGGAGGGGGGGCTACCACCTCTCGAGGGAAAGCATCTCCCCAAAGCAGACGGAGGCGAGGCTGGGCCATGTCGTCCACAGTTGCCCAGAAGAGGGAACCACGTGTGCGTCTGTGTCCTCAATGGTGGAGAAAGAAAACGGCTGCCGTTCAGGTCTGTTTCTCCCACGTCCTTCCTGGACGGAAGGCCTTCTTCTGTTGCTGATTCAATCCATCTCTGAGAAGGAGACACCAGCCAGCCCACCAGCCAGCCCACCAACCAGCCCGCCCTCCCTCCCAGGAAGTGCCACTGGAAGAATGACTTTGGTCATCTGCACTGAAGGCAGAAGCCGTTTCCCTTCCCTTCAGAAAAGAGCCCCTCCACACTCTTCCTTTGCCCACAGGGATCATGCCCAGCTAGCAGGAGACACCGACGGTCGCTCCAGATTCCAGAGAGAGGACATCCCACCTTGCCAAAGAGTTGCCAGGTAACAGAGCCAAAAAAGATGCCTGTCAGCTTCAGGCCAGAGCCGGAAGTCTCCTCTGGAGCCCCTCCACGGGACAGAGGAACTGGTTGAGTGGTGAGAGTGAGACAGGAGGCTGGACGAGGGGGACCCTCCCTGGTCTGGCCCAGCAGGGCTCTTCTGATAGTCAAGATGTTTGAGAGCCCCCTTAAGCACGGCAGATTTCCAAATCTTGCTCTACATGCGGAGCACAAAGGAAAGGGTTACAGAAAAAGAAAGCATTCCTTGTGCCACTCCCTGTGGGCCACATCCACTGGGTCCATCCTGCCCCATCCAACATGCCAGGCTGTGATAGGGTTGCCAACTCTGTCGCAGGAGGTTCCTGGAGATTCCTGGGGAAGGCGGGACTTTGGGGGAGGGAGCTCAGGAGGCCTGTGGTGCCAGACAGCCCACTCTCTGGAGGGGAACGGACCTCTGGTGCCTGGAGATCGGCTGTAATTCTGGGAGAACTCCAGACCTCACCTGGAGGTTGGCAGCCCCAGGCTGGGAGCTGCTCCCCAGGAAATCCTGCAGGAGCCCCTCGCTGGCCCTTCAGTGGAAGCCTCAGTGGCTCCCCCTCCTCTGGGCCCCCTTCCCAGGTGTGTTTCTGGGACTGGTTCAGAACGGGACGCTCAGGAGTGGACCCCGCCTGACAGGTCTCATCACCACCCTGAACTGCCACCATCAGTAGCGCCAAACCCCTGGCGGGCTGGCTTGTGCGCCGGTCTGAATGCTGGCAAGCGGGGGTGTGGCGCCTGGAAGGAGGCACAGGCCTCTGCGGCTGATTTCGGGTTGCCTTCAGGTCTCACCCATCCTTCTGCATCTCGGAACTCTGTGCCTCCTGCTCCTCTGCCTCTGGCCCAAACAGGTTCCCCTTCACACAAACGTCGCAAAGAACACTGGCGGCCACCTCGGGGACCGCACATGAAAACGGGTGGAAGTCATAAGCAAAGGCAGGCCTTGGACTGGCCGGGTCAGGCCCCGGGCCCCTCTGGTCCAGCAGCAACTACGTCTGAAGGCTGGAGGTGGGGAAGGGGGAGGGCCGGTCGCTAGAGCCGGTCTCTTCCGTCGCTGGGGCCCACAAGCTCCGGAGGAGGAGCTGAGCTCATCTGTGGGGGCAGAAAGAACGGAAGTTGGGCAGCAGCTGGAAGACCAGCACGTTTCGGTCGCGGCGGCAGCAGCTCTCGTGGGTGGCCTCCTCCAACGTCATGCAAGGGCACTCTCTCTCCGGAACCACCGCCTGGGCTTTTCCCTCCCCTCCCGCCAGTGAGCAGCCCCACAGGGGAAGCCGTGGTTCCCGGCGAGGGGCTGCCTCCAGGGAGGAGGAGAGATGCCCAGCAAGGGGGACCGGAGCGCCACTGTCGCCAAGGCCACTGTCTGGCTGGAAACACTCCGCCCACCCCTTGCGGGCCCTGCGAGGCCAGCTCTTGCCGCCTTCTTGCCACGAAAAGAAGGGGAACAGCTCCAGAAGTCCTCAGCATGTGGACACTGCCATCGAATGATGCCATCCTCCTCTTAGGTGTCAGTGGTTGTTTTCATATTATTTGGATGGTTGTGCGGCGGCCTATAACTCCTCTCGAATCACATCAACGGCGGCGTGGGCAGGCAGGGGTCCCGTGGCGGACCGGGGCCTGGGGGGGGGGGGGGGGGAGGCGGCGCCCAAGGGAGGGCTCCCTCTTGCGCGCTGCGCCAGCCTCCAGGGCCAGGCGGGCGGGGCGGGGGCTGCCAAGGGCCCCCAGGGTCTGGCTGGTTCCCGGCCGGCGACCGCAGAGGGAGAGCCCGCCCCATGCCCCTGGGGGGCCGCGCAGACCCGCTGGCCGCCAGCAACCGTGCATATGGGGGGGGGGGGGGGGCTCCCGACCGTTGCGGCTGCAGAAGGCGGCCGGCGCCCCTCGCCTGGGGCGGCCCAAAAGGCCTCGAGCTCGGAGGAGGCCCCCGCCCTCCTCCACCCCGGTCCGGCCGGCCGCGGCTCCGGCTCCTCTTGCCGCCCGCCCGCTCGCTCTCCGCCGCCGAGCCCACGGCCTGTGGCTCACGCGCGCCCTCTGGAGGCGAAGGGGGGGACCCAGCGACAAGCCGACCGCGGGGGGGGGGGGGGGGGCTGCCTTCAGGCAGCGGGAAGGGGGAGCGCCCCTCGAGGAAGCTGCGGGCTGGGGGTGATGGGGTGGGCGCCCTCTGGACTCCTGCAGCAGCAGGGGGCAGGGTCGCCATCCTTCAGGGGGCCATGTCGTCTGGAGATCTCCTGGAACTAGGAGTGGACCCCCTCCCCCGCCCCCCAGACGAGAGAGCGAGAGAGCGAGCCGTTCCGCTGGAGAGGCTGGCAGCTTCGGAGAGTGGATTCTGGGGCATCACACCCCTGCAGAGGCCCCTCCCCAGTTCCACCCCCAAATCCCCAGGGATTTACCAACCAGGGGTTGGCAACCCTCATGCTGGGGTGTGTGGCTTGGTTTGCACCCTGGTCGTGGCTCCTTAGCCTTCACCAGTCTGTTGGCATGCCAAGGTCCTTGCCCCTCTCCAGCGGGCCCACCCCTGGCAGGCCTGCCAGCTTGGCCGTTGCTCCTGGGACCCTGGCAGCTGCATCCAGGCCCTCCAAACGCTGCCGTCTGGGGTGGTCTCGGGGGCTGCTGGCAGTGGTGAGCAGGCTCGGTGGAGTCTTCACAGGGAGAATGGGAAAGAGGCAAACGCCACAGGCAAGCCTGCCAGCCCTCCCTGCCGCCGAAACGCCTGTCCTTTGAGAACACACCTGGCCCCGCACACATGCTCAGAGATCCCTTAGAGCTCTGCTCACCAAGTGTCCTGCCCGTCGCCTTTGTTCGTGCTCCCCGGGTCTGTGACCAGTGAGAGCCCAGTGGCAACTGGCCTCGAGACAAGGGCTGCATCCAGCCAGCTGAGGACTTCGGACAGGAGTGTGTCACTCATGACGCCACCCTCAGTGAGGTTTCCACAAAGGCCTCCTGCAGCTCCAGGCTAGCTGAACCCCAGGGGCCAGCCAGGAGGAAGCTGGTCTCTCCCGGCCTCCCTCCTGGGCCTCGCTTCCCTCAGCAGTGGAGACCAGTGGCCCAGAGAGCTGGCCAGGCCGGGGGAAGCTCTCCCCTTCCCTGGCTGTTGCTGGAGCTGGGCCAGGGGGCAACACCAGGGGTCCCTCTCCCCCAAATGAGCAGCCCAGGCAGGTCATTAATCGACTGGCTCTTCCCTGGCGCCCTGCAGCACCTGTTGGGACTTGCCAAAGCCGAAGAGCAACAGCCAGTACTCCCAAGCCCACCACTCAGAGGAACCTCCAAAGGGAGAGTGCTGGCCCCAGCCTCGGAGCAGGGAGCCTGGGGTTGCCAGCTCTGGCTTGGAAAACGCCTGGAGATTTGGGGGCTGGGACCTGGGGAGGGGAGGGTTTGGGCAATGGAAGGAGCTCACCAGGATATGATTAGGGCTGCCAACCTCCAGGTGACACCTGGAGATCTTCTCTATTTTATGATTGATCTCCAGACAACCAAGATCAGTTTCCCTGGAGAAAATGCCTGCTTTGGAGGGTGGACTCTAGAAGGAGAGAAGAAGAAGAGATTGGCTTTATACCCTGCCCTCCACTCCCCAAGGGAGTCTCAGAGCGGCTTACAAACTCCTTCTCCCTTCCCCTCCCCACAACAGACACCCTGTGAGGTAGGTGGGGCTGAGAGAGCTCTTTCCCAAGCTGTCCTTGAGGGAACAGCTGGTACAGAGAGCTATGGCTTGCCAAGGTCATCCAGCCAGGTGCAAGTGGAGGAGTGGGGAATCAAACCCGGTTCTCCCAGATTAGAGTCCGCGTACTTAACCACTACGCCAAACTGGCTCGCTACAGCATTACACTCTGCTAAGGTCCCTCCCCACCCCAAACCCTGCCCTCCCCAGACTTCACCCCCCAAATCTTCAAGTATTTCCTGACCCAGAGCTGACAACCCTAGGTACCATGCCATAGAGGCCACCCTCTAAATAATCCGTTTTCTCCAGGGGAACTGATCTCTGTCGGCTGGGGATCAGGTATAATTGCAGCTCTTCAACCTCAGCTGGGTGTTCTCCTGGGGTTTGGGCTGGATTGGTGGGGCTGGAGCACCTTGGAGAGACATGGAGCCTGCTACTGGCTCCCTGAAGCAGCATCACAGCACTCCAAGTGGTTAAGAGTGCAGACTTTAATTTGGTTTGATTCCCCACGCCTCCACATGCAGCTGCCAGTGTGACCTTGGGTCATTTACAAGTTGTGTCAGAGCTGTTCTCTCAAGAAGCTGGCTGGGTAAACCTGGGCCAGCCACACATTCTCAGCCTAACCTACCTCACAGGGCTCTTGTGAGGATAAAATGGAGAAGAGAAGATTAATATAAGTTGCTTTGTGTCCCCACTGCAGATAAAGGCAGGGCAGAAATGAACTGAATAAATAATAAAGTTGAAGACTGAGGGGGCAGAGAAAGCCCAGGTAGGCTGGTGGGTGGGAAGGAGAGAAGGAAGCAGGGAAAGCGGGGAGCCTGTGGGGCTGTAATGATTTCATGTTTGGAGGTATGTGTTCCTTTAAATGTTGCGTTTGACTGCAGTACTGTAAGGAGCATGATAGAGGGAGACAAGTGTGATTTTGATTGGCCGATGACAGAGAGTGTGGGAGATGATCTGAGAGGATTGTATGTGTGTGTGTGTGTTTGTGTGTGTGAAGAATTCTGTGTGTACAGTTTGGAGAGTGAGCATAGTCTGTGTGACTATGGGGTTTTGAGTCTTTTTCTGAGTGAATAAGACCAACAATTTAGTCTGTGTGACTAAGAGAGACGATT
Source organism: Lepidodactylus listeri (assembly GCA_029233225.1). Lineage (NCBI taxonomy): Eukaryota > Metazoa > Chordata > Lepidosauria > Squamata > Gekkonidae > Lepidodactylus > Lepidodactylus listeri. The sequence goes on from JARCFY010000005.1 coordinate 784,452, forward strand.
CTATTCTGTGTGAACAAAACAAAGAGACTAGCCTGTGTGGCTACACACACACACACACACACACACACATGTATATATATGTGTGTGTGTGTATGTGTGTGTGTGTATGTATATATATATATATATATGTATATATATATATATGTATGTATGTATATGTGTATATGTATAAAAGAGAGAGAAATTTAAGCCTGTTAGAGTGGATTTTGGAGTTTGAGAGACTGTTTGTAACACCAAGCATTACCAGTTATATTTACAAGTTCCTTTCTTCAGCATCTGTTCAAAATAACCAGAAACCTATTTTGTTCTTTTTTGTTCTTTATTGAATAAATCAATTTTTGTTTACACTTATCCCAGGAATCAGTACAGTACTTCCTCAGGGCCACATAGTCCTCTGAAGTGCCCAGACCCGAGGTCATTCTACCCAAAGAGAGAGAGAGATTTGGAATTTTTAATTCCTGGTGGCAGCAGAAAACTACCAAGTTTATATACACAGAGAGGGTTTAAAGGTAAAACTGTCTTCCCCAATAGCAAGAACGGCACAGGGGCTGCCAGGAGGAGGGGGGAAAGAATAGTTTGGGGAGGGGGTTACACAGGGGAATGAGGTGCTCCTGCAAGTCCTTGTGGGTCTCCTGCTTGTAAAAACACGGAAGTGTCGATGCCATTAACAAAAACTAGGATTAAAAACTGAGCCAGAGCACAGAAAACAGGATAAAATAGAGCCACCAGAACAGGTGTCATAAAAAGCACACACACACACACACACACACACACACACACACACACACACACACACACACACACAACCCCCCCCCCCCCCCAACACGTTAAAATACCAACCTTTTAATGAAAAGCCTTGTCAAAAAAAGAACTATTGTGGGTGGCTGGGTAGTCTCCACGTGAGCCTCGTGGGGAATCGCCCTCACTGAAAAAGCCCCACTGGCCCTCTCTGCTCCTCTCTGCGGGGTGTGCGTTTCTGTGTGCATGTGCGCACGTGTGTGCAGACAGAAGGGTTTGGGAGGAGGAACTCTACCAGCAGGCTGGAGGGTCCAGGAGCCACCAGTCCTTCAGGCAGGCCCCCCCCCCCCCCAATCTGGGCCTCAGAGGCAGAAACAGTGTCCTTGGCAGAGACAGGCGGCCGGTGCAGGTCTTGCAGGGCAGGCATGATGACATTAGCAACATTAACACCATTAGTTATAGCAAGTAATAACTTTTTTAAAATCACCAGAATTTGATACTTCAGTGTGAAATTTGTTTCACTGAAAACAAGGTAAGTTCAGTGCGTTTCCCGGGGGTGCCTCGTCTTTGATCCTGCACTCCTTCCCTGTCAGAGCCCAGCTGTGAACATCTGGGAGGCAGAGACAGGGCTGGGGAAGTGCTGGGCCTGCCCAGCCTGTCTCCTCTCCGCATCTGGCAAAGCAGCTGCCGGTTGCAATGCCGCTCCAAGCCTGCCCAGGGCTTGGCAGGCTGAACCGCCGGCTACGGCCAGCCCCACTCAGCCCTCCTGCTGGGAACGGCAGCTCTCTCTCCCCCCCACCCCTCTGTTCCCAGCTTGGACGTCAGCCCAGGTGCCTCTGCTGGAGGGGGGGGGGGCTTCAGGGCCGAGGGAGTCTGGCTTCCAAACAAGGCTTCCCTGGCTGATCACCCACACATCTGGCTTAGCCTTCCAGCCGCCGAAATGTGGCCAGAAGGAAAAGATTCCCCTTTGGAGCGTCAGTGGAAGGGGACTTGAAGCCTTGGCTGTGCCACGGCGGCCTGGTGTGAACTTGACAGCAAATGTGCACTCCAGTCGCACAAGCCCCAGAGACTCTTAAAAAGCAGAGATTTGTCAACAGTTGCTAGAAGCTAAATCCAGCTGTTTTAGTGCTAGAATCTGGTCCCAGAGGCCTGTTTCCTGGGCCACGGTTCTCACATGCGTCACAGTCTGCACAGAAGCCAGTCTGCCTTGGTGCATATGCAGCGTGTGCCCCACAAGAGCAAGGGGGAGGGCATGGCACTGAGACTCCAGCACACCTGCGAGGAGGACCCAATCCGCACCCTGCAGGCCTCAGGAAGCCTGTGCTCACCAACAACCTCCTTGGCAGGTGCCAGAGGAAGGCAGGGTCCAGCATGGCAGGTCAGCCTCTGTCATAAGGACATGAGAGAGGAGCCAAGGCTGGATATCAGGCCCTGTGTGGCCCCTCCAGTCCAACACTCTTCTGTGTCACACAGGGGCCAGAAACACCCCAGGTGCCCTCAGGAGGTCCCCCAGTGGGGCCAGGACCCTAGAAGCCCTCCCACTGTTGCCCCCCCCCCCCAAAGCACCAGGAATACAGAGCATCCCTTGCCCCAGACGGACAGAACTCTCACTGAAGCCCAACAATGTCCCAGAGACTCTGGCCTCCGAGCTGCCACACTGGCTCTTAGCTGCAGCCCGGCCCAGAGATAAGAGAAGGGTTGGTTAAGTGCAAAGTTCTCTCTTCTCCCTTCCTTTCAGCGTGTGGCTGAAGGCCATAAGAACATAAGAGGAGCCAATGCTGGATCAGGTCAGTGGCCCCTCCAGTCCCACACTCTGGGTCACACAGTGGCCAAAAACACCCCAGGTGCCCTCAGGAGGTCCCCCAGTGGGGCCAGGACACTAGAAGCCCTCCCACTGTTGCCCCCCCCCCCCAAGCACCGAGAAGACAGAGCATCCCTTGCCCCAGACTGAGGGTTCCTATCTGTACTTTGTGGCTAAGAGCCACTGATGGACCTCTGCTCCAGATGTTTATCCAATTCCCTCTTGTAGCTGCCACCACCTCCTGTGGCAGTGAATTCCACGTGTTAATCACTCTTTGGGTGAAGAAGTCCTTCCTTTTACCCGTTCTAACCCAACTGCTCAGCAATTTCATGGAGTGCCCACGAGTTCTTGTATTGTCGCTTTTGTCCGTTCTCCTGATTTCTAGACAAAAGTTCCAGGTTAGCCAAACGGTCCCTATGAAGTTATGCTGAAGTCAGGATCCATTTTGCCATCTCTTTTGGAGTGCACATTCTTCTTAACGCTGCTGGCTTTTTTGTGTGTGTGGCGTTTTAGTAGTTTCCTTTCTTTTCCAAACTTGGTGTGGGTTTTTCATCCACATCTATCAGAGGTACAGTAAAGCGAAATGCTTTGGAAAGGGCTGGGTTGTCTGCATTTTAATTCCCCTCATTAAGATCAATGGGTGTTTTTATGCATTTGCACAGAGAGGGATGGGGGAAATATCCCGTCTATCGATTCCCAGGCGCTGGAGAGATGAAGAATAGGGTGAGATGTCCTCTCTGAGTTCTTTGTGGGTCTTGTGAGAGTTGCCAGCCAAGGAAATGTAGATGCATACAGAGGTTGTGATTATGCTAACGAGGCACTAAATTAGTGCATTATACGCCCCATTAAGTTCGACTGTGCCAAACCTGAGAGTACTAATAAATTTTGCTTCTAGGGTCAGGAATAATTAAATGATGGATTCTCTGCCATTACTTAGCCTAGAAATTAAAGCTTGACAGCTGCTTGTCTACTCCCATTTACTTAAATGGCAGCCTTCCATCTGAGGAGCTGGGCCGGGAACGGGGTGGGGGGTGGGGGGACTGCGGCCTGTTCTCCCAGAAGGCCTTTCCCACAGAGTCACTTGCCAGGGTTTGACCGGCCACCAAACGGTGGCTTCCAGGGATAGTCACATATCGTGAGCCCCAAATCAGGGGAGGAGAAGCCATTTCAATTTCTTTTTAAATATTATCAAGTATTTCTATAGCTGACTTCCCAGGCCTCCTTGGGTCTTCCCTTCCGGACACAGGGAAGAAGACCACGGATGAATCCACAACACCTCAGCAAGAACCACAAAGTCCCCCAACTGAATTATTTTTTTCAGTTCAGTTCTTCACTCCTTTTGGTGACTTTGCTCGGGATCAAGGCAGGATGTTAAGAAAGGAACATACAAAGTTAACAAACAAAGACATGCACTTTGAATCTGAAACCTGTACTGGCCAGAACACAGACTCACGGGCGGCTCTTCTTCCCCAAGCCAGGAGAAGTTGAGAAGTTGTCAGGCCAAGTCCCTTCGGAGGAGAAGGCATGGAAGACCCGCACTGTGGCGAGTTCGAGAGAGAGGTTGCCCTCACTCTCCTGGTGGGTCCCCATAACCTACAAAAAAGCACAACAGAACCAACGGGGAGGAAAAACCAACTACCCACCAACAATGGGAAGGGCATGCCAAGGCTGTTTCAAAAAGTCTCCTCCCCCCCCCCTTCCCATGCTGTTGCACTTTTGTGTAGGTTGTTTTGGGGGACTGCATTTTCCTTTATCTGTCAAGACACAACAGCTGCTTTGGGGTGTGTCCTCTGCCCCAAGACCGCTGACAGCACACTCTTGGCCAGCTGGAAGCCTGAAGGGGCATTCTGCAGCGGCAGCACCTGAGGGACTGAGCTTTAGACAGGGCGGATGATGGTGTGGGATGCAAGGCCGGTCAGACCTGCAAATAATGCCCTGAAAGGTTGTGAGTGGTGCTCAGCGTTCTTGACAGGCAGTTTGAAGGCAGGGAGGGGTAACGGTGCGACCCGTGAGAAAGGCCATACTCCAAAAACTGTATAGGGGAGAGCTGAAGAGTGAATTGTGTAAATTGGAAATCTGTCTGTCAAAGACTGTGGCTAGGCCTCTGTTGCAATTTTGTGCTTTGTTATTACAGGTTAGCAAGTGGGGACCTGCAAGAAACTTGCGGGAGCGACTATCCCATTCCCCCCACCTTTGCATTCTCCCTTCTCCCCCTACTTTCCTCACATTCTTTCTCCTTCCTGTCCCCCCTTTTCTTACTCTCTCTCTCCTTCATGACTGTCACTTCCTCTCTCTTTCGGCCCCCGTGCCATCACTCTCTTTTTCTGCTGTTACCTCCCGGCCGCCCACCTCCTCCCCCTCCAGCAGCGGCTCTCCAGGAATCACAATGGATCTCCCAACTAGAAGAAGAAGAAGAAGAAGAAGAAGAAGAAGAAGAAGAAGAAGAAGAAGAAGAGATTAGACTTATATCCCGCCCTTCACTCACTTAAGAGTCTCAGAGCGGCTTACAAACTCCTTTTCCCTTCCCCTCCCCACAACAGACACCCTGTGAGGTAGGTGGGGCTGAGAGAACTCTTTCCCAAGCTGTCCTTGAGGGAACAGCTGGTCCAGAGCTATGGCTTGCCCAAGGTCATCCAGCCAGGTGCAAGTGGAGGAGTGGGGAATCAAACCCGGTTCTCCCAGATTAGAGTCCGCGCACTTAACCACTACACCAGACTGGCTCTAGAGAGATCAGTTCCCCTTAGAGTTGCCAGCTCTGGGTTGGGAAATTCCTGGATATTTGGAGGTGGAGCCTTGGGACAGTGAGGCTTGGGGAAGGAGGTGACCTTAGCAGGGTATAATGCCATAGAGTCCACCCTCCAAAGCAGCCATTTTCTCTGGGTTGGGAAATTCCTGGATATTTGGAGGTGGAGCCTTGGGACAGTGAGGCTTGGGGAAGGAGGTGACCTTAGCAGGGTATAATGCCATAGAGTCCACCCTCCAAAGCAGCCATTTTCTCCAGGGGAACTGATGTCTGTCATGTGGCAATCAATAGTAATTCTGGGTGATCTCCAGCCCTTACCTGGAGGTTGGCAATGCTGGCTCTCTGGGAGGAAATGGCTGGTTTGGAGGGTGGCGTCTGTAGCATTTAACCTGTCTGAGGTTCCTCCCCTCCTCAAACCGCACCCTCCTCAGGCTCCACCCCTCAAATCTCCAGGAATTTCCCCAACCTGGAGTTGGCAACACTGTCTCCTTCCCACCCAACAGCCAGCCTACCTTTATCTGCCGCTCTGTCTTCAGCTTTCCATCTCCTCCCCCCTGCAGCCTCTGCCTAGGTTTGTGAAAACATCTGTCTTGCCCGTTCACAGCTCCAGCTGCTGGATTTAAGGATCCAAAGATACCCCGACTCTGCTGTTAGAATATAAGATTGCAACTACTGCCACTGCCACTACCCTCAATGATCTCTCTCGCAGAGTCTGGCCCTTGGCCTCGACATCTGGCCTGGGTCGCCGCTTGGACTTTGGAAGATCAGTGAGCAGGATGATTGGAGACGGTTGTTCCCACTCCTTTGTACGCCATCTACAGTCACTAAGGAAACATCGCCAGCACCTTAGGATCTTTTCTGTAGAACTGAATTGTTCTGAGATGATTTTATGTGGATTTTGTTATTTATGCATTAAATATTGTGAGCCACCCTGAGCCTGCTTTGTGGGGAGGGAGGGATACAAATCCAATTAAACAATTAAACAAACAAACAAACAAATAAAATCCTAGAGTCTTGTTTTGAAACAGAGGAGACCTTTATGCTATGATGTTAACTGTAACTTTTGGTCTCTTCTATTAACCTGTGGCTCTGCTTTCTTGGTTAGCAAGCGTCCCTATTTAGAGAAGACGCATGCGAAATGAGGCACGGGGGGGGGCACTTAAACCCTAGGATCAGCAAGAGTTGGTAAAAACTCATAGCTACTTGGTCTGAGGGAAGAGGAAGCTGATTTTCTGTCTATGTGGAAGAAGTGTGTGAGAGCTGATATTTTGGGGGCGATAGCGACAAGATTGTGGTCACTTGCATTTGGTATTAATTTGCAATCTGCCATTGTATTTTATCTTTTAAAGTATGTTGCTACGGTCCCCAAAAGGTTTAGGCAAATTGCTCCGTACTGAATCACCATGGCAAGATTAACCTTTGCTAAACTTTGAAAATCCCAGCTGTTCCAAACAGGACTGGATGAACAAACCTAAAGAAGTTCTTACAGTAATTCGGCGAACCTCTCCGCAAAACTCCTGGGATAGTAAAGAAATAGACATCAAATGTAGCTGTTTTATCTTATTAAGTACAAAATAAGATAAAACAACTACATTTGATGTCCAATTTATTACCCGATGGGATGAATTATTTATTTATTTCTGTGTATTTATATTCGGCCCTTCCTGTGACAGATATTTCTGGATGAGGGTTTCTTAGCTTCCTCAGTATGCGTGCTTGCTTTGTGTGTGTGCAAGAAAACTTTTAAAAAGAGACCATGTTAAACAGAGATTCCACTTAGATGTTGAAGATTTACTATCAGAGTTCTGCTCCACCTCACTCCCTAACATTTTGTGGTTGGCTCCACCTCCCATGCCAGCCATTTTGTGATTTGCTCCTCCTCCTGTGGCAGCCATTTTGTGGCTGTGCCCACCACCTTGTGTCAGAATTCCAAAGGTGCACACAAACTGGGAAAGGCTGGGGACCCCTTCTGTAGGGAGTTATTTTCCTTAACTGTAGAAATATACATTATGGGATCTGATAACCAAATATACATTCTCATTTATAGTGAAGTGAAAAATTACTCCAAGGAAGAAGAAGTTGAATATCTTCAAAAATATAGAACACTTGATTTTAAAACTGGTAGTAGAAAACCTTGGGAAAATAGATTCTGTGAATATGAAATGAGGAAAATTTCCCAATTCAAAAGGCACAGAAGATATGGAACAAGAGTTTGAAACATACATGCAGAAATGGAAATTTTTTTGAAATGTACATTTAAGAAGTTGCCTGAAATGTTATTGCTTGGACTTAAATTAGAAGAGATAAATGTAAAGAAAAGGACAATAATATGGTATATGATAACAACAGCAAGAATGGTATATGCACAAAATTGGAAAAATGAAAAAATACCAGAAGTGTGGGAATGGTTGAAAAAATTGTTATATATGGCCGAAATGGATAAATGGACTAGAAATCTGTACTCAGAGACCTTTCTAGAAGATTGGAAGGATTTGAAAGAATATGTTGAAAAATATTGGGACATGAAAAACTACATTTATACATGGTTATGATAGCATAAAGGAATAGAAATAGAGTATATGAGTGTACTAAGGATAATTAGACAATGAAGTTGTGTTTTTTCTTTTTTTTTAGAATTATATAAGAATATAGAAAATAAGAATTGGTATATAAGTATTTTAAAGATATATAACCGTTACCAGAAAAGTAAACATAGATATAAGTATTACTATTTTGGATAAAATGGAAAATGTGTTATGCTTCAGATGTGGTGGGAAACCACCAATACAAGATAAAAATAAGATTATACAAATAGAACAAAATGTTATATATATAATATGGAAAAAAGGATTTGTATAAGATAAATGTATTAATTTTAATGTTTTGAAAAATAAAATCTTTTTACAAAAAAAAAAAAAAAAGAGTTTGAAACATACTACACCAAGCCCCAAGTCATACATGGATAAGAGATTGGATCACATTAGAAAACGCTAGACTCTTGAAATTGGAGGGGCATGATCTGCTATGAGGATTGCACGCGTTCCTAGGGTATGATAAGCAGAATATACATAAGTATTTCACCCAACACTTCGTTAGAGCCTTGCTTCTGAAAATATGGATGGATATAAAAGGAAAATACTACAGTAAAACCCCAAACTGGATAATCCCAATGGAGGCAGTCATGAACCTGAAGCTAATTACAAAAAATCTAATGACAAAATACCAAGACCTCTTAGATGGAAAGTGGGCTCAGGGCAGATCACAAAATAAGTTCTTGAGCCATTTGGCTCATCCCAGAAAATTGAGACATTAATAAATTAATTAACGACAGTTTAAACAACATGATTTAAAACAAGCCACATTATTTGTTTACCTGCACAGTCTCAAAAAACTGGTGCTGCTGGGTCTCTAAGGCAGGGGTGGGCAAATTGCGGCCCGGGGGCCACATGCAGCCCACCACAGAGTTTTCTGCGGCCCGCCAAGACAGTTGGCCACCGTCAGCACCTGAGGAGCTGCAGCTTGAACTTATTTACATGCAGGCAGATCACACTGTGAAAGAAACGTTTAATGCTGTGACATTAGTTGACTTTTACAAATCTTTGTCCGCTGAAAAATTTCCATGTATGAAGAAATTTGCTGGGAAAATGTTCTCTATATTTGGGTCTACATATATTTGTGAGCAAAGTTTTTCTTGCATGAAGGTCAACAAAAGTAAATATAGATATTAACAGACATTTGACAGACATTAACATGCAGGCTGTGATGAGAATCTCAACGAGCAATCTCACTCCTAATTTCAAAAAAATTGTAGAAAAGTGTGATAGGGTACATTTGTCTCATTAAACTGATTCTAAAATTAAATGGGCTTGCAGCTATAGATGATATAAAATTAGCACAATAAATAAACTGAATAAAACTACCACTATTTTATTTAATTTATATTTATTGATTTTTATGATACAATTTATACCTTTTCTGAAATGCAAAGTTAACTAATGAATGCAATCATTTTAAAAAGTGTGGCCCTCCGCTAACCTCCGCTCCCACAAAGCGGCCCCCGAGCCAAAACAATTGCCCACCCCTGCTCTAAGGTCTTCTTGAGCTGGCCCCCATGGAGGTGGTGGTTGTGTTGTTTAGAATATGAAGCAGTAATAGCTTGAAAAGGGCTCTGGTATCCTAAAGCTCCAATTCCTATTGGCTGATTAATTAAGACTCCCATTGGTCCTGAAGCCAATCTAGATACCCAATCACTGAGCCCTGCTTGGGTCCAATAGTATTGCTTGTATATAGTTACATTGTTGAAAGTTATGTGTTGGAACAGTATAAATGAAAGTGCTGCTCTCATAGAGCTGTCTTTTGAGCTGAACAATGTCACTGAATAAAAGCCTGTTTGTTTGAATTCATCGCCTCCTGCTCAATACTTAAAAGTGATAGAACTGCAGCAGGGGAGGCTGGGGTTTTTATTGGATATCCGCTGCTTCAGCCAATGGCCTGGCGGAACAGCTCCATTTTGCTGGCCTTGCAGAACTAAGCCACTAAGTCCCACAGGACCCTGATCTCAGACGGGAGCAGGTTCCACCAGGCCAGGGCTAAGGCAGAGAAAGCCCTGGCCCCGGTCGAGGCTAAGTGGTCGTGCCTGAGGCCAGGGCGGAAACCAGCAGGTCCTGATCAGCAGAGCGCAAGGCTCTCCGGGGCACCTATGGGGAGAGGCAGTCCCTCAGGTATGTCGGTCCCAGGCCGCACAAGGCTTCAAAGGTCAAAACCAGTACCTTGAAGTGGATCCAGTACCCAGTTAGTGGCCTGTGCAATTGGCGGAACACTGGCTGAATATGTGTGCCCGCACAGACATTGCAGTCAGCAGGCATGGCGCCGCATTTTGCACTAGCTGGAGTTTCCGGATCAGCCGCAAGGGCAAGCTCACGTAAATCGAGCTACAGTAGTCAAGGCTGGAAGTGACTATTGCATGGGTCGCTGTAGCTAAGTCCTTTCGTGTCCTTTAGTTCTTGTGATTTCTAAAACTGGGATTGGTTTATCTTGTATCTTAAGCCTTTGGAATTTTCTTTCTGTTAGGGTTGCCAGGTCTGGGTTGGAAAATACCTGGAGACTTTGGGGGTGGATCTGGGAGAGGGCGGGGTTTGGGGAGGGTCCCCTTCAAAGCAGCCGTTTTCTCTGGGATCTCTGTCAGCTGGAGATCAGTTGTAAAAGCGGGAGATCCCCAGGCCCCACCTGGAGGCTGGCAACCCTCTCTTTCTTATGTATTACTTTGTTATTTCAACTGTATGATTCCCCCCATAAATAAATAAAATATAATCATAACTTAGATCCCCTCAAAGGCCCCCGAGGAAGAGCCGGAGCCCCTGTTTTCGTGGCTCCCCAAGGCCCCCCTGCCAGCCCCAGCCAGCCCCTGCTCGCCCCCTGCCTCTCCGGCCTCCCCCCCTCAGCCGCCTCCCTTCCCCCAACTAGCCTGGGTTGCCAACTGCATGACCAGTACCCCGCCCCCCCCCCCCCCAATCTGGCCGGTTTCCTCAGCTCCCAGGGGGAATTGTGGACTGCCTGGTGCCTCTCAGGGCCAAGGGGTGAGCTGTGCTGCGCCTTTGAGACCTTTGCCGCTCTCCGCATGCAGCCAGCCCTCCCTTTCCTGTTCCCACCCCGGCTTCTCCGTGCCTCCTCAGCAGCAGCTTCTTGGGTTGCTTTTCCTGCTTCCCTTCCCACCCCCCCCCCCCCCGGTGGCAGCGCCTCAGCCAGGGGACAAGAGCTGTGCAGGCGAGGATCTTGGGGGAGCCAGCCTCCTGGGGGGACCTGAGGACATCCCCCCCCCCCCCCGGCCGGGAATCACAGCTCCTCTCCAGACTACAGAGACCAGTTCCCCTGGCTGGAGAAAATGGATGCTTTGGAGGGGGGACTCTTGTGGCTGTGTACACCCCCCCCCCCCCGAGGTCCCTGTCCTCCCAGAGCTCCCTCCCCAAATCTCCAGGAGTTCCCCAACCTGGATCTGGCATCCCTGTGCCCCCCCTCAGTGTTCCCTCTAAGCTGAATTAGTGTGAGCTAGCTCACACTTTTTTAGCCTCCAGCTCACACATTTTTGTCTTCGCTCAGGAAGGAGGGCTCCAGAGCAAACTAACTTATGCGGCAGCCAAACTGCTCACTCACAACTTTAATGCCAGCAGCTCACAAAGTAGAATTTTTGCTCAGAAGACTGCACAGCTTAGAGAGAGCCTTGGCTAACAGCCTGGAGAGACTGAGCAAAACCCAGCTTCAGGCGAACTGATCTTTCCTGCCGGATCTGCCCCTTGGTTCTCTGACTTGCCCTGTCCCTGGGCAGCCGGGCCCACCTCCTGACCTCTGCCCCTTGGCCCCATTGGTCCTTCCTCTGCCGGTGCCAGACGTGTGCCTTCCAAGTGTTGCCAGCCCCCGCCCTCTGAGAGGGGCGTCTGGTCTGGCTGCACGTAGCTCATGGAGGCAGGGTTGCCAGCTCTGGGCGGGGAAATTCCTGGAGATTTGGGGCTGGAGCCTGTGGAGGGGAGGGGCTATCATGCCACAGACCAGTTGGGAACAAATCCATCCCGACTTCCCCGGATCACCAAGTTGTCTTTTAGATGCTCACGGATTGATCCCTTTCAAATCTGCTCCAGTATCTTCCCTGGGACAGAGGTCAGACTGACTGGCCTGGTAGTTTCCCAGGTCAAGCTCTCTAGAAAGTTCTCTGAGCACTTTTGGGTGCATCCCATCTGGCCCCCGGGGGAATTGCAGCCAGGGGCTTCTCCGCTCCCTCTCCAGTCAGACTGGCAGCAGCTCTCCCGGGTCTCAGGCGGAGGTCTTTCCCATCCCCTCCTGCCTGGTCCCTTTCAACTGGAGATGCTGCTGGGGATTGAACCTGGGACCTTCTGCGTGCCAAATGGAGGCTCTTCCACTGAGCCGCAGCCCCTCTTCACAGCTCTCCAGGGTCTCAGATGGAGGTCTTTCCCATCCCCTCCTGCCTGGTCCTTGTTTAACTGGAGATGTTGGGGATTGAACCTGGGACCTTCTGCATGCCAAGCAGAGGCTCTTCCACTGAGCCACAGCCCCTCTTGACAGCTCTCCAGGGTCTCAGGCGAAGGTCTTTCCCATCCCCCCCTGCCAGGTCCTTTTAACCGGAGAGGCTGCCAGGGATTGAGCCTGGGACCACCTTCTGCATGCCAAGCAGAGGCTCTTTCCAGGGCTGGATGTCCACCCTCCGGACGGAAGGCAAGCGGGCTTTCCTAGGCAGCCCGAGCCTCTAGCATCCAGAGAGAAGAGGTAGAGAAGAGGGCAACCCCCTGGATGCCCCTGCCAGGAAGAAGAGCCCAGCTCTCACTGCCTGCAAAGATGTGCAGGAGGCAGCGATGTGGGGAAGGGCTGGGGGATGCTGGGCACGCTCCCCCCTCTCCCTCTGCCTTCCCGAAGCAGCCTGGGAGGTGGCTGGGGGGTGCCTTTTCTCTCCCCGGACAAAAGCCTTTCTGCTCCGGCGGCCCCACACAAGCCCTCCATGAACTCCAGCCCTGCGGGGGCAGCACGTGTGACAAAGAGGCCAACACGGCCTCCCAGCCCTCATACAAGCTGGGAAACAAATGGTGGAGGGACCTCTCGGGCTGGAATCAGCCGCTCAGTGTCACCGCATACATTTACCTCCCTCAGAGTCCATTCAGGGCCTGTCAGGCGAGGAGATGTCAACACGCCCCTTGCCCGGGAGCCGTGGCCTCGGGGAGACCCCGCGGCCGCCCCCAGAAGGGCCAGGGAGACCCCTCCTCGGCCTCTGGGGAGCCCACAAAGGCTCCGGGGTTTGCCGACCTGGTGAGAGAATTGCTGTGGCCATGGGTGGCAGAGAGAGAAAGGGTTTGCACAGGGAATTAAGATGTCTTGGGCGAGAGGGGTGGAAATTGGTCCACAAGGTTTGCCTTTGGGCTTGCGGAAACTCTCCAGCCGATGAAGGAACATCTCCAGGGGGCTCTTCCAGCTCAAAGGAAGGCAAGGAAGCAAAAACAAACAGCCTCTGAGCTCAGCCAGCGAAAGGCAGGAGCCGACCCCTCCTGCTCCCGCCCGAGCTCTGTGCCAGGGCAAATGGAGGGCACGAGCAGCTGTTAGCAAATCCCCCCCCCCGAAGGCGAACTGCCCTGGGCAAGGGGGCAAAGAGGGCACCCCCCTCCACAGCCACACAGGCCAATAGGAGAGGCTCCCGTGAGGAGCCCAAGGGAAGAATGGGTCTGAGCACCAAGACTGGACTGTGGCGGAACCTAAGAGAACATGAGAGAAAAGCCAATGCTGGATCAGGCCAGTGGCCCCTCCAGTCCAACACCCTTGAGTCACACAGGGGCCAAAAACACCAGGTGCCCTCAGGAGGTCCACCAGTGGGGCCAGGACACTGGAAGCCCCTCCCACTGTTGCCCCCCCCCCCCCAAGCACCCAGAATACAGAGCATCACTTGCCCCAGACCGAGAGTTCCTGTCCATATACCTTGTGGGTAAGAGCCACTGATGGGCCTCTGCTCCAGATGTTTATCTAATTCCCTCTTGAAGCCGTCCATGCTTGTAGCCGCCACCACCTCCTGTGGCAGTGAATTCCATGTGTTCATCACTCTTTGGGTGAAGAAGGACTTCCTTTTATCTGTTCTAACCCGACTGCTCAGCAACTTCATGGAGTGCCCATGAGTTCTTGTACTGTGAGAAAGGGAGAAAAGTACCTCTTTCTCTACCTGCTCAATCCCATGCATAGCCTTGTAAACCTCAATCAATCAATCAATCAGCGATGGTCGCACCATCGGTATATACAGGGGCATTATGATACTGGCTGGTTTGTTTTCAATTCCCTTCCTAATAACCCCCAGCATAGTGTTGGCCTTTTTTTACTGCAGTCGCACACTGTCTCGACATTTTCATTTGAGTTATCCACTACGGCTCCAAGATCTCTCTCTTGGTCAGTCTCCGCCACTTCGGACCCCATCACTGTGTATTTATAGGTAGGATTTTTGGCTCCGATGTGCATCACTTTGCACTTGGCCACACTGCACCCCAAGGCAACAGATTTTCAGAAGTAGTTTATTTATTATTTCACGTCGTTTAACCTTCACCTGACTCCCCAAGAGGGACCCAAAGTGACTGATGTCAGTCTCTTCTCCTGTGTTTTATCCTCACAACAACCCCGAGTTCTTGTCTGGTGAGAAAGGGAGAAAAGGACTTCTCTCTCTACCTGCTCTATCCCATGCATAATCTTATAATCTCATAATCATGTCACCCCTCAGCCGTCATTTCTCCAAACTAAAGAGCCCCAAGTGCTTCAACCTTTCTTCATAGGGAAAGTGTTCCAGCCCCTTTATCATTCTAGTTGCCCTTTTCTGCCCTTCTTCCAATGCTAGAATATCTTTTTTGAGGTGTGGCAACCTGAACTGTACACAGTACTCCAAATGAGGTTGCACCATCGATTTATACAGGGCAGGCTGAGGGACTTCTGGAGATTTGGGGGGGTGGGGGGTGGAGCCTGGGGTGGGCAGGGTCTGTGGGGGGAACTCAGCTGGGTGCCCTGCCAGAGAGGTCATTCGCCAAAGCAGCCGTTTTTCTCCCAGGGAACAGACCTCTTCCGTCTGGAGGTCGGCTGTAGCTCTCCCACCTGTTTTGGGGACATTATCAAGGGCTGAAGTCACCCCACTGCAGGGAGTGCCACACTCCGCCCTGGGCAACCCTCCCTCCCTCTGTCCCACCACTTGTGGTCCAGAGTGGTGCTCGCTTTGTGTGGGGGGGGGAGGGAGAGAGAGGGTTCCAGCAGCCCCTCCCCGGCCCATTTCTCACACCCGACAGTTCAGGCCACGGAGCCTCTCTTGGGAGCAGGGGGGAAGCAGGCCAGGGCCCGGGGGGGGGGGGGGGGGGCTAAGGAAGATCTAGGAGCAGCTGGGTCTGGTCTGCAGGGTCAGCAGCAGGGGGGGGGGCGAGGCTGGATGAGAGCTTGGGAAGGGCCCCCCAGGGAAGGAAGGGGCTGGGAATGTGCTCCGGAATGTCTCCTCCTTCCACCACTTGGGGGGCCGGATGGGGGTGCCTACCCAGCCAGGGGCCAAGGACAGAACAGGGCCGGAACAGCCTGCCTCTGGCCACCCTGAAGGGATGCGGCCCTCCTGACTCAACTTGTTGTCATGTTTGTTCCCCCACTCCACTGGCTGCCTGTCCAGCTCTGGAAGGGGGCGAGAGGGTGCAAGGAGCCCTGAGAAGCAGGCTGTTCCTCGACGGCACTTCCAAGGGGTCTGAAACAGGCTGGCAGCAGCGGCCTGAGCTGGGGGGTGGGGGCACCGCAGCCTCAGCCAAAGAGAGCGGGATGCCCAAGCCTGAGACGGGTGCGGAAGGGAGTCTGGGTATGTGTGTCGGGGTGGGAGTTCTCCATTGCTTTGTGCTTCTTCCTTTGGGTGTTTCTCTTCTGTCTCAAGCGCAGCTGTTGGCACAGCAGTCTGAAGGAGGCAGCCCCACGGGCATTCAGTTGGGGGAGGCGGGGAGGCACACACAAGTCCTCCTTTGTGGGGTAAGATCAACTCGAGGGCAAGGATTTGCAGGTGAAAAGCCTCCCCCTCCCCTTGCCACCCACACTCTCCTGCTTTAAATGACAGCCTCAGCCGGGTGGCAGCCGGCAGCACCCTGGCTGGGCACAAGACCACCCAGCTGGGCTGTGCAAAAGTGCTGCAAGAGGGGCAGGCGGGGGGGGGGGGCCTTTCGGGAGCAGCGGCTGTTTCTGAACACCGTATCGCTTCTGATGCATCCTGGAGCGCATGATGGGGAGTGGGGGTGGGGCGTGGTGGGGAGTGTCTTCTTCCCAAGGAAGGTGTTGGGTGCAACAAATTAAAACACTTCAGTGTATCCATTGGGTTGCTGTTGTTTGTAAACTTTTACCTTTTAAATACCCATGGACTCAGTCTCTCAATCTGTACTCTGCTGATGCTTAAGTATTGTTAGGACTTTTGTCCAATAATCAAGAAAATTCAGAGATCTTACTGGCGGGCTAGTGAGGGTCTAGGATCCTTGACTCCCATTGTTCCAGGAGTCAAGCTGGAGCCTTATGTTGCTGCTGCCCCGAGGTCATCAGCGGACATAACAATTTTGTATCCCATTTACCTTTTCCCATGGTAGGTGTATAGTAAACTTTTACCTTTTAAATACCCATGGACTCAGTCTCTCAATCTGTACTCTGCTGATGCTTAAGTATTGTTAGGACTTTTGTCCAATAATCAAGAAAATTCAGAGTAATGAATCTTGCTTTTCTGGAAAGAAGAGATTGCTTCTTTTAGTTTAAAAGAAGTTTATTACTAAAGGAAAAAGGTAAACGGGATTAGCTACAAATAAACAAAACATGATTCCTAAGCAGCATTGTGCTGCGTCTGCACACTAAGACATCCTGATAGGGAGTGAGAGAGATTGCAATGGAGGATCTCTCCTTCTTCTTGACCCCTGAAAGGAAACACCTGATATCAGTAACCAATTAGCAGAACAGTACACCTTCAGCTTTCCCGGGCTTAGAGTTAATTGGCCAGCTGCCAGGTATTACTTCCAGGCTAACAAAGGTAAACAAACAAGTTGCATAGGTTAACCCTATAATGACTGAATTTCTCAGGCCTTGTGTTACACGCTCATTTCTCCAACAAGTATTTCACTCTGCTTGAATATATTTTTACCAACAGAAGGACGCAGGCGGGTGCACCAAGTGAGGGTGGGGAAAAGATCTTCCTCCTTCCCCCACTGTCCTCCTTCCCCCACCTTCCTCCTTCCCCCACTGTGGCCTCAGAATTGGGGTGTGTGCGTGTGTGTGCGTGTCCCAGCCACGGACTGGAGGGCACCCCCAAGGCAGCCAGCCTGGCCCTCTGAGGAAGCGGAGCTTCTTCCAGAGCTGGCTCAACACCTCCACCTCGATCAAGCCCCAGCCACTCACCACCAGCAACTCCAGCAGATCTGGACCAGTTCTGACCTGGGCCCGTGGCTGCTCTGGCACAGCCTTTCCACAGCCTTCCAGGGGGCGGGGGGCGGCGGGGGGGGGAGGGTATGAAACAGTTGGAGGTGTCTGCACTGTACCAACTCCTTCCCCACGCCGCTTTGGCATTTCTCCCGGGAGATGTAGCAAGCTGGGGGAGGGGAAGTAGGACAGACGCCAACAGCCTGAATGGTGAATCAGGTCCTCTGCCTCCCCCCTCCGTAGGCCCACCCAAGGTTCAGCCACCACAAGGGACACAGAAAGACACTCTGGCAGCCAGCGAATCTGAGAGGTCCAGGAAAATCTGGGGGCAGGGCCCCCCCAGGACTCCCCACCAAAGAATGTTCTCTGGCAGCACAGGGGAAGCCCAAGATCCCCCCCCCCCCGGCCTTCAATTGAGAGGAAAGTGAGGAGACCTTACTTGAACGAATGTCTGATGCCAGGCTCAAGTCCAGCAGCACCTTGGAGGCCAACAAGGTTTTCAGGGAATCAGCTTCACACATCAAAGCTGTCTTGGTCAGGTGCCCCGCCCACCCGAAATCTCGCTCTTCAGCTGCAGGCCAGCACAGCCACCCCCGGAGACGATCTGGGGTCCCCGGTCCCCCCCCACCGCCCCCACCCCACCCCCATCCCCAGCAGCACAACACGCCCAGCCCCCCTTCCAGTCAGCAGAGGTGGCGCCTCGGCTTTCTGGCCTCCTTCGAAACTCGGTGCCCCAGACGGTCACCCAGGTTTGGCCAGTGGCCGGGCCACCTCTGCAGCCCCCGGACCAAGGCAGGCTCCGTCTGAATCTGGCCTGTCTTGGCTCTGGCTTCACCCAAGCCAATCAGTAGCATCGCCTCCACCAGTCCCACTTTCCCACGGCTCAGGAATTTCGCACACTGGAGAGCCCTCGGCTGCCGTTCTCCCAACTCGGTGGGTCTGGAGGAGGCTTCCCTGGAGATGGCCTGGTGCGCCACTCTCAGCACTGCCATAGGTTTCTGTTGACTGTTATTATCCATAGTTATGCTGGGTTCGTGTCATGTATCAATGCCTACGGTTGTTATCGTCTATCTGATGGTCAATTAACCTTGCCTTAAGTTCTGAGTTCTCTTTCGCCTCATCTAGGTCCCGGATGGGAGATAGCATCGGTGGTTTAACCCCCACCTCCGCAATGCACGTCTCGCTCACTTTGCACATGCTTCTTGCTCATTAGCTTTTTCTCCACTCTTATCTCTCGTTCGCCTCTCCCTAGCTCACAGCCTTGAGCTGAAAGCCTCCTGTTATGTGTTATATTATTCACAGGTGTTATGAGTTCCTTTGCTTGGTTTTCCTTGGGAACATCTGCCCCAAAATCTGAACAGTGACTTTTCCTGAGAACCTAGTTTGCCGCGCTTTCCTTGGGAACAGTGGCCCAGTATATTTGGGCGCCAGCCAGGGAGAGAGGGGAGAGGGGGAAGGGGTGTCTATGGAGGTTCTTGGGCATTTGTTTCGTGGGCACCCACCGCAAGGAGGAAGGGTGGCCAGAGATGCCCCCTTCTGATCAGGGATGCCTCCACTCCCAGTCTGGCGGGGGGGGGGGGGAGAGGAGGAGGCCCTTTGCCCCCGCCCCCACTGCCCTGATTTTACCAAAGAGTTTCCAGCCATTTCCAGAAGCAACCCTCCTGTCCCTTCCAGGTGGCAGCAGGGATTGCCAGGAACGGTGTGGTCAGGCCTTCCTGTAAGCAGAAGAGGCCTGGTTTTTCTTTCTTTTTTCCCAGCTTGGCAACCTAGTCTGACGGCTGTTCAGGAGGCTTGCCACCTGCCCTGGGCAATCTTGCCAGGAGGGATTTGGGGGTGAGGACGGGGGTGCTCATTCACTGCTGGCGAGAAACTGGACATGGCATCACCACGGCATTGGGGCGATGGCCTTGGCTTTGCCCAGAACGCTATAGTGGAACCACAGAGTCCAGCACACCCTAGAGCATTCCCCCCCCAACTCCCCCCTGCCGGACTTTGAAGCACCGGCCGGGAAGGCAGGGTTGCCAGCCCCTGGTTGGGAAAGAAAGCCCTGGAGATTTGGGGCTAGAGAGGGGGCTGATTGGGGAGGGGAACGGAGGGATGCCACAGAGTCCGTTCTCTGCAGCCATTTCCTCCAGAGGAACTGATCTCTATCGTCTGGAGATCAGCGGTAATTCTGGGAAATCTCCAGGCCTCACCTGGAGGTTGGGAACTCTAGGGGGAAATACTAGGACATTTCCTACTAAAGAGGAAGACCTGCCCCCCCCCCCCCCCCGGGTCTTCAGAGTGGATTTCCCACCTTCACACTAAGACAGGGACCCTTGCTTCGGAGGGGAAGGAAGCGCTCCCACAGTAGGCGAGGAGTGGGGAGGAACTGACCTTTGATCTGCCCGTGACCCCACCGGCTGGGACCTTATTTATTGATTTACTGTGATTTACAGTCTACCTTTCTCCCGGGGACTCAAGGTGGATCACGCAGAGTGAGTCAGGACTGGATGGACATTTAGTAAACAGTGCAAGAGGATTTGGGAACCAGTCAGAAATCAACTGAAGCAAAGCCCAAGTGGGGATGTGACACATTAAACAATGCACCCTTCCACTGCAGGATCCCGGCTTCAGCAAGTGGCACCCCCGCCTCACATTCCTTCTCTGGGCTCTGCCCTCCCCAGGCACCCCCCCCCCCCGACCGACAGTTTCCTAGCTGGACTTGGTGACCCTTGGCCAGGAGGGGGGGCAACAGCTTCTGCCTCGGCTGGGATCCCCCCCTCCCCTGCTCACAGTGGGCACACACAGAGCCCCCTTCTCCTGGCTGCCCATTCGCCCGCAGGAAGCTCTCAGATGCCAAGGTCACCTGCAGGGGTGGGCATTAGTGCACAGGGCTGATGGTGGAGAAGGCACCCGGGGGCTTCCCTAAACCTCAGCCCCTGGAGAGCCTCCCCCCCCCCCGCGTCTCCTGAGAGGCCTGGGTACAGTTTTCGCCTTCATTAGCAGGCCTCTTAAGGCCTTCCTTCCTTCCTTCCCTCCCCAGAGAATCTCAGGCTGCTGCTGGTAAGTTATGGCCGAGAGGGGAGTGATTGCTGCTGTCACATCAAGAGTGCAACAAATGGACTCTGATTAACACCCCCCAGAATGGACCCGGGCCTGCACTGGGGTGGGGTGGGGTGGGGGATGTGCACATCCATCCACCCATCCACCCCCCCCCCCGAAAAAAAACAGATTAAAGGCTTCTTGGTCAGATAAGAATCATGGAGTTGTTGGAAGGCACCTCCAGAGAAGGCAATGAACTCACAGGGTTGCCAACCTCCAGCTGGGGGCTGGGGGTCTTCTGGGATTATTACAATGGATCTCCAGGCAACAGAGCTCAGTCCCCCTGGAGAAAATGGTCCCTTGGGAAAATGGACTCTGTGGCATTGAAATCCCTCCCCTCCCCAAACCCCGCCCTCCTCAGGCTCCACCCCCCCATCTCCCAGTCTCCTGCCCCTGCTCTGGAGGGGACTCAGATCATAAGAACCCCCAGAAGAGCCCTGCTGGGTCAGACCAGGAAGAGTCCATCCAGTCCAGCATCCCGTTTCACACAGCGGCCTTAACCAGTTCCTCTGGAGGGCCAACAACAGGGCAGAGAGGCCGAGGCCTTCCACCCCTGAGAAGAACCTCAGAAGAGCCCTGCTGGATCAGACCAGGGAGGGTCCATCCAGTCCATCCTCCTGTCTCACACAGTGGCCGATCAGTTCCTCTGGAGGGCAGACAAACAAGGAAGAGAGGCCGAGGCCTTCCCCTGAAATTACCTCTTAGCACTGGGATTCAGAGGTTGACTGCTCCTGGACGTGGAAGTTCCATTAAGTCACCATGGCTAGTAGCCATGCATAGCTAGGTTTGCCAGCTTTGAGTTGGAAACACCTGGAGACTTGGGGGGGGGGGTGGAGCTTGAGGAGGGGAGGGTTTGGGGACGGGAGGGACTTCAACAGAGTGCCCTGCCACAGAGTCCACCCTCCAAAGCAGCCATTTCCTCCAGTTGAACTGATCTTTATCAGCTGGAGATCAGTTGTAATTCTGAGAGATCTCCAGCCACCACCTGGAGGCTGGCAACCCCACAGATAGACCATGGATCTCTCTAACCCCCTTTTAAAGCCACCCATGCTCATAACCATTGCGACACTGACTAGGAGTGAGTCCCACCATTCAAGGACTCATTGAATAATGAAGTGTTTCCTTTCATCTGCCCTGTTCCTGTTCCTCAGCAACTTCGCTGGTCCCCCCATCAACCCCCCACCCCCAAGTTCTAGTATTCTGGGAGAGGGAGAAGAAGCCGTTCACTTCCTCTAGCCTAGCCCATGCATGATTATACAGACTTCTGTTATGTGTCTTGGTTTCAAAGTGCTGGTTCCAAGGGCTCTGGGACCAAGAAAGACCCCCCTGCCCGATGGGGAAGTTCTTCCGTTGAGCCCCCCCTCCTTCAAGAAGAAGGGGGCTGCCAGTGACGGGGCCTTTGGTGTCGTGGCCCCTCCTCCTAGAAATGAGCAGAAGAGTCTCAGCAGCACCTTAAAGACTAACAACATTTGTGGCAGGGGAGGAGCTTCCGTGAGTTACTGCTCACTTCTTCAGATACCTGTGCCTCACCAAAGCTCCTCCCCTGCCACAAATTCTGTTAGTCTTTAAGGCGCTGCTGGACTCGTATCTTCTGCTGCTATTTAAAAAGAGTCACATGGTTTTAATACAACGCCGAGACTCCATTTTGAGTTAGGCGAGGCTGGTCAGGCCCTTAGGCCCGTCCAATATACTAAAGACCAGACATAAAAATGCCAACGTCATGTAAAAGACACAAGCTCTAAAACAGCGCTATTAAATAAAAGCCCTTGTTTGATCCACATGATGTCACCTCACCTCACCGGGCCTGCAGCCAATCCCACAATCCAGGCATTCAGACACTCTGTGGTTGTTCAGTATTCATAAACGTTTGCATCATGCCTACTGAACAGAAGAGGGCCCATCTCGATATCAGTCTTGCGCGCCAATTTTGTCTTCTTTCTGGTACCCCCAATATTCCCAGAAGCTGGTTATTCAACTAGCACCATTTTCCCCTGGCACCAGTGGGGAAACCAAAGAACACAGCCTGGCTGGCATTCCTTAATACCTTAACTTGCTCTTCCAAATCACAATAATATTCAGTTCTCTCTCTAGCCACATCTTCCAAACCATGACGACGCTGTTCAAACCGAACGGTTAACTTCCATCAGTCATCGACTGCCACGGACAGACGGACGGACGGGCAGGGCTCCCCATCTTGATGTTGGTTCATCTGGCAGACGACCAGGGAGAGGCGGTCCGGTTCTGAGAAAACAGGTGAACATGTTTCCTCTCCATTCACCAACCCAGACCTCGGCTGCACTTTAGTGGTTCTCCGGTCAGGTCGTCTTTCGACAGAAGCCCCGGGGTCTTGTGCATTGTGCGGTCTACAGGCTTGTCATACTGATATACCAGTTTGTATATTTCTAACCAAAAAAGCATTCTGGAAATTCCTGGTGCAAATGCAGGGAGAGGCGGTTGGAGTGGGGGCAGCTATGTCCACTTGGAGTAGTGGTTAAGTGTGCGGACTCTCATCTGGGAGAACCGGGTTTGATTTCCCACTCCACCACATGCAGCTGCTGGTGTGACCTTGGGTCAGTTACAAGTTCTTTTGGAGCTGTTCTCTCAAGGGCAGTCCTTGAAAGAGCTCTCTCAGTCTCGCCTGCCTCACTGGGTTTCTATTGTGGGGAGGGGAAGGGAAAGGAGACCGTAAGCCACTCTGAGACTCCTTCAGGTAGTGAAGGGCGGGTTGTATACATCCACTCTCTTCTCTTCTCTCTCTGCTGACGGCCATCAGCTGTAGAGGGTCTGAAAGAGTCTCTTGCGGTGCTGCACCACAGGTCCCGCTGGGCACAGGAAGCGGAGATCTCAGGGCCCCTCCCTCTAGCCGTGCCTGTGGAAAGGGCTCCGGCTTCCTCATCCAGTAAATCTTCCCAGCAGCCTGGCCGTTTGCTGCTTGACGGCTCCTTTTAGTGGTGCTTGGGGGTAACCATGGCAGGCAGAGGGCTGATGTTTGATTTCAGGGAGGAGGTGGCGGCTTTCTAGTAGGAGAGCAAACAGTTGGGAGTCTCTCCCGCACGCGTCCGGCTGCTTGCTCAGAGGGTATTATTCCAGAATCCATCGCCAATCGCCTTTCGGGGGACAACAGAAGACAATGCCATTAGCTGGCTCCAGGGAACAGAGCGGTCATGCTCAAGACAGAGATTCAATATTTGCACCCAGAGAGACCCACGAGGACTCCAGATGCATCAGCAGCTGGGAAATCTCCACCCGCTGCAATGGAGGCCGGCAGCAGGCAGATGAGGGCCAGCCGGGTGGGCAGACCAGGAGCAGACAGATCATGGAGAAAAAGATGACATCCGAAGTCTTTGCCTTACAAAAAAACTCTCCCAAACATGCCAATATTGGGGTGGGGCACTCCTAGAGAGGTGATGATCAGTCAAGAGCTGGAAGGCGGAGGAGGAGGAGGAGGAGATTGGATTTATACCCCACTCTTCACTATCCAAAGGAGCCTCAGAGCGGCTTACAGTCTCCGTTCCCTTCCCCTCCCCGCAACAGACATCTGGTGAGGCAGGTGAGGCTGAGAGAGCTCTTTCGAGGACTGCCACTGAGAGAACAGCTCCAAAAGAACTTGTAACTGACCCAAGGTCACACCAGCAGCTGCATGTGGTGGAGTGGGGAATCAAACCCACTTCTCCCAGATGAGAGTCTGCGCTTCTAACCGCCACACCAAACTGGCTCTTCACCAAACTGGAAGGGGAAGAGGTCACCTTCTGGTACAGAAATGTGACTGTAGACCTTCCACAGCAGCTGTCCCCTGCCCCCCCCCCCCACTTCCGCTCTGCAGGGAGTGAAGGCAGGGACGCCGCTTTTGGGACTCCTGGCCCTGGCTGGCCTCTGTGTTACTGTGGCTGTGCTGCAGGCTGCTAGAGGCAGGGCAGGGACCAGACCACCTGAAACAGGAAGAATCGAGGACATGAAGCTCTTGCTGTCCAACAGTTTGACGAGACAGGATCGCTCCACACGCAGAATGAAACCCCAAGGCCTTACATGGCGCAGCTCTTGGGAGCAACACAAACACCACCTCCTTTCTAGGAGGTGCCGCCCAGGGGTGATCTTAGCCAAGGGGCAACCAGGGCAGCTGCTCGGGGTCCCATGCTGAGTGGGGGGTCCCCAACCAGCCACTCCTCCCATTAGCAGCAGCCTCCCCTTCGTGCCTGCTTCCCCTGGGCCTCAGGCACCTGGCTTCTAGCCCTCGGCCTCTGGACAGCTGGGGTGGCGGTGTGAGCCATGAAGAAGTGATCTTGTGGCCCCAGCCTGGTCTTTCGTCCAGGGTGCCAGAAGCACTAAGACGGCTCCTGGAGAAGCCGCACGGAGACTGGCTACGCTTGCAATGCTCCTGTTCAGCTGCGGAGCCTTCTTGTGAGCAAAAACGCTACTTTGCAAGCTCCTGGCATTAAAGTTGTGAGTGAGCGATTTAGCAACTGCATAAGTTAGCTCAGGAAAGAGGGCTCCGGAGCAAACTAAGACAGAAATGTGTGAGCTGGAGGCTAAAAAAAACGGTGAGCCAGCTCACACTAACTCAGCTCAGAGGGACCACTGGAGCATAAAGAGAGCTGCCAAGGAAGAAGAGAACAGGAAGGCGGGGAGAGTGGCATGGAGGCCCTTCTACCGTGAAGCCCCAGAGTAGGTGGCCGGGGGAGGAGAAGCCGTGGTATGAAGTGGCAAGACGGTGAACGGCCAGAGTTACGGAAGAGGGCGGAGGCATCTGTGACCATCAGGGTGGGAAGTGCCGCCAAGTCGCTTCTGACTTGGGGCAACCCTCTGAATTCCCGTCCTCCAAAACGTCCTCCTCGTGAGCAGCCGGGCTCAGGTGCTGCAGCTGGAGGGCCTCTGGGGCTTCAGTCTGAGGCTGGGTCTCCCGCTGTTCCCGCTGCCTCCAGCCTCTCCTGAGCACCGTGGTCTTTCCCCGGGACTCTCGTCTTCTCATGATGTGACCAAAGCAGGACAGCCTCCGTCTGGTTCTCTTAGCGAGGAGGAGGGAGCGCTCAGGCTGACCGTAGCCGCAGAAAGAGAACAGAACAGGGCAGGAGTCTGGGAAACCGCCTGCACAGACAAGTTTGAAGCAGCACTGTCGCAAAACACCGAAGGGCAGGGCGCTCCAGTCCATATCTCCTGATGCGGCCCACTGCGGCAGCCGCCTTCATCTGACAAAATCCTCTGAAGGTGCCACTCTGCCAACGGGCAAGTGCTGTAGCTGCCCGCACCCCTGGCAGTCTGAGTGGGGGCGCCTGAGGGGGTCGGGGGGGGGGGGGCTCCCGTCACCATCATTCTGCAGAAGGCGCCAAGCAGAAATGTCCCTCGCGGGGAGAGGGCTGCAGTGTGGTGGCATGCGGGCGCTCACCTTATCTTGTTCCCCCGACACTGCATCCCAGCGTCTGTCACTTGTTCAGGACAGGCCCCGGCTTACTGTTCTTACTGTACTTTGTTCCACGGCTGCACTACAGTCTGGTTGCACTGTTTATTGCACACTTTATACTGTTTCCAGTGGCTCTGCTGTTTCGCATTTTGTAATCCACCCGGGAGTCTCGGTGGGGGTGGGGGGGAAGATGGGTTCTGCCGCCCTTTTCCAGCTCTCTGCTCTCCTTTTTGTGGAGTGACCGGAACTGGCGACAGCGCTCCAAGTGCGGATGCCTTCCAGAGCTCCTTCACAAGGGGCATGAGGACCCTGGAGGGTTTGTCCTCGGCCCCTTGCCTCCTAATCCTCCAACACGGGAGGAGCTGGCCCTTTTCCGCCCTCCCAAGTAACATCACCAGACTCCGGGTGGCAGCAGGCAGGGCTCTTTGTGACTGAAGAGAGGACGGCGCTGAAGCCCCCTGGGGTGAGGAACAAGACCCCTCGCTGCCCTTTACAAAGGAGGAGAACAAGCCAGAAACCCCCCCCCCCCCTTCTGCACTGTTTGCCCAAAGGATCTGGTCTCAGGGTTGGGGGGGGGGGGGATACCTTCTTACCTAGTGGTACTCGAGTCATGAATATTCCCTTAACCTCCTTCCCTTTCGTGGCTGTGGCACCCCAGAGAGAGCTGGGCTCTACTGTTCCAGACCAACCCCAGAAAAACTTTTGTGTGTTAACAGTGGACAACACCCCCCCAGCTCTTTTCTGCTAACAGCCAGAAGCACTGAGGACGATCAGAGACAGAATAACCCACCACACAGTGAGAACGGGATGGGGACTATCCAAGACCTGAAGACGGTTCTCATGTCACCTCTCAGTCGTCTCCTCTTCAGACGAAACATCCATCATGCTTGTTCCCCCCCCACCCCCACCGGGCGAGGGCCACGAGCACGAATGGCTCCCAAAGGTGCCACAAAGGCTGGGTTTCCCACGGGACAGCAGGCCAAACAAGCAGGAGCCACACTCCAACTTCAGAAGTCTGGGGAACCCCCCCCCCCCCCCCCGCAAAAAACACCATTTTTTGTTGGGAGTGGAGGACTTTGGCACTGTCTCCTGTCTCAGGCTTCAGAGACAGCACCAAAGAGTTTAGACAGGTAGAGAGATCTCAGGATACACAGAGAGCACCCTTTCTTTCCTTTGGGATGGGATGCCACTCTTGGGGGCGGTTTCCTCTGCTTCCGCTCTCTCTCTCCTCTCTCGCACGCACACACAAAAGGAAGGCGCCTGAACTCTCCATCTTGCACCATCTTGCACATGCGTTCAGCATCCCACACCATCTAGTTAGTTAGAGTCGGTCATCTATACCTGTCTCTTACCCGCACTCTCCAGCAATGTTCCCTCTAAGCTGTGGAGTCTTGTGAGCAAAAATTCTACTTTGTGAGCTAGTGGCATTAAAGTTGTGAGCATGCAATTTGGCTACTGCATAAATGAGTTTGTTCTGGAGCCATCCTTCCTGAGCTAAAACAAAAATGTGTGAGCCAGAGGCTAAAAAATGGTGAGCTAGCTCACACTAACTCAGCTTAGAGGGAACACTGCTCTCCAGCATGTATTTCCTTTACCAAAAGTTGCTTACTAGCTTTAGAACTGATCTCTGGCTCCTCTGTGTGACTTTGGAAGTCTGTGGCCACGCCTAGTCCCGGTTCTGCTGCCTTAAGGCCTTGGAGCACTCGGCTACTTTTTCTGCGGTTCTCTGGCAGTACCAAGCCCAAAGAACCCAACATTTTGGCCTCCTTCCAGAGGGTTGGCGTTTGGAGGCTTCGGAAGGAGACCGGAACAGCCACACGTTAGAGGACCGGAGAAGCCTCTGGGCCGCATCTCCCGTTCACGCCCTGACGCTCCTTTTACCCGAATGAGGGAAATAATTCATTGCAGAAGAACAAACGAGGGGCGGCTCCCCCAGCCCAGGTGTGCAAAGCCAGCCCCCCCCCCGCCCCGGCCGCGCTTGCCCAAACGCAAAGGAGCAGCCGGCGGACTCTTTCAATCCAGCACTTCCGTGGGGAGGCAGCCGAGTGTGTCGTGGCTGGCACCCAGGATTCTTTCTGCTCGGGTGGGTGCAGACAAGGTTTGCATTAACTCCCCAACCCGCAAGGAAATTATTTGAAACAAAAGGCCCCGGGGGTGTCGCTCAGCCTCTGACAAGGCCAGGAACAAATGGTACAGGGATGGGGTCACAAAGGCAGCCCCCCCGCCCCCCCGGAATTAATTTACCTACCTCAGAGCCCTTTCAGGGGGGGAGTGGGGGGGGGCGAGGGATGGCTACAACATGATGGGCCTTTGCCTGCCTGCAGCCTCTTTGTGTCTCCCACACAATGGAGGAATGGAGCCGCCCTGCCCCAGGCCTCTCACAAATGCTAATTGCATTGTAGCCGGTCCATCCCGCCTGCCTGTCATACAGGGAGGCAGGCCAATGCCATGTCAGAGACTGGCAAGGAAGACCGGAGGCAAGCGTGGGCGGGGGGGGGGGGGGGCAAGGAGACCCTAGGCCACTCTAGGCCTGGACCAGGAAGGAGACACGCTGAGCAAGACCTTACAGGGCCTCTGAGCAGACACCGCCCGGCCCCCTCCAGCCCATCCCTCCGCTGCGGCTCCTGCCAGCTTCCCTGTCGACTCTTGCCTGGGCCAGAAGGCAGGCCTGCTTCTGCAGCTTCAGAGGCTAACGGGCAATCTGGGTACACCTGAGAGGGCAACCCCCCCCTCCCGCAGCTGCAGGACATCCTCCACCGTGCCTCACGGGTACGGCTGTACCACATCAGGCTGCAGCTGGAGGAAGGCAGGAATCTCCCACTCTGTAAACGGGAAAACCCTCCCTGAAAGGTAAAGACGGGTGCAGCTGCAAGAGAGGTCCCAGTCGCCTGGTGGTCTGTTTCTGGGGAGGGGGCACACCCCAGAGAACGGCGGCAGTGGCACAGTCCCTTCTGGCCCTCAGGATTCCACCCCCTCCCTTCTGCAGCAGGAGCAGGCCACACCACAAACTGGCGCGAGAGGAGAAGCCAGAAAAAAGTGCCAGAAAAGCTCGGAAGAGGGGTCCACCTCCCGGCCAGGCTATGAGAGGAGCCTTCCTCCTCCCGGCAACAAGGGCCCTGCGGCAGGCCTTCCCGCTCTTCAGAGGGGCTGGACAAATATCTGCTGACTCTCCGCATTGCATCTTCTTGTCTTCTGCTCCGGTTCTGGTTTTAAATAGCTTTCTGAGGGCAATTTTGCGGATACTTTTATTTAAGAGCCACAAAGCACCCTGTAAGCAAAACTGCTATTAAGCGACCAAGTGTCTTCTGTGGGGGGCATCTAAACACTCTTCCTGCTTTGGCGGAAGCAGGGCTAGACATTCACACGATGCACTTAATGTAAGTGAAGACACAGTGAAGACTGAAATGCCCCATCCGCCCCCCCCCCCATCCGCCGGCTCCTTTCCACCCCCAGCTGGCTTTAGCAATTGCCTGGCCAACGTGTGGGACGGGGTTTGATGGATGAAATGCCAAGTGATGCCCAACCATTTCTGTTTGAACAGATCATAAGATAATTAAAGTAAGTTTGTTTTAATGCAGTATGAAGTAAAACATAGCCAGACAGCCGCGCTCAACATACCAGCTCCAGCTAATTACAAGCACAAAGCCATTTCCTCGGTGCTCTGAGACCACTCCGAGGTGAAACAGACCCCATTCCTTCCCTCTGGGCTGACGAAGGGGCTGAAGGACAGGCGTGGTAGGAAGGAAGGATCTACGGCAGCTTGTTGGCCGAATTTCTTTTGCTCCCTCCATGTGTGAAAAAGTGGGGAAAGCCACCCAAAGGATGACGGAGGGGCGGGAGACCCGGAGGGCAACTGGAGTGGGGGTTGCAGGCAGGAGAGAGAAAATGAAGGGGCAGCTTCCGCTGGGCTCGTCCAACCACCACTTCACCCCAGCAGCAGAGGCGGGGACCTAAGCAGGGCCGCCGGGCTTCTGCACCCCCAGGGAAAGGATTTAGGACGGAGGCCTGTGAGGGGTCCCTGCAAGAGGGAGCCAGTTTAGCGATGCTTCAGTCCAGCCCTGCAGGACCCTGTCTGAGAGCCAAGGGCAGGGACTGTGGGTACCTCTTCCCAGCAGCCCGAGTGGCCGGCCCACTCACGCTTACATGGCACCCTTGACAACAACGGGCTTCGGGAAGGAGCAAGGGCACACACCAGCCCTTCTCCAGTTTCCCAGACAGAAAGAACAGGAGCGGTTTGGTGTTCAAAACCTGCATTTATTTCATTTTCCTTCAATGACATCTGCATTCAATAAATAACTTCCATGGGACACATCATGCTAAGTTTCAGATCAGCAGTCGAGAAGTGATACCCAAAAGGTGCGGCAGGGAGCAAAATGAAGAAGGCAGACAAACACCGGACCACCAGGCCAGCGTCTCACAGCGACACTTTGCGACAACACAACACTTCCCCTTGGTGCAAAGGAGCTCCTGGCCCAGCCGCCCACAGCAGGCCGGAGTCGACCACAGGACAATCTGGCAGCCAGGACTGCTCAGGGCCCTCACAACACCCGCCGTCCAGGGGCTGGGCTTCCCTTTCGTTATTCTTTCCAGGGTGCAAGACCCCAAGACCCTGCTGTCCGGCTGAAGCCCTGAGCCTCGTTTTCCACACCATGGCAGCTCAGCTAATTGTTGGATGCTGGGAAATGAGGACCCTTTCCCGTTTTATCTCTCTCTTTTTAACTCACAAGAACAGCCGCCCTGTGTTGGACCCCCCGGTGCAAATGTAAGCAGGCAGAACGCGGCCCCAGGGGACCCCGGAAAGAGCTTGACCCTGGCACCCACTGCAGCAGGGGGGGGGCAGTCCACCATGGAACGGCTGCAGGACGAGCTCCTTTGGAATGCACGGGGACTAGAGCACAGAGCCCTGCCTCAGGAGATGCCTCTACCACCACAGGGGAGCGAGAGGGGAGCTGCAGGGGAAATGGACCTGGAAACCGGGAGGAGCAGAGTCCACCAGCAACAAGACTCATCCAGACCTGTGCCTACAGAGCGGTCTCTCCACCCAGAGCTTCTGTTAGGAGAGTGAAGGGGGGGGTGTGTGGGGGGGGGGGGGGCCGAGGGACACACAGATAGAACCGCCTCGCCCGTTTGCTAGTGGCCCTCCCTGCCTTTGTGGGCAGGCTTTCCTCCTGGTGCTCTTTCGAGGGAGGGTGTTGTCCCCACAAGCCCTTCGTGGGCTGGGAGTGTTTTTAAGACGGGAGGAGTGACTCCTCCCGTTAACCCCCCCCCACCACCCACAGACACCCCTCCTGAAAAAGTCCAGGGAGAAAAGAAAAGATGCACTGATAGATGCCCCTCGCTTGGGGCTGCTGCAAAATGTCCGGAGGGGGCGGTGACATTCAGCGGCTCTGCCCAGGGGAACCATCTGTGTGCCGGAGGAGGGACTTCTCCTCCACGCAGGTCAGGCCTTGCCCAAGCACCCCGGGGTGACGGGAGGACAGAGAGGAGGCCCCGGGGGGGTGGGGTGCAGCACACACAGAGCTCATGAGGAAGGAGTGGCATGGTTTGGTGCACAGGGGCCCTCCCCTCTTGCTCCGGAAGTCACGGGTGTGTGTGTGTGTGTCTGGACAGAGAACAAATCAGTTGAGCCCTGAAGGAAAACAACCCCCCCCCCAAACAACAACCCCCCCAAACACAAACTCCTCTTTAAGCCTGCCCAAGGGGATCTGAAAAGCTGCTGCTGCTGCTGCACAACCCTTATTCCAGAATCAACTGCCACCACAGCTTTCCCTTTGGGCTGGGGAATTTGCAAGGATCTCTACCCACCCCCCACCCCCCCCCCGGCAACCCTAGAAAGAGACATCTGTGATGCTGACTGGCCTGAACCTTGGAGGAAGGCGAGGGGCTGAGGGGCTCTGCGGGAAGCCCACGAAGAGCGGCCAGGGCCTCCCCCCTCCCCCGCTTGGACGTCTGCTGGGAGGAGGAGCCGGTCACCACGCTCCTCGCTCAAGTGCTTCAATCAGGGCCACAGTTATGCTCCGGGAACTCACACCTCGGAGTATTTTGAAAGCAGCCTGACCCTCAGAGGGTGTCTCAACATGTAGCATCAAACAAAGAAATATTACTTAGGTGCCATCAACGTATGTACAAATGCTAAAATTTCATTTTAAGCTCCCCAGGGATTTTCAGATGAAGATCAAGATGGGCTAAAGAAACCCTTGAGGAGACAAGAGGGTTGCGGCGGCCTCCCTCCCCCCATCCCCCCCCCGCCAAGAACAATTGTGAAAGTCTGGACTCTGCCCCAATTCCTCATAACGAAGCCCAAGTTTCGGCTGCGAAGGGCGCTTCTCCATCCCGAGGCAAAGAAGAGCGGGCCACACCAAGACCACCAGCAGCCCACTTCGAGAGTGGCTGCCCCCACAGGAGGCCCCTACCAACCACAACAGAGAGACAAGGACCGGAGGAAATCCACTCAGCCGTTCTTAGGGAAGTGACCGCCACACAAGGGCTGCTGGGCCTTCCTGGAAAGGACACAAACAAAATGCATTTGTCAAAGAGACAGAAAAAGCAAGCCCCAGCCCACTGGCCCGGCTGCGCCAACTTCTGTACAGCCCAAGACAGCTGGAGTTGGCAGCCGCAAGTCAGGGGCTGGGGGGGGGGGGGGGGCAGGTCTGATGGCTGTTGGGACAACACGGCTACGGTGCCCACATCCCCTCCAGGTAGGGTTGTCAACCACCAGGTGGGAGCTGGAGTTCTCCCCGAATTACAACTGATCGGCAGACGACAGAGATCAGTTCCTGTGGAGGAAATGGCAGTTTTGAAAGAAGGACTCTGCGACATTTCCTCCCTTCTGAGCTCCCTCCCTCGCTTGAACTCTGCCCTCCCCAAATCACCAGGGACTTCCCAGCCAGGAATGGGCAGCCCCCTCCCCTATTGACAGTGCTCCTTCTGAGCTGAGTTAGTGTGAGCTAGCTCACATTTCTTTAGCCTCCAGCTCACACATTTCTGTCTAAGCTCAGGAAGGAGGGCTCTCGAGAAAAATAAGTTATGCAGCAGCCAAATCGCTGGCTCACAACTTTAATGCCAGTAGCTCACGAAGTAGATTTTTTGCTCACAGGACGACACAGCTGAGAGGGAGCATTGCCTATCGTCATCCTCTCAGGCCTGAGGCCTCCCACAGGAAAGGCAGCAACAGCAGGTTGAAGGCTACAAGCAGAAGGTGGAGCCCCAAAGGGACAGGCGGCGAGACAGAGAGAGTCCCCACAAAGTACTTTGCCCCACAGAATGCCACCGCCAGGAACACTGCTGTGGTTCCAGGAGACCTAGGTTTGAGCCCCACCTCAGCCAGGAAGCCAAGCCAAGGCGTGGAAGATGGAGCAGGTGGGCTTAATTCAGCCATTCCCCGGCACCTGTCCCCCCCGTGAAGAGGTGGGTGCCTGGACCTTCGGCAAAGGCGGGTGGGGCTCAAAGAACTGCTCAACTAGACCCCGTGAACTGGGGCAGGCCCGCCCACCAGGACAAGCCGCTCACCTCGTCGAACCACCTATTTCTCTTCTTGGTGGAGGGCTTCAATGAAGGCTTCAAGTTTTTCTTGGATCTCCCGAACTTTTTCTGGAAAAGATGAGCAGGCAGCCGTCAGAACCACAAAGCCGTCTCTCCTGGAGCTGACTGCAGGCTGGCCTGGGCAGGACGCCCCCCCCCGCAGCCCCCGGGGGCTCAGTCGCAACGGATCCCCTCCTCTGCGGTGTGCTGAGACCTGCCTGGCAGGCGGCCTCCTCAGCTCTCCAGCTCCAGTCCTGGACGCTGCGCCCGGGCCTCTCCTCTCCAGCCTCCAGCGACACCTAAGGCAATATCCCCCGCGCAAACAATAGCTGGGTGACCCCGACCATGCTACCCTCGAATTTTTCTGCCCACGTGCCCTCCATGATCGCTGTGGACATCAAACAGATCAGAAACCAAGAGAGCTAATCCAGGAGGAAAAGGGGAAAGAGAAGGAGGAGGATTCTGCCCAGGGAGGGGCTGCAAAGAGGCAGCTTCAGGCCCCTCCCTGGCCAGAATCCTCCTCCTTCTCTTTCCCCTTTTCCTCCTGGATTAGCCCTCTTGGTTTCTGATCTGTTTGATGTCCACAGCGATCATGGAGGGCACGTGGGCAGGGAGGGGCCTGAAGCTGCCTCTTTGCAGCCCCTCCCCTTCATTCAAGCAACTGGAACAAAAGAAAAAATTCTCCTTAAATCTCAGCAATAAAATAAGCCGAAGACTTAACTTTTAAAAAAATGAAAGCTCAGAATTCAGAGGTGGGAAATGACATATTCCAGGGAGGACCCTGTCTGCAAATCCCCCTCCTCATTTCTACAGGCCTGATTTCAAGACTGTCAAACAGCCCGCACCAGACCGCTTTCTGTACTTTTCCTGCACGCTGGATGACCAGCTTAGGCAAAGCTCCTGAACAAGGAACAGCTCACAGCCTGCCTTGTATGTGGGGGAACGAAAGCCCCCGTCTGCAGAGGCTCCGCGTGCCAGCGAGAGATCCCGCGTGGAGTCCATTGACACACGTGCAAGGATTCAGTGCAAGCTTTTGCACATCAGATGGAAGCAGCTCTGTGGGAGGAACACGGCACCATTTCCAATGCACCTTTTAGAACACTCTCAGCTCCCTCCCACTTGCTCCCCCCCCCCAGTGAAAAAACCAAGCAGCCTTTCACATGGCATGCACGGGTCTCTCCAATAACCCTCAGGGGAGATGTAGGAGTTAATTACAACCAAATGTTGAACGGACAGACTAAATTATTTATCGCGGGGGGGGGGGGGGCTCTGCCTGCCACCCTGTGTTTGGTGCATCCACGTTGGGAATACCGCGTGTGGTTCTGGTCACCATACCTCAGAGGGGATACTGCAGAGCTGGCAAGAGTACAAAGAGAGGCAATCAGAGAGGATCAAGGAGCTGGAGCCCCTTCCCTCTGAGGAAAGGCTGCCGAGTCTGGGGCTTCTCAGTTTAGAAAAGACAAACGGGGTGGGGGGTGGGGGCATGATATATATGGGGGGAAGATAACGGATAGCAGAAGCATCTTTTCCCTCCCCCACAATACTAGAACACACAGGCACCCAATGAAATTGCTGGAAAATAGGTTCAGGAGAGACAAAAGGAAACACTTCTTTACTCAAATGGTAACTAAACTGTGGTGTCCACTGCCAATCGTCAGAGGGATGTCCACAAGCACAGATGGCTTTAAAAAGGGTTACATGTTATTTTTTTGTATTATTGTTAAAAAAATAATAAAAAATTAAAATAAAGTTACAACAAGGGTTACATGGAGGAGAGGCACCTCGGCAGACAGCAAGCCTTTAAACCCCAGGCCCGGGAAGTCCTCCCCCTCGACACCCTCTTGCTGGCCCTTGGAAGTAACCAGCCGGCCACTCTGTGGAGGAGGAGGCTGGACGAGGTGGAATGCCGGGCGTCTGATCCAGCAGGGCCCTTCTGACAGGCTAAGTTCCTTAGAGGGAAGGATAAAAACGGAGGGACAGTGGCGTATGCAAGCTTATCGAGTTGCACAGAATTCTTCAGGAAGCAGAGATCGAAGTCTAATTTTCAAAGCTGATGGTTTTTAGTAATATTAGCCCTAAGCCAAAAAAGGTGTTTTTGCATGAGGCAGAAACCAGCATGGGGTTAAAAGCTGCCCCCAGACTGAACTGCAGATCCCGTGTTCTGGAAACCTGGAAATTTGCAAACACAGACATAAACATGCACTTCTGTTAAGAAGCCCCTCCAAACCCACCCTTTTGTATTGGTACAGACTGAAAAGTTTTTATCACATTTGCAACCCGTCTTGGGTTCCAGTGAAAAAGGTGGACAAAAAAAAATAGCCCCAGTCACAATAATAATCTCCTAACAGTAAACATTTAAATCGCTAGTAGAGTCTTAAGAGTTTGTGCTGTTTCACGGCCCGTAAAAGAGCCAGCTTGTTAGTGCCGTGGAGAGCTGAGCTCTCTGCCCCACACAGGTTCCAGTCTTCAAAGAGAGGTTGAGACAGGCCAGCTGCAAACTTGCCGAACTTGTGGCTTATAAAGACACAAAAGCATCAGGCAGCTTTTGTGTATTTGTACTATTTTATATGATTATATAGGATATTATTGAATATTTATTATATTACTTTGTACCTGTTTCCATTGACGTGACTGATGTTTGTGTTTTAATTGATGTCACTGCTCACTGAAGTAAACCGCATCAAGAAGCTCTTAGCCAAAGAGAAGTGGTATTAAAAAACGAAATGACAATAATCGAACTTAACTCACAGCCCTCGGTATCAGACCAAACCGAAATGGCACTGGGAAGAGTGTGCTTTGGAGAAGGGAACTTCAAGGGGTGAGGCGGGCACCTTTCCCCTCTGTGCCCTCTGCAGGCGGGCGGTGCCCATGGACGGGAAAGGCAAGCGATCATCACCTGGGGAGATCTCAGACATGGCAACAGGAGAAAGCTTCTCTCTGGGGAGGGACGCTTGGCCCAGGCCACACCGGAACTTCGCAGGATGGGGCTGAGGAGGTGGGAGGAATTCCCTGCTGCCGGGGGGGGGGGGGGGGGGGAGAGACACATGGCCTGCTGGGAGCCTAATCCTCGGGTCTCGCACCCAGGGCACCCTTTGAAGCAGAATCACCTTGACAAATCCGGCCTCCTTTCAGGATCTTCCTGCTGTCCCCAGCGGATGGACTTTCTCATTCAGTGCCCCCCACCCCACCCCAGTGTCACTCACGCTCCTCAAAGCCCCGGCGGTGCCCTTTCTCTCCTCGTGACCCCTCTGCCCACAGCGTTGCTCCAGATGGGTTCTGCACAAACAACATTCTCTTTGATAGCCTTTCAGTGTCGAGTGAGTGAAAGATACGAATCCCTAATTCTTGCAACACCTGTTGAACAGCGATCCGAACGGCGGAGAACCAAAGGCACAAAGCCCTGGCTTCCAGCCCCATGACAATGAAAGGCGGCAGGGCCGGCGGCTCTGAATGCCCATTCTACTCTCCATTTGCTCAGTGTTGACTCAAAAGATGAGCTGCTCCATGCCTCAATTCTTCCTCTCCTTCCCCCCCCCCCCCCCACACTGGGGCCATGAATATTCCCATAATCCCCTCTCCCAGTGCCCCATAAACCCGGCTGACACAGAATGAAGAAATCCTCTATTCAGAGGCCTCAAGAGACCCATTCAGGCTGGTGGGCGCTTTATCCCCACGTGAAACAGCCCCCCCCCCACGGCCCTCTCTCCTTCTCTCTACATTAATCCTCTGATCCCAGCTCTAAGGAGCTCAAAAACAGACTAATTGACCTGTAATTAGGATCTGAATACTCATCACAGACACAGAAACAAAGATCCAAGGCAAAGACTGGTCTTGGTCTGCGAAGGACGGAGGGGGGGGAGAGAGAGAGAGAGAGAGAGAGAGAGAGAGAGAGAGAGAGAGAGAGCGGCTTCTCAAAAACATCCTTCCACCTCCTCCCCAGCCTCCATCCGCAGAGCGGCTTTGCTGCAGTGAAGAGCAACATAATGCTGATCAGGTTGAGATATTCCTGCAAAGCCGGCTGGCGGGCACACTCGGCAGGCAGGAGCTCACAACTGCAGGGCCGGGTCGCTCTCAACCCTCATGGAACGGGGGCCCCTGCCATTGGCCAAGGCCAAATCCCCCAGCAGCTAAAAGGCTCTTCCAATGGGGCAGGCCAGGCCAGGCCAGCTCAATGGGCTCTCTAGGGCGGCAGACACAGGGCACAGATGTTCGCAAACCCCACGCCCTTTCCAGCACACTCCTGGGCTCCAGTGGAGCGGGCCTCGTTCCTCCACAAAGAGGAGTGCCCCATCAAGGAACTGCAGCTGACGGTCGCTGCTCTCTTATGGCAGCGAGGGCACCAGAACCGGGACCCTTCAGCCTCAGGTGTGGAGCTCTGGCAGCCGCGCAGGGCCTTGCTGCAGGACCCGGCTGGAAAGAATCCCCATTTGCCTCCCAGGGGCCAGAGTCAGAATGGAGAGCCTGGCTTGGATTGGGCCACAGGGGAAGATTTCACCCCCCCCCCCTGCGATCTCTGCCCACCCGTTTCGTGCCTCCACTGTCCTTCACCCCCTCCCCCCCATGCCATCTGGTCTTGCCAGGCGGAGGGGCCCCTGCCGCCTCCCCAGAGCTCTTCAGGAGGAAGCGCCGGAGACACTGGGAGGCCTCGCAAAACATTCAAAACATTAATGCAATAAATACACTAAAGATTATAACAAGTACAATAAAATACATAAAACACATCCACTATACACCTAAAGGATGGTGTAAAATTCTATGGAGGGACAATATACCTTCTGATGGGGAGGGGAGGGGAGGGAAGAGAGGAGAAGGAGGGGGAGGGGGAGGCCAACTGTCAATGACACCTTGCCAGAAAGGAACCCGTCGCTGCCTTCAGCCATAAGCCCGGCGGAAGAACTCTGTTTTGCAGGCTCTACGGTAACGGTGACAAGTCCCGCAGGGCCCTGATCTCTCCCAAGAGAGTGTTCCACGCTCTTTGGGCCAGGGACCACCAGACTTTGATCACTAGAGTGTCGTACCAGGAGAGGTGGTCCCAAAGGTATGCCAGTCCCAGACTGTTTCGGGCTTTAAAGGTCAACACCAAAAACCTTGAACTTGACCCAGTCTTCAGTCTGGAGCCGGTGCAGCTGGCAGAGCCCCAGCTGGGTATGTGCTTTAAAGGATGTTCCTGTGAGAACTCCTTGCAGCTGCAATCTGGACCACTTGCAGCTTCCAGGTCGGTCTCAAGGGAGGCCCTGCACAGAGCAAGTTACAGTAGTCCAGCCTGGAGGTGACCGTTGCATGGACCACTGTGGCTAGGTCAGAGGGAGACAGGAAGGGGATCAACCGCGTAACCTGGCGAAGACGGTGAAACACCAGCTTAACAACACTTGCGACCCGGGCCTCTACCGAAAGGGGGGCACCCAGGATCATGGGTGAAAGCCGGCAGGTGGCGTGGCACACTGCTTGTGGGAGGCCCAGAAGGTCCGTCTCCTGCATGCCCCGGAATCCACCTTCCCACGGCTGGTGGCCCCACTCCAGTCTACGGGTTGCTGGATCTGACCTGTTTGCTACTGGGCCTGAACCAGTTAAGGCGTCTTCACATTTCTGAACCAGTTTCCTCTTGTTCACATACTATCTTGACCCAACAGGAAAAAGCCAAACCTTAAAGAGAAAACCACCCAGGCTGTCCTTAAAGGGACAGATCATCATCCATCACTGGCCAAGACAGATTCATAATAAGAGGCACCCCCCCCCCCCCCCTGTTTCTTTAAGGCTGCAAAACCAGATGGGAAGTGAATGGACAGTCAACGGGTCACGAAAACATAGGGGAGGATCCACTTGTCTGCTGCATTTATGTTCCCAGCGAGTGGGGGGGGGGGGGAAGGGGGTCAAGACGGAAACGGCCCGGCCGGCTGCTGGAAAAGGCCTTTCTTCGGGCAGCTACAAAGAGCGTGGCTGTTCCTCGCCTGACTGTCAAAGGCTGGCTTGTCAAAAGGCCTTCCGCAGCTCCGGCTTGCCAAAGGGGCAGAGGCAGGCCGATGAATCGGGAGAGATTCTTGGACAATTAGCTCATTAGCCCAATGAAACCCCGAGACAAAGAGCTGCCAAACGGAAAGCGCCTGAATGGAATTTATCACAGGGTGGGGAGAGCACTCCCCATGCATCACTGCAGAGGTTATGACAGGCCGAAAGGGAAAGCCTGCAGAAAAGCCAAAGGAAGTGATGGGAGCCCAGCTCCTCTCCTAACCACCCTGGGATCTCCCCGGGATCAGGAGAAACACCCCCTTGCAAAGGAGGACGCCTGGCGGCACGGAGCCAACGTCAAACAAGAATTTCGAATGGTAGGAACCGTTGACCAGAATTAAGACAAACACTATGCTCAACTTCCCACTTTTTCCCTGGGAACCGTAAACCAGTATTTTGAGCGCCTTTTCTTTGGCTTGGTGACTGGCTGCAATTCCTTACCAGATCCCCTTTTGAATTCTGTTCTGTGTAATTGTCCTGCTCGGGGCTGTGTCAGCCACTGATAACACAAGAAGGGCAGATGACCACAACAGACCTTTCTCAATAAAGACTTCCTTTCCCTAAGGACACTTGTTGCTGACTGACTCTGTAGACTCTCACAGGAGGTCACCCCTTCGTGCTAATTATCTGATCTGAGGCCAGCTCTGTAAGAGTTTTTAAGAACATGAGAGAAGCCAACGCTGGATCAGGCCAATGGCCCCTCCAGTCCAACACTCTGGGTCACACAGTGGCCAAAAACACCCCAGGTGCCCTCAGGAGGTCCAACCAGTGGGGCCAGGACACTAGAAGCCCTCCCACTGTTGCCCCTCCCCCAAGCAACAAGAATACAGAGCATCCCTTGCCCCAGAGTTCCTATCTATACCTTGTGGCTCATAGCCACTGATGGGCCTCTGCTCCAGATGTTTATCCAATTCCCTCTTGAAGCTGTCCATACTTGTAGCCGCAACCACCACCTGTGGCAGTGAATTCCACGTGTTCATCACCCTTTGGGTGAAGAAGTACTTCCTTTTATCCGTTCTAACCTGATTGCTCAGCAATTTCATGGAGTGCTCACGAGTTCTTATAATATCTTTTTTGAGATGTGGCGACCAGAACTGTACACAGTACTCCAGATGAGGTCGCACCATCGTTTTCTATAGGGGCATTATGATACTGGC
Source organism: Lepidodactylus listeri (assembly GCA_029233225.1). NCBI lineage: Eukaryota > Metazoa > Chordata > Lepidosauria > Squamata > Gekkonidae > Lepidodactylus > Lepidodactylus listeri. The sequence goes on from JARCFY010000005.1 coordinate 824,831, forward strand.
TGATTTCTTTTCAGTTCCCTTCCTAATAACCCCCAGCATAGCGTTGGCCTTTTTCATTGCAGTCGCGCACACTCTCGACATTTTCATTGAGTTATCTACTACGACTCCAAGATCTCTCTCTTGGTCAGTCTCTGCCAGTTTGGACCCCATCGACGTGTATTTATAGTTAGGATTTTTGGCTCCAATGTGCATCACTTTGCACTTGGCCACATTAAACCCCATTTGCCACGTTGATCTTGTAAACCTCGATCATGTCAACCCCTCAGCCATCATTTCTCCAAGCTAAAGAGCCCCAAGCGCTTTAACATTTCTTCATAGGGAAAGTGTTCCCAACCTCTTTATCATTCTAGTTGCCCTTTTCTGCACTTTTTCCAATGCTATAATATCCTTTCTTATCTTTTTTTTCATTTAAGTTTTTGCTATTTCCATACAATAGAATAGCTGAAATTAAATAAATATCACATAAGTAGGTTAACACAATAATAGGCTTGGCCTTAATAATATAATAGATCCTGTGTTTAACAATCCCTTTTCTTACTTATGCTAATCAAAAGTATACTATAATATCCTTTCTGAGGTGTGGTGACCAGAACTGTACACAGTATTCCAAATGAGGCTACACCATCGACTTATACAGGGGCATTCTGGTGACACTGGCTGATCTGTTTTCAATTCCCACAAGTCAGCCCTGGAGGCAAGGGGAAGTTAAATGCTGTGATGTGCTGGACCTGAGCCAAATGTCTCACGGCTCAGCTCCCTAGTTCTTGGGCACACTGGGTGGAAGGCAGCAACATCCCAGACCCTCACAACAAATCATGCCCACTTCCCTGGGCAAGAGCTGGGTCTGCCTTTCATAGCCACACGCCCAACCAGCACAAGGAGGGAGCTCCACACCCCCCCCCCCCAGGCCGGCCAGCAGCTCGTGAGCACTTTGCCTACTTCCCCATGACTGAGAGCCCTCTCCCACGGGAGCTGCCCACCGCTTCCGGCTGCTGAATCCCCAGCAAGCCCTGCTCACGGAAGCAGCTGCTGCGACTCCCTCACCTACTGGGTCCGACTGGGTTTTCCATCCCGCAGGTGAGGAGGCAGCTCCCGCAGCCCCATTTCTCTGCAAGGGAGCCAGCAGACAGAAAGCCTGGATCTTTAAGGTTTAGAGGAGGACCAGCCCCAGTCATGACAGCTTATCTTGGGAACTCGGCTTGGATCAGAAACCACCCAGTCTCTCCGGCAACTGTGATAGCGACGCAGCGTTCCCACCAGCTCAGCGAAATGATGCCTGCAGCCACAAAGCCCACCACCAATCGGGGCCAAGATGGGCCTCTGCGCACCTACAAGGTGTGGGTGCAGCTGCCACCCCTCTGAAATTCCCAGAGTCCTGGCCTGGGCCTCAAGGAGGGCAGGATAAAAAGGGGTGGGCCCAACTATGCCCCCCTGCGCCCCCCATGGCTCCTGCAGTGCTGCTCCAGCCCCTTGCCTGGCCCCGGCCACCCTCACCCCCCCCCCCCGCCATCGGCACATTCTCGGGCAGAGACTCGCGGCCCACACCGTGGGCAGCCCCCTAGCTTCCATCCCTTAGGGCCCCACCGTCGATGCCACAAAGAGGAAGGAGGGGTTTGTGCCCTGGCACTGATCTCTGGAGGAGCACTTTGCCCTGGATAAAGCACACACCTGCTCCGTCAGCCAGCCAGCCCGCCCGTATCCCTTTATCTAGAGGAGCTGTGTGCCACGCCTCTCTTCAGACCTCCTCCAGGTGACTCGCAAGCAACCAAGCCAATACAAAGTCAATAGGACAGAAACTAAGTCAACAAAGGGAAAAGGACGAGCCACGGCATGAAACAGACAGGCACGGTCCTCAGGCCGGGAGCAGGCCGTGGAACAGGCCGCAAGAGAAAACCCCGAGTAAAAAGCAGGGCGGGGCAGGGAGCGCTTTGGCCTGGTGCCTGAGGAAGAAGAGGAGATTGGATTCACTACCAGACTGAGTCCCCACAGCACTTCTGAACTGAATTCCCACGGGGAACTCACAAGGCCCCACAGCGAGAATAATGTCTCGTTTGGACCTGAGCCAGACCCACCATGCAAAAGGAGGCTGCAGCTCAAGGAGCCACGAGCACCAAAGGGGGTTGTCAAGAGATGAACAGGAGCGTCTTCCGCACCCGAGAGGGCCCCTCGCTCCACGCCAGGAATGGCTCCAGCAGGAACCAGGATTCCTCAAACCCCCGGAGACCTATAAAGTGGGCAGGCTTAACTAGCAGCGGGGACACATCTGGAGGCCTGCCTCAACCAATCAATCTTTCCCCAGAAAGGCTCTAAGCAAAGAGCAGGCAGCTTTGCTTACCTCCCTCGGCCAGCCTCCTCACCTGGGGCGGTGTAATCCATATATCAGTTCGTTGGGGGGGGGGGGATACGGCTGACAGGGAGGTCACCTCCCTCCCTGAGACAAAGTCCCAGCCCCAAAGAAGCCCTTCCTCCTCAGAACACAAACCAGGCACCACTGTTCCCTCTGAGTTGAGTTAGTGTGAGCTAGCTCACAGTCTTTTTAGCCTCCGGCTCACACATTTTTGTCTTCGCTCAGGAAGTATGGCTCTGGAGTAAACTAATTTATGCAGCAGCCAGATCGCTCGCTTACAGCATTAATGCCAGTAGCAGCTCACAAATTAGAATTTTTGCTCACAAGATTCCACAGTTTAGAGGGAGCATTGCCAGACCCGGCTGCCCCCTTAGCGGTGCTCCATTCTGCTCTCTGAATCTGGCATTTGTCTGTTACTGGGGGTGGTGGGGTGGTGGGATTTACTTGAAACGAAGGCTGCCGGGCTGTGTGCGTGCTTCCTTGGCTAGAGCAGCAATCCAAGAGTGAATCCAAGGGGGTGGACCGAGAGGCAGAGTCCTCAAAGGACCTTTCAGTTTCTGCAGGCGGTTCCTCCTTCAGAGAAGAAACCCTCCAGCTGAGCCACCGTCAACGGCAGAGCTGCGCAAGCCCAGAAACCCCCACTGGACTATGGCCTGCCACTGCAGCAACAAAATCACCGACATGAGTTTTAAAATTGTTTCGTGTCCTAACATACTGCTGCTTTGCATACTTGGCCATTATTGGAAAGCTGGCGAAACACTTTTGACTGGTAAAGTGTCCAACCCCTGTGATTTTTCACTTGTATCTGTGAAATACTGTGGGCGCTTTCTACAGCGGAAAGTGACACAATGGGGAAGCAGAGAACACCAAAATCCACCCCCCCCCAAATCTGCCACTCAAGGGCTGTGGATCAAAGACATCTGGCATAATCAGAGACGCAAGGCTGATCTGGCTGAGCCACCGGTGAGAACTTTTTGAAAAGAGAGGATGGCGTGGGGGGGGGGGGGGGGGGGGAGAGGCAGGCATTCCTACCACCAAGCTCTGTCCAAGGCAAATGGGCTCACACCGGAGGTGCCATCATTGCCCTCAAGTCAGGAAGCCCAGAGCAACAGAAGGCTCGTGCAAACCAGAGTGTGCAGGACTGGGTCCTCTGACTGGCCTTCAGTTCGTGGGTCTTTGGGTCTCAGCCAGGCCATAATTTCCAACTCTCCTCAGAGGCAAGGGGGCTTCAGAAACCTCTTGTACAAAAACAACCATGACTCTCACCCAATTAATTTATAACTCCTGTAAAAAGCCCCACTTGACAGATCTCTCCCAGTGTAGCCGCTACCTGCATTGTGTTGCGCGCATTCCGAAGAACTGTCAAGCAAGAGGGAGGACTAAGTTTGCAATGCGGCGGCAAGGAAGGATTTGATCCGCGACAAAGACAGATTGGAAACTGCTACGGGAGAGAGGAAATAAGGCAGCAAGCCTGGGCAAGCCACAGAGAAGCAAACAATATCGCTCGCATCGCCACTGGCCGCTGCTGCCTGGGTGACTGAAGTATCAACTGGCAAAGAATGGTAAACAGCGGCGGGAGGTCAGCCATGTGGCAGCAAACACCCCCCCTCCCTCCCCTCTAGGGCAGCGGCTCTCTTGCAAAGGGACCCTCCCAAGGCAGCCACCTGCTGACCCCTACAGGTGAGAAGAGAAAGTGGACTTCTGTTATGGACACGTGCCTACTTCCTGGGCAGGAGATTTCTAGCAAAGCTGCTCAGAACTTACAAGAGAAAAATGTCTCTGTGGCCATCAAAGACTACAAGAGTCATCCCAGCACCTTTTCTCTACCAGCCTTTTGTTCAAGCAAATGAAAGCTTTGTTTGCAAACTCTGCAGATAGAGAACCTAAGAGAAGCCAATGCTGGATCAGGCCAGTGGCCCCTCCAGTCCAACACTCTGTGTCACACAGTGGCCAAAAACACCCCAGGTGCCCTCAGGAGGCCTACCAGTGGGGCCAGGACACCAGAAGCCCTCCCACTGTTGCCCCCCCCCAAGCACCAAGAATACAGAGAGCATCACTTGTCCCAGACTGAGAGTTCCTATCCGTACCTTGTGGCTAAGAGCCACTGATGGACCTCTGCTCTTAAGAACATAAGAGAAGCCAATGCTGGATCCAGGACAATGGCCCCTCCAATCCAACACTCTGTTGTCACACAGTGGCCAAAAACACCCCAGGTGCCCTCAGGAGGCCTACCAGTGGGGCCAGGACACTAGAAGCCCTCCCACTGTTGCCCCCCCCCCCCCCAAAGCACCAGGAATACAGAGCATCACTTGCCCCAGACGGAGAGAACTCTCACTGAAGCCCAACAATGTCCCAGAGACTCTGGCCTCCGAGCTGCCACACTGGCTCTTAGCTGCAGCCCGGCACAAGTCATGGAAAAAGCCCCCTGGACACAGTGGGAAACCGAGCGCCAGTGGAACCCCTAGGCACAGCACGAGCCTTCCGTCTCAGGAGGCAAGCCCTCACAGGACAGAGGCTTTTGCTTACTGGGAAATGGCTCTGATCAAGGACTCCACTGCAGACAGCAAACAAGTGGGGAATGAGGTATACACAAGGAGGCAGCCTGCAACTGCTGCCACACACCATGCGCACAACGCATGAAGAGCCCTGCTGGACCAGACCAATGGGGGTCCAACTAGTCCAGCATCCTGTCTCACACAGAGGCCAGCCAGTTCCTCTGGAGGTCCAACAACAGGGCAGAGAGGCCGAGGCCTCCATAAAAACATCAGAAGAGCCCAGCTGGGTAGGACCAGCTGTTCATCTAGTCCAGCGTTCCGTCTCACTCAGTGGCCAGCCAGTTTCTCCGGAGGGCCCACAACAGGGCAGAGAGGCCGAGGCCCTCTCCTGATGTTGCCTCCTGGCTCTGGGATTCAGAGACTGCCTCTGCCTCTGAATGTGGAGGTTCCCTTTAGTCACCATGGCTAGGAGCCACTGATAGATCTTTTCTCCATGAACAGTGACAAAAGGGCCCACCTTTGCCTTCACCAACAGAGGTGTCCTGCCTATCCAGAAATCATAGACCAACGTCTTGTTTGTGGCAAAAGGAAAGCAAGCAGTGCTGTTCCAGTTGCAGAGTGCCCTGGTGGTGTGCCATTCCAAAGTAGGCAGATCAAACTCAAAGTGACTGATTCAGACTACCCTTTTTCAAACTTTCACACTGCACAAGATATTTCTGCATTCCCCTACTCAAAGAAGAGTTCTGTGCACCCTGAAAGCTTGCTACCTGAATGCCATCCAAACATTTGGTCCAATTAAAAGTTGTCATCTTCCATACAATTAGGCCTACCTGGCCACTCCCAACTGACCCTAAAACTTCTTTAGCAGGTTTGGCATCTGATGGGCACTTTGAATCTCAAAAGTTCATAGCCTGAAACGAGACTCAAATCTAGCGATTTAAGCCCAAAGTGGAGGCGGCTCAAATTAATACACCAAATAATGTCAACACACTCCTTACTCTGAGCAAAGCCCCCAAAAGGAAGAGCCCCATTTCTGCCAGTGCCACTGGGCTTCTTCGCCTCTTCGCCACAGAGATACTCACTAAGGTCCTCGGCCAGCTGGACTCTTTTCCCAGTTATTAACTTCATCTTCTTCTCACAATCCTCCGCAAAATCCTCCAGCACCTCTTTTACATTCTTCTCCAGGCGCCTCACTAGAAATAAAAAATGCAACAGTTCAAAATATTTTTAAAGCAAAGCCAGGGGAAAACAGGACCCAGCTCTTCACTCATGATTAATGCTGCTGCATCTATCATAAGTTCAAAACTGAAAAGCCCCTGGAAGGAACAGCTTGACTGCCCCGACTAAGGACATTCTCACCATCACAGGGTCAATGTCCAAGGCAGGAGCTTCAGTGGAACCAGGTGCACCCCAAGGGCATAACCAGAGCCAAGAAGGGTACAGCGATGTGTCTTGCCAAGCACCTTTGGGTAGAATTTGAGGCCTGCTGGCCCAAACATGAGTCCAGGAAGCCAACAGCAGCCGCCCAACTCCAAGTGAGGCTGAACGAGGGAGTGGCCATAGTCTGGAACTCCTGCTCACCCAGAAGCAGTCCTGTAGAGAGCATTGTGGGGAGGTTTACAAGCAGCCAAGCAGAGCTGCTAACGCAGTCTTTTTACCTTCGGTGTTGGCCAATTGTTGCCTCAAGGTGTTGGCAGTGATGGTCAGCATGCGCTGGATGCGCCAGAACAGGACCACGTCATTACATTCAAGCTGAAAGGACCAGAGATGACAAGGGTCACAATGAGGACATGGAATTGCAAGAGTGGCCCTCCGGAAACAGCGGGCAGGAGATGCTGGCCCTCCAGGCAACACACACGCACACACACAAAGCCAACCCCCCCACCTTTGGCTGCAGGTGGGCTGACCTAAACCCATTTTCACCACAGAGTTCATACTATAACCCCCCAAACATACTGATCTAAAATTGGTTAGGGTTCTCACACTACCTCAGAGGGACAGAGTAATTGTTTTTATGATTTTAGAAAATGCATATTTCTAAGTAAGATAATGTTCATGACACCAAATAGGACATCAGAACATGAGAAGAGCCCTGCTGGATCAGAGCAGTGAAGGTCCATCTAGTCCAGCATCCCGTCTCACCCAGGGGCCAGCCAGTTCCTCTGGAGGGCCCACAAACAAGGCAGAGAGGCCGAGGCTTTCCACCCCTGAGAAGAACATCGGAAGAGCCCTGCTGGATCAGACCAGTGAGGGTCCATCTAGTCCAGCATTCCGTCTCACCCAGGGGCCATTCAGTTCCCCTGGAGGGCCAGCAGTAGGGCAGAGAGGCCGAGGCCTTCTTCCCCTGATGTCGTCTCCTGGCCACAGAGATTCAGAGGATGACTGCCTCTGAATGTGATGGTTCCCTTTAGTCACCATGGCTAGTAGCCAATGACAGAGCTCCTCCTCTGTGAATCTGTCTTATGAGCTGCAGACAAATATGCCAGCTGGAATCAGCACTGGCTCTTCCTTCTCATTTGCCTTTCTCCTGAAGTCTGCCCTACAAAGAAGCCAATAGTCTCAGTCCTTAGCAAGGGCCGGCAGGAGCTATTAGTGGGTGGATCCAAAGTAGAAGGTCTCACCTGGGCCCCCCTGCACCCCCACTTTCAAGCCATAACATCAGCTGACCACTCAGACACTTCAAAACGCCCCCCCCCCCCCCCCCCGGTCCTTTCTCAACAAGCCAGAGCAGCTTTTCGGAAGGTCATGAAACGGCACCGATGACCTGGTTAAGAGATTGTGGACCGCACCAATTCCAGTCCCCGTGAGCAGAAAGGGGATCTCCGGGGCCCGGAACACACCGGAGCACCGGCTCATTTGCTGCTGCTGCTGCCTGGTTTCACTGCCCTCCGTCCCCAGACTGTACCAGGGGAGGCTTTCCAATTCCTGCTTGAGCACCCAGGAAACATCCCAAATCAAAATGCCAAACCCATGACTCCCATAGGGCTTCCTCAGCGGAAGGAGGTCTTGGAATGGGGACTGGCCCCAATATGCAATCACGGAGAAAAGGAAAATGATCGTGATGAAGTGCCCCTCCGGAACGAGGGGCCTCTCTCGGACTATCACAAGGCCCTGCCCAGAAAAGCTTTGCAGTTACCAGCAACAGAAGTTAAGCCAGAAAAATGCGCTGGTGGGGGGGGTGTGTGTGGGGGGGGGGTGTCCTTTGCTCACAGGAGGGGAATGAACGGGTTTGGAGTTCTGAGCACTGCGCTCTGCACTGGGCATGAGGCTGCGGAGTGCCCCGCCCTTGGGCACAGCAGCACGCGAGAGCAGCAGCAGCAGCCGTCGTTTCGGGTCTCACAAATCCCCACAGCTACCTGGCTGCAGAGGCTGTTTTTGCTTCCCTTTGATAGTTAGCTTGGTTCCAGGCACTGTTATTTAATTTGTTTATTTAATTCGATGTATTTAATTTGTTAGCTACCACAGTCTTTAGAAAAGGCTGGCCCAACTCCCTCCTCCGCCTGGGATCATCAGCTGGAGCCAGCAGGAAGGATGCCCCCCAACCCCTGCAACCGATGCTGCGAGAGTGGCAGGCAGGCAGACATTCCGCGGGTGAAGCAGCACCCTGGCAGGCGACTAAGAGGGCAATAGGAGGACAAGACTGCCCCCTAGTGCTTCTTCTGGGCAGCAAGAGAAAGCTCCCGTCCCCCAGCCCGCAAGTTCCTTCACTCACCTCGGAGTCCACAAAATGCCTCTGGTAGTAGTAGAAGCCTCGGCGGCAGAGATTGCAGTGCCCCAGGGCCCCCTTCAAGAAGTGCCGCCTGTACACCTGGTGCCAGGTGTCTTTGATCTGGGAGCAGAAAGAAACAGCGGGTCACTCAGCAGGGGCCCAAGTCCAGAGGACACCAGGGCCCTTGCGGACCGGCTCCCACCGCAGGCCAGCAGACAGGAAGCTCTCCCTTTACGGACAGGAAAGCCAGCCAGCCAGCCAGCCACTGCCCCTGTGCTCACGTCCTCAGACCGGCTGGGAAGCTCAAGGACTAAAAGCCAAACAAGCAAGGAAGAAGAGATTGGCTTCCTACCCGGCACTTCCCTCCCCGAAGGAGTCCCAGAGTGGCTTACAATCTCCCTTCCCTCCCCCTCCCCACAAGAGACACCCTGGGAGGTAGGTGGGGCTGAGAGAGCTCTTTCGAGGACTGCTCTTGAGAGAACAGCTCTGAGAGAACTAGTGACTGACCCAGGGTCACACCAGCAGGTGCATGTGGAGGAGTGGGGAATCAAACCCGGTTCTCCCAGATTAGAGTCCGCACACTTAACCACTACACCAAACTGGCTCTCCAGACACTAACGCTCACAGGAACAAGCCCTGAGGAGTGGTTTGTGGCTGGCCCTCGAGCCCCTGGATGCTCCCATACCTGAAGCCAACCCTCAAGTCGCAAACCTCCCACTGGCGGGTGCCTTACCAAGCATGGGTCGACCGCCACTCCTCGGGCCTCCAGATTCTTCCGGACGGTCGTGACCTCATCGTTTGCAAGATACGCCGGATGTTCTTCATTGCACTTGATCATCTTCTCAAGTTCGTTTTTTGTTTCATTACGAACGACCTTCGATAAAAAGAAACCTCTTTAGATTTTTGCCCCACTCTCATTTTCTGTGCGGGAGTGCAGGGAGAATAACAAGGCATTTCAATGTTATTTGTATGTCAGGGGCGCCCAACAGAACTCAGAACTGAAGGCCCGATCCCAACAAGCCTGCCCACATTTCAAGCTCCTCTAGCCTTCCGGCTTCCATCCCATGGCCCAGTCACTAAAAGCCAGCTTAAGGCAGGAAGGTGAACCCTCCCGATTCAATGGGTCTCTGGGAAAGTTTCCCACCAGGGCCCCTTTCTGCCCCAGGCCGGCCACATACACAGTACAGCCGCGGAGATACGGCAAGATTGCTTCACCCCGCCCAGCCTCCAAAATAAGTTTGCACGAGGTGGATCCCTGTCGGGAAGGTTCCCCCCTGTGTTGGAACAGAAGGCATGAATGGGTGCCAGCTGGCCTTCGAGTGCACGGCAGGACACGGGGGGCAGGCACGGCCCTTGATGGGAGGGGGCAGGGGTGGGTGGGTGGGGGGGTGGGGCTCCTTTGGGGCTCCAGAGCTCAGCCGAAGCAGCTGGGATGGTTCAGCAAACCCAAGCAGCCCCTGAAGACACAGGTGCACCCCAGTGATGCACACCCAACTTCTAGATCTGATGATTAGGCTCCGCCCCCTCCGCTCTGCTGCCAGCTCTCTTCGACAGGCCAGAAACACAGAAGACGGGGAACAAACAAACAGCCGGCCCGCAGGGAGCCAGCCGGCCTCTCCGCACAAGCAGGGCTCAGCTTCAGAAACTCCCAGCAGAAGGCTCCCGCTTCCTCTTACCTGCTCTTTAGTGCGGCTCACCCAGTAGAGCCACCTCCTCTTCCAGTCGGGGCCCACCATGTCCTCAATAACCGATTCAGCTAGACAGAAACACACAAGGACAAGCTGGTACATTGTAAGTTAACACAGGACAGCAATCCCAGAGACGCTGCCATTCCTGTTGCCCCGGGAGGGAGCCAGCAGCCAAAGCCACGCAAGGGGCCAGGTGGAGAGGGAGGGTCTCTGAAGGAAGGCAGGGATGGGGTCTGCGGCTCCCCCTCCCTCCCTCCCTCCCACCGTGGGCAAACTGGGCCTTCTGCAGAAAACAGCCGCAGCGCAGCAGGTCACTGGGTCCGAGGGAATCTGCGGTGTTGACCGAGAGCCCAGGAGAGGGAGGAAGAAGCACGTGCCGTCGCAGCAGGGGGATGGAACGGGCAGACTGGACCCGGGAGCTTCAGACAGGAGTCCTGCAGTCTGAGGCAGGGATCTCGGCTGCTGAGGGACCCAAGAGACTACCGAAGGGGGGGGGGGAAGAGAATGGCCTCCCACCCTGTCAGGAACCGCAGCCACGAGAGAAGAGATGAGTTAAGACACCAGAATGCACAGGGTCGTATTCTCAGTTCTTCTCTACTGAAATTATGCTCCCTCCTCCAGCCTACACCGCACCCCAAACCATGTATCTTTTGTCGGGGGGGGGGGGGGTTTGTCAAGGGGACCAACAGAAGTTGATTTTAAAAAATAGTTCCTTTGCCAGCCTCTGTGAGAGCAGAGCCACACATCACGTTTGTTCTGGGTTCCCTGGACCCAAGGCGCTCCCCTTCCCCCCCTGCAGCCACACCACTCTGCGGGGACCTGAGGGCTGGTCCGGCGTGGGCTGGGAGGGAAGAAAGACTCCTGCCTGCCCCCGCAGCTGTTTTCCCAGGCAAAAATGGTCCCAGGTTGTCCTATTTTGGAGCTGCCAATTTTAGAAAGAGCTTTTGTCAAGTCACTTTGAGAAGGTATTTGACTGTGATACACAAATACGATAAACAGAGCAGACACACAGATATCCACTCTCAGTCTTTTCACGAGCCCACAAACAACAAACCACTCACCCCATATGCACACTCGGCTCCCCCCCCCCCCAAGCTGGTCAGCCATCAGAAGAAAGCGTGGCTTTTAGGTATTGCACTATTGCTATGATACAGCAGTAACGAATAACTGGATTGTCTTGTCTGTGCATAATTATCAGGGCTTAGAATAGCTCAGGTGGGTGGCAGTGTTGGTCTGAAGCAACAGAACGAAGTCTGAATCCAGTGGGACCTCTATCTAATTCTGGGCATAAGCTGTCGTGTAAATTGGCTCTTCTCCAGCCCAGCTCCCTGCCCCCCGCAGAGTGAGACAGGCGGCCATGACAGACGGCTTTTTTCAGTGCTGGCACCTTGCCTAGGGAAGGCCCCCCCCCGCCCCCCCCGCTGGCCTGGTGCCTGCTCTACCGCCTTTTAAAGCACCCGGCCAAAATGGTTCTTCTCACCCAGGCATTTACCCAAGGGCTTCTACATCGGTCAGCTGTTTTTACAGGTTGCTTCCATTTCTCCTCTGCTCCAGCATTCTCAGAGTTCTGGTCAGGTGGCCAAGAGCGCACGGCCCCCAATACTAAGCGGCCTTCTTCAGGGCCTGGCATTTCCAACCACAGCTATTCCGTGCCGGGATTTATTCTTCTCCCGTTCATTAGACTCCATGCCCTTTTGGACACGAGGAGTAGTCTTCCCTGTACGTCTCCAGCAGGGGTGTCAAATTTAAGGCCCGGGGGCTGCTCTTATGCAGCCCGTGAGCGACTAGGGCAAGGGAGAGAACAGGAGACTGCTTGGGGGGCGGGGGGAGTGGGCACGACAGCACAACCTCGTCTGCAGTGGTCAAGCAGTGAGGGAGCGTCTGCCCAATGCTGCACTGCTGGCTCTCCAGTCCACCAAGGAGAACAAGGCTCAGCCCCCCCCCCCCCCCGATGGCACTTACTGTCCTTCAGGCGACTCTGAAGCGTTTCCTCCATGAACTGAATGGCTGCATCCCACTGCTGCTTGTCGGAGATGGAGCGGTCTTCCAAGGCATTGTGCTGGATCACCCTCTGTCAATACACAGCACAAGCATGAGGGCCAGTTTCTGCCCAGTCCCTGACCTGCTGAGGCACGCTACACAGCCCAGCGTAAGGGGAAGGGAGTTCCGCAAGCGCAGGAACACAGCCATTAAACAGCTCTGTGGGCAACGGAAATCCTTGACCAGGAACCACGGTGAGAGCCCACGCGGTTCCGCTAAAATGGCTGTTCCGTTAGCAGCCTCCAAGTGGAAACAGAGAACCCCGGGATCTGAATCCACTTCTCAGGATGCCGTGTAACGGAGAGACCGCAGAACTGCCTCCAGCACAGGCAAGCCAACTGGCCAACACAAAGGCTCTTTGTACGTGGTAATATCAGTTTCATTAGTCCAGTTGCCTTGAAAGTTTTCAGAAATGGAGAAGCCAACCTCACCCCCCTGGGTGGAACACCCCTCCCACACCTGAAGTTACGGTTTTAAAAGCAAAACAAAAGAAAGCCAAACCGAAGTTGGTGGGACTGGCCCCTGGTTCAGCTGGGACACGAAATGGACGAGGACTCTCAGGCACCGCGGCCAACGGGATGCAGCAAGAGAGACAGAGAGGCCACCCCCGAGAAAGTCACGGAGAGAGGGCCAGCCCCTACCAGGCTGTCTTCTGCTCTTTCGTTCCACTTGTGCCGTTTGATGCTCTCCTCTTTCACCGCCTGCTTCAGTTTGTCAAAAATGTCATCGTGCTCTTTGCCCTTCTGCTCCGTCATGAAGCGAGAGAATTCCTCCTGCAGAGTCTCCCAGGCAACCTGGAAAGGTGGCGACAAAGTCCTACCCTTAGAAGCAACCAAAGAGGTCAGCAGGTACGAGGAGAGGCTTTCAGAGCTCCTCACTTGAGAGCAACGCTTCGTCTCTCTACATGAGGCACACCACAGGGAAAAGGGAATAGGCCTCAACATTTTAGCACTGAAGTATCCCACGCAGCCAACGCCTCCAGCCTCTGCCGCTTCCATGCCCTTTGCAGCGAGCCACTGGATCACATTTCTAGAACACTGCAAGATCCACTAAACTTCCTTTCCCTACCCCTGGGGTGCGACGAGAGCACCACAACCCCTGCGTGAAGAAGGGCTGCCCTTTGTGCCCGTTCTGCCCAGCTGGGCGCAGAGCACTGAGAAGACCAGCAGACGCCATACCTGGGGGAGGCTCCCTGGGCGAGCCAAACCCCACGCGGCCAAGGGCAGGCTCACCTCCACTGCTTTGTTGGGCAGCTGCTTGTCCGTCCACTGCTTCAGCTTGATGTCCACCGTGGTGTTAAACGTCCCCGAATTCACGGCCTGTGCTGCTGGAAGGTAGATGTTCTCTATCACGTGTGTGGAGACCCTCTCCCACAAGGTCTTCTGGAGAATCTCTTCCCTGAGAGGCGGGAGGAATTGCAAGCATTCACTGCTCATCCCGACAGCTGAGCAAAAGGCTCACTTTGTGGGAAATGCTTGCTCCAAAGCAAAAACAAGCAGCTCCCCCCCCAAATGTGGATGCAACCCTCAGGCTGTGCCTTCCCTGCACTAGGAAGAAGTGATGAAAATGGCCTTTTGAAAGCATGAAAGCTGTTAACACCCTGGGAGAGTCAGAAGTGGGGCTGGGGGTGCCACAGAGGCCCTGGAAGGGAGCAGACCCCTGCCCCACTTGCACGCCCAAGCCTTTCAGGACCCTCCAGCAGGGCTGCCAGAGACGTCCTTTCCCCCCTTGGTGAAAAGCAGGCCTCCGAACTCCCGCTGTTGCTTTGGACCGCTGCCATGGACCTCTCTGCTCTTCCCTGAGCCACGCCAACTGAAGACGGCCAAGTCACAGGTGGGCTCAGGCCAACTCCACTCTTCCCAAGTAGAACAGACATCTTCTGAAAATTATTTATGAGAATGCAGAAAGAATGCAGCCTCTTGGGAATTAAAAATATATGACAGGTGCTATTCCTTTTTTTTTTTTTGGCCAAAAAGAGGTTTTGGAGGGGCCTCTGGGCCAAAGCAGATTTTTAAAAAGATATGCAACAAACCATCCCCCAGATGCCTCCTGCCCAGTCACGACCTGACCTGGCAAAGCATCATGGAAGAGGCAGAATCTGTAAGGGAGGGAACACAGGACTGCTTACGCTCCTGGCAGAAAACAGACCTTCCCAAGGAATACACTCTGTGGCTCCCCTTCACAGGAACACACAGGAAGCTGCCTGACACTGGCCAGACTCTGGGTCCATCAAAGTCAGTCTTGTCTACTCAGACTGGCAGCAGCTCTCCAGGGCCTCCACCTGAGGTCTTTCCCATCACCTCCTGCCTGGTCCTTTTTAAAATTGGAGATGCCGCTGGGGATTGAACCTGGGACTTTCTGCGTGCCAAGCAGAGGCTCGACCACTGAGCCACAGCCCCCTCCCCTCGTGGCCATACCAAAGGATCTCAGCACTCGGAAGATCTGCAGAATTTAATGCTATTATGCAAAATAACCACACATGCAGTTTTGCTTGACTTGCAAATGGTACACATGAAGCCAAATTGAGTGTTTCTTAGGAAGCAAAATCAGAATTACGTTTAGTACATATTTAGAAAGCACACAGGGACACACATCCTGTCTGCTCACTGCTGTAATTCCTGGAACCAGAGCAGTCAGTCTATCGGGATTTCCACTAAGAGACTAGCAAAACTGCCTCTTGCCTACAAAATGGCCAGGAATCATCACACTCGATCAGACATCTAAAATTAATAAAACACTTCATGGGGGTGGACAGTGGATTCCGGGCGGACCAGAAAGGATGCACTGTGTGACTATGGGGTCACACAGCACTTCCCATCCTGCCGCACCACAGAACGAAGGCAGACGGAGGACATATTGGCAACTGTACCAGTGCTTTGGCGTCACCTGGCTCAGGCTTATGACTTCGTCAAGGATTTCGTTCTTTGCTTTTTCGAACAGCTCGTTCTAGACAAAAAAGAAGAAGTCATCATGGCCATTGACAGAGATCAGATTGAGAACTGTAGGCTGCAAAGTACGGATTCAGTCTCGCCCTCGACTTTGTGTCCCGGGGGTCTGAAGAGCTCCAGGGCTTTCGACAGGCTCTTTCTCAGCCCAACACACGAGACTCCCCTTTTAACCTGAGCTGCTGAGGACTGAGCCTGGAACCGTATGCCGTGGCCCTGCCTCTGAATGACCAGAAGCAGCAAAGAGGTAGGGCTTCCCGCGGGCTTTCAGGTGAGGCCGCTCACAGGGCGTCTGGAAGGAAGTCTAGACTGGCTCACGATCAGGGCAGTACTGTAGTTTATGCGGGAATTAGAGAAGGCGGGCAAAGGAGACAGCCACAAATGACTGTCTATGTTCATGTCTACACTTGTGTTTATGTACGGTGGTCATCTATACTGTATGTATAATTGTAGTGGAGTATTGTATTCCAGTACTGTATTTTTTCCTGTTTGTAAAAATACGCCCCCCCCCCCCCCCCCCAAGTATACAATAGATTGGCTCACAAGACTTACCCGGTCGAGTTCTCGCAAGCGTGGGTAGTTGTTCTTCCACTCCGTCTCCAAATTAAAACGTGTTGCTGCGGGAAGAGAGCATGGGGGGGGGGGGGGACACACACGTGAGGGCCCTCCACTGTCCCCCATGATCAGAACTGGACCCTTGCCGCATTCACCCCTTGACTACAGGGGCAGTGCCTGGAAGGCACCACTGATCACATCACAAAACAGCAAGAGAGTCATCAGAAAGGGCAGCTATGTGGGGTCTGCGTTAGAATGTCCAGATCTGAGAGCTTCCCAGAGCCAAAGCTCTCTTCATTAGATACCATATTTTGTCAGAAACGCATTGTGGGTGACCATAACATTTGGGGAGCTGCCCCAGGCAAGAAGGTCAATGCTTAAACAACCCAAGGTGTGCCCCAGGATCAATTCACCCCAGAGCTTCCATACGATGGATGTTCATGAAGGATCAGCATTTTACCACCATGTGGCTGAGGCTTAAACTACGTCATAGGAGGGAAAAAACCACACATGGCAAGGGGCAAGCCTGGGGCACCAAACACAACCCCCCCCCCGGGGGCAGCCTCCTCTTTAAGCTGTTCTGCTCTTCCCCAGCGACACGATGAGAGCACACCCCCCCCAAGGTCATCTGAAGCTGCACAGGATGAAGTCAGGTTTGGCCCATCTAGCTCAGCGCTGTCTTTTCCAGCTGGCAGGGGCTCTCCAGGGGCTCTCGCACTCTTCCCCAGCTCCTCCTGCCTGAAGTCTGCAGACTGCGGCGGAAAGGAACCTGGAATCTGCAGCATGCCAAATACCTGCCCTGCCATTCCTCAGTGGACTCTGGCCATCCTGAGCTCCACAGCGGGAGAGAGGCGGCACGCCAGTGAAGCTCTGAGGCACAGATCCAGGACCACTGCGCAGTGTACAACTGCAAGCAGCTATGCCAGGATTCCCCAAGATTAATCCTCTTCTTGTATTACATGTGATGGACCTGTGCGGCCCTTCGTGGCATTAAGAGGGAAGAATACCCCTGCTCACACGAACTCCTGCAGTGGCAGCAGCTCTTCTGCCGATCGAGGCAGAGAAACCCAAGAGGGCTGAGACCAGCCTGGCCCTGGCCTGGGGCCACTCCCTTTACAGCTAAACAGGCAGTGGCCCCGGGGCCGCAAGGGACAGTCCCTGCACCTGAATCCCCCTGAGAGTTTAAGCTGGAGGGCCCCTTCCTCTGTGGGCCAAGGTGCATTTCTGCCAAGCCTGCCGCCCTTCCTACCTTTAAAAGCATCGGCTTGTTGCTCCACGGACTCTCGAACCATCTTCCAAAAGCAGTCGGACACGGCCAGGCTCAGGTTACGCGTCGTCACCTGGTGGGCCTTCAGCATGCATTTCCTGCAGGTGGGCCTTCAGCATGCATTTCCTGCAAGGGCAAAGAAGTCTGGCTCAAGGGAAAACCCGGCAGCCTAGAGGTGGCTTTCGGATGAACAGGAGGTAGCAACATCTGGCACTGTACGGACACAGCGGCGCCCGTTCTCCCTCCCCGCGTCCCAAATGCCCAGGCTGGCAACTCTCACACATTTTCCTCTTCGGCCACCGACTTTAATTCCCTTTAGGGGAATCGCCTGTGATGGAAGGAATCCCACAGGTTCTGGCGTGCAGTAGCAGCCAGCCAAAATCTGTGTTCCTCAGGACTGACACCGCCCTTCCTCAGAAGGAGAAAGGTGCCACTTCCTCTCTAGCATCATGCAAACCTTTTCACAGGACACAGCCCATCTCCCTTTCCTAGTTTCAGACTCAAGGGCGTGAGTGCTCACGGCAGTCTCCAGGCAAGGGAGATGCTCATCAAAGGGGGACCCCCCCCCCAGCCAGAGCCATTCACAAGGACTGGGCAGCATGGAAGCCCACACTTTATTACAGGCCACGGAGAACTACCCGACTCCAGTGGAAACGTAGCGTCTGGCTCTAGAGATGGCTGTTCCTGCAGGGCTGTTATCTGGGTTCAGGGACTGGTAACAGAAACAACCTTCAGGTGCAGGATGTCCCCTTGTGACTCTGAATCCAACAGGCCCCAAGGGACCTTCAGGACGTTGCAGCGAGGGGGTCTGTCACCGTTTCAAGGAAAATCCCTTGGAGGGAACGCGCGAGCTTTTCGGGGGATGGGGGAGCTGCCCTAACCACATGGGCCCTGTTTCTTGGCAAACTGAAATGGCCGAGACCCCACTAAAAATGGGGATGCCCGATTTGGCCACAGTTAACATTTATGGAGAGTGATAAAAGACTGCATACTTCAGCAGCTTGGAGTTCTGGAAAAATTCCTCTTCATACTCTCGAATAGACTCAATACTCTCACTGCTGTTTCCTAGAGACAGAAAAAGAGTTTGGGAAAGGGCTGGAACTGCCCCCCCCCCCAGTCCCTGTCTGCCATAACCCCTCTCCCCTCCCAAGGGCCGGAAGCCAGCACTGGTTACCTTTTCCAGTCACGACTGCAAAATACCCAAGCGCCTTCATGGGGAAGAGCTGGCCTTCGATGATCTGCTGGATCTGGGAGGAACAGGGACAAGGACAGGCTGACCCCCTGCAGCTCCCTGCCTTCTGCGTGCCCACTCAAGCACCCGCACCGGAGGGCAGGGCAGGAGACACCTTCGCAGAGAGGACCGTTTCCCTTGGGGGGGAGGGGGACATGGGCCTGCCCAAGCCTCTTACAGCAAACACCACAACATGCCCTGCCCATCCGAACACCTGCCCTTTTGAAGTGGCTTTCGACAGCCTGGGCTTCTCTGAGAGGACGGTGTGCGAGTTCTCTCTCTCTCTCACACACACACACACAAAACTGAGTACAGTTTAAGCAAGAGGTTAAAATGCTGAGTAAGCCAGGGAAATGGCAGAAAACAAAAAGGGGGAAGAGCAGCACCGTCCAAAGAACCTGGTGCCTGGAGCCCCTCCCCACCCCCGGGAGGCCACGCAGACTTCCCAACCCCAGACTGCTCGGGGCTTCACAGGAGAGAACCAGAATGCGCGCTAGACTGGAGACAGACCACCAGTCTCACCCAGGAGCGAAATTGCTACCACACAATAAAAAGCCTTTCCCCCAAAGGGAACATCTGTGGTCACTTCCTCTCGTTCCCTTTAAAATCTCCAGACTGGCTGTCTCTAAAATCAGTGCAGATACAACAGTGGCTAAAACTGTAGGAGTCCAAGGAAGACCCCCTCCCTCAGAGCTCCTGGGATCATTCACCCACTTCTCCCCCCCCTCCCCCCCCCCCGGCATGGGCTGACCATACAAAGGGGAGGAGACGCCCCCTTCCAGGGTCTGGCAGCCAGAACAGGACCAGCTTCCAAGGAAGGCCACTCAGTCCGCTCAGTGCTGCTAGTCCTGTGACTCCAAGGCCATAAAAGGCTCCTCTTGGGGGCATCAGCCCACCCTGGGCCCCCCGCTGTCACTCGGGCAGGCCAGCACCTCCTGGAGAGGCATCAGCTGGATGGAAGTCTCCTTCTCTCACCCTGTTTGGGCTGGCCACGTTTTTCTCTGCCAGGTCCACCTTTGTCAGGACAAAGATCGTCCTTTTCCCCTGGGGATCCATCTGGCTGACCAGGTCGGTGACAATGCTGCGTTCGGCATCCACAGACCCATCTGGAAACGAAAAGGAACAGCAAAAACCTTGATGCCCTGAGTGCAGAATGCACAACATTGTCAAAAGAAGGCAGGAGCTGAGCTCATCTGTGGCTAGAAATGGCTCAGTGCAAAACAGGCCTCAATGGTTCAACTTCTGGAACCAGCAAATGGTAGGGGGCCGTGGCTCAGTGGCAGAGCCTCTGCTTAGCACCCAGAAGGCCCCTGGTCCAATCCCCGGCATCTCCTGTTCAAAGAGCAGGTAGGAGTTGATGTGAAAGACCCCCACCTGAGATGTTGGGGAACTGCTGCCAGTCTGAGTAGACAATACGGATTCTGATGGGCCGATGGTCTGATTCAGTATAAGGCTAATAAGACTCAGTAGCGGATTCACAGAGCTGGACAGAAGAAAAGGCCAGCGGTGCCAAGACAGGCCCCCCCCAATCAGAGCACAGCAAGGCCAAGAGCCAGGCCAAGAGCAGGTCGGGACCTCCGCGCAAAAGAGGTGCACCCGGCAGGGCTTCCATCCACAAGAGCCAGGACCAATCCCACTTACAGCCTGGACTCCACACACACCTTGAATGCACAGGATGATGGCATTTGGATTCTGCATGTAGGCTTTGCTGATGCTGAAGATGGTTTCCTTGGTGTCTGGAGCCATCCCTGACGTCACCGTCTGCAAAGAGAGGAACAACTGCTTTTGTGGGACTCGGAGGAAGGGAGGGGGAAGGTCACTGAAGTGCGCGATCCCTGGCAGACAAGCCCCGGCTGCCCCCAAACCACCCAAGACTGGGGATTCCAAAGCTGCTCACAGCAGCCGCTGCCAGGTTTTAAACTGCCCTTATTAACTAATTCAAATATTTATATCCCGCCTTTCCTTGGGTTCAAGGTGGCTTACAATAATAGTTAAGAAACATTTTCAATTAAAGCCAGAAATAAAATAGCACCCCCCTCCCAAAGTCCATCCAAATGAACCAGGCAAATGGGCGAGTGGGCATCAATGTGGCACGTGGGGTTCCGTGTGGCCAAGTGCCAAGTGATGCTCACTGGAGCCAGAAATCCTAACTATAAATACACATTGATGGGGTCCGAACTGGTGGAGACTGACCAAGAGAGAGATCTTGGAGTCATAGTAGATAACTCACTGAAAATGTCGAGACAGTGTGCGACTGCAATGAAAAAGGCCAACGCTATGCTGGGGGTTATTAGGAAGGGAACTGAAAACAAATCAGCCAGTATCAGAATGCCCCTGTATAAATCGATGGTGCGACCTCATTTGGAGTACTGTGTACAGTTCTGGTCACCACATCTCAAAAAAGATATTATAGCATTGGGAAAATTGCAGAAAAGGGCAACTAGAATGATAAAAGGGTTGGAACACTTTCCCTATGAAGAAAGGTTGAAGCGCTTGGGGCTCTTTAGCTTGGAGAAACGACGGCTGAGGAGTGACATCATTGAAGTTTATAAGATTATGCATGGGATAGAGCAGGTAGAGAAAGAAGTCCTTTTCTCCCTTTCTCACAAGACAAGAACTCGTGGGCACTCCATAAAATTGCTGAGCGTCGGGTTAGAATGGATAAAAGGAAGGACTTCTTCACCCAAAGAGTGATTAACACATGGAATTCACTGCCACAGGAGGTGGCTGCAGCTACAAGCATGGGCGGCTTCAAAAGAGAATTGGATAAACATATGGAGCAGAGGTCCATCAATGGCTGTTAGCCACAAGGTATAGATAGGAACTCTCAGTCTGGGGCAAGTGATGCTCTGTAATCTTGGTGCTTGGGGGGGGGGGGCAACAGCAGGAGGGCTTCCTGCCCCCACTGCTGGACCTTCTGAGGGCACCTGGGGTGTTTTTGGCCACTGTGTGACACAGAGTGTTGGACTGGATGGGCCACTGGCCTGATCCAACATTGGCTTCTCTTATGTTCTTAAGAGCAGAGGTCCATCAGTGGCTCTTAGCCCCAAGGTATAGATAGGAACTCTCGGTCTGGGGCACGTGATGCTCTGTATTCTTGGTGCTTGGGGGGGTGGGGGTGGCAACAGTATTCTTGGTGCTGGGGGGGGGGGTGGCAACAGTGGGAGGGCTTCCAGTGTCCTGGCCCCACTGTTGGACCTCCCTCCTGAGGGCACCTGGTGTTTCTGGCCACTGTGTGACACAGAGTTGTTGGACTGGATGGGCCACTGGCCTTATCATTGGCTTCTCCTATGATCTTAGGCACCCCTCTCGTTGAGACCTGTTGTTCTGCTCCTGTTATGAGAGGGTGGAAGGGCGAGCACTGTGGACCGTGATCTCAAAAAGAGAGTGCTGTCCCCAAGAGGCTGAAGGATGGCCACAAAGGGCCAAGAAAACAGAAGAGGGCAGACCACAGCTCCGAGAGGCCAGAAAATCCAGGCCCTTCCTCGTCTCATAAACATAAGAGAACATGAGAGAAGCCAATGTTGGATCAGGCCAGTGGCCCATCCAGTCCCACACTCTGTGTCACACAGCAGCCAAAAACACCAGGTGCCCTCAGGAGGGTCCAGCAGTGGGGCCAGGACACTAGAAGCCCCCCCACTGTTGCCCCCCTCCATCAAGCACCAAGAAGACAGAGCATCACGTGCCCCAGACCGAGAGTTCCTATCTATACCTTGTGGGTAAGAGCCACTGATGGACCTCTGCTCTTAAGAACATAAGAGAAGCCAATGTTGGATCAGGCCAGTGGCCCCTCCAGTCCAACACTCTGGGTCACACAGGGGCCAAAAACACCCCAGGTGCCCTCAGGAGGTCCAGCAGTGGGGCCAGGACACTAGAAGCCCTCCCCCCCCCCAAAAAACACCAAGAATGCAGAGCCTCACTTGCTCCAGACGGAGAGTTCCTATCTATACCTTGTGGCTAAGAGCCACTGGTGGATGGACCTCTGCTTCACATGTTTATCCAATTCCCTCTTGAGGTTGCCCTCAAAGCCTCAGCTTCCCTCTCCTAGCCCTGCAGCAGAGGTCCCCCCCCCGCACACCCAAGTTCCTCCAGCTTTAACCGTCCCTGCAGCTCTGCCCACCCGCCAACATCCTTCTCGTTCTCTGATGCTTTGCTCTGTCCACACAACTGCGGCCACCATTCCCCGCACAGCACTTCTACACGAGCCTTTTCCCCCTTCATTCCCACGGCAACCTTGTGAGAGAGGTCAGAATCACGCCGTTTCATAGCTGGGGAGCAGCGGCAGACAGAGGAATGCTCCAGCAAGTCCCACATATCTGCGGCTGAACTGGGACCCAAATTCAAGTTGCTGTCTCCCCCCTGCAAGGCAGCAAGCGAGCCCCTGGGCAACGCCGGGGGTGTCCACAGTGAGCCTCAGCCCCGCGCACTCACGCTGATGACGCCCGGCAAGTCCACCAGCACCATCCTCTGCAGGCCAGGGCCCTTCACGCTGAGCGAGATGGTCTGCAAGGGAAAAAGAAGGCGGGGAGGAGGAGGAGGAGGAGGAGGAGGTTGCCCCCCCCACGGCTTCTCAGAAGCTCTTTCTGCACTGGAGAGAACCCGCCAAGCCCCCCCCCCCCCATGCCAGCTGCCACTTCAGGAGCAGGGCCAACCCCCCCACCCCCGGGCGAGTGGGGCAGGTTCCTGGCGAGGGTGAGTGCCGCCTGCTGTCAGGCCTTACCTGGGAGCTGACCGTGCAGCCTTCCTTCACGCTCTTCCTCATCCGGACCTCGATCTCATCCCTCAGGGCCGCCAGCTGATTCGGCACAACCAGAAAGGGTCAGAACCAATAAGGAGAGTGAAGCCACCGCCTCGTGGCAACGTGTTCCATCCCGTGGACTCCTCGGAGAGAGGGAGGGGCGTGACTGGCCTTCCGCCCCTGGGCAAGAGCAGCGGGGTGACAGGAGGGGCTCCCAGTCCGGCGCAACCTGTTCTTTTGCTGCCGTGAAGAGGGGCCTTCGGCAGGGCAAGGAAGCAGGAGACACGTCCGGGGGGGGGGGGGGCAGTGTCCCAACCTACTTCTAGGTAGTAGAACGCCTTAATATTGCCAAGAGACACAGAAGAGGCCAGGGCTCATCTAGCGGCTTAATACCTCACGCGAACTAAGCCATTTTACAAAGTAAAAAGCTGCCAAGCAAGGACACTGTCTTCCAAGTGCTGGCACGGAGGAACTTTAATCCTCTCCCAGGAAGTTCATGCAAACCTCGTGGAAATGAACAGAGGCTGCACACAGAAGATGCGCTTGGAGAGCAGAACCTCTTGCAACCACAGACGCCGACAGGCTGCAGCTTTTCAATGACCACACATCTGTATCCGCCCTTCCTCCCAGAGCCCTAGGGCCACGTAACTCTTGGGAGACAGAACATAAGAGAACCCCTGCTGGATCAGACCAGGGAGGGTCCCTCTAGTCCAGCATCCTGCCTCACTCAGTGGCCAGCCAGTTCCTCTGGAGGGCCAGCAACAGGGCAGAGAGGCCGAGGCCTTCCCCTGAGAACAGCAGCAGAAGAGCCCTGCTGGGTCAGACCAGGGAAGGTCCATCTAGTCCAGCATCCCGTCTTACCCAGGGGCCAGCCAGTTCCTCTGGAGGGCCAACAAACAAGGCCGAGAGGCTGAGGCCTTCATAAGAACCTCAGAAGAGCCCTGCTGGATCAGACCAGTGAGGGTCCGTCTAGTCCAGCATCCCGTCTTACCCAGGGGCCAGCCAGTTCCTCTGGAGGGCCAACAAACAAGGCCAAGAGGCCGAGGCCTTCATAAGAACCTCAGAAGAGCCCTGCTGGATCAGACCAGGGAGGGTCCGTCTAGTTCAGCATCCTGTCTCACTCAGTGGCCAGCCAGTTCCTCTGGAGGGCCAGCAACAGGGCACAGAGGACAAGGCCCTTCATGATAACATCAGAAGAGCCCTGCTGGATCAGACCAGTGAGGGTCCATCGAGTCCTGCCAAAGCCACCCAAGGCAGCTTGATGGTGGAGCCAGGATTTGAACCCATGCCTCTCTGGTCCATACAAACTCTACTTGCTGCCTCCTTTGGTGTCACAAAGGGTAGCAACTGATGCACCAGTAACACGAACCAGGATCTGGCCATGGTAGTCCATGCTCTGGTCACATCCAGGACGCATTACTGAAGAGCGCTTCCCACACTGTCCGGTCCACTAATATTTAGCTTTTATCATTCCACAGAATCCACAAAGCATTATTGTGCAGGAGGGTCTTCTTTATAAAGGGTCCCAGGCCACGCCTGTGGAATGTTAGGTAGTTTGGTTGCTTTGCTAATTGTATATGTCACCCTGGCTGCGCTGTTTTTCTAAATTCGTTTTGTGTCATCACTGCATGCATTAGTTAAATAATTATACAAGTAAATTACACTGCTTTTGTATTTTATTTTATTATGTATTACGCTGTTTTTACTGCATTACTCCCTAATTTTGTCATCCAGTTTTACCGCATTGCTGGGCTGCACGTGTCATAGTGCTCTTACTGCATAGTTTCAGATTATGTAATCTGCCCATAGACTTCACGCGAAAGGCGCACTACATGCTATTTATTTAAAACATTTCTACGGCACCTCCCCCCCCCCAAATTTAGGGTCCTCAAGGCGCTGAACATTAAAACTGTAAGACATTTCAGACATTAAAAAGCATTTAAAACAAAAATAAAATAAAATAAGTGAAGTAAAGCAATAGTTAAGAGCCTCTTGCTGTGCCCATGAGGGTAGAGGTGGAGAAGGCAGAGAGACCAGTGATGGAGCTGTTTTAGGAGTGGCACCCTGCCTGCCCAACGCCCCGCCCCTTGAGGCTCACCTGCCCCCCCCCCCCTCTCAAGTGCCAGGCCAAAGCGCTTCTTTCCACCCATGCTTCTGCCTGTAGGGTTTGATGTTCTTGCTCCTAGACCGAACTGCTTTAAGAGACTCTAGCTGCAAAGTATCCTATGCTGTTTTGGGATGGGCTTTTAGTAGCTTGGTACCACTTTACTCTGCTCTGGTTAGACCTCACCTAGAGGACTGTGTTCAGTTCTGGGCACCATAATTTAAGAAGGAATGTGTCCAGAGGAGAGCAATGAAGGAGATGGCGAGGGGTCTGGAGACCAAGTCCTATGAGGAAAGGCGGAAGGAGCCTGGAGAGGAGGGGGCGGGGCTGTCTTCTGTTGTCCCAGAAGGTTGGACCAGAACCAACGGGTTGAAATTAAGTCAGAAGAGTTTTTGGCTGGCTAAACATAAGGAAGAGCTTCCTGTCCGTTAAGAGTGGTTCCTCAGGGGAACAGACTTCTTCGGGAGGTGGTGGGCTCTCCTTCTTTGGAGGTTTTCAAGCAGGGGCTGGAGGGCCACCTGACAGCAATGCGGATTCTGTGAACTGAGGCAGATCATGAGAGGGAGGGCAGAGCGGGTTGCCTCAGGGCTTAGTTCTTGTGGCCCTTTCTTACACACCCAGGGAAATGCTGATCGCCACTTTGGGCGATTTTTCTCCAGCAATTTTTCTCCAGGCCAGTTTAGCCAGAAATCCTGGAGGTTTTTCGCCATCTGGGCGTGGAATAGGGGTCACTGGGGGTGCAGAGGGTGAGGTATTTGTGAATTTCCTGCATGGTGCAGGGGGGTTGGACTAGATGACCCTGGAGGTCTCTTCCAACTCTATGATGCTATGAATTTTTGATCATCTGCTTTTTTTTTTTTAAATCAAGATTTACTTTGAAAGCTGCCTCGGGCAGCTCCCCAGGAGAGCCAGCATAGGAACCTTCCAAGCTAACTGATCAATTAACGGTTTCCATTCAGCCACCTCCCTCCTCCCTCCAGCTCCCAGAGACCCCTCCCTTTCCCAGGCATGGACACGACAAACGATACTAGAACATCAATGAAGAACTTACGTCTTCCTCTTTGGTCAGATCAAACTCCCGAGAACTGTCTTTGAATATTGCCACGTGGTGAGGGCCTTCACTGAGGGTGACCTGGCATCCAGAGGACAGAGAGAACACCTGGCTGAAGCCGCAGGGGCTTCTGAACTGGAGCCACGCACAAGACCAACAAGCTGTTCCTTCCCTTGCCAGCCGAACCCTCACGGTTCTGGGGCTCCACCTGGCTTACCATGACTGGGGAGCGGGTCATCATCTCTCCAGAGCCACGAGGGAAGATCCGGGCCTGGGCAATCATCTCGAGGACACTGGTCTTCCCAGCACTTTGATCGCCAACCACCACCACCTGAGGGCGAGAACACGTTCAGAACAGATGGGATTAAGGAAACATTAAAAAAAGCACTCTTGTGTTGAGTAAAACACAGATTTTTAAATTCTAACAAAGGAAACTCACCAGGTCTGAAATGAATTCATATCAGAAGAGGGTGATTAACGGGTGTGTGTGTGTGTGTGTGGATGAGAATGTTTTCAGAGGATGGGATTCTTTTTGGAGGTGTAACTATTTATTTATTTTAAACTATGTGAACCACAACTTTTACCCTGAGGAATTTTTTTAAAATGACCTCTACCACTGCCCCCCCCCCCAATGCTGGAGGTTTCTTGGCTGCCCCCTTTGTTCATGGGAGGCATTAAGGGGTTGCAGCCCCCTCTCAACAGGATGCATGGAGATGCTGAGCAGGCAGCCATACGGCCGTACCCGGGGCAGGTGATCCTGGGTGTTGTAGCTGGCATCATAATCCGACAAGATGTCCAGGACTTCGGAATACATGTCAATCAAAGATTTCTGAAAAAGAATTATGGTCAGCTGAGCTAAAGCTCCCCTCCAACCCCCCGAGCAACGTGTCTCCCTGGTTGCTCAGCTCCACCCATCGTGTCCAGCCTCTTGAGTCTCCCCTGCCCAGATGCAGAAGGGTGGCATTTGAATGCAGGTCAGAGCGAGGCTGAGGAGGGTAAGTGGTCTCTTCCAGTCATGATGAAATGCCCAAGGAAAATGACATTGCAACAGAGAGATGCCACAGTCACATCAAGACAAGACGTACTGTAATGCACTCTAGATGGGTCTGCTGTTTAAGTCAGCTCAGAGAACATAAGAGCCCTGCTGGATCAGACCAGTGAGGGTCCATCCAGTCCAGCCTCCTTTCTCACACAGTGGCCAGCCAGTTCCTCTGGAGGGCCAGCAACAGGGCACAGAGGCCGAGGCCTTCCCCTGAGAAGAACACCAGAGGAGCCCTGCTGGATCAGACCAGGGAGGGTGCATCCAGTCCAGCCTCCTGTCTCACACAGGGGCTAACTTGTTCCTCTGGAGGGCCAACAACAGGGCACAGAGGCTGAGGCCCTCCTCTGATGTGGCCTCCTGGCTCTGGGATTCAAAGGATTAGTGTCTCTGAATGTGGAGGTTCCCTTTGGTCACTGTGACTAGGAGCCACTGATAGACTTATCCTCCATGAATCTTTCTAACCTCCTGTTTATTCCTGTGGCTATGACGACATCCTCTGGCAGTGAATTCCACTCCAGTTGGTGCAGAATGCTGCAGCTCCATTATCATCAGGAGCTATGGGGAGTGTGCGCGTGACTCCTATTCGGCAGTAATTCCGTTGGCTGCCCATCAGTTCCTGGGCTCCATCCAAGATGCTGGCTGCCCCACGCAAAGCCCTTTGTGGCCTCGGACCTTCAGTCTGCAGGACTGCCTCTCCTCCTGCGAGCCGCCGTGGCAACTCAGCTTACCTGAGCAGGACCTTTTGCAGGTGCCCTCCGGCAGGCAAGATCAACAACTGCCCACTCAAGCCCATTCTCCGATGTGGCCTCCGCCCCACGGGGACAGCCTGCATGAGGAAGGCAGGACGGCTCCCACACTTCTGGCTTTCTACAAACTATGTAGAACAGGATTTCTCAAGAGGGCAGGAAGGTGCTTTTTATAAGGAGAATGAGACTGTCAGCTATACCGCTGTGTACAGAATACTTTATCCGTTGGCTGCATTGGTCACCCTGGTCTCACTGCACTGTTTTATACCCATGTGACACATTTTCTGCATTATGTAACACATCACGCCTCACACTTGTGCTTTGTTTCATATTTCTAAAATTCTAGTCCTATTGCATTGCTTATTAGATGCCTCATCCTGGTGACTGCATTGACTTACACTGTGTAACTAGTCTCACTGGGAAATGTGGACTACAAATAAAACAAATTAATATTAAATTAAAAGGGATATGGCATCGCTGCAGAACACAAAATTAGCATTTTTAGAGTAACCAATGTTATTAAAAGGGAAGCTTTATCAAAGGAGTTGTCATGGATCTGCCACGACTGGGGACGGACTGTGGCTCGGTGGAGAGACACCAGCTTTGCACGAGAAAGGTCCCAGGTTCAGACCCTGGCGTTCCGCCCAAAGGATCCTGGGTAAAAGGCGCTGGGAAAGGCCTCTCCTCTCTGACTGCATCTCTGGACAGCCGCTGATCGGAGGAGACCCAGTACATGGCTAGGCTGGCCAACAGTCTGACTCGGAAGGAGGCAGCTTCATGTGCCCCCCAAGTATGGGGAAATCTGGAGAAACGGGGGGCTCTGGGAATGTCCAGGTACCTTCAGCTTCCTTTGGTGAATGCCTTTGTCATCCTTCTGCAATACAATCTTCCTCAGCTCTTTATTCTCCTTCTCCAAGCGCTCAAGCATCCGTTGGTATTTCAGCTAAAAAACAGACATGGAAATGTTAAACTGAAAGGGGGGGGGGGAGGAATAAGGAGGGAAGGTAGAAATTTGTAAAATAACAAAACCCGTCACTAACAGATCCCTGAGCTTTCCAGCCAGACTCTCTTTATATAGGATAATTAATGGACAATCTAACAAGACAGTTTTCAGTAACCACTAAAGAACTAGAAAAACTGCAACCGGGAATTACAGCATTATGTGAAGATATTAAAGGTAAATGTTTCTCTTGCTTGAAAGCTAGTCAAATCCGACTCTAGGGGACGGTGCTTGTCTCCGTTTCCAAGCCAAGGAGCCAGCGCTGTCTGAAGACTTCTTCATGGTCATGTGGCCGGCATGATAAACACCAATGCGCATGGAACGCTGTTACCTTCCCACCAAAGTGGTACCTATTTATCTCCTTGCAATTTCTTGCTTTCGAACTGCTAGGTTGGCAGGAGCTGGGGCCAGAGACGGGAGCTCACTCCATCACACGGCACTCGAGTCTCGAACTGCTGAACCACCGACCTTTCTGGTCTTAACCTCTGATAATTCCCTTAAATAATTTCCAGTGGGGAAAGTTTTTTGATTTCCTCCTTTAATGTACCTTGGATTGAAGAGCCCCTTGCTTCCTTTGAAACATTTGCCATGGCTGATGATTCTTCTCTTATTGTTAATGCTTTTGAACAAGTGATATATGTAAAAGTCTCAATCTTGAAACTCCCCCAATACAGACTACTAAAGTTGGACAGGAAAGGCAGTGATTGAGGCAGTTTAGAGCGGGCAGGGAGCACCCGGGAAGGCTTCGACACTACTAATATTTTACTACAAGTCACCAAATTATGTCCTATTAGGACTCAGGGGTGTTCTAACAACTGGGGGAGGGGGGGGTGTCCGAAACATCCTCTGGGCTTCTCCAAGGACATAACTGCAAGGTCGAGGGCTACATCTTTGAGAATACAAAGGCTACAACAATCAGAAGCTCTTTTACTGGAAATAGGTCCACTATATTCAGTGGGATTTCCTCCCTGTTCTAACAGGGCAGTATTATAAGGAGCTGCTAGAATAGTTGGTTACTTTAGTTAGTTTATTCAACTTATATCCCGCCCTCCCTGCCGAAGCAGGCTCAGGGCGGCTTGCACAATGTTATAGCAGATAAAACAATTAATTAGATAAAATTGCAGTACATAGCTCTAAAAACAATACATAAAGTACTAGTACAATGTAATGATGGCGGGACTCCGGCAGTCAGTTAACAACAGAATAGAAAGCAGATTCCTTTGAAATGTGATGTTGGGAGGTGAGTCTTACAGAAATTGCCCCCCCCCCCCCCGAAAGACAAATCAGTGGGTTCTGGATAAAACATAGCCTGAACTCTCCCCAGAGGCTAAAATGACTATCGTACTTTGGTCACAAGATGAGAAGGCAAAAGTCACCAGGGGGGAAAGCAGTGCTGGGAAAAGGGGACGGCTCAGCCTGAGATGGACGGACTCCGTAAAGGCCGTTTGCAAGGCCAGAGCAAGGCCCTGAACGATGAGGACGTTTTGGAGGCCACTGAGTTACAGTGTCTCCGTAAGTCAGAAGCTAACACACAAACATAGCGGAATAAAAGCATTCACAACAGAGGTTTAGAAAGGTCTTTCAAATGTCAAACTTTAAGCTTTTCTACAGCACTTTCAGGGTTCAAGTTGTGTCACATATCACATTAATCCTTAACAACACTCCTGCAAGGCAGGGCAATATTATCACCTCCAGATTTCAGATAAAGAGCAGAGTGGCTTGCCGAAGGCTACTTAGTGAGCAATGCTCCCTCTCAGCTGTAGAGAGTCTTGTAAGCAAAAATTCTACTTTGTGAGCTGCTGGCATCAAAGTTGTGAGTGAGCGATTTGGCTACTGCATACATTAGTATGCTCTGGAGCCATCTTTCCTGAGCTAAGACAAAAATGTGTGCGCTGGAGGCTAAAAACCTGTGAGCTGGCTCACACCAACTCAGCTTAGAGGGAATACTGTTAGTGAGGTTATGGCTGAGATGGGATCTGAACTGGCAGCCTCCTGCCCCACGGCTCATCCTCTTGGCTGGCGAGCTGCACCGGTTCCACCTGCAGCTGTGGGCCTCCCCTCTGGCAGAAGGCCAGGCCCCTCCACACATGACTGCGACAGCGCAAGAACCAGTTCACAGGGGTGTCATCCTACTGAGCTGCAGGTTGCACGTGACTGACCCTGCACAGCCTGGGCAAGCCACTGGACACATCCATGTGGCCTATCGTACGCATCTGGTTGTTGTGTTGTTTTTTAAAAGTCACATATGCCCCTGGCACAGGGCAGAGTCCATATTTACCATATTTACTGTGCACACTCAGCCCATTTTGGTATGAAAGCATGTCAGTTCTGTCCTGAAGATCAGCATGATTCCCCTACCTGACTACGCAGAAGTTCTTCTTGGAGCTGGTCAACCTTTTCTTTGTCAGACACCTGTAACATCAAGAAACATAAGCTTGAACATTCGGGTTTGTTTTATGTTCAGCCCACACCAGATCCTCAAACCATGGATTTTAAGAACCACCAGCTGTATGAAGATCATCTCATCAAGTGCCTTCATCAGACAGAGCAGGACAGGGCTGAAAGGAAACCAACAGTGGACACCACGGCCTGTTCCAAAAGAACCACTCTAAAATAACTTGTCTTTTAAAGAAAAGCCTGGCCAGTGTTTCCAATGCCAAAAATGTAACACGAGATGTGAAAGCCCGGAAAAGACCCGGAAAAAAAACTGTTTTTCTCCCCATTTTTTCCCTGAAGCCATTTTTGTTTTTTTTATGAAAAATTGAAAAAATTGGAAAAAGAAAAGAAAAGGGTGGAAAAATTGATTACAGAACAATTTATTTTAACATGATGAATAAAATATTTTAAGACAAGGAGTTCAAATATTTTCCAAATCATTTCTAAAAAAACATGTATGGTATCAGATATATGTATGGTATCAGATATATGTATGTCAAAAAATATGTATGGTATCAGATTAATCTAATTTCTGTGCCCTGAGGACAGGAAAGTCCTAGGCAAACCTTCAGTCTTTAGAGGTCCATAATAACTGTGATAATGACAGAGCAGCTGCAGAAGCAGAGACTGAAACTGATACTGGTAATTACAGCGCAGAAAATGCTTCTGATTAAATTTCATGCCCATTCATTGAAACTTAGTCCCACACTCCCTTCTATACACTTCTCCCCTCTTCAGTTCTTTTTATGAGAATGGGTTTTTAAAAAATTTAATACTGTGGAGAGGAAATATGAATAATTGTTACTTCTGGATTTTTAAAAACTGTTTTGTGGAAGTTTTTTTGTCTGTTCCACATAAACTAGTAAACAGTTCAGGAGACTGTTGCTCCATTTGTTACAATCACAAACAAATATTATTTAAAAAGTAAATTTTGTTTGTAATAATTGTTTGGGTACACTATATATTTCACATGCTAGTTGGGATAATTTCATGCCAAGTAAAATTGTCCACAGTCATATTTTATGTTCCTAAAGTAACAGAATGACTTTCAATCTGTAAAAGAAAAAAGAAGTGCTAATGTAGCATTATTTCCAATTTTTCCAAAAATTTCCGTTTTTCCCGAGCTTCAGAATTTCAGGAAATTTTGCATCTCTAAACACGGCGAAGGTCTCTGTTTGCACCCCCAGAAGGTTACTTGGCCAAGGTCCTCTCATCTAACATGGACCTTCTAACTGCGGAAACACCACAATTCTGGCTGCCACCGAGGACGTCACCATTCTAGGACGGTCTGGCTCAGCAAGAGAGAAAACCGAGGGGCCGCCGCTCCCAGGGCAGAAGGCGACACTTCTCACAAGCAGTCCTGCAGCAAGCACCCAGCCGTCCCACAGTACACACTACTTAACATGCCGCAAGGCCATTTAACTGGGGCAAAGCTTCACAGGCATCACTGAAGAATGCAGGCCCGACGGCCTCCCCATCCCCAGTTCTAGGACGGCAAACTCTCTAATTCTGCTCCATGTAGGTCCTGGAATGCCCACGCTGCTGCCTGCCAAAGCTTCCAAAGCTCCAGCTCGTGAGCTGTATTTGTTTCAGAAAAGAGGGGAAAGGTCTCACTGACGGCGGCAGTAATACGAGGGATGGCTCCTACACAGCATTTATGCAAAGGAGATTTCTGCTGATTCTCCCTCTCACTGCAGGCCTCTGACTCCTCCCCCATGCTGTTCCAGGGGGTCCCCTCATAACCCCCCCCCCCCCCAGGAACAGCATTTCAGGCTGGAGCAGGAATTCCCAGCGGGATGCATGCCAGAACTTCTCCTCCATAGTGGGGAAAATATCTGACTCTCCTGAACAGGGGTCCGCAAACTACGGCCCGGGGGCCACATGCGGCCCGCCGAGGGCATTTTTCTGGCCCGCCGGGTGTGCCGCTGCCTGTCCTCCGATTCCCAGCAGCACACAAAGCAGCGGAAAAATTGCAGCCGACTCGTCCCGGGCCACACGACAAAGCCCCGCCCCCCCTGCTTCCAGTCAGCCAGGAGGAGGCAAAAGGAAGACTGGAAGAGGGTGAGTGTGGGGTGGCAGGCGCTCCGGCTGGCCCCAAGTCTCAGCCGGCTAGGAGACCTGCACCAGTCCCAAGAGCCAGGTGGGGGTCTTTTTCGAGGCTTTTTGTGCTGCTGGGAATCGGAGGGGGAAAGAGAGAGAGAGAGAGGTGTTTCTCTTTCCCATCATGATGCCTGCAGTAGTGGAGTTTCCGGGAGAAGCAGCTGGGGGCTTGCTGCCTTAAAAAGTTTGTGAGGATGCCGAGTTCCTTGTTTCTTCGGAGAGGGAAAGAAAACAGCCCCGTCAAGGGTGCCTTTTTAACTTTACTTGTTCTTCATTTTAAATATTGTATTTGTTCCCATTTTGGTTTTTTACTTCAAAACAAGATATGTGCAGTGTGCATAGGAATTTGTTCATCGTTTTTTTTTAAAACTATAGTCCGGCCCTCCAGCGGTCTGAGGGACAGTGAACGGGCCCCCTGTTTCAAAAGTTGGAGGACCCCTGCTCCTGAAGCTGCTCTGCATGGCAAGATCCAAGTGAGCAGCCGATGTACCAAGTGCTGCTGCTGCTGCTGCACCGCCTCTTTCCTTCGCCAGGAGGCTTTGAGGGGGAACCCCCCCCCACACTCTCAGGGCACTCCAGCAGAGGGAGAAGGTGCAGGAGGCCCTGCTGGCTTCGCCAAGCACGTCACAAATAGATTCCCAGCAGCCCTCCAGCATCACAGGCTGGCCAAGTGGGGAGTCTGGGTGCTGTGACAGGATAAGGATGCATCCTCCAGGCAGTGTGAAGACAAGCATCTCTTCCTGGAGACACTGCTTGCCACCAGCCCACTCCAGTCGGGGACCACTGATCTACCCAATGAAAATTACTGGGGAGATGGGCACCCCCTGCGCCCCATGATATACAGAAATCGGGGGGGGGGGGAGCTTCAGTGCACCCACTTGGAGCTCAGTCACACCTTTGTTTTTGACATGGGCTGAAGTGGACTCTGTGAGCTTGCCAGAGGTCCGTAAAACAAGCACAGAGCCCGATGGATTCATGGCTGCAGAGTTATCATTTGTGCTCGGAGGCAAACTGAAGGATAAGTTGCTGTAGTTTTAAAAAGTGGATCCTGACAGCCACTCAACAAACGTTTCCTCTGAAGAGCATGTTTTGAAACAGAAAGTGGCCAGCCCAAACACCACCCGCGATCTTAGTTTGCTATATTTGCAGCATGCTTTTCAACATTACTGAAGAGCATCCAAATGAAGTCATATCTATTTGTACCAAAGAAAACCCCCCCAAAACATCCTTTTGCCACCCCTAGAAACTCTATTGGCCCAAACTTTCCCCTCTAGACCGCCTGCTGGCTTGGATGGAAAGGCTAACTGCACACAAGGGGGGGGGGGAGTTCTTAATTCAGGCTGACAAGCTGCAGCAAGTAAAGCTCCAGGTCCTGGACAGCCCCCCTGGGCCAAAGCCACGTACAGCAGGCTAGCTGCTGGGGAGGGGGGGGGGTGTCTCTGTTCTGCAATAATTTCTCAAAATCAAGAGGGAAAGCTGTCTGACTACAGAACTCGGCACCCCAACACCGTTTCGAAGGCAAATCCGCACAACTGAGTTTTCCTTTGCCACTTAATACTCCGGCACCTCTCAGATTAAGATACAAGAGGCTGTAAATTCCAGGACAATGGGAATGCCTCTCCCAGACAAGGATGCTGGAGACAGATTGTTTAAAAAAGACAAGAAAAAAAAAAGCCTCAGCCCAAGTGCCAGCATTTCACCAGCCTGAGCAAAGCACCCATCTCCAAAGGAGAGAGGCTCCATACAGAACGGGTGCTCCTCCCCCCCCCCCCCCCCCGGTCCCCTCAAGGACCCACAGGGGAGATGCCGGCTACAACCCATCATGGCCAAGACAGGGCAGCAGGGAGCAGCCCCCCCGCCCCGCCCTGTGGGCATCCATCAGAACACACATGTGTAATTTTAACTACTGAAAGGTGACACAACTGATCTCGAATTCATGCTATTGGTGCAAGTAGGAAACGGCTGTATAGCATCTCTCCGCCATCCCTGTTCCCAAGGCAAGAGCCTAAAACCTTGACAGTCGCGAGCACGTTGCATCAGCTTTGCCTGTAGCTTCACCCAACAGGCTGCAAGTCAAGCCAAGCCAAGCCACACGTGCGGCTGGCTCTACTGCGGCAGCTGTCGCTCTGCCCGTTTCTCTCCCGCCCACGAACCGAGCGACAGCTGAGGCCACCATGAAAGCACACGGGGACTGCCACGCTGCCCATCCCTTCCCACGACTCGCCTGAAAACAGTGCTGTGGCAGTAGTCCTGACCGGGATTATCCAGGCTAGCCCCCATCTTGACACATCTCAGGAGCTAAGAAGGGTCGGCCCGGGGTGGGTGAGTGCTTGGGTTTGTTTATTTATTTAAGACATTTATTCATTGCTTTTCTCCTTTGCAGAACTCAAGCCAGCTTACAATATGCATACATCAATTCCAAAAAAGCCACAGTAAAAACAACAATTATGCCCCGCCCCATCTAAAAAGTCACAATGCTAGGCAGAAGCAGAGCCAGGATGGCACATCAGTTAGGGTGCCGGACCAGGATCTGGCATACCCAGGTTCGACTCCCCACCCCTGCCAGGAATCATGCTGGGTGACCTTGGACCAGTCACATACTCTCAGCCTAGCCTGCCTCACGGGGTTGTTGTGAGGATAAAACACAGGAGAGGAGAATGACATCGGCCACTTTGGGTCCCTGTTGGGGAGTCAGATGAAGGCTAAACGACGTGAAATAATAAATAAACTACTTCTGAAAATCTGTTGCCTTGGGGTGCAGTGTGGCCAAGTGCAAAGTGATGCACATCGGAGCCAAAAATCCTACCTATAAATACACGTTGATGGGGTCCGAACTGGCGGAGACTGACCAAGAGAGAGACCTTGGGAGTTGTAGTGGATCACTCACTGAAAATGTTGAGACAGTGTGCGGCTGCAGTAAAAAAAGGCCAACGCTATGCTGGGGGTTATTAGGAAGGGAATTGAAAACAAATCAGCCGGTATCATAATGCTCCTGTATAAATCGATGGTGCGAACTCATTTGGAGTACTGTGTACAGTTCTGGTCACCACACCTCAAAAAAGATATTATAGCATTGGAGAAAGTGCAGAAAAGGGCAACTAGGATGATAAAAGGGTTGGAACACTTTCCCTATGAAGAAAGGATGAAGCACCTGGGGCTCTTTAGCTTGGAGAAACGATGGCTGAGGGGTGACATGATCGAGGTTTACAAGACTATGCATGGGATTGAGAAGGTAGAGAAAGAGGTACTTTTCTCCCTTTCTCACCATACAAGACCTCATGGGCACTCTATGAAATTGCTGAGCAGTCGGATTAGAACAGATAAAAGGAAGGACTTCTTCACCCAAAGAGTGATGAACACATGGAATTCACTGCCACAGGAGGTGGTGGCGGCTACAAGCATGGACGGCTTCAAGAGAGAATTGGATAAACATCTGGAGCAGAGGTCCATCAGTGGCTGTTAGCCACAAGGTATAGATAGGAACTCTCAGTCTGGGTCAAGTGATGCTCTGTATTCTTGTTGCTTGTGGGAGGCAACAGTGGGAGGGCTTCTAGCGTCCTGGTCCCTCTGGTGGACCTCCTGAGGGCACCTGGGGTGTTTTTGGCCACTGTGTGACCCAGAGTGTTGGACTGGGTGGGCCATTGGCCTGATCCAGCATTGGCTTCTCTTATGTTCTTATGAAAACCTTACATGGTCACTGTAGGTCAGCTACAATTTGATGGCACATTCCACCCCCATACAACAGTACTTCAGAGGAAGATGAGGAGGTGCAAAAGCTACAAAGGTCGACCTGGAATGCTCGAAATTCAGACTCCGAAACCTGCTTAGACAGGAAGCTCACTGCACAGCTTGGGGAAAGCCACCTTTTTAGCCTAACTGACTCCACAAGACTCTTAAACCTGAAAAGCTGTCTGGATGGGCTGGGGGCCACGGGCAATCCAGCGCTGTGCTGTGGGGGTGGCTGTTGGACAGTTACGTCATTTGATGCCGCAGCCACTGAGTTACGGTCATTTCATTTCATTTGATTTTTATCCGGCTTCTCCCCCTGCAATTGGGGCTCAGAGTGGTTAACAACACAGATACAAAACATAAATAAAAACAAATATTCTATAAAACAATTTAATCCACTGGCGCTTTGGCATGGCAACCAGAAACGCAGATAACAGGCCAGGTGAGACTGCCTCGGTGGAGTGCCTGGAGGGATCATTCTGCCTGAGAGGCTCCAGAGTGCGCGAGTCTCTTCTGACAGAGCAGACATTTGTGCACTGTGGCCAGGTCATGCAATTGGGCACACCAGCCAGCCATGCTGAAAAGGCCACTTCAAGTGTCTTAATGACTCACAGTCCAGATCCGCAAGACAAGCCCTGCTGGATCAAAGCGAGTGGGGGCCATCTAATCCCACCCCCCACTTCCCGCGGGAGCCAGCTGGATGCCTCTAGGAGGCCCATGAGACCCTCACCCCCCACCCCCATGGCTTATTCCCAGCAATCAGCCACTGAACACCCAAACAAGAGTTAGGATTTACAAGCTAGCTGAAAAGCTGCAGAAGCAAAGGTAAGGGCAGATCTTTCCCACAACTGATTTCATTTGTGTGATCAAAACAAGACCCCAGAAACCCCCCTGCCAAGGCAAGACCACTGCTAAGACCCACAAGCCCAGGACAATCAGGGTGGCGCTGACTGGTACCAAGTCATGGTATTTGATTGGGGGGGGGGGATTGTAGGCCCTTGCCGCCTTTTTTCAAGCCATCACCTTTCGCTTCTGCTGGGAGGAGCCCGGGCCACTTGGGTCAGCAGTGGCTCTGCGCATTTCCTCTTCATGCTGCTGGATCTGCTGCTGCAAGTGAATGAGTTCGCCAAGCAGGCCCTGCCGCACATTTATGAGGGGGAGGAGGAGGAGAAGGAAAAAAAATGCAGGTGAGGGGAGAAATAATATTAAACCAAAAAGTGCAATGTAAAGACAGGGGCAGGGGGAGAAATAAGGGGGACAAAACCAGAGCTCTCGGCACGCAAGTACTAACTGCTCTCTGGGGACATTTGAGAGAGAAAGTTAGTGAAGATGTAGATGCTGATGGTTTCGGGCAAAACAAGAGCATATTCAAGCAAGTGAGGCCCTCTGGCTACGGAGGTGATCTCTGGTGAAACATGGATCCTAGAGAAGAGGAGAAAGTGATGGAAGGGCTAGAAATATGCCGTTCTGACTAAGAAGGACCAGCCTCCCGCTTTAGGGCTTTCCAGACAATATGATTAAAATTAAAAAGTGACGCAGTAACCAGGAACTGAACTGGCCTCTCCTTTCCCACGCCAAACCATGCCTTTTAACATTCATATCAGAAAATGTACATCTGTAGATAACACTAATTTGGCAATGCCACAGGACTGTACAAACCACCTGTACAATTTATCCAAGCACCATGAATGTGTGCAATGCTCAGCAAGCTGAATACTCCTGAACGGCAGCAGTACACGAAGATCTTGACTTTCCAGCGGGGGCACCCAGGGACACCAAACAAGGAGACACACAGAAGCCTGGTCTGTACATACAGCAGAATGTGGGGGCAGATTGGGTAGTGTCGTTTCAGGCTGTGGGAACAGGACTACATTTTTCAAAGTGTCCCCCCCCCCCCCCAATAGTTCATTAATAATTCCTTGTAGGCTAAAAAAGTAGCAAAGCATAACGCTTGCTAAACAGAGTGTTCTTTGGTTTCTCCTAAATTGGGGGGGGGCGCTTTAAAATGTGAAGAACCCCCCCACACCGCCTGAAGCGGCACAGCCCCTTTTGCCAGCTCAGAATTTCTCCCACCTCATTTGGCTGCATGTCTCGGCCCGGCCAAAGGGAAGGTGCTCAACACCCTTTGAGAGGAAAGGGGTCTAT
This sequence comes from Lepidodactylus listeri, assembly GCA_029233225.1. Lineage (NCBI taxonomy): Eukaryota > Metazoa > Chordata > Lepidosauria > Squamata > Gekkonidae > Lepidodactylus > Lepidodactylus listeri. The sequence continues at coordinate 864,199 of JARCFY010000005.1, forward strand.
TAAGTGTTTTAGCTACATAAAACACCACTAAGGAATAGAGTTTGAAAATGAAGCAACACAATCAAACGCAACAGGACTGGGAAAGGAAGTCTGGTAAAAACAAATTTCCAAATTGTTACAGCTCTAGAAAAAAAAATCACTTCCAATTTACTGTCCAAACAGACACTCCTGAGATAGGAAAGGAAGGCCGTTTCATCAGGGGCTGCTCCAAACCAAGCCCCTGCCGGCCCTACCACGTGACAAGCATGCAGTTGTAAACATGAACATAACATAACATTAACAAGCGTGAAAACGCACACAAAAATATTTTTGCATAAAAAATTAGTGTGTTGTAAACTACACAAAATGAAACCCCACCTCAACCTACAGTACGTAAAAAATGCAAGCAGCGTGCTCTTGCAAACAATTTTCAATGTACCATTAAGAAGCGTGTCAATACAAAGAAAAATAAGCAGTAGAGTTGAAAAAAATAGCAAATATTGATCAACGACTGTCTAATAAGTGTTGGAAATGTAAACAGGAAGAAGGTTCTTTCTACCATATGTGGTGGACTTGTGATAAAGCTAAAGTCTTTTGGTGTATGATTTATGCTGAAATGGAAAATTTTTTGAAATGTACTTTTAAAAAGTTGCCTGAAATGTTATTGCTTGGTCTTAAGCTAGAGGAAGTTAATGTAACTAAAAGGACATTAATATGGTATATGGTGACTACAGCGAGAATGGTCTATGCTCAGAACTGGAAATGTGAAAAAACTCCAGACATATGGGAATGGTTGAGAAAACTGCTATTTATGGCAGAAATGGACAAATGGACAAGAAAACTGAATAATCAAGACTCAGAAAGATTTCTAGAAGAATGGAAAGACCTGAAAGAATATCTAGAACAACATTGGGATATGAAAAATAATATTTTTACATTGACTAATTATTGATTTTTGATGTTTAAAAGAAGAAACAATTATTTTTAAGAGAAATATACTGAACGATTGAAATGACAAAAATAGAAACTAGAGTACATATTACAGATATCTAGATATTACTTTTAAATGTTTAAAAATTACCTTTCTTTTTTTTTTTTATTGTTGTGACCAAATTTGTTACCTGTAAGAGCTAGTAATTTTAAATCTTTATAACTGCTATTATATATATAAAGGTATAGGTGAGGCGGGAAGTCTTAAAGTTTTTGAATTGTAATCGGAATACATAGCTACATAGAAAAACGGATAGTGATGATAATATTTTAAAAGTTTTGTAACTGGAAAAATAATAAAATTTGTTTTCAAAAAAAAAAAAAGCAGTAGAAATATAAAAAGTGAAATAGAGATCAGAATAAATAAATAAAAAAATGTTAACACACAAGACAAACTCCAGATGGCTGGCCAAACTCCATTTCAAGTTGTTCCTCAAACCATTTCTGTGTCCCCTGGTCTGTTTAATTTTAAAACAGCCACCTATCCGTCCCCCAAGGTCTATCACACCTGCTCTATGAGATGCAACTGTTAACTCCTTGTTTGATTTAAAAAAAATTCTACATTAGTACTGTCATTTTCTGTGTATTTACAAATTTGTTAACGGTACATTGAACATCATTTACAATTACATGCTTGTCACAAGGGGAGAGGAGGGGCTGTGGCTCAGCGGAAGAGCCTCTGCTCGGCATGCAGAAGGCCCCAGGTTCAGTCCCCAGCAGCATCTCCAGTTCAAAGGACCAGGCAGGAGGGGATGGGAAAGATCTTTCTCTGCCCAAGACCCTGGAGAGCGGCTGCCAGTCTGAGTGGACAATACTGACCTCGATGGACCCAGGGGGGTCTGGTTCAGTTGGAGGCAGCTTCATATGTTCATGTGGGCATTCATTTTTTTGTAGAGTGGGTTCAGGTGGTTTTCATTTTGTAGTTGACAACGTATACATTTTCGAGCAACGTCTTGTACTTGAGTGCTTTGGTGTTTTGCAGTGGCCAACTCAGAGGCCAGAAAAGGCGCCAAAGGTTCAAGCAGGGATGGCAAACCCCACGGGACAGGGCAACAGGAGCAGTTCGAGCCCCTGCTCACGCACACAGGCGCTTTTGAAGACATCACGGTCACGCAGCCTCCGTTACCAAAGTGGCTCAGAGGAGCCGGCCATTGGTGGGGGTGAGCACCTTCAAGCCTGGCAAAGTAAGAGGGACCAAGAGGGAGGCAAAAGAGAGCCAGGCTGGTTTCTTGAGCCACGCATGCAGCCTGGCAGACCAGAGCGGGGCAACCTGCAGCCCACACAGAGCTTCCCAGATCCTGCTCTTGCAGTTGTGTGTGGGGTGAGGGTGTGTCGACGAAGGGAGCCCCATCTCTGCTGCTTCCATTTTTAAAGAATGACTCTAACAGTCACAGCTGCCGAGAGCTTTGACCTTCCCAGAACCAGCATTCCTGGAGAACTGAGTTCCAACCCATGAAGGTTTAAACTGCGATAAATTACTCAGTCTTTAAGATGCTTCGACACTCCTGGGTGGTTTTGCTGCAAAAATTAACAAAGCTCCTCTTGTGGTATTTCTGATACGGTCTTCTAGTGAAGAAGGCATCCAGCCTCTGCCTCAAACCCTCTCCCACCCTATGCAACGTCTGACGAGGGAGAGGCCTCCAGGGCGCAGTGGGGGTCGGTGCTTTCATACTGCTTCCCAGGGAAGAAAGATCCAGAAGCGGCCACTGACCAAGGAAGGGACACAGCAAAACTTACCCAGCTAACGTGTAGAGCAAAAACCTGGACATGCACAACTTCACACAGCAGGCACACAACAGCAGGATGCAGTCCACCCCCAGGAGTGGAGCAAAAGCTGGGGGCACTCGACTGCGCAGAAGGTGGAGTGCAGAGGGGTACAACTGCTCAGCAGCATTACATGACCTGGACCTTGTCAGAATGCAGTTGTCACGAGACCGCTTGATGTTCCTGTGCAGCCACGTGATGAAAGCAGACCACAGCACCACGGCTGCTTCCAGGGAAGGAAGTCTCTCCAGCCGGGGCTGACCCAGACCAGCAGCTCAGCTCTCCCTTCCCCACCCTCCCACTTGAGGCATTCTAAGAACTCGTCCCTAAGACTCTTTTGCTGCTGCTGCTTCTGGGACACAGAAGGTTTCCCACCAGGGCTACGCAGCTCGACTGTCTCTTCTATGCTTGGGCAAAAGACTCAGACTTCACCTCCCCGGGACTTGCTCCATCTGAAAGATTTTTGTAACACATTGGAATGGCTGCAACCGAACTGCAAATCGCCTTGGGTCCTGCTTTGCAGGAGAAAGGTGAGGCACCAATATTTAAAAACATGTTTTTGTTTTTATTTTAAATCACACAGGAACTCGCTGCCACAGCATATGGTGATGGCCACCTATCTGGAAGGTTTTAAAACGGGGAATGCGCAAACTCGTGGAGGACGGGGCTATCAACAGTTACTAGTCATAGTGACTACCTACCCTCTCCAGTACCAGAGGGAGCATGCCTCTTTAAATCAGTTGCAGGGGAGCATTGGGGGGGGGGGACGGGGGGTGGTGGGAAGGATGCAGTTACAGAACACAGGACATGGTGGGCTCTTGGTGTGACCCAGCGTGACTCTCCCTAAAGTCCTTATGGCAAAGCACGGGCCTCCACCCCGATTAGGAGCACAACCCAAAGAGAGCTGAAGGCTGCAACTCAACCTGCCCACGCCATCGCCCACAATCTCCTTCCCTTCTTTCTAGCAACCCTCCAGGAGCAAATGTAAGCGGCACTTTTTGTCGTTTTTTGTGTTTGAGGCTCCTGCCCGGCGTTCCTTAAGCGTTATGCAGATGTATCTAATTCAACAGGTCATAAAAGCCTCTCCCAGGAGTGGCCAAGATTCATGGCTAGAATCCATTTGGAATCAAGACTCAGTTACACCACTCGCCACTGGTGACCCGTTTCGCTGAGCGCGCCCTCTTCAGCAAACGTTCAGACTGACAAACGGCAAAAGGTTGCTTAACCAGCAGCATTCAGACTCTGCACTAGCTTTCTGAGATGGAAGTTGCTAAGCACCTGCGCACACATGCTGTGAAAAAGACGAGCCAGGCAGGGAGCACTTGCATGAGGAAAAAAGAGAGTGAAGCATCACCACTAGCCACTTCTGACCAGCAGCCAGCACTCGGTGTGGTCTGCCCTGCCCTGCCATTCCCTTGAGCACACAGGAAGCTGCCTTCTACTGAATCAGAGCCTCAGTCCATTAAGGCCAGTGTTGTCTTCTCAGACTGGCAGCGGCTCACCAGGGTCCCAAGCAGAGGTGTATCCCATCGCCTCCTGCCTGATCCTTTTTAACTGGCGATGGCGGGGATTGAACCTGGGACCTTCTGCATGCCAAGCGGAGGCCCTTCCACTGAGCCACAGCCATTCCTCAACCTCCTCCTCGTGCCTCTGCCAAGACTGCTCACCACCGTGCCCCTGCACCCTTCCCTGTTGTTTAGGCAGCCCTAAGCTCAGCAGCCTGAGGGCCATGATGAAAGTCGGGCCATGGGTGGGTCCTGCTCCATCACCCAGCCAAGCCCTGCTGTGCTGCACCCTCAGGCCACAGGGAGGCCCCGTTCTGCACATCACAGCCCCTCCAACCACCAGGTGCCTGAGCTGAGCCCATGCTGGGCCCAGGCCAGTCTGCAGTGGAAGCAACACAGGTAGAGGGAGTGGTGTTGCACAGGACGCTCCTGCTCAACTGGCTCAAGGACCCCTTCCGCTTGCGGTGTTCAGGTGGAAACGTGGGGAGCCCAGGGTAGAAGGGATGCAGAGACACCTAACCAGATCAGGAGGCTTCCTGCTTTAGGTCAAAAGTTCCAGAGGCTGCTCCCAGCTCAAGAGAGCTGCTCACCATAACAGAGTTAAAACAAAAGACAGGTCTGACTTATATGAATACTAAGATCAGAACTGGAAACTGGGCACCACAGCTGTGCCTGGCGTACCAGCCCTACACCCAAACATCAAAGCAGGGTGCGGGGTGGGTGCCTGTCTCCATGCAGCATCACACCACAGGAAGGCAAAGACCCTGTGGCACTGCCAGGACTGGCACCCGGGAAGGGCTCTTGTCCTACTCAAATGCTCTGTCGCCATCAGGGCCCTGCTCCACCCGGAACTTTCATCACCCAAAAAGAAGGCCTTAAGGGCCAGCCTCCCTGTCCCCCTCCCTGCAGCTTTACAGGAATGATCTCCTCCCTGACCCATCCTCACACAAAACCATCACAGCTGCTGACACCTGAACTCCCAAGTTCACCCAGCAAGTTCTCAGTTAAAGCCGGTCTGACACCATCCTGTCTTGCGGACAGCAGAAGAGAGAAGGAACCTCGATCTGTTGGGGGACTTTTGGGGGTGGGGACAGCTATCAGGAGTCCTTTGGGGGCATTAAAGCCTGTCTTGGGACCACCTGGATCTCCCCACCACCAGCTTCAGGCTACGAAGCTGCCAGCCTTTCGGGGCTTGCTTTTGTGTCAAACTACCCGGGAGCTCGGGAGCCGGAAGCCAGAGCTACTGAGGCACCCGCCTTCCTAAACAGCAGCCAAGCAGGGCCCACAATTTGGGCTGGGACCACAGAATCCTCGGGGTGGGGGGCATTAAACCCTTTGCTACTTGAAGTGGCTACTTGAAGCACATCGCTGGAAAATAAATTACACGGAAACCAGCCTGGACGACAGCCCTAGCCATGCACCTTCTGGGCCCCAGGAACAGTGCAGGCTCCAAACAGAAACACTTAACCGGCTTGAGTCCGATACAGCTCAGAGTCCTCCTCCTCCTCCTCCACCATCTATCATGTTCCACCACAGGCCACAGGATCAAGCCAGGATCCCGCGGTCCACACAGCACACCTGGAAGAGGACTCTGCGTGCTACAACTGCAGTGCTCTCTTCCCCTGCTAGAAGTTCCCCTCGTTTGGTATCTAACGGGGCAGAGGAAGCACTCTCACATTCCAGCTTGCTCACACACTACTCATCGGACTTCATCATGCTAGTTTTACGGATGGGTTGCTAATGCAAGAATGGGGCTTGTTAGGAACTGAACAACTGTAGGACTAAAAACTTAAAACCTCCTCCTGACCTGGATAGCCCAGGCAAGCCCGAGCGCGTCAGATCTTGGAAGCTAAGCAGGGTCGACTGTGGTTAGTACTTGGATGGGAGACCAGACTTCCTTGGAAGACCAAGTCGGGAGGACAGAGGCCGGCTTGTTCAGCCCCCTCTCGGAATATCCTCCAGGCCCCCCTGGAGGGGTCAGTCACCAGAGGTCAACGTGATTCCCAGGTGCAGACGCACACATGCACACACACAAAATACCAAAAAAAAAAAAAAGACCCCTCCCTCTGCTCGCGTTTCAGGAGGCTCACAGCCACCGCAAGCCTCCCAGAGGACAGGCTGCATACCCTGAACCTTTTAACGCACAACAGCTTCCTCAGGCTACCTCTCCCCAGCAGGAGCATTCTACTGCCTGCCAACTTGAAACACCCGGCAAAACAAGGCGGATGCCCCCCCCGCCGCCACCCCGGCATAAACAATGTCCCCCCGCATCCTGGAGCCTTTCCCCCCTTCCAGAACGTACCTTCTTGTACTGCTTCTCATTCTCGCCTCCTTGGTCTGTAGCTCTGAACGCCGTCTCCCCCGGAGAACCTGGGGAACAAGAGGAGTCAAATACGCTCAGACAGAACAGCAACGGGAGGGCCACCTTTCAGGGCCACTCTGCAGGCCTCTCTACAGACGCCTTCCCTGGTGCATTCCGGAGTCCACCCAAGAGGACCCTTCGTTATAAGCACAAATACAATCAAGATCCGATGCAAAGCTAGTAATCCGAAATGGCAACTCAATATCATGGACAATACACCGAGCGACCAGGCCAGAACGGCCACCTTCAGGGACCTCGGGAAGCATCTCTGCTTTGCCCCCAGACAATGGGTGGAGACGGTTTACACACCACATTTTCAATCCATGGGTTCCCAAGGTGGAGGAGGAGATTCCCGTCCTCAGGCTGGGGCAGGAGTGCGCGGACGGAAGGACCCGGAAGGAGGGGGACACCCAGTCCATCTCTGCACAGGGAGCGGGCCTCTGCCCAGCAGAACAAAGGCGGAGCCTCTTGGAACTAGGCTTGACGGTTTCTAGCCAGCCCCACCCTGGGCACTCTTTCTTGTCCATGCTAGAATGGGACAGAAGCACAGGAAATGGCTTTGCGTCCACTAACAGATCTTCTGGATTTACAGGCTTGAAACTAACAGCACCTGACTTTCATTTGGAGTACAATGCACACAGTCTTATCTTTCTTATTCCTCTCTTTGTTAATGTTCCTTCTCCTAAGAATTCTACCCACAAGTTGCAAAACCTGCCGCCTTGGTCCCTGGTGCTTATTCTACAAACCGTTACTGAAAAAGGCAGAAGCAAACATTTAACTACAGACTTTAAAACCTCTCCCATTTTATCATCCTCTCCCTTTTATACTTTATTCACACATGGGCACACAAACACACACACACATTGTAGGTATGTGAGGGGGACATCCCATTGCACACAAGGTCTGTAGAAGAATGTCAGCAAAACGCTTGTTTATGCAAATGCCTGACATTCTTCAAATGCAGAGATGTACCGATTTGATGCTTGCTCTCAGGAATTCTGTCTCAACTGAAAACCCTCTGACTTGCCAGATTTGGGTCTACCTTGACAGATCCCACAAGGTTTCCAAAGTCATGAAATTTTTTTAAAAAAGTATCCTGCCTAACAGGTGAACTCTTCTTTCCTCTCTCTTCAGCGTTTTAAAATAGTATTTGTTTTTAAAAGGGGGAGGAATGTTAAGGGGCAGTAAAAAGTGCAATTTTACACACCTAACAACAGAAGTAGATCAGAAGCTCCTATGACTTCACTAACCAAATTGTAACCTGTGGAAAACCAGCAAAAAAGTGGAAATAAAAATTATGAATAGAAACAAATGGCAAAGGAAACGAGAGACATTTTTGGTCTCATGCATCACAAGAGCCACAGAGACAAGATGGCAAAGCTACAAAAAGCAGTATGTCAACAGAGGACAGACGGAAAATAATTCACCGTTAAACACAAGGCTGGGGAGGGAGTCTCCTCTGCTTGGCATTCCCAAGCCCCCCCCCCCCCCCCCATTCTGGTCCTGCCACTCCCCTCACATGAAGAGCCACTGAAGGTCTATGTGGCCAGCTGGATTTCCGGCTCCTCGCAGGCTTCTGCCATCATGCTCCTTTGACGCCCTGGACCCCCTGGTGGGACACAGCATCAGCAAGGCAGGCTGAGCTGCTGGCAGGGGGAAGCCCAGTCTCGGCTGGAAACAACAACCTCTCTCTACCACAAGAGCCTTTTGTCCACAACTGGACACTTTCTAAGACATGCCTGCCTGCATGAGCATCCACATCTGTTTAGGGTGAAACCATGTATCAGTGCATGACTTTGCATTCAGTTAGCATCAGAAAGGGTACACTGGAGCCACGGAGTATGTCGCCAGCTAACTGACTAAAATGAAGGCACCCAGCATGAGAACCTCCCTGCCGGTGCCTGCTGAGCCAGACGATTGCCTGTAAGCGTGGCTGCTGCTCACTTACCTGTTGTGGCAAGGCTAAGAGGATGGGAAGTTACAAAGCATGCCTGGCAGACTTTCCAAACCTTACAACGAGAACTGAAAAATGCCCTCACCAGGTGTGAAGAAATCCTTCAGGGAACCAAAGCTCTCTCCAATCTTGTCAAAGTCAGGCAGCAGCTTCATCAGATCTTCAGACTCAGGAAGAGCTTTGCTCAGTTTGTCTAGGGAAAAGGGGGGGTGGGGGGGAATGTCACAACAAAACTGGTTTTCTTTTCTGTTTTTTAAGGGAACAGTAGCTGTGTCACATTAGAGGCTTCCCCCCGTTCTTAAGTGGTTACATGAGTGATCCCAATTCAAAACTTGGGCTCCTGCAGATCTGATTTCAAATATTACCACTGCACAACCAGTCTTCTGAAAAAGCCATACATGATACCCCACACAGAAAACACACCAAAACATGCACACATTAAAATCAGGGCAGCATTTAAAGGGCCAATATCAGCTTTATTACAAGGCCCCTTTCCCAAGAAGTTGCTGTGACTCTCATTGTACAAATGGAGAACGTGAGGCCGAGAGACTGCAGTTGGCTTCAGGGACAGAGTTCACAGATCCACTCAGGCTGCCTGGGAGTCCAAATTCAAACACAATCCTCATGTCTGAAGAGTTTCATCTTCGACTGTTACTCAAAAACCTAGATTTGATTCAGAGCAGAGAGCAATGAACCACCCTATCTTGACTGCAGATGCTTCTCCCATAAGGCAGAATTTTAAGAGTTTGGTGGCGGTGAGACTGCACCCCTGGAAACCCCAGGAAGAGTCCTGAGTGGGACAGTGCTGGTTCCCCAGACCTTCCACTTGAGAGGGAGGCCAGCGGGAGGCTGACTGAAGCCAGTGAGGTCACAGGAGGGAGAGGCCTGGGGGATTCAAGGAGGGCCCTGGCAGCTTGGGAAGTAGAGGAAGAAGGCTGAGGAAGAGCTAAGCCTCTTCCTTCAGCATCATCACAGAGGGGGTTGTACGCAGCATACGAACATACAGGAACCCTGAGGATTCCTGGCTTTACAAACTGACTGAACGTGCTGTGAAGCATCTCGGCTAAAGCTGTATTCTGTCTCTGTAGAGGACAGGACTTACTGAAGAAGCATAACAGGAAACAGGAGCATATCCAGATTACTGTATCTACATGCAAGGTTTTCTGTAATGTGAATTTCAGTATGTAATTTTTGGCTTGCAACAGAATACAAAATGTACTGCCTCTGGGCAAAGTGGGTAATATAAATGAATCACCAGTCTCATATTCTCAGTGCATACTTTGGCATTCTTTGTTTTGGTTACTTTTACACTGTAGTTCCTTTTTATTATTATTGTTTTATGACTCCTGACATCATCTGAACTTAGGAAAGGTGGGCAAAAATCTTTTTTGAAGTACAAACATAAACAGGCTCAGGGTAACAACAATAAATTCCAGTACAATCTTAAAATGGTTCAATTAAATAGATAGCAAAATTAAATTAATACAGTAAAACCAGTTAAAAACAGTTAAAGTGGCCAGTGCAGCAATTTTCAGTTCCCACAGCCGGGAATGAGTGGGCTGAAGCCGAGCCATAAAGGTCTCATTAAGAGCAGCATACAGCAACAGGGAAGCCAGCTGGTAGAGAGGCCCGCTGCCTCAGCCAAAGGCCTGGTGGAACAGCTTCGTTTTGCAGGCCCTGCAGAACTGTAACAGGTCCCACAGGGCCCTGATATTGGTCAGGAGTATTTTGAAAGTGAGCATGATGTAGTGGCTAAGGTGTGGAGCTCAGATCTGAAAGATTCTAGGTTTGAATGCCCACTCTGCCATGGAAGCTTGCTGAGTCACCTTGGGCCAGTCTCCCTCTCAGCCTAACCTACCTCACAGGGTTACAGTAGGATAAAACGATAGAGTAAGCCACTCTGGGCCCCCATGGGTGAGAAAAATGAGGTTAAAAATGAAATTTAAAATATTAAACATATCCTGTATGAATGTGTGACAGAGTGTTGGACTAGATGGGCCACTGGCCTGATCCAACATTAGCTTCTCTGATGTTCTCTTATGTTCTGTATCCAAGCTGCGCGTCATCTCAGCATTAGAAGGGAAATAAAAATCTAGAACCCACCAAAGTCAATGTACTCGTCAAGATCCCATATGAAGTCAGGTATAATCCACTTGTACTCGCTGAGGTCAGGCATCAGGTCCTTCCACTGATCATATGTCTAAGAGAAAAGCCAGAAAAGCCCCAGTGAGGTTTACAGCATGGAAGGGAAAACCTGTCGGTCCACCACGCACGTGAGTGCCCTCTCCACCTCCCTTTGGGGCCTCTTCACAGAACGCTGGCACAGTCCAGCCTCCTGAACAGAGTTATGCTCACATGTCACATGATGGAGTTGTCACCTCCCCCCCACCCCCAAGTCTTCAGACCGGGAATTGCATGCACAAAACTGAGACAAAAGAAGCACAGACACCATCAGAGTTGGGCACCAAAGACTCGCCTCCTCGGGGTGCACCCTGGATAATGCTAAAGAGCTAGAGCTTCTGGCTGCCAGACAGTGGTAGGATCTCCTGGCTACAGTACACACGTGGAAACAATTAACCAATCAAACAGTTCTTCTCAGGACGACTTGACAAGAGGTACAGGAGACTGCATCTGAACCTGCTACCAAAGATCCTTGACTTGGGATCCCACAGGGCTTCCAGGGCCAGGGCTGATCTCATGGAGACCAACGTAGTTTGCATATGGTGGGCAGCAGCTTCATAGAAACATAAAGAGTTGGAAGAGGCCATGCAGGCCACCTGGGCCAACCCCCCCCACCCCACTCAGTGCAGGACCAGCCTAGAGAGCATCCCTGACGAGCGTTTGTCCAGACGCTGCTCAAAGACTGCCAGCGAGGGGAGCTCACCACCTCCCCAGGCAGCTGGTTCTACTGCTGAACTGCTTCAGGGGACAGCCTTGAAATTTCCGTATTCTGAGAAGCCAAGTAACTTTCCCCAATCTGTCCTCTTCACACCATTTGCAATAACGGGGGGGCCAAAGCAGTTTACGTGACTGGTCAATTACTTTACTTTCTACATCTGATACTTGAGCACATCCTTACGCAGAGGGGCTCCCACTGTGGGGAGGACCAGCAGCCTATCTAGTACTGCCTGACACCCACCAATTGTGTCTAGACCTCAGCAGGAGTCCCTAAGCAAGACAGATGGCAATTATCTCTCTCTCTCTCACACACACACACAAACACACACACCCTGCTAATCCTCAGCACCTGGCAGCCATAGGTCCATCGTGTCTGGAGAATGAGGTCACACTTCTGGCCTTCACAACTTATAGCTGTTGACTGTTCTCCCCCTGAGTTTTTAGCTAATCCCTTTAGCTGCCATTTATGCCTCAAACTTTCCTGTTTTGAGGAGACACAAATATTTGCATTTTTGTTGTACTGAAGTGTGGGGGAACACTATTTTGCTATCTGTCCCCCCCCACCACACATCACTCTCAGAGGTGCCTGCGTTACGAGAAGCACGGCCCAGACCCATCAGGAGAAGCACCTCCTGTACGGACCAGGATGTTGAATGTGGCAGCAGCAGCATCGCCACTGAGAAAGGAGAGAGCCAGTACCTTCGCTGGTCCCCACTTCTATTCTCTACCACCAGGGAAGGAAGGAAAAGCTTTCAAGACAGTAGCAGGAGCCTCAAGCTGCTACTTCAATTCCCCTGGGGCAGTGCCATTGTCTCAACCAAGAGAGAAACCCCGCTCACTCACTCCATCCTGAAAAGCTCTTTCCTCTGACGACAGAGTGAGGCGATGGGGGCACTGAAGGTGGATGGAGAAAGGCAGAAGCAAGCCGGGGGGGGGGGGGGGAAGGGAAAATTGATGATGGAAAAGGGTGGGAGAAGAGCTCAACAGCAGGGCAAAGGCTGGAGTCTTCCCACACCCAAAGCCCCCCCCCCCCCCCCCCCCAATTCCATCAAGCTGAATTCATGTTACAAAGGCCTTGCACGCCCCTTGCTGTACTCTTCCTTTGGGTAAGGCCCTCTTCCTGAGGTGGCAACCCACTCCCTGGATCAACATCTTAAAATGCTAAAGCAGCCCAGCCTAACCAATCCCAGGTGGGTGCCTCCAACCCAGTGTGTTGCTTCTGACAGCGGCCAGTCGAATGCCTCTGGGAAGGCCAGACACAGGGCAAGAAGGCAACAGCTTTCCCCACCGCCGGCCCCAGCCACTGGTGCTGCGAGGTGTGTGCGCACATACACACACACACTTGCTCTCCCCTCTCAACACGCTGCCCTTCAAATGGTGACCACTTCAAGGAAGGGACAACACAACAGAGAGAGATGTGAAATCTCCACAAGCTTTGATGCCACAGAGTACTGCCCCCCCCAAAAGCTTAAGTTCTGCGGGGAAATGAAACACATGCAATAGTTACTTTTCTATCAAACCTAAACTTCTTTTACTGATTTAACAACAGCAGGCATCAGGTAGTTGTTAACACATCACTTAGTTAACACAAAAAAATTGTATTATTTGGCATATTTATTGGAATCTAAAAGCACTCGAGAAAGTGTTGCAAACTGCTGCATCCCGTGCTGCCATGGCACATGGATCATGATTTTTGCCATGTCAGAGGCAGGAAACAATAAAAGGTGCAAGCAGAAAACAAGTTCAGTAGTAAAGAAAATATATTATTCGGACAGAAGCCGTCATGCAGTCACAACAGGCAGGACCACCAGCACATCTGGATATCAAGCTGAACTTAGTAACATTGAAAGTGCTGAACTGATATGTTATCAATAACTACATTACAGCATGTTAACTCTTGACAAAACCATTTACGGTTAAATAAAGAAACCCTTGAAAATGTAGAATATGTCTATGGTATACATAGAAATTACCATTACCTAATGCTGTAGATTGTCTTACATAAAAAAGTTCATATTATACATTTGTAGTAGAACCTTGTCTTTCATGTCACTGATTCCAAAGGGGGAGGGGATTGTAAGAGGTTGTTTTGTGTTTCCCAAAACTTCCTTAATTTTTCACTGGGAAAAAATCATTTGGAATGAGTGAAATTGTTTTTAAAATGAGGTTTTTCTTACTCTAAAGTGTTCCTTTGTATTTCCCAACTTTTCCATTAGAAAAGCTGAAAAAAGTCCTCAAAAATGTGTTTTCTTATAAATCGTTTCATTCCCCCAAGGCCTTAACATCTCTAAGCAGGGTAGTTGCTACCGCAGACCCAAGTACCTTTTTGGCTGTGTAGCCACCGCCTACAGCAGATCCCAAAACGATGTAGCGAAGTTTTAGAAGCCTTGAAGCCACTCTAGCTAGCCAAAAGTTCCTGTGAGGTGGGAAGCCATACTTTAGGTGTAGTTTGGACTTGTGCAAGGGAAGACGATTGAAAGTGGAGAACGGCTGAACTGATGTCCGTAATGAAAGCCTTTGAAACTTAGAAACGGGGTAGTAGGAATGATGAATACTTCGGGAAACAAGATGCAGTTTCTGCAACGGTGGCTTCCCTCTTGCTCCACAAGTGCCATTAACTACGTTTCGGCAAACAACACTGAAACAGAAAACAGGCAGGTTGTTACCCAATCAAGCCCAGCTTAGTATCCACCCATGCCTTACTGTGGATCCCACTTTCTGCAAGGCCTTAAACAAAAATGGCACCAACCACTGGATTTACATTGGTCATCAGCATCCCACTGTGAACAGTCATAACCATTCACCCAACAATTAGCTGTTGATTCCCAAATAACTGAATACCGAAAACAGGGCTGAATAACAGGCCAGGGGCCAGCCCCAAGCCTCACTGCACTGACAGAGAAAGGTCCCATTTGTGAACATGACTTCACTCTGTTCACCCTTCACTGAGTGGGGCTTGGAGCAATCAGTTGCTTGAGGTAAAGGAAGAAGGTGGCTGGCAGGTATGGCATTTCCTAATCCATAGTGCAATATTGGAAAGAACTGTTTGGGAAACCAGCCCAAATATCCAGGAATGGGGCATGTTGTGGTTTCAATGTGACCTCTGCTACCCTTTCACTTATGAAGGGCAGCTGCTGCATGCAAGGCCGCAGATCTGAGAGAACACAGTGCCCAATCAAATGAACACACACAAAGCCCTCATTCACTGTTTAGTAGATATCCTGAAAGTGTGGAGTGTCACATTACACAGAGCATCTGATCAAGAGAGACCGGAAAGGGCAAAAATTTGAAGGGTGTAGCAGATCAAGGTCTTATTTCCATTCATATTCCATTTAAAGTGGGATTTCAATAAAGGCTTAAAGTTCCTCTGGAGGGACAACAACTGGGCAGAGAGGCTGAGGCCTTCCCTTGATAACAGCATCAGAAGAGCCCTGCTGGGTCAGTGGCCATTCCCTACAGTTCCTCTGGAGGGACAACAACTGGGCAGAGAGGCTGAGGCCTTCCCTTGATAACAGCATCAGAAGAGCCCTGCTGGGTCAGTGGCCATTCCCTACACACAACAGGAACATCACAGCCAGGGTTAAAGAGTCTATAATCGTGCCAAATGAATGGCAACAATAGCAGGAAGAGTTTAATTCTTTTAAAGGGAATTGGCTAAAATGCAGCTAAAATTTCAACCACATCACTGCTGTGATGCAAGACAGCCAAGAGCTGCATTTAAACCCCTCATTGCAAACTGAACTAAGTCCTAATTTCTTTCCTTACATTCCCCACCCCCTCAAGAACTGGAAATGCTGTATCTTGTTTTTAGAACTCAGTCTGTGTCAGGAACATCTCCTGGCTGACATGAGTGGCTCCCACTATTTCTTCAAGAAAGTATGTGTAAATTGCTTTCAAGAGCAAAAGTACACTTTAAATCTTTTCCATGGAAACCTCTCGAGTGCAGATGTCAGGACAGGGCCTGGGCCCTTTTGCATGCAAATCCCACTTGTTCTCCCACCCTTTCCCAGGTGAAGATGTCTTCTGCCAAGCCTCTGATGGTCCATTCTACCCAGCATCCTCTCCTCAACAAAGCAGGGGCCCCACTGGATCAGGCTAACAGCCCATCTAGAGCAGCACCCCATTCCCTACAGTGCCCACACTGTTTTTCAGTACACAGCAAAGAAAGTGCAAAGGGCACAGCTGCATGGAAGGGCACAGCTGCATGGAATATGAACATGGAGACTGCATTCCATCCTTTGGCTACCCGTCTTCCCAAGAACATCAGAAGAGGCCTGCTGGATGAGACCCCTGGTCTATCAAGTCCAGCTTCCTGTCTCACCCAGTGGCCAACCAGTTCCTCTGGCACTCAGGCCAAGGCCTTCATCAGGAGAGCCCTGCTGGGTCAGACCAGTGAGGGTCCATCTAGTCCAGCATCTTGTCTCACACAGTGGCCAGCCAGTTCCTCCGGAGGGCCAACAACAGGGCAGAGAGGCCGAGGCCTTCCCCTGTGAAGAACGTCAGGAGATCAGACCAGTGAGGGTCCACCTAGTCCAGCATCCTGTCTCACACAGAGGCCAGCCAGTTCCTCTGGAGGGCCAACAACAGGGCAGAGAGGCCGAGGCCTTCCCCTGTGAAGAACATCAGAAGATCAGACCAGGGAGGGTCCATCAGGTCCAGCATCCTGTCTCACACAGAGGCGAGCCAGTTCCTCTGGAGGGACAACAACTGGGCAGAGAGGCCGAGGCCTTCCCTTGATAACAGCATCAGAAGAGCCCTGCTGGGTCAGACCAGGGAGGGTCCAACAGGTCCAGCATCCTGTCTCACACAGTGGCCAGCCAGTTCCTCTGGGGGGCCACCAATAGGGCATGGAGGCCGAGGCCTTCATAAGAACATCAGAAGAGCCCTGCTGGATCAGACCAGTGGTCCATCTAGTCCAGCATCCTGTCCCACACAGTGGCCTTAACCAGTTCCCCTGCAGAACGAAAAAACAGGGCAGAGAGGCTGAGGCCATGATAAGAATGTAAGAGGGAAGAAGCCAGTGTCGGAGGAGGCCAGAGGCCCATCCAGCCCAAGGCTCCGGGCGTCGCAGGGAGGCTGAAGACAGCAGGTGCCAGCAGGAGGTCCATCAGCGGGGCGCGTGATGCCTCCGCGCAGGAGAGCCGGTCCGGGGCCTGGGCGGGCGCTGGGGAGCGGGGGGAAGGAGGGGGCGCCGCCAACACGGTCGGGGGGGGGGGGGGGGGGAAGGAGGGGGGGAAGGAGGGGGGGGCCCTCCGCCTCCGTCTCCCGGGTGGGGGGGGCTCCCTGTGCGGGCCGCGGAGAGCCCCCCGTCCTGTGGGCGAGAGGTCCCCGGCCTCTGCGGATGCTCCCGGCGGGGAAGCGGCGGGCGGGGCGGCTGCCTGAACCTGGGGGAGGCCGCAGGAGGAGGAGCCGCGAGCGGGGGGGGGGGCTATCCCCGACTCCGCTCCGAGAGGGCGCGCCCCTCCCTCCGACTCCCCACCCCCCCGGCCACGGCCCCGGCCTCCTCCCGCCCTGCCCCCTGCCAGCTTCTCGTCCTCCCCTCCCCACTGACCAGGAGGCCGCCGCCCGGGCCCGCCACATCGCGACGCCGGCTGGGGGGACGCCCGGCCCGGCCCTGCCCGGCCCCTTCCCTCCTCTCTCCTCCCGCCTCAGCCGCGCTCGGGGACGAGCGGGTCCGGCAGCCAAACCCCGCCGGGGCGCCCCCCTCGGCTCGCGGCACTAAAGTTCCGGGCGGCGCGCGGGGGAGGGGGAGGACCGCTTTGAGGGGAGCACCGCTTCCGGGAGGGAGGGGGACAGCGAGAGAGGGATAGGCGCCCCGCCCTCCGGCACATGCGCAGAGCCGCCTACCTGCCGGGCTGGGGAGAGGAGCCGCCTGCTGGGGTTGCCAACTCTGGGTTGGGGGATTCCTGGGTGTTTTGTGGGGGGAGGGGCCTCTCTGCAGCGGTGGGATGTCGGGAGACCCCCCCCCCACCCCCCGGGGCAGGAGGGCAGGAAGGGATGAGCCGCTGTTGGATACTGGGTTCGAGACGCGCACTGCAGCGAAACAGCTCTACTTTCTTAAGTGATTTCAGGAACAAGACCAAAAATCCCAGGGCCACAGCCCTGTATAAGCAGCATGCCATTGCCAAGCCCAAACACCCCCCCCCCTCCCAATAGGGTTGCCAAGTCTGGGTTGGAAAATACCTGGGGACTTTGGGGGCGGAGCCAGGAGAAGGTGGGGTTTGGGGAGGGGAGGGGCCTCAGCATGGTACAATGCCCTAGAGGCCCCCCCTTCAAAGCAGCCGTTTTCTCCAGGGGAGCTGATCTCTGTCAGCTGGGGATCAGTTGTAAAAGCGGGAGATCCCCAGGCCCCACCTGGAGGCTGGCAACCCTACCTCCCAACGACAGGCTATTTGCATCACATTACTTCCTCGTTGGTCACCTCCAGAGTCCTGGTGGGCTATTGTTCTGGATCGCTAAGTTCAGCCTGTCTGTGGGAGACAGTCCTGGGATGTCCCAGCCCTAATACATAACAGAGGGTGCGGGGCTCTGGTGGCCACTTCATTGCCCAGGGTGATGCTTTGCGGCCAGGAAGGGGTTTTTCTCAGGCCAGGCGGCCCCCCCCCCAATCACCTTGGACGGTTTTTGTCTTCCTCTAGGCATACAGCAGGGGGGTGAGGAGGTAGTTGTAAATTTCCTGCTCTGTGTGTGTGTGTGCATGTGTGTGTGTCAGACTAAATGTCCCTTGGCCTCCTTTCCAGTCTCCAAACTTGGCAAATGGTCAACATTGTAATGGGTAATGTTCACACTGAATAAATGTGATGGGGCAAAAATCCTACCCTTAAATATGTATGTTGATGGGGTCTAAACTGGTGTTGATGGAGGAGAAAAGAGATTGTGGGGGGGGAGCCCTCATTTGATGGAAATGTCGATCTAGTGTTGGGCAGCAGAGACAAGGGCAAATTCCCCTCTAGAGGAAACAAAATGCTTTCGTATCAATCAAAGTTTCAGCTGCATTCGATATCTCCTGGGCAGTTCTGGCCCAGGTTTCGTTAGCTTGCAATCTCCTGGTATCTTCCTGGTTTGTAATCGCTACCTCCAGCGCCATCTCTGCTGACTGAGATACTTTTTGCATTGTATTTTGCATGGCTTCCATTTTTTCAGTTATAGGTTGGAGCATTGCATTTATATTTGCCAGCATTTCTTTTTTGGAGGAGCTAAAAAGGTCTGTGAGGTCTTGTTTGGTTATTGTTCCTGGGTGGGTTGTTGGATTCCCCACCCGGTCGCCATTTTAGTTTCTGACTGTTGACCGGTATCTGCTCCAGCGGCCATTGGTGAGCTGAAATAGTCTTTAATAGTCAGCATTTCAGTCGTTCCAGCTTTGTTTCTCACCCCACCAGATCTGACCATGCTTTTGGGGTGTGTTTGGGAATATTTGGGTTCTCATGTTTTTCGGTTTGTCGGGCAGGTTGAGGGTTAGGGATGGAGCTCTCTCAGCAGGCGTTCACCATTTTTGTTGCCGATGCTACACCCCTGCTTCTGGATGACCTTGGGCAAACCATAGTTCTGTCAGAGCTGTTCTCTCAAGGACAGTCCCAGAAAGAGCTCTCTCAGCCCCACCTGCATCACAGGGTGTCTGTTGTGGGGAGGGGAAGGGAAAGGAGTTTGTAAGCCGCTCTGAGACTCCTTTAGGTAGTGAAGGATGGGATATAAATCCAATTTCCTCCCCCTCCTCCCCTCCTCCTCCTCCTTCTTCTTCTTCATATTACTCCAGTACTGCGGCAGCTGCACTGGCTACGAATTAGTCTCAGGATCCAATTCAAAGACATGATCGAGGTTTACAAGATTATGCATGGGATAGAACAGATAGAGAAAGAAGTCCTTTTCTCCCTTTCTCACAATACAAGAACTCATGGGCACTCCATGAAATTGCAGAGCAGTCCGGTTAGAATGGATAAAAGGAAGGACTTCTTCACCCAAAGAGTGATTAACACATGGAATTCACTGCCAAAGGGGTTGTTGCAGCTACAAGCGTGGACGGCTTCAAGAGGGAATTGGATAATCATATGGAGCAGAAGCCCATCAGTGTCTATTAGCCACAAAGTATAGATAGGAACTCTCAGTCTGGGGCAAGGGATGCTCTCTGTGTTCTTGGTGCTTGGGGGGGGCAAGAGTGGGAGGGCTTCCAGTGTCCCGGCCCCACTGCTGGACCTCCTGAGGGCACCTGGTGTTTTTGGCCACTGTGTGACACAGAGTTATTGGACTGGAGGGGCCATTGTCCTGATCCAGCATTGGCTTCTCTTATGTTCTTAAGAGCAGAGGTCCATCAGTGGCTATTAGCCACAAGGTATAGATAGGAGCTCTCCATTTGGGGCAAGTGATGCTCTGTATTATTGGTGCTTGGGGAGGGGGCAACAGTGGGAGGGCTTCCGGTGTCCCGGCCCCACTGCTGGACCTCCTGAGGGCACCTGGTGTTTCTGGCCACTGTGTGACACAGAGGGCTGGACTGGATGGGCCACTGGCCTGACCCAACATTGGCTTCTCTCATGTTCTTAAAGTATTGGTGTTAATGTTTAAAGCCACTAACAGTCTTGGACTCTTATACCTATGGGACCACCTCTCCTGTTGCAAACCCCCCCCCCCCCCCCCGTGTTCCCACCAGTGATCGTCTTGGGGCCTCTTGCAGGTTCCTGGCCCCAGGATGGCTCAGTCCGCTGTCACCAGGGGGAGGGCCTTCTCAGTTGTGGCCCCTACCGCATGGAATGCACTCTCAGATGTCACCGGTGCTCTACTGGACTTGCTAAGTTTCTCCTTCCTGGAACAAAGGTCTTCCTGGGGGAGGGGCGTGTCCCCACCTGTTCTGAGGAGTACATAACAAGAGTTGTGCCGTTGGGCAGCATTCCACAGTACACCAGCGTCTGCCTTATCAGCTTATTTTATCACAGCATTCTTGCCATTCAATAGCTTCTGCAGTGTGACCACTTTGTCCCTGTTAAGATGATGCAGCGGTCGTCTCAAAGCATTTCCTGTCTCCATATATCAGCTGTTCAGACCCTTGCAGAGCCAGATAAACAGGTCTGGAAAGAATCTGTCTCGTGTAGGGATAAAACCCAACAGCAGTACTGTTGGTATCACCACTCAGATCTCCACCAAAAACAAAAATGTCATTCAACACTTGTGTTCTTTTAGAAAGCAGCAAGGTCAGGCTAGTGAGGCCTCATTGTTCAGATGTGCTAGTTCCCACCCAGGGAACAATATATCTTGTATGCAATTCCTTTAGTTAAAAATCGCCGCGTACTTTTGGAGTATGACCATTAAAGCGGCCAGCTGAAGCCAAGATCACCGAAGAGAGAAGCTGTCCTCAAACGAAAAGTAGGAAAAAAATGACCCGAACATTTCATTTGTCAGTTTGTTTTATTTACTCTGCCAGTCAGAGTAGCCAAAACTGACCATGCTAGACGAAAGATCTGACTCGGAAGAAGGCAGCTTCATTTTAAAGCAGGGCCATGGCTCACTGGCAGAACCTCTACTTTGCATGCAGAAGGTCCCAAGTTCAATCCCCAGTTAAAAGGACCAGGCAGTAGGTGACGTGAAAGACCTCCACCTGAGACCTTGGAGGACCACTCCCAGTCTGAGTAGACAATGTTGACCTTGATGGACCGATAAGGCAGCTTCATGTGTTAAATCGGAATGGCTTCTGCAAAAGGAAGTCCTGCCTCACCAACCTTTTGAGGTTCTCCAAGTAGGGTAACAAACATAAGAACATGAGAGAACCCAATGCTGGATCAGGCCAATGGCCCATCCAGTCCAACACTCTGAGTCACACAGGGGCCATCAGGAGGTCCAGCAGTGGGGCCAGGACACTAGAAGCCCCTCCCACTGTTGCCCCCCCCCAAGCACCAAGAAGACAGGGCATCACTTGCCCCAGACTGAGAGTTCCTATCTATTTGTTTGTGTTTGTTCTTCAGTCGCACAGTTGAGTCCGACTCTTTGCGACCCCATGGACCACATCACACCAGGCCCTCCTGTCTTTCGTCATGCTTTGCTTAATTTCATGTTTGTTGCATCGGTAACACTGTCTAACCATCTCATCCTTTGCCGTCCCCTTCTTCTTTGACCTTTAGTCTTTCCCAGCATCAAGGTCTTCTCCAGTGAGTGCTCCCTTCCCATTTGGTGGCCAAAGTATTTGAGCTTCAGCTTCAGGATCTGGCCTTCCAGGGAACAGTCAGGGTTGGTTTCCTTTAGGACTGACTGATTTGATGTCCTTGCAGTCCAAGGCACTCTCAAGAGTCTTCTCCTATCTATACCTTGTGGCTAATAGCTACTGATGGACCTCTGCATGTGGATAAAGGCAATCCAGTAGGCATTTGATACTTGGACTCTCAAAAGGCTTTAGGTTAAGTCCCTCACCAAAGACACCTGAATAAACTTATGAGTCCCAGGATAGAGAATTGCAGATTAAATGACAGGAAGCAGAGTGATGGGGGAATTGGAGCCGAGCAAGAGAGTGGTGTCTGAGGGGGCAAACAAAGGGAGTGGCACCTGTGCGAATAACTCTTTTCTAATATCCCTTTGGCCAGATCAGCAGATTCTGCTGTGTCACAAAGGGACATACACAACTGTCCACAGGGATTCTTCTGCATATGCAGAGATGGCTGGCATAGATTCCAGGAGGGCAAAGGAAGATTTGGGGGGGGGGGGGTTGCATTCAAGAAGTTTGACACCATTTTCTCTTTGTCATAATGCAGCACAGTTCAGAGTAGTGCTGTGGAACCAGATGGGTGGCTAAGGGGGGAAAGTCATGCTCAACAGAAATTATTCTTCTGGGATGCTCACTTTTGATCAAGAGGATCAACGGCGCCAAAGATTTTGTCGGACTCTGCTTTCTTATGCCAGAGTCTTTTTGCACCAGAATCTCAGAAAAGAAGCTTTGAAGTGCAGAAAGAAAAATAATACTAAGAGATTCTGTGATATAACAGAAAGCAAACAAAAAAGGCAACCAAGGAAGAAATCCAGGACAGATCAGTCAACATTTCTATCCCATAGCTGGTTCCAGTACCTACAACAACTCCAGAGTGTCACTGGTGTCCTAAAAGGAAGGAGCCATTTGGATAGAAATCTTACCAGCTTTGAACTACGAGGAGCTCAAATGCAGGTTTCGGATGAAAGGAATGATTTCTTGACTCTCTCAAATGCTTGGACAAAAATCCTGGCCTCAAATCCATCCCATGTAAAATTGCGGGACAAGGATTCAGACAATAAATTAGAACATGATGTATGGACTAAGATATGGTCACTGCACCATTCAAAGCTGCCTCTGAGAGAAGCAGTATACAAAATATATACTAGATGGCATCTGATACTGGGTAATCATATGCATTCACAATATCCCAAAATATGTTGGAGAAAATGTGGCCAGAACAGTTCTTATCTATACCGTTGCTGGTCTTGTCAAAAGGCTCAAAGACAGGATAATTTGTCATATTGAAAAATATAACTGTGGCAGAATGGGCCTACCCCATTCTCCAAAGTTTTTTCAGCACCACCAGCTGACCTTTGTAAGGAATTGCCCATTGGGAGGGTCAGGATTCCTAGCTTCCCTTCCAAGTTCTGAGGCCTCACTTCTGTGTCTCCCACTGCCCAGTACCTGGTCACCTTGGGAACAGTTTACTGCCTTGTGCGCCCTTGAAGGAATAGCCACTTGCCAACTACCTGTCTTCCCCCTGCCGCTCCTTTTAAAATAGCATGTCCAAGACAGTGGAGGTCCACGTGGTACAGAGAACCCCTGCCAGCAGCAAAAGTTAAAAAGTATTTACTAAAAAGAAAATGTTCACAAGCATACTTTTAGCACAGCAAAAGTATGAGCAAGGGATTAAAAAGAAATGGGCAAAATGCAAATATTCCTCTCTATATACATGTCCTGTCAGATGTTAAAATAGGACAGGCTCCTTAGCTTTAGGAAGTTACAAATCACTACAAAGCTTTCCCAGGCCCAGAACATAACTAATGGCAGTCTCCTGCAGACCTCAATTTTATTTATTTATTCATTTATTAAATTAGACTTACTAGGCCGCCCTTTCCTGGAATGGGCTCAGGGCGGCTTACAACAAAATAATATACAAATTTCAATTTAAAACTAAGCTAAAATAATCGGCAATTACCAGTAAATAAAAACACATTACATACAGTATATGAGACAGCGGAAAAAGGAATCCCACTCTCCCCGCTTGTCTGGGGGAAGGGTTTTGAGGAATGGAGAAATTATATAAAGGTACCAAAGAAGCAGATGGAGCAGAGGTCCATCAGTGGCTATTAGCCACAAAGTATAGATAGGAACTCTCAGTCTGGGGCAAGTGATGCTCTGTAATCTTGGTGTTTGGGGGCGAGGGGCAACAGTAGGAGGGCTTCTAGTGTCCTGCCCCCACTGCTGGACCTTCTGAGGGCACCTGGTATTTTTGGCCACTGTGTGACACAGAGTGTTGGACTAGATGGGCCACTGGCCTGATCCAGCATTGGCTTCTCTTATGTTCTTACGTTAGCCCTGTCACTGTCCTCAGCCGAAGGCCCGGCAGAACATCTCTGCCTTGCATGCCCTGCAGAAAGGTAACAGGGCATGGATGTCTTCTGGCAGAGCATTCCACCAGGCAGGGGCCAGGACTGAGAAAGCCCTGGCCTTGGTTGAGGATAGCCGGGCTTCTCTCAGGCTGGGGACCACCAGGAAGTTTTTATTTCCTGAGTGTAGTGCTCTTCCAGGGGCATACTGGGAGAGGCAGCTCCAAAGGTATGTAGGTCCCTGACTGCTAAGAGTTCTGTTTGCCCTGATGGACACCACACAAAAGAGGGCTTCTTTCTTGCTGCAAAGAGTTTTTATCACCTTTCTTTTTCCCAGGTGAGGTCAGAAAAGCATTTCCTAGAGCTTTTTTCTGGAGATTATTCCTGGAGCCTTTCTAATCTAAAGTCCTCCAAATCTCTGTTCCCTGCTTGGAGAAGGGGGAGAGCTTGACCCACCCATTATCTTTCCTGCTAGTTCTATCAGCATCTGTATGAAGGTAAGCTGGAAAGCAATTAGACTGTTCTTTGTTCCAGCCTGTTCTCTGTCCAGAGGGGGAAAAAAAACTTTTACAACTAGGGTTGCCAAGTCCATGTTGGAAAATACCTGGGGACTTTGGGGGTGGAGCCAGGAGAAGGTGGGGTTTGGGGAGGGGAGGGGCCTCAGCATGGTACAATGCCATAGAGTCCACCCTCCAAAGCAGCCATTTTCTCCAGGGGAGCTGATCTCTATCAGCTGGGGATCAGTTGTAAAAGTGGGAGATCCCCAGGCCCCACCTGGAGGCTGGCAACCGTATTTACAACTCAGAGTGAAGGTTTTGCTCATTCCAAACCTCCAAAGAAAAAAATGCATTTATTCACAGTAACATATACCAATATCATTTTTTTTTGCCATCAAGCGACAGCTCATGATGAGTGATGGGGTTTTTAGGGTAAAAGACGTTCAGAGCCGGTTTGCCATTGCCTTCCTCTACATAGCAACCCTGGACTTTCTTGACTGTCTCCCATTCAAGTCCTAATGAGGGCCAATCCTGCTTAGCTTCCAAAATCTGATGAGAGCAGGCTAGTCAAGGCCATCCAGGACAGGGTTATACCGAATTACAGAGCTGCAATTCCCTTGAGTGTGTAGAAGGCCTCTATATTCCAAAAGATGTCAAGGAATTA
Organism: Lepidodactylus listeri; assembly: GCA_029233225.1. Classification (NCBI taxonomy): domain Eukaryota; kingdom Metazoa; phylum Chordata; class Lepidosauria; order Squamata; family Gekkonidae; genus Lepidodactylus; species Lepidodactylus listeri. Next base: position 889,343 of record JARCFY010000005.1, read on the forward strand.
ACAGGCTGGCAGGGGGGTTTAGACAGATGCATGGAGCAGGGGTGCATCACGGCTACCAGGATGAGGAATGGGAACCTCCATTTTCAGAGGCACCCGCCTCTGGGAGGCAACATTGGGAGAAGGCCCCGGCCTCTTTGTGCCCTGCTTGATGGTCCTTCAGGGCAACTGCTTGGCAGATGTGTGAAGTAAGATGCCAGCCTAGATAGGACCCTCCTTAGTCTGAACCAGCAGGGCTCTTCTGGTGTTCTTAATACTCTTCCTGCTTTTAGCTGTAAAAATGCAGGTTGCTAAACCTCGGAAAAGCAAACTTGTACCTGCCATAAATGTTTGATAAGATTTGACATGGGAAATGTTAATAGCTGACAAATTGGTTGCTCAAAGCTGCACAAAATCCTTCTTTTCCCTTTTAAACTTTGTTGACTCAAAGACATTCTGCGCATGTTCTGGAAGACTAAGAGATATATAGGTTGGGTGTTTTTTTTAGAAAAACACCCTTTCATAAAAGTTTGAAGGGAAGGTACAGCCCATCTTGTCAGATCTCGGAAGCTAAGCAGGGGCAGTACTTGGTACTTGGAAGGGAAACCACCAAAGAAGACTCTGCAGAGGAAAACAATGGCCAACCATCTCTGCTTCTCACTTGCCACGAAAGCCCCTTGCTGGGATCGCCATAAGTCAGCTGCTGAGCAGGGTCAGTACTTGGATGGGAGAGACCACCAAGGAAGACTCTGCAGAGGAAGACCATGGCCAACCACCTCTGCTTCTCACCTGCCGTGAAAGCCCCTTGCTGGGATTGCCATAAGTTGACTGTGACGATGGCACTTCACATACACACATAAAACATTGTTTAACCCACACAGGGTAAAGTGTCATAGCTTTATAACACAAATTATATATGGTATCTTGCCTGATTCTGGCCACATTTGTTTGACTTCCTGAAATGCTGTTTCTCCTGCTGTATGACACCATCCTATATTGTAAGGGAATTGGGTTGCCAGACTTCAGGTGGTGGGTGGAGATTTCCTGGAATTACATCTGGCCTCCAGGTAAAAAAGATCACTTCCCCTGGAGAAGATGGCTGTTTTGGAAGATGGACTCTGTGGCATTGTGCTTGAAATCTGAAATAGCTTTTTCCCAGAATCAAATCGACAAGTTATAACAAAAAAAAGAAGTAGGCAAAACAAACTCTCCTCTTTTATTAAGATAAACTTTGCTACCCATCTGGCTTCATCAAGTAGGATATTTGAATATAATGAACCCACATCTAAAGTAATCAGAATCGCATCAGAAGGGATGGCTAATCCCTCAGTTTGAGCAATGAAATCAGATACTGCTTATTGTGTTGCATTATTACACCTTAGGTTAATTAAAATCACTGCTGATGAAGCTCATAAGTTTGGGTATATTTCAGAGACAGAGCACAAATTTCTATTAAAACAACATACACATGTACCTGTTTTTTATACTTTACAGAAGGTGCACAAACCAGATTTCCCTCCTCCTGGCCATCCCATCGTGTCAGCTTCGGGATCTATATTTGAACCACTAGCACCATTTGTAGATTTTCATTTGAAACTTTTTGTCTCCCATATACCTAGTTATGTTAGACACATAAAGATCCTCTCTGTAGGATTATGTGATTATGTTCCAGGAGGAGGGGGTTATGCTGAAAGTCCATTGTCTTTTCACTGACAGAAGCAGACCCCTGAGGGGACAGTTAGACCCACCTGGCAGTGGGCAGAGGAGAAGAGTGGATCCAGCACCCAGTCTGTCCCCTTTGCCGGCTCCCTCCAGACTGAGGCCAAGACACTGGCCGGAGGCTCTGTGGGTGGGACTGAGGCAACGCAGTGAGGGAATGCAGCCAGTGGCCAGGGAACCCCTTTGAGTGGCTCTTCTTGCAGCCAACTGATTTTGGCGCCCCATGGAATCTTGCCACTCCAACTCGTCTTTATAGATAAGGATTAGATCTGATTGTTTACACCCCCTCAGGCAAGAAAGGGAACCAATAGGTCATTATAATTGCCATTCATGTGCTGCCTGTCCTATGCTGTAGAAATTAAGGAATTTGTTCATCTGGTGACTGGATATAAAATTTAACCTATCTTCATTTACCAATTGCAACTCAAAGAGGTCTGTGTATTGTATTATCTGTGATTGTAATCTTTTATACATAGGAAGTACGATTAGACCCGACAAGTCCAGAATATTGGAACACTGGTCCCGATTTCGGAATTGGAATTTTGAAGCTTCCCGCACTGACCATTTTGTCAAACACAAATCATGAACCTGATTCCCTTCGTTTCTTCATTTTGTATCAATTTAAAGGACATATGTATAATGATATTGATGCTGGAAAATTTTTATTGCAACAAGAGGCTAAAATGATTTACAGACTTAGTACTTTATTACCCTGTGTTTTGAATCAAAATTTGGATTACAGCTGTTTCCTGTGATTTCTTTACTTATGATATAACATTTGAAACACACCTGTTTGTAATTTGTTTGCAAGGATGTATGATCCCTTTTGGGAATATGGCCCCTTTCAATATTGAAGGCTTTTGTTTTGGCTGCAAAGCATTTGAATCTACTCGACATGCAGGAGCTATAGCCAGATTAATCTCTTACTGAGAGACCAGGAATAAAATTATAGGTAAGCATTCCTTTTTAACTTGGTGCCGTTGGACTTGTTAACAGTATGTGTTTCATTCGTTTTGGCTTTCAGATTGTTTGTATGATTTTTCAGACAAAAAGGATTGATGTAAAAGTTCTACTTTTGAGAAAGTGCGGGCGGAACATGTCATTTGCAGCTGGCCATCACAAGAAGTAAACTTTGGAACCTTCACTTCAGAAATTGTTTCTCCACTTTTGAGACGTTCCTCAGATGTACCTTTTATTACATAAATATTTATTATTTGCCTCTGGAGGCGTATCCTGCAGGAATGCCAGTGTGACATTATTTCACCATGTTTTCAGAAGGTCGTTTGTATTGTTTCAACAACATTTGTAGAGACTGGTTTTGTTTTGCATTGTGACGCGTATATTTACTATGATATTTATTGCACACTTACATAAAATTTCTGTGACTATTTGGAGCATTCTTTGAAGTATTCTTGACAGTTTATATGCAGTCTTTGATTTCTTCATCATTTCCTACTTTGAACCTCCAGGTGGTGGCTGGAGGTCTCCTGGGATTATAGCTGATCTCCAGGCGACAGAGATCAGTTCACCGGGAGAAAACGGCCACTGTGGAAGGTGGGCTCTATGGCCTCATACCCCACGGAAGTCCATCCCCTCCCCAAACCCTGCTGCCTTCAGGCTCCACTCCCCAAATCTCTAGGTATTTCCCAACCCAGAGCTGGCAACCCTAACTCCTTCGGGTAGTGAAAGGCAAGGTATAAAAACCAACTCTTCTTCTTAGGAGGGGGAGGCAGCATGTGCAAAGTGTAGGATGGACTAAATCTAACACAGGCACAACAACAGACAATCACAATAAAATAAACCAGCAAAACCGCCAAGACCGTATTCAAAAGAGTGAACAGATACTGCACTTTAACGTGCAAAATTTAACCATAGGCTAAGAACTTATATTTGAGATCTTTCATGTTTTCCCAATCAAATTTGTCTAGATTCATCTTCTCAAGTATTGGATACCATTTGTCAAGGGCAGGGGTCATTTCGTAGAAAAAGAGGTGCAGGAGCTCATTAGCACAACTCATTAGCATAACTTATTTGCATATGCTACATCACCAGACATCACCAGAAGTATGTCAGAAGGCAAGAAAGGGGAGAGAGAGAGAGAGAGAGAGAGAGAAAGAAAGAAAGAAAGAAAGAAAGAAAGCTGGCAGAGAGGGGACAGCTACTAATCCACTAGAAATACCACTCGTCTGGGAGGATAGTTTCAGTGGTGGCTGAAGCCTTCAGAAGGCTGGTCGGAGGAACAAGGACCTTTCCAGGGGACGGGATGGAGTCATTTTGCTGCAGCCATGACACAAGCAGGCCTTCCCCCATGGTGGGGGGGCTGGCACCAACTCCCGGAGCTGAGCTCCTCTGAGCTCCTGCTCGAAATGACCCCTGGTCAAGGGGATTCAATAGGTGACTTTCAATGTCCTCCAAGTTTTCCCAGAGGGAGATTTTTTCTTGCAAGAAAAAATCCCATACTTTATGCAACTTGAAGGAAGTGTGTTTGCCTTCCATTTGCTCGCTATCAAAATCTTGGCTGCTACTATCAGGATGTTAATCAGCTCTTTGCTTCTCTCAGATGGACCATCTGCCAGCCAAAGGTGAAGAAGAATCAGCGATGGAACAAAAGGTATGGTAAGTCCAGTTAAAGAGTGAACAGTAAAAATAACTTGTGTCCAGAATTGGGCCATGTAGGGGCACTCCCACCAGTTATGGTAGTATGTTGCTTTTTGCCCACATTGTTTCCAACTGCTGTGTATTGAAGCTGCAGTCGCCATGTGTTCCCACAATGGCGACCGCCACGTGGCACTCACACGTGGTCCGAATCTACCTGAGCTTCGGCCAGGTAGGACAATAGATGGATGGATCCTGAACGGCCACCAATCCTGTGCCTAGGTTTCCTCCTGGGGACCTATGAACTGATCTTAAGGTCCTATCCGGACATTTGGGCGAGGTCGGGGGATTTTTTCTGACTGGCATAAAAGCGGGCACTAAACCCGGGGTTTGCTATGTACCATCTGAACCCGCAATAAACTACCATGCTGTTTTCACCGTTACCAGCCTCCCAACTCCAGTAATCACCAACAAAGCAGCGATGACTGAGGATAGATATGGGATAGGCATGAGGTACCATCTGTGCAATACCTTAAGTGCTGTTTCCTGAATAAGCTGTGAGTTCGAGATTTTAGCATGCATTTTCCAGATTTCATCGCATTGGTCAGACGAGAGGGACTGCTGAATATCCCGATGCCATGCATTTTGGTAACTGGGTGGTTGTGTATGTTTTAGGGCTAGAAGTTGTTTATAAGTCCTGGAAATCAGGCCCTTCTGATGATCCTGCCTCTGTAACAGTTGTTCGAAGCAGGTGAGAGACTTCTTTAAATTGGGCTTAATCGGGTGATGCTGCAACTGGAGATATTCACATCAAGCTTTTCTTTCTGATTCTAGCTTTGATGACATTATGCCATTAGATAGTAGTATTCACCTTTTCTTATGTACTTAATGTATTCGTTCTTCTATAATAATAAAAAATTATTTTTTAAAAAAAGTGTAGGATGGCCTGCTGTGAATTGTGCATCCAGGGCTCTCTCTCTCTCTCTCTCTCTCTCTCTCTCTCTCTCTTATTTGACTTATACCCCGCCCTCCTCACATGGCAGGTTTAGGGCAGGTTACATAAAAATACAATATGCAATACAATGCAATATGCAATAAAAATACAATATGCAAAAATTAACACAATTGAGACACTAGTAAAATACCACAATAACCTTCATCTGGTGCATTGTCACTAAAATTAAAACCTCACAGATGCCATCTCTGGTATGCAGTTCTGACCCGCTGAGGGGAGGCCCAGTAAAGAAGGGCGGACGTCCGTCACCCTAGTTAAAAGCCTGGTGGAAGAGCTCCGTCTTTCAGGCCCTGCGGGACTATAAAAGGTCTTTTAGGGCCCTGATTTTGTATGGGAGCTCATTCCACCAGTTAGGGGCCAGGGCTGAAAAGGCCCTGGCCCTTGTTGAGGCAAGATGGATGTCTCTGCGGCCAGGGACCACCAGAAGATGTTGACTGGCAGATTGTAAAGCCCTTTGGGGCTCATAGAGGGAGAGGCGGTCTCGCAGATATACAGGCCCCTGGCCATATAGGGCTTTAAAGGTAAGCACCAACACCCTGAAATGGATCTGGTACTCAATAGGCAGCCAGTGCAGTTTGCACAGCAAGGGGCAGATGTGGGCCCGCACAGGCAGCGATGTCAGTATCCCTGCCACTGTGTTCTGTACCAGCTGCAGTTTCCGGAGCAGAATCAAGGGCAGCCCCATAGAGAGAGAATTACAATAATCTAATCTGGAAGTGACCATTGCATGGGTCCCTGTAGCCAGATCTAAGCACAGAGACGCCCGTCTAAGTCCACGGAGGGAGCCCAGTGGTCATTATCTTTCATCAACCTCTACAGAAGAATGCAATGACAGTTGTAAGATTTAGTAGCTTTAAATGAAGTTTGAGAAGCACAGCTGTTGGGCAAAAATAATAAATAAATCTCCAGACAGAAGCTTGTCCTGCTTCACCTACGAGCCAGTTTGGTGTCGTGGTAAAGTGTGCGGACTCTAATCTGGGAGAACCGGGTTTGATTCCCCACTCCTTCACTGGCACCTGCTGGATGATCTTGGGTCAGTCATAAGTTCTCTCAGAGCTGTTCTCTCAAGAGCAGTCCTCAAAAGAGCTCTCTCAGCCTCCCCCCCCCCCCACTCCCAGGGTATCTGTTGTGGGGAGGGGAAGGGAAAGGAGTTTGTAAGCTGCTCTGAGACTCTGAGTGAAATCCAGTCTCTTCTCTTCTCTTCTTCTTCCACGAAGGGCCCAGGGAGCCAGTGGGAACACTGTGGTGGTTGCGGGATGGGGAGAGACTGTGTCTTGAGCGTTGTCCGGTTTTGCAGCACACAGCAAGATACTCACTCACATGCATACAGGTGCGCCTCTTGTGGTGGAGAAGCCATACCTGTTTTTCTGCTTCTGTTAGGCACTGCTCAGAGCAGCCCCAGAGTCTCTCCCGGTGAAGCCTTCCCAGTTCCAGCCCCTTCCCAGGACTTCTCGCCAGCAGGAGAACTTGGCTGGTCTGCCTCTCTCTTTCTCACCAGGGCACTCCTTGCATGCGCTGGCAACGGAAGAGGGAGACGAAGGGACCGGGACTGGGGAGGTGCGTGCTACCTGGGGCCATGGGGAGGAGCTGTCTGTCTACCACATCGGCCGAGGAGGGTGGGTACTTCACTGGATTCCTTAGCATATAAGGTGAGCCATGCTTGCAGGGACAGCCACAGGGACAGCCACACGGGAAGACTTGGCAACACCTGGGCAGTCCAAAGCGCCCCGCCCTGGCAGTCGTCCATGGGAGAAGATCATGGAGAGAATCACCAGGCTTTGCTCAATGCGGGAGAGGAGGCCGAAATGGTGAGTTATCCCCCCCCCCCCCCAGGAACTGTGACCTCTCAGGTGAAGGAAAAGCAGGTGTCATTCTGAGTGTCCTCCCCTGTGTGTGAGCAAACGCAGCCCACGAGAGCTCTGGAATGAGGGTCTGGAGCAGAAGGGAAAGCCGGGAGCCAAACTGCCAGCAGGGTTTAATTTCAGAGTGAGCCCAGAGGGATCAGTTTAGGGAGAAAACAAGCGGACTCTGTTCAGACTCCTCCTGTGATCTGCTCAGCCCCCAAGAGGCAGCTGGGAACATGAGAGCCCTCCAGGTTGAGCCCTCCGTCCTGGAGAATAATTTACTCACTGCCTGCTTTGCTTGCGGAATGTGCCCGGGACGTGCCAGGTGGGTCCCTCCTCCTTGCATGGATGTCATGGGAACCAGTTGCAAGCCCAGAGCATGCCCCCCCCCTGCTCTGGCTTCCAGAAACAAGCAGCCCACCAGGATGCGACGCGTGGCACAGCCTCCACTCTCCCTGGACTCCTCCTGGGCAGAGGAAGCCCCCTGAGCTGGCAGGCTAGAGGCTGACCTCCCCCCCCCCCGCCCCCGCAGGTCTCTCCTGCTTTTGGAACCAGGTAGTATCATCAGGCCAGTGGGCTTTGGCATCCAGCCTGGCAATGCCTGCCAGCGCATTCCCCCATGCGTCAAAGCTGTTGTGGCTGCCCAGCCGTGTGCGGCCCCATTACGGTCTTTGGGTCTGGCTCTAGAGTGAGAGGCCGGGCTGCAATTGCTGGCTGGGTCAGCCTGACTGGCTTGGGCTGAGTGGGCTTCTTGCTCTGCATCTGAATTTCTTCTTCCGTCCACCCCCACCCCTTCTGTTTCCCCTCGGGGACCCCCAAATCCTGTCTCATTACTCACACTGGTATCTCCATGCCTACTACTTCTCTGCATATCACACCTCATCCAATCACGCCTGCTATAGTTATTCACCAGCTAGTAGCATTTTCCTGCTAATGTCATTTGGCATCTGAAACCACTCCACTTTCCAATATATAGGACAGATGGACTCACATTCTAGCTGTATCTGAAGAAGTGAGCGGTGACTCACGAAAGCTCCTCCCCGGCCATGCATTTTGCTAGTCTTTAAGGAGCTGCTGGACTCTTGCTCTTTTCTATTGAAATTATTAGGGAAGGGACTGCAGATGAAGCAGCCAGAATTGCTGTGCCCCGGCACAAATCAACAGTGCTGCTACATATGGGATCCCCGTGTGCTGTTCTGGTGGCTGCATCTTGAAAAGGATGTTGCAGCTTTAGAAAAGAAGCAGAAAATGGCAACCCAAATGATCCAGGGGCTGGAGCACCTTGAGCGTCTGGAGCTGCTAAGTTTAGAAGAAAGATGGGGCCAGACACAGACACACGATGGAAGCAGGGCTTTTTTTCCTGGGGGAATGCGCCGGAATGGAGTTCCAGAACCTCTTCGACAAAATTCTTTTAAAAATGTTTAAAAGTTCATGAGTTTTCAGTATACAGATTGAAAACTTCATTTCCCTCTTGAGAGTTCCAACACCTGGTGGTGGTGGGGGAGCTTGGATAGAAGTGCTTGAGTGGGGGGCATCAGTGGGAGGGCTTCTGGAGTCCTGGCCCCGCTGCTGGACCTCTTGAGGGCACCTGGGGTGTTTCTGGCCACTGTGTGACACAGAGTGTTGGACTGGAGGGGCCACTGGCCTGATCCAACATCAGCTTCCCTTATGTTCTTAAGAGCAGAGGTCCATCAGTGGCTCTTAGCCACAAAGTATAGATAGGAACTCTCGGTCTGGGGCAAGTGATGCTCTGTATTCTTGGTGCTTGAGGGGGGGGGCAACAGTGGGAGGGCTTCTAGTGTCCTGGCCCCACTGCTGGACCTCCTGAGGGCACCTGGGGTGTTTTTGGCCACTGTGTGACACAGAGTGTTGGACTGGAGGGGCCACTGGCCTGATCCAACATCAGCTTCCCTTATGTTCTTAAGAGCAGAGGTCCATCAGTGGCTCTTAGCCACAAAGTATAGATAGGAACTCTCGGTCTGGGGCAAGGGATGCTCTGTATTCTTGGTGCTTGATGAGGGGGGGAACAGTGGGGGGGCTTCTGGCGTCCTGGCCCCACTGCTGGACCTCCTGAGGGCACCTGGGGTGTTTTTGGCCACTGTGTGACACAGAGTGTTGGACTGGAGGGGCCACTGGCCTGATCCAACACTGGCTTCTCTTATGTTCTTAAGTGTATAAAATTATTCATGGTGTGGAGAAAATGGGGTGGGGAGAAGTGTGTGTGTCACAGCTGGCTTACGGCGACCCCAGCTAGGGTCTCTCAAGGCAAGGGATGAAGCAGAGTTGGCTGGCCGTCAGCTTCCTCCGCAGGGTCTTCCTGGGCGGTCCCCCATCCAAGTGCCGACCCGGCTTAGCTTCCAAGATCTGTTGAGGTCAGGCTCTCCTGGGCTGCCTTCTCTCCCTTCTCCTCAAATACTGGAATTTGATTTCAGGCGTTTGTATTGGGGGGAGGGGGGGTCCTCAATGAAACTGAAGAGCAGTCCATTTAGGACAGGTGAAAGAAAAGTCCTCCTTCGGTTACTGCAGAATTCCCAGCCAGGACTGATTTCCATAAGACGTGGATGCTTCTTTAGATGGCTTTGACATGAGTCAGATTTCTAGAGGCCGGGGCCCTCTGGAGTAATTCGCAGTGATTGGCAAACGTTCAGAAGTAGTTTATAATCTGTGATCCCTTGCGGGCTCTAGTCTGCTCTGCCTTAATTGTCGGACACCAGGGCACCATCCTAATAACTGTGATGCAGTTTAATTGTCATCTTTTAATGATTAAGTTTGTAGTTTTAATTTTGATTTTATTGTTTCATATTAATATTGTAACCCTCCTGGAGCCCACCTGTGGGAAGGGCGGGATAGAAATGGAATAGAACAAAACAAAACAAAGAAATAAAGTTGGTTGCTTGGGGTCAGAGGGAAGGAGGCAGTTACCTCCGTTCCCAGGTGGATGCTACCTTTGGTCTCTGCTTGGGGCTTCCTGGAGGAATCTGATTGGCTGCTGTAGGAAATAGGATGCTGGGTTAGACTGACCCAACCTCAGCCTAATGTGGTGGAGCTTTTGTCTCTGTCTCCATGCACGGCTGCCCGCGTCTTATTGTGGTGCTCATGAATCTGTAGATCCTCCGTGCACGGCTGCCCGCGTCTTATTGTGGTGCTCATGAATCTGTGGATTGGCACAAAGTGAGATAAGAGTTTTTCTAGCAAGACCATCCCCATTACCAAAACTGGTACACACACCAGGCCTGTAAAGTGCAAATACCCAAATTGTCTCACCTGGGCAACTATTTTGGAACTGAACAGTCCAGTGTATCCCAGGGTCGGACCCAACTCCTGTTAATGCAGTTCTGCTTAAATTTTGGGAAACCTCCCCTTGCAACTGCTTCAAACCCCTTGAGCCAGTGCAGAGTTAACGGTTAAGAGTGTTAGGGCAGTGTCTAGAGGGAAGACCGGGGTTCGAATTCCTACTCATACCGTGGAAGCTGGCTAGGTGATCTCAAACCGGTCACACTTCCTCCACCTAACTGACCTCACAGAGATACTGAGAGGATAAAATGGGGGAGAGAATGATGTAAGCCAGTTTGGGAAGAAAGGCTGGGGGGTACATGAATTAAGTAAGGTAAATAAGATAGGCAGGGTATAAAGCTTTTAACAGAAGTAAACAGTCTTGCCTTTTCCCTGCTACCCTCTGTGGGCCTGGCGTCCAGGGCAAAGGGGGCTCCTGGCTAGCAGCGCCCCGCATGGCTGAGGCTTTTGATCTGCCGGGCATGGCGGCTTCAGGCCGGCTCTTCCCAGTAAGGGCAGAGAGGCTGCGGATGGCTGGAACTCACCTGCCACTGGATCATCCACTTCATGGCTCACGCGTTTCTGCCTGCTGAACAAAAGACAACCAGGGTGGGTCAGCTGGCTGCAGTTTCAGGAAAGATTTAAATCTCCACCAAGAACACACAATTCAAACGTACTGCCACGCTGTGGGGAGGCCAGGCGAGGAGCTGTCCCTGAGAGTCAGCGCTTCTGTTTCGGTCACCCTAATCCCATGGCTTCCACGGGGTGTTTCCTCCTCTCTGGTTTAAAAAACACACCGCTTTTTATACATACCTTTGTAATCCACCTTGCGTCTCAGTGAGAAAGGTGGGCTCCAAATGAAGCAAATGAAGAAAAGAACGCTAAATGTATGGAAGTTACAGTTTGGTGTAGTGGTTAAGTGTGCAGACTCTAATGTGGGAGAACCAGGTTTGATTTCCCACTTCTCCTCCACGTGCAGCTGCTGGAGTGACCTTGGGTCAGTCACAAGTTCTTTCAGAGCTGTTATCTCTATGGCAGTTCTCCAGAGAGCTCTCTCGGCCCCACCTACCTCCCAAGGTGTCTGTTGTGGGGAGGGGAAGGGGAAGGAGTTTGTAAACCACTCTGAGACTCCCTTGGGTAGTGAAGGGCGGGGTATAAATCCAGTCTCCTCCTCCTCCTCCTCCTAATGGGACCTCCATGTCCAGAGGCAGTGAACCTTAAAGAGTGTCACATTATATACCCAGGCATTTATTTATTTGCTTTCCTCCCCCCCCCCATCTTTCCCAAAGGGGCTTGCATCATTCTTCTCCCCTCAATTTCATCCTCACCACAGCCCTGTGAGGTAGGTAAGGCTGGAAATGGACGACTGGCCCAAACCCAGCAAAGTACCCACCCTCCTTGGCCGATGTGGAAGCTTCCACTCCCAGATCCTCATCTGATGCTCTGACAGCTACACCACACTGGCTCTCCCTATGGATGGCTGTCCTTCCATCGATCTGCTGAGCGTCTTTGGGAAGAGCCCATCTCAGAAATCCCAGAGCTCGGGAGTCCACCCGCAGTGGCCCTGGTGGCAGGAGAATCCCCCTGCGAGCAAGGGGGGGGGCTCACCAGCCTCTGACCTCTGACCGGCCGATTCGGCCCTCTCGAGTCCAGTGGGGCCTGCGACCCCAAGGACGGCAGCCGGTCGGGCTCTGAGACTGCCTGCTTCCCTTGAGCCCCCTGCCGGGGGAGTGAGGCAAAAAGCTTTCTTTCAAGCTCCAAGGCCAAGCACACAAACACACTCCCTCTGCAATACTGGTGGTCTGAGCTTGGGTTGTGGTCTCCACAGGAGAGTCAAGGGATCGTTTCTAGGCTGGGCTTCAGTGTTACGCTGTCTCCGCCTCTCTGGCACTGTTGGCCATGGAACAGCCCACCCTGCAGCTTCCAACCAGCTACCTGGTTACGGCTAACCGTCTCTGTGTCTGCAGGTGAGGTGCCACCACTGAAGGAGCCCTGTCTCTGGTTGCCACCTGCCTTACTTCTGCAGACAGGGAAACAGAGATGAGGACACAGGAGGAGGAGGACCTCACCTGGCAGGCAGGAGAATCTGGGAGGAGACGGTCCCTCAGACAGACACCCCGGGCCCGAGCCATCTAGGGCTTCTGTGTATTAACCTGCACTTTGAATTGTGTCTAGGAACAGATGGGCAACCAGTGTGGACCTTTCAACCCAGGGGTGATGAGATCCCTGTATCTGGCGCCCTACAACAACCTGGCTGCTGCATTTTGGACCCCCTGAAGTTGCCAGACAGCTTTAAAGGGCAGCCCCATGTAGAGTGCATCACAGTAGTCTGGCCTGAGTGTGCATGGTTCACCGTGGCCAGAGCCGTGTAGCACCAAGTGGGTGCAGCCATTTCCGGGTTGCTGTTGTTTAGTTGATGTTTAAGGGAAGGGCTGTGCTAGCGTGCCAGGACAGGACAGGACAGGGCATGGACACCCCGCCCCCCCCCCCATGACGGCAGACTCTCCTGGCAAAGCACCAGGGGAAGCTGGCACACCGGAAGGTGCTGTTGGGGAATTTGGTAAAAATAGATATTCGGAGCTCGCAAAGGATCTTTGCTTCACTGGCGAGGAGGCATGTTCTTTCGACATAAAAATCTTTATTTCTAAAGGGAAGGGTGCCCAGGAAATCTACAAAACAACAAACACACTTAAGACTACATCCATACTGCTACTAGCACAGCACAGACCACTAGGTGGGTAACGGAGATTCTTCTTTCTTCTTGACCCCTAGAAGGAAATCACCTGAATACATTAATTAAGGATTGTCAGTAAATCGGCTCCAGTTTCCCGGGCCTTCTCCCCACTGGCTTTGTGCCGGGTTCCCTCCCGGGTCAGGCTGAGCAACAGCATGCAAGGGAAACACATTAACCTTATTTAGACCCACTTGCAACACACAGATTTCCAGCAGGCGCCAGTTGTGCTGCATCGGGCTGGGCTCCTTCCAGGCTAGCTGTGCTGCCGCCCAATGTGTCCGCAGTGGCTCTCCTGTGCCCCCAGGCCTTGCCCGCCTGCGGAACGGTGATGCCAGGGCAGAGTGCCGCCCCCCCGCAAGGGCCTGCCTGTCCTCTGTCTTCCCGGGTATGTGCCCTGCCCCAAATGGAACCAGGGGCATGAGGGGTGGAGGCTGAAGCTCCTGTGACTGGAGCAGGTGAGCTGGGTGCCCCCTGACCGGGTGCCCTTTCATTCGGTGTTTTCTGAAGAGAGGGAAGAGGTGGGGCAGGAGGAGGGGGGTGGGGGGCGACTGTGCTGGGACCAACGCTCCCTCTAAGCTGCGGAGTCTCCTTGGGAGCAAAAATCCTGCTTTGGGAGCTCCTGGCATGAAAGCTGTGAGCAAACAATGTGGCTGCTGCATACATTAGTTTGCTCTGAAGCCGTCCTTCCTGAGCTGAGACAAAAGTGTCTGAGCCATAGGCTAAAAACCTGTGAGCTAGCCCAGACTCACTCAGCTTAGAGGGAACATTGGCTGTGACCCTCGAGGAGCGCAAGAGGAGGTCAAGTAGGGCGGCTATGCGGCTTTGGCCAGGGACCTCACTGTCCTGTGGACCACTTGGGGAAAGGGGGACCCCGGCCGCAGGTCTCCACTGGGACAGGCTGCTTGCGAAAGCGGCTTTGAACGGAAACAGAGAGAGAAGCGATCCCAGGTTCCCGGGGGATGGGGGGCTCCTTAGCCCGCGTTGTGGGAGGGTGGCTGTGGATCCTGCACGGGGCGTAACCCTGCTTGTTTGTAAGCTTTGTCAACACAGGTGCAGTTCTGCAGCCAGCAGAGGGCTTTGGGAAGGGCCGGGGGGGGGGGGGCGGAAGGGGAACTCTGGCTGGAGCGGGAGAACAGCAGCCCCCTCTTAACCTGGGCGAGAGACCCTTGTCGAGACTCCTACCGCCCTTCCCTTGCCAGGCAGGCAGAAGCCCAAGGCCCCGACCAGCCACATTCTCATCTGCCGCGCAAGACCCTCCTCTGCCAGTTTCTCCGCCTTCCTCTGCCGCGCCGCAGCCTCCAGCACCACGTGGCTTTTTTTATCACTGGGGTCCTGTTGGGTATTTGGTGGTCTAAATGAAGCGCAGCGAAACAGTGCAGCACAGGCACGTGCGTGAGTTTAACTTCCAAGAAAAAGCTGACTTCAAAATTGCAGAAAGGATTCCACGGAAAGAAAACAACAGTCTAACTAACTCACCCTGACCTGGGTAGCCCCAGGCCAGCCCACTCTCGTCAGGTCTCGAGAGCTAAGCAGGGTCGACTGTGGCAAGTACTTGGGTGGGGGGACCTCCTTGGAATACCAGAGGTGGGAGGCGGGGGCAGGCCTTATTCAGCTACCTCTCTGAAGATCCTCCAGGCCCCCAGGAGGGGTCAGTCACCAGAGGTCGCCATGACTTCCAGGTGTCCACACACTTACACAAATGCATGTATACAAAAAAACCTTCCCCCCCCACTAGTTCTGGTCTACTCCGTCTTGTTTCTTTGTTCCCTCTGGAATAGGGTTGCCAAGTCTGGGTGGGAAAATACCCGGAGACTTTGGGGGTGGAGCCAGGAGAGGGCGGGCTTTGGGGAGGGGAGGGGCCTCCGCATGGCAGAATGCCATAGAGTCCACCCTCCAAGGCAGCCATTTTCTCCAAGGGAGCTGATCTCTGTCAGCTGGAGATCAGTTGTAAAAGCAGGAGATCCCCAGGCCCCACCTGGAGGGTGGCAACCCTACTCTGGAACCATAAGACGGGAGGAATGGAAGTTTCCCCCCAAAGCTCCACCCCTTGCGTACTTGCAAAAGAGCATGAACGATCTCCAATATATTGATTAGCCAATAGTCAATCTTAAGGGCACCTCGTAAAGAACAAAACCTCCCCCTTTTTGGTGGGAAGAACCTACTCGGCGCCTGATTGGTCCGGTTCTAAGCTTGCTATTTTTAGCTTACAGAAACTTCAGCTTAACCCTTCCATGACTGAAGGGATGAAACTTGAAGAACCCAGCAGGTCCCCAGCTCTGGCATCGCCTTTTTGGGGCTTCCTGGCAGCTGCTGATGGAAGGTGGGAAAGATCAGCTGCCATCAGTACCTTCCATGGGCACCGGACAGGATGCGACTCAGAGGCTCGCCTCTTGTCCTCAGGAAGCCCAGCTCGTGGTCCTGTGAGGCCAGAAGCACGTGCCACGTGTGCAAATCGTGCCTCACAGCCCCAGAGGTCAAGGTGACCCACTTCTAAAGGGCAAAGGGTGATGCAGCACCTGAGTGCTGAGCTAGGTCCCCTTCCAGGTGCTCCTGATGTCCGATGGACTCAGCAGCCTGGGCAGAGACTTCATGCAGGAAAAAGCCAGCTCTGGGTGGGGAAATACCTGGAGGGTTTTTTTGGGGGGGGGGGGGTTTGAGTCTTGGGTGGGCAGGATTTTGGGAGCTGAGGGCCCTCCATAAAGCCACAGAGTCCACCCTACAGAGCAGCCATTTTCACAGAGAGCCCTGCTTGTGGTTCTGTTGGTGCTGCGTGTGCAAGGTGTGGGTCTCAGCCCAGGAGAGGTCAAGAAGATCGGTTTTTAAGAAGCCAAGGGTGATGTTGCACCTTAGAGCTGAGTGAGATCCCCTTCCCACGTGTCCACCTCCACCGGCTGCACTTGGCGGCTGATGCCAGAGGAGTTCAGGGGCTTGGCCATAGGATCCAGGTAGGGGGAACAGCCCTTTCCACGAACACTCCAGTTTTTATCTATCCAAACGAGGCTCCATGGAATATGGGAGGAGGCATAGGCGTCAACTACGGGGGGGCTCGAGGGCTCAAACCTCCCCTGAAATTTCCCCGGGGGGGGGGCTCAGCCACCCCTGGCAAAATGGAGAGCTCGCCGGTGGCCAGTCAGCCGGCCAGCTGGCCGTGGCCGCCTCTCCTTCCCCCCCACCCCCGGCCTGCCCTCCTGCCTCCCTGGGGCGGGGGGGGAGAGGCGGCGGGGACATGGTCCCGCGCTTCGTGCGGGCGGCAGTCAGCCGGCCAGCTGGCCGCTGCTGCCGCCACAACTGCGCGGGTCTGCCTCCCTGGGGCTGGGGGGGGAGGAGCGGCGGGGACATGGTCCCGTGCACGCGCGCATGAAAGAGCCCCTGCCCCCCCCCCCCCGGGATTTAGAAAGTCTACGCCCCTGGGAGGAGGGATGCAGAGTCAGGCGCCTGGTATACATCCTGGAACTGCAGGGCAATTTCAGCATTTGCTTTGGTGGACTCTGAAACCCCACTGATTGATGACTAGGGGGGGGCAGCTTGCAATTGGAACCAGCCCTGCCCTTGTTCCGAGCCCAAAAGAACTAAGCCTCCCCCACAGGTGGCTTTTTCCCCTGCTTGGCTGAAACTGTGGCTGGTGGTTTGAAGACTGGCTTGGGAGTCACTTCCTGCACTCTTCCAGCACCACCCTGGAACATTTGGGATGTGGCCCTCAAACATCCCATACATGCCAGGCCTCTCGGCCTGAAAAGGGAGATGGCGTGCTGGATAAGAGCGCTGCTCCTTGGGTGCAGGGAGGCCTCAGCAGTGCTGCTTGCACACCACGCAGCAATGAAGAGTCACATTATTAACAATGGAACAAAGTGTGAGTCCAGCCTGGCACCTTTAAGACCAACAAAGTTTTATTCAAGGCATGAGCTTTCATGGGCATGCATACTTCCTCAGACACAATTAATTGGAATTACAGATCATAGTTGTATATATAGCAAGGGTGGCTTGTTAAATTAGCATGCAAAACAGTGAAGCTGTTTTTTAACA
The DNA here is from genome assembly GCA_029233225.1 of Lepidodactylus listeri. NCBI lineage: Eukaryota > Metazoa > Chordata > Lepidosauria > Squamata > Gekkonidae > Lepidodactylus > Lepidodactylus listeri. The sequence continues at coordinate 906,522 of JARCFY010000005.1, forward strand.
TATCAAAAGAATGACAGCTCTGTTTCTGGTTATCATCTGTTTGGGTTCAACTGGGGAGGGGGACAACATAGGTAATCAGTATGTTTACAGAACTGGAGACTGATGTGCCCTAAAGTGTGAGAATTCAGTCATTAGATCCCATCCATCTCCTTTCTAGCATGGAGGCAAACTTTACAGCAAAATTGTGGGCGAACCAGTCAGTCGAGGGAGTTTCGCACAACCTTATGTATGAGTTATAATGTTGTCAGCCGCCTTGAGCTGGCATTGCTGGCTAGGTGGGATACAAATCTAAATAAATAAATGAATAAATAACCTGGGATGTCACATTGCTGGGAAAGGCAGGTGGGTTGAGAGACCGGCCTATCCCAGGTGGTTCGCAGTGTGTGATGAATGCCCTTTGCTTCCTTGTCTCTGCAGGAGATATTTGGCTACAAGACCCACGGGTTCCGGAGGGCCCTGTGCACGGCCGGGTACATCCTATCCTGCGGAGCTCTCCTGCTCGTCTTTTACTGGAAGCCGGAGTGGGACGTGTGGGCCAACTGCGTGCCGTGCGACTTGCAGGAGGCAGACGTGGTGTTGCTCAGAACCACGGTATGAAGATGTTGTGTTCTGCAAACTGGTGCCAGAAATGGGATTTGCAGGGAGATGACTGTATTCACGGTGCTAGGCCTTTCCCCAGTCGCATGTGTGCACTTAACCTAATGCACAGGTTTGTTGTGAGAACAAAATGTTAGTGATGTATGCCCCCCTGAACACTTTAGAGGAACTGTGTGTGTCTAAGTGCCATCAAAGTTGCTTCTGACCTGTGGCAGCCCTAGAATGACCCCAGAAGGCCCTCTCGTGAAGAGCCTTGCTCAGGGCTTTTTTTGTAGAAAAAGCCCAGAAGGAACTCATTAGCATAATAGGCCACACCCAATGGCAGAAACTCATTAGCATATTAGGCCACACACCCGGCACTGCAGTTCTTTCCCAGGATTGGCTTCCCCAGGTGCCCTGTGGCTTGTGGGGTGCATGGGGAACCCGAAAGAAGGAAGGCAGTTTTTGGATTGGGCTTCCCCAGGTGCCCCGCAGCTTGCAAGGCACCTGGGGAACCCGAGGGGGGGAGGCTGTAGGTGTGGCCAACTCAGAAGCCAGCCGGAACGCCGTTCCTGTGTGTTCCTGCCCCAAAATAGCCCTGGCCTTGCTCATGTCTCACAGATGGAGGGCCTTTGGGGCTTCCTTTGTTGAGGAAACCTCCCATTTCTTGTTTGATGATTTCAATTGTACCGTGATTCATACCTCTTGTGTTCCATGCTCCTATTACATGTGCCCGACAGCTCTGGACTTTCCTTTTGCATCCATTATGTCAAGGACGGTGTGTCCTTTTGGCTTTAGTCCGGTGACGCCATGAAGGCTGGTCAGGGCTCCGTTGGGGCCGGGGCGCACCGGAGCGGCGCTCTGGGAGAGAGGGGGTGGGGGGTGGGCACTTAACAAAGCCCCGCCCCCCGCCCTCCCCCCCGTCAATGCTTGCAGGGCCGGCGGTGCTCCGCCGGCCCCGGGAAGGAGAACGTTCCCTCCCCCCTCCCACTGCTCCCAGGGCTGCGGCAGAGCGCCGCCGGCCCCGGGAAGCCCCTTTCCTCCCCCCCCTCAATACTTCCTCCCTTCCTTCCTTCTCTCTTTCTCTCCCCCCACCTACCTACTTACCTTCCTCTTCCTTCCTTCCTTCCTTTCTTCTCACTTTCTCTCCCCACCTACCTACCTACCTACCTGTTCCTTCCCCACTCCCTTCCTTCCTTCCTTCTCTCTCTCCCCCACCTACCTACCTACCTTCCTGTTCCTTCCTTTCCCCGTCCTTCCCCTCTCCCTTCCTTCCTTCCTCCCTCTCTCCCCCCTTCCTTCCTTCCTTCTCTCTCTCCCCCCACCTACCTACCTACCTTCCTGTTCCTTTCTTTCTTTCTTTCTTTCTTTCTTTCTTTCTTTCTTTCTTTCTTTCTTTCTTTCTTTCTTTCTTTCTTTCTTTCTTTCTTTCTTTCTTTCTTCCTTCCTTCCTTCCTTCCTTCCTTCCTTCCCCCCTTCCTCCCTCCTTCCTTCCTTCCTTCCTTCTCTCTCTCCCCCCCACCTACCTACCTTCCTTCCTGTTCCTTTCCTTCCTGTTCCTTTCCTTCCTTCCCCCTCCCTCCCTTCTGGCCTTCTGACACACATCCCGATGACGTCATCATGCATTTGACCAAATAAGTTATGCTAATGAGCTCCTGCACCTCTTTTTTTACGAAAGGACCCCTGGTTCCATCTATAGGTAAAGGTTTCCCTTGCTCGAAAGCCAGTCGAATACGACTCTAGGGATGCGGTGCTCATCTCCGTTTCCAAGCCGAAGCATGACTAGACACCAAGGTGCACGAATTCCATGTGTTAATGACTCTTTGGGTGAAGGACTTCCTTTGATCTGTTCTAAGCCTACTGCTCATGAGTGTCACTGAGTGCCCACGAATTCCCGGTTAACTAGGTTGAACCTTGAATGGGCTCGGACTTCACTGTTTTAATTATGCCTTTCAGTTAATTTACTGTTAATATTTTTGCATTGTCTTTATTGCTGCTGTGTGCCTCGGGGTGTCATGACTGCATCCAGAGAAATGGCCAAAGTGGCCGGATGTAGGGAAGGAGGAGCACAAATCAGTGTTTTGGGAGGAGACTTTGACTCACTGATTCAGTGCTCCGGCTAGTCTGGTTACCAATATTAGCTTTTGTGCTTGGAAAGCCTCAAAGCTTCTTCCTGGAGACTTTGCATTCAAATCCAGTTCATTGTGGACCACACTGCTGCTGTCTTTCCTTGCTTACGCCTCCTTGCAGTGCACTTTGGGAAGAGTCTTCCAGGCTGGATAGGTTCTGCATTTGACCAGTACTGGTTCCAGTGGGCCACCGTCCAGAAGGGCTGCTTGTGGCTGAGAGCCTCCCAAGCTGGGCCGCATTGCTCCCCCATGCCCCTGCCAGCCAACTCTAAGCTGAGCTTGTGGTTGCCAGTTTTGGGTTGGGAAATTCCTGGAGACTTTGGTCCTTTCCGCACTTGGATCTCATCCCTGGTTTTATTAGAGTTCAACTCGCAACACAATTCCTTGCATTTATCCCTGGTTATAACAGCATCCGTTTATCCCAGAACAAGTGTGGGGCAAAACCGGGGTGACCTCAGTGTAATGTGGAAGCAAAAAAATACCCCGAGATAATGACAAGGGTGAACTTGCGTGTAGTGCAGAATGTAAGTTCGGGGACAGGGCTGAGCCAGGATGTAAGGTCTCGTGCGGGAAGGACCTTTGGCTGTGGAACTGGGGGAGGCTGGGGTTTGGGGAGTGGAGAAAGGAACTTCCGCAGAGTATAATGCCGTAGAGTCCACCCTCCAAAGCCGCCATCCTAGCTGAGCCACCCATCTCCCCCCTGCCCCCCGGGCTGTTGCCGTGTGGAGGCTCTACAGCTGGGGTGCTTCCAGCTGGGTCTGGGTTGAGCCCCCCTGCTGCCCCCCTGCTGGAGTCAAAGTGACCCGTTAGCTTGTGGGCCAGTAGAATGGCCAGTCAATGCCCACCATCTTCTGGGCGCAGGCACCAGGCGCATCTCAGGAAAGGCCGGGCAGGCCCCTTTCTGGGCTGGAGGGGCCCTTGTTGGGGCCGGGCACGGGACTTGCATATGGCGGGGCACCGGGGGGGGGCGGGGAGGATTCTCCCTCAGCATGGCTCCAGCGGGTTCTGCTCTCTGCCCCTCCAGGATGAATTTCACACTTATTCCCGGAAGAAGGTGACCTGGATCTCTCTGGCCTCCCTGAGCTTTCTTCATTGGGATTCTGCTGTCGTTGCTGACGAGAGCTCTCTCTTGAACAGGGTCGTCAAGACACCTGAGCTGAAAGTAAGTAGAAACTGCCAAGCGGCTCTTGCAGCTCCAGAATTCTCAGTCCAGAATTACAAGCATAAATGGCTTCGAGAGGGAATTAGATACAAACATCTGGAGCAGAGGTCCATCAAGTGGCTCTTAGCCACAAGGTATAGATAGGAACCCTCAGTCTGGGGCAAGTGATGCTCTGCATTCTTGGTGCTTGGTGGGGGGGGGGAACAGTGGGAGGGCTTCTAGTGTCCTGGCCCCACTGCTGGACCTCCTGAGGGCACCTGGTGTTTTTGATAGGGTTGCCAGCCTCCAGGTGGGGCCTGGAGATCTCCCGCTTTTACAACTGATCCCCAGCTGGCAGAGATCACCTCCCCTGGAGAAAATGGCTGCTTTGAAGGGTGGGCTCTATGGCATTGTACCATGCTGAGGCCCCTCCCCTCCCCAAACCCCGCCCTCTCCCAGATCCACCCCCAACGTCTCCAGGTATTTCCCCACCTAGACCTGGCAACCCTAGTTTTTGACCACTGTGTGACACAGAGTGTTGGACTGGATGGGCCACCGGCCTGGTCCAACATTGGCTTCTCTTCTGTTCTTATGGTGAAGAGCCAGTTCTGCACAGCTGGCCTCACCGGTTGGCCCTGTGGTCGGCCCTGTGGTCTTTCTTGGCCAGTTTGGGTCATGAGGAGGGGGCTGCCCCCCCTGCCCATCACACCCTTGTGACAGCCCCCTCTTTTTTGCCACTCCTGCACTTGTTCAGCTCATTATTTATCTAAAACATCTGTTAGCCTTACAGAGCTCAGGGAGGCTGACAACATAGATAAAACACATAAAATAAAATTATATTAAAAACATAAAAACCAACATGTAAAAAAAAAATCACAATTCAGGACTGCTGGCAAATTTGACCAAATGTGGTCCGGAGTGAAAATGTCTTCAACTGCCTCCTAAAGACTGAAAGTGAGGCACCCAGGCACATCTCTCTGGGGAGGTTGTTCCATCATTCTGGGGCCACCAATGAAAAGGCCATGTCTCGTGTGCCCACCTAAGGAGCTTCTTTGGTGGAGGGGGCAGCCCGGCAGGAACTCTCCCTGCAATCCTAACTCCCAGGCAGGAACGTTCCTGGGCTATCTCAGGGCAGCAGCTGAGATGCCCCTTCTGTGATGCCCGATGTCACTGCTTGCTTTGGCAGGTGAGGTGCATCCAGGTGCAAAAGATCCGATATGCCTGGGACCTGGTCGCCAACTGCTTCCAGAAGGTTGGGTGAGTCTTCTAACCTGCTGCCTCTTGCGGGGGTGTGTGTGTGTGTGTCCTGTGGGAAGCCAGCCTTTCGTGGTCCCACCTTGAGAGCCAGTTTGGTGCGGTGGACATTAATCTGGGAGAACCGGGTCTGATTCCCCACTCCTCCTCCACATGCAGCTGCTGGTATGACCTTGAGTCAGTCACAAGTTCTTTCAGAGCTGTTCTCTCAGGAGCAGTTCTCAAGAGAGCTCTCTCAGTCTCACCTCTACCTCCCAGGGTGTCTGTCTGTTGTGGGGAGGGGAAGGGAAAGGAGATTGTAAGCCGCTCTGAGACTCCTTTGGATAGTGAAGGGTGGGGTATAAATCCAATCTCTTTTTCTCTTCTTCTTCCTCCTCCTCTTCTCTCTCTGTCTGTTCCAGAGTCCTTGAGGAAAGCCACACCTGTGCAGAGATTCATGCAAAATTTGGACCTGGGCTGTTCCCCAAAGAGCAATTAGTCAGGTAAGCTGTCAGCGTAGTGTGGACAGGCCGGTGTGCCGGCCAGGAGGGCTTCCCATGGTGGGAGGGGTGATCAGTGCCCTGTGTGGCTAGCAGTGGGAGTTAAGGGGGGGGGCACATGGGCCTGGGGAGGGGGGACTCTGTGGACCATGGCAGCTGCAGAAGAGTCTCCCTCTTTGTATGCTTCGTGGTTCAGCCCATCCTCCCTCCCCCCCCCCCCCGGGCCCCTGCCAGTCGACTGACACACTGGTGGAGCCGTATGGAGGGAATGGAGAGAGTGACAGGGTCAGATCCTGGGAGGCCGGGGTCCAAACCCCCACTTCTGCTGTGGGAGCTGGCTGGGTGACTTTGGGGCCGTTGCAAAATCTCCTCCTGGCCCTACCTCACAGGATTGTTGTGAGAGAATGGAGGAGGGGAGAACACTGTTCTAAGGCACTTGAGTCCAGGCCCATAGCTACAGGAGGGGCATTTTGGGGCCCTGCCCCCTTAATTAAAAGGCACCCCCCTCTCCAATAGCCATACCAGAAACCTTATTTTTGACCATGATGTATGTGGAGTGAAGGGCGGGGTATAAATCCAATCTTTTCTTCTTCTTCTTCTTCTTCTTCATGCACAATTGCCTCATCAGAGGGTGCTTCCGTGGGGTTCTGGCCACATGCCAGGAAAAGGGAAGGGGAGGCCCTTTTGGGATTTGGGAACGTGTCTCCACGTGTCACGTGTCACGTGCCGTGGCCTCTGTGCTCCTGCCGTTCAGCCCAGTACCCTGGAGGGGCCTTTCTTGCTGGGAAGCAGGTGGTGCAAATCCAAAAGGAACAGCCACAGGGTAATGTCCGTGTCATCAGGCCTGTCTGTACAGTTGGGGTGCCAACCTCCAGGTTGGGGCTCTTCAGCTTGGAGAAACAATGGCTGAGGGGCAACATGATCGAGGTTTACAAGATGATGCATGGGACAGAGCAGGTAGAGAAAGAGGTACTTTTCTCCCTTTCTCACAAGACAAGAACTCCTTGTGGGCACTCCATGAAATTGCTGAGCAGTCGGGTTAGAACAGATAAAAGGAAGTTCTTCTTAATCCAAAGAGTGATGAACACGTGGAATTCACTGCCACAGGAGGGGGTGGTGGCTACAAGCATGGACGGCTTCAGGAGGGAATTGGAGAAACATAGGGAGCAGAGGTCCATCGGTGGCTATGAGCCACAAGGTACAGATAGGAACTCTCAGTCTGGGGCAAGGGATGCTCTCTGTTTTCTTGGTGCTTGGGGGGGGGGGAAGTGTGGGAGGGCTTCTGGTGTCCTGGCCCCACTGCTGGACCTCCCAAGGGCACCTGGTGTTTTTGGCCACTGTGAGAGACAGAGTGTTGGACTGGAGGGGCCTCTGGCCTGATCCAACATTGGTTTCTCTCATGTTCTTATGGGTCCGGGACATCTCCTGCTATTACAACTGATCTCTGGATAGTAGAGATCAGTTCATCGGGGGGAAATGGCTGCTTTGGAGGGTGGGCTCCGTGATTCCTTGCTGAGGTCCCTCCCCACCCCAAACCCTATTTCCCCCAGGCTCCACCCCACCCCCACCCCCAAATCTCTAGTTATTCCCAACCCAGATCTGGGAACCCTACTTACTAAGCAGCCATTTTCTCCAGGGGAGCTGATCTCTGTCAGCTGGAGATCAGTTGTAAAAGCGGGAGATCCCCAGGCCCCACCTGGAGGCTATGGCAACCCTACTCACAGGCCATGCTGTTGCCTGTCCGGGCTGGACCCACTAGAGGCGTGAAGTCAGACGGACCCCAGTGGACCATCTTGGCCAGCCCCCCGCCACTGCCCCCACCGCCTCAGCAAGGAGAACCCATGTCCTTCTCTCCTGGCAGCCTGTCCCAGAGCCAAGCCCAGCGGAACGCTGACCTTTCCCACTTTCCTATAGCTTGAAGCTGCTGCTTTAAAAAATTGTTAGAAAGAATGAGATGTGCAAGAATGAAAAGCAGAAAAAGACAGAGAATTAGCAACTCTATAAAAAGAGAAATGTTCAAAATGCAAACAGTAAACATGTAATTGCAAGTCTCCTTATCCAAATTCTTTAGTGCATCAGTCATGGCGAAGATAATCTACAGTGAGAGGAAATGTGTACATATGAAATATACCGGGTGGTTCTTGCTTGAAAGATTCTGTTGGGCGTTACTGACTCTGATGGTGTTAGTAGCTTGAATGTGTGCGTGTTCGGCTTCTGGCAGCCTGTTTTGGCTCATTCATTGTATTTGCTTTATTTGTAGCCTGCCTTTGTTTCCGAGACTCAAGGTGGATTAGAAAATTCAGGAACTCAATAGAAGTATTACAAGGCATTCAGAGAACAAGGAAATAAATTTGAATTACCAAGTTAGAAGACAATGCAATAGAAATGGTATTAAACATGGTGCAAGAAATGCAAAAACTGGACTGAAGGTATTAGAAAACAATGGAGTGAAAATAAGAAATGTGCAGAGTAAACAGTGCTGTAAACCTCAGCCCTTATCCCTTTATTATCCCTCTGAAAAAAATTCCATTTTTACTGCCACCCTGTTCTGCTTATAAAAATGCCCTCCTGAACAATTCTTGAATATGACTGATGCCTGATAACCTCTGGCTGTGATACCTCTCATCTTGTGAAGGACAGAGGGACTTTGGAGTTATTTTCATTCCTTGATTTCCCCAAGAAGCCTTTTTGAAATGATGACTTTGCATTTTCCGTTGCGACTCAAGGCAAGACGTGGTCGGTTGTTGCTTGATTGCTGCAGAAGGAAGTGAGGGTTGTCTATGAAGGGATGGTCACAAAGAAGGAGAGAGTGTCCGGGGCCTCCCTTGTCTGCAGCCCCGAAACTGCAGCTGGTTCGGAATGCAGCCGCCCAGTTATTGCCAAGGTCTAGCAGACGGGAATCTCTCTCTCCCCCGTTATAAAACAGTAACAAAATATAGAGAACAATTCAATCACACAGCATACAATATCCGATAAGCAATGCAATAGGACTGGGTTTACAGAACCGGTTTAAGGTATCTGTTCAGATTTTGCTGAGAATTCTAAATAGATTGGATGACTTGCTCAATGGACTAAAACTGGACCCAGACTGAAGTTACTTTTTGCTTCTCAGAATTCTGAATTAAGTGTTCAAAGCCTTCCTGGGGAATGGGGCACAAAATCTATCCCCAGTCCAAAAGGCAGTGCCTCTTGGATTAAACCGAGGCCTCCGTTGACAGGCGCCTGCTTTTTTTTCCTGCCACAGCAGTGCCGAGAGAGGAAGCTCTTTCCCTGTGCATTGCTTGGCTTGTGATGTCCCTTTTTGGCGTCAGAGCAAGGCCCCCACCCACATAGTCATATTGATCCCGGGTGGGTGGGTGGGTGGGTGGGGAGCAGGTCTGTCCCGTTCACAGCAGTTGTATTGTCCTGTTCTAAACTCTGGGTTTCTTATCATTTCGGATAAACTGATTGAAGAAAGTGTGGGTTTTATTCAAGAGAGATGTTTAATGACTCATAAGAACCTGTGTGGTGTTGTGGTTTGGGTACTAGGCTTGGACCGGAGAGGCCCAGCTTTGAATCCACACGCTGTCGTGAAAGCTCTCTGGGTGACCTTGGGGCTGCTCGCTCCCTCTCCGCTTAACCTACCGTGCAGGATTGTTGTGAGGATAAAATGAAGGTGGCGAGAACAGTGTGCCACTTTGGGTTCCCAGTTGGGGGAAAGGGTGGGGCATAAATGAAGTAAAGAAAGGAAGGAAGTGGAGAGAGCAAAACAAGAATGTCAGCAATGCCTTCATTTGAATAACCATGGGTCTCATGTTCAATCCCTGGCTTCTCCACTTGAAAGACCTCTGTGCCTGAGACCTTGGAGAGCTGCTGCCAGTCTGAGTTGTCGAGACTGCCCTTCAGGGACGGAGGGTCTGATTCAGTCTGACAGCTACTCCCCCCTGATTGATAAGGTGGACTGCTTTCCTGGTACCGCACGTCAGCTGGCAGCCTTTCCTTTGAACCTCACTGGCCTTTGTCTTCCTAATGAGAAGACCCTGCATGGTTCAGTTCCTCTTCCCAGAATATGCAGCCACCATTACCTAATCCCAGCAGTGGGCTGTGGCTGTGGCTCGGCGGGAGAGCCTCTGCTTGGCAGGCAGAAGGTCCCGGGTTCCATCCCCGGCAGCATCTCCAGCTCAAAGGACCAGGCAGGAGGGGATGGGAAAGGCCTCTGAGCCTGAGGCCCTGGAGGGCTGCTGCCGGCCTGAGCAGACAATGCTGACCTTGACGGACCAGGGGTCTGATTCGGTATAAAGCTGTGTCATGGGTTCATGTCTCCGTTCAAAATGGCCAGCTGGCACAATGAGTGATGACACCAAATGCTGCCATCACTTGATCTTAAGAACATGCCCTGAAAAATCTCCTCCCCCTCAGTTTTTAAAAATCCCCATAATGCCCAGCTTGCTGAAGGGATCTGGTGAGCTGGGAAGCTGATGCAGTGTTGAGTGTCCTTTTGACTGGCTCTAAGAAAAAGGTCTTGCATGGATTTGGGGGTTTGGTTTGGATTTTGCAACGGGCCGATACAGCTGGGCTCTCCTTCTGTGGGTGCCTGCCTGCCTGCCAGTCTGACCACACTCTGCATTATTCTGTCTGATTTCACCTCTCCTTGTCCTGCCTCAGAGAAGAGCTGGAGTCCAGGAGCACCTTAAAGACTGATGAAATTGGTGGCCAGGGAGGAGCTTTTGGAAGTCACTGCTCACATTCTAGCTCTATCTGAAGAACAGCTATGGAACAAGTTAAGAGCAGAGAATCATACAGCTGTAACAACACACTCTCCTATTAAAGCATATGCATCAAATTTTTCAAAAACATACAAAAATATTGCAGAATATAATTAATTTAATATAATAGGTGATGGGGGTCCAAAGTCATCAACAACGAAACATCCGGTAGATACATTCGTTTCCAAAAGTCTTCATCAGGTGTGGACCAACAATTAGAATATCTTCAAACGTAATAAAAGTACTTCTACTATATCTGGCTGATTCAACAATGGCATTTTTTCAACTCACAGCATATCTGGAACACTCTGAGCAAGATGCAGTAACTTAGGAGTGTTCCAGATATGCTGTGAGTTGAAAAAATGCCATTGTTGAATCAGCCAGATATAGTAGAAGTACTTTTATTACGTTTGAAGATATTCTAATTGTTGGTCCACACCTGATGAAGACTTTTGGAAACGAATGTATCTACCGGATGTTTCGTTGTTGATGACTTTGGACCCCCATCACCTATTATATTAAATTAATTATATTCTGCAATATTTTTGTATGTTTTTGAAATTTTTGATGCATATGCTTTGATAGGAGAGTGTGTTGTCACAGCTGTATGATTCTCTGCTCTTAACACATTCTCGCTCTATCTGAAGAAGTGAGCAGTGAGTGACTCTCAAAAGATCCATCCCTGCCGCCAGTTTTGTCAGTCTTTAAGGTGTTGCTCGTCTCTGGCTCTTTGCCCCTGCTCCAGACAGACTGACAGGGCCACCCGTCTGGATCTTGCCTTGCCTTGTATGTTTGGTCCCACCTCTGTCCGGAGGGGACCGTTGAGCAGGAGCCGGAAATGGCCAGGCTAGTTAGACTGACCGTGGCGACTCTCTCTTGCTCCCACACAGGAGGCTGATCTGTGGACCCAACGCCATCGACGTGGAGATCACGCCCATTTGGAAGCTGCTTGTCAAAGAGGTATGGCCTCAGAACTCGCTTTGGGCCACTGGGGGGCACGGGCAGCAGAGCCCCACACGGGCCTCCCTGAAGTTGCCAGGCTTGGCAGAGGGGTGTGGAACAAGGCAGCCTCCGAAGCTTCGGCTGTGCGGGTGGTGGGTGCCGGCGATTACAGCAGTCTGCTACTCCGCTTGCAGAGGGGCATTAGGTGAGGGGTGAGCCACGGGCTGAGTTTGCCTGCTCACAGATACCCAGGAAAGCATTACTGGCGCACTGAAAACCTTTGCCTTGACGTGGGGTTTGTCCGATGTTCCCTGGCTATTTTACTGAATTAGATCTTTCCATGGTCCGCTGCTTCGTGGGTTAAGGCAGATGCAAGACAGCCCTAGCAAATAAAGACTAGCATGTAGACTTTTAGGCCACAAGTGCTGGGGAAAGCAGGCCTGCATGGCCAAGGGGGAACCCCCTCTCCCTTTTCTTCTTTTAGTGCCAGTAGGCATTCAAGATTCTCCTACCTGTAATTCTCAAAGTTCTCTCAGAGCTGTTCTCTCAAGGGCAGTTCTTGAAAGAGCTCTCTCAGCCTCCCCCCCCTCGCAGGGTGTCTGTTGTGGGGAGAGGAAGAGAAGGAGATTGTAAGCCGCTCTGAGACTCCTTTGGGTAGTGAAGGGCAGGGTATAAATCCAATCTCTTCCTCCTCCTCTTCCTCCAACATCAAGAGAGCAGTGCCCACGTCTTGTCCTGGTTGGCCAGGGGCAATGCCTACTTTCTGGGGCCTACCCCCCAAATAATTTTGCCCTATTTTTGCCCTAATGATGGTGTGTGTCAGTCTCTGGCATCACTGACAATGCTCCAGGGCTGTGCTCCCGCCCTCAGAGGTCTCCAGAAATGAAACCTCTGCTTGGGCATGCAAGTGGATGCATCTTGCTCATGGAAACGCAGGTGCATGCATGTGAAGGCTCTGCACAGCACACAGCCTGCATGCTGTCCCACTCCCTGCAAGAGAGTGGTCACCCTCTCCGGTCCACCTGGAGGATGAACCCTTGCAGAGAGGGTGGGTGGGTGGGTGGGTGCTACCTGTGTTCAGTAGGGCAGAGCGTCCACAGCAACCTGCAGGGTGCTCCTTGGTGGGAGGACTGGCTGACAAGAAGCGGGTCTCTGTTTTCTTCCATCTGGGAGAAAGAACAGTCGTGATCCTACAGAGCCAAGTTTGAGTCCAGGGACAGCTTTACAACCCACAAAGTTTAATTCTAGGTATAAGCTTTTGTGTGCATGCAGATATCTGAGGAAGTGTGTGTGCACATGAAAACTTCTGCCCAGAATTAAGCTTTGTTGGTCTTAAAGGTGCCTCTGGACTCAAATTTTGATGCTTCAGACCAACACGGCGACCCACCTGAATCTGTCTTCATGGTTATGGTCCTAAAAACATTTTCCTGGGAACAGCTAAATACGAGTCCAGTAGCACCTTAAAGGCCAAGAAGATTTTTGGGGTATAAGCTCTGAAACTGCTCTAGGAGTAAGCTTTCTGAGTGGACCTTAGGATTTCTCTCCATATCTCTGCTCTTCGCTATGCTGTGCCTGTTTTTAAATCACGGGGTCTGTGTGGCTGGCATGGTTCTTTCTCTTGCGTTGCTGGTTTTGATTGCGTGATGCCCGTTGACTTGTTAGCTGCCTTGGGAAACTGCTTCTGCACTGAGAGGACAGGATGCACCTTTTGCGAATAAGTACAAGAACCAAGTACCTGAACGGGCCTGATCCTTTGCACAGTGTTTGGTGATGCCACGATACCCACATCTCCCTGGTATCGACTGGCAGCACCCTGAAGAGTGGAGAGGGAAGGGGAGGGCACATTCCAAAACGGGGCCAATTTTTCAAAATCTTAAAGTCATGTTTTGAAATATTCAAAGCTTCATTTCTAATTTTTAAACATAGTTTTGAGGCCGCATTAAATACTGATAATAAAAACTGTACACGTATTGGGTTTAGGTATTGGGAAACTGAACATTTTACACCAAGTGTCTGTAAAGATTCATCCGCCCTTCTGTCTTCAGGAGTGTTTCTCTCACTCTCTCTCTTTAAAAATCACAATGGACAGTACAGACGTGGAGCTTTGCAAGCCGGTCTGAGTTGGGAGAAGGCGCTCGAGAGGTCATTTCTCCGCCAGAAGACGGTGGAGTCAGAACCCATCCCCCGAGCTCAGCTACTGGGCGGCCTTTCCCCTGCCATTCCCTCCCTCCCCACCTGGCTTCTCCCTTCGCAGCTGCAGGCCTAATCCCGGAGGAGGCCCTGTCCCGGGCCAGCAAGCTCCCTTGAGACTGATTGGGATGCTTTGTTCCCAAAAGCTCAGGTATGATGTCTCATAATAGCAACAGCCCCAAGAAGCCGATTAGCAGTTTAATCCACAGAGGTTTAGCCGACAAAGAGTCCAAACAGAACGTTCTGTCCTCTCTTGAAGGGCCGGTCCTGCCACTTTTGCTTTTGGAATTTTGGGACAGATTTTTTTCTGAACTGCTGAAAATGAGCTGGCATGTTCAGCCATCTAATTAAGTTTGGCTGCTTATGGATTGGCCGGGCCTGCTGCTCCCTGCGTCGACTGGTTGTCCTGGGTGGAAACCTCCTCGCTGGCAGCAGCGCCCAATCCAGAGGGGTAGCCTAGGGGTCTCTCGGGCCTCCGTCTCCTCCGCTTCTCAGTTACGGCAATATTCTGGAGTCCCGGCTGCTCTTGCAATTTGGAACAGGGACTCTGCGGTGGTGGTCCCCCATCTGTCGAATGCCCTCTCCCCACTGGGACTATTGGTTCTGCAAAACTTTCTTATTTACCAGGGCCTTGGACCTAGGGTTGCCAGCCTCCAGGTGGGGCCTGGAGATCCCCTGCTTTTACAACTGATCCCCAGCTGACAGAGATCAGCTCCCCTGGAGAAAATGGCTGCTTTGAAGGGTGGGCTCTGTGGCATTGCACCGTGCTGAGGACCCTCCCCTCCCCTCCCCTCCCCAAACCCCGCCCTCTCCCGGATCCAGCCCCAAAGTCTCCAGGTATTTTTCAACCCAGACCTGGCAACCCTCCTTGGACCATTTGTCAGTGCCTCTGCTCGCTCACTGCAGTGGTGCTGCCAGTTGTGATTCTGGAGGTGTGATGGTGTGATGTTTTCACGGAGTTTGTTTAGGCTCTGTGTTACTGCCTTGCACATTTATGGGAATAGAAGGGGGGAGGCTGGGCGGGATAATCAGTAAGGCTGTGGTTCCCCAGCATGGCTCCCGGGACTCTCGGAAGCTTCTGGGCCTTCTTGTGGGTGTGGTCCTCCAGCGCGACTGATCCTGCCTGCAGCAGCTGGGGGGGGGGGGCACTGCCTCGGGTGACCAATAAGTCCAGACTGACTTGGTGGGGTGTACGTTAGATGGACTTTTTATAGAAGTGAGCTGGTGTGGTTAGTCCAGGCACCGTTAGTTAGCAGAGTGCTTAAATAAATCTACAAATGCAGGAGCGTCACTTTACCCGGTTACTCAGCTTGCAAAGCTACACAGAGCCACATTGCAAGTCTAGAAGAGAAATACCCCTCTCTTTATTTGAGAAGTACACTGTGGATAGGAAAGAGCAGAGACTGATAGATTACTAATTCACTAGCTGAAGGATGGAGGCGGATGGCAAGAGGCCCCTTGTTGAGAGAGGAAAGCATTTCCCTCTCTTGGTGCGTGCAGGTAGAGAGCTGCAAGTCTTCATTCAGAGTGAGAGAGAGAAGCAGGAAAGGGAAATTGGTCCCTGAGAACACAGTCTGCATTTCAAAAAGAGGACAGTGGCGGAAGAGTAGAGACAGGAAGAAAGGTCAGTGTGCCTTTCTAGCTATCCAGCCTCTCTTGCCACTGAGTCTGGAGGTCTGAGACAGGGGGCATCACCCCTGGAACTCCCAACACTTTTCAGGTCCCTTGACGATGGCTGCGTGCATTAGCAGGCCGAAATGCAATCTCAGCTGGGAGGCCAGTGCTTCTGGGAAACTATGCAGCAGCTTGAGGCCTGAGTCCATTAAGAACAGGAGACCCAGCGGGGGAGGGGGGGGGTGCTGCATTGGGACCTCCACCCACTTCGGAGCATTTCAAGCTGGTTGCCTGCTCCTCTTGCTTCCCAGGTCAGCAGTGTGGGGAACGGGGAGAGCTGACCTCCTGTCTGGAGCCATCAAAAAAGCAGGTGGAGGCTGAGATGCAGCCCCCGGACGGAGACCTTTCCCCTGTGCTTGGCACTTGGGGGGACATCAGGGAGCGCCCCCCCCCCCCCCCGGATCTGTGGTCTAAGTGCTTGTCCTGGCCTCTTTCCTTTGCACCAGGCCATCCCCTCCCCCGCCCCCTATCCATTGGCACCAGGCGGGCATAGGGATGCCATCCTCCAGGTGGGACCTGGGGACCCCCCTGGAATTACAGCTCATCTCCAGACTACAGAGATTGCTTCCCCTGGGGGAAAGGGATGCTTTGGAGGGCGGAGTCAGTGGAATTGTAGCCCACTGAGGTCCCTCTCCTCCCCAGGCTCCACCCCCAAATCTCCAGGAGTTCCCCAGCCTGGAGCAGGAACAAGGCCAGGCGTGTGAGGGGGCCACAGGAAGTCACATGTGGTTTGCAAACCACTGCTTATCTTTCCCCCCCCCCCCTCCGCCCAAACAGGTCCTCAACCCCTTCTACGTCTTCCAGCTCTTCAGCGTCTGCCTGTGGCTGGCAGAGGACTACGTTGAGTACTCGGTGGCCATCGTCCTGATGTCTCTCCTCTCCATTGCTCTGACGGTCTACGACCTCCGGAAGGTGAGGAGGGGAGGAGGCTCCCCGGGCAGGACACCTTGCAGCGGAGAGCACTTTCTGGTGCGGGGCTGAGCCTCATCCTGGTTTCACCAGGCCACTGTGTACAAGAGCCCCGGGGGCTGCGTCTGGTGACCCTCACGGCACAGGGTTGGTAACCCTGACAACAGCCTTGCAAGGCAGACCATTCTGCCGAAGGAGAGTCTGAAGCGGCCATAACCGGACAGAGCTGCCTTCCACCTGGGGCTCCCCTCCTCCCCCTCCGTCTCCGTCTCCCCCTCCTCTAAAGCCATTCTGCTCGGCAGGCATTATGGGGGGGGGTCATTGCACGAGCCCCCCCCCACGGGCAGCCTTTCCCCTGGGCCCATCCTGGGTTAGTTGTTGGGAACCACTTCCCTGTGTGGAGCTCACCTCCCCCCTGCCCTGGAAAGTCTGAGCCCCAGAGGCCGTCGGGGAGGGGAGGGGAGACCCTCCTTCCTGGCTGGTCCTTGCCTGCTGGGATCCCGGTGGTCATCACACACAACAAGAGTCTCTGGAGTGGCTGTGCGGAGGGCCGGGCGGAAAGAAGACTTGGACTGCCCGGTGTGTGTGTGTGTGTGTGCGCGCGCAGCGTTCTCTCCGGCCTCACCGGGCTCTGTGCCCTCTTCCCTTTCTGCCCCACAGCAATCCGTGAAGGTGCATCAGCTGGTGCAGTCCCACAACAGCGTCCCGGTCAAGGTGCGCAGGAGGGAGGCAGGTGAGCTTTGTCTCTGCGCCCTGTTGGCCTCTTCGGGGGCTCTCCGGCATGCTGAGCTGCTGTTCAGAGGAGGGGGTGGGGGGTGGGTCCAGCTCCATCTGCTCCCAGCACCGAGTCAGCAAAGTGGGCCGTGTGTGCTCTGGGAACTGCGTGGGGAGGGGAGGGGCGCGCTCCCTCCAGGGAGGGGACCCACTGGCTGCTCTGGCCCTGACATCCCGTCTCACCCCACAGGCAATGCCAAGTGGGGACTGAGTCAGGGCACTGCAGTGGGCCCAGCCACCATCAGGACAGCGTAGGAAGAGGGGAGAGTCTGTGGCTGGGCCGGTGCCTGGCACTGCCCACTGGAAGCATGCGTGGCAAGCAGAGCGTGGGAGATGTGCCCTGAAGGGCGGCTGAAGGGAGCCGGTTGATGCAGCCAGCCTCTGAGACCTGGCACTGGGAGGTATCGGTGCCCGGTTGGTTCAGCCCTCTAGAGTCACTGGGTGGCCACTGGGTGGCCTAGATGGACACTCACTGGTCTGGTCCAGCAAGACCTCACTCCCACCCTGCAGCTCTGCCAAGAGCAGCCAAGCACGCGCTTCATGGGAGTTCACACCAGAGAGTAACGCATCTTTCTTTACTGTGGATCCTCTTGAGGTTTATTGAACTTTTCAAAAGAGAAGTTAAGATGACTGTATGTATGTGTGTGTGTGTGTGTGTGTGTGTGTGTGTGTGTGTGTGTGTGTGAAGTGCCGTCAAGTTGCTTCTGACTTCTGGGGATCCAATGAATTAACATTCTCCCAAGTGTCCTGTAGGGAAGGGCCTCGTTCCGGTCTTGCAAACGGAGGGCCTTTTTTGCTTCCTTGGTTCAGTCAATCTACTCCGTGGTGGGTCTCCCTTTCCCGCCGCGGCCTCCAACTTTTCCTCGCATCCTTGTCTTTTCCAGGGACTCTTGTCTTATCATTGTATGAGCAAAGTACGATAGCCTCAATTTGGTCATTTTAGCTTCTAGAGAGAGTTCAGGCTTGGTTTGGCCTAGAACCCACCGATTTGTCTTTTTAGCAGTCCACTGTGTCCATAAAACTCTCCCCAGAACAGCCGCAGGGTCGAAAGCCCCGCGGGAAAAGCAGCCCGTGGCGCCCCGTTCACACTGGCTGTGAGGGGCGGAGGCGAGACTTCCGGTGGCGTGTGCAACGTGCCTTTGGTGCGTTCACACCTGCAGGAAGTGTGGGGGATGCGCGCGGAGACGCCTGGGGACCAGTTCCCAGGCGTCTCCGGCTGAAGCAGCACCAGGGCGCTTCACAGACGGGTGAGTCCGCGCCAGCGACGGGGGACAGCTGCGGCTGTCTGGACGCCCTCTCTGCCTCCGCTTCTAAAGCGAAGGCAGGGCGCTCCAGATCCCCAGTCTGTCCTCGGCCCACGTTTCCAGTGAATCTACGTTCTTCCTGTCAGCTCCCTTCATTGTCCAGCCTTCTCACAGCAGAGGATACCATGGCATGAATTGACTTGGGCTGTGGTCACATGGTAGTTTTGATTGGGTTTCCCTGCTGTTCCCTCTCACATTTAAAATCGCTGATCAAGACGACTGCATCCACCTCCCGCACCGAAGCGGGCTCACTCGCGCAATCCTCCCGGTTCCCTAGCGAGTTTTCCGACACCGGGAAAACCAAATACTTTCTGAGTATTTGTGCTTTGAATCCACGATTTCGCCCATCTGGACAGCCATCTCTCGCAATGATCATGATTAGGTCGTCTGTACAACCTTCTTGCGGTAGTTCTCCCCCCCCCCCAGCTTTCACCGCTGTGTGCATGACCATTCCTGTGCTGAGTATATTAAATGCACGAATGCTCAAGCGCACATAAAACTGTGCTTGGTTACACATTGATATTTCATTTTGTTCAGGGTGGCGATTAAAAAAAAAACGTTGTGCATGCGCATAAATGCGTGAGCACATGTACGCATATGTACGTGTGTGTGCATGCACAAAGAATTTTTTTCAAAAAATTATGCCACACCGCCAATTGGGTGTCACGGCTGTCTGGACAGTTTCTGGAGCCTCGTCGCGCAATACAAGCAGTTGGGCAAGGGATGTGTGATCATCCCAACCCACAAAAAAATATCCCTGATCAAATCTGCAGCGGGAACAAATCACGGTCAGCTTGCCGTGTGGCCACAGCCTTGATTTTGGTTGCCAGCAACACATCCTTACATTTAAGAATCTTTTCTAGCTCGTTCGTGGTTTCCCTTCCCAGTCTCAGATTCCTTGGTGGCAATCTCCCTTTTGGTTGATGGTGGAGCCAAGGAACAGAAAATCCTGAACCATGTGATTAGTCCTGTGATTAGTCATCACAATTTCCTGTAGCAGGGAGTTCCATCGGACAGACCTCGGTGAGAAGTTCCAATCCAGCCAACCTCATCATAGCAAAAAAACAGCAGAGATTTGTATCTGGCAACATTTATTGTGGCATGAGGTTTTGCAGCCAGTTTAACAGGAAGTATGGTTGAAAAAATGTGGAAGGTAAATCTGTCCCTGAGAACAATGCTCTCTCTAAGCTGTGGAGTCCTGTGAGCAAAAATTCTACTTTGTGAACTGCTGGTATTAAAGCTGTGAATGAGCGATTTGGCTGCTGCATCAATTAGGTTGCCCTGGAGCCATCCTTCCTGAGCTAAGACAAAAAGGTGTGAGCCGGAGGCTAAGAAACTGCAAGCTGGCTCACACTAACTCAGCTTAGAGGGAAGATTGCCTGAGAAACCTCTCTCTCCGGGCCTGTCCCTCTCTTCCCCATCTCTCCGGAAAGGACACTTTCAGTCTTGACAGGCAGTCAGTTCGGGTACCAGCACCATGCACACACAGCCCCAGAGAAAGCAGGAGGGGGCAGCTGGTTGGTTCCAAAAGCAGACCCGGCCCTGAGAGGCCAGACTGTCCATACCAGAGACGCCAGATGCCAAGCGGGGGGTGGGGGGTGGGGGTGCAGGCCTTTGCTCCTAGGCGCTCTGCCCTGCCCCTGAAGCCGTGTGCTCCGTTGAGGCTTCTCTTTAGCCCAGCCAGGGCAGACAGAGAGGGAGACTCGCTCCCAGCCGAGCAAGGATTTGAAGTTTGGACTTGGACGTCCGTGCTCACCCCCCCGAGGGTCTTCTTTGCACCTGGGCAGCCCAAACTGGTGGAGACGTCACGGGAGACCCCAGTGTCAGTGCGGCTGCTTCTGCTGGCATGGCTTCGGAGGAAGGGATCCGTTGTTAGCAAGATTTTTAGACTCAGAGAGGTCTTGTGGGAGGCTTGCCCTTCGGTGTTACTCTTTACACGCAAGGAGACCACTTTGTGCAAGGAAGCAGGCTCCAGTAGGACCACTGGAAGGAGGCAAAGAAAGAGCCACATTTCATTCCAGTGGTGGCCAGCCGGGACACTGGGGGGTGACCTGGTCTGACCCTGCTCAGCCACCTCCTCTTCCTCCGCAGCAGGGCCTGTCCCAGGAGAACAGCTGCAGGAGGCACTCCAGCCCAGACCACCAGTTCCCCAGACCGGCCTCCTCCGGGAAGCTGCCTGACACCTCCCCTCTTCCGCCCAGGGCAGCCAGTCCCCCGGCCACAAGCCCAGCCGGCTGCGTTGGCATCCTGCCACACCAGCCCTGTGGAGCAGGTTTGCTGTGGCTCACAAAAAGCTGCTTGTGGGGGATGAATCACCAGACCAGCCGCTGCGTGTCATCACCTGCCGGGCAGACTGGCTCTCGCCTGGCTGCAGGGGCCCAGAAGGTCCCGCCAATGCAGTGGCCGGGGGGCAGAGGAGCTGAAAGGCAGATGAACGGAAGGCAAGAGAACTGAAGTGGGGCCGGGATGCCCTTCCAGTGTGATGAAGTGGCGGCTGAGGAGGAGAGCCAGGCTCCAGTCTCACCTCTGCCAGAATGCTCAGTGCAAGACCGACCGTGTTTCGCTCTCTCTGCCTCTCCGCCTAGCCTACCTCACAGAGTTGTTGTGCGTATAGAATGGCGGAGGAAAAACCACGTGCCGGAACCTGAGCTTGGAGGAAGGGAGGGATAAAAATGAGCTCCCGGGCCAAGGGGAACGTCCTATCTCCACTCCTCTTTCCCTGAAGAGGCGGGAGGCGGGAGGCGGGACAGCATCTCAGTGGGTGTGGTTAGTTTTACACACCCAGAAGGACACCCAGAGTGGCGCTGGCATGCTCTCCCTTCTCCGTCCCCTCTCCTTCCTTGCGTGTGCGCAGGTCCTTGGGTTTGATCCCATTGCAGGCTCTGGAGAAGCATCACCCCCTGCAGGTCTCATCCCAGCAAACCTCCCCTCCCCACAGGAGTGGCTTTCTCTTGGGGCAATGGATGACGGCCCACTCTGGACCCCCTGCCTTCCACTGCAGCCCCCACCGCCGCCAGGTTGCCTGCGCCCTGCCCCTCGTTCAGCTGCCCTTGGCTGGGACCCTTCCCCATGCAAACCCACCCGATGGGCAGCCATCTCTGTTGGCCACACCTCCTGATGGCACCTCGCACTCCCTGCCCCCCTGGCATCATTCCCTGGCAAGGCAGGGAGTGACTGCAGTGAAAAAGGCCAACGCTGTGCTGGGGATTATTAGGAACTGAAAACAAATCAGCCAGTATCAGAATGCCCCTGTATAAATTGATGGTGCGACCACATTTGGAGTACTGTATACAGTTCTGGTCGCCACACCTCAAAAAAGATATTATAACTTTGGAAAAAGTGCAGAAAAGGGCAACTAAAATGATAAAAGGGTTGGAACACTTTCTCTATGAAGAAAGGTTGAAGCACTTGGGGCTCTTTAGCTTGGAGAAACAATGGCTGAGGGGTGACATGATCGAGGTTTATAAGATTATGCATGGGATAAAGCAGGTAGAGAAGGAAGTCCTTTTCTCCCTTTCTCACCATACAAGAACTCAGGGGCACTCCATGAAACTGCTGAGCAGTCGGGTTGGAACAGATAAAAGGAAGTCCTTTTTCACCCAAAGAGTGATTAACACGTGGAATTCACTGCCACAGGAGATGGCAGCGGCTACAAGCATGGACGGCTTCAAGAGGGAATTGGATAAACATATGGAGCAGAGGTCCATCAGTAGCTAGCCACAAAGTATAGATAGGAACTCTCAGTCTAGGGCAAGTGATGCTCTGTATTCTTGGTGCTGGAGGGAGGGCAACAGTGGGAGGGCTTCTGGTGTCCTGGCCCCACCAGCGGACCTTCTGATGGCCCCTGGGTTTTGGCCACTGAGTGACACAGAGTGTTGGACTGGATGGGCCATTGGCCTGATCCAACATTGGCTTCTCTTATGTTCTTAAGGCAAGGTTAACAGACAGGACAAATCTTTATTTACTTACTCCATTTGTACCCCACTTTGAAGAAGAAGAGGAGCTTGGATTTATATCCCGTCCTTCACTACCCAAAGGAGTCTCAGAGTGGCTGACAATCTCCTTTCCCTTCCCCTCCCCACAACTGACACTCCCTGTGAGCAATGCTCCATCTAAGCTGTGGAGTCTTGTGAGCAAAAATGCAACTTTGTGAGCTACTGGCATTAAAGTTGTGAGTGAGCGATCTGGCTGCTGCATACAGTAGTTTGCTCTGGAGCCATCCTTCCTGAGCTAAGACAAAAATGTGTGAGCTGGAGGCTAAAAGACTGTGAGCTAGCTCACAGTAACTCAGCTTAGAGGGAACACTGCCTGTGAGGCAGGTGGGGTTGAGAGAGCTCTTTCACGGACTGCTCCTGAGAGAACAGCTCTGAAATAACTTGTGACTTACCCAAGGTCCCACCAGCAGCTACATGTGGAGGTGTGGGGAATCAAACCCTCTTCTCCCAGATTAGAGTCTGCGTCCCTAACCACTACACTAAACTGGCTCTCAATGCTCCTCAGCGCCCCCTTGACTAGTTTACAAGATAATTATCTTCTCCTCCCTTTTTATCCTCATAACAACATCCCTGTGAGGAAGGCTGGGCCGGGAGAGAGAGAGAGAGAGAGAGAGAGAGAGAGAGTGGCTGATTCACGCTTCCAAGGCAGAGTGGGGATTCGAAGCTGGGTCTCCCAGATTCTAGTCTGACACCATAACCACTACTCTCTGCTGTCTTTCTGGAGGACCCCCTTCCACAGCACTGCCCACGAGACTGGCCCAGGCACCTGTGGGCAGGCGAGAGAGTAAAGAATGTCGCAGGCCTTTCCCTGGAAGCTGGCTGCCCAGGCTGCCCGGTATTCCCCCTGGCACCTCACGGGGGAGACTCCCTTTGGGTGGGTCCAAACAGGCACACCTCCCTCGGAGCTCTTGGTGGTTTCTGGAGGGATGGTCCTTTGCTACCCCAGCTGAGTCAGGCTCCTGAGTTAAAGCTCTTCTGGGGAAACAATGAGTGCTATTCAGAGGCCACCTTCTGCAGACAAAAGGAATCAAACTGGGGAACAGCCGGGCGCGTAGACAGTTTTAAAAGAGGATTAGACAAATCCATGGAGGAGAGAGGTCTGTCTGTGGCTGGCTATTAGCCATGGTGACTGAGAGGAAACTCCATGTTCAGAGGCAGTCAGCCTCTGAATCTCAGAGCCCGGAGGCAACCTTGGCCTCCATCTGGTGGCGTTTGCCCTCCAGGGCAACTGGTTGGTTGCTGTGAGAAAGAGATTGCTGGACTAGATGGATGCTGGGTCTGATCCGGCAGGGCTCTTCTGGTGCTCTGATGATGCCCCTTGTTCTGGACCATTGCCTGGGGGGGGGGCTCTTTTGCCTGACAAAGATGTCTTCCTTCAGTGGACAGGTCATCCCGTGGAGGCCCCCCATCTAAGCCAGATGAGAACCAGTTTGGTGTCATGGTTAGGAGCGCGGACTCTCATCTGGGAGAACCGGGTTTGATTCCCCACTCCTCCTCCACGTGCAGCCAGCCGGTGTGACCTTGGGTCAGTCACAAGTTCTCTCAGAGCTGTTCTCTCAAGGGCAGTCCTTGAAGGAGCTCTCTCAGCCTCACAGGAACCAATTTCCCACAAGCGCTGTCCCGGCGTCGTTCCTCCGTTTGCCCCGATTGCCTGCTTGAATTTCCCACTACTTACCATGGGGCGCATTTTGACCCACGGCTTCGAGCGATTTCCCCCGCAGCTTCAGTGATCCTGTTTTTTGAGGATCACTGAAGCCACGGAGGAAATCGCACAAAACCGTGGAGGAAATCGTGCAAAATGTGCCCTGCGGCAAATAGTGGGAAATTCAAGCAGGCAATCGGGGCAAATGGAGGAACAACGCCAGGGCAGTGCCTTGTGGGAAATCGGTCAGGGTGTCTGTTGTGGGGAGGGGAAGGGAAAGGAGTTTGTAAGCTGCTCTGAGACTCCTTTGGGTAGTGAAGGGCGGGGTAGAAATCCAATCTCTTCTTCTTCAAACTAACAGTTCTGGACAATTAGCCAGAGAAAAGGGGGTTCCCCAGAGCATGGCCTGGCCACGAAAATGGTCTGTAGAGTCTTGTGAGCAAAAAATTCGACTTTGTGAGCTCCTGGCATTAAAGTTGTGAACAAGCAATTTGGCTGCTGCATAAACTAGTTTGCTCTGGAGCCATCCTTCCTGAGCTAAGACAAAAAGGTGTGAGCTGGAGGCTAAAAAAACTGTGAGCTAGCTCACACTAACTCAGCTTAGAGGGAACACTGGTTGTGGGGTGCCCACATCTAACTCTCAATGCAGAACTCAGGGGCACTCCATGAAATTGCTGAGCAGTCAGGTTAGAACAGATAAAAGGAAGTCCTTCACCCAAAGAGTGATGAACACGTGGATTTCACTGCTACAGGAGGTGGTGGCTGCTACAAGCATGGACGGCTCCAAGAGGGAATTAGATAAACATCTGGAGCAGAGGTCCATCAGTGGCTATTAGCCATAAGGTACAGATAGGAACTCTCAGTCTGGGTCAAGTGATGCTCTGTATTCTTGGTGCTGGGGGGGGGGCAATAGTGGGAGGGCTTCTGGAGTCCTGGCCCCACTGCTGGACCTCCTGAGGGCACCTGGTGTTTTTGGCCACTGTGTGACACAGAAGAGTGTTGGACTGGAGGGCCCACTGGCCTGATCCAGCACTGGCTTCTCGTATGTTCTTATGTTCACTCAGAAGCAAGTGCAAAGAGGTGAATGAAAGAGGGCTTGTTGGAGCTGGGGATATAAACCAAGCAGCTGGGGCTTCTTTTTCCCCAAGATGGTGTCCTCCAAATGTGTGTTTTTGCAGGAAGAGACACTGGGGCCAGTGGGACTGGAGATCAGCTGGGGTGGGCCATTTGGAGCTGGGCAAGGGAAGAGAGGAGGACTTCTGACTTGCAGGGATCCTCTGTGCCCATCTGGAAGGGCTGTTCCCTGGGGGAGGGGAGAATCAGCCCCCCCCCCCCCGGGGTCAGGTCCAAACTGAGTTTTGGCCTGAGGGGTTCTCACCTGGATCCACCTCTACTCGGAAGGCTGAGTGGCCCCCATCCACAGCCCTGTTCCTGCGGAAGGAACCTCCTTCCAAGTCTCTCCTGCTCCTTGAGTGCCCCTGAGATCTCTCTTTCTCTCTCCCTCCACCCTGACAGATGTGCAGGCGATGGAGTCACGCCACTTGGTGCCCGGAGACCTGCTGGTCCTGGAAGGTGGCCAGTTGATGCTGCCCTGTGATGCCATCCTGATCGGCGGCGTGTGCATCGTGAATGAAGGCATGCTGACGGGTAAGGAGCACGGTCCGGTCTGGCGGGGTCACCCAGGAGGTTCACGTGGGCTGCCGGTGCCTGGCTTCTGGGCAATTCACTGCCCACGATGAGCCATGAGCTCCGGGAGGCGATGAACACTGGCCCCTGACCCCTTCTGACCACCAGCAGCAGCAGCTCTCTGAGGTCTTTGAGAGAGAAGGGTCTCCCCCAGGATCTGCTGCCTGAGATTTCTTTGAACAAGGATGCAGGCACCCAGTGGGGATCTCCTGCCAGCCACGCCCAAAGGAAAGTTAAAGTGAAAAGGAAAGACAGGCCTGAGGTGGCCGGAGGAATTCGGAGGTGGTGGCAGATCCAGCCGGCTCCTGCTCTGTGGGGCTGCGGTCCCTCGGCCTGGGGGGGCCTCTGAATGGCTGGAGGTCTGAGAAGCAAAGTTGCAGCCAGGGAAGGTCCAGGGCTCACAGGGTCTCCCTGGATCTGGGCCCCGACTAGGGTTGCCAGCTCTGGAGTCAGAAATTCATGAAGTTTTGTGGGTGGGGCCTGTGGCGTGTGGAGTTTGGTAGGGGAGGGACCTCGGCTGGGTATAACGCCAGAGACTCCTCCCTGCACCCTCAAAAGCCGCCATTTTCTCCAGGGAAACTGATCTCTACAGTCCGGAGATCAGTTGTGATTCCAGGCACCACTGCTGGACCTCCTGAGGGCACCTGGGGTGTTTTTGGCCACTGTGTGACCCAGAGTGTTGGACTGGATGGGCCACTGGCCTGATCCAACACTGGCTTCTCTTGTGTTCTCTTACGTTCACTGTGGTGTAGTGGTTAGAGCAGGGTCTGGGAAACCCAGGTGTGACTCTCCTTGTCGCCACAGAAGCTCAGAGGGCGACTTCGGGCCAGTCTCGCACTCTCTCAGCATAACCTACCTCACAGGGTTGTTGGGAGGATAAAACAGAGGAGAGGAGAATGATGTCAGCTGCCTTGGTTCCCCCTGGGGAGAGAGGTGGGCTGTCAATGAGATGAAGGAATGGAGACCCCGGCCCTGACAGCTGCCTCACCCTACCCAGGTTCTGGCCCCAGGCAACGGTCTTGCAGAGCTGGGCTGTTTCTTTCTGGCTCCCTGCTCCTTGGTGGAGAAGCACTTGGGAATGTGGCCGAAGGCCCAGAAGAAGGGAGGGGTCACCCCACGTGCAGCAGAGGCACTCCTCCTCCAGCCCTGGAGCCCTGGGGCTACCGGCACGCACGGCCTGTGTGGCTTCAACAGGACCTCTGCAATGGAGTTGGAACACGATAGGAAGCATGACCGGTTGGAACATGATAGCTATGAAAAATCACATGCGTAACTATAGGATGGGGGAGACTTGTCCTGGCAATAGTATGTGTGAAAAGGATCTAGGGGTCTTAGTAGACCATACACTGAACATGAGTTGGCAGTGTGATGCGGTCGCTGAAAAGGCAAATGCGATCTTGGGCTGCATCAGCAGAAGTAGAGCGACCAGGTCACCCAAAGTGATGGTACCACTATGCTCTGCTCTGGTTAGACCTCAGCTAGAGTACTGTGTTCAGTTTTGGGCACCACAACTTAAGGAGGAGATGGACAAGCTGGAACGAGTCCAGAGGAGGGCAACGAAGTCGGTGAGGGAGACCAAGTCTGATGAGGAAAGGCTGAAGGAGCTCTGGGTATGTTTAGCCTGGAGAGGAGACAGCTGAGAGGTGATATGATCACCATCTTCAAGTCCTTGAAGGGCTGTCCTATAGATGATGGGGCGGAGTTGTTTTCTGTTGCCCCAGAAGGTCAGACCAGAACCAATGGGTTGGAACTAAATCAGAAAAGTTTTCAGCTAAACATTAGGAGGGACTTCCTGACAGTTAAAGCGGTTCCTCAGTGGAACAGGCTTCCTTGGGAGGTGGAGGTGTCTCCTTCTTGGGAGGTTTTCAAACAGAGGCTAGGCGGCCATCTGACGGCAATGCCGATTGTGTGAACTCCAGCAGATCATGAGAAGGGAGGGCAGGAAGAGTTGCCTCAGTGCTTAGTTCTTGTGGCCCTCTCTTACACACCCACAGAAATGCTGATAGCCAGTTTGGCTGGAAATCCTGGCGGGTTTTTGCCCTCTTCTGGGCATGGAGCAGGGGTCACTGGGGATCTGTGTGGGGGGGGAGGTATTTGTGAATTTCCTGCATTGTGCAGGGGGTTGGACTAGATGACCCTGGAGGTCCCTTCCAACTCTATGATTCTATGATCAGCTAACCGCAGCTTTGGATTGGCCCACTGGTTTCTACTGTTATCCCAGGGAAGGAAAGGTGGCAGAAGTTCAGTGAGGTTACCCCACCGGTCTGATTTCTGGGCACAAGACAAAAGTAACACGAACGGAACTTCCCCTTGTCCAACAGAAGCAGGACAAGTATATGCAAAGGCAAGGTGGGACATCAGTTAGCATAGCTGATGCAGGCCACAGGAGCCAGCGTCTCACAGAGCAGTACCCAGATCTGCTCCTTTTAGCCCTGTTTTGTCTCCTCCAGGGGAAAGCATTCCTGTCACCAAAACCCACTTGCCCCGAGACGACAGCCAGCAGCCCTGGCGAACAAGCTGTGAGGACGATTACCGGAGACATGTCCTCTTCTGCGGCACCCAGGTCATCCAGGCCAAGGGAGACGGCAAGGGGCCCGCCAAGGCAGTCGTGCTGCGGACTGGTGAGCATCTCTGTGTGACAGATGCACCCCTTGCAGAGAGAAGCACACATCCAGCTGTGCAAGCAGCCTCTGCAACCTCTGTCCCGGAGAAGGCCTGTGGAGCTTCAGAAGATGCCTCCACGGCCCTTGGGCTGCCACACCAGATGTGGGCCCCATGGGGCACACAACCCTGCAAGCATCAACTGGCTTGCTGTGGGTGAACAGCTGGAGGGCTGGTGATGCATCCACGGTCTGTGTGTGTGTGTGGGGGGGGGGAGTTCCCCACTTGCTCTCATCTTGTGGGTTTGCTTTGCCTTCCCAGGTTTCAACACCGCCAAAGGAGACCTGGTCAGATCCATCCTGTACCCCAAACCCATGAGTTTCCGGCTCTACAGGGATGCCATTCGGTTCCTCATGTTCCTGATTGGAACTGCTGCGATTGGGATGTTGTACACCGTGTGTGTCTTTGTGCTCAATGGGGTAAGTTGGGGGGGGGGGGTGAGGAAGCACCCAGGGGGCAGAAGTAGACATTCTTCTATTGCTTGAGCTGAATCAATATTCTGTGAACCTATGGCGAGCCACACTTCAGGATTTACATCTAAAACATCAGCAGGTTTCAAGTTAAATTTGGATTCTGTCCTGTATGCCTTTGTTTTCCGAAGCCCCCCCCCCCTCCCCAAGAATCCAGGATTGACAATTAATTTTTCCCAAATTCTTTCCCCCTCTTTGCTACCATTCCCCCCTCCCCCCCCCCACACATAGCCAGTTCCCTGTGTTTCTTTCCAGGAATTGTCTTGACCCTAGATCCAGGTGACCAAAATAATGCATGCCTGACTCTCAGGGAGCAGACTTGGGTGCCCGCCCAGGGGTGCCACAGTGGGGGCTTCCTTGTGTTGGAATTAGCGAAATGGAAAGTCCTGGAACAGAGAGCTGATGCTCGGAATCTGGGTGCATCCGCAGTCCAGCGTGGTGTGGGGCAGGCTAATTCTGCTGATGACCCCCCTGGTGCACCGAATCCTGTGCTGGATCTCATCTCAGTCGGGGAAGGGGGGGAGGGTGTCTCCAGGCACTCCTTTGATAGAGACAGACAGTTTCTAGAACTGTTACAGAGCTACAGAGACCAGTTCCCTTGGAAAAATGGCTGCTTTGGAGGGCACTGTAGCCGGCTGAGGTCTCTCCCCTCCCCTCCCCACCCAGGCTTCCTGGCAGTCAGGAAGGGCATGCAAGATTTGGGGGGGGGGGGGCGCTTGTTCCTAGAACTGCTGTCCTGGCAGAGGCAGCTGGGAGGGAGAGAATGGGGGGGGGGGCAAGGCCTGGCAGAGGCTGGGGAGCTGTTTGGGTAGGGCCCAGGGAGGGAGGCTGCAGCTGTTTTCTAGTGGAAGGGCTCCTCTGGCACTCTGGCACTTGCTTTAGTGGGGTTGGCAATGCCATGTTGGGCCAGTTAGGGTTGCCAGGTTTCCCCGGCCACTGGCAGGGGATGGGTGGGAGGGTAGGGTTACCATATCCAGGTTGGGAACCCCCTGATGCTTTGGGGATGGAACCTGGGGAGGGCAGGGACCTCAGTGGGGTACAAATGCCATAGAATCCACCCTCCATTCACCCATTTCCTCCAGGGGAGCTGGTCTCTGTAGTCTGGAGATGAGCTGGAATTCCAGGGGGTCTCCAGGTCCCACCTGGAGGCTGGCACCCCTACGCCTGGAGATCTCCCACCATGACAGCTGATCTCCTGACTGCAGATACCAGTTACCCTGGAGAGAATGGCTGCTTTGGAGGGTGGGCTCTTGTGGCCTTCTACCCTGCTGAGGTCCATCTCTTCCCCGCCCTCCCCAGGCTCCCCCCCACCCAGACTCCAGGAATCTCCCAGCCTGGGCTTGGCAACCATCGGTCCCGAGGTAGCCTGGAGAGCCTTCAGGGCCAGCGGCTCCCTTTGGGGTGGGCTGCAGGCCAGGTTCAGCACCGCCGTTCCCCCCCCCGCTGCTTGTCCTTTGAGCCACTGGTTCTGCTGAGCTTTCGGATGACCCGGTCTCTCCGCTGTGGGTCAGGAAGTGGCTGGTGAGGTGGTGAAGAAGGCCCTGGACGTGATCACCATCGCCGTCCCTCCTGCCCTCCCCGCTGCCCTGACCACAGGGATCATCTACACACAGAGGCGGCTGAAGAAAAAAGGGATCTTCTGCATCAGCCCCCAGAGGATCAACATGTGCGGCCAGCTGAACCTCGTCTGCTTTGACAAGGTGTGTCTTCCTTTGGGTGGGGGGGGGGGGATACAGCTGGAGGGCAGGGGGAGAAAATGAGGGTGCTGACTGCTGGGGGTCTCCGTCAGGCCTTCTCTTTGTCAGATGTGAGTTGGAATGGAGCTCTCGGCGTCTTTCTGTTGCAGTCAGAAGGAACAGAGGCCGCTGGCACCTCTTGGGCCACAGGTGGGCACGGAGGGCACTGAGAGGCTGCAGGGATCCGGGCTGGAGATCTTGCGTCCCAAGGACTGCCCTGGCCTTCTGCTGTCCTCAGATGGGTAGAGGTTTCTGTTCCCACCCCCCAAACAGTAGCAGGCCGGTCAGCTGGGCAGATCCTCCCCTCTGGCCGTAGATCATCTCTGGCCCATTCCTTCATGGCAGGATTCTGAAATCTGACACGGGCAGGCTATAAATACCAATAATAAATAAATAAATAAATTTCCACAGACTGGTACACTCACTGAGGATGGCCTGGATCTCTGGGAACTTGTCCTGGCCGAAGGACAGAGGTATCTCTCTCTCTCTCTCTCTCTCTCGTGCAGTCTGCCTAGAGATGTAAAATTTCCGGGAATTTTGAAGCTTGGGGAAAAAACCCTGTTTTTTTCTGTTTTTCTTTTAGAAAAAATGGAAATTTTTGGGAAAATTGAAAAAAATGCTACATTAGCCCTTCTTTTTTTCTTTTCCAGATTGGAAGTCATTCTGTTACTGTAGGAACATAAAATATGACTATAAACAATTTTACTTGGCATGAAATCGTCACAACTAGCATATCAAAATATAGTGTATCCAAACAATTATTACAAACAGAATTTACTTTTAAAAGAATATTTATTTGTAATTGTAACAAATGGAGCAACAGTCTCCTGAACTGTTTACTAGTTGATGTGGAACAGAAAAAACCCCTCCACAAAACAATTTTTAAAAATCCAGAAGTAACAATTATTCATATTTCCTCTCCACAGTATTAAGTAAAAAAATAAAATAAATAAATAAAGTGTATAGGAGGGAGTGTGGGACTAAGTTTCCATGAATGGGCCTGACATTTAATCAGAATCCTTTTCTGAGCTGGAATTACCCGTTTCTGCAGCTGCTCTGTTGTGTCTGTCACGATCACAGTTCTCATGGACCTCTAAAAACTGAAGGTTTGCCTGGATTGAAACAGAAATTAGATTAATCTGATACCATATATATTTTTTAGAAATGATTTGGAAAATATTTGAACACCTTGTCTTAAAATATTTTATTCATCATGTTAAAATAAAATGTTCCATAATCAATTTCTTTTCTTTTCTTTTTTTATTTTTTCCAATTTTCCAGAAAAAAAATAAAAAAGGCTTTAGGGAAAAAAGGGGGGAATTTTTTTTTTCTGAATTTTTCCAGGTTTTCCCCAGGCCTTCACATCTCTAAGTCTGCCTCTTTCAATTTCCCTTGGACTTCGGGTGGGGGGGGGTTGTTCTAGAAGAGTGAAGGAGCAGCCTTATATTAAACTGGCCCCTGGAGCTGTCTCATGCAAAACCTGCACGGCCTTGGAGTGGGATCTTTCTTCGTGACACTGCCCATGAAAACACCCCTAACAATTCCCATGCCATTCAGAAGGCGCCAGCGCCAGAAAAGCGCCAGAAAGCGCCAGTGTCAGAAAAGTGCCAGTGCCAGAAAAGTCTTCTTTTGTTTTGTTTGTAGGGTTGCCAGCCTCCAGGTGGGGCCTGGGGATCTCCCGCTTTTACAACTGATCTCCAGCTGACAGAGATCAGCTCCCCTGGAGAAAATGGCTGCTTGGAAGGGTGGTCTCTATGGCATTGCACCATGCTGAGGCCCCGCCCCTCCCCAAACCCCACCCTCTCCTGGCTCCACCGCCAAAGTCCCCAGGTATTTTCCAATCTAGACCTGGCAACCCTGTTTGTTTGGCATGGCCTACTTCCCGTAACGGCTCCTGTCTAGGGCTGCCAAGTCAGCCCGGGGGGCAGGGGATCCCCTGCTAAAGGGGTTCCCGATCCGCCAGCCAGCATTCGGCCGGCAGGGGGAACCCCACCCCCGAAGTCGTCCGGCGAGGACGACGTAATGACGTCACCGGAAGTGACGTTGGCACGTTGGGGGCATTGCCGGGGCGACGCTCTGGCAATCGCCCCAAAACTCTATGATACCATAGAGTTTTGGGGCGATTGCCAGAGCGTCGCCCTGGCAACGCCCCCAACATGCTGACGTCACTTCCGGTGATGCCGCCGGGTGCGTGCGCGAGAAGAAACTCCTGGGCACAGGAGGACTCCCCCCTGCCGGTGAGTCCATAAGACTTGGCAACCCTACTCCTGTCCCTCCTCTCTGTGTTTGGCGTTTGTTTGTTTATGTGTTTTAATTTGATTATTTTATAATTTTCAGTGTTGTTTTTAATTGTTTAGTGTTTTTGCATGGGCTGCCTTGTGGGGAACCTGATGAGGTGGGAAAGCAGCATAGAAACATGTTAATGGATAAAGCGCAAAACTGCTGCCTGCCGTCCAAAACCAGCCCCAGAGGTTCTGCGATGCTTCTGCAGTTGGCTCAGGGCAGCCTTGGCTTGCGGGGTTTTGTCCGCTGAGCACTTCCGCTGGGCCGCTGGCGTAGCTTGGTGGGCTCAGCGGGCACAGGCGGCTTCCTTCCACGTCCCCTTCCCTTTCTGCGCCTTGACCCCTTTCCCATTTGGAAAGCATGTAACGTGCCCCCCCCGCTCTCCCCTCCCACCCCCCAGCTTCCAGAAGGCCTGCAGCTTCAGCGCAGGGAGCCGTGTGCCCTGGGGCCCGGCGTGTGGAGCCATGGTGAGCTGCCACTCCTTGGTGCTGCTGGAGGGCAAGATCCAGGGGGATCCACTGGACCTGAAGATGTTTGAGGCGACTCACTGGGTAAGTCTCTGTCTTGGCCCCCTGAGCAGGTCCAGGGGTGGGGCAGTTTGGTGGGCCCCTGAATGCGTTCTGAGTGGGGAGGGGTGGGATGACCGTACTCTTGCAGAGTGGACCATCCAGGAGAACCGTGAGGAATTCCCTGCCTCCTTTTCCCCGAGGGGCCAGGAAGTCCAGGGCTATGCTGCAGAGGCAGGTGAGGCCAAACCACACTTCCTCTGAAAGCCCTGCAGGGTCATCACCAGTTGGCTCCGACTGGACAGCAAAAAACAAAAATCCAAAAAATAGGTCCCATCTGACTTGCCGGGCAAGGGTTGGATGCTTGCAGGACTGTTTTTCATCGGCATGCCAGTAGCTGCCCGCCAGTCCCTCGAGTGGGGGCCATGACCTTTGTGACCCACGCTGAATCTTCCCCAGGGGCCTGGTAGGCTCCCGTGAGGCCTGGCCTGTATCCAGCCCATCGTCTCTCCTGGGTCTCGTGCTTGCTGAGAAGCCGCTGCACCTCTCCATCAAAGAAGAAGAAGAGATACTGGATTTATCCCCTGCCCTTCAATCAGAGTCTCAGAGCGGCTTACAGTCTCCTTCTCCCTTCCCCTCCCCACAACAGACACCCTGTGAGGCAGGTGGGGCTGAGAGAGCTCTGACAGAAACGGCTCTTTTTCAAGAACAGCTGTGCCAGAACGACGGCTTGCCCAAGGTCATCCATCAGGTGCAAGTGGAGGAGGGGTGGGGAATCAAACCCGGTTCTCCCAGATTAGAGTCCGCGCACTTCACCACTGCACCAAACTGGCTGTCACCCTGCCTGCTCTGAACCTCCTGTGTTTTGGGACCCCACTGAACAAATAAAGGTGCGCCTCACCTGGAAGATGGTGGCTTGTTTGCAGTCAGTCTTCAAGGCCATGGCCCCTCGTCGCCCGCCCGTAGGCACCCAGCCGCTCCCCCCCCCCCCAAGGTTGTTTTCACTTCTGTGAGACCTAATTCTCTGTGAAGCTCTGAACTGCTTTCCAGTTCCTTGTGAATCTTTTGTAAGCTGTGTGTTGACTTGTGTTCTTAGAGAGGGCAAAACCCCAGTGGGATAAAAGAACTCTCCCCAACAGGAAATAGAGGACTCCAACAGGGACAGAGGAAACCAACAGGAAACGGAGGACTCCAAGGACAGCAAGGGTCAAGCTGGAGAACTGGGGAATGCCGTGGTCGTCAAACCGGGACCCAGAGCTGGCGAGGTAAGCTGAGCTGCCTGTCCTCCATCCCCGCCAGTCAGAGGAGAGGGAGGGCCCGTGGCCCCAGCTTGGGGAGGTGGGATCTTTTCTAAACCGGGCCGCAGCCTGACCGGATCTCAGCCTTGGTGTTTAGGAGGGCTAGACCTCCTCCTCCCCAGGTGGGATCTCCACTTGCTCTGAGACCTGGGGGGGGGGGGGGAGGGAGAGGAAGGTAGGTAGGAAAGTGTGTGTGTGTGTGTGTGTGTGTGTGTGTGTGAGAAGGGGTCTGCTCCCCGTGAGCTTTCCTCCTTCGCTCGGCCCTCTGAAACAGCTCCTTCTCCCTCATTCTGTCGGTCATGGACATCTCATATGAGGAAGCCCCAGCAAAAAGAGGTTGGCATGCGGGCCGTCCTCGCCAGTTTGGCCCCCTTGACCGGAGCCTGTGAGACTCTCCCTCTGGCCTCTCTTCCCCACAGGTCCCCACAGGAGGCATGGCCATCTTGCACCAGTTCCCCTTCTCGTCGGCCCTGCAGAGGATGTCTGTCGTCGTGCAGGAGCTCGGCGGGGGCCACCACGTCTTCATGAAGGGGGCTCCGGAGAGAGTGGCCTGCTTCTGCCACCCCGAATCAGGTCGGCCTCTGCCCTGCTCCTTCTCTGGGCTGCTGCGCGGAACCTTCCAGAGGGGCCCTCGGGGCGGACGGAACTCAGGCTCCTGAGCCTCCTCGGTTCCTGCTGGCCAGCAAGGACTGCCCTCTTGCCCCCCCACCCCAGTTGGGCT
This sequence comes from Lepidodactylus listeri, assembly GCA_029233225.1. Classification (NCBI taxonomy): domain Eukaryota; kingdom Metazoa; phylum Chordata; class Lepidosauria; order Squamata; family Gekkonidae; genus Lepidodactylus; species Lepidodactylus listeri. Next base: position 941,637 of record JARCFY010000005.1, read on the forward strand.
CCTGCAGCAGCCAGGGAGGATGGCAGAGGGCACATCTTTCTTTGCCCCCCCCCAGCACCTCACACGAGGGTGCACTGAGTGGGGAGGGAGCCCAGGAGCTAGTGAAGGGCCCAGGCTCCACCCCTCGGGTGTGTGGCTGCCCAGGTAGGGTTGCCAACCTCCAGGTGGGGCCTGGGGAGCCCCTGCTTTTACAGCTGATCTCCAGCTGACAGAGATCCATTCCCCTGGAGAAAGTGGCTGCTTCGAAGGGTGGCCTCTATGGCATTGTACCATGCTGAGACCCCTCCCCTCCCCAAACCCCGCCCTCTCCTGGCTCCACCCCCAAAGTCCCCGGGTGTTTTCCAACCTGGACTTGGCAACCCTAGGCCCAGGTGTCATTGAAAGGGCAGGTTGTCTCTCACTGCAGTGTAACAAAGAGAAGAACAACAGCTGTCCACAGAGAAAAGCAGCCAAAACAACAAATAAGTTGTGTAATGCTAAGTATGAAAGTATACACAATAGTGCTAATTTAATCAAATTACAAAAATACAATGTTTCAAGAAATATATAAAGGTCCAGTCAGTATATCATAACGAAGTGTCCGGGTGTCATTTTCATTCCCAAAAGTCTTCTTTGGAATAGGACCAGCAGGTAGCTGATAAAACATTAATTTTACAAGGTTACAAATGTAGTGAGACATCATTTATAATGAATTTTTTTACAGTTTTTATAAATTAAGATTTTGCAATCTCTCTTATATATAAAGCTGTTTTCAAAGCAGCAAGATTCCATGGGGCGCCAAAATCAGTGTTTTTATATAATTTTCCAAAATTTGTTATAAATGATGTCACACTATACTTGTGACCTTGTAAAATTAATGCTTTATCAGCTACCTGCTGGTCCTGTTCCGAAGAAGACTTTTGGAAACGAGAATGATATCCGGACACTTCATTATGATATACTGATTGGACCTTTATATATTTCTTGAGACATTGTATTTTTGTAATTTGATTAAATTAGCCCTATTGTGTATATTTCCATACTTAGCTTTACGCAGCTTATTTGTGGTTTTGTCTCTCACTGCAAAGGAGGCTGGCTCAGGTGCCATTTGGGGAGTTCCGCAGCTCCCAGGCCATTCTCAGGAAGGCATCCTCTGCCCACCAGCCTCCCTCTGTCCCTGGCAATATAAAGCATGCCCAACAAAGCTGTTCCAAACTGGCAGTGGCCAGGAAGGAGTCGGGCCATCTTTGCCCAGGCGTCGCAGATTGGCCCTGAGCCCCGGTCTTTCTCTCCCCCCCCCCACAGTCCCCCCCAGCTTCGCCAGCCAGCTCCAGCAGTACACGAGTCGTGGCTTCCGAGTGATCGGGCTGGCCCACAAGATCTTGCCCTTGGACATGCCAACGGCTTTCCTCACAAGGTAAGAGGGGAGGCAGGGCCAGGGGCACCCAGGCATGCCCAGCGGGGCAGTAGGAGGTGTGGCTGTGGAGGTGGCCCCTTCCAGGAGCCCCGGAGGCAGCCAGCCAGTCAGGAGCGTGAGACCAGAGTTTCCAGGGTCCAACCGCCAGTGTGGGGCACAGTGGCTGGAAGGCCAGACTCAGACTGGGGGGAGCTGGGATCCAGTCTCCTCTCTGCCCTGGAAGCTTCCTGGGTGGCCTGGGGGCTGGTCACACGCTCTCAACCTTGCCTGCCTCACAGGGTTGTTGTTGTGGGGGGAACATGGAGGAGGGGAGGATGTTGTAAGCCACGTTGGGGGCAATGCTCCCTCTAAGCTACGGAGTCCTGTGAGCAGAAATTCTACTTTGTGAGCTACTGGCATGAAAGTTGTGAACAGGTAATTTGGCTACTGCATGCATTAGTTTGCTCTGGAGCCGTCCTTCCTGAGCGCAGACAAAAATGTGTGAGCTGGAGGCTAAAAACCTGTGAGCTAGCTCACACTACCTCAGCTTAGAGGGAACACTGGTTGGGGGGGGTCACCAATGGGGAGGAGAGTGGGGTGTCAATGAAGTAAAGGAAGGAATGAGTCTTGGGGCACGTTAGAGACGCACCAATTTGCTGTGCAGACGTGGTGGAGACCCCCAGGGGAATGGGAACCCGGACTGCAGAAGCCTCCACCACAAGAAATCAGTGCGTCTTTAAGACGTGTGTCAGACGTGTGTCAGAAACGTGATGTCCCTGAACCCTCTGTCCAAGGGAGGACGTGGAATCCGACCTGACCTTCTTGGGCTTCCTGGTGATGGAGAACCGTCTGAAGAGGGAGACCCGGCCTGTCCTGGAGGAGCTGACGGCCGCCCGCATCCGGAGCGTGATGGTCACAGGTGGGTGCTTCGGGGGGGGGGGCACCTGTCCTGACAGCCGGAAAGAGGAGGAGTCTGAGCGCCCCTCGGATCTTCAGCAGTGTTCCTTGGGATCTACCGGTCAAGAACATTTTTAGCCTGGCCTTTCCCCACAGAGCAGCACACATTGTTCTCCGTTTTGTCCTCACAACAGCCCTGTGAGGTAGGCAAGTCTGGAAGAGAGAGCAGCAGTCCCAAGGTCACTCAGCATGCTTCATTCCAAAGGGGGGGGGGGTTGAAGCAGGATCTCACAGAGCCTTGTCCTCCTTGAAGCTGTTAAGAGAGAGCAGGGACCAGGGGTCATTTTGAGCAGGAACGCGCAGGAATGCTGTTCCGGGAGTAGCAAACCCAGGAGCGGGCACATATGGTGATGCGCTGTGGGGAAAAGCTAAAGCATACTAGCTTGACCTGCATTTCCATGCTTGCTGTAGGGGAGCTTCCCTGCAAGAGTGAAGGAAACCTACAGTGTCTTTAGGCAAAGTGTCAAGCTGGCTCGCTGGCTCTGAGTTGGGAAAGGCCTGGAGATTTTTGGGGTGGAGCCTGAGCGGTGGGTGTTGCCTTCTGACACACTTCCGGTGACGTCATGGGATATGGCATATGCAAATAAGCTATACTAATATGTCATGCTAATGAACTCCTGCACCTCTTTTTCTACAAAACGACCCCTGGCAGGGACTACTAGCAGTTCTCTAGTTCCCTCCAGCAGACAACGTGTGCTGTGATCCGGCACCCTCTGAGGGAGGCCAAGCGGAGAGGAGGCAGCGGCCAGCCTTGGTTTCCCAGGCCCAAAGCACTGTGGGTGGCCGCCCGGACAGAGACCCCTTCTGCCAGCTTTTCCCCACTGGCTTCCTTTGTGCAGCCTCCCGTACCCCCCCCCCCCCGTGACTCCCCCTCCCTTTCTGGCTGCGGGGGTGGGGGGTGATTATTGATGGTGGCAGTGGGGAGAAAACTCCTTGCTGATGCCTGCCTGCGCATGACCTGTGGGCAAAGGCCCACTGCCTCAGCTGGGGCTCCTCTGACTCAGTTTCCCCTCCCTGTCGTGAGAGAAGAAGAAGAGAAGAGATTGGATTTATACCCCGCCCTTCACTCCCCAAGGGAGTCTCAGAGCGGCTTACAAACTCCTTTCCCTTCCCCTCCCCACAACAGACACCCTGTGAGGTGGGTGGGGCTGAGAGAGCTCTTTCCCAAGCTGTCCTTGAGGGAACAGCTGGTACAGAGCTATGGCTTGCCCAAGGTCATCCAGCCAGGTGCAAGTGGAGGAGTGGGGAATCAAACTCAGTTCTCCCAGATTAGAGTCTGCGCACTTAACCACTACACCAAACTGGCTCTCTGTGTGACAGGTCCAGATACAGGAACCCCAAGTTTCCAAAGGAAGACCGTCTGGTGCCTGCCGCCCCATCCTGCTCCCCCTCGAGCAAGTCTCTGGAGTGGGGGGGAGGTGTCTTTTCCCAGATCCTCAAGAAAATCCACACAAACCCTCCTGTGTGATTAAGGTGTTGGGTTCTCCCCCCCCCCCCCCCCCCCCCCGGGCTCATGGACTCGGGCTCCACACTCAAGTCCAGCAATTCAGGCAGAGTTTTTTATTACCAAAAGAATGACACAATGTTAGTAGAACAGTAAATAATAGGTGCAAAAAAAAAAACCCTGGCAAAATCCTAGAACTTACCGAGATACGACAAGTTACTAAAACTGGCTGGCACACACACATACAACGTGGCAGTCCAAACCCGGAGGCAAGGAGACTGACCTGCCAAAAATAACGCATGTTTTAAAAAATCCCTTCCCCCCCCCCACACACCTCTATCTTGGCGGGAACATGTTAACAAGCTGAAGGACCCTGTATCCAGTCCTGCTACTAGTTAAGAGAGTTCAGCTTTGGGGGGGGAGTCTCTGAGTGAGATGAAAAACGGGGCGTTCCTGCAACCACTGGCCAGGTCAGAGCCCTCCCCCCTCCCCTTCACGCTGTTCTGCAGGGCTGCAGTTTTGTGGCTGCACTGGTCTCTTCCTTAGTAAAAGGTAAAGGTTCCCCTCACTCGAAAGCCAGTCGAATACGACTCTAGGGATGTGGTGCTCATCTCTGTTTCCAAGCTGAAGAGCCAGTGCTGTCTGAAGACGACTCCGTGGTCATGTGGCTGGCAAGACTAGATGCCGAGGCGCACGGAATGCTGTTCCCTTCTCACCGAAGCGGTACCTGTTTATCTACTTGCAATTTCTTGCTTTCAGACTGCTAGGTTGGCAGGAGCTGGGGCCAGAGATGGGAGCTCACTCCGTCACGCGGCACTCGGGTCTTGAACTGCCGAGATACAGACCTTCTGGTCTGTAGCTCAGCCTCTTAACGCCTTCCTTAAAGTCACATAGCCCCGTACCTCATTCTTTCTGCAAGGGTGAAAAAATGGCAACCAAGAAACAGTATTCTGCTAACACAAAAATGTAACTAGCAGGAAAAGGACACACCATTTCTAGAGGTAAAACAGAAATTTGACAAATGAAAGACTACTGTAAGGACTAGTCACTCTCAGGGCCCATATAAAATGAACACCTTTTAACCCCTTAGGCTTGGGGATGTGAATGGGCAGGTAAACTAGGGGAGCAGCATTGCCGTTCTAAGCAGTATTACACCCAAGTCAGTTGGCTTAGGAGCAATGTTCCCTCTAATTTCTCCCCTACTGAGCAGAGCAGTTCTGTTATGTTCCGACTCAGGAGCTGTGCAGGACCTTCCTAAAAGTCACGTAGGTGGACGCAGTAGCCCCTGTACACGACTGTTGCTGGGCCGAGTCGGGGTGGTGGTGGTCCGGGCAGCTTTCAGTGTGATCCCAGATTGGAGGCGACCCCCCCTCCCTCTGGCCTCTCTAGGGGACAACATCCAGACAGCCATCACGGTCGCCAGAGACGCCGGCATGATTCTGCAGGGCAGCCGAGTGATTCTGGTGGAGGCCAGCGCCCCCCAGGCGGGACGTCCCTCGGCATCCATCTCCTGGAAGCTCCTGGAGGAGACCCAGACGGACGGCTGTGGCGGGCCAAAGGTGAGCAGGAGATCGAGCCCCCTGGCCTGGGCGGTTGGGGGTGGGCAGCAGAGGAGGGCGATGGAGGGAGTCGCGTCAGAGGCAAGGTCCCAACAGGATGCTCAGCTGCCTACGTCTGACTCTCCACACATGGTGCAGACAACCCCCCCTCCCCGGATGTCCTCTGAGCCTCCTCCAGAGGCAGGCAGCCGCCTTCTGCCGGGTCTGACCCGTGGCTCTCCAGCTCCCCAGGCTCTCCGGGGGAGAAGGCCTTCCCCCAGCCTCGGCCGCCTTCTGTGGCCCTTTGACTGGGAGAGGGCGCCGGCTCCTCTGGGGACTTCCTGCCTATGCAGGGCGCCTCCTGTCCTACTGAGCCACACCACTCATTACACAATGACAAAGCGGTAATACAGTTTACACAGTAATCCAAAGGAAAGCACTGAAAATGACACAGATAACAAATGTGCTGAACACCAAGTTTATATGCCCATTGGAACTTTAAACCTATTGTAGTCAGTATGCATACCATATCAGCTGGGATTCACAAAATTTCTAAATGCAAACAAAAAGGTCTCTAAGCATGTACAAAGTTCACAAAAATCTTTTTTCAAATACAAAGTCTCTGAGCATGTACAAAGTTCACGACGAAGGCTCTGGATTCTGCTCTTCGTTTCGTATTCTTCTCCAGAAAATAACTTCTACTGAAGATGGAGAGACTTCCACAAAAGAGACTTCAAGTGAGAAACGCAGACAAATTTATAGGTTCTCCCCGACCTCTGGGGTATTTCTTATCAAGTACAACTCGACATAAATCTTGAAACTTTACTAACGGGCAACCGGTCATTAGCACAGGAAACTCCTACCCTGGAAATGGTATTGGCCTCTAAGTAAGGTGCTCCTGAACTCGAGTTCTGCTCTTCTCCTGCAGACCGGCACGTTTGCTCACCTTCCTTTTGGGAAGTGGTGTCTCAGCACGGTTTCTGTTGATAAAGCCCCTGGCTGGTGGTCCCGGGGTTTATTTTTTGCGTTTCCTTTTCGAATGCGGCTTGGCTTGCTTGCTTGAGAGACAGCTTGCTGCTCGTGGTCTGGATTCCATGGGTGTTTTGGGGCCTGGCCTCACAGAAGGGGGGTGCCCTCCTTCCCTCTCACTCTTTCGCAGGACCTCCCCACAACCCTTGGAGGAGGAGGAGGAGGAGGAGGAGGAGGAGGGAGCAGCCCGTTCGATTTCTGCATGAGTGGGGGCTCTTATGAAGTCATCACGCAGTTCTTCAGCCAGTTGCTCCCAAAGGTGAGTTTGGGGTGCTGGAGGAGCATCTGGGCTGGAGCTGTCTGGCTGCCTGTTTTGCAGAAGGCTGGACTGGCCTGGCCCGGCTGGTCCTGGGAGCAAAGTCTGCTGAGAGCACCTGACTCGGCTGGGCTATCCCTCCCCCCCCCCCCCCATTAGAACATAAGAGAAGCCAGTGTTGGGTCAGGCCAGTGGCGCATCCAGTCCAACACTCTGTGTCACTCACTGGCCAAAAACACCAGGTGCCCTCAGGAGGTCCAGCAGTGGGGGCAGGACACTAGAAGCCCTCCCACTCTTGCCCCCGCCCTCCAAGCACCAAGAATACAGAGCGTCACTTGCCTCACTCATACTGAGAGTTCCTATCTATACTTTGTGGCTAAGAGCCACTGATGGACCTCTGCTCCATATCTATATACTAATAGTGAAGTGCCCGCCTCTGTGCGGATACCTAAATCCACGCAGGGGGGCACTTGGGGGGAGGGTTTTTTTTCTACTCATGGGGGCACTCCCCCCATGTGCAGAAAAATCCTAAATGTTAAAAAACTTTTGGGGGGATATTTAAATCCCCTCAAAAGTAAAAGCATTCTCTGCGCAGGCGCAGAGAACGCTTTGGCTGCGGGGAGGACTCGACAGGCGGCAGGCCTTGCCGCCGTTTTCAGGGAGAGAGGGAGGAGAGGAGGCTCGGTGGGCAGCCGTGGCCGCCGATTTTGGGGAAGGGAGGTAGAAGGGAGGGAGGAGAGGAGGCTTGGCGCGCAGCTGCCGCCGATTCTTGGGAAGGGAGGGAGGAGAGAAAGGCTCACCTGCCCCCCCCCCATGAGTATCCCACTGCCGGGAGCCCATGGGGGGGGCGAGCGGCGGGCCCGGCGAGATGGGGAAAATGCCCCCTCCCCGCAAGTTTCTTGTGGGTCTCCCCTTGTGTTTGTCTAATTCCCTCTTGAAGCCGTCCGTGCTTGTAGCCGCCACCACCTCCTGTGGCAGTGAATCCCATGTGTTAATCACTCTTTGGGTGAAGAAGGACTTCCTTTTAATTAGCCAGTTTTTGATCCACAAAAGGACCTGCCCTTTTATCCCATGACTATTGAGCTTACTTAGGATTCTTTGGAGGCCAGATCAGTGCGCACCCCCTCCCGGCTCTCTCAAGTGAGTTGCCGGTGTCTTCCTGACAGTCTGTTCTGCCCACAGCTCCTCCTGAACGGGACCGTCTTTGCCAGAATGTCTCCTGCTCAGAAAGCCAGCCTGGTGCAAGAGTTCCAGAAGATGGAGTGAGTGTGCCTCTGTGTGTGTGTGTGTGTGTGTCAGTGCGTGTGCCCCCCCCCCCCACACACAAATCCCAGCTGCCCGGCCACAGAGAGGCCAGCCATCATTGGCCTGACAGCGAGGAAGGAACCGCTTGCATTGTGAAATATTGTCTCCTGGGAACTAAAAATATGTCTGCGCTCAGGGAGGGGCTCCTTTTCCTGCCCCGGGGGGAACCCTTCTGTGCGCGCACACACACACACACACACACACACACGCCTACCAGGGTGGTGCCTGCAAGCCGAAGGGATGCGGGGGTGAGGGTTGTACTGGGCTGGCACACCACCTTTTGGGGGCATGGGAGGGACCAATGCTCCCTCTAAGAGCTATGGAGAGTCTTGTGAGCAAAACTTCTACTCGGTGACCTGCTGGCATTAAAGATTTGGCTGCAGCATCAGTTAGTTTGCCCTGGAGCCGTCCTTCCTGAGCTAGCTCACACTAGCTCAGCTTAGAGGGAAACCCGGAGGGGAGAGAGTCCAGCCGGCCTTCGAATTGTCATTTTGGAACTTGAGTGGTGTCCCTTTCAACGCACGTGCTGAGGAGGGGGACTTCGGTGGCTGGAAGCGATCCCTGAGTGCTCTGTGGGTCTGGGATTGTGTGTGTGTGGGGGGTGTCACTGTGGGGCAGGAGGGCACCTGGCGGGAGAGTTTGCACTCCAGACACTGTTCCCTCTCAGAACCACCAGGCTCCTGATTCTCGTTTGGAGGGTGTGCTGCGTTCAAAGGGGGAGTCCCCCACAGGGTCCTTCTGCACCCCTTCCCCACCCGCTTGGCCTGAGTGCCCCTGCCCCCCCCCCATTGTGCCCCTGTTTCTGGGGTGGAGCGGGCAGAGAGCCAGACCTCTCCTCAGCCTGGTGCCTGGGCTCACCAGGACCTGCCTCCCACTTTTGGGACATGGCTGTGGGCTGGCTGGCCTTTCGCCCAGGGGTTTCCCCAGTCGGTGCTGCTCCACTAAGGGCCCAAAACAGACAGTGCCTCTTGTAACAGGTCCAGGTCCAGTTCCCTTGCCTCTGTCACATGGCGGCTGAAGAGAACTGGCTTTTAAAGCCTGGAGCAGCAGCAGCACTGGGGGAGGAGGGGGCCCCTGCAGGCTCTACCCCCCCTCTCCCCCCTTAGCAGAAAGACCCCCAGTGTGTGTGTGTGTGTGTGGGGGAGCTGCAGGTGCTCTGGGTGCTGCAGGGGAAGCTCCAGTTTTATGCAGATGACTCTCCACTGCATCAGTCTGGGCTGAGGAGCAAGGTGTGAGCCCCCCCACCCCATACGCCCGCTGCCTTCAGTAGGACCCGCTGTTCTCTGCTGTGCTGCGTGACTGGGGTGAAAGCCAGTTGGGCTGGGGGAACCCAAACGCAGCCCCTTCAGAAATGCATTGTGTGCTTTGGCCCGGACGTTGTGGTGAGAATGCTGGCCTGGGGTGGAGGAGGCCCGGGTTCGAATCCCTGCTCTGCCAAGGAAGCTGTCGGGGAGCCCAGAGGCCCGTCATGCTCACTCTGGCTGGCCTACCATGCAGGGTTGCTGTGAGAATCAAATGGGGGGAAGAGGGAACTGGGTCTGTCCCTCCAGAGGAAGGGAAGGATAAGAGTTTTAAAGGGGGGAGGGTGGGGAGAGCCGTGGCTGGAGGAAGCCAGTCAGTCCCTGGACCTGACCCCTCTGCTTTTGCTTTGGGTTTCCAGCTACTTTGTGGGCATGTGCGGAGACGGCGCCAACGACTGTGGGGTGAGTCGTGTTTTAAAGGGGCTGGTTCCAGAGGAGGCAGAATTCTTGCAAAAACAGAATACTATGGGGGTTCCCTTGGCTGTTTGTTGCAGGTGCTGGACGTCCTTTGCAGAGGCACCGATGTGTTTGAAGTGTGTGTGTGTGTGGGGGGGGGGGAGAATACACAGAGGGCCAAGTTGTGGCTCACATTGGCCAGACAGTGGAGGCCCCTGCAGTCCCCAGGGTGGCTCACCACAGAAGACTTTGGGGGTCAGGAAGCCATTTTTCTCCAGGCCAGGTTGGCCAGGGATCCTGGAGGCTTTCTGTCATCTTCTGGGCTTGGAACAGTGGCCACTGCGGGTGTATGGGGGGGAGGTAGCAGGAATTACTTTCCTGCATTGTGCAGGGGGTTGGACTAGATGACCCTCGAGATCCCTTCCAACTCTATGATTCTGTGACCCGTTTGTTGACATTAGAAAGCTGCTCATGGGTGGGGCCTGCCTGGGTTGCCAACCTCCAGATGGGGCCCGGAGTTCTCCCAGGATTACAGCTGCTGTCGAGGCAACAGAAGGGGAAAGGACACCTCTGGAGGGTGGAATTGTGCCCCCCACTGAGTTCCTGACCCTCCCCAGTCTCCCCCCTCTCCCGTGCACCACTCCCCAATCTCTGTGGACTTCCCCTGCCCCCTGCCTCTGGCGACAGGAGCAGCAACACCACTTCCCCGCCCACCAGTGTTCCCTCTAAGCTGAGTGAGTGTGAGCTAGCTCACAGTTTTTTAACCTCCAGCTCACAGATTTTTGTCCTAGCTCAGGAAGGATGGCTCCAGAGCAAACTAATTTATGCAGTAGCCAAATTGCTCACTCACAATGCCAGTAGCTCACAGAGTAGAATGTTTGCTCACAAGACTCCACAGCTTAGAGGGAGCATTGCCGCCCCCCCCCCCCGGTAACTCCCCCTCCCCAGTTCCCTGGCTGATCTCCCCTCATTTCCCAGGCATTCCGCTCCCCTTGTTCTTTCTGTGTCCTCCAGGCTGGTCCACAGGCAGCCCGTGCCTCTCCCCCTCCATTTCAGCCAGGCCGTCTCCCCTCCTGTCCCCGTCCCCCCAACCAACCGGAGCATCTTCCCAAGCAGTTCAGTGGAGGCGCTGCTGACCAGGATGCCAACAGCTCAGGGGGAGACTGGGGGGGGGGGGTGGACTCCATCCCATCTCTGCTTTATTAAACAGCTGCTCAGATGGACAGCCACAGCCAGGACTCTTTGGACTGCTTTAGCCTCAGATTTGGGCTTCCCCCCCCCCCCAATTCCAGAAAGCCACATTCCTCTTCGGGAGTCACACCACGTAGGGTTGCCAGCCTCCAGATGGAGCCTGGTGATCTCTTGGAGTATTGTAATTGATCTCCAGAGGACTGAGACCAGTCCCCCCCCCCCGGGAGAAAACGGCTGCTTTGGAGGGCGGGCTCTGTGGCATCGTACCCTGATGAGGTCCCTCCCCTCCCCAAATCCCCACGATCCCCAGGCTCCCCCCCAAATCTCCAGGAATTGGCAACTTGGAATGGGCAGCTCTGCCCCTGAGACCGGCTGAGCCTTTTGGGAAAGCTGTGGGAAGGCAGAGTCCCAGAGGAGGGGCAGAGAGCCAGTCTGCGTGGCTGCCTTGTGCAGAATCCTCGGGGGGGGGGCAGGGCCGCTGCTGGGGGATTGCTCTTGCCCACCCCCACCCCCCACCCAGCTCTGAGCGGAGGCTGCTGGCCGTCTTTCAGGCGCTGAAAGTGGCCCATGCGGGGATCTCCCTGTCAGAGCAGGAGGCCTCTGTGGCTTCGCCCTTCACCTCCAGGACCCCCAACGTGGAGTGTGTGCCAGAACTCATCAGGTGAGCCCCGGGGGGGGGGGGGTGTGTGTGTGGTGGCGGCAGGGGAGGGGTCATGCACAGGTGTCCAGAGGGAGTGGGGCCAGCCTGGGTCTGGGGGGGGGTCCTCCCCATCTTCTGCAACTTTGCATGAGTCACGACTTCAGCACTGAGTGTTCTAAATGGCAAGCCGGGCTGGAGAACTGTCAGGAATCCTGGTTTCTTTCCTTCCAATGGATTGGGAGCCCCCCACCCCAGACCCCCTTGTGGAGTGGGGGCTGGGAGTGGGAGGAAGAGGCCCTCAGGAGAAGGAAGACCAGTCCGGTGGCACCTTAAAGACTCACAGGAGGAGCCGTAGCTCAGAGGCAGGGGAATGGCTTGGCCAGCAGGAGGCCCCCAGTTCAGTCCCCAGCATCTCCCGTTAAAAGTCCCAGGCTGTAGGCAGTGGGAGAGGCTTCGGGTGTTCAACGTTTATTTCCACGTGAGCTCTGAGGGGACCAGCCATGCTTTCTCCTTCGCTGCTGATCTGTCCCTCCTTCTCTCCTCACACTGTGTAGATTTTTCTACCAGACCCTTGTCTGTATGCTCAGGGGGAGAAGGGGGGCGGGGAGGGGCACCATGGCTCCAAAGCACGCACATGGCGGGCACTTCTTGCCCACAGAAGTTCCAGGTTGCTTGAAGAGATCTTCATGGGAGTGCAGTCAGGAGGGCAGAAGGTATCCCTCTGCCCTGACACGAGAGTCCCCAGGATCAGACAGGATCGTATCTGGCCCTCCCCTTAAGGCGCTGCCTTTTGGCAGCCATCTTTGGGTGGGAAGGAGGCAGAAGAATGGCGGGGGGGGGGGGGGCACAGGCACTGCTGGCCCAGAAGGCACCGGGAGGGTGGGGGTGGAGTGAGGACTCCGGGGGCTTCCAGCCATCGGTGCCCTGTGCAGATGGGCACCAGCGCCTCCCGCCAGAGCACCAGGCACCCCTCTGGTCCCAAAGGCCTGCCACCCATGGCAGCTGCAGCCATGGTCTGAGAAGCCCCCTTGGTGCTTGAGCAGTGCCACTTCCCTCCTGCCTCAGTTGGCACTTTGCAGCCATGTGCAGGAGAAACGAAAGCCCCCCCACCCCCAGTGCCGCCTGTTCCCCTGGACCTGGGGGGGGGCGATTCAGCTGTCTTCCTGCTCCTCTCCCCCCACGCAGGCAAGGCCGGGCGGCCCTGGTGACCTCCTTCTGCATGTTCAAGTACATGGCCCTCTACAGCATCATCCAGTACCTGGGAGTCCTGCTGCTCTACTGGGTAGGCCGAGCCGTCCGCCTGGGGAGCTGGCGATCCAGCCGCTCAGGCGCCTGTGGGGCGAAGGAGGATGCTAGGCTCTGCCCTCCAGCGGGCAGGCTGCCAAGGCCCTGTTGCCACGGCACCCACTGACCCCGGGGCCGCCAGGCAGACTCTCCCCCGGCCCCACCCCTGCCCTCTCTGTCCCAGGCCTGCCAAGGGCCTCCCCTGCCCCAGCCACGGGGCCTCTTCACGCTGCTGTTCCGGGGTGGGCACACACGGTTTCCAGCCAGCAGGGGTTGTTTCCAGGGTGCATTCAGCCCAGCCGTGGGGTCCCCTGCTGCAGAAGCCCCGGCTGCCCCCTGAGAATGGAGGTGCCATGCCCTTCTTCCCTCCCTCTCTTTCAGCAACTCAACTCCTTTGGGAACTACCAGTTTCTGTTCCAGGACCTGGCGATCACCACGCTCATCGGGATGACCAGTAAGGGGCTACAGACTCTCTGGGGCAGGGAGGGGGAGGAGGGGGGAGGGGGGGGATCTCGCTATCTCTGAGATTCGAGGAGGAGGAGGAGGAGGCTTGGCAGGCCTTCCTCAGCCCAAACCAGCGGGCAGAAGGGTTGGAAGGTGCAAGCCAGGCCAGTCCGAGGCGCATGGCCGCCGTTCCCTCTTCAGCCTGGCAGTCAAGCCCCAGCCTTTACTTACTGAATCTCAGAGTTGGAAGGGACTGCTGGGGTCATCTAGTCCAACCCCCAGCCAATTCTGGCTTGGCAGGTGAAACTCACGAAAGAACCACTGCTGCCAAATTTAAAGGAACTGCAAAACAAGGGGGCTGTGTGGCACGCTGTAACAATCCTCAAAGCCCCTTCCACAACCGTCTCTAGAACAGAGTTTCAGTAAAGACGTAAAGAATCCAGTCTTCAAGACACAGTCTGCAAAGAAGGTCCAGTCACAGTACTGGTCAAACGGAGTTTCCAGGTAATGTGTTTGTCTCCAAAGTCTCCGTCAGAGAAGGACCAACAGTAACTGCTCAAATATTTTCTCTTCAAATTTATTTATTTATTTATTTATTTATTTATTTTTGCGATTTATATCCCGCCTTCCCCGCAAGCAGGCTCAGGGCGGCTAACATGGGCCCAAGGCCTAGTAAACATTAAAACCAATAAAATCGATAAAACATTCAATAAATACAGTTAAAACATATAGCTTCCAAAAATATTTCTTCAGATGGCGAGTAGTTGGCAGATCTAGTCCCCCCCCCCCCCCCCCCCGTGCCAGGACCTTATAGGACCAGGGTTACATTACTGTTGTCAGATAGTGGATGTTATCATCGGTGGCGGCTCCTATTCAAAAGCCTGGCGGAAGAGCTCCGTCTTACAGGCCCTGCGGAACTGCTTCAAATCCCGCAGGGCCCTGATCTCTTCCGGGAGCTCGTTCCACCAGATAGGAGCCACCACTGAAAATGCCCTGGTCCTTGTCCTGGCCAGCTTGACGTCCTTGGGGCCCGGGATGCACAGTCGATGTTTTGACCCCGACCGTAGTGCTCTCTGGGGTACGTACGGAGAGAGGCGGTCCCTAAGGTATGTTGGACCCTGGCCATATAGGGCTTTATAGGTAAGAACCAGCACTTTGAAGCGGACTCGGTATGCTATAGGCAGCCAGTGCAGTGCCGCCAGCACAGGCCCAATGTGGTCCTGCCTTGCCAGACCCATCAGCAGCCTGGCCGCGGCATTCTGCACCAGCTGCAGCTTCCGGGTCTGCACCAAAGGCAGCCCCATGTAGAGAGCGTTATAGTAGTAATTCTAGTCAAGCAGGATCTGAAAATTCAGTATTCCATATGTTTCATAAAGCATTTAAGCCATGTCCAAAGATAGATGTCAGTGAAGTGTTTATGGTGTCCGTGTTTCATAGCAGCAGCTTGTTTCATAGCAGCAGGGGTTTCATAATATCCCCCAGCAAGGAGGTCTTTCTCCAGTTGCTACGTAAAAATCTCCAATGATGAAGAATCGACTTCCTCATGAGAGAGACAGTTCTGGTGTTGGACAGACCTCACCAGCAGGAACGTCTTCCTCAGGTCTAGAGCAAACCTCCTTTGCCATTTTGGTGTCGTGGTTAAGTGCGCAGGCTCTAATCTGGGAGAGCCGGGTTTGATTCCCCACTCCTCCACTTGCAGCTGCTGGATGACCTTGGGCAAGCCGTAGTTCTGGCACAGCTGTCCTTGAAAAAGAGCTGTTTCTGTCAGAGCTCTCTCAGCCCCACCTACCTCACAGGGTGTCTGTTGTGGGGAGGGGAAGGGAAAGGAGGTTGTAAGCCGCTCTGAGACTCCAAGTGAGTGAAGGGTGGGGTAGAAATCCAATCTCTGCTCTTCTTCTTCCTTTGCTGTAGTTTATATGCATTAGTCCCTTTGCCCAAAGCTAAAGAGGCAGGGTGCCGAGCCCGCCAGCTCCTTTTCAGTTCAGCCAGAACAGAACAGGCAGACGTTTGAAGGGAGAGAGTCTCATGGACAGAGAGACCTGTCAGGGCCATGGCGTCTCTTGGAGGCAGGCAAAGAGGCTTCATGTTGGCCTCACACAAGCCTTGTTCCCACAGAGATGGGACATGAACTGCAGCTGGGCTGCACCCAAACGAGACCAAATGTTTCTCTTTCCATATAAATGCCCTGCGCCCAGAAAACCAGCCTGTTGACTTGGCTAGCCCACTGCTCCTTTCTGCCTGGTGGGAACCTTTGGAGTCGGGGAACAGCCAGTCCCAGGAGCCCCCACGGCCAGGCCAAAGTGGTCCAGGCCGAGCAGAGGCTGGTAACCACCTCAGAGCAAACTGGGCCGCAGCTGAGGCCGGAGGGGCATTTCCCACTGCCGGCCCTCTTGGCTGCCCTGGCTCCTGCCTGGCGCATCCTTCTGGGTGGCCAGAGGGTCCAGAGTCCTGTTGGCTTCTCTTTGCAGTGAGCCTGAACGGCGCCTCCCCCAAGCTGGTCCCCTTCCGCCCTCCGGCGCGCCTCATCTCCCCGCCCTTGCTGCTGTCTGTGGTCCTGAACATCCTCTTCAGCCTGGCCCTGGAGGTCTCTGGCTTTGTGCTGGTGCAGAATCAGCTGTGGTACTCCGCGGATGGCCTGTTCAGGTGAGGGGGCCCCAGCCCGGCCTCATCCCCTGTGTGGGATCTGGCCACGTCTTGGGCCAGGGACGGCTTTCCTTTTCCTCTTCCACAAAGGCTGGGGGGGGGGGTGTTCTCACTCCCTGGGTCCTCCCGCCGATTCTCTGCAGCAGGCCTGTCTCTTCTTCTCCCCAGAGGGAGAGACTGAGGGCGTCTTCTTTCTTCCCCTGCAAGCTCCGCCCTGTGAGAGATGCCCCCTCCGCTTTTTAGAACATAAGAGAATGAGAGAAGCCAATGTTGGATCAGGCCAGTGGCCCCTCCAGTCCAACACTCTGTGTCACACAGTGGCCAAAAACACCAGGTGCCCTCAGGAGGTCCAGCAGTGGGGCCAGGACACTAGAAGCCCTCCCACTGTTGCCCCTCCCCCAAGCACCAAGAATAAAGAGCATCACTTGCCCTAGACTGAGAGGTCCTATCTATACCTTGTGGCCAATAGCCACTGATGGACCTCTGCTCTTAAGAATAGAAGAGAAGCCAACATTGGATCACACTAGTGGCCCCTCCAGTCCAACACTCTGTTATCATTCAGTGGCCAAAAACACCAGGTGCCCTCAGGAGGTCCAGCAGTGGGGCCAAAACACTAGAAGCCCTCCCACTGTTGTCCCCCCCAGTCAAGCACCAAGAATACAGAGAGCATCGCTTGTCTCAGACCGAGGGTTCTTATCTATACCTTGGGGCTAATAGCCACTGATGGACCTCTGCTCCATATGCTTATCTAGTTCCCTCTTGACGCTGTCCATGCTTGCTGCCCACCCAGTGGCTTGGCATGTGTAGGGAAATGGGGGGGGGGGGGGCTGCCTGTGTTTAAGCGGGGGGGAGATAGTAAACTAATCTGGACCCTCCAGACTTCCCAATTCTCCGCTTTGTTCAGCCCTGCCTGAGAAGCAGGATGTGGAGCAACAGATTTAGTTGACAGGAATGTAGATTTGAAGAGAAAGATTTGGGGGAAGGCCCTTGCAGTCCAGTCAGTGCAGCAGCAGCAGGAGTGTGGTTGTGGTGTTCCCACTTTGCTTCCCAGTGGTATCTGCTGGCTTGGGGTGCTTTTTAAATGACTTGCTGAACTGGCTCAGCTGGTCACCACAGTTATCGTGCACTGGAAACTAGATACGCAGTCCGAAATCAAGTCAAACGACAGAGCCGAAGCTCAGAAAGCTGAGAAATCAGTCACAGGTTGCCGGAGCTAGCAGCAAGGAGCGGATGCTGAACAGCCAGGCTCAGGTCCGAGCATGCACTGTTGCTTCCGCACAGAGGCAAGTGTGTGGGGCTGTTTATGATTAGGTCCTCCCTTCCCTGGGAGTCAATCTGCCAAGCCTCCCACGGGACTTAGCACCAGCCCCGTTTTCTTCGCAGTGCCTGCTCTCCTGAGAACACAAGTCACACGGGACCCCCAGTCTTTGCCAGTCTCTCCCAGGGAGCCAACGGGACAGGAAACAGCACCGGTGGAGGGGAAGAGGTGGAGAGCTACCGGAGCTACGAGAACACCACCACCTGGCTCCTCAGCACCATCGATTGCCTCCTGGTCGCTGTGGTCTTCTCCAAGGGGAAGCCCTTCAGGCAACCCACCCGCAAGAACTGTAAGGGGGCTGAGGCAGGTGGAGGGGCCAGATTGGGGCTCATCCCCACCCAGGTCCTCAGTTGCAGGTCTATGAGCTGCTGGTGGCTCCCCCTGTCCCCTGAGGGCGGCGGCGGCGGAGGAACTCTCTGCCACCGGAGAGGAACGAGGCCCCTGTCCAGGCCCCCTTTCTTTGGCAACAGCCTTTGGGCCTGGGCGGAGGGTGGATGTGGCTGGTGGTCTGCTTTCCCCTGCAGGGCTCCGTTTTATGCTCTAGGCACCTCTCTCAGCTCTTGGCATGGGAGGTGGTGGTGGGGGAGGCGGGAAATGAGGGGGCGGCGCACTTGGCAGGCCAGCTGGGAGCACTTTGAGGGAGGCCGGGCCTGGCGGAAACTGGAGAGCAACCTTAAGGGCAGTGTTCCCTCTAAGCTGAGTTAGTGTGGGCTAGCTCACAGTCTTTTAGCCTCCGGCTCATACATTTTTGTCTCCCCTCAGGAAAGATGGCACTAGAGAGCAAACAAATCTATGCAGTAGCCAAATCGGCTCACTCACAACTTTAATGCCAGCAGCTCACAAAGTAGAATTTCTGCTCACAAGACTCTCCACAGCTTAGAGGGAGGTAGCCCCCCCCCCCGTGAACCTCTTTACACCTAATCAGATATTAACAAGGCACAATAACCATCCCTCCAAAGATAACTGCAAAAGAATAAGAACAGAAAAGCAGAGAAAAACAGAGAAAAAATAAACTGAAACATTTACACGATTATTGCCGTCCCTTCGGGCTTAGCGGCTTTGACAAGCTGTCGCGGCTGCTCTGCCCCTTTGGCTTCCTTTGCTGGTCAACCAGCTGGTTTCTGAAGGTCCCCAGTAGCGAGTGGAGGGGGAGCGATGGTTGCGTGGGCTAAGGAGCATCCACACGAGAACTGGCAGGCAGCTCTGGGCTGGGGAATTCCCAGCCAGCGGTTTGGGGGACTGAGCCTGGGGAGGGCCGGGTTTGGAGAAGGACTGCGGTGAGGTCTCATGCCTTCGAGTCCACCCTCTCAAGGAGCCGTTCTCTGCCTCTCCTCCTCCAGATGTGTTTGTCCTCACGTTGGCGGCGCAGCTGGCCGTCTGCCTCTTCTTCCTCTTTTCCAACTTGGATGAGCTCTATGCCCGGATGGAGGTGAGTGGTGCCCCCTCCCCCTCCCAGCACCTGGAGTCCCGGAGGCGAGTCTTCCTCTCGCAGGACTCTGGGAGGGGCTCCTGGCCCTGGTGCAGCTGGAGGCTTCTCCGCAAGGAGTCCGGCCCGAGGGAGGGGCTCTGTGTGCTCCAAGCTTCCTCCCCTAGGCAGGAGATGTGCGGGAGGGGGATTCCAGCCCAGGGGTCAGCTGAGCCCCCCATGACCATCTCTGCAGCAAGCTGGTCCCTGGAATGCTGCTTCCTTCATGACATGGCTTGGCTCACTCACCTGAGTTACCTTGCGTGACGCTTTTCCGGCACCATTCCTGCCGCTCCCTGATCCTGGCCTGGAGCTCGGCCCCGGGGCAGGCTTGGGAGTAGAGCCTTGTGGGCTGGAAGGAGGACCCAGTCGTCTTTGAGCAACACTCAAATGCATGATCTGAACTGGGAAGGAAAAGGTTCGCCGATGCCATTTCCCCAAAATCCAGTTGTCTCACCCCCCCCCCCCCCAAATCTCAGAATCTAAGTTTTTCGTTTTATTTTAGCGGTGTTTCAGCGGAGAGCATTCAAGTGACGTTCAACTTGTTTGCTGTCCACCAGGCCCTGCTCCCAGGGCGGCTACCCTTGCTGAGGTTTTCCTACAACCACCCTCTGAGGCAGGCTCTTGCTGCTTCCATTTTCAGATGTGAAGCCCTGAGGCAGGGTGGCTCCCCTCAGGCGGGGGTCTGCCCAAGCCCTTCCCTGAGGTGGGATTTGAAGTCCTCCTGCTCCCAGGGTGAGGGTGGTCGGGAGACTCAGCTGCGGCCCTCGGCCTGGTCTCCTCACCAGCACTCGGTCCAGAGCTGGACCCCCTGCTGAAACAGCAGAGGCCAAGGAGTGCGGCCTTCCTCCCCGGCCCCCCGCCCAGACGGCCCCAGGAAAGTCAAAGTGGCCGGCAGGCTGGCCAGCCTCCAGGTCCTGGCTGGAGATCTCCTGGGATAACAACTGGGCTCCAGGCTCCAGAGATCAGTTCCCCTGAGGGACAGGATGGCTTTAGAGGGTGGACTCCGTGGCATTGTGTCCATCCCCCCCCCCTGAGGTCTCTCCCCTCCCCAAACCCTGCCCTCCCCGGGCTCCACCCCCCCCCAAATTATTCAGGAATCCCCCAGTCTGGAGAAGACATTTCAGAGTGGGTGGAAGGTCTCAGTCCTGGGTGCCCCTGACCCAGCTCCTGGGGTGCTCAGCTGACATGCCTTCACACACACACACACCCCGTGGGCTCCCCCCTCGCCCTCCCACTCTGTGACCCCCTCCCCTCCCCTCCCGCAGCTGGTGTGCATCCCCATGATTTGGAAGATTGCCCTGCTTGTCATGCTGATGGTCACCTTCGCCGTCTCCTTCACTGTGGAGGTGAGTAGATAGACAGCTCTCCCACTTCCTGTCCTGGTGGGCGGTGGGGGGGGGGGGGGATGGACGCTGAGGCTGCCTCCAGGTGGGGGGGGGGGAGAGAACGCAGCAGCAGCAGCAGCAGCAGGGGACCCTTCCGGGCGGGGGGATCTCTCCGGTGCCCCAGCTGGACAGGAGGGCGGTGCCAGTTGTAGGGATCAGCCAGGACAGAGTTGTTTCATTCTTACTTAAAGCATTTTCATGCTTCCGATCTGATCAGGGCCCAGGCAGCAGCAGACATTAAAACATTTAAGCAGTTAAAAGTATAAGATAATTCAAGTTAGAAACCCATAAACAAAGGACACTAGAAAGAGGGCCAGGAACCATTTTGGAGGACCCACCAAATCCTGCACCTGCTGAAGAAGGATGTGGATGGAGGGCGACAGACGGATCACCCTGGGGAGGGAGGGAGGGAGGGAGTCCTCAGCTGTCACCTTTGCCTGTGCCTGTTCAGGCCAGGGGCTTCCCGCCTTCTGCCACAGGCCTACCCTTCTCTCCGTTCCCTGGTCTGACACCAGTGGGCAGGTGGCAACCAGAGCGTGTTCCTGCCCCTTTCCTGGAACTGCCTGTGTGCAGCATCTCCGGCTGCTGGGTCACCCCAACTCTCGAGCGCTCCTTCACCTCTTCCGGAGGGTGTCCTGTTTCAGGAAGCCTCTTCTCCAATGGCGGCTGGAGCGGATTAATCTGCAGGGGCCACTGTCAGCCATGCCCCCTTCCTCTCCGGCCTCCTCCGGCCCCTCTGGGTTGCGCTCCCTCTCTGGCTTTCTGCTGTGGGTGCTGGGCAGTGGGGCAGCTTCTGCCATGGCCCCTGCCTCCCTCCCCGCTTTTCTCTCCCAGAAGCTGGTTGTGGAGAACCGAGCCCTGTGGCGGCGGCTGCAGAGGGCCCTCGGCTACCAGTCGGCCAGCGCCTACCAGAAGCTGAGAAGGGACGTGGAGGAGGACCCCTCCTGGCCCCCCCTGGGCACGCTGGACTTCTCCGACACCGTGGCCCTCTCCGTGGGATGCCGGGAAGCCTACGCCAACCCGGCCTTCGAGAGCCTCGAGGAGTTGCCGTCTGGGCTCGACCCCTGAGGCCACCACACCTTGGCCTGACTCTCTCCTCGTATTACCAGTAGAAGGAAGGGGAACCATGAGTGGTGACGCCCTGCCACTTGGGGCGTCGTCGTTGGAGAACAAGACGAGACCAGGAGGGATCCGGGTTCCGATCTCTGCTTCCCAGGTGTCTTGAGCCAGTCCCTCTCTTTCTCAGCTTAGCCCACCCTACAGGGCTGTTGGGAGGATAAAACGGAGGGGGAGTAGGAAGTCATTCATGCTGCACTGAACTTCTTGGAAGGAAGGAAGGAAGGAAGGGGTAGGAATGTAATAAATCACCCCCCCCCCAAGTCCTTCTGTGCAGACTTGGCCAGAAGAGGGCAGCGTTTCCTTCATGTTCCAGGCGTGATCCAGGGCCCAGCGCTGGTTGTTGCTGCTTTCTGGCCACTGAGCCTATGACGTCTTTCCTCTGCCGTGGTGGGGTGGAGGAGGACAATTAGGGGTCATTTATTTCTTGAAGACAGAAAAAACCAACCCCCCGAGACTGCCAGACACTTGAAGGCTGAGTCCGGTTCCTTACCCGCCCCTCCATGTTGTATCCTTGATGCGAAGATTTGGACCGGCTGCACTACAAACTGCCGCTTCAAGGAGACCAGCAGTGCAGTGGGCAGCATGTCTGTCGTGGAACATGGGGGGCTGGGTGTGAATCCTCCCTCATCTATAGAATTCGCTGGGCGGCCTTTGGCCAGGCGTGAACTCTCCACCTAACCTACCTCACAGGGTTGTTGTGAGGACCATGAGCAGGGGGCCATTCTCCTGTTCTTGGAGGAAGAGCAGCAAATGAATAGGCGGATCTCTTTGGAGTCTTGCACAAAAAGAGGCACCCATCTGTAAATATTTTAAATAGAATAAATGAAGAAGTCCAAAGACTCCAAAAGCAGGAGCCGGTTTGGAAACACACGGCAGCTGAATGAATCTGGCACCAGTCAGGCCACAGGAAAGGGAATGCCGGAGCTCTTTGAGCATGTTGATCCTGGGCCAAATCCAGCCCGTGCTTTGCTTTGCACCCTGGGCGACCTGTGCAGCAGTGGAGAACAGGTGTTATGCCACACCAGCACCCCTTCCGAAGACAGTGCGTTCATTCTTCAAACTGGACCAGTCCAGGTCTCGAGGGCGGGGGGGGGGGCATGCTGGGGCCCTTGAAGGGACCACACCCTTGAGGTTAGATTACCGCAGCACACCCAATGTGGGGCTGCCCTGGAAGACGCCAGAAACACCACTGCATTCAAAATGCAGCAGTCTGAACATGTGAAGTCGCCTTCCCCTGGTTCAGAGCCGAGGATGGTCAATGTCGGTGTTTCCTATTCCAGGGGCTGCCAGCCCTTTCCTCCGTGAGAGTTACTTCTGAGTAAGGGAAAGTGGCATCCTGAGCCGCTTGACCATCCCCACCGGCCCTGGCCCCAAGTCCCATCCTTGGCCAGAGCAGAAATGAAGCTGCCGGAGCTAAGCAGCACAGAGGGAAATCCCATTAAATCGACTTTTCCTCCAGGAGATCTGGAGAAGGTCTTTTAGTGATGATTTCCTGGCTCTGCTGCAGCTGGGGAGCTCCTGGCAGCTCTCTCACTACTTGCTGGAGCTTCTTGCTCTACCCTGACTGGCAGCAGCTCCCCAGGTTCTCCGGCAGAAAAAGGGTCTTTCCCTCCACCTAAGAAAGAGCTCATCCCCACCCCCACCCCCACCCCCACCGCTGCGGCAGTGCTGGGGGTGGCCATCAGGCAGGGCCTTCTGCAGACCCAGTGTTGGCTCCACCACCAAGTCATGGCCCGGTCCCCTGAGCTTGTCTGTTGACCGGACTCAGCTAATAGGAACTTGTTACTTTGGTTCTAAAGGTTTTTCTAAAGGGACCACTTTGTTTCCAGGTTCCATTCAGGGTGCTGGGATGCCCATCCTGAGAGCCAGCGGCATGGCAAGGTGGATCAGGTGTCTAAGTAGGATCCAGGAGGCACAGGTTTGAATTCCCACTCTGCCAGGGGAGCTTGCTGGGTGACCTTGGGCCAGTCACAGGCTCTCAGCCTGACCTACCTCCCAGGGTTGTTATGAGGAAAAAATAGAGGATTGGAGAACAACGTAGGCCAGTTTGGGTCCTGACAGGGGAGAAAGGAGGGGTGCAAATGAAGTAAATAAAATAAAAGTAGATGAAGTAAACACAAATAAAGTCCATAAAGGGAAATAAAGCTCTGCCTCTCCTATATAGGGCGGGGTGGGGGGGGCAACTTGGTTGTTTTCCTCCCAGCCTTTCCCCTTGGCTGTCTCTTCCAGGACAAAGATTCGGTCTCCCTCAGCTCAGGGCTCTGTCAGCGGTGGCCCCGGCTTCCTCTGAAAGGGCCCCTCAGCTGATCTGACAACACTCGGCTCCATCACTGGGGGATTCAGAGGCATTTCATCTTGCCGCTCACCGGGCAGTTTGCTGGGGTCTGATCTGAACGGGTGACGTTGTTAATGCTGCAGTTTTCTGTTTGGGATCCTTGGCTCTGTAAACTGCCTTTGGCACCTTTGGAAAAAGGGCGGGGGTAGTGGGAGATACACACTTTGGTTAACAAATAAATGTCCCCACGCTCTTCACAAACAGCTCTCCTTTTTCTTTTGAAACCGCTAGTCCCTTTTCCTTTTGGAGAAATACAGGGAGAAGTTGCAGGTGGACTTCTGCCCGTTGCTAAGAAGAAAGAAATCTGATCATTGGCAGTGTTCCCTCTAAGATGAGTTAGTGTGAGCTAGCTCACAGTTTTTTAGCCTCTGGCTCAGACATTTCTGTCTTCGCTGAGGGAGGGTGGCTCCAGAGCAAACTGATTTGTGCAGCAGCCAAATCACTCGCTCACAGCTTTTCATGCCAGCAGCTCACAAAGTAGAGTTCTTGCTCACAACAAGACTCCACAGCTTAGCGGGAGCGTTGGTTCCCTTTGCTCTCCCTACCATCTCAGCTCAGATATGGAGGCATGGGCAGGGCTCCCCCCACCCCACCCAGTAATCTGTCTGTCAGGCATCCATCCCACCCAGACGGGCTCCCAGCCTCTGAGCAGGAGAGGTAGGGGAAGATCAGAGAAGAACAGGAAGATCCCTGGGGGAGGGGGGATGCCCAGGGCAGAGGCCAGCATGAGGGACGTGGGATGTTAAACATAAGAACATCAGAAGAGCCCTGCTGGATCAGACCAGTGAGGGTCCCTCTAGTCCAGCATCCTGTCTCACCCAGTAGCCAACCAGTTCCTCTGAAGGGCCAGCAGCAGGGCAAAGAGGCCGAGGCCTTCCCCTGAGAAGAACACCAGAAGAGCCCTGCTGGGTCAGACCAGGGAGGGTCCATCCAGTCCAGCATCCTGTCTCACACATGGGCCAGCCAGTTCCCCTGGAGGGCCAACAACAGGGCACGGAGGCCGAGGCCTTCCCCTGATGTGGCCTCCTGGCTCTGGGATTCAGAGGATTCGTGCCTCAGAATGTGGAGGTTCCCTCTGCCTGGATGGCTAATGGCCCTGGATGGACATATCCTTCACGGATCTACCTAATCCCCTTTTAAAGGTAAAGCCCAGTAAAGCTTCTAGAGCCTCATGGAGCTTCTAAGCTGTCTGTTCCTGGGAAATGGGGTTTATTAATAGGTTATCTTGGTTTACGAGCAGCTCCATCATTTGTGGCATGATAAATGCCGAACCAGGATGAGAGATGTGTTCCTGTGATGATTGATGATGGACAGCCTCCACCCACAAACCTCAAACTGCTCACCAGTTATGTGATCAAGGAATTCAGAGCCCCCCTGGTTGCCTCAGAACGTCCAGCCTTCTTATTCAATCAGCCCCCTTTCTAATCGCCCCTTGCCCAGTCCAAACTGGAATCTGGGCGGCAGCAAGTCGGGTTTCCTCTTTTACAGAGCAATCAGAAGAGTGACTTAGAGAAACGAAAACATGATTTAGAACTGAACCTGAAATAAAGTGTTATTCAGAATTACACTGGAGAGAAGGCACCAAAAGTTACGACTGGTACACAGAAATTTGTTAAAGCTGAAAGTGGTTATTGTCTTCACACAGCAGCAAGATCTGAACCACAGACATCCATTCCCCCCTGTCCCTCTGAGAGCCCTTAAGGGCCAGTTACTTTTCCAGTTCCACAGAACTGTTTGGGGACAAGATGCGTGACCTCACGGGACGGATCAGAAGTGACGGCCAGGTCCTTGCAGCAGGTTCCTTCAAGAATGTTTTGAGGTGGACCTTGTCCAAACCAGGACACTGCCCCGGCTTTTTAAAATCGATTTCTCTGGATGCCCAGTTTGCGTTTTGCCCTCTCTCCATGCGGGCAGGGAGCGGCAGCATAAGACACAGGATTCGGATGCTCCGGGTGTTGCAGAACTGGGGCTTCCCCGGCCAAGGAGCTGGCTCGGGAGGCGAGCTTGTCACTCTTTCTGCGAGTAGCTGGCTCTAGATGCAAATGCCAAGCAGGCATTGATCCAGAGAGGCAGGTGTGGGGTGAGTCACCAGGATGTTTGCTTGTGCTCAGGTGTGAAGTCAGCCACTGGCTGCTGCCAGGCCAGGCAAGATCAGCACCAACCTACCGGAGGAGCTCTCCCTGCCTCCTCTTTCCAGCAATTCCGATGACGCAAGGCTCAAAGTTGTGGGACGGGTGTTGTGTGTTCCTGCCCAGCATGGAAGGAGGAGGGTTAGGGTGGCTCAGAGTGAAAGAGCTGAGAGTCAGACTTTTGGTCTGCCGGACACTTTCTGTCTGGCCCTGGGCCGCCAAACTCTAAGCTGGGAGCGCGGGGGGATGGGATTCCTGCCTCTGCTGCAAGAGCTTTCCTGGGATCTCTGCTGGATAAGCAGGCGCACTCTCACACCTGATGGCCACAGCCTTGGGGGAAGGTGGCAGCATCCCCGGGAGGGCCAGTATGGCCCAGCACACAGAATCATAGTAGACAACCCAATGAAAATGTCAAGAGACAGCGTGCGACTGCAGTGAAAAAGGCCAACGCTATGCTGGGGGTTATTAGGAAGGGAACTGAAAACAAATCAGCCAGTATCAGAATGCCCCTGTATAAATTGATGGTGCAACCTCATCTGGAGTACGGTGTACAGTTCTGGTCGCCACACCTCAAAAAAGATATTCTAGCATTGGAAGAAGGGCAGAAAAGGGCAACTAGAATGATAAAAGGGTTGGAACACTTTCCCTATGAAGAAAGGTTGAAGCGCTTGGGGCTCTTTAGCTTGGAGAAATGATGACTGAGGGGTGACATGATTGAGGTTTACAAGATTATGCATGGGATAGAGCAGGTAGAGAAAGAAGTCCTTTTCTCTCTTTCTCACAACACAAGAACTTGGGGGCACTCCATGAAATGGCTTAGCAGTCGGGTTAGAATAGATAAAAGGAAGTACTCCTTCGCCCAAAGAGTGATTAACACGTGGAATTCACTGGCCCAGGAGGGGGTGGCAGTGGCTACAAGCATGGACGGCTTCAGGAGGGAGTTAGATAAACATCTGGAGCAGAGGTCCATCAGTGGCTCTTAGCCACAAGGTATAGATAGGATCTCTCAGTCTGAGGCAAGTGATGCTCTGTATTCTTGGTGCTTGGGGGGGGGGGCAAGAGTGGGAGGGTTTCTGGAGTCCTGGCCCCACTGCTGGACCTCCTGAGGGCACCTGGTGTTTTTGGCCACTGTGTTACAGAGTGTTGGACTGGATGGGCCACTGGCCTGATCCAACATTGGCTTCTCTTATGTGCTCATGTTGTTATAGTGCTAGTCTTGTGGTCCCCTCCCGTTTCTGGTCTGTGGGTGCTTCGCAAGCATGGGGGGAGGGAGTCAGCTCCACGAGGGGTGGGGATGGGGGTCCAGGATGGGTACCAACCATGATGTCAACCGTCGCTGTCCTCAACCAAATGCCTGGCGAAACATCTCTGCCTTGCAGGCCCTGCAGAATTGCACAAGATCCCACAGGGCCCTGATGTTATGTGGCAGAGAATTCCACCCAGGCTGGGGCCAGGAGTGAAAAGGCCCTGGCTAAGGACAGCTGGATCTCTCTGGGGCTGGGGACTACCAGCCAGTTGTTCTGTGAAGAGCGCAGTGCTCTCCAGGGTGAGTCACGGAGGAGGCGGTTACAGATATCTTTAGTTAAAACCAAATGGTAAAACAGCAAACTCCAAATCTCTGCCCCCTTCCTGCCTTAGAAGATGCCTGCCATTTTGGAGAGTGGACCCTGCAGCTCAGCCAATTCCCACTGAGCTCCCCACCCCCACCCCCTCAGTCTCACCCTCACTTCTGGCTGCCAGCCTTCCCCGGGCCTGCTGTTACCCACTCTCTCTCTCTACCCCGCCTAGAGAGTCAGATTGGCATCTTAATGCCAAGGCTGAGGGTGAGCAATGCTGTGTCGTAAGCCAAGGCTCGCACAGGGAATATCTCAAAGAAACAGAGGCGGGCCGGCTCAGCTGTAGGGAATTCCTGGAGCTCTGTGGGCAGAACCCGGGGAGGGCGGAGTTTGGGGAGGGGAGGGGCCTCAGCAGGGGACAAGGCCACAAAGTCCCCCCTCCAAAGCAGCCGTTTCCTCCAGGAGAACTAATCCCTATAGTCTGGAGATGAGCTGTGATTCTGGGAGACCCCCCCAGGCCCCACCTGGAGGCTGGCAAACCTAATTGAACGGCATCTTCCACAAGTGAAATCCCGGGTCCATTTTTTAGTATCCCCAAATTCACATATGATGGAGTCCACAGGTTGAGTTTGGACTGCCAGCCCATGCCAGTGGGAGGGGGTAACCCCTAATCAGCTGGCTGGCAGAGGGACTTACTGAATATTTGGGGTGGATGGGGATGCCTAGGCTGGTGATGGAGTGGCATGGCTGACCCATCCTCCCCCTGCTGTCAAGAAGAAGAAGAAGAAAAGAAGAGACTGGATCTATGCCTCGCCCTTTACTACCCAAGGGAGTCTCAGAGCGGCTTACAAACTCCTGTCCCTTCCCCTCCCCACAACAGACACCCTGTGAGGTTGGTTGGGCTGAGAGAGCTCTTTCCGGAACTGCCCTTGAGAGAACAGCTCTGACAGAACTATGGCTTGCCCAAGGTCATCCAGCAGCTGCAAGTGGAGGAGGAGTTGGGAATCAAACCTGGCTCTCCCAGATCAGAGACCGCGCATTTAACCACTATGCCAAACTGGTGTCTGTCCCTCCTCTGCTCTCAGCGCTTGTGGAAAGTACTGGAGTCGGGAGGCGAGTTGTAGGATGATCATAGCAAAGACTTTATTAAGTGAATCAGCATGTCCAGGAGATGGTCAGATCAAGCATGCAGCCAGGGCTCCAGGGCCCTGCTTATATGCCGGCCGGAGCCCCACCTCTGGCCGCACCCAAAATACCTGATAGGGGCTTAGCATATGCGCATAGTTCTGATAGGGCCTTAGGTCTTAAGTTGTAGTTCATAGGTCCCCCGCGGAAGACCTAGGCTGGCTATTGGTGGTTGTTTTGGATCCGACTGTCTATTGTTCTACCTGGCTGAAGCTCAGGTAGAATCGGGCCATGTGCTCTGACCGCATGGCGGTCGCCATTTCGTGACTAGTACACAACACCCCTCCCCCCATAGTTCGGTCCCACTCAGCAGACATAGTCCTGAAGGTACTCTGGCCGGTGACGTTCGCAGCCCGAGCGCCGGGGCGTTGCAGGTCGCGGGGCCTCGGCAGGCCCTGGGATCGAGGTGCTCTCTTGGTTGCTTTCGGGAGCGCTGGGCCGCGGCTTGGCCGGCGCTCCGTCCACGGGCTGCTCCTCCGATAGGGATTCTGAGGTTTCGTCCTCCGGATCAGGGTCCCATAGCTGGGTTGGTGATGGCGCCGTGGGAAGTGCTGACTTGGGAACACTTGGTGTGTGGTCCGGAGTGCGCCGCTGGAGCTGATCGATGTGGCGCCGCCAGGTTGCTCCTTCTTCCGTCCCGACCTCATATGAGAGCGGGCTGGTTGCTCAGATGATCCATGCCGGGATCCACCCTGGGCCCCGGGCGTAGTTCTGGGCGTAGACGGGGTCCTCGGGCGCGAAACCTCGGGCGGCTGGCCGGAGCTCCGTCCTTGCGTCGGCATCGATGGCGCGGTCGGGGTGGAGATGATCCAGTATGGTGCCGAGTCGCCGGCCCATCAACAACTCCACTGGGCGGCAACCCGTTCCCGTGTGTGGGGTGTTGTGCTGGCTGAAAAGGAATTTGATTAGCTGCAGCTCCCAGTCAAGCAAGGACCACCGGCAAAGACTCGTCGAAGTGTGCCAAGACCGCGTTAGACGCCAACAAGTCCTTAACCGCTGCGAAAACCCTGTCGTGCCGCGGCCCCCAAGCCCATTTCGCCCCTGTGTCCAGTAACCTATGGAGGGGCTCGGCGACTGCCGCCTTGTGTGGCAAGAACGCGTGGTAGAAATTGAGGAGGCCCAAGAATGCCTGGAGCTCCGCTTTTGTCGTCGGGGTTGGTGCCTCCATGATGGCTTTCACCTTCTCCTTGTTGGGGTGGATGCCCTGTGCGTCCACGTGGAACCCCAGGAACGTTACTGAAGGTACTCCCAAAGTGCACTTGTCCTTTCGCACCTTGAGACTGGCGTCCTAGAAACGCTGCAGAACGTAAGCGTGTCTTGAAGGTGGCGACGTCCGGAGCCGCGATGAGGACGTTGTCAAAAAATGGCTTCACCCCTGGAATGCCTTTTAAAACAGAGTCCATTAGTTGCTGAAACAGACCAGGGGCAACGCTGACCCCAAACTGGAGCCTTTTCACTTTGAAAGCGCCCTTGTGTGTCGCTATGGTTTGAGCTTCTGCGTTTGCCTCGTCTACTGGGAGCTGTTGATAGGCTTGAGCCAAGTCCAGCTTCCCAAAGATCGTGGCTCCCGCTAGGGATGCTAGCACATGGCTGATCACTGGTACCGGGTACGAGTGGTCCTGTAATGCCCGATTCAGAGTACATTTGTAGTCCGCGTAGATGCGGACCTCCCCATTAGACTTCAACGGGGTCACTATAGGGGTTTCCCATTTTGCATGGGGAACTGGCTCCAACACGCCTTGAGCCACGAGTTTGTCTAGTTCCGCCTCCACCTTGGGCCGCATTCCTAAAGCCGGCCACCGGGCTGGCACCCGGATCGGGCGTACGGCTGGATCCAGGTCCAGGGAGACTGGAGGACCCCGGTAGGAACCGAGGGTGCCGTCAAAAACGGCCAGGAATTCTGCGCAGACTGAGTCGTAATCTGCTAACTCTACTTTGTGAACCCCTGTCATGCCCACCCCCAGGGGCTTGAACCAAGCGCGCCCCAGCAGACTGTTGAGGTCCCGCTCCACCACTAGTAGGTCGAGGGATTTGCATACACCCTGGTATTGCACCTGGACCTGAGCCAGCCCCTTGATGGCGACCGGATTTTTCTGAAAGTTCCGGAGCACGAGGGCAGTTGGCCGGCGCAGCCAGGGGCTCCGCTGCGGAAACAGTTTTTTAAAAGTGGCCGCTGAGACTATGGAGTAGGCAGACCCAGAATCAACTTCCATGCAACAGGGGGTGCCCCCGATCCGCAGGTTGACCTGGATCGCTGCGGGGAGGGGCTCTCGTAGTTGGAGTACCTGGGTGGCCAAAGAGGTGCTGTCAACTGCCTCATAGTGGGCGGTGGAGGCCGCGGAGGACTGTCGCCCGTTCCAGGAGCGGCAGGCCCTGGCGATGTGCCCCGTCTTCCCGCACATTCTGCAAACGGCATCTCGGAAACGGCAGGAGCGTCTCTCGTGGGGGTCCCTGCAGCTAGCGCACGTTGGGGGCAGCCTGCTGGGGTTGGAAGAAGTGGAGGCATCAGCGGCCGTGGTGTGCCGGGTGCGGTCTCGAGACTCACCCTTCTGCGTGCGTCGGCGTAGCTGGTGGACGTCTTCGTCCTCATCTGTCTCAGACCCGGAGGAGGCGATGTGGTGGACCTTGGACGCCTGCTTGTCCTTGTAGGTCGCCTCGAACGCGATGGCAGCCTGCAGTACCTTCTCGAGGGTTGGCTCGGGGGTGGTGATAAGCCGGCGGCGGAGCTTGGCTTCTCTTACCCCTGCCACGAAGCTGCCTAGCAGGTTGTCCTCCACGTTCTTAAACTCACACCCGACTACCAGGTGGCGGAGGTCGGCCAGGAACGTGGCGGCATTCTCTCCCGGTTGCTGCTTCCGTTCGAGGAACTGGACCCGGAATGCCAACATGGATGGTTTTGGCGCGAAGTAGTTCCCAAGCAGCTTCTTGAGGTCATCGTAGGAGACGTCCAGCAGGTCTTGGGGTGCTATGATATTCTGCGCGATGTGCCTTGTCTCGATGCCGCAGTGGCCCATTAGCCAGGCCCTCTTCAGGGTGGCCTCGGTGACTCCGTGCACGGTCAGGAGGAACTCGAGCTGCCTGACCCATGCGTCCCAGTGCTCGGGCTTGGAGGTGTCGAATGGAGGGATGTTTGCCGAGGCAGGAGCGAGGTTGCGAGCGATGTCCTCTGGAGCTTGTTGAGCCGGCGGCTCGGTGCTCAGAGCTCCACTGCTCGGCGCGGCTGATGAGTCGCTCATCGGGATCCCATCCTCGTCGCCAGTGGAAAGTACTGGAGTCAGGAGGCGAGTTGTAGGATGATCATAGCAAAGACTTTATTAGTGAATCAGCATGTTCAGGAGATGGTCAGATCAAGCATGCAGCCAGGGCTCCAGGGCCCTGTTTATATGCCGGCCGGAGCCCCACCTCTGGCCGCACCCAGAATACCTGATAGGGGCTTAGCATATGCGCATAGTTCTGATAGGGCCTTAGGTCTTAAGTTGTAGTTCATAGGTCCCCCGCGGAAGACCTAGGCTGGCTATTGGTGGTCGTTTTGGATCCGACTGTCTATTGTTCTCCCTGGCTGAAGCTCAGGTGGAACCGGGCCCTGTGCTCTGACCGCATGGCGGTCGCCATTTCGTGACTAGTACACAACAGCTTGCTTGGGCAGGGCCCTCTTCCCTGCTGTCTTTCCAGGAAGGCCGATTGTTTTGTCTTCACCTTGTAATGGAACCAGCGGTGAAGGGAGAGGTGGCTCCCCCAGAGCCCACGTCCTCCTCCGCCTCCTCCGCAGCCAGGTACCAAAGGGACCTCACTGGACAAGGGAGTGGGATAGGTGAGGGCTCTCTCCCAGGCAAGACACCTCCCTCCTTTCTACCCCCTGGCAGTCTTTCAACCAGACACACCTTCCTAGGCTTTGCGCCACATCCCGCATCCAGCCCTGCAACCACAATGGCTGGGCCTCACTTTGGCCAAACCCCCCCCCCCCCAAACCCAGCCTGTCCTGGCAGGGGTTGGGCTCCCTCGGGAGAGCGGGTTCATAGCTTGGGAGTGCTGCTGGATCCAGGCCTACAGTTGAACACCCAGCTCTTCCACGTGGCACATCACACCAGTGTCGTGCCTCAGAGTCTAGGGCTGCCAGCTCTGGCCTGAGGAATTTCTGGGGGTTTGGGGGGAGGCAGCTGGGGAGAACGGAGACTGGGGAGGGAGGGCAGTGGAGTATAGTGCTGCTGAGTCCACCTTCTGAGGCCCTGGTTGTCTCCAGGGAGAAGCTTATGGACCTCTGGGGTTGGTGAGACATCGTTGGGAGGGCTCCATGCCTTCCCAAGGTACTGATGTTTTAGACTTTGTGGACAGGCTTCAAAGCCATTTGAAGTAAGCTTTGCTACTAGCACAGACTCATTTAGAAGAAGCCCCAAACAAGCAGAAAACCTGGTATGATAAAACAGCTAGGGAGTGGGTTTACCAACCTGGTGACTTAGTTATGGTCCTAAAATCGGTAAAAGGCAGTAAGATGGAAGCTTCCTGGGAGGGACCATTCCAGATTAAGGACCACATTGGGGAGGCAAAATATCTAGTCCAGTTCCCAGACACAGATCTTCCTTCCGGGGTTTATCATGCCAACTCTCTAAAGCCCTACCAGGCTTGGGAGTTTGTTGTTTGCCATCTTATCCCCGAACTAACAGAGGACTTTGGGAGTCCTGAGTCCACATGTATGTGGGAGGTCCAGATGGCGGTGGAGTGGAAGAACTCACCTACTCTCTCTTCCTGACTAAAACACAAAGGGAAGAGGCCAGACAGTTATGTGGCGAGTTTGCTGAACAGTGCTCAGCACGGCCAGCTCGCTCTGCGATTGCCACACACTCCATTTTCACCAGGGATGAGCCCCCCGTGGCTGAGAGAGCTCGCAGGATTCCCCAGACCCAGAGGCAAAGCACCAGAGATGCTAGCTGAAGGAATCATCAGGCCTTCCGAAAGTGCCGGGGCTTCACCGGTGGGGTTGGTAAGCGAGCCAGATGGGGAAGTCAGGTTTTGCGTTGACTACAGGAAACTCAGCAAGAGCACCACGCCTGACCGGTACCCTGTGCCTCGAAGAGATGATTTGCTTGCTCAGTTGGCCCCGGCTCAGTACCTTTCAGCTTTAGACCTCACAAGAGGCTGTTGGCAGCTTGAGCTGGATGGGCAGGCCCAAGCATGTTCTGCCTTTGTGACCCACAAGGGCCTGTATGAGTTTAATGTCCTTCCATTTGGGCTGAGGAATGCCCCAGCTACTTTCCAGAGGGCTATTAGTAAACTTTTGAGGGGGCTGAAGGAGTTTGCGGTTGCCTGTCTGGATGACGTGGCTGTGTTCTCGTAGACCTGGGAACAGCACCTGAAACACCTTCGCCAGGTGCTGCCTGGAGAGAACTGCCAAGGAGTGCCAGACTGGCCTGAACCAAGTGACTTATTTAGGACACAAGGTGGGGGTAGGAACAATCTCTTCCGGGCAAGCCAAGGTTGAGGCTATCCGGGATTGGCCTGTCCCCAGGACCAAGACTCAGGTCTGGGCTTTTCTAGGGCTGGCTGGGTACTACAGAAAGTTTGTTCCGGACTACAGCAAATTGACCTTGCCACTGACTGATCTCCTTGGCAGAAAGAAGCCGGAGAAGCCAGAGTGGACAGAGTCATGCCAAAGAGCCTTTGCCAGCCTAAAGAACTCCCTGGTAACTGGACCAGTTTTGAGCACTCCAGACTTTGACAAGCCCTTTGTCCTCACCACAGACCAAGGAGTGGGGGCTGTTTTGTCTCAAGAGGGGCCTGACCAGGAACAACACCCTGTCACTTTTTTAAGCAAAAAGCTCACTGAGCAGGAGGCACATTGGGGAATCCCAGAAAAGGCATGTTATGCCATCATCTATGCCGTAGGAAAATTCTGGCCATATTTATGGGGCAGAACTTCCCTGCTGCAAATGGATCACTCCCCTCTGCAGTGGCTCCAGACAGCCAAGCTGACCAACCCAAAGCTCCTAAGGTGGAATCTTGCCATGCAAGGCTTTGGTTTTAAGGGTGGAGCACATTGCAGGGACGGGTCCAAGAACAAGGTTGCTGATGCCTTGTCCAGGAGGACTGGCAGGGGAAAGTAACCTGATGTATTCTCTTTAATGTTGATCAGAACATTGTTTTACTGTTTTATTATTGTTTGTAGCTATGTAGAAGAAGAAGAGATTGGATTTATATCCCGCCCTTCACTCACGTGGAGTCTCAGAGCGGCTTACAAACTCCTTTCCCTTCCCCTCCTCACAACAGACACCCTGTGAGGTGGGTGGGGCTGAGAGAGCTCTGAGACAACTGTCCTTGAGAGAACAGCTGGTACAGAGCTATGGCTTGCCCAAGGTCACCCCAGCAGGTGCAAGTGGAGGAGTGAGGAATCAAACCCAGTTCTCCCAGATTAGAGTTCGTGCACTTAACCACTACACCAAACTGGCTCTCATGTAAATGGCAGAACAAGCACAGATCACTTTTATGCAGCCCTCTTCAATGGGGTTCCTGATGACTGGACCCCATGATTTGGTCTGGTGTGTGTGTGGGGGGGGGGGGTCACCATCTGTGTAGGACTGGGAGACAAGGCCCAGTGAGGCCCAGGCCCAGGAGGCCTGTGTGGGAGTGGAAAGCAGACACGGCCTACAATCCCCCACAATGCTTGGCGACGGTTGCAGCCAGTCGGTGTCCAGGGATTGGGTGAGGGAACGGTTATTTAAACCTGGTGGGCTGTGGGATGGCGGTCTTTTTCTCTCTCACAGCGTTAAGCCGAGAGGACCGTCTGGTCTGAGAGAAAAAGACCCCTCGCTCTGGGCCTTGAGAAGTGGGCAGCCGCCTGAGATTGGCTTTATTTCCCTTTAGGCCCTGTTAGAGATTTCAAGCCCGCCTTGCCTGGTTTTCCTGGCCCCACTACTGCACTAATAAACCGTTTCCTTTTTTTAATATTCTTTTTTATTATGAGAATTTATATCATAATAAATGGGCTTTTACATATACAAGCATTCAAAATGATTCTAAAAATGTCTTTGCCAGGGGTGGGCAAATTGCGGCCCGCCACAGAGTTTTTTGCGGCCCACCAAGTCAGCCACGCGGTTTCAGTCAGACCTCTGGGTACATTTGTCTCATTAAACTGATTCTAAAATCAAATGGGCTTGCAGCTATAGATGATATGAAATTAGCACAATAAATAAATTGAATAAAACTACCACTATTTTATTTAATTTATATTTACTAATTTTTATGATACAATTTATACCTTTTCTGAAATGCAAAGTTAACTAATGAATGCAATCATTTTAAAAGGAGCGGCCCTCCGCTAACCTCCGCTCCCACAAAGTGGCCCCCAAGCCAAAACAATTGCCCACCCCTGGTCTATGCTATTACATATACCAGGGGTCCTCAAACTACGGCCCGGGGGGCCACATGCGGCCCGCCGAGGGCATTTTTCTGGCCCGCCGGGTGTGCCGCTGCCTGTCCTCCAATTCCCAGCAGCACACAAAGCAGCGGAAAAATTGCAGCCGACTCGTCCCGGGCCCCATGACAAAGCCCCGCCCCCCCTGCTTCCAGTCAGCCAGGAGGAGGCAAAAGGAAGACTGGAAGAGGGTAAGGGTGGGGTGGCAGGCGCTCCGGCTGGCCCCAAGTCTCCTAGCCGGCTGAGAGGCCTCTCAGCTGGCTAGGAGACCTGCGCCAGTCCCAAGAGCCGGGCGGGAGTCTTTTTCGAGGCTTTTTGTGCTGCTGGGAATCGGAGGGGGAAAGAGAGAGAGAGAGAGGTGTTTCTCTTTCCCATCATGATGCCTGCAGTAGTGGAGTTTCAGGGAGAAGCAGCTGGGGGCTTGCTGCCTTAAAAAGTTTGTGAGGATGCCGAGTTCCTTGTTTCTTCGGAGAGGGAAAGAAAACAGCCCCGTCAAGGGTGCCTTTTTAACTTTACTTGTTCTTCATTTTAAATATTGTATTTGTTCCCATTTTGGTTTTTTACTTCAAAATAAGATATGTGCAGTGTGCATAGGAATTTGTTCATCGTTTTTTTTTAAAACTATAGTCCGGCCCTCCAGCGGTCTGAGGGACAGTGAACGGGCCCCCTGTTTAAAAAGTTTGAGGACCCCTGACATATACAAATATGAGAAGCAGTCTAAATTTAGAATAAAGAGGGGGTTAAGTCCATCAACACTAATATTTCTGTCTAGTTAGATTCACATTTATGTTTGTAAACTCAGCCGAACGTACAATTTCTTCCAAACTATATTGAACCTGTCTTCCTCTTTACCTTTTAAAGTTTTTGTTAGTTTATCCATCTCAACAACTTCAAGAAATTTTTGTAAGAATTCCCGTCTGTCAGGGGTTTTGTCCGTTTTCCAGTACCTTGCATAGAGGATTCTAGCGGCGGTAACACCATGTAATAATATTTGTCTATCTGTCATCTTGTATGCCTCTGGTATTATATTAAGGAGGTACAATTCCAGTTTAAACGGTACTTTAAAGTTAAGTATATCTTTCCTAATTGTTCTCTGCCTGGTCATCACGCCTATATTTCTCGGCTTAAAAGGGCCATTCCAGTTGGGCTTGAGAAGGTACTCTGGGCCTTCCCCAGGGACCCTCAGTCCCGAGTGGCGGCAGAGGGAGGTGGCAACCCACGGGGCGGCATGACGCAGTGGCAGCCCCACAGTTACGGAACCAGCTCCCCAGGGAGGTGTGCCTGGTCCCCCTCACCACTTGTTGATCTACAGGAGGCAGCTGAAGACAACCCCGAATAGATGGCTTTATGCTTTGGTTTTAGGGTTTTTAAATGTATTTTATTTATATTGTAAGCTGCCTGGAGCTCCATAAGAAACGTTTGTCTGGACCTCCGGCACATCCCTCCCCCCCACTCAAGCCAGAGGGTTTTCTCAAGCCAGAGGGCACGGCCTCTTTTCTGGCACGCAAAGGTTTTGCATTGGAAATGACTGAAAAGGGGAGAATGATCTTTAAAATAAGGACAGGCTAGTCAGTGAATTCTTATGGAATGTACTGACCAATCAGAGAGTCATAAGGGTAGCCAAACCTGCTGCCCAGCTTCCAATTGCAGTGGTGGAAATAGGGTTGCCAACTCCAGACTGGATATAGTTCCACGGGGTCCACCCTCCAAAGCAGCCTGGTGAGGTGGTATTCTGTTGGCTAAGCTGAGGATAAGGGACACCAAGCTGAGGGATTGGAGCGTATGTTTGGGGGGGGGGGGGGAAGCAGTCCATGATGATCCATACAGGCCTGACCCCTTTTCTGTTTGAAGCAAGAACACTTTTTGCTAGAAATATGGTGAGAGGGAATGAGGGTTTTTTTGCTCTGTTTCTCTGCTGGAATCAAGGGTGTGTGTGTGCCATTATTTGAGGAGTTTTCTTCCCAATGGTGTACACGAGGTTGCAATCCTAAGCACCCTTCCCACGGAGCTCCGTTGAATTTCTGAGTTCAACAACATGCTCAGGATTGCACTGTAAAGTTCTCCATCCCTCCCCCCCCCCCCGTTTTCCCCTTCGACTGTCTGAGAGATTTTTCGGGGGGGGGGGGGGTGGAGGCTATTTTCATCTTAACATCCAGCCTGTTGAACAACTTGGGAGAGCCTGAAACCTTTGAAACGGTGCTTGGTTATTTTGGTTGGTATAAATAAAAGGTACTGGCTTTAGTTTTTGATTTTTTTTTTAAAAAAAACAATATTTTAAATTTTTTTCATGCACACACTGAAATTTGCTCTTTCCCCTACGTTTTTAGTTGTTGATTCTGGAGACAAAAGGCCTCACTTCTAAAGTGTCTCTGCTGACTTTTACACTGCTCAGCACCATCGGGCATTTGGGGTGCAGCAGTAATATTAGTTTGACACCCATCCAGGACATGGCAGTCTTCTTTAAACAAATGTAAAAGCCGGCCAAGTGCATGCAAAAATACTGCACAGAATTATAACTTTTTTTTGAGCAAGCTTATTTCTTTGGTTTGGGCACTGCAGGCGATGAGGGTACCCTGTGCATGCCGGTGTGTGCAGACAGTGTTGCCGTATCTGTTGATTAGGGTTTGTCAGCGCCCGGTTGGGAAATGTGGGGGCAGAGTCTGGGAGGGGGTGGGGCTTGAGGAAGGGAGGGACGGCAGCAGGGTACCCCACGAGGCAGCCATGTCCCCCAGGGAACTGATCTAGAGATCAGCTGTGATTCCTCACTTGAACCTTCTTTTTGGGAACTTGTCTTTTGAACATCATTTCATCTCTCACTCTTGCAGCAGGTAATAATAGCTCAGAAGAGGCCGTGGTCACACCAGCCTTTAAATCTGGAAGGGCTCCCAGATTTAAAGGGACTGGATTTATTTAAAGAGATTGGATTTACACCCCACCCTTCACTATCTGAAGGAGTCTCGGAGTGGCTTACAATCCCTTTCCCTTCCTTTCCCCACATCAGACACCCTGTGAGGTAGGCGGGGCTGAGAGAGTGCTCTCGAGAATTGCCCTTGAGAGAACAGCTCTGAAAGAACTTGTGACTGCTCCAGCTGTGGTTTCTTTGCTGTTTTCGTCCTCAGCCTCACTCCCAATCCAGGACATTTCACCTCACAGCTCCTGTACTAGGCTCCCTCAGTTGGTGGATGAACCCACAGAATTTACTGATGGGAGCCCCTTTCCACCTACCTGCCTCTTCTGTGACTCTGACTATGGGCGCCTTGCTCTGGGGGCGGGGTGCCCATCTCATGGGACTGTGTGCCGGGGCCAAGTGGGAACCCCATCAACTTCCTGGAGATGCTAGCAGTGTGTTATGTTCTCTGATCCTTTCAGCACCTAGTGCACAACAGCACTACTGCAGTCCTGACAGACTACACAACAACTATGTGTTACCTCAACCGTCAGGGTGGGAGGGTGTCCAGAGGCCTCTGTGGGCTAGCCCTGGAGATTTGGGATGAGTCCCGTTCCTGGGGCCTGTTCCTGACCACAGCACACCTTCCCAGCTCCCTGAACGTGCAGGCAGACCGATATTCGATCATTGGGGTTACCTGGAGATAGATGTGTTTGCATCCCGGCACAAAGCAAAATGTCTCCTGTTTTGCTCCAGGGCAGGGAGGGATCCTGCCTCCCTAGGAGACAGACTCCTTTACCCATGGGCACACAGACCCGTATATTTGTTCCC
The DNA here is from genome assembly GCA_029233225.1 of Lepidodactylus listeri. NCBI lineage: Eukaryota > Metazoa > Chordata > Lepidosauria > Squamata > Gekkonidae > Lepidodactylus > Lepidodactylus listeri. The sequence goes on from JARCFY010000005.1 coordinate 981,058, forward strand.
ACCAATTCCTCTGCTGACCCAGGTGATCAACAAGGTGATGAGGGACCATCATCGTTGCGTTCTGGTAACCCCGTGGTGGCCCAGACAACAGTGGTTCCCCACTCTCCGACACCTGTCCAAGGGCTCCTTTGCCCACTTCCCGGTGGTGCCTGATCTCCTCCTTGCCCAAGGGGGACAAGTGTTACACCACAATGTGCCTCATCTCAGGATGACTGCGTGGCAGATTCTGTATTGAAAATAAGTGACAGAATAGCACATGTGCTTCTCAATTGCCGAAAGCCATCTACACGTTGGTGCTACGATGGAAAATGGGGAAAGTTTGTGGCTTACCTCTGGTTCCAGCGAGACTGCTGGGCAAGCCCTTTGAACCGATGGCCACCTGTAGTCTGCAACTCCTTTCATGGAAAACTGCTTTCTTGGTGGCCGTCACATCCGCTAGATGGGTGAGTGAACTCTCTGTACCCCGTTGCGACTCGCCTTACCTTATTTTCCATCATGATGGTGTTACCCTGGCTCCAGACATCTCCTTCTTAGTCTCAGAGTTTCACATGAGGGTGGATATCACCCTTCCAGTGTTCTTCCCGACCTCTCAGAATGAGAAAGAGCATTGTCTTCACGCACTGGATTCCAGAAGAGCACTGCTTTTCTACTTGAATAGGACTTGGTCTTTTCGAAGATCTCCAGCTCTCTTTGTCTTCCATGCCCTGCCGGGGCATGGTCAGAAGCTGTCATCTCAGCATCTATCCAAATGGATTGTGGAGATGATCAAACTGTGCTACTTACTGGCAGGGGTCCTTTCGTAAAAAAAGAGGTGCAGGAGCTCATTAGCATAACTAATTTGCATATGCCACACCCCTGACGTCACCGGAAGCGATGACGTCATCGGCAGTGTGTCAGAAGGCAAGAAGGGAGGGAGGGGGAAGGAAGGAAAGGAAAGGAACAGGAAGGAAGGTAGGTAGGTAGGTGGGAGAGAGAGAGAGAAGGAAGGAAAGAAGGAAGGAAGGACGGAAGGACGGGAAGGGGGGAAGGAAGGAAGAAAGGAACAGGAAGGTAGGTAGGTAGGTGGGGGGGAGAGAGAGAAGGAAGGAAGGAAGGGGGAAAGGAAGGAACAGGAAGGTAGGTAGGCAGGTGGGGGGAGAGAGAGAGAGAGAAGGAAGGAAGGAAGGACCAGGAAGGTAGGTAGGTAGGTGGGGGGGAGAGAGAGAAGGAAGAAAGGAAGGGGGAAAGGAAGGAACAGAAAGGTAGGTAGGTGGGGGGAGAGAGAGAAGATAGGAAGGAAGGGAGAGGGGAAGGAAGGGGGAAAGGAAGGAACAGGAAGGTAGGTAGGTAGGTGGGGGGAGAGAGAGAAGGAAGGAAGGAAGGGGGGAGAGAGGGGAAGGATGGGAAAGGAAGAAGCAGTGAGAGGGGGGAGGGAGCAGTGGGAGGGGGGAGGCTTCTCCTTCCCGGGGCCGGCGGAGCGCCGCCGGCCCCGGGACAATTGAAGGGGGGAAGGGAAGCGGCTTCCCGGAGCCTGTGGCGCTCTGCCGCAGCCCCGGGATCTGTGGGAGGGGGGAGGTTTCTTCTTCATTGACAGGAAGCATTGACGGGGGACGACGGCGGGGGGGCGGGGCTTTGTTAAGTGCCCGCCCCCCCCGCCGCGTCTCTCCTGGAGCGGCGCTCCGGCACGCCCCGGCCCCAACGGAGCCCTGCTTACTGGCAAAGAAGCCATTACCTGGTCCGCTTTGTGCGCACTCCACCAGGGCAGTAGCTACTTCCACGGCCTTCCTAGAGGGATGCCTTTGGGAGACATCTGTAATGCAGCTACTTGGGCCTCCCCTCACATGTTTGTGAGGCACTACCACCAACGTTCCGTGGTGGGGCGAGCTGTGTTGCAGGCGGTGCGAGTTTAAGACCTCCAGTTCCCTCCTCCAGGTATGTGTGTGGATTTTTTTCTCACTTGTTAATCTCCCAGAGGTATGATGCACAGAGACCACGAAGAAGATATACAGGTTGCTTACCTGTAAGTGGGGATCTTCGAGTGGTCATCTGTGCATTCACACCAACCATCCTCCTTCCCTTCTGCTGTCGGTCTTCGACAGTAAATGGTTTCGACAGTCATTCCTTACCCTTAGGGAATCCTGGGAACTGTAGTTGTCTGAAAGGGGACAAGAGCTTTCAGGTAAGGGATCCTCTGCACTCTTGCCAATCTTCAGTTCCCAGAATTCTGTGGGGCGAACCAAGAAATAAATCTCCCTTTCCTTAGGTTAAACTCATAACAGCCCTGCAAAGTAAGTTACGCTAAATTCCTTGGCCAGTGTAGTGGTTAGAGTGGGAATTCCCTATGGGCAACTTTGGACTTTGGAGGAAAGATCATGGAAGCCACCACAAAATGGCCAGCATGGGAGGAAGGGAGAAGACTTCATCTGAAGCCTCCTTCAGAGTAGCCGAGCACATGGTGTGCCCTGTCATCAGGTGACAGGTAGGCAGGCCCCAACCGGAGTTTTCCACTGTGGACCTGAATATATTTTCTTGGCTTCGTGACACAGTCTCCATTCCAGGGCCAAGCACTATATTTGCAGCAAAGACCGGAATATCTGTGAGTGTAAGTGGCAGTCTGGATATCGTTGGCCCCAGAATCACGGTCTGCTCATGGGGGACTGCATTCTTGAGTGGAACAAAGCAGACCTGAGTCAGACTGAGGTGACGAGAGAGGAGGTCCTACCACTGACAGACAACTTAAAAACTGACATATCACCAGGCCCGGATGGCATACATCCGAGAGTTCTGAAAGAACTCAAAGGTGAACTTGTGGATCTCCTGACAAAAATATGTAATCTTTCATTGAAATCTGCCTCCATTCCTGAGGACTGGAAGGTAGCGAATGTCACTCCCATCTTTAAAAAGGATTCCAGAGGAGTTCTAGGAAATTACAGGCCAGTCAGTCTGACGTTAATACCAGGAAAGTTGGTGGAAACTGTTATTAAGGAGATAATTAGTAGGCACATTGATGAACAAAAACTATGGAGGCAGACTCAGCCTGGGTTCTGTAAGGGAAGATCTTGTCTCACTAACCTGTTAGTGTTCTTTGAGGGAGTGAACAAGCATGCGGACAAGAGTACCTCAATAGATGTTGTTTACCTTGACTTCCAGAAAGCTTTTAATAAAGTTCCTCATCAAAGGTTCCTAAGTAAGTTCAGTAGTCATGGGATAAAAGGACAAATCCCTTTGTGGATCAAAAACTGGCTAATTAAAAGGAAACAGAGAGTGAGTATAAATGGGCAATTTTCTCAGTGGAGGGAGGTAAGCAGTGGGGTACCGCAGGGATCAGTACTTGGCCCAATGCTTTTTAACTTGTTGATTAATGATCTGGAGTTGGGAGTAAGCAGTGAAGTGGCTAAATTTGCAGATGACACGAAGTTGTTCAGGGTGGTGAGAACCAGGGAGGATTGTGAGGCACTCCAAAGGGAACTGTCATGGATGGGTGAGTGGGCATCAGTGTAGCAAATGGGGTTCAGTATGGCCAAGTGCAAAGTGATGCACACTGGGGCCAAAAATCCTAACTATAAATACACATTGATGGGGTCCGAACTGGTGGAGATTGACCAAGAGAGAGATCTTGGAGTCGTAGTAGATAACGCAATGAAAAACTCAAGACAGTGTGCAACAGCAATGAAAAAAGCCAATGCTATGCTGGGGGTTATTAGGAAGGGAACTGAAAACAAATCAGCCAGTATCATAATGCCCCTGTATACATCGATAGTGTGACCTCATTTAGAATACTGTATACAGTTCCGGTCGCCACACCTCAAAAACAATATTATAGCTTTGGGAAAAGTGCAGAAATGGGCAACTAGAATGATAAAAGGGCTGGGACACTTTCTCTATGAAGAAAGGTTGAAGTGCTTGGAGTCTTTAGCTTGGAGAAATGACGACTGAGGGGTGACATGATTGAGGTTTATAAGATTATGCATGGGATAGAGTAGGTAGAGAAAGAAGTCCTTTTCTCCCTTTCTCACAATACAAGAACTTGTGGGCACTCCATGAAGTTGCTGAGCAGTCAGGTTAGAACAGATAAAAGGAAGTCTTTCTTCACCCAAAGAGTGATTAACACGTGGAATTCACTGCCACAGGAGGTAGTGGCGGCTACAAGCATGGACGGCTTCAAGAGGGAATTAGATAAGCATCTGGAGCAGAGGTCCATCAGTGGCTCTTAGCCACAAGGTACAGATAGAAACTCTCTGTCTGGGGCAAGTGATGCTCTGTATTTTTGGTGCTTGGGGGGGGGAGCAACAGTGGGAGGGCTTCTGGTGTCCTGGCCCCACTGCTGGACCTCCTGATGGCCCCTGGTATTTGTGGCCACTGTGTGACACAGAGTGTTGGATGGGCCACTGGCCTGATCCAACATTGGCTTCTCTTAGGTTCTTATGTTCTTAGTCAAAGCAGTCTTGCCGTGTGATTGAAAGGTATTTCTTTTTCCTATGAAAAGGTTAAAAAAGCACCGACTCATGTGAAGAATACTTGAAGTTCCCTGCCATCCCTAATCACACTGGTCATCCTTTTTATTGCTGTATCACAGCAAAACTTAGGAAAAGAACTTGTCGCCCAGAACCTGATATTCTTTTCTGTTGGAGAAGATGCTAGGAATGAGCCTCTCTCCTTGGGGTGGCTAAAAGGCTGCCGGCAGGCTCAGGCCACTGGGCAGAGGTTTTACGCAGGAGGCCTTGGCCCAAACTGTTGGGCCTCCCCCCGAAGGGCGTTGCCTGTGACTCTCACAACCAGCATCTTGCTCTAGAGCAGGGGTGGAAAACCTATGGCACGCGTGCCAGAGGTAGCACTCAAAGCCCTCTCTGTGGGCACGCACGGCATCGCCCCAGCACAGAGTTCGCAAGATTGGACAGCAAAAATCACATTAATTGTTCAAAAGCAGGCCAAAGGCAAACTTTTACCTTTCAATAAAAAGTTGTTTGTATCATTGAAAGCTCTGTTATTGTGTTTTTGTTTTAAGACAAAAGATGTTAATGTATGTGTTGTTTTTTCTAAAATGGAAACCTCAGTATTCAGGTTAAATTGCTGTGTTGGCACTTTGCGATAAATAAGTCGGTTTGGGGTTGCAGTTTGGGCATTTGGTCTCTAAAAGGTTCACCATCACTGCTCTAGAGTATGCGGGGGGGGGGGAGGAGGTAGGAACTTGCGGGGCATGCCACACCACCCACTATGTTTTGCCCGGGACAAGCTGCGGGGTCACAGGCTCTTGGAGAGTGTGGGCTGTGGAGGCAGACCCATGACGGGAGGAAGGACGGCCGTGGAGGCCCCCATACCCAGGCTGCGTCAGAGGAGGGGACACTTTGTTCTTGCAAAGAGCAGAAAGCCACGCAGAGAACAGTAAAGCTGCCAACCTCTAGAAGAAGAAGAAGAAGAAGAAGAAGTTGGTTTTTATACCCTGCTTTTCTCTACCCAAAGGAGTCTCAGAGCGGCTTACAATCGCCTTCCCTTCCCCACCCCACAACAGGCCCCTTGTGAGGCAGGCGGGGCTGGGAGAGTTCCAAGAGAACCGTGGCTTGCCCAGGGTCACCCAGCCGGCTTCAGGTGGAAGAGGCGGAGTGGGGAATCAAACCTGGCCAGTTTGGATTTCCACATCCTGGACTTCCCCAAATCTCTCTTTACCAGTTGTTTACCCTGCCTGGTAATCCAAGACTGCTCTCCTGGAGGGGCCGGCTGGGTTCCCGCCACACCTGCGGGATCAGATCGCAAATCGCAGGACAGCAGAAGCTGCCGTGCCTGGAGAACAGCGCTCCATCTTCCGAAACACAAGGCGTGCCCATCGCCAGGGAGAGGCTTGGAAAGAGGCCAGTTCTGGAAGCAGAAGGGGGCAGATCAGTTCCCCTGGTTTCGTCTTGCATCCTGAATGCATCGCAAAGAAGCTGCCTGCAGGGGTGTGTGTGTGTGTGTGGGGGGGTCTTTGCCTTTAGCGGAGTGGCTGGAGGGACCCCCCCAAGGTGCTAATGCAGCGTCTGCTGGAAGGACATGGGCTGGTGAAGACTTCCAGTGCCCCAGCCGGAACCTTAGTGCACAGAGGAGGGGGCTGGAAGGGGGTCTGCCATATTGGAAACCTGGCTGGAAGGGGATCCACTGGCTCTCCTGGGGCTTCTCCATGCACTCTCTGGATCCCCTGGAGAATTCCTGGACCGAGACTGAACCCGAGTCTCAGTTTCCACCCAGTGTGGCTGTGAAGATGGACCAACTTTGAGAAGAGCTATGCCGTGGCCAAGGGACGAAAGGCGTGAAGAGGCTTTGCCAAGGAGGGGGCAGCTGGCCAACCCCCCTCTTCTTCTTGCTCCTGCATTCATTCCAGGTGAGGATAAGAGATCAGGCAAAGGGGCTCAGACCTCCCTGTCCAACCAGTAAAGAGAGGTTGGGGGCTGAGATGGTGTTTCCCCACCTTCTGTGACCCAGACCTGCACAGCCTGTGACCCTACCCCCCCCCCCCCACAGCTCACAAACCATGAACTGAGCCCCACCACATGCACAGCAGCCCCCCTCCATCTGCAAAAGCAAAACAGAGAAGTTGATGGGGGTCTTAGTGCAGTCCCCTAACTATGTTGAGGGGTGGGGTCTGGCCGCAGCCACATCCAGCCCCCTTGGGTTCCGAAGCCTTCCCGGTCTCCAGAGGCCCCACTGCCACCGGAGACAGTGGGAAAGGACTCTCCCCCCAGTGGGGAATGGTAGGTGCCTGTGAACTCTGGAGAGGAGGGGACTCAAGAAAGACCCACTGCTTTTTCTTTGTTCAAAATTCCCCCCAACACACACACACACACACACACACACACACACACACACACACACACACACACACACACACCGGGCACCAGACTCAACAGGTGACGCATTCCACATTCCAGCCATCTCCCTCCTGGCATTTCAGGCTGCTGTGCAGATCTTGGGGAGAGGAGGGGTCTCTGCAAATCCCTCCCCCCCAGTTGTGCTCCCCACAGTAGTCCCTGGCCGGGAAGGCTCTAGGGTGACGGTGTCTCCAACCAGGAAAGGAACGCAAAGAGGGATTTGCATAAGTGAGCCAAAGAGGCTCAACAAGTTTCTGCCACTCTGTTTTTCACAAGGAGGCGGGTGCAGCTCTGCAGCTCTTAAAGGCAGCCGGCACCGCAGGGGGGAAGGAAGGTTGTCTCCTGGCCCAGGTTCAAGTCACACGCAGCAGCGGCCTGTCTGCTCATCCCTCCAAGAGTGAGCACCTCTGCCAGGCTGGATGGAGAAAAGGCTCCACGCGAACCACCGTGCCCTGCTCAACGAGGGAAAGGAGGATGAGACGGTAAGGGAGAGGGCAAAGGAAAACAGGGGAGGGCGAGGGGGAGACCCAAAAGGAGCAGGGAGGGGATTGGCATTCACGCCTGGTCTCTGCCTGCAGGCTGGATTTCTGCAGAGGAGGGGGCAAAGCCCAGGTGAGAGGATTAGCTGCAGGGAACAGGTGCTGGAGAGCAACTGAGGAAGGACAGGGCCAGGGTGTCCCCGGAGCCGACAGGATCAGGGAACAGCTGCCCGTGCTTTGGGGGAGCATCTGGAAACATGTGGAAACAAATATGGGTAACAAAAATGAGGAACACACACATACTGGATGGGGGCTAAGAAGAGTAGCAGTGTATGTGAACAGGATCTTGGGGTACGGCTGGACCGTAAGCTAAATATGAGCAGCCAGTGTGATGCAGCAACAAAAAAGGCCAATGCAGTCTTAGGCTGTATCAACAGAGGCATAACATCCAGATCACAAGATGTCATAGTCCTGTTGTAGTCTGCATTGGTCGGGCTGCACCTGGAGTCTTGTGTGCAGTTCTGGAGGCCTCACTTCCAACAGGACGGGGACAGAACGGAGCGGGTGCAGAGGAGAGCAACAAGGATGATCAGGGCCCTGGAGACCAAGAAGTCCTGTGAGGAGAGGCTGAGGGACTTCTTGGGAATGTCCAATCTGGAGAAGAGGAGGCTGAGGGGGGACAGGATGGCTCTCTTGAAGTATTTGAAGGGCTGAAGAAATGCACTTGTAACACTTCTGGGATCCTGAGGAATGGTCGGAATGGGCACAGACCCTCTTTGGGCCTCTTTCTTAGGGTTGCGGGTTCCCCCCGAAACTGGTGGGGGTGGGGGGTAGAGTTTGTTTGTTTGATTGATTGATTGATTTATACCCCGCCCTCCCCGATGGCGCAGGCAGCTGCAGGTTGGGAAACCCCTGGAGATTTGGGGATGGAGCCTGGGGAGGGCAGGGACCTCGGTGTGTGGGGGGGTACAATGTCACGGAGTCCCCCCTCCGAAGCATCCATTTCCTCCAGGGGAACTGAGCTCTGTAGCCTGGAGAGGAGCTGTAATTCTGGGGGGACTTCCCAACTTGGAGTGGGCAAGCCTACCAGTACAGCTGCTGGTGCGTGTGGGAGGCCCCTGGTTTTAAGAGGGAAGCATTGGCTCTGGGAGTGTGGGAGCTGCTGCCTGCAGGTGACTGGGGGGTGCCACGGGGCACACCAGTCCAAGATGGGATGCGGTTCTGCTCTCGAGAAAATGTCTCCTGGTCCTTCATGCCTCTTCCAACCGATGTCCTTCGCAGGAGATACTTGGCTACAAGACCCAGGGGTTCCGGAGGGCCCTGTGCATTGCCGGGTACCTCCTGTCCTGCGGAGCTCTCCTGCTCATCTTTTACTGGAAGCCGGAGTGGGACGTGTGGGCCAACTGCGTGCCGTGCGACTTGCAGGAGGCAGACGTGGTGTTGCTCAGAGCCACGGTAGGTCCCGTTTCTGTCTCCCGGGCAGGTCCACCTCCTTGGGTGCTACAACCAGGGCACACTGTATTTGGTACGCTTGGGTGCTCTCAGCATAATATGTATTTTATGTTATACTAGCCCGATACCTGTGCTTCACTATGGTATTTAAGTTCCATAGGGTCCCGTTCAGATGGACAGCTAATCCTACCATTGGCCCAGCTCTAATTTGATCCCAATCATTTTATCCAGTGCTGCATGACCAGACAGCTCCCCCATGAATCGCCTTACCGTGCGCGGAGTCTGCAGTGGATTGTCTAGATGGCATCCACCTAAAGGAGCTGCACGGTCGGGTTTTTTTTTTTTTTTTTTAAATTCTGTATGCGCATGTGCATATGTGTCTCACCATATACTTGTTTTTCCATGCATGTGCGGACTTGAATAATAAAAGCACCGCCAGTGGTGCCTTCCTCTAGGTACCATTTCAGTTAACTAAGTTCATAAATCTCACGGGCCATTCAGAAACGTGAAACTATCCCATACGTTTGAGCGGAGCTCTGCAGCCATCACTCATTTACACGTTTATGCATATACCGCCAAGAATTTTTTAAAATGGCGGCCGTTTGGAATGGTCTGGAGTCAGACCATCCCCATGGGCTGATTGCATGCTGAAATGACCAGATGGTGGAAAGTCCGCCATTGGTCTGTCGGCAAGCTTTGGACCAAATTTTCACCACTATCTTTTAAGTACGGCTCCCTGGTGGGGATTGACATGCTGATCACAGAAGCGGCACGTTTCCCAGATGTTGCTGTCTGGATGTTCTGTTCAAATCCACCAGGCACTTGTGCCTGGGCTGGATCTAAAGAGCTGTCTGATTGGGACCTAGATCCAGATATAATACTGATGGTATGAAGTTTGAAATGTGACATTTGTTGTAGGAATTCTAATGGAGAAGACGGTAGTGTAAAAAACGAAGTGAGACATACTCTCTACTGAAGGACCTCTCTGTAGACCACATTGGTGGTTCTGCCCTCTGGGGCTGGGATCACCAGGCTGCTTGGTGAGCTCATTCTGGAACAGGCCACATAGAACTGTCCATTTAAGAAGCAGTCGTCTGTTAAGCCAACTCCTGCCGCCTTCCACAAAAGTGATGGCCTCTCTACTTGTGTTCCTGGATTGTTTTGCTCATATGGAGACTGTGTTGTTCTGAGCGCCTCAGGGTGAGCTTGCTGGTACTTGGCCTGCGCAACTCAGTGCCCTGCAGGAGTACTGTGTGCAAATGTCTTTGCCGCATTCCTAAGCTGCCTCCTCCTTGTAGCGTTGGTGTATCTGGCTCGATGTTTGCCAGGAGCTTTCGTGGGGGCAGCGAGAGGTGAGAGGCGTGGGGGGGGGGTTTGGTGTGAGGGAGGGGTGATGTGGTGGACATGCCCTTTACTATCTCCCCATGAACTGTCCCCCCATTAACTCAATTTCCATGCTGGCTTTTTTTGAAAGATGTCTATTCAGGAGTCTTGGATAGCTGATTTCTGTAACTGCCCTCAACTGTCTGCAGTCTCTTCTGTGTTTAGATCCTCAGCTGAGCAATCAGAGGGAGGCGGGTGCAAACAGGCAGGTTTTACCTCAGAACTCTGAACTACACAGTTGACCAGTCGGGGGAGGGGGAGGCCGCAGCCTGCCAGGCACATGGAAAATAATTGGGGGGACAAATTTTGCCCCTTTTTTACCCCCTTAGGGGTCATGTTTCTCGGAAAAATTTTTTGGGGGGGGTTGATGTCATAGTAGGAATGCACTTCCCTTTTGGGGGGGTTTCTTGGTGCAGGGATTTGGCCTGGGTATTGAATTTTGCAGAAAGGGAATACCCCCCCTTCCCCCCCCCCCAAAAAATGCTTCTCATTTATGTTACATTTTAGAACTGGGACATAACTACATATTCAAATCACCATCTGAGCAATCAGATATTAAGCAAGTTCATAGGAACCAATTTTCTAGAACCCACATTGTGAGAAGTTAAATAACCTAATAAAGGAAACCACTTTTCTACAAATTTGGGGTATATTCTATTGTAGGTGGGAGTGTGGCTAAGCTGAGCCAGCAGCACTGCTGAGGTGATCCTGCTGGGACAATGTCCCTGATGGATTAAAGTACCCTGGCCCTGCTCCTACACCTGACAGACAGCTGCCTGTCTGGTGTTGGGGGGGATTGTGTTTAAAGGCATCAGGAAGGCTGGGCCAGCAGCAGGGCTAAGGCAATCCTGCTGAGTACTCCCCGGCAGCTGTAAGCATCCCACCTCCTCTTCTACACCTGACAAGCAGCTCCCATTCCAGTGTGGGAGGGGGAGGGGAAGAAATATTAGAAGCCACTGTGGAGGCGGGGCTGGCAGGATCACTAAGGCATTACTGCTGGGGCAGGCTCCCTCATGGCATTAAGCACACTGCAACCGATGCTGCACCAGACAGACAACCACCTGTTTGGTATAAGAGGTGGGGGGAATGCGTTGGAAGCCATCAGAGAGGTTGGGCCGGCAGCATTACTGCACCTCACAGGTGGTTGTTGGCCATTCCTGATTTCCTCAACTTTCATGAGCTCTCTGCAGTCTCCTGTAACTGTTATTTTTACCTCAGAACACTGAGCTCTACAGCTGACCAATTAGAGAGGGGGGGGTGCAAGGAGGCAGCAACCTGGCAGCCACATAGGAATCAATGGGGGGAGCACATTTTACCCCTTTTGACCCCCTTAGGGGTCGAATTTCTAAAAATCCATTCTCAGTGAGCACCTATGCTACGGTAGGAGTGCTCTCCCCCGGTTAAGTGTGCCGACTCTAATCTGGGAGAACCGGGTTTGATTCCCCACTCCTCCACTTGCACCTGCTGGATGACCTTGGGCAAGCCATAGCTCTGTACCAGCTGTTCTCTCAAGGACAGCTTGGGAAAGAGCTCTCTCAGCCCCACCTACCTCACTGGGTGTCTGTTGTGGGGAGGGGAAGGGGAAAGGAGTTTGTAAGCCGCTCTGAGACTCCCTTGGGTAATGAAGGGCAGGATATAAATCCAATCTCTTCTTCTTTTTCTTCAAATTGGTGTTTCTAGGTCCAGTGGTTTGGAAGGGGTCATACAGGCCACCTAGTCAAGCCCCCTGCTCAATGCAGGATCAGCCTAGAGCATCCCTGACAAGGGTTTGTCCAGCTGCTGCTTAAAGACTGCCAGGGAGGGGGAGCTCACCACCTCCCCAGGCAGCTGATTCCTCTGTTGCACAACTCTTCCTATTAAGAAGTTTTCCCTAAGATCCAGCTGGTACCTTCCTGCCCTTCATTTAAACCCATTCTTGTGAGTCCTCTCCTCTGCTGCCAACAGGAACAGCTCCCTGCCCTCCTCCAAGTGACACAGCCCTTCAAGGACTTCAAGAGAGCCACCCTGTCCACTCTCAACCTCCTCCTCTTCTCCAGACTGAACATTCCCAATCCCTCGGCCTTTCCTCACAGGGCCTCTTGGTCTCCAGGCCCCCAACCATCCTCGTCGCTCTCCTCTGCACCCGATCCATTCTGGCCACGTCCTTTTGTGAAGGGAGGCCTCCAGAACTGCACACCATAGTCCAGGTGCAGCCTGACCAATGCAGTGTACAGCAGGACTAGGACCAGTGTTCCCTCTAAGCTGAGTTAGTGTGAGCTAGCTCACAGTTTTTTAGCCTCTGGCTCACACATTTTTGTCTTCGCTCAGGAAGGATGGCTCCAGAGCAAACTAATTTAGGCAGTAGCCAAATGGCTCCCTCACAAGTTTAATGCCAGTAGCTCACAAAGCAGAATTTTTGCTCACAAGCCTCCAGAGCTTAGAGGGAACATTGACTAGGACATCTTGTGATTTGGATGTTATGCCTCTGTGGATTCACCCCAAGATTGCATTAGCCTTTTTTGTCGCTGCATCACACTGGCTGCTCATATTTGACTTTCGGTCCACACTTACCCCAAGATCTTGTTCATATAGACTGCTACTCAGAAGTGTATTCCTCCATCCAGTATGCATGTTCCTCATTTTTGTTACTCAGATCTAGAACTCGGCACTTATCCGTGTTAAATTGCATCTTGTTCACATCCACCCATTTTTCCAGTGTCTTCAAATCTTGTTGAATTCTATTTCTATCTTCTGGTGTGTTTGCTGCTGCTCCCAATTTAGTGTCATCTGCAGATTTAATGAATAGCCCCTCCACCCCCTCATCCAGATAGTTTATAAAAATATTGAAAAGTACTGGGCCCAGAACTGAGCCCTGTGGCACCCCACTGGACACCTCCCTCCATTCAGATGAAAGGCCATTGACAACTTATGAGGAAAGGCTGAATGAGTTGGGTATGTTTAGTCAGGGAAGGAGAAGGCTTAGAGGGGACATGATTGCAGTCTTCAAATATTGGAAGGGCTGTCATGTAGAAGAGAAGAAGAAGAGAGGAAGAGATTGGATTTATATCCCGCCCTTCACTCACTTGGAGTCTCAGAGCGGCTTACAAACTCCTTTCCCTCCCCCTCCCCACAACAGACACCCTGTGAGGTAGGTGGGGCTGAGAGAACTCTTTCCCAAGCTGTCCTTGAGAGAACAGCTGGTTCAGAGCTATGGCTTGCCCAAGGTCATCCAGCCAGGTGCAAGTGGAGGAGTGGGGAATCAAACCCGGTTCTCCTAGATTAGAGTCCGCGCACTTAAGCACTATACCAAACTGGCTCTATCTGACAGAGCAGATCTATTTTCTCTTGCTCCAGATTGCAAGACTAGATTTAATGGGTGGGAATTACAAGGGAGTCGATACCAGCTAAATATCAGGAGGAACTTCCTAACTGTAAGAGTTGAGCAGTGGAACAGACGGCCTCGGGAGGTGGTGCATGCTCATTCGCTGGATGTTTGCAAGTGGAGGCTGGTCGACCATTTTTTGGGTATGTTGTAGGGCTATCTTTCGGCTCTGCTCCTGCAGAGTGCAGGGGGTTGGACTAGATGACCTGCAAGGTCCCTTCCAACTCTAACATTCGATGATTCCATGATAATTACTCTCTGAGTGCAGTTCTCCAAACAGTTCCCTATCCACCAAATTATCCTGCAGTCCAGTCCACAGTTCTTTAGATTACCCATCAGAACATCATGAGGGAACCCTGTCAAAAGCTTTACTGAAATTCAGGTAAACAAGAGAAGAGATTGGATTTATACCCCACCCTTCACTACCCAAGGGAGTTTCAGAGCAGCTTACAAACTCCTTTCCCTTCCCCTCCCCACAAGATCAACAGCATTCCCGGGATCCAGTAAGTTTGTCACTTGATCAAAGAAGGAAATGAGGTTGGTCTGGCAGGGCCTGTTGGGGTCAAATCCATGCTGACTCCAGGTATTTACCAATTGGAGCTGACAACCATCCAGTCTAACAGATCTGGGTGGTGGTGGTAACCCTGGCTACCAAAATGACCAGTGTTTGGTGGAAGGTGAGTTCAGAGGCCACACCTGGGCTGCTAAATATCCCTCCTGGCTTCTAGGGATTCAAAATGGCTTTTCTGAGAAGGATTTTGCACACTGGTTTTTGTCTGAACGGTGGCCCCGGTGAGCTCGAGGGAAAGTAGGTCTGGCTTCAGTCCAAGGACAGCCTTTCCCGCTCTCTCTCTCTCTGTGTTCTTGTCCACGGGAGGGACCTAAGAGGCTCCTCATCCTCTGGGTGGCAAGGAAGCTCTTGAACACAGAAGGAAAGGGACTGCTGTAGTCTTCCTTAGTGTGGGGATCCACATTTGATCCTGGTAGATCAATTGTCTTGATCAGGGGTGGCCAAACATGCTCAGCATAAGAGCCACAGAGACTAAATGTTAGCTGTTTGAGAGCACCAAAAGTGATAATCACAATAACAGATAACAAGAATACAAAAGCACTGTTATGATGCAGAGAAACAATTTGTATAAATGACTCCTAATCAAAACATGCAAAGAAAATGTCTATTACAGTATTGCAATAGGATACAAAGCTCACAGAATAAGTATGTCTTTTACACTCAAAGCATAAAGCTCACAATATCTTCAAGAACATGTCTTCAAGGAAAAATTCTTCCAGAGCACAGTATCCAGTGAAGGAAGACGAAGATGCCAGCTTTTTCTCTTCATTTCACTAAGGCTTCCTCAGTAAACTGAATACAAAATATACACATCCAATGTAACACATGTTAATAAAAATAACAATAAGCATTCATCAAAAGGTGTACTTCCATTAATTATAAATTCTTGTAGTACCTCAATTCTTAATACATGAAGCACAAAAGTGCTAGACTCAACTTCCAACTGGATCAAATTCCCCAAAGAGTTCAGTGTCCAGAATTTATTACCTAAACCAGAAGCACAGCTCTACTTAGCATATCAGGTAATAGATAAATAATTTCGCCATGTGCACGGAAGCCCCAGCAACCTAAACTCACCATAACCTTTTGGTTCAAGACAAACGGGCTACCGCTCATTCCCCACTTCAAAAGTCGGTGCTGCCTTGCAATGACGCATAGCGTTCCTGCTTATCTTGGAAATTACAGATAATGTTCCCAGCGCAAATCTTAAAGTGACACAAACCTCTCACCACAGTTATAAAAACGAGTTACATTCTACAAACTGATATCAACCCATCAGGATACAAAGTTTATAATTTGAACATAGCAAAAGGCTTCCCTCTGTATGAACAAACTTTGCAAGACCAATGCAGAACTTAAAGAGACAAGCTTCTCACCTCAGATTATAAAAATGAATTTAATTCTAAAGACTGGTTTAACCCATGAGGGTGCACAGTTTGTAACCTAAATATCCAGAAAGCTTCCCTCTGCCTGAGTATCCTTTGCAAGTCAAGTTTATTATATTTATGTGCCTTTATTGTCTCCAAGACCACAAACTTAAAATCATTAGGGGAGTGGCCTTTGCTGGAAAAATGATAAGCCAGTGGAGCTTCCATCCGTAATGTCCAAATGCATGATCTGTGTTCAATCATCCTCGTTCTAAGAGTTCTACTACATGCCCCCACATAAAGGAGGGAACAAGGACATTTCAAAAGGTAAATTGACCATCGGGAGGCACAATTGGTATATGTTCTAAGAGTGTAACAAAAAGATAACGCAGGTAAATTAATACTCATGGTCTGCCGTGCTTGCGGGCATACACTACAGGGCCCACATGCAAAATGCCCTTTCCTTGAAATAGAAACTACTTCTGTTAGTTCATGCACCAGATCCATATGTACTAAAGTATCTTTGAGGCTTTTAGTCCTCCTAAGACCCACATAAGGTTTGACTTCCCAACCTGGAATATTTTCTACAATGTGCCAGTGCCTAAAAATAATATCTTTAATTGAAGAAGCCAAAGGCGTAAAATCCATGGCACAAAAAATGAGAGATCGGGTCTTGTCCCTAGATGTTGTATTCTGTAACATCTCCCTGCGTGACACTCCATCAGCCCATCTACGTGCGCCCTGTATGGTCCTCTGGGGATACCCTCTTATCTCCAATTCCCCTTCTAATTTCCTTGATGCTCCTTCATAGTGGTCTTGGAAAGAAGAATTCCTCTTCAACCTGAGGAACTGCCCATACGGCAAGTTCCTCCTAAGGTGTAAGGCGTGATGAGAACGGAAATGCAAATAGGAATTCCTATCTGTCTCTTTAAAAAAAGGCTTCACCGCAAGGGTCTCAGTTTCAGTCACAAATACTGTGGTGTCCAGAAATGCTATACTGCTACTGTCAGATTTACATGTAAACTTGATGGTTGGATGAAGGGAGCTGAGCCAAGTCACAAATTCCTCAACCTGCAGACTCTGACCCCCCCAAAATAAATCATCAATAAAGCGTTTGTAAAACACTATACTGTGATAAAAAGGATTCACTTCCGGATTAGATATCCATTTCTCTTCAAAATCTGTCATGAAAAGATTGGCCACTGATGGGGCAAAAGCTGACCCCATTGCAACGCCTTGGGTTTGCAGATAAAACTGCTGTTGAAACCTAAAAAAACTATTCTCAAATATCACATCTATGAGGTCCATCAAAAAGTGAGTGGGGGGGCTCCTATGTTCTCTCCTTTGCAAGGTATCAGCCAAAATCAAACGCGCTTCCTCATGAGGTATGTTGGAATACAAAGCCACAACATCCATGGTGACTAGCACATGACCCTGAGGCACTCCCAGCCCTTCAATTTTAGAAATAAAATCTTTTGTGTCCCTGATGTAAGAAGGAGCACGCGAAACGAAGGGCTGCAAATAATAATCCACGAACTGTGAAAGTGGTTCGAAAATAGAGTCTGTACCTGAAACAGTGGGCCGACCTTTTTCTTGAAGACATGTTCTTGAAGATATTGTGAGCTTTATGCTTTGAGTGTAAAAGACATACTTATTCTGTGAGCTTTGTATCCTATTGCAATACTGTAATAGACATTTTCTTTGCATGTTTTGATTAGGAGTCATTTAAACAGCTGTTTGAGAGCCACATGACGCAAACAAATATTACAGACATGCTTTTATTGAAAGATATGCAAATTTGCTTTTTATTAACATTGAATGAGATTGCCGAAAATAAAAACAAAAGGGATAAAAAGAGATAATGATATTTGTAGGTGGTGGGGGAAGCTTTGAGAATGCATTTCAAGCTAGAGTTGCTTTCTTTCTCTGCTCCCCCCTGCCTCAAGCCTACCCAGGAAGAAGGACACTGGCTGGGGAAAGGAAGACCTATCAGGGAGGCATGCCTCCCCTTGCTGCCGCAGCTGCCCTGCTGGGAGCCACAAAATATGTGTGAAACCGCTGCATGTGGCTCCTGAGCCGCAGTTTGCCCACCCCGGCTCTCAAGGCCGGCAGCCCACTAGGCAAACTAGACAGCGGCCTAGGGCGCCCCCTGCTGCTGGGCGGGGAGCTGGCCTTCCGCCCCCCCCCCGCGCCGCCGCCCGGCTCCAATCAGCCGCTGGGCAGCCCCCGTTAGGGTGCCTGAGTCACAACAGCCCCCCGAAGTAGACTGCTCCGTAAAAGAGAGAGGGACGTGCCCGAGACCGCCCAGAGAGCTGCGGGGCTTGGGGGGGGGGGGGGGGGGGGGGCGCCGCGAACTGCCGCTCACATTCGGGCACGACTCCCCACGGGCGCCGTTTGGGGCAGGATCCTCTGAGAAGGGCCCCGAGAGACGCTGCCTGTGCGGGGGCTGCTGCGGCCCCTTCCAAGAGAGGCTTCCCCGGACAAGCCCAAGAGGGGGCGGGGGGGGGGGGAGGCGGGGCTCCCTCCTCTCCGGCGGGTTGGGGGGCTCGGTGGAGACCTCTGAGCAGCCAGCAGGCGTCCGTCGGAGCTTGTCGGGTTTCCCCGGCTATTTCCCGGCCCCTGCTGCTGTCGCTGGAGCGCCGTCCTCGCCGGGGACCGTCTGGGCTGCAGGGTCCCCCCGCTCCTCCCTCCGCCCCCGCGACTTTCCCGGGGCCTTCTTGGAGGGCCAGGGAATGGAGCTCCGCGGCACGGAGCAGCCGGCTGACAGGAGCTCCCATAGGCGTTGTCACCTCAGAAATACACCCCTCTCTCTCTCACTCAGAGCCCAGCCGCATTGTTTGCTTTGCAATGCAGCAGATTCTAATCCACTGATTCCACTTCATAGATTCCTGATCCAGCTCCTAAGGGGGGGGGGGGGGAATCTTCAGTCAATGGCAGGGTTGGAAACAGAGTTGGAAGGGGCCTAAGAGGTCATCTAGTTGAGCCTCGAGGCCAGTGAAGGATGGGGCAGCAGCTCACATAGGATTCTGAGGAGGGCTGCCTGCCAGGAAGACTCGCTTAGCTTCCCCAGCTTTGCTATATCAGCCTTTGAGACCTACCATTGAAACACCATGGCAAGAAAAAGTTGCTGGCAGGGAAGGGAAAAAAGAGGATCCCAGACCTGGAAGCCCGACTCCCTCCCAGGCACTTCTTCCCCCCACCCCCCATGCCACATCAAAGCAACCCCCCCCCCAACCCCCCACAACAACAAACTCCTCTCTGGGGAGGAAACAGCACAGCCACTGCCTGGGAAACACTCTTGGTGGCTCAAGCCAGTGAGCCCTGCCAGAAGCTTCTCCAGGGCCTCCATGCAATTCTTAGGCAACAGAAGGTGGTTTTTTCCAACATGTCTTTTCCAGCATATACAGAGGGATGATTTTGCATCCAACGACTCCATCCTGGCTACCTTCTCTCCCCCCACCCCCATTCTACACCTCAGGATGCCTCAATTAGATTCTCAGAGACAAGAACCAGCTAAAGCTGAGATGGGAAAGGAGATTTAATCTTGTCTTCTCCTTGACTGCATTTTGCAAGGAAATCGGAGGGAGGCTTGCAGGGCAAACAGACCCCCTCTGACAGGGCGAAGCCCCGGAGGAGCATGGGCGTCAACTACGGGGGGGCTTGAGGGCTCGAGACTCCCCCGAAATTTCCCGGGGGGGGGGCTCAGCCTCCCCCGGCAAAATGGAGTGCTCGCTGGTGGCGGCGCTGCTGCTCCTGCTCCTCATTCTGCTGCTGCTGCTACCACCACCGGGCTCGAGGCGGCCAGCCAGCCAGCCGGCGAATCGTCGTCGTCGTCGTCCCTCTTCCACCTCACTCACGCTCGCCGGGGGCCGGCCTGCCCGCCGCCTGCCTGTTCGTCCAGTCGTCCTCTCAGCGCCGGCGCCGCCACAGCAGCCGCACCGCCTCGGAGTCCCTCTGCTGGGGGGGGGGGATTTCTGAGGGAGAGTTTTTTTATTTGATTTTTTTTTTTAAGCAGCCACTCCTCACGAGGCGGCGGAGGGAGAAGGGGTGGTGTCGGGGAGACCGCCTCAGGCACGCGTCTCTCTCTCGCTCGTTCTCCCTCCTCCCGGTGGCCAGTCAGCCGGCCAGCTGGCCGTCGCCGCCGCTCCTTCCCCCCACCCCTGGCCTGCCCTCCTGCCTCCCTGGGGCCCGGGGGGGGGGGAGGAGCGGTGGGGACATGGTCCCGTGCGCGCACGCACGCTTTGCGCGCGTGCACGAGAAAGCCCCAGCCCCCCCCCCCCCGGAGATTTGGAAACATGCTGCTTTAGCAGAGGAGGTCCTTTCCCCCCTTCTGCAGAAAGTCAGTCTAAGGGTTAAATGGAAGGGGTGTCCGTTCCTAGAGCGGGGGAGGGCGGGCGCTGCGTTCTCTGGTGGCAGAGAGACAGACAGAGGGTCTAAAAACAGACAGATATCCTGTAGAAAAGAAAGGGAACTGTATTGTTTGGACAATGCCTTTGATCTTCTTTTCATTCCCATTTCCCAGCCCTTTCTGTTCTCTTTCCTTCTCTTCTCCCATTTGACCATAGAATTTTTAACTGCTTCATCCTGTGTCTTATTCTCTAACATAAATACATACAGTTTTCTAATCAATTTCTCATCAGTGTACATCAATATCTTATCAATTTCTGTTACTTTTGTATAGAAACCTGTTAATTTATCCTTAACCTATCTAGATTCTGTTTGTACTCTTTCCCACCAAGTTATGTCGGCTTCTTGTTTTTTAAATGTTTTCCATTTTTATTGTTCAACGAATCTTCATATCTTTTCGATGCATTTTTTTGAAATAGATTTGGATTTGTAAAAGCTTCAGGTGGTGATACCCATTTTGGTATTTTGGTATAGAATAGTCTTTTAACTTCTTCCCATACCTTCAGTAGGGCACTCCTAATAAAATGTTTGTTTATTTATTTATTTATTCGATTTTATACCCCGCCCTTTCCACGAACAGGCTCAGGGTGGCTAAAAATATTTAAAAATATGTTGCTTAAAATATTTATGAGTATCCGCTCTTCCATCCCATATAAATGCATGCCAGCCTAATAAAAGTTCATGACCTTCTAATTTCAATAGTCTGATATTTTCTAATGTGATCCATTCTTTTAGCCACATCAATGATGCTGCTCTATAGTACAAAAGCCAATCTGATAATACAAATCCGGCTCTTTCTTTTGCATCTTGCAAAGCTTTGAGTTTTACTCTTGGTTTCTTATTTTGCCATATAAATTGTGTCATCAGTTTATCAAGTTCTTTGAAGTATTTTTGATTTTGAAAAGTTGGAATTGTTTGAAAGCGAATGATCAGTCTTGGTAATACGTTCATTTTTATTGTAGCTATTTTTTCCATAAGTGATATTTGTAAATTTTTCCATTTTTCCAAATATTTCTTAATTTCTTTTATAAGTTCCATATAATTATCTTTAATTAGTGAGCTACATCTATTTGTTACATTCATTCCTAAATATTTCACCTTCTTTTGAATTTCCAGGCCCGATAGTTCTTGCAACTGTTGAGATTGACCTTTTGTCATATTTTTAACTAGAATTTTTGTTTTATTATAATTAATTTTCAGTCCAGCCACCCGGCCATAGTCCTGTAAAGTCTTTAACAATTGCACAATAGACTTCAGTGGATTGTCTAGAATAAATACCAAGTCATCTGCAAAGCCTGAAGTTTATATTCCTCTCCTCTTATTTGTATGTCCACTCCTTTAATTTGTATGTCGACTTTAATCATTGCCACATTGTGAAATTAATAATAACTCCAATATGAAGTTCCAGCTGATGTTGTCAAAAGCTTTTTCAGTGACTAAAAAAATTAAGGCCATTTGCTTTTCTGAATGGACTTCAAAATATTCTATTACGTTTAATATAGTTCTTACATTATTTCTAAGTTGTCTTTTTGGAAGAAAGCCTGCTTGGTCTGTGCTTTCCTTAAACCTGATTCAAGGAGGTCTAGAACACAGAAGGGGACTGTTTGTCAGATCAGCATCCCAAGAATGTGAACGTTTCCCACTCGCCCCCAGGATGAGTTTCAGAGGTACATGAGGAAGAAGGTGATCTGGATTGACTTGTCGAAACTTTTGGACAAAGACAAACTGAGCCATGTCTTTGGTGCTGACAAGGAATGTGTCATCTCCAAAGCCGTAATGAAGCCACGTTTGAAAGTAAGTACCACTCGTGGGGTTAGATTTACCATGGGGTAAAGAGAGGACTCCTTTGCCTCATTCCACAGTGGAGGAGGAAGGCTGCATCTCACAGTACCTTTCCCTGAGGTTAGAGGTGGACATTTCCTGCCCCACCAGCTATTCAATTCCCCCAGGATTCCACTCTGCTAACCTTAATAGAACCAGAGTTCTCTAGGTCCTTGGGGTGGGGCCATTAATGGCATCTGTAGGACTGCCTAGGGCTAATGGGCCTTGGGAGTCCGGGAGCCCGCTTTGTCTTCCTCGGGGCCAGCAGGAGGGCCTTTGGAAGGGTCATAGCTTGTGTGCATGTAGTGCATTTTGGGCCCCTGGGCACTGTGGGAATCGTCCGCAGTCTGTTCTGTGGTGGATCAGTCCTTCCTCACTGCATCTGCATGACAAAATGGAGGGACATGGAGGGGCAACCCCCTCCTTTGTTGAGGCACAGAGGACCCAGGTGAGGCCTGGGCAGAAGGGGATTCTCTGAGCCCAGAGAGCCACCACAGAGGTCCACAAGTCTTCATCCCACCTGCATAGCCCACATCCAGACCCAATTACAGCAGGGGAGGAATTCAGTAGCAGCCAGGGGTTCGATCTGGTGATTCCTGATGGCTGTTCTGCAATTCATTCATGTAGGTGAGATACATCCGGGTACAGAAAATCCACTACGTATGGGACGTCTCTGCAAAACAGTTCCAGAGAATTGGGTGAGTTTTAATGTCCGTCTTTTAAAATCTCCCCATTCAGAGGCAGTCAACCTCTGAGTCCCAGAGCCAGGAGCCAACATCAGGGGAAGAAGGCCTCAGCCTCTATGTCCTGTAGCTGGAACTCAAGAGGAACTGGCTGGCCACTGAGGGAGGCAGGGTGCTGGACTAGGTAGACCCTCACTGGCCTGATCCAGCAGGGCTCTTCTGATGTTCTTATGAAGGCTTTAGCCTCTATGCCTTGTTGTTGGTCCTCCAGAAGGAACTGGTTGGCTGCTGTATGAGACAAGATGCTGGGCTATAAGGACAACTGGTCTGATCCAGCAGGGCTCTTCTGATGTTCCTATGAAGGCCTCGGCCTCTCTGCCCTGTTGTTGGCCCTCCAGAGGAACTGGTTGGCCCCTGTGTGAGACAGGAGGCTGGACTAGATGGACCCTCACTGGTCTGATCCAGCAGGGCTCTTCTGAGGTTCTTCTCAGGGGAAGGCCTCGGCCTCTCTGCCCTGTTGTTGGCCCTCCAGAGGAACTGGCTGGCCCCTGTGTGAGACAAGATGCTGGACTAGATGGACCCTCACTGGTCTCACCCAGCAGAGCTTGTCTGAGATTCTTATGATTTGTTGGTGGGAAGCTCTGGGTCATAAAAGGTCTCTGCTTGTGGTGTCATCTGCCTTGGATTTCTTCTTTCCTAGGTCACTGGAGGACAGCTACACGTGTTACGAAATCCACCACAAGTTTGCTGACGGGCTGACCACGCAAGAGCAGGATTTCCGGTATGGCCCCAGTCTAGCCAGCCGCTGCCTCAGAGCTAGGGATGCCGGATCCAGGTTGGGGAACTCCTGGGGATTTGGGGGTGGAGCCTGGGGAGGACAGGGAACTCAGGGGGGTATCAGTGCCACAGAGCCCACCCTCCAAAGCATCAATTTTTCTCCTGGGGAACTGATCTCTGTAGCCTGGAGGTGAGCTGTCATTCCAGGGGATCCCCAAGTCCCACCTGGAGGGTGGCATGCCTTCTCAGAGCTGAGCACATTCAGGCCTTCCGTCACTTCTGTCTGGAGGGTCCACTAATGAAAGCCTTCAGCATATGAGGTCTCTCATT
Source organism: Lepidodactylus listeri (assembly GCA_029233225.1). NCBI lineage: Eukaryota > Metazoa > Chordata > Lepidosauria > Squamata > Gekkonidae > Lepidodactylus > Lepidodactylus listeri. The sequence goes on from JARCFY010000005.1 coordinate 1,004,507, forward strand.
CAAATCTCACCTCAGTCCCAGACTCTGTAGGTGGCCTCAGACACCAGAGGGTCAGTCTCTCCCCACCTCCCCCAACACCCCCACCCCCCCTGGTAGTGGAAAGATGAACCACAGGATGATCTCAGTGAAGTCCTGGATGGTGGACTTCTGCAGGGCTTCGAGAGGGAGGAACCTCCGTGGGCCAGAGCATCTCAATGTTTGATTCTGCCGCTCAGAGAGCTGGGCATTTCCCCCTCCCGTGCTTGCTGAGGTCTCCTCGAAACCTGAGGGTGGCACTCAGGAGGTGTCTGAAACCCTTCTCCACCCTGGCCTGGCGTCACCAGTCACCCTCTTCTGAGCCTCACCATCTTGCTTTCTCCCACTCTGTGGCGCATCCCCCCCCCCCCCCCGAGGAGGCACAGTCTGCTAGATGTAGGAGTCCCCCTCAAAAGAGGCCGGCTTGGCTAATCCCCTGCTTAAACCTTTCTTGTGGGAGAACCATTCCCTGATGAGTGTCTGTCATGGTGGAGTCCCAGACAGGCATCTTCAAAATACTTATTTACAAAAAGGAGAGCATGGATCTTCACGAAATAAACGCATATCTCCTTCCCTCTCCCAATGCCAGCTCTTTCTTGGCTCACAGCAAAGCAAACTTGGGCTGGCTCAGTTGTCAGGAATGAAACCAGTGTGGGTACCAGGGTTCTTTCCCCAGGGGGGTGGCCAGTCCCTCTTCCCCCACAAGCCTTGTTGGATTGGGCTCCTTGTAGCCCAGAAGTTCATGCCCTCTCCCCCTTCTTTCTCTTTCTTTCTCAGGAAGTTAGTTTGTGGGCCTAACGCCATCGAAGTGGAAATCTGCCCCATCTGGAAACTGCTTTTTAAAGAGGTAACCGACATCGTCACAGAAGGGCCGTTCGGACCCACGGCCTCAGTTTTCCTGTGCTTTGTGGGAAAGGTTTAGAGGGTTTTCTAATGCCAAGGCGTTGCCATGGCCCTCTGAGCCCCTCCCAGCCCCCTGTGTCTAGCTTGGCTTTCAGGAATGAAGGTTGCTGCGTTGGCCAAAGGGGAGAGTGTGGGGCGGGAGAGTCCGTGGGGATGGCTTTCTGTTTCAACGGGACTGCAGGTCCTCATTCCCCTTGATCTCTTGGTGGGGGGCCTCAAAAACTTGTGCCTTGATTTGCTTACAAAATGTCATCGGTGTCTATTTATTTGCACAGGTAAGTGCAGTCGAACCAGGAGCTGATGATCAGGAGAAAGGGAGGGAGGAGTGTGGCAGCGTATGAGGAAATGCAGCCACAAGGACGAAGAAACAGACTATCTGCCCCCCCCCCCCCCCGGGGCCTGTCGGGGGCCTCATGTAGCTTCCAGGAGCCCCTGGAACTTGGTAGTGAGTGCTGTTGTTGTCTCCCTGGTTGTGTGAGACACTGTGAGTACACTCTGAGAGCACAAAGCCGAGCTAGAAATACCTGCCAGATTATACGGTGGGTTGCCGGCAATGCTCCCTCTAAGCTGTGGAGTTTTGTGAGCAAAATTTCTACTTTGTGAGCTGCTGGCATTAAAGTTGTGAGCGAGCGACTTGGCTGCTGCACAAATTAGTTTGCTCTGGAGCCATCCTCCCTGAGCTGAGACAAAAATGTGTGAGCTGGAGGCTAAAAAACTGTGAGCCAGCTCACACTAACTCAGCTTAGAGGGAACACTGGTTTTCAGCCTTCTCTGGGACAGGTCTTGGCATCAAATTCTGGCTGGGGCTAGCAACAGTTAGCCTGCTTTCCCGTGTTTTCAAATCCCAGTTTGTGGGCAAGAAAGAAGCCCTGATTTCCTACAGTGCCCGAAGGCAGATGTTTGCTTAGACAGAAGGCTTCCTAAACAGGGCAGAGAGGCCGAGACCTTCCCCTGATGTTGCCCCCTGGCTCTGGGATTCAGAGACTGACTGAACCTGGAGGTTCCCCTCAGTCATCATGGCTATTAAGCCACTGATAGACTTCTCCTCCATGAATCTATCTAATCCCCTGTTTATTCCTGTGGCCACCACTACATCCTCTGGCGGTGAATTCCATGTTCTAGTCAATTACAGTGTAAAGTAGCCTTTCCTTTCCTTTTGTCCGTCCTGAACCAACTGCCCATCAGCTTCACTGGATACCCTCGAGTTCTCGTATTTGGGGAGTGATAAGTATTGGAGTCGGGAGTCCATGGAATAGTGAAACAGCTAGATCTTTATTGCTGGTCCGGATGAAGCATACAACCCAGGGCTCCAAGCCCTCCTTTTATGCTGGTCAGGGACAATCCCCTGACCTCACCCAACTGGCCTGATAGGCTATTAGAAGTCTATTTACATTTCATAGGTTCCCTGGGAGAAACCTAGGTACAGGATTGGTGGCCGGTTTGAATCCACCTGGCCTTTGTTCTACCTGGCTGAAGCTCAGGTAGTTTCTTGGCCATGTGCTCTGGCCATGCTCTGGCCATGTGCTCTGGCCATGCGGTCGCAATGAAGAGAGCACATGGCGACCGCATGGTCAATACATAACACCCCTCCCCCCATAGTCCAGAACCCCTCTGCACACATAGTCTTTGAGATAGTCCGGGCGTCTGCGCTCACGTCCAGAGCGCCGGGGGGTTGTAAGGCGGGGCGTGTTGCTAGTGTCGGCAGGTTGCGGTGTGGGTAGTTGTTCTGCTGGCGGGGCCTGTCTGCTCGGGGGTTGTTCAGGTGTGGATGGTGCGACTGCTTCGTCCGCGGGCAGGAGCGGCATCTCCGCAGTCTCTGGATCAGGGTCTGGCGCTGCTTCTGGAGTCGTGTCGATGTCACGGTCTGTTGGTGCAGGGAGTTCGGGGGCCTGGGTATCATCGTGGTTCTGGGTACGGCGTCGAATCTGGTCAATGTGCCGTTTCCAGACTACGCCATCTTCCGTAAGGACCTCATAGGAATAAGGCCCTGTGACTCGGACGATCCTCGCGGGGAGCCATGTTGGACCCCGCGCGAAGTTCTTTGCGTATACGGGGTCTTCGGGAGCAAATCCTCGGGCAGCTGGCCGGTCCTCCATTGTCGGGTTCCCCTCGATTGCTCGGTCGGGATGTAGGCGGTCCAAGACGGTTCCCAGTCGTCTTCCCATCAGAAGTTCGGCTGGCCGGCGCCCGGTCCCTGAGTGGGGTGTGTTCCGTTGGCAGAACAGGAACTTGTACAGCTGCTCTTCCCAGTCGCCATGCTCCATCTTCTTTAACGCGTCCTTCGTTGTCCTCACCATGCGCTCGGCCTGGCCATTGGTTGCGGGGTGGAACGGAGCGGAGCGGATGTGGCGCAGACCGCAGGCTTCCACAAACCGTTGAAACTCGCCGGAGGTGAAGGCGGTCCCGTTGTCGGTCACGAGAGTTTCTGGCATTCCGTGTGTCGCGAAGATCGGCCAGAGACTTCTTAAGGCAGCGTTGGTGGAGGTCGAAGCTACCGGCACTACCTCAAGCCACTTGCTGTAGCTGTCAACAACGATAAGAAACAACCGGCCCTGGACCGGTCCCGCGAAGTCTAGGTGCAGGCGGGACCAGGGCTTGTTAGTAGATTCCCAGGATCGGACAGGAGCGTGTGGCGGATCTGGCCGTGACTCCTGGCATTTGGTACACTTCTGGACCCGCCCCTCAATGTCTTTGTCCAGGCCTGGCCACCATACGTAACTCCGGGCCAGAGCTTTCATGCGCACAATTCCCGGGTGAGCCTCGTGGAGGGCCTCTAGCACTCGGGGCCGCAGGGGCCCGGGGATCACCACTCGAGATCCCCATAGCAGGCATCCCTTGTGGGCCGATAGTTCGTGCCTGCGTGCCGTGAAAGCGGCAAAATCTGGTCCCGGTTTTTCCGGCCACCCCCTTCCCACCCAGTCTGAGACACGGGAAAGGATGCGGTCCCGCCGCGTGCGACGGGCCACATCTGATACCTGTACGGGGCGCTCCGGTAGATCCTCTAGGAGCGCGACGTGGAAAGCGGGAGCCGGATCAGGGTCGCAGGACGGGAGGGGAAGACGGCTGAGGGCGTCTGCATGACCCATCGCCTTCCCCGGGCGATGTACCAATTCGTAGGAGTAGCCTGACAAAAAAATTGACCACCGCAGGACCCGCGGGGACAGCATGTGAGGGGTTTGCCTGTGGGGGGCAAGGAGACCCAGCAGCGGCTTGTGATCTGTGGCCACGGTGAATGACCGTCCGTAGAGATAGTCGTGAAATTTCCTGACGCCAGCTACGATTGCTAGGGCCTCCTTGTCGATCTGGGCGTAGTTCCGTTCTGCCGACGACAGGGTCCTGGAGTAGTAGGCAACTGGTACCTCCTTTCCGTTGGGTAGCCGGTGTCCCAAGACCGCCCCAACGCCGTAGGGGGATGCGTCGCAGGCCAGGATGACAGGGAGCCTCTCATCGAAATGCGCTAAGACCGCATTTGAAATTAATAAGTCTTTGACGGCCCGGAAGGCTGCATCATGCTTGGGACCCCAGGCCCAAGCCGCTCCCTTGTCCAGGAGACGATGCAGGGGTTCAGCGACCGCCGCCTTGTGCGGAAGGAAGGCGTGGTAGAAGTTCACAAGTCCCAAGAACGCCTGGAGTTCCGCCTTTGAGGACGGGCGGGGTGCACCTGTAATTGCCACTACCTTCTCCTTTGTAGGGTGAATGCCGTCTGCGGTGACTTGGAACCCCAAGAAGGTCACCGAGGAGACTCCCAGGGTGCACTTGTCTTTTCGAACCTTGAGACCCGCGTCCTGGAACCTTTGCAGCACCATCCGGAGGCGAGCTGCGAACGTGTCGGCGTCCGGGGCGGCGATGAGGACGTCGTCGAAGAACGGCTTCACTCCTGGAACATCTTTTAGGAGAGAATCCATTAGATTTTGAAAGATTCCAGGTGCTACGCTGACCCCAAATTGGAGGCGTTTTACCTTGAACGCTCCCTTGTGAGTCACAATCGTTTGTGCCTCGGCCGTTGCTTCGTCTACGGGAAGCTGCTGATAGGCTTGGGCCAAGTCTAATTTTCCAAATATTTTGGCACCCGCGAGGGAGGCCAGAACATGGCTGACCACCGGTACCGGGTACGCGTGGTCCTGTAATGCCTTATTAATTGTACATTTGTAATCCGCGCAGATGCGGACTTCCCCGTTAGCTTTGAGGGGGGTCACAATGGGAGTCTCCCACTTGGCGTGGGAGACCGGCTCGAGCACCCCTTGTGCCACGAGCTTTTCCAACTCTGCCTCCACTTTGGGCTGGAAGGCGAGTGGTGGCCGGCGGACGGCCACGCGGATGGGCCGGACTGCCGGGTCCAGGTCGAAGGAAACCGGGGGTCCTTTGTAGCAGCCCAATGAGCCATCGAAAACGGCGGGAAATTCCTCGCAGATGGATGAGAAGTCAGTAGAGCCCATGCGGTGTATTCCGGTCCACTGCACTCCGAGCGGCTTGAACCAGGCGCGACCTAGGAGACTGGTTAGATTGCGCTCCACCACGAGAAGGTCCAGCAGGCCATTAAAGGCATGGTACTGGACCCGGACCCTGGCTAGCCCCTTAATAGCCACTGGGTTTTTCTGGAAGTCCCGGAGGACCAACCCAGCCGGCAGCCGCAGCCAGCGTGCCCCCTTCGGGCAGAGGCGGCGGAACGTAGCTGCGGACACAATTGAATATGCTGACCCTGAGTCCAGTTCCATGGAGCAAGGAACTCCCTCTATTCGGAGAGACACGGAAATTGCGCCCGGGATGGGCTGAGGCAAGTTCATTACCGTGGCCGTGGGAACGACACTACCCACTTCTTCGAAGTTCGCTGCTGGGGCACGGTGGCTGTTCCTCAGGCGGCAGGCCCGGGCGAGATGTCCTGCTTTCCCGCAGGCGCGGCAGATGGCATCACGGAAGCGGCATGTCCGTCTGTCGTGGGGGTCCCCACAGCTGGCGCACGTTGGGGCCTGCCTGTTGAGGGAAGCAGGAGAGGGAACAGAGACAGATGCTGGGCGCCGGCCCTTGGGCCTGGGGACGCCGGGCTCACCCTTCTTCGAGCGTGGTTGCATCCGGTGGACGTCCTCTTCTTCGCTTGAGTCGGGTTCGGGAGGAGCCGCCTGGTGGACTTTGGTGGCTGCCTTGTCCTTTTGCGTTGTCTCGAAGGCTGCCGCAGTTTCGAGCATCTTCTCCAAGGTTGGCTCCAGCATTGCAATGAGGCGCCGGCGGAGCTTGGCTTCCCGGACCCCTCCCATGAAGGCGGTCTCCACGTGGTCATCCATGTGGCGGAATTCGCAGCCCACGGCTAGTCGACGGAGTTCAGCCAGGAAAGTGGCGGCTGACTCCCCCGGCTGCTGCTGGCGCTGTATGAACTCCCAGCGCCTGGCCAGTTTTGATGGCTTCGGGGCGAAGTAATCGCCGAGGGTCTTGGTGAGCACGTCGTAAGACACCTCGGTGGGGTCTTGCGGGGCTAGTAGGTTCTGGGCCACCCGCATGACCTCCACCCCTCCGGAACTCAAGAGCCAGGCACTCTTCAGGTCCGCATCTGTGATTCCGCGGACCTTAAAGGCACAACCCAGCGTCTTGAGCCAGGACTCCCACGTCTCGGGGCGAGACGTATTGAAAGGGGTAATTGGTCCCGGAGCGTTTGCCATATTTACCAGAGCAGGAGCGGCGGCGGCTGTTTGAGCGATGTCCTCGTGTCTTGCGGCGGTGCCGGGGAGCGCTGAGGCTTGGCGCTGGCTAGTGCCGGAGGATTGGGCTCAGAGCGGCTTGCGGCGAGGCGTTGGAGCGCTGGAGCTCGGAGATGCCTGCGGCCGGCGGGACGGAGCTCGCTGTGCTGCTGTGGTCTGCTGGAGAGTCGCTCATCGGGATCCCATCCTCGTCGCCACTGATAAGTATTGGAGTCGGGAGTCCATGGAATAGTGAAACAGCTAGATCTTTATTGCTGGTCCGGATGAAGCATACAACCCAGGGCTCCAAGCCCTCCTTTTATGCTGGTCAGGGACAATCCCCTGACCTCACCCAACTGGCCTGATAGGCTATTAGAAGTCTATTTACATTTCATAGGTTCCCTGGGAGAAACCTAGGTACAGGATTGGTGGCCGGTTTGAATCCACCTGGCCTTTGTTCTACCTGGCTGAAGCTCAGGTAGTTTCTTGGCCATGTGCTCTGGCCATGCTCTGGCCATGTGCTCTGGCCATGCGGTCGCAATGAAGAGAGCACATGGCGACCGCATGGTCAATACATAACAGGGAGAGGGAGAAATAGTTCTCTCCATCAATTCTCTCCACCCCGGGCATAATTTTAGAAACCTCTATCATGTCCCCGCTCAGCCATGGAATCTCAGGATCACCCAGAGTGGGAAGGGGCCCTACAGGCCATCTAGTCCAACTCCCTGCTCAGTGCAGGACCAGTCTAGAGCAGGGGTGTTGAACTCATTTGTTACAAGGGCCGGATCTGACACAATTGTCCCTTTGTTGGGCCAGGGCATGTGTGCCATAAAAGGTAATGGCAGGTACCAGAGACGTAAACTGTATAAAGGACAGCAGCTGGTCAGCTCGGAGTCGGCGTATCTTCACTGCAAGGCCCCCATGGGCTGGGAAGGGGGGTGCAGAGGAAAACCCTCATGAGCAGACTGGGGCGGCAGCAGTGCAGCGCTGGGCAGATGCTCCCATGATGCTTGACTGCTGCAGGCGAGGTGGTTCTGCCGAACTGAAGCCGCAATGGAGAGGCTCTGCCCACTCCCCCCCCACCCCTCCCAGCACTTCCTCCCTTGCATCGGTTGCTCACGGGCCACATAACAGCCCTGTATGGGCTGGATCCGGTCTTTGGGCCTTATGTTTGACACCCCTGGCCTAGAGCATCCCTGACCAGTGTTTGTCCAGCAGCTGCTTAAATACTGCCAGGGAGGGGGAGCTCACCACCTCCCCAGGCAGCTGACCCCACTCTTGCACAGTGTGAAATATACTGGGCCCAGACACATTGCAGTGAAATCAGCTCATCGTTTATTTACACAGAAAACTCAGACTGACTAGCAAGACCCAGGGGTCTGCTTAAATGCTGGCACGTCACACCCACAAGCACACCCAACCCCCGTGATAGGTTTATTTGCAGTGCCCCCATAACTACAAGTCCCTTTTAGGATCCTGTTGAACTGATTGGTCTGTTCTGGGATCTGGTCTGGCCATTGTCTACCGACGCGAAGCTTCAGTAGTTAGCCCAACCGCGTGCGCAGTCTGCGTTTGTGTCAGACATCCCAGTTATCAGTAATCAACAATGTTCCTTAAACAGGATCAGTTGATTGACTCAGTATACTTCATTGCTCTAAACACATTTTGCCGTTAAGACTTCTGGTTTGAGGGCGGAAAGGGATAGATATACGAGGTTCAGACAAGGGTCTTCTGATGGTTACAAGCCAATAAGCAACAGGTTACACTCGTGCACAAAAGAACAGCTTTTGGTTCCCAGGGGGAAAGCAGAGACCGTCTCCAAGGTCAGCCCTTGTCAGAGAATGAGATAAAGGAGGCAGGAGAATCGAAAGTTAGAGTACCAGACCAGGAGATTTAGAATACCAGAGGTGAACTCCCCCCCCCCACCTTCTTCATGGCAGCCTAGCTGACAGTTAGTACACAACAACAACACTTACTGTCAGAAGGTTTTCCCTGAGATCCAGCCGGTCCCTTCCCGCCCTTAATTTGAACCCATGACTGCGATTCCCTAATTCTCTGCTGCCCACAGGAACCGCTCCCTGCCCTCCTCCAAGTGACACAGCACTTCAAGCACTTCAAGAGAGCAACAGTCAAGTCCCCCCTCCACCTCCTCTTCTCCAGCGGTTCTTTTAATCTCTTTTCTAAATGGAAAAGTCCCAGGAGGCTCTCAGGCCTTTCCTCATCAGGAAGGGGCCCCAGGCTGGAGGCCACGGTGTCTGCAGTTCAGCAGAGGGAATAGAGGACATGTCGCTGAGCATCTCACACGGCTGTACGTGCCTTGAGCCTGCCTGTGACCGCGGGGGATAGGGTTGCCAAGTCCAGGTTGGAAAATATCTGGGGACTTTGGGGGTGGAGCCAGGAGAAGGCGGGGTTTGGGGAGGGGAGCGTCCTCAGCATGGTACGATGCCATAGAGTCCACCCTCCAAAGCAGCCGTTTTCTCCAGGGGAGCTGATCTCTGTCAGCTGGGGATCAGCTGTAAAAGCAGGAGATCCCCAGGCCCCACCTGGAGGCTGGCAACCCTAGCAGGTGATCTGCCTTGTTGTGTCTCTAGGTCCTGAACCCCTTCTACGTCTTCCAAGCCTTCACCCTGACGCTGTGGATATCCCAGGGCTACATCGAATACTCGGTCGCCATCATCATCCTCTCCGTCATCTCCATCGCCATCTCCATCTACGACCTGCGGCAGGTAAGCGGGCTGCTCCCTCGGCCTCCTTTGTTCTCCTTGCAAGGGGGAGTGCAGGGACGGCGTCTGCCTTTGGCCGCAGAGCAGGTTTGGAGGGTTCAAGGGCTGCAGGGCTGCAGAGCCAGGTTCAAGTTTGGGGGGGGCCCTGAGCAGACAGTTGACCTGCAGTAGAAAAGGGAAGACTCTTGTCCAGGAGCACCTGAGAAACCTCCCCCCCAGGTGTGCAGGGGATGATGTTGCATCCACCATAAGGATGCCAGATCAATGATCTTCTGGCTTCACCCGATAATATCGCTCGATCTCCAGCTGGGGCCCAAGCCGATCACCACAGATGGTGGTAGTGGTAAGGCAGCTCCTAATTAAAAGCCTGGCGGAAGAGCTCCGTCTTGCAGGCCCTGCAGAACTGCAAAAGATCCCGCAGGGCCCTGGTCTCCTCTGGGAGCTCATTCCACCAGGATTAGGGTTCTCAAGTCCCCCCGGGAGGTGGGGAAACCCCAGTTCCAGCAGCCCACTCCCCGCCGGCCCAGATTGGGCCGCCGGGGGGAACCCTGCCTCCAAATTGCCGGGCTGCGAAGACGTGCCCAGCACAATGACTTCGCCCGGAGGGGACGCCATCGCATCAGGCACGTTTCAGGGGGGATGCTCTATAATTAGAGGGAAAACTCTATGGTTTTCCCTCGAATTAGAGAGGTCCCGCCCCAACGTGCTTGATGCAATGACATCACTTCTGGGCGACGTCATCGTGGTGCGCACGCTTTGTGCGTGTGCCAGAAGACTCCTGGGCAGGAACGGACTACCCCCCAGCAACTAAAGAGACTTGGCAACCCTAACCAGGATGGAGCCACCACTGAAAAGGCCCTGGCCTTGGTGACAAAGAGTCTGGCCTCTCTCGGGCCTGGAATGGTCAATTGGTGTTGCAAACCCAACCATAGTGCTCTCTGGGGTATGTATAGGGAAAGGCAGGTCCCTGGCCATATGGTATGCAGGTCCCTGGCCATATGGGGCTTTAAAGGTAAGCACCAGCACCTAGAAGTGAATTCGGTATGCTATTGGCAGCCAGTGCAGTGCCTTCAGCACTGGCTGGATGTGCTCCTGTCCTGGCCATGACAAGCACTAGCATCAACCACTCTTGGAAAGCAGACTGAGAAAACTCTGACAGAAACTACCCTTTCAAGGACAGCTGTGCCAGAACTACGGCTTGCCCAAGGTCATCCAGCCAGGTGCAAGTGGAGGCGTGGGGAATCAAACCTGGTTCTCCCAGATTAGAGTCTGCGCACTTAACCACTGCACCAAACTGAGAGGGGCCTTTTCAGTGGCGCCCCCACGATTATGGAACAGCCTCCCCAGGAAGGTGTGCCTGGCCCCACCCCCACTTTTGATCTTTAGGAGGAAGCTGAAGGTGGTTTTATTTAGGACCGCACTTGAACTGGCAGGCTCAGACTGTAATTTTAGATTTAGATTTTTATATTTTTATGTGTTTTTTCTAGGGCTGCCAAGTCAGCCTGGGGGGTGGGGGATCCCACATTTGGCCGGCGGGGGGAACCCCCGACGTCGTCCAGTGAGGACGATGTAATGACGTCACCGGAAGTGACGCAGCACGTTGGGGGCGTTGCCAGGGTGACACTCTGGCAATCGCCCCAAAACTCTATGATACCATAGAGTGCTGCGTCACTCCCGGTGATGTCGATGAAGAAACTCCCGGCAAGAGGAGGACTCCCCGCCGCCGGTGAGTTTTCAACACTTGGCAGCCCTCGTTTTATCTATGTTGCAGGCTGCCTTGAACTCTTGTGAGGAAGAAAGGCAGCTGATAAATGCTTTAAGTGAATAAAAGAAATATAAATAACTATGTGTGGGAGGCGGCTCCTAGCCACGATGACCAGGTACAGCAGCTCCCGTGGACGGAAGCAGTCTGCCTGCACAGGGACTTCCCCCAGGTTGTCTGGCTCATTCTGCACTGGCGGCCTCCCTCACCTCTGTTGCCCAGGGCTGGGGAAGAGCAGGCAGGGCCGTGATTACCCTATTACATTTCCCTTCCCTTTGTTGGAGAACTTGGCCCTGGCAGCAGAGGGTTTCCAGAGAGCAAAGCTGAGCGTGCCCCTCCTCCATTCTGCCAGGCTATGTGCGGAAATCCGAGGCACCGCCTGGCATTTAACCTTTTGCTTTCCAATCCGCAGCAATCCATCAATCTCCACAACCTGGTGGAAGAACACAACCATGTACAAGTGACAGCCTGGATTAAACACGAAGGTGTGTGTGTGTTGTGGGCCCGGAGGCTGAAGCTGGACAGATTTAGGGAGATCAACTGGCTGTGGCAGCCAAAAGGCACCTCTGGTCATTCTGCCTCCCCTTGTGGGGTGGGCAGGAGTCTGGGGGCTCCGCTTGGTGGCTTGTGTGCGATGTGTGGGCGCTCTCAGCTGTGGGAAAGAGGATGCTGGACCAGGCAGGTGCTCCTTGGTCTGTTGGGTTGCCAACTCCAGGTTGGGAAATTCCTGGAGACTTGAGGGTGGCATTTGAGGAGGGTGGCGTTTGGAGAGGGAGGTCAGCAGGGATGTGATGTCAACAGAGTTCGTGCCCTGAAGCTGCCCTTTTCTCCAGAGGGACTGATCCCTGTAGTCTGGAGAGCAGTGGCAATTCTGGGAGATCCCCAGGCCCTGCCTGGAGCCTGGCAGCCATGGGTCTCGCAGGGCTACAGTCCAGACAGTGTATGGTGGGCGAGCTCTGGGTCTCCCCCTTTACAACTACAGCGTGCCCCAAGTGTGGTGGGCAAGCCCGATTTTCTGGGTCTCCCCCTTCCTTTTTCCAACTATGCCCTGTCCCGAGCACGGAGTACTGTGCACGGAGTACAGAGCCAGTAACCATCTGACGGGTGGCATGTGATCGACTGTATGATGAGCAATTACTAGCACTTTAATAGGTATTGTAATCTTGGTTTTAAAAAATTTGTATGAACAGATTTACACTGTTTTACTGATTTTACATTGTTATATTGCTTTATGTTGTTGTCAGCCGCCCTGAGCTGGCTCTGCTGGAAGGGCGAGGTAGAAGTTTAATAAAATAAATAAATAAAAATAAAAGCAAGTCACGGTGCTGGTTTTGGCCAGCCAAGCTCTCTGGGGCTTGGGCCTTCCGTACAGCAGAGAGCCTCCTCTGAGCATCAGGGCAGCTTCCTGGCAGTGCCCACCAGATGCAGGTGCCACGGAGAGGCCTCCTTAGGGGTTGCTCCTCGGCTCTGGGACTCCTCGCGCTGGAGATCCGTCTGCCAGGGGCTGAAGCTGGGCCCTCAAGAAGAGTCGAGAAATCCGTTCTCTCCTTTGGCACTTTGCAGGGAGTGAGAAGACACGGCCCAGGTGGGGAGGAGGCTGGGCGGGCCAGATCCCCTTGGCTCTGTGGTGGCTTGGAAGTGGGGCTTTCCCCATCTGCTTTTCCTGACAAGTGGGTGCCACCCCCACTGAGCCTAAGGAAAGAGTGGGAGAGTGGGGATGAGCAGGAACCAGCTCACGGACGCAAGTTCATGACGAATTTTGGGCGGTTCGTGGTTTGTAAACTGAAGAACTGCCCCAAACTCCCACAAATTATAAAGCAGATGGTGGGCAGTTTGTGACAGTTCACAAAGAGCAGGGAGCCATTTAAACCCCTGCTTTCTGCTCTTCACGAAAAACAGCTGAGTGGTGAGGAGCAGAAAGCATGGGTTTAACCCCATTTTCTGCTCCCCGTCAATTTTTGTGAGGAAACTGCTGCTTTCTGGTTCATTTCAGTTCATGCGGCTTGTGCCCATCTGTATAGGAGAGTCATCCAAGAGTCAGTCTGGGCCCGCCAATATCAGCAGCCCCCCCAAAGTCCTCAAGGACTCCCTTCCGAGCATCCCTCACCCCTTTGTCCTGTTTCTTCTGTAGGTCGCCGTCAGGTGGAGTCTTCTTCCTTGGTGCCAGGAGACATCATCCTCTTAGAAGGCCAGAAGCTTTCCCTGCCATGCGATGCCATCCTTCTGGATGGCAGCTGCGTCATCAACGAGGGCATGCTGACAGGTACCAAGCAGGGGAGGGCTTCTACTCTGTGCCGGAAGGGCTGAGTGATATCAGGGGCTGTAGATGAACTCAGTCACTTCACAAAGGCCCACAACCCCCTTGGCCACTCTGTCATACTTAGGGAGGGGCTGTGGTTCCATGGAAGAGCCTCTGCTTGGCATGCAGAAGGTCACAGGTTCAATCCACAACATCTCCAGTTAAAAGGACCAAGCAGGAGGTGATGGGAAGGACCTCACCCTGAGACCCTGGAGAGCCACGAAGAGGGGCCATTGCTCAGTGGTAGAGCATCTGCTTGGCATGCAGAAGGTGGCAGGTTCAGTCTCTGACATCTCCAGTTAAAAAGGACCAGGCAGCAGGTGAGCTGTCAAGAGGGGCCATGGCTCAGTGGTAGAGCATCTGCTTGGCATGCAGAAGGTCACAGCTTCAGTCCTCGACATCTCCAGTTAAAAGGACCAGGCAGGAGGTGATGGGAAAAGCCTCAACCTGATACCCTGGAGAGCTGTCAAGAGAGGCTGTGGCTCAGTGGAAGAGCCTCTGCTTGGCATGCAGAAGGTCCCAGATTCAGTCCCCGGCATCTCCAATTAAAAAGGACCAGGCAGGAGGTGATGGGAAAGACCTCCACCTGAGACCCTGGAGGGCTGTCAAGAGGGGCTGTGGCTCAGTGGAAGAGCCTCCGTTTGGCATGCAGAAGATCCCAGGTTCAATCCCTGGCATCTCCAGGTAAAAAGACCAGGCAGGAGGTGATGGGAAAGTCCTCCGCCTGAGACCCTGGAGAGCTGTCAAGAGGGGCTGTGGCTCAGTGGAAGAGCCTCTGCTTGGCATGCAGAAGGTCCCAGGTTCAATCCCCGGCATCTCCAGTTAAATGGACCAGGCAGGAGGGGATGGGAAAGACCTCCACCTGAGAGCTGTGAAGAGGGGCTGTGGCTCAGCGGTAGGGCTTTTGATTGGCATGCAGAAGATCCCAGGTTCAATCCCTGGCATCTCCAGGTAAAAAGACCAGGCAGGAGGTGATGAGAAAGACTTCCGCCTGAGACCCTGGAGAGCTGTTAAGAGGGGCTGTGGCTCAGTGGAAGAGCCTCTGCTTGGCATGCAGAAGGTCCCAGGTTCAATCCCCAAAGCATCTCCAGTTAAAAAGGACCAGGCAGGAGGTGATGAGAAAGACCTCCGCCTGAGACCCTGGAGAGCTGTCAAGAGGGGCTGTGGCTCAGTGGAAGAGCCTCTGCTTGGCATGCAGAAGGTCCCAGGTTCAATCCCCAGCATCTCCAGTTCAAAGGACCAGGCAGGAGGTGATGGGAAAGACCTCAACCTGATACTCTGGATTGCTGTCAAGAGGGGCTGTGGCTCAGTGGAAGAGCCTCTGCTTGGCATGCAGAAGGTCCCAGGTTCAATCCCCAAAGCATCTCCAGTTAAAAAGGACCAGGCAGGAGGTGATGAGAAAGACCTCCGCCTGAGACCCTGGAGAGCTGTTAAGAGGGGCTGTGGCTCAGTGGAAGAGCCTCTTACTTGGCATGCAGAAGGTCCCAGGTTCAATCCCCAAAGCATCTCCAGTTAAAAAGGACCAGGCAGGAGGTGATGAGAAAGACCTCCGCCTGAGACCCTGGAGAGCTGTTAAGAGGGGCTGTGGCTCAGTGGAAGAGCCTCTGCTTGGCATGCAGAAGGTCCCAGGTTCAATCCCCAGCATCTCCAGTTCAAAGGACCAGGCAGGAGGTGATGGGAAAGACCTCAACCTGAGACTCTGGAGAGCTGTCAAGAGGGGCTGTGGCTCAGTGGAAGAGCCTCTGCTTGGCATGCAGAAGGTCACAGGTTCAATCCCCGGCATCTCCAGTTAAAAAGGACCAGGCAGGAGGGGATGGGAAAGACCTCCGCCTGAGACCCTGGAGAGAGAGCTGCTGCCAGTCTAGAGTCTGATTCAGTGTAAGGCAGCTTCATGTGTCCAGCTACACTCACTGCCTGATGGCCCTGGGGAAAGGGAGCATGGGCAGGGAGGGAATTCACAAAGAAGAAGAAGAAGACGACGAAGAGATTGGATTTATACCCCACCCAGTCTCACCTGTGCCACAGCCTGTGGGAGCCGGACAGGCCTGCTGACCCTGGGGGGGACGGGGTGTGTGTGTTTCAGGTGAAAGCGTCCCAGTGACCAAGACCGCCTTGCCCCACACGGAAAACACCCTCCCCTGGAAAACACACAGCGTGGAGGACTACCGGCGGCACGTCCTCTTCTGCGGCACAGAAGTCATCCAGACCAAGCAGACCAGCAGAGGGCCCCCCCGAGCAGTGGTGTTGCAGACGGGTGAGAGGGGGCTCCTCGCTGGAGGGGGGGCTGTGTGTGGGGGGGCTCTGCTGAAGTTGGCTCAAACCAGGTGGGGCAGGAGAGCCACAAACAGGAAGAAACAGCTGTACAGCTGAGGAGTTCCTGCCCCATTCGGCACTCGCTTGATTGGAACTGGGCAGGAGAAACAAAGCTGACAACTCCAAGCAGCATTGGCTGGCCCCCCAGGGAGCCATGCTCAGGGCCTCTGAGAACACCGGAAGAGCCCTGCGGGGTCAGACCAGGGAGGGTCCATCTCGTCCAGCTTCTTGTCCCACACAGTGGCCAGCTGGTTCCCCTGGAACTGTCAGCTTAATTGGGTGCTCTCAAGTTCTACTATTCTGGGAGAAGGAGAAAAAATTATCTGTCCACTTTCTCCACTGAAGAAGAAGAGATTGGATTTATACCTCGCCCTTCACTCAATGTCTCAGAGTGGCTTACAAACTCCTTTCCCTTTGCCTCCCCACAACAGACACCCTGCAAGGCAGGTGGTGCTGAGAGAGCTCTTTCCAGAAGTATCCTTAAGAGAACAGCTCTGACAGAACTATGGCTTGCCCAAGGTCATCCAGCAGCTGCCAGTGGAGGAGTGGGGAATCAAACCTGGTTCTCCCAGCTTAGAGTCCATGCTCTTAACCACTACACCAAACTGGCTCTCTGAGTGTGTAATTTTGTAAACCTCTCTCCTGTCTCTATTTAGCTTTCTTTTTTCTAAACTGAAAAGTCCAAGACCCTTCAGCCTTTCCTCATCGGGATGGTGCTACAACCCTCTAATCAGAAAGGGTGTAATTCCCTTGCTACGTTTTGTCAAGTCGCAAAAAAACAAATGAACTTGACAAAATGAAATAGATTTGCATAACGGATGTGCCCAAAGTAGATTTTTCCACTCCCAAGTGCTAAACATTCCAGCCCTTTGAAAGAATGAGCAGCGTCAGGCTGAGACTTCTTTGGCTTTCACTGTCCCGAGAGGCCACGGGGAAGAGGGGTCACAGCATCCCACCAGCTGCCCCAGGCCCCCAGCAGGCCTCAGCCTCCGGTTCCAGCACCTCTGCATATGAACTGCCTCCCATGCAGGCCCCCTTCCAGTCTCCAGCTGCTCTGATCCGCCTGGCCTTGGCGCAGGTGAGAGTTGAGCGGCTGGTGGTGCGGCCCCCGAGCTTGGCCTCCCCCCGTGACCCTCTCTCCTCCCGACGGGAGGTCTTGCTGCAGGCTTTAACACAGCAAAGGGAGACCTGGTGAGGTCCATCCTCTACCCGAAGCCCCTGAACTTCAAGATCTACAGAGACGCCTTCAAGTTCATCCTGGGCCTGGCCGTGATCGCCGTCCTGGGCATGGTCTACGCCATCTATGTTTACACCAGCCACAAGGTGAGGGTGGGCAAGGGGAGCCGGAGGGGCTCCTGGGGGGGGGCAGGACTGGGGTTGTCGAGGGCTGGGCCAGGCCTTTTGCACGACCTCCGGGTTATTTGGGCAGAGTGAAGGGGGAGGAACTGACTGCTCACCAAATAGGCTTGTGAGTTCGGAGGGCCATCTTGTCTGTTGCACCAAATGGATTGCAAAAAACTGAGATCCAGAGTGAAGTCCCAGGAAGCCAAAGCAACCAGGCACCCTGTGCTTCTCTCAAAAACTTATACTGGGAAAACAAGACCTGGGGGGGGGGGGGATTCCCTCTCCTTGGGGCCACCTGGGGCACACTGTTCAGTGTCATTTGGGCTGGTTCTAACAAGAGGTGTGTGATGGACTTTGTTTTGCAAGGAGACAGAGGACCTGACTGTGGACCTCCAGCGCTTTCCCTGTTACGCCTGCCCCCCTGCCCCCTCCCTCCAGGAGACCAGCTGCCCCAGGGCCAGGTTCCCCCCCCCCCCCCCCGGGCACGATGGGGCCGTGCTCCCTCCTGAACCCCTGCGCTCTCTCTTCCCCCCAGCAACCTGCAGATGACACCCTGGTCATGGCCCTCCTCTTCCTGACGATTCCCGTGCCCCCCGCCCTCCCGGCCGCCCTGACCACCGGCATCGTCTATGCCCAGCGGCGGCTGAAAAAGAAGAGGATTTTCTGCATCAGCCCACAGAGGATCAACATTTGTGGGCAGATCAACCTGGTGTGCTTCGACAAGGTACGCCGGAGGGAAGGCCCTCCCCGGGGTGGGTGGGGCAGGCTGGTGGGGACGGGGCGGCGGGGGGAGGGAGGGGGAGGGAGGTCTGGCTGCCTGGAGCAGGAGCCGGGGTGCCTCGGCAGGAGCAAGAGAGTCCCCACTTCAGATCTGTCCCCCAGTCCTTGGGCTGGGCAGCTCTCTCTCTCTCTCTCTCTCTCTCCAGCCTCCCACTGGCAATGCTCCCTCTAAGCTGTGGAGTCTTGTGAGCAAAAATTCCACTTTGTTGAGCTCTTGGCATTAAAGCTGTGAGTGAGCAATTTGGCCGCTGCATAAATGAATTTGCTTTGGAGCCATCCTTCCTGAGCGAAGACAAAAATCTCTGAGCCGGAGGCTAAAAAACTGTGAGCTAGCTCACACTAACTCAGCTTAGAGGGAACACTGCCTACTGGCAATAGGGGGATAAGTTTACAAGCCTCCCCTACAGGACTGTGGTCACGACTGCTAGAATTCTCCTTTTTATTTACTTCATTTATACCCCACTTTTCTCCCCCCCCCCATGGGGACCCCAAGCGGCTCACGTCGTTCTTCGCTTCTCCGTTGTATGCTCAGTACAACCCTGCGAGGTAGGTGGGGAGCAAGTGGGATGTTGTGGACACGGGGGGGGGGGGGGCGGGGAGAACCTGACCATGAAGAAGAAGAAGAGAAGAGAAGAGATTGGATTTATACCCCGCCCTTCACTCACTTGGAGTCTCAGAGCGGCTTACAAACTCCTTTCCCTTCCCCTTTCCCACAACAGACACCCTGGGAGGTAGGTGGGGCTGAGAGAGCTCTGAAACAACTGTCCTTGAGGGAACAGCTGGTACAGAGCTATGGCTTGCCCACGGTCATCCAGCCAGGTGCAAGTGGAGGAGTGGGGAATCGAACCCGGCTCTCCCAGATCAGAGTCCGCGCACTTAGCCACGACACCAAACTGGAATCCCCTCTTCTGCCAGGGAAGCTCACTGGGTGGCCTTGGCCCTGCCAGCCTGGCTGACCTCACAGGAGTGTCGCTGGGAGGAAATGGAGGCGGGCAGCTCTAAAAGCCTCTTGAGTCCGAGATGGAGAGAAAAGTGGGCTATAAAGGAAGAAGTCCCTCGTTAGGCTGCGAGCGCGTGTTCCTGGCGGCCCCGGTCTAAAGTTATTATTTATATATTTATTTATTTATGAAAATTTGTAAAAAAGAAAAAGAAAAACCCACCCTCCTCCCCCGCAAGCTTCCCTGGCAGAGTGGAGATTCGACCCTGGGTCTCCTAGGTCGGGGCCCAGCACTCCAACCATGGCACGCCTCTGGCTCTCCGCTGGCATTCAGCACTTTAAATAATTAAGAGTCTACAGCGGGTTCAACATGGGTCCGACCACCAGGGGTGAGTTTTCCCTGGCAAGCTCTCCCCCTCCAGATGCTGGTGCCCCCCCCCCCCGGCCGCATTATGGATCTGAGCCTCAGGTCCATTCGCTGAAGAAGAACAGGTCCTACTCTGATGGGAGTGACTGGCGGATCGGGGCCCTTGCCCTCCGACCCTGAAGTTGTTGTGCCGTTTCCTTCCCTCTAGACGGGCACCCTGACGGAAGATGGCCTGGACCTCTGGGGCGCCATCCCTTGCCAAGGGGGCAGGTAGGACCCGTCCGGAGTGGGTCATCAAGGCAGGCAGGGCTGCCTTAACCCTTGCCGCTGTGGGAGGGGCCGTGGCTCAGGGGCAGAGCCTCTGCTCGGCGTGCAGAAGTCCCAGGTTCAGTCCCCAGTTGGAAAGATCAGGCTGTGGGGGGTGCGAAAGACCTTTCTCTGCCGGAGACCCCGGAGAGCGGCTGCCGGTCTGGGTGGACGAGACTGACCTGGGTGGACCGAGGGGGGGGCGGGGGGGGTCTGGTTCAGGGTCAGGCAGCTTCAGGGTCTGTTCCTCGGTGTCTGAGACAGTCATCAGGCACGGTTCTTCAAGGGCAGGAAGCCAGAAGCTTTGGAGCACAGACCTCCATTCCACCCCCGAGAGTGGGACTGAAGTCAAAACAAGAACCACAGAATCCTAGAGAGTCGGAAGGGGCCACGCTGACCATCTAGTCCAGCCCCCTGCCCAGGGCAGGACCAGCCTAGAGCATCTCTGATGAATATTCGTCCAGCCTCTTCTTGAAAGCCGCCAGCGAAGGGGAGCTTCTTACCACCTCTCTCGGCAGCTGATTCCACCTTTGAACCACCCTGACCGTGAAAAAGTTTTTCCTAATCTCCGGCCGATACCTTTCTGCGTGTCATTTAAACCCGTTGGTTCAGGCCCTCTCCTCTGCTGCCAACTGGGACAGCTCCCTGCCCTCCTCCAAATGACACTTGCCTTTCAGATATTTAAAGAGAGCAATCCTGTCCCCCTCTCAGTCGCCTGTTCTCCAAACTAAACATTCCCAAGGCCCCCAGCCTTTCCTCGTGGGGCTTCTTGGTCTCCAGACCCCCGATCGTCCTCGTCGCTCTCCTCGGCACCCTCTTGATTTTGTCCACATCCCTTTTGAAGGGAGGCCTCCAGAACTGCCCACAGCACTCCAGGGGCGGCCTGGCCGAGGCAGTCTACAGAGGGGCTGCGATTTCGACGCACACTCTCCCCCCCCCCCTCTTTCCCCTGTTAGTAAAAAATCAAAAGCAGCTGCCTGAGGATGTTGGAGTGGGGCTGGGGTGCTTGCTTAACATTCCCCCCCTCTGGCTGTTCCCCTGCGCAAGAGGCAGCCGGCCTCCCCATCCGCCTGCCGTCTCCCTGCGGAGGGCAAGGGGCCTGAGCCCTCGGGGGACGGAGGCCGCAGGGGAGCAGAATTTGGAGCAGGGTCAGTATGGCCGGGGAGGGGCACAGGCAACTGCGTGCCCGTCTCCTTGGAGGCTGGATCCCCCCACAACCGATGTAGTCCGGCCTTTGCCCAGAGTGGGCAAGGAGATCTGGCAGCTGGCCCGAGACCCCGCTGCCGTTACTACAACGACTACTACTATTACCCCGCCCTCCCAGCCAAGGCCGGGTCAGGGCGGCTTACACAAAATCAACACATAATTACAGTAAAACATAATATATACATTAGATTAAAACAGTTCTAAAACCCTTTAAATCACAGTATATAAACTGCTAGTGGCATTGATTTCACAGTAGCTGCTGTTACTCAGTCCTCTCATCTCAGAGTCGCTTCTTCGATCTTCTCTAGTTCTCCTTCCGGCGCCGGCCTGGCTCAGGCTGTTGTTGGAGTCCCAGGAGGAAACGGGGCTCGCTAATCTCAGCTGTCAGTTCTTAAGGGTAGTGGCAGCTCCAAAAGCCTGGTGGAAGAGCTCCGTCTTACAGGCCCCGCGGAACTGCAAAAGACCCTGCAGCGCCCTGATCTCCACCACAGAGGAGCCGCTGCCGAGAAAGCCCTGGCCCCGGTTACTACCGGCCTGGCCTCCTTTGGACCTGGGAGGGCCACTCAGTTCTGGGCCACTGATCACAGTGCTCTCTGGGGTACATACCTTCAGGTATGTCAGACCCTGACCATATAGGGTTTTAAAGGTAAGAAGCAGCACCTTGAAGCGAATCCAGCACGCTATTGGCAGACAGCGCAGTGCCTTTAGCCCAGGTCCAGCTTCCGCCTGAGCTGGGAGGTGGGCTTCATGCCACGCCTGGCCTTGGGAGATATCACAGCTGGGCACGAGTCAGAGGGGCTCCCTCTCCAGGACCTGTGGATGGCTGAGCCTGGTCCCAACCCACCTCCCAGGAACACCTGCCTTTCACTGAATCAAGGCCAGTCTTGTCTGCTCAGACTGGCAGTGGCTCTCCAGGGTCATAGAATCATGGAATGCTACAGTTGGAAGGGACCTTGCAGGCCGTCCAGTCCAACCCCCTGCACTCTGCAGGAGCAGAGCTGAAAGACAGCCCTACAACATACCCGAAAGATGGTCGTCCAGCCTCCGCTTGGAAACGTCCAGCGGAGGAGCAACCACCACCTCCCGAGGCTGTCTGTTCCACTGCAGAGTCTGAGGCAGAGGTCTTTCCCATCCCCTCCTGACTGGTCCTTTGAACTGGAGACGCTGGGGATTGAACCTGGGACCTTCTGCATGCCAAGCAGGGGCTCTGCCCCTGAGTCATGGCTGGGGTTGCCAGCTCTGGGTTGGGAAATCCCTGGAGGTTTTGGGGGAGAAGCCTGGAGAGGGGAGAGGTTGGGCAGGGGATGGACCACAACACGGGACAGTGCCATGGAGCCCACCCTCCCTGACAGCTGTTTTCTCCCGAGGAACTGGTCTTTGTGCTCTGGAGATCAGCTGGAAAAGCAGGAGATCTCCGGGCCCCACCTGGAGGCTGGCAACCCAGCAGCGGCCCTGAGAGGTGGGGGCTGGGTGGGGCCCCCTTTCCTGGCTCAGAGGTGCAACGGTGGGGGGATTTTGGCCTGGAGAGGGCCGGGAGCCTGTCTGTTGGGTGAGAGCAGCGGTGCAGCTGGGTGGAACCCTTTGCCAGGCCCTGACAGGAGACGCCCGACCCGGGGCAGGAGCTCCGTCAGCTGCCCCCTTGGCCTGGGGAGTGGGAAGGATGGGGCTGCCACCTCCTCTGCGCCAGAGCCCGGATCCAGCCCCGGGGCAGCCAGCCGGCAGAGTGTGCCTTTGTTCCTCCTGCACGTGTGAATGGCTTTCGTGGCAGACACCCAAAGCTCCTGGCACCAGTTGTTTCCCAGGGAGGCCTGGCGCCCAGCCGGGTACAGCAAAGGCTGCCCCAGCAAGCGCTCTCTTCCTCCTGGCCTCGGGTGAATGGGCGGCAGGAGGAGGAGGAGGAGGAGGAAGACCACTTTCCTGACGGTCTGGCCCAGGGAAGGGAGACGATGGCTCCGGAGAGAATGTTAATCCAAAGAAGTTTCATGAGCACGCTGCCCCCCCAGCCCCCCCCCAGCTCTCCGATTGGCTTCCTGCCAGGCCAGGCTCCGGGGCAAACTTCCTGGCCCTGCTGCCCCACAGACGCCCCTGTGTTTCCGTGGGACTGGGCCAAGGCGGCACCAGTTCCTCTGTGCACCTCCAGAGTAGGCCCCTCGTTGGCACGGAGTCCCCGAGTGTTGGCGAAACTCTTCCCTCTGCCGCGCCACCCAACGCAGCCCCTGCGCTTTCTCCCAGCTTCCGGAAGGCCCACCGCTTTGCCCCTGGCCTGCCCTTGCCCGGGGGGCCGCTGTGCCACGCCATGGCCACCTGCCACTCGCTGCTGGTCCTGGAGGGGACGATCCAGGGAGACCCGCTGGACCTGAAGATGTTTGAGGGCACCGGCTGGGTGAGTCCTCCTCGTCTTCCCCGGGGAAAGGAGAAGTCGGTTGGGCGGAGGGAGGAGAGGAGCTCCACGCAGGGGCGGTCTCTCTGTGCATGGCTGGCGGGCAGGGTTAAGGTTCGGGTTGGGGGGGCATGTTCCTCCATTCGGCAGTGCTGTGACAGGCCCTGCCAAGCATCAGAGCAGAAGTAGAGCCCTGCTGGATCAGGCCAAAGGCCCATCAAGTGCAGAGTTCTGTTCGCACAGCGGCTGCCCAGCTGCCTCTAGGATGACAAGTTCTTTCAGAGCTATTCTCTCAGGAGCAGTTCTTGAGAACACTCTCTCAGCCCCACCTATCCCACAGGGTGTCTGTTGTGGGGAGGAGAAGGGAAAGGAGTTTGTAAGCTGCTCTGAGACGCCGAGTGAAGGGCAGGGTATAAATCCAATCCCCTCTTCTTCTTCATCCTCCACTAGGAAGCTGCCCACGATGTGCCAGCATCTATGTGCTCAGGTGACTCACATTGGGTTGCCATCCCCCCCCCCCACACACACACGGGCCACCGTCAGGAGACAGGGAGGGGAGGGTTGCCAAATCCAGGTTGGAAAACTCCTGGGGATTTGGGGGTGGAGCCTGGGGAGGACAGAGACCTCAGTGGGGTTACATAGGGTTGCCACGTCCAGGTTGGAAAATACCTGAGGACTTTGGGGGTGGAGCCAGGAGAAGG
Organism: Lepidodactylus listeri; assembly: GCA_029233225.1. Classification (NCBI taxonomy): domain Eukaryota; kingdom Metazoa; phylum Chordata; class Lepidosauria; order Squamata; family Gekkonidae; genus Lepidodactylus; species Lepidodactylus listeri. The sequence goes on from JARCFY010000005.1 coordinate 1,028,212, forward strand.
CGGGCTTTGGGGAGGGGAGGGGCCTCAGCATGGTACAATGCCATAGAGTCCACCCTTCAAAGCAGCCATTTTCTCCAGGGGAGCTGATCTCTGTCAGCTGGGGATCAATTGTAAAAGCGGGAGATCCCCAGGCCCCTCCTGGAGGCTGGCAACCCTAATGGAGTACAGTGCCATAGAGAGTCCAAATTATCCATTTTCCCCAGGGGAACTCGTCTCTGTAGTTTGGAGATGAACTGTAATTCTGGGGGATCCCCAGGTCTCCCCTGGAAGTTGGCATGTCTAGACTGACCGGGCTCCTTGGCGCCACAGCTCGGGCGGGGTGGGGGGGTCATGCTGGGATGAACGGGAGGCACAATTCTGACCTCAGACCAGGGCTCAGAGGCCTGCCTGGAGACACGGGCTATCCAGCTCGCCTGAGCTGCACCCAGGAAGCCCCGTTTCTTTCAGCACGTGGATGGAGTGGTTGGGCGAGAGGGTGGCGCCGTGCCAGGATGTCAGGATCCTGAGGTTGCGGTTTGCCCTGCCAGTGACTCATCAGCACTGCCAACTGAAAGGGCCCTTGAGGACAGTCAAAGCCAAATTTCAGTGGGAAAAGGACAGCAGAGTCCTCCTGATGTAAAGCTCTGAAGAGGAGGGTGGAGTTTATTGAGGGATTTGTGCGTGTGTGTGTGTGCATGGCTTATAATAAGCAAATGCCAGCAAATGCTAAATCCAATCACAGACAAACTGTACACTCCTTATCCACACTAATGATACAGCAACAACCACCAAATGTCCATCAGAGCTACTCCAATTTGGAACAGAAGTTACTTTTAAGCTAAAGGTGTCAGTGTGGGGGGAATAGGGAAACAGGACAGGGGAGAAGGGGAATCTGTTGGGAGGGAGGTGCCCCATCTTCCCAGATGTGAGGCCTCCAGAGCAGAGAGAAGCAAAGGGGCAGGGCGGCTTGGGAAGGGGTTGGCAGCAGCGACACAGAATAAAACAGAAGTCGAGCAGCACCTTAATGGCTAACAATGTTTATTTCAGCATGAGACTTTTTGAGTCAGCGCTCACTTTCCTTTATAGGGAAAATTAACAGAAGGGGGAGGAGTTGAGGCAGAGAGAGGTTTCATGTGAATCCCACCATCAGTCTTCCAAGGGTGATTTTCTGTGTGAAATGCCAGCTTCGTACGACCAAGGGACAGCCACGTCCAACCTGACGAACAGGGATGGGCATGAACTGAACCACAAAGCAAAATTCATTACGAATTTTGCCCCGTTCGTGGTTCGTGTGGTTCATGAAGTCTACCTTCACTGTGGCTGAATGTGCCTGCTCTAGTGTGCAGGCCCTATTCCGCCCTGCCTTCCAAATTTTCCCCAGCACTTGGAGAGGCGTTTCTTCCTCTTCCTCTCCCACCGCCACCACCTGACCTTTTGCCAGAATTCCTACTGGGAGGGTTAGGACTCCCAGCTTCCCTTTCTAGTTCTGAGGACTTGCCTCTTTTTAGGTGTCCCCAGCACCCGGTCACCACAGGGACAGCCTTTTGAACCCTTGGAGGAAGAGCCACTTGCCAACTGCCTGCCTTCCCCCAGCGCCCCTTTCAAAATAGAGATAGGGGAGGTCTGTGTGGTACAGAGAATCACTGCCAGCATCAAAAGTTAAAAGGTATTTATTAAAAATAGATCTCTCCAAGGTTGGGGACAGAGAGTACTGCTAGGGGAGGGGATTTCACCATGATACCCTTTGGTATGTGGTGTCCCCTCAAGGGGCAATCCTCTCCCCAATGTTATTTTAACATTTTTATGGGGCCCCCTCGCTCAGCTAGTGCAGAGTTCCGGGCTAGGATGTCACCAGTATGTAGACGTCCAGTTAGAAGCTGAAAAGCACCCAGGATTCCTGCACTGATCCCTGTGCCTTTTTCTTTTTTGGCTTCAGGAAATGGAAGAGGCCAGTCCAGAGCACAGTAAAACTAGCACAGCTGATGAGCATACAATAGTTAAACCAGGACGAGACGCTTCCCAGGTATGCGCTGAATCTTTCTCTGGAAAACCATTGCTGGGGTCTGATAAGCAGGCAACTTCAGCGGGCCTTCGGGAAAGGGCAGATTATGATTTTCTGGAGTGGGGTAAGGGATAACACAACAACTGGAAACCTTTGAGGATGTGCAGACGGGAAGACGGGGGGATGCAGCAAGAAGGATTGGTGCATCTCATCCAGGATGGAGGGGGTGTGTGTCTCTGGATGTAAACTGGCTCTTTAGATGTCCCCACGGAACTCTGGGAACTGTAGTTGTCTGAGAGTGCCATGGCGCCTTGAAGCACTGTGATTGCCAGGATTTCTTGGTGGCATTTCTTAGGAGGTAAACCATCTTAAAAGCAGGTGCCGGTGTTAACCTTGAAGCCTGTGAGTCAGTTATTTATTTACTGAAAACATTTATTAGCCACCTTATGGAGCTGAGGATAAAACCCGTAGAATAAAATTCATTAAAAACATAAAACCAAAATTTAAAGCCACGATTTAGGACTACTTCAATCAAATGCAGTTGTAAATAAAACCATCTCATAAAGATCGAAAGGGGCCAGATGCACCTCCATAATTGTGGGGCTGCCGCTGAAAAGGCCCTCCCTCGTGTGCCCACCAGACGAGCCTCTTTGATTGGTCGGACGGTCAGGAGGGCCTCTCCTTCTGTTCTTAATTCCGAGGGACGAACCTATGGGGGAAGACAGACCTCCATTAGCAGAAGAGAAGGGGTGTGTCCAGCTCAGTATGACTCCATCCCACTTGCCTGGAGATCCCGGACTCAGGTCTTTCTGTCCCTCTCCCCCCCCACCCTTACAGGGCACCGTGGAAGGGATCGTGGTCTTGCACCAGTTTCCTTTTTCCTCCTCTCTCCAGAGGATGTCTGTGATTGTGCAGGAGCTGGGGAAGAACTCTTACGACGTCTACATGAAAGGAGCCCCAGAGATGGTGGCCAGTTTTTGCACAGCAGAGACCGGTAAGGGCAGAGAGAGAGAGAGACCCAGAGGTGGGGCAGGCTCTGTGGGTTCTGTCCTGGTGCAGGTGAGGGCGGCTTTACCCACTAGGTGTGCTGCAGGGAACACCAGAGGAGAAGAAGAAGAAGAAGAAGAAGAAGAAGAAGAAGAAGAGATTGGATTTATACCCCGTCCTACACTCGGAGTCTCAGAGCAGCTTACAGTCTCTTTCCCCTCCCCCTCCCCACAACAGACACCCAGTGAGGAAGGTGGGGCTGAGAGAGCTCTTTTGAGGACTGCTCGTGAGAGAACAGCTCCGAGAGAACTTGTGACTGACCCAAGGTCACCCAGCTGGCTGCATGTGAAGGAGGAGTGGGGAATCAAACCCGGTTCTCCCAGATTAGAGCCCGGGCTCCTAACCATTACACCAAACTGGAGGGTACTACATATGGGGAGGGTGTATGTCGGAGCATGCGTGTCTGGAGCCCGGTCCCAGCCACGTTTCTGATGTAAATGAGAGTTCTGGGAGATGCGCAAACATTTGCTGCGAGGCGCAGGAGGGGACTACGCTGTCACTGCCGTGCACACGTGCAGTTGCCCTTTCGCTCCCTGGCTGCTTTCACATGCCAAGGCTTTGACTTTCGGTGATGCAACGGTCGTGTTTGTTTTGGATATCTGGAGCGGTTTTGTGATCTTCTGCCTTGTTTTCCATGAGAGGCGGGGGCTGGCAAAGGAGGCAGCCAAACGCGGGAGAGGTGAGCACTTGCAACTGGGTGCCAAAGGATGAGCCACAGTTATGAAACCCGGACGGGTCCCGGGTTGATTAGTCACAGGAGCTCACGGTTGTGGGCGTGGCCTGCCTGAGATGACTGGAGGGCAAGGAGGACTTCCTGCTGGCAGCCGACTGGTCAACAACAGAGCAGGTGTTGGCTCCCCAGAGGGGCACCTGGCAGCAATCCCAGTGGGGTGCCCATCCCAGTTGTTGCACCCACTGGGCTGAGTCTCTTGTTGTGTCTCAGCACACAGTGGTTTGCCAAACAGAACCAGTTTGGCGCAGTGGTTAAGTGTGTGGACTCTAATCTGGGAGAACCGGGTTTGATTTCCCACTCCTCCCCTCTCAGCTGCTGAGTCAGACTTGACTTGCGACTGAACAACAACAGCAGCAACCACCATCCAATCATGACATCATCAGAATCTACCAATAGATGGAGAGCCACTTTGGTGTAGTGGTTAAGTGCGCGGACTCTAATCTGGGAGAACCGGGTTTGATTCCCCACTCCTCCACTTGCACCTGGCTGGATGACCTTGGGCAAGCCATAGTTCTGTACCAGCTGTTCCCTCAAGGACAGTTCCTGTCAAAGCTCTCTCAGCCCCACCTACCTCACAGGGTGTCTGTTGTGGGGAGGGGAGGGGAAAGGAGTTTGTAAGCCGCTCTGAGACTCTTAAGTGAGTGAAGGGCGGGATATAAATCAAATCTCTTCTTCTTCTTCAAGATGCTCTGGATGTCCCACGCCCTGGCTGGGTATGCCTGGTGCTTGCTGTGCCAGGGACTAGCCCCCAAAGCGGCCTGCCCCTCGGCAAAGGGGAACAGAGTGGCTCAGCATTCTGCACCTGTCGGCACTCCCAGCCCTCTGGATTTGGCCGGAGCACAGAGCCCCTTGCCGGAATGGCTTGGCAGAGGTCGACCTGCTGCCCACTCTGAGGGGGGAGGGGGGACGACACAATTTTGAAAGCCAGTTTTATCCCGAGTGGTTACCCTCAGTTACGGTAGGGCTGGGCTCTGCTGGCTGAAGCCAGGCCAGGTAACCCCCCCCCCCCCCCCGCCTCCCTGCAAACATGGCCCAGTCATGTGGATAGAGGCAGCCTCCGTCTTGGCGGCTTGGAAGCTTGTGTCTAATGCAGCCCAGCCAGGGTGGGGCAGCCTCTGATCTGGAGAACAGGGAGGTTTGATTCCCTCCTCCTCTTCCTCCTCCATGTGAAGCCTGCTGGGTGACCTTGGGCCAGTCACAATTTTTCTCTGAATGCTCTCAGCCCCACCTGCCTCACAAGCAGGGGTCATTTCCCGCTGGAGCAACCCGGAGCAGTGCTCCGAGAGTAATGAGCCTAGGCCCCGCCCCCATCCGTGGGGAGACTCAGGGATGAGGGGATTTAAATGCCTGGGTTTCCTTCCCGATCTTCTCCATGTGCCCCACGGCCACAGGGCCCCTGGAGAAGATCAGGCAGGGAATCTAGGCATGGCTGCCTCTCTGCTCTTCCCGTCTCCAGCGAGCCCACTGTGGGAAGGGGAGGCTTTTGAAGATGGCTCCCCCCCCTTTTTGCTTCCCTTTCTGACACACTTCCAGTGATGTCAGGGGGTGTGGCATATGCGAATGAGTTATGCTATGCTAATAAGCTCCTGCACCTCTTTTTCTATGAAATGACCCCTGCTCACAAGGTGCCTGTCGGTAGAGGAAGGGAAGGCGATTGTAAGCTCCTTTGAGACTCTCTAGGGTAGAGAAAAGAAAAGTATAAAAACCAACGCCGCGGCTGCTGCTGCTTCTTCTTCTTGTTTGCCCCCCCCCCCCCCCCGGGCCGCGTTTCATAGAGTGGCCCATCTTCTAATTCTCTCATTTGCTAGCAGGATGTCCAGATGAGCTGGCTGTTGTGATGAGGGTTAGGCAGCCAGTTCCCTTTCCTGGTTTATCAAAGGGGTACAGAGACAGAGGGGGGAGCTCTGGGGGGGGGCTGTTTTTGGGTATCGACTGACCGGACAGTGGGCGGGCCCTGGCTTCCTTAGCCATCCCTGGCAGTGAAAGAGACTCTGGCCCGGCTGCTCCCACCCCCCATGGGGACTCACCCAGGAGAGTGGGCCTCCACGGGAACAGGCCGTGTGTGATTTTGTGACCGGGTAGCAGCCTGATCCCCCTTGCGGTGCGCCTCTCTCCCCCTCTCCCTCTCCCATGGGCTTCCTCTCCCCTCCACAGTTCCCAGGGACTTCCTCCAGGAGCTCCAGGGCTACACCTCCCAGGGCTTCCGAGTCATTGCTCTGGCACACAAGGCGCTTCCCCTGGGCGAGGACGGGGGTCTGGACGGCTTGGAAAGGTGAGGCTGGCCGAGAGGCTCCCGTGGGCAAGGAGCAGCCCCCCCCCCGTCGGGGGCACCCACACCAGGGCAGGGCTCTGCTCACGGGGAGAGGGGGTTCCTCGGGGGCAGCAAAGGAGGTGGGGCCATCTTATCCCACTTAGAGGGTGGACAGACGGATGCCCAAGGAATCCTCTGTCCTTTCCCTGAGGGGGACATGATGCGTGTGTCCAGTCACACTGCTGTCTGGAGCCTTGCTCTGAGTGGACGGCCAGCTTGGTGAGGAGGGGAGGGTCCGGGTGGGGCCTTTGGTGCTGGCCAAGGGGCAGCGCATTCTTCCCAGGAGGGGCCTTTTTAGTCAGGGAAATGCCACTGGGGAGGGGGGGCCTTAATGTGCAACGGCCCTGATCCGTCAGGCCTCCACCGTCCCCGTGGCGGCTATTTCAGTCCGCCAGTCACTCTCAAGAGGCTCTGCTCTCAGCCTCTGCTTCTTTTTCTGGGGGGCCAGCCATCTTGGCACGGCTGTAAGTGGCCACAGAGGAGCAAAGCGGGAGCCGGGGTGGTGAGCAGTGTTCCCTCCAAGCTGGGTCAGTGTGAGCTAGCTCACAGCTTTTTTAGCCCCTGGCTCACACATTTTTGTCCTGGCTCAGGAAGGAGGGCTCCAGGAGCAAACTGATTTATGCATAGTGTTCCCTCTAAGCTGAGTTAGAGTGAGCTAGCTCAGTTTTTTAGCCTCCGGCTCACACATTTTTGTCCTGGCTCAGGAAGGATGGCTCCAGAGCAAAGTAATTTATGCACTAGCCAAATCACTCACTCACAACTTTAATGCCAGCAGCTCACAAAGGGGAATTTTTGCTCACTAGACTCCACAGCTTAGAGGGAGCATTGGTGAGATCTTGGCCTCGGTGCCTTGTGAGCTCACAGCGTGGCTTGTGTTCATCCCCTGTGGAAGTGACCCCCCTGTCTTTCCTTTTGGCCCGCCCAAGGGAGGAGGTGGAGTTTGGCCTGGCCTTCCTAGGCCTGCTGGTCATGGAGAACCGGCTGAAGAATGAGACCAAACCCGTCCTGGAGGAACTCATGGCTGCCCGCATCCGGACCGTGATGGTCACAGGTACCACATTGGTCACATTCAGAAATTCTGAAGCCCTGAGAGGAAACATATTACCCCCCACCCCAAGATTTCCCCCCCGGGGGGAAAGTGGAAATTTGAGAAAATTTGAAATACATCCACTGCTTACTTTCTTATCAAACCTAAATTAATTGTGTTAATTTGGCAACATAAAATGCATTAGATTTCTATAAGCAATATTGCAAATATAACTCATACCTGAGAGAGAGTGCAGATGGCAGCACTCTGCGTCACTTTAGCATTAATTGATGGCATAATTACTCACAATTAAGCAATAAACATAATTCTGAAAATATATTGTATTTAGATTCAGGTGGGTAGCCGTGTTGTTTTTTCTTGGGGGTGGGTGGGTGGTGAGGGAATTACCAGACAGGAATCATCTGTACCCTGGCACAGTTTCAGTTGACAGACGGGCCTTCGGGTTTCCGGCAGAGTTTAGGCCTTTCTTTTTGAGATGGCTGATCCCGGCCAGCATGGGTGGAAAGACCCTTAAGTTTTGAGGACCAGACCAACGCAGCTCTGAAAACACAGCTGAAACCAGGCCTGCTGCTTTCCAGGGGACAACCTTCAGACGGCCATCACCGTCGCCAGGAACTCCGGGATGATTGCCAGCGGCAGCAGCAGCAGCAGCAGCAGCAGCAGAGTGATCCTTGTGGAAGCGAGTGAACCGGAGGGATCCACCCCAGCGTCCATTACCTGGCAGCTGATGGAGGACAAGCGTCAAGGCCCCGGGGAAGGGAAAGTAAGCCAGGGATTCCAGGAGGAGGTCATTGGCTGCCCTGCGCAACTCCCTGGGGTGCCGTGAGCTGGGTGGAGCTGGGGGGGGGGGACCCCAGGGCCAGGCTTCACTTGCCCCCCCCCCCGGCGGGGGCTTCCTGGGAGGTCTGTCCTGCTGAGACTCCCTGGCCCTGGCTTGCGTGGGGATCCAGGATGCATTCTAGTCACAGACCCCGGGCTCATTGCCTTCGGTCAGAGCTCCGAGCCTGAGCCACTTCTGCAGCGGTGGGGTGGGGTGGGGGTGGGGGTCCCCAAGGCATCGTGCGCAAAGCGAGAGAGTCAAAACGGTGCCAGTCCCAGAGGGCAGCCATGTTGGTTTGCAGGAGAAGAGCGAGATTTGAGTTGAGCAGCACCCTGGAGACCAGCAAGATTTTCCAGCACCCCCTGCCCACACCTTCTGACCGGGATGGAAGGGCCCCGAGATCTCGATTCCGATTTGTGTCTGACAAAGGGAGCTTTGGGTCTCAACAGCTCAGACACCTGACATCTTGTCACTTTCTAAGGTGCTCCTGGCGTCATATCAAAACGAGACAAAATCCTGCCCCTCGTTTTATTTATCTACTCAGGCCTTCTTCCTGAAACAAAAAGAGCTGTACCCAGAGCCCCCCCTGCCCCTTTTCCTCGCTTGCACCAGCTAGCAGCAGGGACTGAACTGTGGAGTAATCCTCACCCGTTTTCCAGGACCTCTGCATTACCATTGAGGACAAGGCGGAGCTTGGCCGGCCAAGCACCGAGTTCCACTTTGCCATGAATGGGAAATCCTATCAAGTCCTCACCAAGTACTTCAGCAGTTTGGTACCAAAGGTAATTTGGGAGGGGGCAGGGAACATCCTGGCTGCGGGAGACCCCCTCTTTCTTCCTTCACAAGGCTTGCTTGGAAATGAGTCCCTTTGGGACGGAGCCTTTGCAAAGACACCAGACGGGGGCTTTCTTCTTGGGGGGGGGGGGCTCTCTCGCCACTTAAGGCACACCTGGGCTTGCGAGCTGCCTGTTTACCTTTCGACAGGTGCTTCTGAATGGGACCGTGTTTGCCAGGATGTCTCCAAGCCAGAAGTCCAGTCTTGTGGAAGAATTTCAGAAGCTGAAGTAGGTTCCTTGCTGTAATGCGGTGGAGGTGAGGGAAGGGGAAATGGCCTTCTCACGGCGGGGGGGGGGGGGAGTGAAGCCCTGGGCCCCTGTGTGCCACCTGCTTCTCTGACTCATGCCCATGCCCTTCTCTTGAGCCACTTTGACCATGAAGGCTGACCCAGGGATGACGAGGGAGGGCTCTCCCGCTGTCTCATTTTCCTCTCTTGTACGTTTCTGTTTCTTCTCATGCGGTGGGTGTGGGTGTGTCTGTTCCACATGTGTTTTGTTCCCTCCATTACTTCAGTTTATGTCCAGCATACCTCCTTGCAGATTTAAAGTGCAGGTTTTTATGCTGGATATAAACTGGTGATATTGAATCGACCACTAGAGGGGTGGAAAGCAGGTGGAACAGGAGACCCCCCTCCCCCGAAGAGACAGGAACTTATAAAAGAGCAGGGCCGGTGCCAGGTTTTTTTGCACACTAGGTGAGGCTAACTTCTGGCACCCCCACCCCCCCGCCCCGTGCGCCCACCAATTTTCAAACATAAATGCATCTTCTGAAGGTGGCGCTCGAGGCAACCACCTAACTTGCCTATGTGGATGCACCAGCCCTGCATGACCTTCTGTCCCCTCCAGCCATGAGTGAGTCCTACAAAGGTATCCCCTTGCCGCCTTTCTCTTTTGACATCTTCCTCCTTCGGGACTACTTGTGCATGCTAGGCTGGCAAAACAGATGTCTGTCCGTGTGTGTGCAAACTTCCCTGATTCCAGTGCAATAAATGATTGGCTAATTTGTCTTCTCTCTTCTCTGCCAGTTACTATGTGGGGATGTGTGGAGACGGCGCCAATGACTGTGGGGTAGGTGGCCCTCGAACTCCGCTCTGGCTTGCAAATGCCACTGCCCTCCTGTGAGGGACAGGCACCAGGGGAAATTTTTTTTTAAAAGACAAATTTGTTGTCTTGGTGGTGGGGAATGGGTTTGTGAGAATCGTTAAAAAATTAAATTGTGTATGCCACATGTTGTTTATTAAGTCATCTCTCAGCACATGAGTTTGTTGAGCCAGTTTGGTGTAATGGTCAGGAGCATGGATGCTTAACCTGGGAGAACCGAGTTTGATTCCCCTCTCCTCCACTTGCAGCTGCTGGTGTGACCTTGCATCAGTCACAAGATCTCTCAGAGCTGCTCTCTCAAGGACAGCTCTGGAAAGAGCTCTCTCTCAGCCCCACCTACCTCCCAGGGTGCCTCTTGTGGGGAGGGGGAGGGAAAGGAGTTTGTAAGCCGCTCCCTTGGGTAGTGGTGGGGTATAATTCCAATCTCTCCTCCTCCTCCTCTCCCCCAGCCCTAGAATCCTTTTGTTACTTCCATTCAACCAGTGATGTCTGAATTTTAGGGTTGCCAAGAGTGTTCCCTCTAAGCTGAGTTAGTGTGTGCTAGCTCACATTTTTTTAGTCTCCGGTTCACACATTTTTGTCCTAGCTCAGGAAGGATGGCTCCAGAGCAAAGTAATTTCTGCAGCAGCCAAATTGTCCACTCACAACTTTAATGCCAGCAGCTCCCAAGGTAGAATTTTTGCTCACAAGACTCCACAGCTTAGAGGGAGCATTGGTTGCCAACCCCTAGTTGGGGCCTGGAGATCTCTTAGAATTACAGCTGATCTCTAGGAGTCAGAGATCAGTTTGCCTGGAGAAAAGGACGGCTTCGAAGTGACATTATTCCCTGCTGAGGTCCCTCCCCAAACCCTGCCCTCCCCAGACTCTCCCCCCAAATCTCCAGGGATTTCACAACCTGGAGTTGGCAAGCCATAGGGAGAGAGCCGGGTCTGAGTTCCAGGGCTTCCAAGCCGCTTGTGGAGAGACCCCCAGAGGCCCCTGGCTCCTGGCCTAGCCACACCAGAGGGCCGCCACCGCCGCTTCACGGTGGTCTTTCCTTCTCCCCTTCGTGCGCTCCCAGGCTTTGAAGATGGCCCATGCCGGGATCTCCCTTTCCGAGCAGGAGGCCTCGGTGGCGTCGCCCTTCACGTCCCAGATCCCCAACATCCAGTGTGTGCCGGAAATGATCAGGTACCTGTTCCCTCCCCCTCCCCCGAGTCGGGGGTTCTGGGGGGGGCACCGCGCTTTGCGGGAGCAAGCAGGGCCAGCGAGGCCTCTGAGTCGGACCAAAGACCTTCGGAGAGGCCCAGTCCAGGGAGGGCCGGGAATGGAGCTCCCAGCATGGCTCTGAAGACCAGGGCCAGAGGGGGCCTCGCTTGGAATTATTTATCTGTTTTATTTGATAGCCCACCTTTCTCCACGGGGGGGGGGGGCACGGCAGCTTCCGTCGTTTTCTTCTCCCCTGTAACCTCATGACACCCCTGTGAGGGAGGCTAGGCGGGGGGCGCAGGGCCGGCCCTAGGTTTTTTCACACACTAGGCGAGGATACCTCCTGGTGCCCCCTGTGTGCTCACCAATTTTTAAACATAAAGGGGTGCCAACCTCCAGGTGGGGTCTGGAGATCTCCCACTATTACCGTGGATCTCAAGACCACAGTGACCAGCTCCCCGGAGCAAAGAGCTACGCTGTGTGAGTGGGGGGCTCTAAGGCCCAAGGCAAGGTCCCTGCCCTCCCCCCCAACTGGAGGCACTGCCCAGGTCTTCTTCAGGCCACCCAGCCCAGCCCACCTCCAACCCTATGGCAACACGAGTCGGCCAAAGCTTACAAAACCGGGGGGGGGGGGAGGTGGACGTCCAGGAGGAGGGTGCCAGGGGCAGTGAGGGGGGCTGCACGAACCTGCCTGCAGAGAGCGGAGAAGTGAGAGTGAAAGCCTGCCGGCGGCTGAGGAGGAGCAGGAGGAGGGGGAGTAGCGGCCTGGCCCTTGGGGAGTTGGTGCCAGTGGGCCCTGCGAGCCGGACTGCAGCGCGCCTCTTTCCGACGGGCATGGAGGGCGAGGCGGTGGCTCTGCTTGGCTTCTCCTGGAAAGGGGAGGGAGGGGAAGGCAGGGTGGCAGGCAGGCCAAGGGGGTGCTCTCATCCAGCCGGCGCCAGAGGCAACTGCCTAAATTTTGTCTCTGACGGGCTGGCCCTGAGAGGCCTGTCTGGCCCAAGGTCACCCAGGGAACTTCGGTGGCAGAGTGGGGGTTGGAGCCCGGGTGTCTCAGATCCTGGCCTGAGAGTCCAGCCACAACCCCTTGGGACCTCCATGCCCTGTCCCCACTCTGAAACCATTGCCCAGTTAGAGTCACTACGTGGGATCATCATGGCAGCTCAGCAGGGCCAGGCTGGCTTTGGGACATTGTGTATGTGTGTGTAAGTGTGGGTAAACGGAGCAGTCCCAGTCAGAATTAGGCCCATCCTTTTGTTGGCAAAACCATGCCTGATTTTAGAGAGAAAGCAATGTCTGTCACTCTGTTCAGGGGACTCCTGGCACAACATCCATTTCAAGCCCTGGGCCGTGCTGGTTCCAGAAGGACCAGACTGACTCCTGGGCAGTTGCCCTGGCAGAAGCCACTGGCCCTTCTCTGGGGTGTGGGGAAGGGCCGCAGAGGCGCTCCCAGGGCTGGACCTTTTTCTCTGGGTGCCCAAACGGTTCTCCTGCCTCTGGGGGGCTTTGAGCAGGGCCAGCGTGACCCTTCAAGAGCCTCTCCGTTTCTCCCCCCAGGGAAGGCCGTGCCTCCCTCGTCTCCTCCATTGCGGTGTTTAAATATCTGACCCTCTACTGCCTGATCGGGTTCGTGGGGGCAACTCTGCTTTTCTGGGTAAGTGCCGGGACTTCTCCGGAGCACTGAGAGCAGCTCCCAGCTGACACCCTAATCCTGGGCCGGAGGGAAGCAGTCGCTTTGGTCCGAGTGGCCGGAAGGTGGCACGAGGGGGGGGGGCACGGCTTCCTGTGGGGTTGCTGTCTTCTCTCCGCCAAACAGGTCGGGGGTGGGGGTGGGGTTGAAGTGCAACAGAGACCTGTGGGACCCACAAACAGCCACCACCAAGGGCGGAGGACACTCACCCCACCCCACCTGGCTCAGAAACAGTTCTGGACTATCCAAAGGAGAGGTTTGTTTTCCTGCCAGGGAGTTGAGAGGGAGCAGGCAATCCAGCCTTCTTCTTAATGCAAAAAAGAATTAAAATGTGGAATTTGCTGCCAGAGGGTGTGGTGATGGCCACAGGCATGGACGGCTATAAAAGGGGACTAGACGGTTTCATGGAGGAGAGCTCTACCAGTGGCTGCTAGCCATGGTGGCTGAGGGGAACCTCCACATTCAGAGGCACTAATCCTCTGAGTCCCAGAGCCAGAAGGCAACCTCAGGGGAAGGCCTCGGCCTCTCTGCCCTGTTGTTGGCCCTCCAGAGGAACTGGCTGGCCACTGTGTGAGACAGGATGCTGGACTAGATGGACCCCCACTGGTCTGACCCAGCAGGGCTCTTCTGGTGTTCTTCTCAGGGGAAGGCCTCGGCCTCTTTGCCCTGTTGTTGGCCCTCCGGAGGAACTGGCTGGCCACTGGGTGAGACGGGAGGCTGGACTGGATGGACCCTCGCTGGTCTGACCCAGCAGGGCTCTTCTGGTGTTATGAAAGCTTTGGCCTCTGTGCCCTGCTGTTGACTCTCCAGAGGGACTGGCTGGCTACTGTATGAGACACCGAGGCTGTCCCCATCCCTTTGAAGACGCCTGCGGCGATGAAAGCCTCGAGTGAACTCTTCCCCCCCCCCGCCTTGCAGCAACTCCAAATCATGGGGAATTACCAGTACCTCGTTCAGGACATTGGCATCACCATCATCGCCTGCCTCACAAGTAAGCGGGCCGGTGTCCCCACTGCCTCGTCCAGGGTGCATTGCCTCTTGGGCCCGAAGACATGTCCTATGGCAGGAAGGCTGGACGGGTCAGTTGGCCATAAAAAAACCCAGCCACTCAGAGGGTAGGGAGGGGATGCGAATCGGGCTGTGGCGTTGTGGAATGGGGGAGGTTGACGCTGCCCCTCAGCTCAGTGCAAAGCAAGCCTCTGTCTGCTTGGCTGCCACTCGAGAATGCGGTGTGGGGCCTGCCCTGGAAGACTGTGGAGTGGGGCGAGGGAAGGGAGCTCTGCCCGTGTGCACCCCTGACCGCTCCCCCCAGACGGCCCTCTTCCCTTTTCTTCCCGCAGTGAGCCTGACCCACGCCCACCCCAAGCTGGCCCCCTACCGCCCCCCCGGCCAGCTCCTCTCTCCACCACTGCTGCTCTCTGTCGTCCTCAACGTGGGCTTCAGTCTTGTTGTGCAGGTCTGCGGCTTCCTGCTGGTGAAGCAGCAGCCCTGGTACGCCGTGATTCGCAGCCACAGGTAGCCTCCTCACCTGCATGGGGCGGGGCGGGGGGGGGGACAACCAACTGGAGGGCACGGGGGGGGGGGGGGAGGGAGGCTTTCCTCCTAGAGCAGAGAGCACCAATGCTGGAGGGGCAGGCAGAAAGGGAGAGGATCCGGCCAGGAGGGGAGGAAACTGTTCTTGGGGAAGGCGCTCTTCCCTTCCAGTCTGGTGCGGTGGTGAAGTGCGCGGACTCTAATCTGGGAGAACCGGGTTTGATTCCCCACTCCTCCACTTGCACCTGCTGGATGACCTTGGGCAAGCCATAGCTCTGTGCCAGCTGTTCCCTCAAGGACAGCTTGGGAAAGAGCTCTCTCAGCCCCACCCACCTCACAGGGTGTCTGTTGTGGGGAGGGGAAGGGAAAGGAGATTGCAAGCTGTGCTGAGACTCTGTCAGGTAGTGAAGGGCAGGGCACAAATCCAATATCACCATCGTCTTCCTCCTCCTCCTCCTCCTCCAGAGGGTGCCCTGTAGCCAATCAGACGTGGATTCCAGGCCTCGGCAACGGGACGGCCAACTCCACGGAGCCACACCACCGAGTGCTGAGCTACGAGGACGCCACTATCTGGCCCCTGGTCACCGTCAATTGCCTCATCGTGGCCTTCGTCTTTTCCAAGGGGAAGCCCTTCCGGAAGCCCATCTACACCAACTGTGAGCCCTGCTTCTTCGTCCCTTCTGGCACGCGGTCCCCCGGAGCCGAGGCGCCAGGACCGGAAGCTGCGCACCCCTCGGTGCCAGGACCCAGCCAGCTGCGTTCACACATTCGGGGGGTGGGGGGGTGGAGGGGGAGAGATAGAAGCTCAGGGTGCCAATGGGACATTCTTCCCGAGGGGCTCGAAAGGATTGACATGTGTTGTTATTCCGGCTCTGTGAGGTGGGCCTCTCCTCCCCTCCCAGTGTCATAGGGCAGCCGCTGAGGCTGAAGGACAGCGCTTGCTTGAGACCTGCTGAGATCTGAACCCGGGACAAAAGGCAGATCACACCAGCATGGCAGTGCCTATCACTGAGCCATGGCCCCTCCCTAAAGGAAGCTTTTGAGTCCGGAGTGACAGAGCAGGAGGTCCCAGGTTCAATCCCCGTGGGCATCTCCAGCTCAAAGGACCAGGCAGGAGGTGACGGGAAAGGCCTTTCTCTCCCGGAGACCCTGGAGAGCCCCTGCCGGTCTGAGCAGACAGGACTGACTGTGATGGACCAGCGCCCTGGATCAGCAATGCATTTACCTGTTCCTGACACCTTCCTGGGCAAATCAGCAAAGGACACCTTTTTCTCCACCTTCCGCTAGAACTCAAGCCCTCCCCCCCCCCCCCGGTGACTCTGACTGGCAGGGGATGGAGGGCACGCCAAAGGGAACACCCTTCCCACAGTGCAGGCTTCACACAGGGAGCTGCGGGATGCCTGGACAGAGTTTCAAAATAATGACACGTGTGGTATCTAAATAGAACCTCCATGGCCAGAGGCAGTCTACTGTGGGGGCAAAGAGGGCTGTGGCCTGCGGGGGGGGGGGGGGCTTCCTGAAGGCCCCCATCTCACTGCCGTCGGGCCCTCCCAACTCCCAGCCACTGGCCCTTGTTCTGCCCGGTCCCAGAGGAACCCTTCCCTGGGGAGTCACGCGGGGCCTTTTCCCTTTTGGTCCCTCAGACGTCTTCTGCACTGCGCTGTGCCTGCAGCTCGGGGTCTCCCTCTTCCTGTTCTTTGCTGACTTTGAGAAGATACACACGGGAATGGAGGTGAGTGCGGGAGGCGCCAGCAGCCAGGCAGGCAGGCAGGCGCCTCCAATTCCCCCCTCTGCCGTGAAGAGTCGCTGGGAGACTTCGCACCAGGCACTCCCTCCCAGGCTGACCTGCCACACTGGGTGGATGTTGGGAGGCTGGGGGGGGGGGGGGCCTGGGACCGCGCCCCGAGCCACTTGGGGGAAAGAGAGGATGGCAGCTAAGCGCAGTCACCAGACACAGTGACTGAGGGCGGTTCCTTCCTCCCCAGCTCCTCTGCACCCCGATGGTCTGGAGGGTTTATATCCTGATGGCGCTCCTGGTCTTGTTCTGTGTCTCCTTCTTTGTCGAGGTGAGCAGAAACACACACACACACACACACACCGCCGCTGCCCGTTCTTTGCCACCTGGAAATGATCTCAGCAGTTTCCTCCTTGCAGGATCAGCCCAGAGCATCCCTGACCAGTGGCATCTCCAGACCTCCCCATGCTATTTGCAATGAAAACTAAGGTTGTGTAGTGGTCCTGCAGGTTGGACTCGGACCTGGGAGACCCAGGTTCGAATTCCTGTTCTGCCATGGAAGCTCGCTGGGTGTTCTTGGTCCAGTCCCACACGCTCACCTTATCCTACCTCTCAGGGCTGTTGTGAGGATAAAACAGAAGAAAAGAGAAAGATGGCAGGCGCTTGGGGTCCCCCCTTGGGGGGAAAGGCAGGGTGGGAATAAAGTCAATAAATAGATGTGGTCTAGCTTCTGTCTCTCCCTTGTTACCACAGAGGCAGATGGACATTTATTATCATCCCTGTTGGGGGGGGGGGGAGCCGGATCCCTCTTTTCGGGGGGAGCCCTTGGATCTCAGGGTTCTGAGTTGCACCCCATGGCTGACGGGCACCAGCCAGAATGCGCACAAGAGCCAGCCTGGGGTCGTGGTCAAGAGCCGGGGACTCTAATCTGGAGAACTGGGGGGGGGGGGGGGGGTTTGATTCCCCGTTCCTCCTCCACATGAAGCCTGCTGGGTGACCTTGGGCCAGTCACGGTTCTCTCAGAGCTCTCTCAGCCCCACCTTCCTCAAAGGGGGTCTGTTATGGGGAGAGGAGGGGAAAGAGATTGTAAACTGCTCTGAAGCTCCTTCGGGTAGAGAAAAGCAAGGTGTGAAAACAGCCCTTCTTCTTCTGCACGAGAGGGAAAAGGACAAAGGGGGGGTGTTTCCTGGTGAGGAAAGCATGCCAGCAAAAATCTCGGGTGATGCCCCTCCTGGCTTTCTTCACCAGGCAGCTGATCTGGGCTGGGACCCCTGGAGAGAGAGGTGTCACCATCCCAGACCCGGCCCGGCCCTCAAATGCTCTCTCCCCCTCAGGATGCTGTCCTGCAGAACCGGCGCCTCTGGCTGTGGATCAAGGCGCTCTTCCGCTCCCGCTCCTCCAGCCAGTATCGGGTGTTGCAGAGGAAGCTGGCGCAGGATCCCGCCTGGCCTCCCGTGAACAGAAGGGACTTGGCAGAGCCCAGCAAGGGGGAGGAGGCCTACGTCAACCCCGCCTACGAGGAGGAGGCCAAGGAAAAGCAGCCGGCCAGCCGGCAGGGGGGGAACCGCTAACTTATTATACGCCCTGGGAAGGGAAGGAAAGGGACCTTTCCTGTGCAAAGAAGACCCTCTGGGAGACCCGGACAGGTCCTCCTGCTGCAGCACTTTCTGGCACACAGTTGACTTTTTTTTTTTTGCAAGATGATTTCTACTTTTTTAATTTAAGGTTTATTCCCCATTTGAGCACTTGGTCACTTTTTTCCAGCTCAGTTTTGAGCTACTTAAAAATCTGCGGCTTGGCCAGTGGGCAGAAACATAGAGAACCTGTTTAAGAACATAAGAGAAGCCGATGTTGGATCAGGCCAGAGGCCCCTCCAATCCAACACTCTTCTGTGGCACACAGTAGCCTCAGGAGGTCCAGCAGTGGGGCCAGGACCCTAGAAGAAGCCCGCCCACTGTTGCCCCCCCCCCCCCAAATCAAGCACCAAGAATGCAGAGCATGACTTGCCCCAGACCGAGAGTTCCTGTCTATACTTGATGGACTTCTGCTCCATATAAGAACATGAGAGAAGCCAATGTTGGATCAGGCCAGAGGCCCATCCAGTCCAACACTCTGTGTCACACAGTGGCCAAAAACCCCAGGTGCCCTCAGGAGGTCCAGCAATGGGGGCAGGAGACTAGAAGCCCTCCCACTGTTGCCCCCCCCCCCAAGCACCAAGAAGACAGAGCATCACTTGCCCCAGATCGAGAGTTCCTAATTATATACCTTGTGACTAATAGCCACTGATGGACCTCAGCTCCATATAGGAACCTAAGAGAAGCCAGTGCTGGATCAGGCCAGTGGCCCCTCCAGGCCAACACTCTGGGTCACACAGTGGCCAGAAACACCCCAGGTGCCCTCAGGAGGTCCAGCAGTGGGGCCAGGAAGCCCTCCCACTGCCCCCCTCCCATCAAGCACCAAGAATACAGAGCATCCCTTGCCCCAGACTGAGAGTTCCTATCTATACCTTGTGGCTAAGAGCCACTGATGGACCTCTGCTCCATATAAGAACATGAGAGAAGCCAATGCTGGATCAGGCCAATGGCCCATCCAGTACAACACTCTATGTCACACAGTGGCCAAAAACACCCCAGGTGCCCTCAGGAGGTCCACCAGCGGGGCCAGGACTCCAGAAGCCCTCCCACTGTTGCCCCCCAAGCAGCAAGAAGACAGAGCATCACTTGCCCCAGACAGAGTGTCCCATCTAGACCTTGCGGCTAATAGCTACTGATGGACTTCTGCTCCATAGGTTTATCCAATCCCCTCTTGAAGACATCTATGCTTGTAGCCGCCACCACTTCCTGCGGCACTGAATTCCACGTTAATGACTCTTTGCGTGAAGAAGGACCTCCTTTTATCCATTTTAAGCTTACTGTTCATTAATTTCAATTTTTCAAGTACTTTTGAAGCTGGACAAATTGGCCATTTGAGGATTCCAGTTTGGACCCACATGGTGGAAATAAAGTCAGGTCTGAATTTCTTTTTGGGCTCTTTGGGAGTCAAGGGGCAGAGAAAGGAGGCAGCGCAGCGTGATGGTTTCCGAAAGGAAAGGGAGCAAAAATGTTACGGAGGACGGCACAATCTAAACATCACCCACGAGGCTGGCACGAGGAACACCCAGAGAAAACGGAGGAAAAATAGCTTTTATTTATTCCGGGGGGGGGGGGGGAGTGGGCGGAGGCATTTGTTGGAATGCAAACCCCGGGGGGGGGGAGCGCCCCGCTGGTCTTAGTCCTTCTCAAAGGCCAGGTTGCTCACGGAGAGGAGGTCTTCTCCAGCAGGCGCAGAGGGGGCGGAGGGATCCAAGGAGCGGTTTCCCCCCCCAGCACGTTTCCTGCTTGGAAGAGAGAGGAGATGGAGCAACGGGCCTCATCCTCAGCACGCCCCCCCCCCCCAAGGTTCCTGGTGGGCTTTCTGCTTGCCCCGGATTACTCATTCTGGGGGTGGGGGGGGGGTGGAACGGGGTCTGAGCCTCTTTGCTGCTGGGTCTGTCCTGGTCTGTCCACCCAGGCTGCCCAGCCCCCTCCTCTGGCTCCTGCTGATGGTGCCCAGCCAGCCTGACCTCTGGGCCCCCTCCCTCCAGTGCCGCAGGGCCCATCGGCCTGGATCCCAGCGCTCTTTGCTGCTCATGCCGGCACTTACTCCCTCTTGCAGGCATCAGGCCCCTCAGATCCTTGGGGTTCCTGCTCAGCTGCCCTCAAGCTGTCTGGGTCCAGAGGGGAACCCGTGTGTTGCGTGCCCTCCATTCCTTCTAGGCCGCCACCGGCTTCCACCTCGTCCCTTCCGCCCCAGTTCTGGCCCTCTCCCTCCCGCCTGGAGTCCCTCCGTCTCCCCCTGGGGGGCCTCCCCTCCCCTCGCTCCACCACTCTGGAAGGGCTTACCGGGTGCACTGGGCATAAAGCACGGTGCCAAAGACCAGGGCCAGCAAGACCAGGGCGGAGACGACTCCCGCCACGATGTAGCCCGTGATGTTCTCTGGGGAAGGAAGGTCATGGAGAAGGACACACGGGAGGGACAGCGGGCTGGCTAGACCGGCCATGGCTGGTGCGGGGAAACGTCCCCCATCTCTTCCCCCCCAGCCCTGGCTGAGCAGGGCCAGACTCTCTTCAGCAAGGGAGGAGCAGAGCTGGACTCCAGGGCCACTCGCGTGGGGCTTGCTGGGTCACCCCGTGCCTGTTTCACATCCAGAGCGGGGAGGGGGGGGGGGAGAGGGTCCTACCTGTCCAAACCTCCGCACAGAGGAGGCCCTGGTGGGATTCTGGGCAAGAGCATGAAAAGCCAGGGGTCCCGCCAGCTTCGATGCAAACCCCACCATTCAGGCAAGGATTCGACAGGCAGGGGCCGTCTGTGGAGGAGGAGAGCGGCTCTGAGTGGTGGGCCCCTGCCCATCCCTCCTCTCAGGGCCGGTGCTTCCGTAAGGCGGAGTTAGGCAGTTACCTAGAGCGCCACCTAAGGAGAGTGCCATGCTGGCCTGCCGCCCCAGAGGGTCCCGCCCCTCGCAGAAAGTGGCCGAGGCCAGCCCGTGTGTCCCTTCAGTGGCTCTGTGATGGCCACCTGGATGCACAAGGGGCTCTGTGCTGCACAGGAGATGCTCCTGGCTGCCCCTCTCCTGCTGGCCCTCCTGCGCTGCCTGGAGGGAGCCTGTGCCTGTCCCTTCGCCCCTGTCCCGGGCCCTCACCCCCCGCCACCCCCAAGTGAAGCAAGGGAAGCAGCGCACCTGCTCATGGCCGCCCCTTGTAAGCTAGCTGCGCAGCCCACCCGCCCGAGCCCTGTGTAAGAGCTGCCCTTCTCAGTGCTCGCGGCCTATCTGCAGGCACTTGCATAGGCCAGCCATTCCTGGAGCTTGGTGGAGATGGGGAGGCGGCCCGAGAGAGAGCGCAGGCCTGCGGAAGAGAGGCTGGATGCCTGCATTCGAACCCAGAGCTTCTCAGCTCCTCACTTAGACCCCTCTGAAGTCTGCTTTGTGAAGAAGGGGATGATACCCTGTAGGTCATCCATTTTCACACCCACTCTACCAGGTTGGGGGCAGTCCCTTTGCTAGAGCTGCTCATGGGCTTCCTTGAGGCTTTTGCCGTGCTTTCCCACCTTGGACTGATCCAGCCAGCAGAAATCTGTGCGTCTGAGTGGCAGTCTGGATATCGTTGGCCCCAGAACCACAGTCTGCTCCTTGGTACTGCATTCTCGAGTGGAACAAGGCAGTGTCAAAGCAGTGCTGCTGTGTGATTGGAAGTGTTTTTTTCCCTGCAAAAACGTTAAAAAACACTGACTGACGTCAAGAATACTTGAAGTTCCTGGCCATCCTGAATCACTTTTGTCATCCTTTTTATTGCTGTATCATAACAAATCTTAGGAAAAGAATACCTTGCCCAGAACCTGATCTTTGAGAGCCAGTTTGGTGTGGTGGTTATGTGCGCGGACTCTAATCTGGGAGAACCGGGTTTGATTCCCCACTCCTCCACTTGCAGCTGCTGGATGACCTTGGGCAAGCCATAGTTCTGGCACAGCTATTCTTGAAAAACAGCAGTTTCTGTCAGAGCTCTCTCAGCCCCACCTGCCTCACAGGGTATCTGTTGTGGGGAGGGGAAGGGCCAGGGAAATCTAAAGCTTTCGCAAGCCACGGGTCAGTTGAAGACAGAACCTATGAAGCTCTCTATCCTGTACCACAACATGAGATGCAGGAGGATCAGCAACCTGATTTGTAGTCTTCGTATAAAAGTTAAGGTTTGTGGATCATGAGTTCTTCGAAGATTACTATTGCAGGTGAACAGAACGTAAATCTGACTTGTTTATTGATTTGAACTTCAAGCTATAGTGGTATGCTTTCTAATAACTAACATCACTTATACAAAAAATAGAATGCCGAATGAGGAATGTATGGCCCGGTTCCGGTCGCAGCGGCGTCGGGAGGCTCCGCTCGTAGCGGCGTCCTTTGTTCGAATTCCTACACCTTTACAGAGGCAAAACTTTTAGTTTTGGTCCCTGCCAGAAGCTCTCGGAGTGAGTTCTGGGCATAGTCTTTCCTCCTAAGGAACAACTCTGGGCGGCGGTCCGAGTCGTGGCTGGGAGCAGACTGAAGCGGAGGTGTGGGACAAGAAGGCTCGGAGAACTTATCCAGAGCCATTTGCAGTGACTGGGAAACCTGGGAGAAGAATCCCCTTCGTTATTGATTTAATTTTCTTTTCTATATAAGAGACTTACCATTTCAGTTTGTCCTTTCTTCGTGACTTCTAGCACTGAGGTGGGGAGGAGGCTAGGCACGAGAGTAGCGAGCGGCAGACTAACAAGCCGAACGCCGAGCAGATGGATGCGCTGGGACGCACGTTGTAGAATAGCGGCTACGTGGAGTGCGGAGCGGCTTGCCTATAGGGTTTGAGACCCCTGCAGTCATATCGTTGTTTGTGGCATATCTATGTGCCTTCTGCTTTGACTCCCGGAGAGAACAGTTCGCTTGGAGATAAAATATTGGCGAGAGACAGCTTGGAGCGAGCAGTTCCGGGTTGATTGGAATAGCCTGCATTGAAGTCAGAAGAGGGTGTACAAGACGGATATGAGACGGGGACATGCTTAAGATCCTAAAAGTCTATCCTCTTTGTTTCGACGAGACACCTGAAGTCAATACATACGTTCGGAGATAAGTACTTGAATAATTGGACCATATAGGCTAAGAGGCCATAATTTCCATGACTTTTATTTGAGCCGGAGCTGAAAGAAGAGGAGAAAGAAATAAACGTTTAATGATATAAATCCCAGGCTCAAATATAATTCCAATTTGATAAGATTGAGACTTTAGATGGACTGTTTGATTAATTTGTATTTATATCTGTAATATCAATTAATTGACGGACTGTTTGGCATTTTTAATTAATTAATGTATAGATTCCAATAGTTGATATAGAATTAGTAGACTTGATAAACTTGGGATAGAATAAAGAGTTTAGAGTTTAGAGTTAGTTAAGAGCTAGTTTAGATTTAAGATTTAAGATTTAGGTTAATACTGATAAGATAAGATAGATAAGGTAAGATAGGATAAGATAGTTAAGTAAAAAGATAAGTAAGATAGATAGACAGAGACTAAAACAGGAAGCTTAGGAATAGAATATTTTGGGAAAATTTAATTTCAATAATAATTGGAGCCAATACTAATTGGAAATGGCAACTAGTGCACGGAAATTATCTATTTCGGGCCCATCCACAGGACCGCCTACAGGCTCCAATTTGGCGCTATCCCAAATGAGCGCTAAAGACTTATCTCAGCAAATACATGAAAACATAGCTGAAGCGATGAATCAAACAGTGCAAAATTTACTGCCTTCGTTGATTGCTAAAGCAATGGAACCAATACAATTGAGAATGGACTCATTTACGCAGCAAACGGTGATACAATTAGAAGGTTTTCAGAAACAAATAATAGAAAATAAGCAAGAGATAAATAGACTAAATAAGAGTGTTCTACAGACAGAAAATAAGGTTGAGGATATAGATTTACAGATTCAAGAGCTTAAAACTAAAAGTGAGTCTTTAGAAAACTCACTTCTCACATTGGAAATGGAGAAAGCTGCCAATTTATTACGTTTTCAGAATATTACAGAGTAATTCTGAAAATATTAAAGAAGTGATGATAGAGGCCTTGTCCGAATATATAGGAATATCCCCAGCGTCTGAATTAGAAAACAATATTGAAAATGTCTATAGGAGAAACTCCGCATACGCAAAGAAAAATAAGGTACCCCGAGAGGTCCATGTTAGGTTTCTGAAGAGAGATTTGAGAGATAAAATTTTAGAGAAAACTAAAATCAAGCCACTAACTATCCAAGAGACTGAGATTCCTATTCTTAGGGATGTCCCCTGGAGAATTCGTGAAAAGAGGCAGGAATACCAAAGGTTGGTGGCAGTTTTGAGGGACAATGATATACAATATAGATGGTTGCTTCCAGAGGGTCTATCCTTTTTTTACAAAGGTAAAAAGATAAACTTGACATCAGTATTTAAGGCTGGAAACTTTTTAGAAAAAAATGGTAAAGATCTGGGATTTCAAAGGGAATCTGGAAGTGAATCAGAGGATGAGGGAATGCAATCAAAAGAGGATTTTAACGAGACGCTGAAAGAAAATAAGAATAAAAAAACAAGGAAACAACTGCCCCTTGCGGTAACTACAAGACTGCAAGGCAGAAAGGGAGGACCAGAGAAACCTAATAATGGACAGGGGAAAAATTAGAATTGTCTCAGTGAATGTTAATGGGCTGAATGCCCCGCAAAAGAGAAAAAAGATCTTTAATCAATTACAAAAACAAAAATCAGACGTTATATGTATTCAAGAGACTCACATTAAATATAATGATAAGAAACTTTTGGACTGTAAGAAACTCGGTTTGACATTTGTGGGGGCAGACAAGGTTAAAAAAAAAAGGGGGGTGGCAATTTATATCAAACCCTATCTTCATCCAGAACTGATCTATGAATCAGAGGACGGGAGAATTCTTATAGTTAAGATACACAATCAGAACAATACAATATATATAGTCAATGTCTATGCACCAAATTAATCCCAAGAACCATTCTTTAAAGCGTTAAGGGAAAAATTGGTGACTCTTCCAGGAGAAGAGATATGTGTGATAGGAGACTTCAACGCAGTTGTCGACCGTCAAGTAGGTAGGAAAAGTGTTAAAATAAAATGTAAAAAAGGGAACGAACTACCAAAATCTTTTTTTTTTTAATTTTTTATTGTTAAGTATCAACAGTTCAACAAAAGTTTACAGAAGAAAAGAAAACAAACCGAGTAAACTATTACCTTATACTACTTGGTCTTAAACATTTATGTATTTGCTATCAAACCAATAATAAAATTTTTCCCAATATACTTTGAAAGTTTCCTGTTTGTTTTTCAATCTTAGTGTCAAATTGTCCATTTCCACAATTTCCAAAAGTTTTGCTATACATTCCTCCTCTCTAGGCGTCTTGTCAGTTTTCCAATATTTTGCAAATATTAATCTTGCCGCAGTAATTACATGGATTATTATTCTCTTTTCATTTTGTTCAAATTGTTCTGGAATCATATTAAGTAAAAATAACTCTGGAGATAAAGGTACTTCATACATCAAAATTTCCTGAATAATATTTTGTATAATAAGCCAATACTTCCTAGTTTTCCTGCATAGCCACCACATATGATAGAAATTGCCTGTCTCGCTTTTCCATTTCCAGCAAGTTTTATTGTTTGTTTTAGAAAATCTTGCAAGTTTATCTGGAGAAAGGTGCCATAAATAAAACATTTTATAAAAATTTTCCTTAAATGAACTTGCTCTGGTAAATTTGATTTTTTTTTCCATACTCTCTCCCATTTGTCTAAATTAATATTGTACCCTAAGAAACGTGCCCAGGCTATCATATTCGGTTTAACCCATTCGTCTTGCATCTTGTATTCGATTAAGGCTTTGTAAATTTTCTGAATGTTTTTCCCTTCTACAATTAGCCATCTTTTATCAAGCTCTAGATTCTCCTTATAGAAGCCGGTTGTCTTATCCAAATTATATCTTGAGGCCAATTGAATTTGTTCCCACCATGTTAAGTTTATCCCTTGTGCCTTTAATACCTCATTACTTTTCAAATTCTGATCTGCCTCTAATAGTTGGTCGTAATTACAAGTCTTTTGCCTTGAGAGAAGTGTCAGTTTGATGAAGGCTTCTAGAGGGGAAACCCATTTTGGGATCTTGTTGTAAAACTTATTTTTAATTTCCAGCCATATTTTTAGGAGTGGGCCTCTGAGAGCATGTTGTTTAAAAACACTATTCTTCTGGTTATACCAGAAAACCGCATGCCATCCTACCATCAAGTCGTGACCTTCCAATTTCAACAGTCTCGTATTTTCTAGGTTGGCCCAATCTTTTAACCACATCATGGCGGAGGCTGTGTAGTAAAGATACCAATCAGGTAAGCCTAGACCTCCTCGTTCTGGTATCTCCTGCAGGTACTTTAGTTTTATCCTTGGCTTCTTTGATTGCCATATATATTGCAAAATGATTTTGTCCAAGTCTCTAAAAAAATTCCGGTTTTTCAGTATTGGTAAGGTTTGAAAGAGAAACATAAGGCGTGGCAGCATATTCATCTTAAGAAGTGCAATGCGTCCCAGAAGAGACATTTGCATTTTTTGCCATGTTTCTAGGTCTTTTTTAATTTCTAAATAAAGTTTCAAATAGTTGTCCTTATAAAGAGAGCTACATCTATTAGAAATAACAATACCTAAGTATCTCACCTTCTTTATGACTTCAAAACTGGTTTTTTCCTGTATCCTTAAGTCTATTTCTTTTGAACAGTTTTTTGTTATGATTTTTGTTTTGGTTCGGTTTATTTTAAAGCCTGCCACTTGACCAAAGTCTTCCACCACATTCAACAGCCTATCAAATGATTTTAAAGGATCCTCTAAAATAAAGACCATATCGTCCGCGAAGGCTAACAGCTTAAAGGATTCCTCACGTGTTTTTAATCCTTTTATCTTGTTGTCCTCTCTTACAATAACGCATAGTATTTCCAAAACAAAAATAAATAAAAGGGGGGAGAGGGGACAACCCTGTCTGACACCTTTTTGAATGGGGATATTTCTAGTGCTATCCCCATTAAACAGGACTTTAGCTTCTTGATTTTCATATATCGATTTTACCATACCCAAAAAATTGTTCCCACAGTGCCATTTTTTAAATAAAAGCAACATAAAGTCCCAACATAACATATCAAAAGGTTTTTCAGCATCAACGAAACATAATGCAAGTTGTTTGTCAGAATGCACCTCATAGTATTCCAACACATTTAGAATGATGCGGATATTATGACGCAATTGTCTGCGTGGTAGAAAGCCTGCTTGATCATGGTTAATTGTTTGAGCTAAAATCCTTTTGAGTCTATTGGCCAAGATAGCAGCATATATTTTGTAATCAATGTTTAACAACACTATTGGCCGGTAATTTTTTATTTCATTCAGGTTTGAGTTTTGCTTTGGAATCAAACTAATTAATGCCTCTTTCCATGAAGCTGGTATGACCCCACCTTTATAAATGTCTTGCATTGTGTGCTTCAACGCAAAAGATGTTTTCCTCAAATACTCTATAGAATTCCGCTAATATGCCATCTGGTCCAGGTGATTTTTTTAATTTCAGATTTTTTATTCCCTCTAGTATTTCTTTCGTTGTTATAGGTTCATTCAGATGTTTTTTCTGTTCCTCTGAAAAAAATTTTTTAACAAACCTTTCTATGTACATTTCCATTTCACTTTCTTTCACCTTGTCTTGCTTATAGAGCTGTCTATAAAAAGTCTCAATAATATTTTTTAATTCTTCCATTGAAGTACATTCTTTTCCTTTCTCATCTTTTAGAGCTTTTATAAATCTCTCTGCTTTGTCTTTTTTAATTTTATATGCTAGCCATCTATTAGGTTTATTAGCATTGTCAAACATGAATTGCTTAGCATATATTATTTTTTTTGCTGTTTCTTCAGTTAATTCACAATTTAAAAGATGTTGTAACTTCTTAAGATTATTTTTGCTTTTATCAGATTTTGGGTCACTTTTCAAGTTGGTTTCCTCTTTCTGAATTTTTGTTATTAGTTCTTGGTATTTCATCTTTTGCTTTTTCCTTAACCATATTTCTTGGGAAATCATTTTGCCTCTGGCAAAGGCCTTAAATGTGTCCCAAACTACTCTTATATTTATTTCAGGTGAGATGTTATGCAAGAAAAAATCGTCAAAGTCTTTCTTGCACTTACTGACAAATTTTTGATCTTGTAGTATGTGGGTTTTCATTACCCATCTACCACTTCTAGGTTTGTCATTAATTAGAAGCATCACAGGATTGTGATCAGCGAAGGTCGCAGGCAGAATCTGCACCTCATTTATGTCAGGTAGTGCCGTTACCGATGACCAAATCATGTCGATTCGCGACCAGGATTTGTGTCGATGTGAAAAAAAAGTAAAATCTTTTTGTGTACCATTTTTAACTCGCCATGCATCTATTAAGGAGAGTTCTTCTACTAACTCCATAAAAGCCTTGGGGAGTTCATTCCCCTTAGCAATTCTAGGAGGTTCCACCTTTCTGTCTATTGATTTGTCAAAGACTGCATTAAAATCTCCCACAATACAAACATCATCAAACTCAATTTTGACTAACAGTTCCCGCAGTTTTACAAAAAAGTTTTCTTGATGTTGATTAGGGGCGTATATATTAACCACCAGCATTGTTTTTGAGTATCTGTAGACCTTAACCATCAATATTCTTCCGTCATCACTTTCATAAACTAATTCTGGACGCAGATTTTGCTTAACATAAGTTACTACACCGCATTTTTTCTTTTGCTTATTAGCTGCAGTAAATTTTATTTCTAATTTTTTTGCTTCCAAAAGTTGTTTATCTTTTCAAAATCTTTTTTTGAACTAGCAGAGGAGCTCAAACTTGTTGATGCTTGGAGAGTTAGAAACTTAGATAAGAAAGATTTTACCTTTTTCATAAATTCTGGTCCAGACTGGACATGGCATGGATTACAACACCAATGCTAACAAATTTGTGGGAAGCAGAGATTCTCCCTGCCACCTTCGCCGATCATAATCCATTGCTTTTAACACTACATAATACACTCAGGAAACCTAGATGGACAATGAAAAGCTGGTTGTTAAAAAATGAGAATTTTGTTACTGAATCTAAAAAAGAATTTCAGGATTTTTTTAAACGAAATATAATACCCGAAATTAACATAGAGGTGGTGTGGGACGCCTTTAAGGCCTTTGCCAGAGGAAGGTTAATAAGTCATGAGATCTGGATTAGAAAACAGAGAAAGATGAAATATCAGGGTTTGGTTAAAAAGATTCAAATAGAAGAAAATAAGCTGAAAAAGGAACCCTTAAGAGAAGATTATCTTAATAATTTGAGGAAAGCTCAACATCACCTTAATTGCTTATTATCAGATGATCTGGCAAAGAAAATCCTCTTTACAAGACAACTATTTTTCGAAAATGCTAACAAACCATCTAGATGGTTAGCATATAAGTTAAAACAAGAGAAAGCGGATAAATATATTAAAGCATTAAGAGATGAAAATAAACAGGAACGTTACAAAATCATTGATATAAAAGAGATTATAGAGAATTTTTATAAACAGCTTTATAAAAAGGAGAATCAGGACACTTCAAAAATAGAAACATACCTAGAAAAATTTATGAAAATTAAATGCACACCTGACCAAAAGGAAATGCTAAATGTAGATATAACTGACGACGAATTAAGAGAAGCTCTGAGAAAATCAAAGAAAGGGAAGTCCCCTGGATCAGATGGCCTACCTGTAGAATTCTATGAGGCATTTGAAGAACAAGTTCTTCATCCATTGAAGTTGGTTATGTATAAAGCATACGAGAAAGAAATTATTCCGAAATCATGGGAAGAGGCACTGATAACACTAATCCCGAAAAAAGATTCAGATTGTTTAGAAATAAGGAATTATAGGCCCATCTCACTCCTCAACGCGGATTATAAAATATACGCTAATATTATTGCATCAAGGTTAAAAAAAGTCTTAGCACAAATAATTCATAGAGACCAAAATGGTTTCTTACCTGGTAGGCAATTGAGACACAATGTTCGTGTTATTTTAAATATATTAGAGTATTATGAAACCCATATAGATAAACAAGTAGGACTCTTATTTGTTGATGCAGAAAAAGCATTTGACAATGTTAGTTGGGACTTTATTTTGGCCCAGTTAAGACATTGGGAATGTGGGGAGAAATTTTACTCTATGATAAAAACAATCTATAATAAACAAGAAGCTAAAGTATTAGTTAATGACGATTCAACGGGGAACTTTCAGATACAAAAGGGCACTAGACAAGGATGCCCGCTCTCTCCTTTATTATTTATTTTTGTTTTGGAAACCTTGTTAGGGAAAGTGAGGGAAAATTTTAAGATATTAGGCTTAAAAATAAAGGGGGAGCAATATAAAGTTCAGGCATACGCGGATGATTTAGTGTTTATTTTGGAGGATCCATTGGAATCAATTAATTACTTGTTGTCAGATATAAAAGATTATGGCTTTATGATGGGATTTAAGATTAATATTAAAAAATCGGTATTATTGACTAAAAACTGCACAAAAGAAATAATAAACCAGCTAACTGAGGAAACAGGCTTTGAAGTGCATAATAGGGTTAAATATTTGGGGATTATTTTATCCAATAGATGTAGCTCTATATATAAGGACAATTATCAAAAAATGCTAATTCAAATTAGGAAAGACATTGAAAGATGGAAAAAATTGCAACTTTCACTTTTGGGTAGGATTGCGACGATCAAAATGTGTGTTCTTCCATATTTAATTTTCATTTTCCAAACTATACGCATTTTGAAAAATCAAGTTTTTTTTAAAGACCTGAATAAAATTATTTACAGCTTTGTATGGCAATCAAAAAAATCCAGGATCAGGCGTATAGATTTAAAAGATAGAAGTGAAAGAGGAGGATTAGGATTACCGGACTGGCAACTATATTACAAGGCGACTACAATGATATGGTTAAGAGACTGGGCTACTTTGGATAACCCAAGATTATTGAAATTGGAAGGCCATGATCTTCGGATGGGGTGGCATGCCTATCTTTGGTATTACCAAGATAGGGCATACTTTAAGCAGCATACACTTAGGGCTGCTTTGTTCAAAGTCTGGGAAGATCTTAAACCACAAATATATTTGAAAATACCATATTGGGTTTCACCGTTAGAAGCTTTTATAATGCCGACATTAATATCTCTAGAAAAGAAGGTTGGTTATGCACAGCTGTTAGACGCAGAGTTAGGATTAAAAACATTTGATAAGCTAGAAGAGTCCAAAATCTGTCTTACGTGGTGGGAGAGAATACAACTACTCTCCAGGTTTAAAAAGGATAAGCAAATGGGCTTTTACAGAGAACCGACAGACTTTGACAAAGTTTGGCTTGGATCCGAGGTCAAATCTATTAAGAAACTCTATGCTTATTTCCTAGAATATAAGATGCAGGACGAAATGGTTAAGCCGGCAATGGTGAAATGGGCAAGATGCTTTGGATATAACATAGAGCTTGATGAATGGTTAAAAATTTGGAAAAGAAATATAAAAATAACAAGAGCAACAGCATATAAAGAAAATCTTTATAAAATGTTTTATCAATGGCACCTTGCACCTGAAAGACTGGCTAAGTTTTCTCCACAATTATCGAAAAACTGTTGGAAATGCAAAAAAATGACTGGCTCTATGGTGGCTATGCCCAAAAGTAAATAAATATTGGCGGATGGTGCAAAAAAGTATACAGCAAATAACTGGACTTAGAATACCTCTTAACCCCCAGTTGTTTCTTTTAAGTATAATTCCAGAGAATTTTTCAAAAAATGATCAGTTATTAATTATACATGCTATAACTGCAGCAAGGATGGTATATGCAAGATATTGGAAATTAGAGAAAATTCCAAGTAAAGATGATTTTGTTAATAAATTATATGAGGTTGCAGAAATGGACAAACTGTCATCTATTGTTAAAGGAGAAAAAGAATCTGTTTATGAGACTACATGGAAGAAATTCTATAACTGGCTGGAAAAATAGATATTAATAAGGGTTAAAGGGAGACTGAACCTTAATGTATCTACTGTATTGTTATATTGTGAATGAAATGTCGGTGGTTATAGTTTGACTAAGGGTAGAAAGATATTAGAATTATGGGGAAACTTCTCATTTTAAGGGTATACAAACTGCTGTTTTTGCCCGGTTGCTAATTATAAAAAATATATAAATAAACTTCAAAAAAAAAATAGAATGCCAAAAAAGAGGAACTGAGGAAGATGGTGTAGCAGCTAAGAGAATGAATTTAGATCCAGGAGGTCCCTAATTCAAATCTCTGTCATGAATTTGTATTGTAGCTGCCATGAATTCACACCGTGGCCTGAGGCAAACCATGCTGTCCTCTCCTGACTCCTCTGTCAGTACTAACAGTGATAATTTTGGCTAAGTTTTGAGGGTTGCGGTATGGACTGAAAATAATGTATGTGCAGTATTTTGAATAATGGAAGTGCTATATAAAATCATTGTTATTGTTAATAATATAACTAGGTGTCTTCAAGTCTGCTGTAGCTATTAGATCACCATTGGATTTTAAATATCCAGTGAAGTGCTCTAATTCTTTCAACTGTGCGATATAGCTGTGACCACCATTTTAATATTTATGAAGATGTTTTAAATTTTACTGTTATTTTATTAGCACTTTTTTTTTTTGTATAAATGGTATGTTGTTACCCGCCCTGAGCCCGCTTCTGGGAAGGGCGGGCTATAGGTGTGTGAAGAAATAAATAAATAAGGAGTTTGTAAACCGCTCCGAGACTCTGAATTAAGGGCAGGGTATGCGTCCAATCTCCTCCTCCTCCTCTTCTTCTTCCTGTTGGAGAAGATGCTAGGAATGAGCCTCTCTCCTTGGGGTGGCTAAAAGGCTGCCGGCAGGCTCAGGCCACTGGGCAGAGGTTTTACGCAGGAGGCCTTGGCCCAAACTGTTGGGCCTCCCCCTGCAGGGCGTTGCCTGTGACTCTCACAACCAGCATCTTGCTCTAGAGCAGGGGTGTCAAACATGCCGCCTGGGGGTCAGATCAGGCCCCCAGAAGGCTTCTATCAGGCCCGCACTGGAACTGGCCATCTCCTGCTTCCAGTTCTGTTGCTGCTGCTGCATCATCGCTTCCTTCACCAGACTCTCTCAATCGCTCAGCCATTTCATGTTTTCCCCTGGGTCTTAGACTCAGAACTCTCAGCAGGAGATTTCTGTGGTGAATGTCAGTAAATCAAAAGTAGGTTTGCAGCTTACAGATACACACCTGAACAGCATACTCAAGATTGCAACAGCACAGACATTTTGGTGCAATAATTCAGAACAAGAGGTGTCAGTTATCAGAAACTGTTAAATAAACAATATATTGCAAGAGTGCTAATGTTTTAAGCATGTTTTTATTTTGAGTAAAAAAAAATCTTTGTCTTTGTGTCCTTGATAAATTTTATACCTCTGCTACTTGGCGTTACATTTTATGACGCACGTGGCCCAGCCCAACAAGGTCTCATTTATGTCAGATCCGGCCCTCAAACAAATGAGTGACATCGGGGGCGGGGGGGGGGGGGGAGGTAGGAACTTGCGGGGCATGCCACACCACCCACTATGTTTTGCCCGGGACAAGCTGCGGGGTCACAGGCTCTTGGAGAGTGTGGGCTGTGGAGGCAGACCCATGACGGGAGGAAGGACGGCCGTGGAGGCCCCCATACCCAGGCTGCGTCAGAGGAGGGGACACTTTGTTCTTGCAAAGAGCAGAAAGCCACGCAGAGAACAGTAAAGCTGCCAACCTCTAGAAGAAGAAGAAGAAGAAGAAGTTGGTTTTTAAATCCTGCTTTTCTCTACCCAAAGGAGTCTCAGAGCAGCTTACAATCGCCTTCCCTTCCTCACCCCTCAACAGGCCCCTTGTGAGGCAGGCGGGGCTGGGAGAGTTCAGAGAGAACTGTGGCTCGCCCAGGGTCACCCAGCCGGCTTCAGGTGGAAGAGGCGGAGTGGGGAATCAAACCTGGCCAGTTTGGATTTCCACATCCTGGACTTCCCCAAATCTCTCTTTACCAGTCCTTTCCCCTGCCTGGTTGAAATATACTGGGTTCAGATGTGTAGAGAGATCAGCTCAGGGTTTATTAGTGATTACAGCAAGGAGAAGGAGAAGACTGGCGGTGCCTGGCCAAGCCCGGTAGTTAAGCCTGGAAAGGAGAACACCCCAACCCCCCGCCCCCCCCCTCCCAGCGACAGGCTGTTTACAACCTGTCGTTTCCGGACTGGTTTCCTCTAGGACCCCTGTCTCCCTACTGGCCCATTCTAGGATCCCAGCGATCTACTGTTATGCCTCCCAAGCGAAGTCCTTTTGCAAGTCAGTTCAGGCTCCATACATCACACTGGTAATCCGAGACTGGGTTCCCGCCACACCTGCCGGATCAGATCGCAAATTGCAGGAGCGCAGAAGCCGCCGTGCCCGGAGAACAGCGCTCCATCTTCCGAAACACAGGCAGGGAGAGGCTTGGAGAGAGGCCAGTTCTGGAGGAAGAAGGGGCAGATCAGTTGCCCTGGTTTCGTCTCACAACCCGAATGCGTTGCCAAGAGGGGGCCTGCAGGTGTGTGCATGCGTGCGTGTGGGGGTCTTTGCCTTTAGCGGAGGGGCTGGAAGGACCCCCCCCCCCCCAAAAGGTGCTGGTGCAGCATCCGCGGGAAGAACATGGGCTGGTGAAGACTTCCGATGCCCCTGCAGGGACCTCAGTGCACAGAGGAGGGGGCTGGACCTGTGAGCCATCTGCCAGACTGGAAACCCGGCTGGAAGAGGATCCACTGGCTCTTCCGGGACTTCTCCACACACGCTCTGGATCCCCTGGAGAATTCCTGGACCGAGAGCCTCAGTTTCACCAACTTTGAGAAGAGCCATGCCGTGGCCAAGGGATGAAAGGCAGCCCCCAGCGTGAAGAGGCTCTGGCAGGGAGGGGGCAGCTGGCCAACCCCCCCCCCCTTCTTCTTGCGCCTGCATTCATTCCAGGTGAGGATTAGAGATCAGGTGAAGGGGCTCAGACCTCCCCGTCCAACCAGTGAAGAGGGGCTTGGGGCCGAGACTGTGTCTCCCCCCCCCCCTTCTGTGACCCAGACCTGCACAGCCTGTGACCCTTCCCCTCCAGCCATTAACTGTGCCCCACCAGATGCACAATAGCCCCCCATCTGTAATAACAAAACAGAGAGGTTGATGGGGGGGGGGGGGGGTCTTGTACATAGTTAGGGGACTGCACTGATTGGGGGGGGGTGTTTCTGGCCTCAGCATATGACTAAACCACTTGTGCCAGAATTGTTTCTGTTGAATACGATTCCAGAAACTTTTAACAAATCAGATAAATATTTGATTATCCATGTAATAACTGCTACTAGAATACTTTATGCAAAGTATTGGAAAGGAGAAGTAGTTCCCTCGAAGGAGGAAATATTATATAAACTATTGGAGACTGCAGAAATGGACAATTTAACATTGAAATTAGCAGATAAAGGAGAGGAAATTTTTGAAAATAATTGGTTAAGGTTTTATAAAAGGTTGGAAGAACATTTCAAAAAATGAGCTAACTTTAATTGTATGCTCTTGTAAAACTGAGATATATACCCCCCCACACACACCAGACTCAACAGGTGATGCGTTCCACATTCCAGCCATCTCCCTCCTGGCATTTCAGGCTGTTGTGCAGATCTTGGGGAGAGGAGGGGTGTCTGCAAATCTCCCCCCCCCCCAAACTGTGCTCACCACAGCAGTCCCTGTGACTCTAGGGTGACTCCAACCAGGAAGGGAATGCAAAGAGGGACTTGCATAAGTGAACCAAAGAGGCTCAACAGGTTTCTGCCACTCTGTTTTTCACAAGGAGGCGGGTGCAGCTCTGCAGCTCTTAAAGGCAGCCGGCACTGCAGGGGGGAAGGAAGGTTGTCTCCTGGCCTGGGTTCAAGTCACACGCAGCAGCGGCCTGTCTGCTCATCCCTCCAAGAGTGAGCACCTCTGCCAGGCTGGATGGAGAAAAGGCTCCACGCGAACCACCGTGCCCTGCTCAACGAGGGAAAGGAGGATGAGACGGTAAGTCATCCTCCATCCTGGCCCCCCCGGGGGGGTTTCTGGGGGGGTCTCTCTAGCAGGATGGCTCCTTCTGGTCCTAGCTGGGTGGCGTAGCCCTGAGCCAGGCAGAAGGGGTTCGGACACTAGCAAGTGGGGAAGCTGCTGGCTTTGAAGCTCTCTGGCAAATCCTCTCTCCCCCCCCCCCCCCCCCGCATCTGATTCAAGGAGTTCTCTGTGAGGCATGGGGTTCGGGGCCACCACAAGGTCAGGAGAGGGCTCCTGGACTTTTCAAAAGGACCGGGCCCATTCTCAGTGGGGCTAGTCGAGGGCTGTGAACAGGGCCACCTATGTCTTTGTATTGTCCCATCGAAGTTCCTGGCAATCTGTGGGGAAGGAGACGGACAGCCCAAGGACCCTGCCATCTAAGCATCAAATGGGAGAGGATAAAGGAAAACACTGGATGGGGGGAGACCCAAAAGGAGCAGGGAGGGGATTGGCATTCACGCCTGGTCTCTGCCTGCAGGCTGGATTTCTGCAGAGGAGGGGGCAAAGCCCAGGTGAGAGGATTAGCTGCAGGGAACAGGTGCCAGAGAGCAACTGAGGAAGGATCAGGCCAGGGCGTCCCCGGAGCTGACAGGATCAGGGAACAGCTGCCTGTGCTTTGGGGGAGCATCTGGAAACAACATCTGGGTAACAAAAATGAGGAACACATATACTGGATGGGAGATAAGAAGAGTAGCAGTGTATGTGAACAGGATCTTGGGCTACGGGTGGACCAAAAGTTAAATATGAGCAGCCAGTGTGATGCAGCGACAAAAAAGGCTAATGCAGTCTTAGGCGGTATCAACAGAGGCATCACATCCAGATCACAAGATGTCATAGTCCTGTTGTAGTCTGCATTGGTCGGGCCGCACCTGGAGTCTTGTGTGCAGTTCTGGAGGCCTCACTTCCAAAAGGACAGGGACAGAACGGAACGGGTGCAGAGGAGAGCGACGAGGATGACCAGAGCCCTGGAGACCAAGAAGCCCCAGGAGGAAAGGCGGAGGGACTTCTTGGGAAGAAGAGGAGGCTGAGGAGGGACAGGATGACTCTCCTGAAGTCTTTAAAGGGCTGTGTCACTTGGAGGAGGGCGGGGAGCTGTTCCTGTTGGCAGCAGAGGAGAGTCCTCGCAAGAATGGGTTTCAGTTAAGGGTGAGAAGGCGTACCGGCTGGATATTAGGGAAACCTTTCTGACAGTCAGACTTGTGCAACAGTGGAATGGGCTGCCTTGGGAGGTGGTGAGCTCCCCCTCCCTGGCAGCTTTTAAGCAGCAGTTGGACAGACCCTGGTCAGGGCTGCTCTAGGCTGATCCTGCACTGAGCAGGGGGTGGGACTTGATGGCCTGTGTGGCCCCTTCCAACTCTGTGTGATTCTAGGATTCTATCTGGCTGGCTCCCCTTGTGTTGTAATACTCAGATTATACTTTTAGCTGCTGTGGAATTTGCCCTGAATAAGACCGTAGAAATGGGTTTCGAACCACCCCGTCGGCGGGAAGCCACAGACGTGCTATTAATAGAAGTGGGGAAATTATGTGGCTTTGACAGCCAAGGGGAGGGATTGCCACGCAGAACTTTGAACAGACGAAGAAGTTGACCATTAGAAGTGCAGAGTGCCTATATGGACAGTTATTTGACCTAAGCACTTTGTTCATTATTGAGGACTTATATGTATTGTCAAAATCTATTAATGTTAATTTGCAGAATACATATAGGTTGTCAATAATGAACAAAGACACTGAGCTGCATACTGGAAGGTCGGTGGCTCGATCGTTCGAGACCTGTGTGGCGGAGCAGACCTCGGGCCCCAGCTCCTGCCTACCTAGCAGTTCAAACGCAAGAACTTGCAAGTATTTATTTATTTGTTTGTTTGTTTGTTTGTTCAATTTATATCCCGCCTAGCCAGCGAACCGGCTGGCTAGGCGGGATATAAAGTAGATAGATAAGGACTGCTTTGGTGGGAAGGTAACAGTGTTCCATGCACCTCGATGTCTAGTCATGCCGGCAACATGACCACGAAAAAAGTACTTGGACAGCGCTGGCTCTTTGGCTTGGAAATGGAGATGAGCACGGCTTCCTCGAGTCAGAATTGACTGGCTTTCGGACAAGGGAAACCTTTGCCCTTTACTTATTTACCTATTATCTTTACCCTTTACCTATTAATGTTAAAAATCTATATAGTAAATACATAATTTTTTCCATAGAATACTATCTTAGTAATTATACCATGGTTGTTTGTATAGTTTGTGTTGGTTGTTCAGCCTCCAGGTGAGGCCTAGCGGTCTCCCAGGATGAAGATTCCTCTCCAGCTCCCTAAGGTCAGTTCCCCTGGAGAAACTGGCAGCTTTGAAGGGTGGGCTCTGTGGCATTCGACCCCCACGGAGGTCTGTCTCCTCCCCATGCTCTGCCCTCCCCATATTCTGCCCCCAGATCTCTGGGAATTTTGCAACCGGGTATTAAGTGTGGGAGCCTGGATGGGCATTCTTGTCTGCTGAAGAAAGATCCCTCAGGGGGATGAGTTCCCTTCCAGCCTTGCACAAGAGTTTCGGTAAGATTTTCTTCTCTTCTTAGGCAAGCTCTTCTCAGGAAGAAGGCTGGGACTGGACACCTGGGGCTGCTCCGTGGAAGGCAGGCAGCCCTTTAGCCAACCACAGCGACGGAGCAGAGAGAGAGAGAGAGAGAGAGCAAGAGAGAGAGAGAACCCCCCAGCCCTGGGGAGATTCCTCCCTGCGAGGGCAACTGTGGCAGCCAGCTCCTAGCCCACTTGGCCGGAGACCTCAGGGTTGGGCTTCCTTTTGAAAGGTCCTCCAAAACCCGCTTGACAGTTATCCCGGGGGTTCCAGCAGGGGGCAAGGAAGGCCGGGGCAGAGAGGAAGACCGATTTATTAGACCGAATCACAGAGGCCAGACAGAAAGGGGCTCAGCTAGTTTAGCGTTCCACGTGGAAGTTCCAAGCCTGGCGGAGAAAGAGGGAGCCAAGCAAGCGGCGCGGGGAATGGGGCTGAGCAGTCGGGTCTTGTCCAACCCCAGGGCTCCAGAGGGCTCCAGAGCCAGAGGCCCACATTCAAATCCTCACAGTGCAGTACAGGTCACTGGGGGTGACCCTGGGCCAATCTAGGGTTGCCAGCCTCCGGGAGATCTCCTGGGATTACAACTGATCTCCAGAAGACAGCGGTCAGCTCGCCTGGAGAAAATGGCCACTAGGAGGGGGAGCCTGTGGCATTCTACCCCACTGAAGCTCCTCCCCTTTCCAAACCCCGCCCTCTTCAGGCTCCAACCTCAAAATCTCCAGGCATTTCCCAACCCACAGTGGCCAACCCCCGGCCAGTCGCTCTTCCTCAGCCCAGGCGACCTCATCAGGTTGTTGTGCGGTTAAAACAGAGGAGGGGAGAACAGCAGAAACCACCCGGAACTGCTTGGAGGAACGGCGGGAGAAAACTCAACATAACTATCAGAATCAGGAAACATGGCAGTGCAGTGACCCAGCCAGATCCAGGGGGTCCCATCCTGTGTCCAGAGTCCCTGCTGAGGCCGACTGCAACCTGCCCGCCGGTGTTCGGGAGCGCTGCCACGCAGAGCTGGCAGGAGTGTGGGCTGGGAGGAACCCCAGCGCCAGAGCCAAGCCACGCCCCTCGCCCGTGTGGAGTGGTCGCTTGGCACACCCTCAGGCCACGCTGCTCCCCAAGTAATCCTATGCTGCTCACCCCCCCTTTCACCTGAGGAGGGTCTTGGCCTAGAAGCCTCATTCGGTGGCCGTGTTTGGCCTTGAGACATATTAATACAGGAAAGGTGTGTTTTTGAGCATGCGCAGAGTGCCTTTCATGAAGAAATGCACTTGTAACACTTCTGGGATCCTGAGGAATGGTCGGAATGGGCACAGACCCTCTTTGGGCCTCTTTCTTAGGGTCACAGGTTCCCCCCGAAACTGGAGGGGGGGTCGAGTTTGTTTGTTTGTTTGATTGATTGATTTATACCCCACCCTCCCCGCTGGAGCAGGCAGATGCATGTTGGGAAACCCCTGGAGATTTGGGGATGGAGCCTGGGGAGGGCAGGGACCTCGGTGTGTGTGGGGGGGTACAATGTCACGGAGTCCCCCCTCTGAAGCATCCATTTCCTCCAGGGGAACTGAGCTCTGTAGTCTGGAGAGGAGCTGTAATTCTGGGGGGACTTCCCAACTTGGAGTGGGCAACCCTACCAGTACAGCTGCTGGTGCGTGTGGGAGGCCCCTGGTTTTAAGAGGGAAGTGTTGGCTCCGGGAGCGTGGGAGCTGCTGCTTGGCTTTCTGCCGCCCGCCGGTGACTGGGGGGTGCCACGGGGCACACCAGTCCAAGATGGGATGTGGTTCTGCTCTCGAGAAAATGTCTCCTGCTCCTTCATGCCTCTTCCAACTGATGTCCTTCGCAGGAGATATTTGGCTACAAGACCCAGGGGTGCCGGAGGGCCCTGTGCATTGGTGGGTACCTCCTGTCCTGCGGAGCTCTCCTGCTCGTCTTTTACTGGAAGCCGGCGTGGGACGTGTGGGCCAACTGTGTGCCGTGCGACTTGCAGGAGGCAGACGTGGTGTTGCTCAGAGCCACGGTAGGTCCCGTTTCTGTCTCCCGGGCAGGCCCTCCTCTGTGGGTGTTACAACCAGGGCACACTGTGTTCGTTCGGCATGCCCGGGTGCTCAAAGCTCCCGCCTCAGTTCAGCAATCTAGAAGATCTTTTTTATAGCTTGTAAAACTGCTAAGCCTTATGGCTCACGGCAGCACAGATGATCTGATATTCTGGTGACACCTGAGGAGCTATGAGGAACAGGAACATGCGGAGGGGCACGGCACAAGACACTTCCTTCATGCTCAGTTGTCCGCATTATAGTGTAGTATGTATTTTATTATATATTTGCCGCAGGGTACCTAAAGCCAGGGTGGTTACATTCAGGCAGAAAATAGCAGTGGGAATGTAATTATGCAAGGCAAATCTTGCTGAGATTTGAGTGGCTAGAAGAATAGCAGAGACAGAGAAATGTTGCCAACCTCCAGGTGATGGCTGGAAATCTCCAGGGATTACAACTGGTCTCCAGGCAACATAACATCCGCTCCCCTGGAGAAAACGGCGGCTCTGGAGGGTGGAGTCTGTGGCTCTGTTGTACTCTGCTGGGGTCCCTCCCCTCCCCCAATTCCTCCCTCCTCAGGGTCCACCCCCCAAATCTCCAGGAATTTCCCAACTGGAGCTGACACCGATCCATTCTAGCAGCTCTGGGTAGTGGTGGTGGTGGTGGTAGCCCTGGCCACCAAAATGACCTGTGTCTGGCGGAAGGTGGGCTCAGAGACCACACCTGGCCACCTGGGCTGCTAAATATCCCTCCTGGCTTCTAGAGGTTCAAAATGGCTTTTCTGAGAAGGATTTTGCATGCTGGTGGCTCAGAGAAGGCTGGTAGTTCGGCAGTTCGAGACCCGAGTGCTGCGTGATGGAGTGAGCTCCCGTCTCTGGCCCCAGCTCCCGCCAACTTAGCAGTTCGAAAGCATGAAATTGCAAGTAGACAAATAGGTAGCACTTTGGTGGGAAGGTAAACAGTTTTCCATGTGCCTCCGCATTTAGTCGTGCCGGCCACATGATCACGGAGAAGTCTTTGGACAGTGCTGGTTCTTCGGCTCGGAAACAGAGATGAGCACTGCCCCCTAGAGTTGGATTCGACTGGCTTTTGAGCAAGGGATACCTTTACCTTTTGTTTGAGCTGTTGCCCCAACAAGCTCGAGGGAAAGCAGATCCGGCTTCTGTCCAAGAGCAGCCTTCCCCCCCCCCCCTTCCTCCTCTGTCCTTCTCCACGGAAGGGACCCAAGCTGCTCCTCATCCTCTGGGTGGCAAGGAATCGCTTGAACACAGATGGAAAGGGACTGATGTAGTCTTCCCTAGTTTGGGAGTCCACACTTGATCCTGGTAGATCAACCTTCTTGGTCCTGGTCTTGATTGCCTTCTTTGACTTTTCAAATATTTGAAAGCTCATAGTCCTCTGGCAGGACATTTGCCCTGTCGCTGTCAGCCAGTTTGGCGACTATTTCCAGGCTTCACTCAGAGACTCCTGTGGACTGGTCATTTGTGAAGCTCTTGGGAGAAAGGCAAGACCCTTCCCCAAATGACTGTCCCGTGCAGGGGAAGCCAGGACAGCGATGCGACAAATTTATTTATGCATTTAGAACAGGGGTGGGCAAATTGCAGCCTGGGGGCCACATGCGGCCCGCCACAGAGTTTTTTGCGGCCCGCTGAGACAGTTGGCCATCTGGTGTGATAGGGGACATTTGTCTCATTAAAGTGATTCTAAAATTAAATGTGCTGGCAGCTATAGATGATATGAAATTAGCACAATAAATAAATTGAATAAAACTACCACTATTTTATTTAATTTATATGTATTGATTTTTATGATACAATTCACACCTTTTCTGAAATGCAAAGTTAACTAATGAATGCAATCCTTTTAAAAGGTGCGGCCCTCCGCTAACCTCCGCTCCCACAAAGTGGCCCCCGAGCCAAAACAATGGCCCACCCCTGATTTAGAATGTTTCTGTGCCCCCTCTTCTGAGTTCTGCTTGAGGAGACTTACAGTTAAAAAACATAGATCCAGGCGGTCTGAAGCAGTAGAACAAAGTTTGAGTCCAGCGACACCTTTAAGACCAAGAAAGTTTAATCCTGGGTGGGAGCTTTCATGTGCCCGCACACTTCCTCAAACAAAGTGAAATGAGACTTGCCAGTCCAAACAAAACCATGTTGTTAAAATACCAGCCAT
The DNA here is from genome assembly GCA_029233225.1 of Lepidodactylus listeri. Classification (NCBI taxonomy): domain Eukaryota; kingdom Metazoa; phylum Chordata; class Lepidosauria; order Squamata; family Gekkonidae; genus Lepidodactylus; species Lepidodactylus listeri. The sequence continues at coordinate 1,070,705 of JARCFY010000005.1, forward strand.
TAAGAGACGAAGTTCCATTGGGCATCAGCAGCACAGAATCCACTGTGAAACCGAGCAGGCCATCAAACCATTAAGCGAACTGCTTTCTGTTCATGTGGGTGCCTTTTCTCCGGACTAAATATATGCGGGGGCTTCTGAAGCCGGCTGCCTTTCCGCCGGCCTTCTCGCCCTCTGTACCACTGAGGAGTTCTGGGCAAGGCAACGGGCCTTGGCCAACGAATCCATCGTGCTTTCCTTAATCTGGATTCAAGGAAGTCCATAACACGGAATGTGAACGTTTCCCCCCTAGGATGAGTTTCAGAGGTACACGAGGAAGAAGGTGATCTGGATCAACTTGTCGAAACTTTTGGACGAAGACAAACTGAGTCACGTCTTTGGCACTGACAAGGAATGTGTCATCTCCAGAGCCGTAATGAAGCCGCATTTGAAAGCAAGTACCACTTGTGGGGCTAGATGCACGCCAGGGGGTGAAGGGAGGACAATGAGGGGGCCTTTCCCCGATTCCTTTGCCTCATTCCACAGTGGAGGAGGAGGGATGCATCTCACATCTCTTCTTCCTGAGGTTAGATGTGGACATTACCTGCCCCACCACCTATTCAATTCCCCCAGGATTCCATTCTGCTAACCTTAATAACACCAAAGGTCCCTAGGTCCTCGGGGGGAGCATTAATGGCATCCTTAGATAGGACCTCCTAGGGTCAATGGCTGGGAAAGACTGAAGGTTAAAGAAGAAGGGGACGGCAAAGGAGGAGATGGTTAGACAGTGTTAGCGATGCAATGAACATGAAGTTGAGCAAACTCCGGAGCGTGACAGAGGACAGGAGGGCCTGGCGTGATGTGGTCCATGGGGTCGTGAAAAGTCGGACTCAGCTGTACGACTGAACAACAACAACAACAACAAGGGCCAATGGGCCCACATCCAGCCCCAATTACGCCGGGGGAGGAATTCAGTAGCAGCCAGGGGTTCGATCTGGTGATTCCTGACGGCTGTCTTGCAACTCATTCATGTAGGTGAGATACATCCGGGTACAAAAAATCCGCTACGTATGGGACGTCTCTGCAAAACAGTTCCAGAGAATTGGGTGAGTTTTAATTTCCGTCTTTTAAAATCTCCATATTCAGAGGCAGTCAACCTCTGAGTCCCAGAGCCAGGAGCCAACATCAGGGGGAGAAGGCCTCAGCCTCTGTGTCCTGTAGCTGGAACTCAAGAGGAACTGGCTGGCCACTGAGGGAGGCAGGGGGCTGGACTAGGTAGACCCTCACTGGCCTGATCCAGCAGGGCTCTTCTGAGATTCTTGGCCTCTCTGCCCTGTTGTTGGCCCTTCAGAGGAACTGGTTGGCTGCTGTGTGTGACAGGATGCTGGACTGGATGGACCCTCACTGGTCTGATCCCTCAGGGCTTATCTTATGTTCTTATGAAGGCCTCAGCCTCTATGCCGTGTTGTTGGCCCTCCAGAGGAACTGGTTGGCCACTCTGTGAGACAGGATGCTGGGCTAGATGGACCCTCACTGGTCTGATCCAGCAGGGCTCTTCTGAGGTTCTTATGACTTGCTGGTGGGACGCTCTGGGTCATAAAAGGTCTCTGCTTGTGGTGTCATCTGCCCTGGATTTCTTCTTTCCTAGGTCACTGGAGGACAGCAACACGTGTTATGAAATCCACCACAAGTTTGCTGACGGGCTGACCACGCAAGAGCAGGATTTCCGGTATGGCCCCAATCTAGCCAGCCGCTAGACTGGCTAGACTCAGAGCTAGGGATGCCGGATCCAGGTTGGGGAACTCCTGGGGATTTGGAGATAGGCCTGGGTAGGACAGGTAACTCAGTGGGGTACCAATGCCACAGAGCCCACCCTCCAAAGCATCCATTTTCCTCCAGGGGAACTGATCTTTGTAGCCTGGAGGTGAGCTGTCATTCCAGGGGATCCCCAAGTCCCACCTGGAGGGTGGCATGCCTTCTCAGAGCTGAGCACATTCAGGGCCTTCCGTCACTTCTGTCTGGAGGGTCCATTAATGAAAGCCTTCAGCATATGAGGTCTCTCATTCAAATCTCACCTCAGTCCCAGACTCTGTAGGTGGCCTCAGACACCAGAGGGTCAGTCTCTCCCCACCTCCCCCAACACCCCCACCTCCCCTGGTAGTGGAAAGTTGAACCACAGGATGATCTCAATAAAGTCCTGGATGGTGGATTTCTGCAGGGCTTGAGAGGGAGGAACCTTCGTGGGCCAGAGCATCTCGATGTTTGATTCTGCCGCTCAGAGAGCTGGGCATTTCCCCCTCCCGTGCTTGCTGAGGTCTCCTCGAAACCTGAGGGTGGCACTCAGGAGGTGTCTGAAATCCTTCTCCACCCTGGCCTGGCGTCACCAGTCACCCTCTTCTGAGCCTCACCATCTTGCTTTCTCCCACTCTGTGGCGCATCCCCCCCCCCCCCAGGAGGCACACTCAAAAGAGGCCAGCTTGGCTAATCCCCTGCTTAAACCTTTCTTGTGGGAGAACCATTCCCTGATGAGTGTCTGTCCCCGTGGAGTCCCAGACAGGCATCTTCAAAATACTTATTTAGAAAAAGGAGAGCATGGATCTTCACGAAATAAACGCGTATCTCCTTCCCTCTCCCAATGCCAGCTCTTTCTTGGCTCACAGCAAAGCAAACTTGGGCTGGCTCAGTTGTCAGGAATGAAACCAGTGTGGGTGCCAGGGTTCTTTCCCCAGGGGGGTGGCCAGTCCCTCTTCCCCCGCAAGCCTTGTTGGATTGGGCTCCTTGTAGCCCAGAAGTTCATGCCCTCTCCACCTTCTTTCTCTTTCTTTCTCAGGAAGTTAGTTTGTGGGCCTAACGCCATCGAAGTGGAAATCTGCCCCATCTGGAAACTGCTTTTTAAAGAGGTAACCGACATCGTCACAGAAGGGCCGTTCTGACCCACGGCCTCAGTTTTCCTGTGCTTTGTGGGAAAGGTTTAGAGGGTTTTCTAATGCCGAGGCGTTGCCATGGCCCTCTGAGCCCCTCCCAGCCCCCTGTGTCTGGCTCGGCTGGCCAAAGGGGAGAGCGTGGGGTGGGAGAGTCCGTGGGGACAGCTTTCGGTTTTACTGGGATGGCGGTTCCTCGCTCCCCTTGAGCCAGTTTGGTGTAGTGGTTAAGAGTGTGGACTCTAATCTGGGTATAAATCTTCTTGGCGGGGAGCCTCTAAAGCCCGTGCCTTGATTTGCTTACAACACATCACTGGTGTCTATTTATTTGCACAGGTAAGTGCAGTTGAACCAGGAGCTGATGATCAGGAGAAAGGGAGGGAGGAGTGTGGCAGCGTATGAGGAAATGCAGCCACAAGGACGAAGAAATAGACTATCTGCCCCCCCCCCGGGGGGGGCCTGTCAGCGGCCTCATGTAGCTTCCAGGAGCCCCTGGAACTTGGTAGTGAGTGCTGCTGTTGTCTCCCTGGTTGTGTGAGACACTGTGAGTACACTCTGAGAGCACAAAGCCCAGCTAGAAATACCTGCCAGATTATACGGTGGGTTGTCGGCAATGCTCCCTCTAAGCTGTGGAGTTTTGTGAGCAAAATTTCTACTTTGTGAGCTGCTGGCATTAAAGTTGTGAGCGAGCGACTTGGCTGCTGCACAAATTAGTTTGCTCTGGAGCCATCCTCCCTGAGCTGAGACAAAAATGTGTGAGCTGGAGGCTAAAAAACGGTGAGCCAGCTCACACTAACTCAGCTTAGAGGGAACAGTGATGTCCCCCCGTAGTCGTCTCTTTTCCAAACGGAAAAGTCCCCGACTCTCCAGCCTTTCCTCGTCGGGAAGGGGCTCCAGCCTGGAGGCTGCGCTGCCTGCAGCTCAACCGATGGAGGCCGGCAGAGGAGATGTCAGTGAGCGCCTCGTGTGGCTGCCCGTCGTGGAAGCCACCGGGTCCCGCCTGTGACCGCAGGGGGCATCTGCCTTGTTGTGTCCCCAGGTCCTGAACCCCTTCTACGTCTTCCAAGCCTTCACCCTGACGCTGTGGCTCTCCCAGGGCTACACCGAATACTCGGTCGCCATCATCGTCCTCTCAGTCATCTCCATCGCCCTGACCATCTACGACCTGCGGCAGGTAAGCGGGCTGCTCCCTCGGCCTCCTTTGTCCTCCCTGCAAGGGGGAGCGCAGAGACGGCGTCTGCCTTTGGCCGCAGAGCAGGTTTGGAGGCCTTCGCTGTTCACCTGGGCTGGGCTGCAGGGCCAGTTCCAGGTTTTGGGGGGCTCTGGGCAGACAGTCTCCGGGGGCCCCCCTCCCCTCATGTGCCCACCCACGGGCACTCCTGCTCGCCTTCCCTCCCACCCACCTCCATGCCTCCCACATGCTTGTGTGCCCATCCCTGCCCTGCTCAGAAGTTTGGTGTCATGGTCAGCAGCACAGACTCCAATCTGGGGGAACCGGGTCTGATTCCCCACTCCTCCTCCACATGCAGCCAGCTGGGTGTCCTTGGTCAGTCACAAGTTCTCTCAGAGCTGTTCTCTCAAGAGCAGTTCTCTCAAGAGCTCTCTCAACCCCTCAACTCTCAACCCACAGGGAGAGGAAGGGAAGGAGATTGTACGCTGCTCTGAGACTCTGAGTGAAGGAGTCCAGTCTCCTCCTCCTTTTCTTCCTCCTCCTGCGCCTCCTCACCTTAGGGACCACCTGTTGCTTGGCCGTGAGAAGCACCAGCATCAACCACTCTTGGAAAGTGGAAAGAAGCCAGAGTCCAGAGCCCTCAAGGACTAACAAAATTTGTGGCAGGGGAGGAGCTCTCGGGAGTCACCGCTCACTCACTTCTTCAGATATTTTGGGAAAGGGTCAGATCCACACGAAGGAGCGTCTCCTCCCACATGTTCCTGTCTGGGCATCGAGACTGCAGGGAGAGGCCCTCTTGGCCATCCCGCCAATCAAAGAAGCTCATTTGGTGGGCACGAGAGAGAGAGAGAGAGAGAGAGAGAGAGAGAGAGAGAGAGAGAGAGAGAGGGGGTCTTTTCAGTGGCGGCCCCATGTTTGTGGAACAGCCTCCCCAGGGAGGTGTGCCTCCCCCCCCCCACTTTTGATCTTTAGGAGGCAGTGGAAAGTGGTTTTATTCAGGACCGCATTTGAATAAGTTACTGGCAGGCTTAGATTGTACATTTAAATTTCAATCTTTATTTTTTAATGTGTTTTGTCTACATTGTAAGCTGCCTTGAACTCTGTGAGGAAGAGAGGCAGCTGGTGAAGGTTTTCAATAAATAAATATGTGTGGAGGGGGATCCTAGCCACGATAACCAGGTAGAGCAAAACCTCCATGGACAGAAGCAGTCCATCTGTGCAGGGACGTTCATGAGTGAGCTTTTCCCCCTGATTCTCTGGCTCGTTATGCCCCTCCTGCAGGTGCCTCTCTGCTGCCCAGGGCCAGGAAAGAGCAGGGGGGGGGCCACGATAATCCTATTCAGTTTCCTTTCTCTTTGTTTGGGGACTTGGCCTTGGCCGCTGAGGGTTTCCAGATGCCCCTCCTCCCCTCCACCCCACTCCTGCCGCCAGGCTCTGCCCAGAAATCCGAGGCACCACCCGGCATCGAAACTTTTGCTTTCCAATCCGCAGCAATCCATCAAGCTCCACAACCTGGTGGAAGAACACAACCACGTACAAGTGACAGCCTGGTTGAAACACGAAGGTGCGTGTGTGTTGTGGGCCCGGAGGCTGAAGCTGGACTGATTCCGGGGGGTCAACTGGCCACGGCAGCCGAAAGCCTCCTCTGGGCATTCTGCCTCCCCTTGTGGGGTGGGCAGGAGTCTGGGGGCTCCGCTTGGCAGCTTGCGTGTGACGTGTGGGCGCTCTCAGCTGTGGGAAAGAGGATGCTGGACCCGGAGGGGGGTGTGTGTGCTCCTTGATCCCACTCTGGGAAATTCCTGGAGACTTGAGGGTGGCGTTTGGAGAGGGCGGTCAGCAGGGATGTGATGTCAACAGAGTTCGTGCCCTGAAGCTGCCCTTTTCTCCAGGGGACAGATCCCTGTGATCTGGAGAGCAGTGGCAATTCTGGGAGATTCCCAGGCCCCACCTGGAGGCTGGCAACCATAGGTCCTGCAGGGCTACAGTTCAGAAGCAAGTCACGGTGCTGGTTTTGGCCAGCCAAGGTCTCTGGGGCTTGGGCCTTCCGTATGGCAGAGAGCCTCCTCTGAGCATCAGGGCAGCTTCCTGGCAGTGCCCACCAAGTGAAAGTGCCACGGAGAGGCCTCCTTAGGGATTGCTCCTCGGCTCTGGGACTCCTCACGCTGGAGATCCGTCTGCCAGAGGCTGAAGCTGGACCATCAAGAAGAGTCGAGAAATCCGTTCTCTCCTTTGGCGCTTTGCAGGGAGTGAGAAGACACGGCCCAGGTGGGGAGGAGGCTGGGTGGGCCAGATCCCCTTGGCTCTGTGGTGGCTTGGAAGTGGGGCTTTCCCCATCTGCTTTTCCTGACAAGTGGGTGCCACCCCCACTGAGCCTAAGGAAAGAGTGGGAGAGTGGGGATGAGCAGGAACCAGCTCACGGACGCAAGTTCATGACGGATTTTGGGCGGTTCGTGGTTTGTAAACTGAAGAACTGCCCCAAACTCCCACAAATTATAAAGCAGATGGTGGGCAGTTTGTGGCAGTTCACAAAGAGCAGGAAGCAGGGAGCCATTTAAACCCCTGCTTTCTGCTCTTCACGAAAAACAGCTGAGTGGTGAGGAGCAGAAAGCATGGGTTTAACCCCATTTTCTGCTCCCCATCAATTTTTGTGAGGAAACTGCTGCTTTCTGGTTCATTTCAGTTCATGCGGCTTGTGCCCATCTGTATAGGAGAGTCATCCAGGAGTCAGTCTGGGCCCGCCAATATCAGCAGCCCCCCCAAAGTCCTCAAGGACTCCCTTCTGAGCATCCCTCACCCCTTTGTCATGTTTCTTCTGTAGGTCGCCGTCAGATGGAGTCTTCTTCCTTGGTGCCAGGAGACATCATCCTCTTAGAAGGCCAGAAGCTTTCCCTGCCATGCGATGCCATCCTTCTGGATGGCAGCTGCGTCATCAACGAGGGCATGCTGACAGGTACCAAGCAGGGGAGGGCTTCTACTCTGTGCCGGAAGGGCTGAGTGACGTCAGGGGCTGTAGCTGAGGTCAGTCACTTCACAAAGGCCCACAACCCCCTCGGCCACTCTGTCGTACTTAGGGAGGGGCTGTGGCTCAGTGGTAGAGCCTCTGCTTTGCATGCAGAAGGTCACAGGTTCAATCCACAACATCTTCAGTTAAAAGGACCAGGCAGGAGGTGATGGGAAGGACCTCAGCCTGAGACCCTGGAGAGCTGTCAAGAGAGGCCATGGCTCAGTGGTAGAGCATCTGCTTGGCATGCAGAAGGTGGCAGGTTTAGTCCTCACCATCTCCAGTTAAAAAGGACCAGGCAGGAGGTGAGCTGTCAAGAGGGGCCATGGCTCAGTGGTAGAGCCTCTGCTTGGCATGCAGAAGGTCGCAGCTTCAGTCCTCGACATCTCCAGTTAAAAGGACTAGGCAAGAGGTGATGCGAAAGGCCTCAGCTTGAGACCCTGGAGAGCTATAGAGGCTGTGTCTTAGCCAGTTTGGTGGTAGTGGTGAAGTGCGCGGACTCTAATCTGGGAGAACCGGGTTTGATTCCCCACTCCTCCACTTGCACCTGGCTGGATGACCTTGGGCAAGCCATAGCTCTGTACCAGCTGTTCTCTCAAGGACAGCTTGGGAAAGAGTTCTCTCAGCCCCACCCACCTCACAGGGTGCCTGTTGTGGGGAGGGGAAGGGAAAGGAGTTTGTAAGCTGCTCTGAGACTCTTAAGTGAGTGAAGGGCGGGATATAAATCCAATCTCTTCTTCTTCTTCTTCTTCTTCTTCTTCACGGTAGAGCCTCTGCTTGGCATGCAGAAGGTCCCAGGTTCAATCCCCGGCAGCATCTCCAGTTAGAAAGGGCCAGGCAGGAGGGGATGGGAAAGACCTCCACCTGAGACCCTGGAGAGCTGTGAAGAGGCGCTGTGGCTCAGTGGAAGAGCCTCTGCTTGGCATGCAGAAGGTCCCAGGTTCAATCCCTGGCAGCATCTCCAGTTAGAAAGGGCCAGGCAGGAGGGGATGGGAAAGACCTCCACCTGAGACCCTGGAGAGCTGTGAAGAGGCGCTGTGGCTCAGTGGAAGAGCCTCTGCTTGGCATGCAGAAGGTCCCAGGTTCAATCCCTGGCAGCATCTCCAGTTAGAAAGGGCCAGGCAGGAGGGGATGGGAAAGACCTCCACCTGAGACCCTGGAGAGCTGTGAAGAGGCGCTGTGGCTCAGTGGAAGAGCCTCTGCTTGGCATGCAGAAGGTCCCAGGTTCAATCCCTGGCAGCATCTCCAGTTAGAAAGGGCCAGGCAGGAGGGGATGGGAAAGACCTCCACCTGAGACCCTGGAGAGCTGTGAAGAGAGGCTGTGGCTCAGTGGTGGAGCCTCTGCTTGGCATGCAGAAGGTCCCAGGTTCAGTCCCCAGCATCACCAGTTAAAAGGACCAGGCAAGAGGGGATGGGAAAGACCTCCGCCTGAGACCCTGGAGAGCTGTAAAGAGGGGCTGTGGCTCAGTGGAAGAGCCTCTGCTTGGCATGCAGAAGGTCCCAGGTTCAATCCCCGGCATCTCCAGTTAAAAAGGACCAGGTAGTAGGTGATGTGAAAGACCCTGGAGAGACGCTGTCAGTCTGAGTAGACAATGCTGACTTTGATGAACTGAGGTCCTGATTCAGTAAAAGGCAGCTTCACATGTTAATGTGTTCACCAAAGGGTTAATATTAAAAGGAAAGTTCTAATTAAAAAATAATTAACTAAAAGATTTACTATTAAACCAAAACCAGTTCATAACAGTTTTGAGCACCTTCTCTGCAAACACTAACAGCCCTTAACAGTCTACTAATTTCCACAAGTTTACTGTCCTAGAAAATTCATTGTTCTAAAAAAAATCCCCTCAAACCTTAATTCATATACTACCAACACATACAAGCTTAGTCACATGAACACACAATGAAGCCTGCTGCCTGATACTGAACCAGACCCCTGGGGTTCATCAAGGTCAGTCTTGTCTACTCAGACTGGCAGCGACTCTCCAGGGTCTCAGTCTTTTCACAAAACCTCCTGCCTGGTCCTTTTTAACTGGAGATGCCGGGGATTGAACCTGGGACCTTCTGCATGCCAAGCAGAAGCTCTGCCACTGAGCCACAGCCCCTCTTTACAGCTCTCCAGGGTCTCAGGCGGAGGTCTTTCCCATCCCCTCCTGCCTGGTCCTTTTTAACTGGAGATGCCAGGGGTCGAACCTGGGACCTTCTGCATGCCAAGCAGAAGCTCTGCCACTGAGCCACAGCCCCTCTTGACAGCTCTCCAGGGTCTCAGGCTGAGGTCTTTCCCATCCCCTCCTGCCTGGTCCTTTTTAACTGGAGATGCCAGGGGTCGAACCTGGGACCTTCTGCATGCCAAGCAGAAGCTCTGCCACTGAGCCACAGCCCCTCTTTACAGCTCTCCAGGGTCTCAGGCGGAGGTCTTTCCCATCCCCTCCTGCCTGGTCCTTTTTAACTGGAGATGCCAGGGGTCGAACCTGGGACCTTCTGCATGCCAAGCAGAAGCTCTGCCACTGAGCCACAGCCCCTCTTTACAGCTCTCCAGGGTCTCAGGCGGAGGTCTTTCCCATCCCCTCCTGCCTGGTCCTTTTTAACTGGAGATGCCAGGGGTCGAACCTGGGACCTTCTGCATGCCAAGCAGAAGCTCTGCCACTGAGCCACAGCCCCTCTTTACAGCTCTCCAGGGTCTCAGGATGAGGTCTTTCCTATCACCTGCTGCCTGGTCCTTTCAACCCGAGATGCCGGGGGTTGAACCTGGGACCTTCTGCATGCCAAGCAGAGGCTCTTCCACTGAGCCACAGCCCCTCTTGACAGCTCTCCAGGGTCCCAGGCTGAGGTCTTTCCCATCCCCTCCTGCCTGGTCCTTTTTAACTGGAGATGCCGGGGATTGAACCTGGGACCTTCTGCATGCCAAGCAGAGGCTCTTCCACTGAGCCACAGCCCCTCTTGACAGCTCTCCAGGGTCCCAGGCTGAGGTCTTTCCCATCCCCTCCAGCCTGGTCCTTTTTAACTGGAGATGCCGGGGATTGAACCTGGGACCTTCTGCATGCCAAGCAGAGGCTCTTCCACTGAGCCACAGCCCCTCTTGACAGCTCTCCAGGGTCCCAGGCTGAGGTCTTTCCCATCCCCTCCTGCCTGGTCCTTTTTAACTGGAGATGCCGGGGGTCGAACCTGGGACCTTTTGCATGCCAAGCAGAAGCTCTTCCACTGAGCCATGCCCCCAGCCCCAGCCAGTCTGCTCTTCAGGTTTAATTTTGTTCCAATAACTTATGAATAGAGGCCACCTTTGTACAAATAATAAAAGTGCTTGGCTATTTCCTTCACTCGATTGCTTGCAAACAGCTATTTCCTCCCCAACCATGGTTAGCCAATGTTTCCCGAGCCAGATTTCAAGAGAAGGTAACGTGTTTTGTTTCCAGGGGCTCGCAACTAGCAACCTTGCAGCCGCAACCAGATAATTCTCCTCTAAGGATTCCTCCATTTGGCCTAATGCTTTATTAATTAATTTATGGTATTTGATGCCGGCACTTTGGCTGGGAGAGTTAAACTCCCCGGCCTGCCAGTCTCACCTGTGCCACAGCCTGTGGGGGCCGGACAGGCCTGCTGACCCTGGGGGGGGGGACGGGGTGTGTGTGTTTCAGGTGAAAGCGTCCCAGTGACCAAGACTGCCTTGCCACACACGGAAAACACCCTCCCCTGGAAAACGCACAGCGTGGAGGACTACCGGCGGCACGTCCTCTTCTGCGGCACAGAAGTCATCCAGACCAAGCAGACCAGCAGAGGGCCCCCCCGAGCAGTGGTGTTGCAGACGGGTGAGAGGGGGCTCCTCGCTGGAGGGGGGGCTGTGTGTGGGGGGGGCTCTGCTGAAGTTGGCTCAAACCAGGTGGGGCAGGAGAGCCACGGACAGAAAGAAACAGCTGTACAGTTGAGGAGTTCCTGCCCCATTTGGCACTCGCTTGACTGGAACTGGGCAGGAGAAACAAAGCTGACAACTCCCAGCTCGGGGCCCCTGAGAACACCGGAAGAGCCCTGCTGGGTCAAGACCAGGGAGGGTCCATCTAGTCCAGCTTCCTGTTCCACACAGTGGCCAGCCGGTTCCTCTCGAGGGCCCACAACAGGGCAGAGGGGCCGAGGCCTTCATAAGGACCTCAGGAGAGCCCTGCTGGGTCAGTCTGATGGACAAAACTTTTTTTTCAATTTTAAAGTAGTTTTATTGAAGAAAGAATTTTATAATTCTCCTACACCGCCAAAATCAGTTAATAATATAAACAAACAAAACTTCACATGCATGCTTTATCTTCAGATCTTCTCCTTCCTCTTCCCTCTTCTTTCTTCTCCCAAACTTATTTCTAAATAATATTAGATGGACAAAACTTTTGACCTAAGGACCATAAATGTTTTGGCCCCTATGGGCCTTTCTCAGTGGTCAATATTCCTTATTATACAATGACACACATCCAAAAATACATGCATTCAGAATTTTGTTTGTATATATATATACGTATATATGTATATGTGTGTGTGTGTGTGTGTGTATGAATATGAGACCAGGTGTTGCTTTCTTAAATGCTATGTATTTGCTACAAATTAGTAAAATGAGCCTGTGGTAGCTGTGCAGATTCTCCAAATTAATCCGGTATCAAATGTCCCCATTCGTCAGGATGTGTGCCACTTCCTTGGCGCAGGTGAGAGTTGAACGGCTGGTGGTGCGGCCCCCGAGCTTGGCCTCCCCCGTGACCCTCTCTCCTCCCGACGGGAGGTCTTGCTGCAGGCTTTAACACAGCAAAGGGAGACCTGGTGAGGTCCATCCTCTACCCGAAGCCCCTGAACTTCAAGATCTACAGAGACGCCTTCAAGTTCATCCTGGGCCTGGCCGTGATCGCCGTCCTGGGCATGGTCTACGCCATCTATGTTTACACCAGCCACAAGGTGAGGGTGGGCAAGGGGAGCCGGAGGGGCTCCTGGGGGGGGGGCAGGACTGGGGTTGTCGAGGGCTGGGCCAGGCCTTTTGCACGACCTCCGGGTTATTTGGGCAGAGTGAAGGGGGAGGAACTGACTGCTCACCAAATAGGCTTGTGAGTTCGGAGGGCCATCTTGTCTGTTGCACCAAATGGATTGCAAAAAACTGAGATCCAGAGTGAAGTCCCAGGAAGCCAAAGCAGCCAGGCACCCTGTGCTTCTCTCAGAAACTTATATTGGGAAAACAAGACCCGGGGGGGGGGGGATTCCCTCTCCTTGGGGCCACCTGGGGCACACTGTTCAGTGTCGTTTGGGCTGGTCCGAACAAGAGGTGTGTGATGGACTTTGTTTTGCAAGGAGACAGAGGACCTGACTGTGGACCTCCAGCGCTTTCCCTGTTACGCCTGCCCCCCTGCCCCCTCCCTCCGGGAGACCAGCTGCCCCAGGGCCAGGCTCCCCCCCCCCCCGGGCACGATGGGGCCGTGCTCCCTCCTGAACCCCTGCGCTCTCTCTTCCCCCCAGCAACCTGCAGACGTCACCCTGGCCATGGCCCTCCTCCTGCTGACGATCCCCGTGCCCCCCGCCCTCCCGGCCGCCCTGACCACCGGCATCGTCTATGCCCAGCGGCGGCTGAAAAAGAAGAGGATTTTCTGCATCAGCCCACAGAGGATCAACATTTGTGGGCAGATCAACCTGGTGTGCTTCGACAAGGTGCGCAGGAGGGAAGGCCCTCCCCGGGGTGGGTGGGGCAGGCTGGTGGGGACGGGGCGGCGGGGGGAGGGAGGGAGGGAGGGAGGTCTGGCTGCCTGGAGCAGGAGCCGGGGTGCCTCGGCGGGAGCTAGAGAGTCCCCACTTCAGATCTGTCCCCCAGGCCTGAAGTGGGGGCAGCACTCTCTCTCCACCCCCCCCCCCCTCCAGCCTCCCACTGGCAATGCTCCCTCTAAGCTGTGGAGTCTTGTGAGCATGCTGGCATTAAAGTTGTGAGCGGGTGATTTGGCTGCCGCATAAATTAGTCTGCTCTGGAGCCAGATCCTTCCTGACAGGAAGACAGAAATCTCTGAGCCGGATGCTAAAAGATTGTGAGCTAGCTCACGCTAACTGAGCTTAGAGAGAACACTGTCCACTGGCAATGGGGGAGAACGTTACAAGCAGTGTTCCCTCTAAGCTGAGCTAGTGTGAGCTAGCTCAGTTTTCTATCCTCCAGCTCACAGATTTTTGTCTTCGCTCGGGAAGGATGGCTCCAGAGAAAGCTAATTCATGCAGCAGCCAAATCGCTCGCTCACAACTTTAATGCCAGGAGCTCACGAAGTAGTATTTTTGCTCAGGAGACTTCACAGCTTAGAGGGAGCATTGTTTACAAGCCTACTCTACAGGACAGGTCATGACTGAGAAAATTCTCCTTTTTATTTACTTCATTTACACCCCACTTTTCTCTCCCCCCTCCCCCCGTGGGGATCCCAAGCGGCTCACGTCATTCTCCTCTCCTCTGTTGGATGCTCTCAGTGCAACCCTTCAAGGTCGGAGGGGAAGCCAGTGGGATGTTGCGGATGGGGGGGGGGACCTGGCCTTGAATGACCACTTCTGCCAGGGAAGCTCGCTGGGTGGCCTTGGGCCCGCCAGCCTGGCTGACCTCACAGGAGTGTCGCTGGGAGGAAATGGAGGCAGGCAGAACAATGCTCTAAAAGCCACCTTGAGTCCGAGGTGGAGAGAAAAGCGGGCTATAAAGGAAGAAGTCCCTCGTTAGGCTGCGAGCGCGTGTTCCTGGCGGCCCTGGCTCAGGGTTACCAGTACGCTTCCCTGGCAGAGCGGAGATTCGACCCTGGGTCTCCTAGGTCCGGGCCCAGCACTCCAACCATGGCACGCCTCTGGCTCTCCGCTGGCATTCAGCACTTTAAATAATTAAGAGTCTACAGCGGGTTCAACATGGGTCCGACCACCAGGGGTGAGTTTTCCCTGGCAAGCTCTCCCCCTCCAGATGCTGGTGCCCCCCCCCCCCCAGCTGCATTATGGATCTGAGCCTCAGGTCCATTCGCTGAAGAAGAACAGGTCCTGCGTTGCTCTGATGGGAGTGGCTGGCGGATCGAGGCCCTCGCCCTCCAACCCTGACATTGTTGTGCCATTTCGTTCCCTCTAGACGGGCACCCTGACAGAAGATGGCCTGGACCTTTGGGGCACCATCCCTTGCCAAGGGGGCAGGTAGGACCCGTCCGGAGTGGGTCGTCAAGGCAGGCAGGGCTGCCCTAACCCTTGCCGCTGTGGGAGGGGCCGTGGCTCAGGGGCAGAGCCTCTGCTCGGCATGCAGAAGGTCCGAGGTTCAGTCCCCAGCGCCATCTCCAGTCGGAAAGATCAGGCCGTGGGGGGTGCGAAAGACCTTTCTCTGCCGGAGACCCCGGGGTGCAGCTGCCGGTCTGAGAGGACGAGACTCACCTGGGTGGACCAAGGGGGGGGGGGTCTGGTTCAGGGTCAGGCAGCTTCAGGGTCTGTTCCTCAATGTCTGAGACGGTCATCAGGCACGGTTCTTCAAGGGCAGGAAGCCCCCCCCCCCCTCTTCCCCCCATTAATATAAAAAATTGAAAGCAGCGGGCCAAGAATGTTGGAGTGGGTCAGGGGTGCTTCCTTAGCCTTCTCCCCCGCTCAAAAGGCAGCCTGCCTCCACGTCCGCCTGCCACCTCCCTGCAGAGGGAAAGATGCCCGAGTCTGGCCGCCGGGGAGCAGAATTTGGAGCAGGATTAGTTTTGCCAGGGAGGGACACAGGCAACTGCGTGCCCGTCTCCTTTGAGGCCGGATCCCCCCACAACCCATCAGTGGCATCTGGCCTTTGCCCAGCGTGGGCAAGGGAGTCGGGTGGGTGGCCCTGGACCCCTCTGCTGTCCTGAGTTGGGAGATGGGCTTCATGCCACACCTGGCCTTGGGAGATACCACAGCTGGGCACGAGTCGGAGGGGCTCTGCTGTGCACTGAGCATGAGTCATCCCTGAGCTAGCATCTGGAACGGGTTGAGCTTGTTACCCCAGAACAATCGCTTACCAGGATTCAGGAGTGGGCCAACAGAGATGTGGTATTATGTAAATAGCCTGTCGCTGGGAGTGGGGTGTGTTAGGGTGTGGTCTCTGCATGCTTTATAGACAGGGCAGCCAGCCCTGAGATCCACAGGGCAGTGCCAGGGCAGGGTCCCTGAAATCACTAAATAAACTAGAGCTGATCACTGCAATGTGTCCAGAACTCAGTATTTAACAGGCTCCATCTCCAGGACCTCCGGGTGGCTGAGCCCGGTCCTGACCCACATCCCCTGAACCCCTGAAGCTGCCTTATACTGAATCTGACCATCCAGGCCAGTCTTGTCTGCTCAGACTGGCAGCCTCTCTCCAGGGTCTCAGGCGGAGAGGTCTTTCCCATCGCCTCCTGCCTGGTCCATTTACTGGGAGAGGCTCCTGGGGGTTGAACCGGGGCCCTTCTGCAGGCGAAGCAGAGGCTCTGCCACTGAGTCATGGCTGAGTCATGGAGCTCTGGTGGGGAAGTACCTGGAGGTTTGGGGGGTGAAGCCTGGAGAGGGCAGATTTTGGGGAGGGGGGTGGGGACCAAAGCATGGAGGCCCCCTTCCACAGCTGCTGTTTTCTCCCGCGGAACTGGTCTTTGTGCTCTGGAGATCAGTTGTAAAAGCGGGGGATCTCCAGGCCCCACCTGGAGGCTGGCAACCCAGCAGCGGCCCTGAGAGGTGGGGGCTGGGTGGGGCCCCCTTTCTTGGGTCAGAGGTGCAACGGTGGGGGGATTTTGGCCTGGAGAGGGCCGGGAGCCTGTCTGTTGGGTGAGAGCAGCGGTGCAGCTGGGTGGAACCCTTTGCCAGGCCCTGGCAGGAGACGCCCGACCCGGGGCAGGAGTTCCGTCAGCTGCCCCCTTGGCCTGGGGGGCGGGAAGGATGGGGCTGCCACCTCCTCTGCGCCAGAGCCCGGATCCAGCCCCGGGGCAGCCAGCCGGCAGAGTGTGCCTTTGTTCCTCCTGCACGTGTGAATGGCTTTCGTGGCAGACACCTAAAGCTCCTGGCACCAGTTGTTTCCCAGGGAGGCCTGGAGCCCAGCCGGGGGGCAGCAAAGGCTGTCCCAGCAAGCACTCTCTTCCTCCTGGCATCGGGTGAATGGGCGGCAGGAGGAGGAGGAGGAGGAGGAAGACCACTTTCCTGACGGTCTGGCCCAGGGAAGGGAGACGATGGCTCCGGAGAGAATGTTAATCCAAAGAAGTTTCATGAGCACGCTGCCCCCCCAGCCCCCCCCCAGCTCTCCGATTGGCTTCCTGCCAGGCCAGGCTCCGGGGCAAACTTCCTGGCCCTGCTGCCCCACAGACGCCCCTGTGTTTCCGTGGGACTGGGCCAAGGCGGCACCAGTTCCTCTGTGCACCTCCAGAGTAGGCCCCTCGTTGGCACGGAGTCCCCGAGTGTTGGCGAAACTCTTCCCTCTGCCGCGCCACCCAACGCAGCCCCTGCGCTTTCTCCCAGCTTCCGGAAGGCCCACCGCTTTGCCCCTGGCCTGCCCTTGCCCGGGGGGCCGCTGTGCCACGCCATGGCCACCTGCCACTCGCTGCTGGTCCTGGAGGGGACGATCCAGGGAGACCCGCTGGACCTGAAGATGTTTGAGGGCACCGGCTGGGTGAGTCCTCCTCGTCTTCCCCGGGGAAAGGAGAAGTCGGTTGGGCGGAGGGAGGAGAGGAGCTCCACGCAGGGGCAGTCTCTCTCTCTCAGGCCTTTGGGCATGGCTGGTGGGCAGGGCAGGGTGAGAGAGTGAGGGTTAAGGTTCGGGTTGGGATGTGCGTGTGCCTCTGTTCAGCAGTGCTGTGACGGGCCCTGCCAAGCATCAGAGCAGAAGTAGAGCCCTGCTGGATCAGGCCAAAGGCCCACTGAGTCCAATCGGCTGCCTCTAGGATGACAGCAACCGCATCCTCCCCCCCACACACACCCCGTGCTCCCCAGCAAGTGATAGGAGCCATAGGGTTGCCCAGTCCGGGTTGGAAAATACCTGGGGACTTTGGGGGTGGAGCCGGGAGAGGGCGAGGTTTGGGGAGGGGAGGGGCCTCCGCATGGTACAATGCCATAGAGTCCGCCCTCTGAAGCAGCCATTTTCTCCAGGGGAGCTGATCTCTGTCAGCTGGAGATCAGTTGTAAAACCAGGGGATCCCCAGGCCCCACCTGGAGGTTGGCAACCCTAAGGAGGAGGCACCCTGCCCCTGGGACTGGAGACCATGAGTCTGTTGGCTCCAGGTGGGGTGGTGCTGGGAGGGCCCACTGGAACAGGGACATATTCTGGAGAGAATGCATGCCCACCATGGGAACCAGTGAGCATGTGGGGGTCCCAACAACATCCTCTTGGATTGCTCTTTGAGCCCGTTTGGTGTAGTGGTTAGGAACGGCAGACTCTGACCTGGAGAACTGGGTCTGATTCCCCATTCCTCTTCCACGTGCAGCTGCTGGTATGACCTTGGGCCAGTCACAAGTTCTCTCAGAGCTGTTCTCCCAAGGGCAGTCCTCAAAAGAGCTCTCTCAGCCCAACCCACCTCACAGGTAGGGCTGCCAAGTCTTACTTACGTTTTAGCGGGGAGAGTCCTGGCCCTCTTCAGAAGTCTTCTGGCCAGAAGTGACAGCATCATGTTGGGCACGTTGGGGCGGGACCTCTATAATTCGAAGGAAAACCACCGAGTTTCCCCTCAAATGACAGAGTGTCCCCCCCAATTGTGCCTGACGCGATGATGTCACTTCTGGGTGATGTCATCATGCTGGGCCCGTCTCCGCAGCCTGACAGTTTGGGGGTGGAGTTCCCCGTGGCAGCCCAATTCGGGCCGGTGGGGAGCAGGCCAATTGTGCAGGGGTTTCCCTGCCCCCGGGGGGACTTGGCTACCCTACTCACAGGGTATCTTATCTGTTGTGAGCAGAGGAAGGGAAAGGAGATTGTAAACTGCCCCAAGACTCCGAGTGAAGGGCTGGGTATAAATCCAAATCCAAATCCAGGTTGGGAAACTCCCGGAGATTTGGGGGTGGAGCCTGGGAGGACAGAGACCAATGGGGTTCAGTGCCAAAGAGAGTCCACCCTCCAAAGCATCCATTTTCACCAGGAGGGGAACTCATCCCTGGAGTCTGGAGGTGAGCCGTAATTCCAGGGGATCCCCAGGTCTCCCCTGGAAGTTGGCATGTCTAGACTGACAGGGCTCCTTGGAGCCACATCTGGGGGGGGGGGAATGGGGGTGTGCTGGGATGACTGGGAAGCACAATTCTGACCTCGGGCCAGGGCTCAGAGGCCTGCCTGGAGACACGGGCTTTCCAGCTTACCTGAGCTGCACCCAGTTTCTTTCAGCACATGGATGGAGTGGTTGGGCGAGAGGGTGGCGCCGTGCCAGGGTGTCAGGATCCTGAAGTTGCGGTTTGCCCTTCTAATGACTCATCAGCACTGACAACTGAAAGGGCCCTTGAGGACAGTCAGAAGCCAACTGGATGCCTCCTGGAACACTCGGGGGCGTCACGGTTGCCCGGTTTTTTTGAATGGGTTTCTGCACTCTGCCATGTCCCTCCTGGAGTTTCAGCCTGTCATTCCCAGCCTGTTCCTGAGGTCCTTGTGGCCAGACAGGGGACCCCGAGAGTATGAGACCCCACCCCCACCGACATGTGAGCCTGTGTGCAGACTGGCATGGGGAATTAGCGTGCGTGATTGTGTGCAGGGAGTGGGGAACTGTGATCTTTTCGCTAAAGAGATGACAGTGAGTAGCAAGTTTCAGTGGGAAAAGGACAGCAGAGTCCTCCTGATTTAAAGGTCTGAAGAGGAGGATGGAGTTTATTGAGGGATTTGTGTGTGAGTGTGCGTGTGTGCGTGGGGGGGGGACTAGAATCATAGAATCACAGAGTTGGAAGGGATCTCCAGGGTCATCTAGTCCACCCCCCAACTCCCGCACAATGCAGGAAATTCACAAATACTTCCCCCCTCCACACCTTAGTATCATAAGCAAATACTGGCAAATGCTAAATCAAATCACAAACAGTACACTCCATTTCCAAGCTAATGTTACCGCAACCACCAAATGTCCATCAGAGCTACTCCAATTTGGAACAGAAGTTACTTTGAAGCTAAAGGTGTCAGTGTGTGTGTGGGGGGGGGGGAATGGGAAAACAGGACAGGGGAGAAGGGGAATCTGTTGGGAGGGAGGGGCCCCGTCTTCCCAGATGTGAGGCCTCCAGAGCAGAGAGAAGCCAAGGGGCAGGGCGGCTTGGGAAGGGGCTGGCAGCAGCGACACAGAATAAAACAGAAGTCGAGCAGCAGCTTTTTTTTTGGGTCAGGCTCAAAATATTTTATTTGTTCATTTCTTGCATTTGAAGTACTCTTCAATGACATCTTTGGCCTGAGATTCTTTGCCGTAGTCTTTTACAGCCACACAGCTGCAGCCCACAGCTCTGTGAGGTTTCCCTTCTCTGTCGATCTCGCAGAGACCTACCCCCCCCCCCCCCCCACAGCCAGCCAGCCTTTATCAGATTGATTTGGTGTTCAGCAGAAAGTGCTTCAGCCAGCTTGGCATACATATGGGCTCGCTACAGTTGGGTGCAAGAACACAAAGGTGGGCTTGGCGTTGGTCAAAGGCTTTGGCAGCTTCACGAATTCCACAGGCTAAACCATCGTGGATAAGTGTGGTCTTAATCACTTCTCGAAGAGCGGCGTCAACGCCCATTACACCTCCGGCATCAATGCCTTCCTCGGCTGTGGTTGGTGGGGATGCTCCTGTCCGGAGTTGCTAACAGCCTCCACGAGCAACGCTGGGAAAAAGAAAAAGCTAGCAGCACCTTGATGGCTCACAACGTTTATTTCGGCACGAGACTTTTTGAGTCAGCGCCCACTTTCCTTTATAGGGAAAATTAACAGAAGGGGGAGGAGTTGAGGCAGAGAGAGGTTTCATGTGAATCCCACCATCAGTCTTCCAAGGGTGATTTTCTGTGTGAAATGCCACCTTCGTACGACCAAGGGGCTGCCACGTCCAACCTGATGAACAGGGATGGTTTGTGGTTCATGTGGTTCGTGAAGTCTACCTTCACTGTGCCTGAATGTGCCTGCTCTGGTGTGCAGGCCCTATTCCGCCCTGCCTTCCAAATTTTCCCCAGCACTTGGAGAGGCGTTTCTTCCTCTTCCTCTCCCACCGCCACCACCTGACCTTTTGCCAGAATTCCTACTGGGAGGGTTAGGACTCCCAGCTTCCCTTTCTAGTTCTGAGGACTTGCCTCATTTTAGGTGTCCCCAGCACCCGGTCACCACAGGGACAGGCTTTTGAACCCTTGGAGGAAGAGCCACTTGCCAACTGCCTGCCTTCTCCCAGCGCCCCTTTCAAAATAGAGATGGGGGAGATCTGTGTGGTATAGGGAACCACTGCCAGCATCAAAAGTTAAAAAGTATTTATTAAAAATAGATCTCTCCAAGATTGGGGACACAGTAGTGCTAGGGGAGGAGGGGGTTTCACCCTTTGGTATGTGGTGTCCCCTCAAGGGGCAATCCTCTCCCCAATGTTATTTTAACATTTTTATGGGGCCCCCTCGCTCAGCTAGCGCAGAGTTCCGGGCTAGGATGTCACCAGTATGTAGACGTCCAGTTAGAAGCTGAAAAGCATCCAGGATTCCTGCACTGATCCCTGTGCCTTTTTGTTTTTTGGCTTCAGGAAATGGAAGAGGCCAATCCAGAGCACAGTAAAACTAGCACAGAAGATGAACATACTATAGTTAAACCAGGACGAGACGCTTCCCAGGTATGCGCTGAATCTTTCTCTGGAAAACCATTGCTGGGGTCTGATAAGCAGGCAACTTCAGGGGGCCTTCGGGAAAGGGCAGATTATGATTTTCTGGAGTGGGGTAAGGGAGTACAAAGCACTGGTAAGGATGAAACAATGAAACCTTTGAGGATGTACAGACAGGAAGATGGGAGGATGCAGCAAGAAGGATTGGAGTATCTCATTCAGGATGGGGAGGGGGGGAATCTCTGGATGTAAACTGGCTTTTCAGATGTCCCCACAGAACTCTGGGAACTGTAGTTGTCTGAGAGTGCCCAGGTGCCTGGAGAAACTATGATTGCCAGGATTTCTTGGGGAGATTTCTTCTAGAAGGGAAACCATCTTAAAAACAGGTGCCGGTGTTGCCTTGGAGCCTGTGAATCTGTTCTTTATTTATTAGCTGCCTTCTATAGATAAAACCCGTAGAATAAAATTCATTAAAAACATAAAACCAAAATTTAAAGCCACGATTTAGGACTACTTCAATCAAATGCAGTTGTAAATAAAACCATCTCATAAAGATCGAAAGGGGCCAGGTGCACCTCCATAATTGTGGGGCTGCCGCTGAAAAGGCCCTCCCTCGTGTGCCCACCAGACGAGCCTCTTTGATTGGTCGGACGGTCAGGAGGGCCTCTCCTTCTGTTCTTAATTCCGAGGGGCGAACCTATGGGGGAAGACAGACCTCCATTAGCAGAAGAGAAGGGGTGTGTCCAGCTCAGTATGACCCCATCCCACTTGCCTGCAGATCCCGGACTCAGGTCTTTCTGTCCCTCTCCCCCCCCACCCTACAGGGCACCGTGGAAGGGATCGTGGTCTTGCACCAGTTTCCTTTTTCCTCCTCTCTCCAGAGGATGTCGGTGATTGTGCAGGAGCTGGGGAAGAACTCTTACGACGTCTACATGAAAGGAGCCCCGGAGATGGTGGCCAGTTTTTGCACAGCAGAGACCGGTAAGGGCAGAGAGAGAGAGACCCAGAGGTGGGGCAGGCTCTGTGGGTTCTGTCCTGGTGCAGGTGAGAGCGGCTTTACCCACTAGGTGTGCTGCAGGGAACACCAGAGGAGGAGGAGAAGAAGAAGAAGAAGAAGAAGAAGAAGAAGAAGAAGAGATTGGATTTATAACCCGTCCTACACTCGGAGTCTCAGAGCAGCTTACAGTCTCTTTCCCCTCCCCCTCCCCACAACAGACACCCAGTGAGGACGCTGGGGCTGAGAGAGCTCTTTTGAGGACTGCTCGTGAGAGAACAGCTCCGAGAGAACTTGTGACTGACCCAAGGCCACCCAGCTGGATGCATGTGAAGGAGGAGTGGGGAATCAAACCTGGTTCTCCCAGATTAGAGCCCGGGCTCCTAACCACTACACCAAACTGGAGGGTACTACATATGGGGAGGGTGTATGTCGGAGCATGCATGTCTGGAGCCCGGTCCCAGCCACGTTTGTGATGGAAATGAGAGTTCTGGGAGATGCGTAAACATTTGCTGCGAGGCGCAGGAGGGGACTACGCTGTCACTGCCGTGCACACGTGCAGCTGCCCTTTCGCTCCCTGGCTGCTTTCACATGCCAAGGCTCCGACTTTCGGTGATGCAACGGTCGTGTTTGTTTTGGATATCTGGAGCGGTTTTGTGATCTTCTGCCTTGTTTTCCATGAGAGGCGGGGGCTGGCAAAGGAGGCAGCCAAACGCGGGAGAGGTGAGCACATGCGACTGGGTGCCAAAGGATGAGCCACAGTTATGAAACCCGGACGGGTCCCGGGTTGATTAGTCACAGGAGCTCACGGTTGTGGGCGGGCCTGCCTGAGATGACTGGAGGGCAAGGAGGACTTCCTGCTGGCAGCCGACTGGTCAACAACAGAGCAGGTGTTGGCTCCCCAAAGGGGCACCTGGCAGCAATCCCAGTGGGGTGCCCATCCCAGTTGTTGCACCCACTGGGCTGAGTCTCTTGTTGTGTCTCAGCACACAGTGGTTTGCCAAACAGAACCAGTTTGGCGCAGTGGTTAAGTATGTGGACTCTAATCTGGGAGAGCCGGGTTTGATTTCCCACTCCTCCCCTCTCAGCTGCTGAGTCAGACTTGACTTGCGACTGAACAACAAGAGCAGCAACCACCATCCAATCATGACATCATCAGAATCTACCAATGGATGGAGAGCCAGTTTGGTGTAGTGGTTAAGTGCGCGAACTCTAATCTGGGAGAACCGGGTTTGATTCCCCACTCCTCCACTTGCACCTGGCTGGATGACCTTGGGCAAGCCATAGCTCTGTACCAGGGAAAGAGCTCTCTCCGCCCCACCTACCTCACAGGGTGTCTGTTGTGGGGAGGGGAGGGGAAAGGAGTTTGTAAGCCGCTCTGAGACTCTTAAGTGAGTGAAGGGCAGGTTATAAATCAAATCTCTTCTTCTTCTTCAAGATGCTCTGGATGTCCCACGCCCTGGCTGGGTATGCCTGGTGCTCGCTGTGCCAGGGACTAGCCCCCAAAGCGGCCTGCCCCTCGGCAAAGGGGAACAGAGTGGCTCAGCATTCTGCACCTGTCGGCACTCCCAGCCCTCTGGATTTGGCCGGAGCACAGAGCCCCT
The DNA here is from genome assembly GCA_029233225.1 of Lepidodactylus listeri. NCBI lineage: Eukaryota > Metazoa > Chordata > Lepidosauria > Squamata > Gekkonidae > Lepidodactylus > Lepidodactylus listeri. Next base: position 1,094,066 of record JARCFY010000005.1, read on the forward strand.
TGCCGGAATGGCTTGGCAGAGGCCGACCTGCTGCCCACTCTGAGGGGGGGGGGGGGACGACACAATTTTGAAAGCCAGTTTTATCCCGAGTGATGTTACCCTCAGTTACGGTAGGGCTGGGCTCTGCTGGCTGAAGCCAGGCCAGGTAACCCCCCTGCCTCCCTGCAAACGTGGCCCAGTCATGTGGATAGAGGCAGCCTCCGTCTTGGCGGCTTGGAAGCTTGTGTCTAATGCAGCCCAGCCAGGGTGGGGCAGCCTCTGATCTGGAGAACAGGGAGGTTTGATTCCCTCCTCCTCTTCCTCCTCCATGTGAAGCCTGCTGGGTGACCTTGGGCCAGTCACAATTTTTCTCTGAATGCTCTCAGCCCCACCTGCCTCACAAGCAGGGGTCATTTCCCGCTGGAGCAACCCGGAGCCGTGCTCCGAGAGTAATGAGCCTAGGCCCCGCCCCCATCTGTGGGGAGACTCAGGGACGAGGGGATTTAAATGCCTGGGTTTCCTTCCCTATCTTCTCCATGTGCCCCACGGCCACAGGGCCCCTGGAGAAGATCAGGCAGGGAATCTAGGCATGGCTGCCTCTCTGCTCTTCCCGTCTCCAGCGAGCCCACGGTGGGAAGGGGAGGCTTTTGAAGATGGCTCCCCCCCCTTTTTGCTTCCCTTTCTGACACACTTCCAGTGATGTCAGGGGGTGTGGCATATGCGAATGAGTTATGCTAATAGGTATGCTAATAAGCTCCTGCACCTCTTTTTCTATGAAATGACCCCTGCTCACAAGGTGCCTGTCGGGAGAGGAAGGGAAGGCGATTGTAAGCTCCTTTGAGACTCTCTAGGGTAGAGAAAAGAAAAGTATAAAAACCAACGCCGCGGCTGCTGCTGCTTCTTCTTCTTCTGTTTGCCCCCCCCCCCCCCGGCCGCGTTTCATAGAGTGGCACATCTTCTAATTCTCTCATTTGCTAGCAGGATGTCCAGATGAGCTGGCTGTTGTCATGAGGGTTAGGCAGCCAGTTCCCTTTCCTGGTTTATCAGAGGGGTACAGAGACTGAGGGGGGGAGCTCTGGGGGGGGGCTGTCTTTGGGTATTGACTGACCGGACAGTGGGCGGGCCCTGGCTTCCTTAGCCATCCCTGGCAGTGAAAGAGACTCTGGCCCGGCTGCTCCCACCCCGCATGGGGACTCACCCAGGAGAGTGGGCCTCCACGGGAACAGGCCGTGTGTGATTTTGTGACCGGGTAGCAGCCTGATCCCCCTTGCGGTGCGCCTCTCTCCCCCTCTCCCTCTCCCATGGGCTTCCTCTCCCCTCCACAGTTCCCAGGGACTTCCTCCAGGAGCTCCAGGGCTACACCTCCCAGGGCTTCCGAGTCATTGCTCTGGCACACAAGGCGCTTCCCCTGGGCGAGGACGGGGGTCTGGACGGCTTGGGAAGGTGAGGCTGGCCGAGAGGCTCCCGTGGGCAAGGAGCAGCCCCCCCCCCCCCCCCTGTCGGGGGCACCCACACCAGGGCAGGGCTCTGCTCAGGGGGAGAGGGGGTTCCTCGGGGGCAGCGGAGTAGGTGGGGCCATCTTATCCCACTTAGAGGGTGGACAGATGGGTGCCCAAGGAATCCTCTGTCCTTTCCCTGAGGGGGACATGATGCCTGTGTCCAGTCACACTGCTGTCTGGAGCCTTGCTCTGAGTGGACGGCCAGCTTGGTGAGGAGGGGAGGGTCCGGGTGGGGCCTTTGGTGCTGGCCAAGGGGCAGCGCATTCTTCCCCATGGTTCTGCTCCCCTCCCCCCAAACTTTAACCCCCAGGAGGGGCCTTTTTAGTCAGGGAAATGGCACTGGGGAGGGGGGGGGGGGCTTAATGTGCAACGGCCCTGATCCGTCAGGCCTCCACCGGCCCCGTGGCGGCTATTTCAGTCCGCCAGTGACTCTCAGGAGGTTCTGCTCTTTTTCTGGGGGGCCAGCCATCTTGGCACTGCTGTAAGTAGCCACAGAGGAGCAAAGCGGGAGCCGGGGTGGTGAGATCTTGGCCTCGGTGCCTTGTGAGCTCACAGCGTGGCTTGTGTTCGTCCCCTGTGGAAGTGACCCCCCTGTCTTTCCTTCTGGCCCGCCCAAGAGAGGAGGTGGAGTTTGGCCTGGCCTTCCTGGGCCTGCTGGTCATGGAGAACCGGCTGAAGAATGAGACCAAACCTGTCCTGGAGGAACTCATGGCTGCCCGCATCCGGACCGTGATGGTCACAGGTACCACATCGGTCACATTCAGAAGTTCTGAAGCTGTGAGAGGAAACGTATTACCCCCCCCCCCCCCAAGATTTCCCCCCCAGGGGGAAAAGTGGAAATTTGAGAAAATTTGAAATACATTCACTGCTTTCTATCTTATCAAACCTAAACTGATTGTGTTAATTTAACAACACAAGATGCATTAGATTTCTATAAGCAAAACTGCAAATATAACTCGTACCTGAGAGAGAGTGCAGATGGCAGCACTCTGCGTCACTTTAGCAGATTGTCTTAATTTTTGCCATCTGAGAGACAGGAAAAATTAAAAGCTGAAGTTATTATTTCAACTATGGTCAGAAACAGTCTAATATACTAACATTAGTTAGGAGTACCAGCATATTTGGATATCAAATTAAAAACTCACTGAACTCTTTATTAGCATAAGGTACACTGCAGCTCAGACGTTAAGATGCTGAGCTGCAGACCAGAAGGTTGGTAGTTCGCAGTTCGAGACCCGAGTGCCGCATGACGGAGTGAGCTCCCGTCTCTGGCCCCAGCTCCTGCCAACCTAGCCGTTCGAAAGCAAGAAATTGCAAGTAGATAAATAGGTACCAATTTGGTGGGAAGGTAACAGCATTCCGTGTGCCCTGGCGTCTAGTCGTGCTGGCCACGTGACCATGGAAAAAGTCTTTGGACAGCGCTGGCTCTTCAGCTCGGAAACAGAGATGAGCACCATCCTTGACTGGCTTTCAAGCGAGGGAAACCTTTACCTTTACACTGCAGCATATTAATTGATGCCATAATCACTCACAATTAAGCAATAGACATAATTCTGAAAATATATTGTATACAGATTCAGGTGGGTCACCGTGTTGGTCTGAAGCAAAAGAGCGAGGCTTGAGTCCAGGGGCACCTTTAAGACCAACAAAAAGGTTATGCCCAGAATTAAACTTTTGTTGGTCTTAAAGGTGTCCCTGGACTCAGACTTTGTTATATTATATACATCTTGCCATGACCCCAGGCCTAAGATGAAGAGTGAGCACCCTGCAGGCCTCAAGGGAACCCCTCTCCTGCAAAAACCTGAGACCTTGAGTGAAGTTTGCAATAGGCACACAGTTCCCAAGTCCTTTACGAGCTACAGAGTTGGACTGGGGGGAGGGGATGGAGTGGAAACAGACACTAATCCTTGTGCTATAGGGTTGCCCACTCCAGGTTGGGAAATTCCTGGAGAATGGGGGGGAGTGGAGCCGGGGTGGTTGAGGGTTTTTTTTTTGGGGGGGGGGGGGGTGGAGGCAGTTTCCAGACAGTCTTCAAGGCATCCCCATGTAGACTGCATGGCAGTAGTCTAAGTGAGAAGTCCTGGGGGGGGGGGCGGCTAATGTTGAAGACACAGTTGCCTCATCCCCCCCCAGCCCAGGTGTACAGAAATGCCAGGACAGTTCTTTGGCTCCTCCTGGCCCATACTTGTTGCTAGGAATCATCTGTACCCTGGCACAGTTTCAGTTGACAAACGGGCCTTCGGGTTTCCGGCAGAGTTTAGGCCTTTCTTTTTGAGATGGCTGATCCTGGCCAGCATGGGTGGAAAGACCCTTAAGTTTTGAGGACCAGACCAACGCAGCTCTGAAAACACAGCTGAAACCAGGCCTGCTGCTTTCCAGGGGACAACCTTCAGACGGCCATCACCGTCGCCAGGAACTCCGGGATGATTGCCAGCAGCAGCAGCAGCAGCAGCAGCAGCAGCAGAGTGATCCTTGTGGAAGCGAGTGAACCGGAGGGATCCACCCCAGCGTCCATTACCTGGCAGCTGATGGAGGACAAGTGTCAAGGCCCCGGGGAAGGGAAAGTAAGCCAGGGATTCCAGGAGGTCATTGGCTGCCCTGCGCAACTCCCTGGGGTGCCATGAGCTGGGTGGAGCTGGGGGGGGACCCCAGGGCCAGGCTTCACTTGCCCCCCCCCCCCAGGCGGGGGCTTCCTGGGAGGTCTGCCCTGCTGAGACTCCCTGGCTTGCGTGGGGATCCAGGATGCATTCTAGTCACAGACCCCGGGCTCATTGCCTTCGGTCAGAGCTCCGAGCCTGAGCCACTTCTGCAGCGGTGGGGTGGGGTGGGGGTGGGGGTCACCAAGGCATCGTGCGCAAAGCGAGAGAGCCAAAACGGTGCCAGTCCCAGAGGGCAGCCATGTTGGTTTGCAGGAGAAGAGCGAGATTTGAGTTGAGCAGCACCCTGGAGACCGGCAAGATTTTCCAGCACCCCCTGCCCACACCTTCTGACCAGGATGGAAGGGCCCCGAGATCTCGATTCTGACGAATCACCGAGGGGGCATAGAGGCCATCTAGTCCATCCTTGACCAGGGTTTGTCCAGCCGCTGCTTGAAGACTGCCAGGGAGGGGGAGCTCACCACCTCCCCAGGCAGCCAATTCCACCCTTGCATAACTCTGACTGTCAAAAAGGCTTTCCTAAGATTCAGCCAGTACACCTCCCCGCCCTTCATTGAGACCCATGATTGTGAGTCCTCTCCTCTGCTGCCAGCAGGAACCGCTCCCTGCCCTCCTCCAAGTGACACAGCCCTTCCAAGAGAGCAGCAATCCTCCTCAGCCTCCTTCCCTTCTCCAGACTGGACATTCCCAAGAAGTCCCCCAGCCTCTCCTCGCAGGGCTTCTTGGTCTCCAGGCTTGTATCTGACAGAGCTTTGACTGTCAACAGCTCAGACACCCAGCATCTTGTCAGTTTCTAAGGTGCTCCTGGCCTCAAATCAAAACGAGACAAAATCCTGCCCCTTGTTTTATCTGTCCGCTCAGGCCCTCTTCCCAAAAGAAAAAGAACTGTACCCAGAGCCCCCCCTGCCCCTTTTCCTCACTCGCACCAGCTAGCAACCTGGAGTAATTCTCACCCATTTTCCAGGACCTCTGCATTACCATTGAGGACAAGGCGGAGCTTGGCCGGCCGGGCACCGAGTTCCACTTTGCCATGAATGGGAAATCCTATCAGGTCCTCACCAAGTACTTCAGCAGTTTGGTACCAAAGGTAATTTGGGAGAAGGGTGGGGAACATCCTGGCTGCCGGAGACCCCTCCCTCCCTCCCTCCCTTCCTTCACAAGGCTTGCATGGAAATGAGTCCCTTTGGGACGGAGCCTTTGCAAAGACAGCAGACCGTGTGTGTGCGCGTGTGTGTGTGTGTGTGTGTGTGTCTTCCTGTGAGATAGATAGAGGGGGACCTCTCTCGTACACTATCTGGGCTTGCGAGCTGCCTGTTTGCCTTTCGACAGGTGCTTCTGAATGGGACTGTGTTTGCCAGGATGTCTCCAAGCCAGAAGTCCAGTCTTGTGGAAGAATTTCAGAAGCTGAAGTAGGTTCCTTGCTGTAATGCGGTGGAGGTGAGGGAAGGGGAAATGGCCTTCTCACGGCGGGGGGGGGGGGGAGTGAAGCCCTGGGCCCCTGTGTGCCACCTGCTTCTCTGGCTCATGCCCGTGCCCTTCTCTTGAGCCACTTTGACTGTGCAGGCTGACCCAGGGATGACGAGGGAGGGCTTGCCTTTCTCCCATTGTCCTTTTCCTCTCTTGTACGTTCCTGTTTCTTCGTGGTGGGGGGTATGTTCCACAAGTGTTTTTCTCCTTCTATTACACAGGTTTCTGTCCAGCATATCTCCCTGCAAATTTAAACTGCAGGTTTTTATGCCAGATATAAACTGGTGTGATATTGGATCAACCACTAGAGAGGGGGGGGGGGGAAGGGGGAAGACCCTGAAGTGACAGGAACGTATAAGAGAAGAACGAAGTTTGAGTCCAGTGGGGCACCTTTTAAGACCAACAAAAGTTTATTCAAGGTATGCGCTTTCGTGTGCATGCATGTGTACAAAAACTCATAACTTGAATAAACTTTTGTTGGTCTTAAAAGGTGCCCCACTGGACTCAAACTTGGTTCTGCTGCTTCAGACCGACATGGCTGCCCCCCTGGATGTATAAGAGGTGCATGCTAGGCTGGCAAAAGAGACGTCTGTCCGTGTGTGTGCAAACTTCCCTGATTCCAGTGCAATAAATGATTGGCTAATTTGTCTTCTCTCTTCTCTGCCAGTTACTATGTGGGGATGTGTGGAGACGGCGCCAATGACTGTGGGGTAGGTGGCCCTCGAACTCCGCTCTGGCTTGCAAATGCCACTGCCCTCCTGTGAGGGACAGGCACCAGGGGGAATTTTTTCTAAAAGACAAATTTGTTGTTGTGTTGGTGGTGGGGAATGGGTTTGTGAGAATCATGACAAAAATTAGATTGTGCATGCAAGATGTTGTTTATTAAGTCATCTCTCAGCACATGAGTTTGGTGTGTCAGTCTGGTGTGCTGGTTAAGTACATGGACTCTAATCTGGGAGAGCCGGGTTTGATTCCCCACTCCTCCACTTGCATCTGCTGGATGACCTTGGGCAAGCCATAGTTCTGGCACAGCTGTCCTTGAAAGAGCCGTTTCTGTCAGAGCTCTCTCAGCCCCACCCACCTCCCAGGGCGTCTGTTGTGGGGAGGGGAAGGGAAAGGAATTTGCAAGCCACTCTGAGACTCCGAGAGAAGGGTGGGATATAAATCCAATCTCTTCCTCCTCCTCCCCCCTCCTCTTCACCTGGAGCCGTGAGTTAGTCCAAAGTTAAGCGCCAGATGCAGGTTAGAGTGCAGCTGAAATGGATGTGTGTGTGTTGCGGAGAATTGGCGACAGGGCTGAAGTATTTATTTCTTTATCAGCAGATGTCAGGGAGTAATGACTTGGGATCTGAAAAGTATACGTTGATTTTGGGGGTTCAGACACCAGCCTGTTATATGAAAAATAATCATTTTGCAGCAAAACAAAGTTTGAGTCGAGTGGCACCTTTAAGACCAATAAAGTTTTATTCCTGGAATAAGCTTTCATGTGCACGCTGGAGTAAAACTCTGTTGGTCTTAAAGGTGCCGCTGGACTCAAACTTTGTTCCGCTGCGTCAGACCAACACGGCTGTCCCCCTGAATCTATCATTGTGCAGTGAAATAGCTCTGACATGATGAATCCAGGATCAGATTTGATGTAGGACTACAAAATAAGAGCTTCCTGGCTGATGCCCTGATCCTGAGACCAGGAAAGCTGAATGCTGCAGCACACCCTGTACAGACCGAACAAGTCTATAGTGTTACTTATTCATGTATATCAAAGTTTGCCATCAGGCCAAGGGGGAAAAAATACCCTGTTCCTTTAATAGAAGTTTAATAAAATGTAGAAAAGAGCAGTTGATTAAAAGGACCCAGGGAATGGTGTGAAAGTTGGTCACCCTGACCAGCACTTTCCAATATCTGCCCAAAGCAGCTGTGGATCAATGTTGCAAAAACTGCCGATGTTTCAGATTTCATGGCTCTCCCCCAACCCGAGAATCCTTTTGTTACTCCCATTCAACAAGTGACGTGTGAATATCAGGGTTGCCAACCCCCAGGTGGGGCCTGGAGATCTCTTAGAATTACAACTGATTTCTAGGAGATCAGTTTGCCTGGAGAAAAGGACAGCTTCGAAGTGACATTATTCCCTGCTGAGGTCCCTCCCCAAACCCTGCCCTCCCCAGACTCTCCCCCCATATCTCCAGGGATTTCACAACCTGGAGTTGGCAAGCCATGGGGAGAGAGCCGGGCCTGAGTTCCAGGGCTTCCAAGCCGCTTGTGGAGAGACCCCCAGAGGCCCCTGGCTCCTGGCCTAGCCACACCAGAGGGCCGCCACCGCCGCTTCACGGTGGTCTTTCCTTCTCCCCTTCGTGCGCTCCCAGGCTTTGAAGATGGCCCATGCCGGGATCTCCCTTTCCGAGCAGGAGGCCTCGGTGGCGTCGCCCTTCACGTCCCAGATCCCCAACATCCAGTGTGTGCCGGAAATGATCAGGTACCTGTTCCCTCCCCCTCCCCCTCCCCTGAGTCGGTGGTTCAGGGGGGGCACCGCGCTTTGCGGGAGCAAGCAGGGCCAGCGAGGCCTCTGAGTCGGACCAAAGACCTTCGGAGAGGCCCAGTCCAGGGAGGGCCGGGATGCCTCTGAAGACCAGGGCCAGAGGGGGCCTCGCTTGGAATGATGTACTTGTTTTATTTTATTTGGCCGCTTGGCCTATTGTAAGCCGCCCTGAGCCTGCCTTTTGGTGGGGAGGGCGGGGTATAAATCCCAAGAAATAAATAAATAATAAATAAATATCCCACCTTTCTCCACTGGGGGGGGGCACGGCGTTTTCCATCGTTCTCTTCTCCCTTGAAACCTCATGACACCCCTGTGAGGGAGGCTAGGCGGAGGGTGTGCGAGTGGCCCAGGGTCACCCAGTGAGCTTCCATGGCAGAGTGGGAATTTGAACCGGGTCTAGCTGATCCTAGCTTGACACTCTAATCACAACAGCACCCTGGCTTTCCTTGGGTTCAGCCCTGGGCCCTTTTCCCAGTCTGAAACCGTTGCCCTGTTGGAGTCACCACAGAATATCGTTGCCGGCATGTTTCTTTCAAGGAGGCAAACCGCAGCTCCGCAGGGCCAGGTTCACTTTGGGAAATGTTGTGTGTGTGGGTAAACATAGCAGTCAGAATTAAGCCCCCACGTGGCTGATTTTAGAGAGAAAGCTCTGTTCAGGGGACTCCCGGCACAACATCCATTTCAAGCCCTGGGCCGTGGGTGACCCTGGACCAGTCCCTCTAACCGCTCTGGGTTCTTGCTTCCGAACTGGGGAGTGGGAGGAACAACATCCCTCAAGCTGCGGGAGGCAGCGTGGAAAGCCAGCCACAGGGGGGGAGAGGGCTGGAGGGCCGGGCTCATGCTGCCTGCTTCTCCTTGGCTTTTGGCATCCTCGGCCTGGCCTCTGTGCTGCCCGGTGCCAGGCTGCCGAGTCCCAGAAGGACCAGACTGACTCCTGGGCAGTTGCCCTGGCAGAAGCCACTGGCCCTTCTCTGGGGTGTGGGGAAGGGCCGCAGAGGCGTTCCCAGGGCTGGACCTTTTTCTCTGGGTGCCCGAACGGTTCTCCTGCCCCTGGGGGGCTTTGAGCAGGGCCAGCGTGACCCTTCAAGAGCCTCTCTGTTTCTCCCCCCAGGGAAGGCCGTGCCTCCCTCGTCTCCACCTTTGCGGTGTTTAAATATCTGACCCTCTACTGCCTGGTCCAGTTCGTGGGAACATCTCTGCTTTACTGGGTAAGTGCCGGGACTTCTCCGGAGCTCTGAGAGCAGCTCCCAGCTGACACCCTAATCCTGGGCCGGAGGGAAGCAGTTGCTTTGGACCGAGTGGCCGGAAGGTGGCACGAGGAGGGGGGGGGGCACAGCTTCCTGTGGGGTTGCTGTCTTCTCTCCGCCAAACAGGTCGGGGGTGGGGGTGGGGTTGAAGTGCAACAGAGACCTGTGGGACCCACAAACAGCCACCACCAAGGGCGGAGGACACTCACCCCACCCCACCTGGCTCAGAAACAGTTCTGGACTATCCAAAGGAGAGGTTTGTTTTCCTGCCAGGGAGTTGAGAGGGAGCAGGCAATCCAGCCTTCAGGAATTAAAAGGTGGTATTCACTGCCAGAGGATGTAGTGATGGCCAGAGGCATGGATGGCTATAAAAGGGGACTAGATGGTTTTGTGGAGGAGAGGTCTACCAGTGGCTGCTAGCCATGGTGGCTGAGGGGAACCTCCACATTCAGAGGCACTAATCCTCTGAGTCCCAGAGCCAGGAGGCAGCATCAGGGGAAGGCCTTGGCCTCCCTGCCCTGTTGCTGGCCCTCCAGAGGAACTGGCTGGCCCCTGTGTGAGACAGGATGCTGGACTAGGTGGACCCTCACTGGTCTGACCCAGCAGGGCTCTTCTGAGGTCCTTATCAGGGGAAGGCCTCAGCCTCCATGCCCTGTTGCTGGCCCTCCAGAGGAACTGGTTGGCCCCTCTGTGTGAGACGGGATACTGGACTGGATGGACTCTCACTGGTCTGATCCTGCAGGGCTCTTCTGATGTTCTCGTCAGGGGAAGGCCTCGGCCTCTCTGCCCTGTTGTTGGGCCCTCTGGAGGAACTGGTTGGTGCCCCTCTGTGTGAGACGGGATGCTGGACTAGATGGACCTTCACTGGTCTGATCCAGCAGGGCTCTTCTGAGGTTCTTCTCTGCCCTGTTGTTGGGCCCTCTGGAGGAACTGGCTGGCCACTATGTTAGACACTGTGTGTTGGACTGGATGGACCCTCACTGGTCTTATCCAGTTGGGCTTTTCTTACATCTTTATGTTTGTAAGTCTCAAAACATATTTTGCCTCTTCAAAGCATCCCTGCCCAGTGTTTTCTTGGTGCCCCCCCCTCCCCCCCGGGCCCCAGACGATCACCCAGGGCAATTTATTTTCCACTGCAGAATCATAGAATCATCGAGTTGGGAGGGATCTCCCGGGTCATCTAATCCAACCCCCTGCACAAGGCAGGAAATTCACAACTGCCTTCCCCTTCGCACCCCCAGTGACCCCTGTTCCACGCCCAGAAGATGACAAAAAACTCTCTAGGATTGCTTCCTGACCCCAAAATGGCGATCGGCATTTCCCTGGGCATGTAAGAAGGAGCCAGGAGAACTAAGCCCTGAGGCAACCCTCCCTGCCCTCCGTCTCGTGATCGGCCTGAGTTTAGAGAATCCGCACTGCTGTCTGATGGCCCTCCAGCCTCTGTGGGAAAACCTCCGGAGAAGGAGAGAAACTGCCCTTGCCATCTGGAAGCCCTTCCTTCCGCAACGAAGCCTGACCCTGCAGTGGAAAACTGATTTCTCCGGGGCTCTGGTCTCTTGGAGGAGGGATCCTGCAGGACGGAAACTTTCTGGAAATGCTGTGAGCAGAAGAGCAGATTTCATGCAGGGCACTGAGACCAGCATTCAGCAGGGCTTCTGCCATTAACGTGCCATCTGCCATTTATTGCCACTAGAACGCGGGACCCTATTTTAACCAGGAGGGGCTAGAAATCCCATTGCCTGAGGCAGACTGTGGGGCCTGGCTAGGGTTGCCAGCCCTGGGTGGCAAAATTCCTGGAGATTTGGGGGTGGAGCCTGGGGACGGTGGGATTTGGGGAGGGAAGGCATCTCCAAAGAAGCCTCCAAAGCAGCCATGTTCCACAGGGAAAGTGATCGCTGTAGTCTGGAGACTACAGATAATACCAGGAGGCCTCCATACTATACCGGTACGTTGGCAACTTTAGGCCCAGGCTGCGGTCACATGCGCCAGTTGAAGCGGAGGGGTAGAGAGGCTATTTCCTCCGGAGGAATTTGACACACAGTTGCGAGATCACACATCCCTTTGAAGCTGTGGGCCCAGCCCGTCACTGTGTGCTCAGATGCAACTGTGGGTGAGTCGTTTCCCCCATTTGTTTCCCTTGTGCATAAATGACTTCTAGAAAGCTTTTGATAAAGTTCCTCATCAAAGGCTCCTAAGTAAGCCATGGGATAAAAGGACAAGTCCTTTTGTGGATCAAAAACTGGCTAATTAAAAGGAAACAGAGAGTGAGTATAAATGGGCAATTTTCTCAGTGGAGGGAGGTAAGCAGTGGGGTAGCGCAGGGATCAGTACTTAGTCCGATGCTTTTTAACTTGTTTATTAATGATTTGGAGTTGGGAATAAGCAGTGAAGTGGCTAAATTTGCAGATGACATGAAGTTATTCAGGGTGGTGAGAACCAGGGAGGATTGTGAGGCACGCCAAAGGGATCTGTCGAGGATGGGCGAGTGGGCATCAACGTGGCAAATGGGGTTTAATGTGGCCAAGTGCAAAGTGATGCACATTGGAGCCAAAAATCCTAACTATAAATACACATTGATGGGGTCTGAACTGGCGGAGACTGACCAAGAGAGAGATCTTGGAGTCGTAGTAGATAACTCAATGAAAATGTTGAGACAGTGTGTGACTGCAATGAAAAAGGCCAACACTATGCTGGGGGTTATTAGGAAGGGAACTGAAAACAAATCAGCCAGTATCAGAATGCCCCTGTATAAATCGATGGTGCGACCTCGTTTGGAGTACTGTGTACAGTTCTGGTCGCCACACCTCAAAAAAGATATTATAGCATTGGAAAAAGAGCAGAAAAGGGCAACTAGAATGATAAAAGGGTTGGAACCCTTTCCCTGTGAAGAAAGGTTAAAGCTCTTGGGGCTCTTTAGCTTGGAGAAACGACGGCTGAGAGGTGACATGATCAAGGTTTACAAGATTATGCATGGGATACAGCAGGTAGAGAAAGAAGTCCTTTTCTCCCTTTCTCACAATACAAGAACTCGTGGGCACTCCATGAAATTGCTGAGCAGTCGGGTTAGAACAGATAAAAGGAAGTCCTTCTTCACCCAAAGAGTGATTAACATGTGGAATTCACTGCCACAGGAGGTAGTGGCGGCTACAAGCATGGACGGCTTCAAGAGGGAATTAGATAAACATATGGAGCAGAGGTCCATCAGTGGCTCTTAGCCACAAAGTATAGATAGAAACTCTTAGTCTGGGGCAAGTGATGCTCTGTAATCTTGGTGCTTGGGGGGAGGGGGCAACAGTGGGAGGGCTTCTAGTGTCCTGGCCCCACTGGTGGACCTCCTGAGGGCACCTGGTGTTTTTGGCCACTGTGTGACAGAGTGTTGGACTGGATGGAACACTGGCTTGATGCAGCATTGGCTTTTCTTATGTTCTTATGAAGAATTGCACCTCTGCACTGAGGGCCCCTTATGGAGTGTGCGATGAAGTGCATACTGTGTGTGTGTGTGGGGGGAACGGCACAGAGTCGGGATGGCATGATCAGACCATCCCAACGGCATGAAAGTGTGCTTGAGCGATCGGACAGGGGACAGTGTCTGTGGCCCATCAGCAAGCATGAAGACCGGACTTTCCCCGATGTCTTTTTTAACTAGGCATCTGTGGTGGAGCAGCACAGGTTGCCGATGACTGTGGGATGCTTCCCAGATGTTGCTGTCTGATCGTGCCCTTTAGATCTGTCAGGCATCCGTGCCCATGTCAGATCTAAAGGACCATGTGATCACAGCCCCGGTCTCCTGAGAACCTTCTCAGTGCCAGTGGCTTAAGAGTCATGACAGCAACCGGGCACTGAGGTTGTCTGTGTCTGGGGGAGGAGGCCCTCTGGCGGTATTTTGTGGGTGTCCTTTCCAGACCCCCAAGTACCCTGGGATGTTGAGGCTGTCCCAGTCTCTTTGGAGACGCCTGCAGTGACAAAAGCCTTGGCTGAACTGGTTTCCCCCCCTTGCAGCAACTCCAGGTCCTGGGGAATTACCAGTACCTCGTTCAGGATGTCGGCATCACCATCGTCGCCTGCCTCACAAGTAAGCGGGCCAGTTTCCCCACTAACTCGTCCTGGCTGAGTTGTCTCTCGGGCCCGAAGACCTGTCCTATGGCTGGAAGGCTGGACGGGTCAGTTGGCCATAAAAAAACCCAGCCACTCAGGGGATAGGGAGGGGATGTGAATCGGGCTGTGGCGTTGTGGAATGGGGGAGGTCGACGCTGCCCCTCAGCTCAGTGCAAAGCAAGCCTCTGTCTGCTTGGCTGCTACTCGAGAATGTGGTGTGGGGCCTGCCCTGGAAGACTGTGGAGTGGGGCGAGGGAAGGGAGCTCTGCCCGTGTGCACCCCTGACCCCTCCCCCCAGACGGCCCTCTTCCCTTTTCTTCCCGCAGTGAGCCTGACCCACGCCCACCCCAAGCTGGCCCCCTACCGCCCCCCCGGCCAGCTCCTCTCTCCACCACTGCTGCTCTCCGTCGTCCTCAACGTGGGCTTCAGTCTTGTTGTGCAGGTCTGCGGCTTCCTGCTGGTGAAGCAGCAGCCCTGGTACGCCGTGATTCGCAGCCACAGGTAGCCTCCTCACCTGCATGGGGCGGGGCGGGGGGGGGACAACCAACTGGAGGGCAGGGGGGGGGAGGGAGGCTTTCCTCCTAGAGCGGAGAGCACTAATGCTGGAGGGGCAGGCAGAAAGGGAGAGGATCCGGCCAGAAGTGGAGGAAACTCTTCTTCCCTTCCAGTTTGGTGCAGTGGTTAGGAGAGTGGACTCTAATCTGGAAGAACCGGGTTTGATTCCCCACTCCTTCCCCACATGCAGCTGCTGGCGTGACCTTGGGCCAGTCACAAGTTCTCTCAGAGCTGTTCTCTCAAGGGCAGTTCTCTCAGATTTCTCTCAGCCCCACCTACCTCACAGGCAATACTCCCTCTAAGCTGTGGAGTCCTGTGAGCAAAAATTCAACTTTGTGAGCTACTGGCATTAAAGTTGTGAGTGAACGATTTGGCTAAGGCATAAAATTAGTTTGCTCTGGAGCCATCCTTCCTGAGCTAAGACAGAAATGTGTGAGCCGGAGGCTAAAAAACCATGAACTAGCTCACACTATCTCAGCTTAGAGGGAGCACCGCTTACAGGATTTCTGTTGTGGGGAGGGGAAGGGAAAGGAGATGGCAAGCTGTGCTGAGACTCTGTCAGGTAGTTAAGGGCAGAGTATAAATCCAATATCATCATCTTCTTCCTCCTCCAGAGGGTGCCCTGTAGCCAATCAGACGTGGATTCCAGGCCTCGGCAATGGGACGGCCAACTCCACGGAGCCACACCACCGAGTGCTGAGCTACGAGGACGCCACTATCTGGCCCCTGGTCACCGTCAATTGCCTCATCGTGGCCTTCGTCTTTTCCAAGGGGAAGCCCTTCCGGAAGCCCATCTACACCAACTGTGAGCCCTGCTTCTTCGTCCCTTCTGGCACGCGGTCCCCCGGAGCCGAGGCGCCAGGACCGGAAGCTGCGCACCCCTCGGTGCCAGGACCCAGCCAGCTGCGTTCACACATTCGGGGGGTGGGGGGGTGGAGGGGGAGAGATACAAGCTCAGGGTGCCAGTGGGACATTCTTCCCGAGGGGCTCGAAAGGATTGACATGTGTTGTTATTCCGGCTCTGTGAGGTGGGCCTCTCCTCCCCTCCCAGTGTCATAGGGCAGCCGCTGAGGCTGAAGGACAGCGCTTGCTTAAGACCTGCTGAGATCTGAACCCGGGACAAAAGGCAGATCACACCAGCATGGCGGTGCCTATCACTGAGCCATGGCCCCTCCCTAAAGGAAGCTTTTGAGTCCGGAGTGACAGAGCAGGAGGTCCCAGGTTCAATCCCCGTGGGCATCTCCAGCTCAAAGGACCAGGCAGGAGGTGACGGGAAAGGCCTTTCTCTCCCGGAGACCCTGGAGAGCCCCTGCCGGTCTGAGCAGACAGGACTGACTATGATGGACCAGCGCCCTGGATCAGCAATGCATTTACCTGTTCCTGACACCTTCCTGGGCAAATCAGCAAAGGACACCTTTTTCTCCTCCTTCCGCTAGAACTCAAGCCCTCCCCCCCCCCCCCCCGGTGACTCTGACTGGCAGGGGATGGAGGGCACGCCAAAGGGAACACCCTTCCCACAGTGCAGGCTTCACACAGGGAGCTGCGGGATGCCTGGACGGAGTTTCAAAATAACGACACATGTGGTATCTAAATAGAACCTCCATGGCCAGAGGCAGTCTACCGTGGGGGCAAAGAGGGCTGTGGCCTGCGGGGGGGGGGCTTCCTGAAGGCCCCCATCTCACTGCCGTCGGGCCCTCCCAACTCCCAGCCACTGGCCCTTGTTCTGCCCGGTCCCAGAGGAACCCTTCCCTGGGGAGTCACGCAGGGCCTTTTCCTTTTTGGTCCCTCAGACGTCTTCTGCACTGCGCTGTGCCTGCAGCTCGGGGTCTCCCTCTTCCTGTTCTTTGCTGACTTTGAGAAGATATACACGGGAATGGAGGTGAGTGCGGGAGGCGCCAGCAGCCAGGCGCCTCCAATTCCCCACTCTGCCGTGAAGAGTCGCTGGGAGACTTCGCACCAGGCACTCCCTCCCAGGCTGACCTGCCACACTGGGTGGATGTTGGGAGGCGGGGGGGGGGGCAGCCTGGGACCGCGCCCTGAGCCACTTGGGGGAAAGAGAGGATGGCAGCTAAGCGCAGTCACCAGACACAGTGACTGAGGGCGGTTCCTTCCTCCCCAGCTCCTCTGCACCCCGATGGTCTGGAGGGTTTATATCCTGATGGCGCTCCTGGTCTTGTTCTGTGTCTCCTTCTTTGTCGAGGTGAGCAGAAACACACACGCACACACTGCCGCCGGCGGTTCTTTGCCCCCTGGAAATGGATCTCAGCAGTTTCCTCCTGAGCTGGGGGCACCGTGGCTGGCACACCGTGTGCGGGGAGGGGGAAGTAGGAAAGAGTTCTCTCTTGCACAGGCAGAGTGAGATCTCAAAGATGCACACGCAAGCAGGACACGATGCCGATCTCCCCCCCCCCCCAGCCGGCTGGTGCTGGCCAACACCTGGCCTCTGGGCTTTCGCTTCTTCCCAGTCTGGCTGCCACACGCAGAGCCCTCTCCACCGTCCTGCGGGTAAAGTGGGCCCACGAGTGAGACCACCTTATAGGGATTTGCAGTCGGGGCTGCCCAGAGCCACCGTGGGCCGCCCCAGCTTCCATCCCCCGCCCCCCGTATGACCCTGGTTCCTAACTCAGGAAATAAAACCTCAGAATCTCAGAACTGGCCACCAGCTTCAGGCCATTCATGGGAGCTCCAGGGCCACAAAGGAAAGCAATCGGAGCAGCCTGGCCCAGGGTCTCTCATGGGATCCCAGAGTTGGGAGGGGCCCCAGAGGCCACCTAGTCCAACCCCCCCCCCCCCCCCCCCGCTCAATGCAGGATCAGCCCAGAGCATCCCTGACCAGTGGCATCTCCAGACCTCCCCGTGCTATTTGCAATGAAAACGAAGGTTGTGTAGTGGTTACAGTGTTGGACTCGGATCCGGGAGACCCAGGTTTGGTTCTGCCATGGAAGCTCGCTGGGTGTTCTTGGGCCAGTCCCACACGCTCACTCACCTTAACCTACCTCTCAGGGCTGTTGTGAGGATAAAACAGAAGCAAAGAGAAAGATGGCAGTTGCTTGGGGTCCCCTCTTGGGGGGAAAGGCAGGGTGGGAATAAAGTAAACAAACAGATTTGGTCTAGCATCTATCTCTCCCTTGTTACCACGGAGGCAGACGAACATTTATTATCATCCCTGTTAAGGGTGGAGTTGGGTGGTGGTGGGGGTTTGAAGCATCCTTTTACGGCTTTGGTAGTTGATGGGAAAATATTTTAACTCCCCCCCCCTTCTGTTCATCATATCGACAAAGGTTTGCTCCTAGGCTACTATTGAACATGATCTAAGTTACCACCCAGGATGGGTGAGTTGAGACTGAAGAATAAAGGGGAGGGAGAAACATCCAAAGTGGGGACAGATGAGTGGCAGATCACCGTGAAGGAGGAGGAGGAGGGAAGTGTGGGAAAGGGTTTCCCTCGGCCACCTAGTGACCTTTGCTCCAAGGCCCGGCCGGCCGACTCAAGGAGGGTTGCTGACAGTCCCCTGCTTTCCCTGAACCCCTCCGTGGCTGCAGTGCAGACCGGCGCCAGAAGGAAAAGGCCGGGCTGGCTCCAGGGCCCCTCCCACTGTTGCCCCCTTAGCCCCACTCCCCCGGCAGCCCTGCTTTGCAATCCGGGTCACGGAGCCAGAGGCGGCCGATCAGTGGCCCTCGGGGCCCAGAGGCAGCAAGCTGGTGGGAGGAGGGGAAAGCCTCTCTGGCCAAGCGGCCCCCGTGTGCTGGCTCTGCCTGGCTGCCCTGGCCCAACCGGCCCGGTCACATACAACACCCTGTGGTCTGCAGGTGGCCATTGGTGGCAGTTTGCTTTATAATCAGGCAGGCTAGAAGCCGGATCCCTCTTTTCGGAGAGCCAGTTTGGTGCAGTGGTGAAGTGCGCGGACTCTAATCTGGGAGAACCGGGTTTGATTCCCCACTCCTCCACGTGCACCTGGCTGGATGACCTTGGGCAAGCCATAGCTCTGTACCAGCAGTTCCCTCAAGGACAGCTTGGGAAGAAGCTCTCTCAGCCCCACCTGCCTCCCAGGGTGTCTGTTGTGGGGAGGGGAAGGGAAAAGGAGTTTGTAAGCCGCTCTGAGACTCCAAGTGAGTGAAGGGCGGGGTATAAATCTAATCTCTTCTTCTTCTTCTTCTTCGGGGGAGCTCTTGGATTTCAGGGTTCTTAGTTGCACACCATGGCTGATGGGCACCAGCCAGAATGCGCACGAAAGCCAGCCTGGGGTCGTGGTCAAGAGCCGGGGACTCTAATCTGGAGAACTGGGGGGGGGGGGGTTGATTCCCCATTCCTCCTCCACATGAAGCCTGCTGGGTGACCTTGGGCCAGTCACAGTTCTCTCAGAGCTCTCTCAGCCGCACCTGCCACACCAGGTGCCTGCTGTGGGGAGAGGGAGGGAAGGGCGATTGTAAGCTGCTTTGAGGCTCCTTCGGGTAGAGAAAAGCAGGGTGTGAAAACAGCCCTTCTTCTTCTTCATGAGAAAAGGACAAAAGGGGGTGTGTTTCTTGGTGAGGAAAGCAGGCCAGCAAAGATGCCCCTCCTGGCTTTCTTCACCAGGCAGCCGATCTGGGCTGGGACCCCTGGAGAGAGAGGTGTCACCATCCCAGACCCGGCCCGGCCCTCAAACGCTCTCTCCCCCTCAGGATGCTGTCCTGCAGAACCGGCGCCTCTGGCTGTGGATCAAGGCGCTCTTCCGCTTCCGCTCCTCCAGCCAGTATCGGGTGTTGCAGAGGAAGCTGGCGCAGGATCCCGCCTGGCCTCCCGTGAACAGAAGGGACTTGGCAGAGCCCAGCAAGGGGGAGGAGGCCTACGTCAACCCCGCCTACGAGGAGGAGGCCGAGGAAAAGCAGCCGGCCAGCCGGCAGGGGGGGACCCGCTAACTTATAGGCCCTGGGAAGGGAAGGGACCTTTCCTGTGCAAAGAAGACCCTCTGGGAGACGCAGACGGGTCCTGCTGCTGCAGCACTTTTTGGCACACAGTTGACTTTTTTTTTTTACAAGATGATTTCTACTTTTTAAATTTAAGGTTTATTCCCCATTTGAGCACTTGGTCACTTTTTTCCAGCTCAGTTTTGAGCTACTTAAAAAATTGCGGCTTGGCCAGTGGGCAGAAGCAAAGAGAACCTGTTTAAGAACATAAGAGAAGCCGATGTTGGATCAGGCCAGTGGCCCCTCCAGTCCAACACTCTGTGTCACACAGTGGCCAAAAACACCAGGTGCCCTCAGGAGGTCCAGCAGTGGGGTCAGGACACGAGAAGCCCTCCCACTGTTGCCCCCCCACCCAAGCACCAAGAATACAGAGCATCACTGCCCCAGACATAAGAACATGAGAGATAAGCCATGTTGTATCAGGCCAGTGGCCCATCCAGTCCAACACTCTGTGTCACTCAGTGGCCAAAAACACCAGGTGCCACCAGGAGGTCCAGCAGTGGGGCCAGGACACCAGAAGCCCTTCCACTGTTGCCCCTCCCCCGAACCACCAAGAATACAGAGCATCACTTGCCCCAGACAGAGTGTCCCATCTAGACCTTGCGGCTACTAGCCACTGATGGACCTCTGCTCCAGATGTTTATCCAGTTCCCTCTTGAAGCTGTCCATGCTTGTAGCCGCCACCACTTCCTGCGGCACTGAATTCCACATGTTAATGACTCCTTGGGTGAAGAAGGACTTCCTCTTATCCGTTCTAAGTTTACTGTTCATTAATTTCAAGTACTTTTGAAGCTGGACAGAATGGCCATTTGAGGATTCTGTTCGAAAGCAAGAAATTGCAAGTAGATAAATAGGTTCCACTTCGGTGGGAAGGTAACAGTTTTCCATGCGCCTCGGCGTCCAGTCATGCTGGCCACATGACCACGGAAACGTCTTCGCTGGCTCTTTGGCTTGGAAACGGAGATGAGCACTGCATCCCTAGAGTCGTATTCAACTGGCTTTCGAGCAAGGGAAACCTTTACCTTTACTGTGGAAATAAAGTCAGGTCTGAATTTCAAGCAGTTTTCTTTTGGGGCTCTTTGGGAGTCAAGAGGCAGAGAAAGGGGCCAGCGCAGCGTGATGGTTTCCAAAAGAAAAGGAGCAAAAATGTTATGGAGGACGGCACAATCTAAACATCACCCACGAGGCTGGCACGAGGAACACCCAGAGAAAACGGAGGAAAAATAGCTTTTATTTATTCCGGAGGGGGGTGGGGGTGGGGAGTGGGCGGAGGCATTTGTTGGAATGCAAACCCCGGGGTGGGGGTGGGGGGAGCGCCCCGCTGGTCTTAGTCCTTCTCAAAGGCCAGGTTGCTCACGGAGAGGAGGTCTTCTCCAGCAGGCGCAGAGGGGGCGGAGGGATCCAAGGAGCGGTTTCCCCCCCCAGCACGTTTCCTGCTTGGAAGAGAGAGGAGATGGAGCAACGGGCCTCATCCTCAGCATGCCCCCCCCACACCCCCTCCACGAGGTTCCTGGTGGGCTTTCTGCTTGCCCCGGATTACTCATTCTGGGGGTGGGGTGGGGGGGGGTGGAACGGGGTCTGAGCCTCTTTGCTGCTGGGTCTGTCCTGGTCTGTCCACCCAGGCTGCCCAGCCCCCTCCTCTGGCTCCTGCTGATGGTGCCCAGCCAGCCTGACCTCTGGGCCCCCTCCCTCCAGTGCCGCAGGGCCCATCGGCCTGGATCCCAGCGCTCTTTGCTGCTCATGCCGGCACTTACTCCCTCTTGCAGGCATCAGGCCCCTCAGATCCTTGGGGTTCCTGCTCAGCTGCCCTCAAGCTGTCTGGGTCCAGAGGGGAACCCGTGTGTTGTGTGCCCTCCATTCCTTCTAGGCCGCCGCCGGCTTCCACCCCAGTTCTGGTCCCCTCCCTCCCGCCTGGAGTCCCTCCGTCTCCCCCTGGGGGGCCTCCCCTCCCCTCGCTCCACCACTCTGGAAGGGCTTACCGGGTGCACTGGGCATAAAGCACGGAGCCAAAGACCAGGGCCAGCAAGACCAGGGCGGAGACGACTCCCGCCACGATGTAGCCCGTGATGTTCTCTGGGGAAGGAAGGACGTGGAGAAGGACACACGGAGGGACAGCGGGCTGGCTAGACCGGCCATGGCTGGTGCGGGGAAATGTGCCCCGTCTCTCCCCCCACCCCAGCCCCGGCTGCGCAGGGCCAGAGTCGCCCGGTGGCCGGAGCAGCTCAAGCTGTCCTGGCGGCCACTGCTGTAGAAGCCAAAGGAGCTCCCTGCTCCCTCGTGTGGCTTCTCTCCCTGTGCTACACGAGCACTGTCCAGGACGCGCACTCGTCTTCTTCTGCACTGATCACCCGTTTAAGAATAAGCCCAAAGGTGGGGGAGGGGGCAGGTGTGCCATGGCACAGGCTCTAGCCAGCAGGGGTCTGCACCACTTGCACCCAATCAGACACCCCCGTGCTTGCTTCCAGGCTCCAGCGTGGGGCACTATGGAAGCCAGAGGACGCCCCATGGGGCTGTGCAGCCTCCAGGCTGCAAGGTGCACTGGGGGGTGGGAAGACAAAGCCAGCTCGGCTCTCTTCGGCAAGGGAGGAGCAGAGCTGGACTCCAGGGCCACTCGCGTGGGGCTTGCTGGGTCACCCCGTGCCTGTTTCACATCCAGAGCTGGAGGAGGGGGGGGGGGGTGACCTACCTGTCTTAACCTCCGTACAGAGGAGTCCCTGGTGGGATTCTGGGCAAGAGCATGAAAAGCCAGGGGTCCCGCCAGCTTCGATGCAAACCCCACCATTCAGGCAAGGATTCGACAGGCAGGGGCCATCTGTGGAGGAGGAGATGGGCTCTGAGTGGCGGCCTCTTGTCTGGAGAGATGTCCCCTGGCACCCATCGCACCCCCCCCGACCCGCTGCACTCCACTGCGGTGCACAGAGTTTGCACCCGTGGAGGGACTGACTCACCTGTGTAGCAGCCGCGGGTGTCATTGGCCAACGTGCAGATCTCGCCCTGGGCGCAGGCCACCCTGGTGCAGGAGAGGCCGGAGCTGTCCGTGCAGCTGCACACCTGGCTGCAGTCTTCGTTCATGAGAGTGTCCCCCGCCTGGAGGCAAAGGGCTGAGGGTTATGCTCACCCCGGGGGACTGAGGCACCCGGAGCCCTGGCGGGCCCCTGTGGCATCCGGGGTGTGTGTGTGTGGGGGGGGGAGCACGGCAGCCAGTTGGGAACCGTCAAATATTGAGGCGTTCAAAATGTCTTCTGTGCCCCGTGATGACAGGCGAGGCCTCGGGTAGATGGGGCCTCGCAGTAGCCGACGGCCCCTCCGGGGGACCACGACCACCACCTACCCTGTAGTAGACGCCCTGGAAGGCATAGCCGCAGTCCGAGAAGGGCACACAGTCAAACCCGCTGAGGATGTATCCGGGCTCACACTCGCAGCCTTCCAGGCAGGGGCTGTCGCACTCGGCTGGAGCCGTGAGGTCGGAGCACGAGGCCGGGCAGGCGGGTGCGCAGAGGCTGTACCGGCTGTTTGGGGGGCACTGCCGGGCTGCGGAGGCAAGAGAGAGCCGCCAATTACTCCAGGCCAAGGAGGCCGGGCTCATCGCCTGGGAGGGAAGCGAGCGCCCAAGCCTGGGCCTGGAGCGGCGGGACGGAGGGGGAGCCAAGGGAGGAGGCCCCTGAGGAGCGGGCGGAGGCTCTCCCGCGTGCTCCAGGGCGCCCTGAGGCACAGCAACCTGGAGTGAAGGGTCCTCTGCTGAGCTCACCGCATGAGGTGGTCTCCCTCCAGTGGCCCATGGTGACACCCTTCTCCTGGCAGGCCAACACGTACTGCTCCAGGGTGCGGCACAGCGCCATGGTCCGGTTGGCTTCCACACACATGTCGAAAAGGCAGCTCCTGGGGGGCGGGGAGATGGGAGGGTCACCCACGGGAGGCAGGACTCCTCCCCGGCTGCTGGAGAGGGCGCCCCTCGAGCCCTTCACGAGCCCAGAAGGAGAGGGTCTTCTCATCTGCAGCCCCCTTGCGTCAAGGCCTCTGCCCAGGGCCCTCTCCCGCACGAACGCTCACAGAACTGCCCTGGCCCGTCAAGGTCAGGACGGCCCTTTCTGACTGGCCCAGCCTCTCCAGCATCCTTCACATCACCTGCTCCAATGCTCCCTCTAAGCTGTGGGGTCTTGTGAGCAAAAATTCTAATTTATGAGCTACTGGCATTAAAGTTGTGAGCGAGCCATTTGGCTGCTGCATAAATTTGTTTGCTCTGGAGCCATCCCTTCCTGAGCAAAGCAAAAATGTGTGAGCTGGAGGCTATAAAACAGTGGGCTAGCTCACACTAACTCAGCATAGAGGGAACACTGCCTGCCACTGGTCCTTGTAGCTGATTGAAGCTGGGACCTTCTGCATGCCAACCAGAGGCTCTTCCACTGAGCCACAGCCCCTCTTGACAGCTCTCCAGGGTCTCAGGTGGAGGTCTTTCCCATCCCCTCCTGCCTGGTCCTTTTAACTGGAGATGCTGCCAGGGATTGAACCTGGGACCTTCTGCCTGCCAAGCAGAGGCTCTTCCACTGAGCCACAGCCTCTCTTCACAGCTCTCCAGGGTCTCAGGCGGAGGTCTTTCCCATCACCTGTTGCCTGGTCCTTTTTAACTGGAGATGCTTTGGGGACTGAACCTGGGACCTTCTGCCTGCCAAGCAGAGGCTCTTCCACTGAGCCACAGCCCCTCCTTACAGCTCTCCAGGGTCTCAGGCAGAGAAAGGTCTTTCCCATCACCTCCTGCCTTGTCCTTTTAACTGGAGATGAGTTGATGGGTCAGAGGGAGCCCGACTTGACTCGATAACAAGTGTTGCCTCTGCCCTGGCCTTTGCACGTGCTGTGGACCCATCTGGAGGCCCTGGAGGGACCTGTCCTGCCACAGGATTCCTGGGTCCTGGCCGGATGGCTTGTCAGCCTCTGCCTTGGTCGAGAGACGTGTTCCCCTCGAGTTGCCCCTGTCCTGGGGGCTCCAGAGATGGGGGTCATCAAGGGGGCTTTCTCTGGGGGCTCTGGAGAAACCACAGAGTGGGCTTCACCCCTAGGGTTGCCAGCCTCCAGGTGGGGCCTGGGGATCTCCCGCTTTCACAACTGATCCCCAGCTGACAGAGATCAGCTCCCCTGGAGAAAATGGCTGCTTTGAAGGGTGGACTCTATGGCATTGTACCATGCGGAGGCCCCTCCCCTCCCCAAACCCCGCCCTCACCTGGCTCCACCCCCAAAGTCCCCAGGTACTTTCCAACCCAGACCTGGCAGCCCTATTCCCCCCTGAGCCTGGGGAAGCTGAATGGGGTCCTGGTTCTGGTCTGGGTGGCCCCTGAGGTGGCGTACGGAGATTGCGGCGGTTCCTCCCGGGGTTCCTCTGGCACCCCCATTGTTCCACGTTACCCCGTGTCAAAAAAGATTGTCTAGTGTCCTAAACCCTCCTGCCCCTGGACCCTGGCTCCAAAAGGCAGGGAAGCGGCCGTGCTCACAGCAGGAAGGGCTCCGAAAGGACCTGTGGGAAGCATGCACTGAAGGGCCCGTGTGGATCGGCCAGCATGCCGCAGCTGGAGCTGCTGTTGATGGCACTCAGCTGGCTGGGGGAGCAGCCGGGGGTGAAGCCCACATCCAGTTCGATGGTGTCCAGCTCCTCCTCTGAAATGGCATCTCGCCTGGAAGAAAATAGGTGGGAGTGAGAGAGGGGGAGGGACTGCGCTGGACCCCTGGGAGGGGGAGGGACTGGCCTGGGCACTTTGGAGGAGAGGGAGGGAGGGAGGGAGGGAGGGGACCCCGTTGGAGCAGGAACCAGGGTGGCTTGCTGGAGGAGGCAGAGTGGGCCAGCTGGAGAGATGCGGGGGGGGGGGGGATACCTCCCATCTCCTTTTGAGCAGGAGCTCCTCTGGGGGAATTTAGAACCCCTCCGGCTGAGCCCTGAAGCAGCAGGACGTCTTCCGGCCAAAGCACCATCCCTGGGCAATGTTTTCTTCAAACAGCTACAAGGGTGGGTCCGAGCCACACTGTTCAAGTCCACCCAACCCTCTGCGCACGCACGTGCACACACACATAGAACACACGCAACAGAACACACACAACAGAACACACACAGACTTCTGGCTGGAACTGCCAGTCACCCTCCAGGCCTGGCAAGCCCCATCAAGTTGGCAGCACCACCTCCAGGCATTAATATAGGCCAGAAGGGCAAGAGTGCCCCTGGGAAGGAGGAGCCCCTCCAGGAGACGGCAAAGGAAGAGGGGGCTGGCTGCAGTCTGGAGCCACTCTGGGGTGGGGTGGGGTGGGGGGCACTCAGTCTGCCTCATTCACGCCAGCATCCGTGCCCACCACAGAGGGGGAAGCACACGAGTCCAGAGGGGCCCGCCCACGCAAGCCTGCAGGGTCAGCACCAGCTTTTATGGGGCTACATCATGCACAGGGTGGCGCTGCCAGCCTCCTCCACACCCTCCTGGGGCAGAACCGGTCAGCCCACAGTGGCTCATTTGCCCCGGAGTGCCCTCTGCCCTTTGCCGCTCGGCCTGAGAGCAGTTGGTGGGGCGTGGAATGGTCCTGACCCAGGGATCCTGGGGGCAGGGCCTGGGTGCCTGGTTCCCTGGGCCACCCTGGCAGATTTTTTTGGGGGGGGCAGGGAACTGCCAGGCCTGCAGACAGCTGTGGGTTTTGATGGCAAGGGGCAGCCTGGCAAGGACCAGGTGGCACAAGGACCTGCTGCGCTTCCGTGGAGCCAGCACAGCCGGGGAGTCTGGGTGGTTCCTTGTGCAGAGCAAACTCTCCCTCCCTCCCTCCCTCCCCCCTGCCCGCCTGGGGAGCCTGCCTGGAGTCAGGGGACTGCTCCTGGTGAGTTGCCCCACCTGAATCCACAGGGAGGCCCCACCTGAATCCACAGGGAGGCCCCACCTGTCTGTCCTGACCCCGTGACCCTCTCCCTCTGTGTGGGTGTGGAGGGGGCCGAGGGGGAGGGCTCTGGCCTAGGCATCCTCCCCCCAGTGTGTTGGGAGACCCAGAGCGGCCCCCGAGGGCTGTGGCTTCTGCCCCCCCCCCCCAGTACCTGACCCGGGCTCTTCCCCTGATGACCGGGACACGCCAGCTCTCCCCGAAGGTGTTGACATCCTTGACGAGGGTGCCGTCGGGGGTGGTGAAGTCATTCTTGTGCTTGCCGTCGAAATTGCCGCACAGTCCCTCGACCTTCTTCTTGTAGGTGTTGGGGAGGGTGATGTCTGGAAGGCGGGGGGGGGGGGGGGCGCCTCGCGTTAAAGTCCTGCAGGGGACTCCAGAAGCAGCTCCCCCCGCCCAAATGCTCTGGGTTCCAAGGTCCAAGGCAGGGGGTGGTCACCAAGGGACAGACACTCTGCACGTGCTCAGAGGCAATGTTGCGGCCGTGTCTCGCGGCCAAGCCCTGCCATTGAAGGCAGACGTGTCTTAGGGCGCCCACCTTGCAACAGCCGCCTGCTCCTCTCGGGCCCCTTGAGAGTCTCCCTCCTCCCACATTGTCCCTCCCGCCCAGGAACTTTGCCGCAACCCAACCAGTGCCAAGCCCGCCCACCCCTTTCTGGATGTCTTGCGCAGCTACAGCGCTTGGCACATGTTCAATGTGTCTTGCACACAGGCTGCATTCCCAGGTTTGGGCAAAGACATGGAGACTGGCTCCACAGGGGCAATTCTTCCACCCCCTCCTCTATCCGTTCAGCCCCAGCTGGCATCCCCCATGTCAACAGCCCTGGGGGTGGTCTAGGCTGCTCCTCAGCAGCCCCAGGAGGGCCCCTTGGAGTCCAGCTACCTGCAAGTGTTCTCAGGCAGACTGCACTGGGTGGGTTCTACCGAGCTGCATTTTCAGTCTTGACCTCCTTTGTCGTCCCCCCTCGGGATACAGGGAGGGGCAGCCTCTCACTGGGACATCTGGCCCTTTGGCACCTCTGCCACCCAAGCCGTTTCGGAGTCTTGAAGAGCGCCAGATTACCTGAGTTCTCAGCACCATCAAAGGTGACCGACAGGCCAAAGTCAGTCTCCAGGTAAATCCTCGTCGCTCGCAGGTGAAGGCGAAGGCCCTCGTGAGGCTGGGCGGGAGGCACTGTTTGTACGCCGTCCAGCTGAGCGGGAGAGAGAAGCGTGTCTCACACCCTTCCTCCGGAACTCACGGGCCCAGACTCGGGCCACGCAGGATGCTTCTGCCGGGAAAAGTCCGGGGACGTCAAAGCCCACAACCCTCAGTGCTCATCCCCTCCCGCTGAAACAGACCCTGGGACTCTGTGGATAAATTTCAGGCTGGGTCAGCCCCAGGCAGAACAGTCACTGCAAGGAAGGAAGGGAGGTCGTGACATGAGGGGGCCCCTCTAGGATTTGCCAAAAACCTCTCTGCTTTAAATCAGAGTTTTTGTGAATCCTAGAGCACCTTCCCCCAAGGTCATGATGTTACTTCCGGTTTTCACCAGAAGTGAAATTTCTGGTCCCTGCTCCCTCAAATGCTCCCCCCCCCAAATCCTGACACCCCCAGCCCAGAGACCCTCCAGCGGCCAAGCAAACAGACATCCGAAGGCCGACGCGACTGTTGTGCCAGCAGCACGGAGGACTGGCTCTGGCTCCCGTGCAAGGGTACCACGGAGGGACACCAGCCTCCTTACCACCACCTCCTTCCTTGGCCAAAGAGCACTGTGGGCTTATAAAGAGCCAGTTTGGTGTTGTGGTTAGGAGCGCGGACTCTCATCTGGGAGAACCGGGGTTGATTCCCCACTCCTCCTCCACATGTAGCCAGCTGGAGTGACCTTGGGTCAGCCACAAGTTCTCTCAGAGCTGTTCTCTCAAGAGCAGTCCTGGAAAGAGCTCTCTCAGCCCCACCTACCTCACAGGGTGTCTCTGTGGTGGGGAGGGGGAGGGAAAGGAGCTGGTAAGCTGCTCTGAGACTTTGAGTGAAGGGCGGGGTATAAATCCCATCTCCTCTTCTTCTTGTAGCTCTGGGCTGCGCCACCAGCTGCACTGAAAGCTGCACCCTCTGCTTTAAATGGGCCCATGGGTGAGGCCCAAAGAACTTCCCCCCTTTGCACTTGGCACCTGTGCGGCTTTCTTGTTGAAACCGGGCTGCTACTTGGGCAAAGCACTCAGGCAGGCCACGCAGCTACTCTGGCGGGCAGCCCTGCCAGGGCCAGGGTCCAGTCCCACGGGGTGGGGGGGGAGGCGGGCAGTTCTTTTCCCTTGTCTTGGGGTCTGAGGGGGGTCCTCAGGGTTCCAGCCAGTCGAGCAGGCCAGGCAACAGTCTGGGGAAGTGCTGTGATCCCCCTGGTGCCGGAGCCTGCCTCCAAGAAGAGCTCGATGGCCCCAAACAACCCAAGACAACCCCACCTCGACGTGAAGTGCTGCTGCTGCTGCTGCTGCGCTCTGCCTCCCAGCCCCCGCCAGCCTCCTTACCACCACCTTCTTCCCTTGGCCAAAGAGCACCGTGTGGTTATAGACGGTGACCCGCAGCTCTTTGAGGAAGGTGATCCCGCTGGCCCCTGCCTGGGCCTTGTTCTCCCCCTCGATGCGGAAGTCCTCCAGCCGCGCCGGAGCTCCGGGGTGCAGCGCGGCCAGCACGTATGTGTGCGGCCCTTGGAAGTGGTGCAGCAGGCCGTCGAAGGTCAGGTAGTGGGGGTCCCCGGAGACCAGGCACTTCCCGAAGCCTGTGGGGACAGGAGGGGGGAGGGAGGGAGGGTAACATCCTCACAGAGCCCAAAGCCACCTGCAGAGAGAGCTCGAGAGGGAGGTGGAAGGTCCCAGGGCAGTTCCACAGCGGAAATCTGTACGAAATTCCTGGAGCTTCTCCCTGTTTCTCAATTAATGCCCCGCCCCCTGGAGTGTTTTGTTTTCAGTGAGCCAGTCTCCCATTTCCCAGTTGACGGGGGCACCGGGGGGGGGGGGGCAGTGAGCAGTGCTCCCTCTAAGCTGAGTTATTGTGAGTCAGCTCACAGTTTTTCAGCCTCTGGCTTGCACATTTTTGTCCCGGCTCAGGAAGGATGGCTCCAGAGCAAACTGATTGATGCAGCAGCCAAATCGCTCGCTCACAACTTTAACCTGAGGGACCCCCTTTCCCCAGATATACCCCAGAGAGCACTACGGTCTGGGGCCCAACATCGCCTGGTTATACCAGGCCCCAGAGAAGCCAGGCTCGCTGCCACTAGGGGGACAGCCTTTTCGGTGGTGGCTCCTTACTGGTAGAATGAGCTCCTGGAGGAGATCAGGGCCCTGCGGGATCTGATGCAGTTCTGTAGGGCCTGTAAGACGGAGCTCTTCCATCAGGCTTACGAATAGGGGCCGCCGCTCCCCCCCCCCCCCCCATTCTACGACCACAAAGGTACGGCCAGAAAATACCATCTGGCTCCAGTGCTATTGACACTGGGGCCTACAAAACGTTGGGGGTAGACGATACGCCATCTATTACACTGAGCACTTTGTTAGATTGTAAATTATGAATGTTTTTAAAGTCATAAAATTGTTTTCAATTTGCTGATGTATTTATGACTCTTGGCTCGCCAAGTCTGTAAGCTGCTCTGGGCCTGCAATGGTGGGGAGAGCGGCCGAGAAATCGAAGAAAGAAAGAAAACAAATAAATAATGCCGGTGGCTCACAAAGTGGAATTTCTGCTCACAAGTCTTAGGGGGAGCGTTGCCAGCGAGCAGAATTAGCAGCTGTAGAAGAATTAGGATGGAGGAATGCCCCTGCCAGGGAGGGGCCTGGGGCCTGGGGGGGGGAGGGAGGGAGGGAGGGGGGAGCCTGAGACCATCTTCACACCCCTCGCTTTGATGTCAAGGCACCCCATGGTCTCTCTTGCTAGACTCAGGGGGTGGCTGTGTCGGGCTGAAGCAGATTTGAGTCCAGAAGCCCCTGAGAGGCCAAGGAGGGTTTCAGGGTTGAAGGCTCCAAGCGTCAAAGTGGAGCGCTGACTCTCAAAATCGTCTCCCCTGAGACTCTTCTTGGTCTCGAAGGGGCAGCTAGGCTCGAATCGGTCCTTTTGCCAGAAGGGGTGGCCGGGGACTAGAGACCTCTAGGAGTGTCCACTCCGGATCCCATTTGAATTCCAGAAGACCCAGCCCAGACCAATCCAGATTGGGCAGGTGGGCTCTGGACACCCCCCCCCCCATTTCACAGCAGCTTCATTGCTCCTTCCTCTCACGGCTGCGGCAGCCGCCTGGGAAAGGAGGTGGGGAAAGGGACTCTCTTCTTCCTCCCCTGACCTGTCAGGAGACACCTGGCAACCACAGGTGAAGGCAGAGCTGCTGTCTCTCATGCCCTCCCTTCCATCTGAAGGTTCATCTCCCAGAGCCTGGGCTGATCACGCCAACTGCTACCCCACACCCAGCTCTGCATCCTGAACACGAGAGGTTTCCCTCCGGGCGGCTTTCCACACGTACCTGTGGGTTTGCAGCTGTACTTCCCGTTGTTCTTGAGCTGACAGATCTCTCCGGGCTCACACCCAAAGCTCTCACACTCCAGGACCCCTCCAAGACGACAGCTGCACTTCTGGCTGCAGTGCGGGGTCACCCAGCTCTCCCCGACCTGTCCGGACAAGCAGTGGTCACTGCAGCACCTCGGTGGGTAGGTCCCACGCTCAGCCCACACGTAATCCTCACCTCTCGCTGACGTGGCATGCCTGGCGTTGCGCGCCAACGGCTGAGGCAGGATGTGTCCAGGGGTTCCTCTAGCCCTCCCCACCCCAAAGCCAAGAGTCTCTGCTAGGTCCCCTCTTGGCTAACAAGATCTATTTATTCATTTTCTTTATTGAATCATTTCTGTCTATCTTTCCTCTTAGATCAAGGTGGCTTATAGTTTACACATTCCCAGCAAAAACCAAAGATAAAATAGCAAGCCCCAGATCTCCGCCCCCCCCAAAGATTCCTGCAATTCAGACCCCCCCCCCCTCGAAAGCCCCGAGAAACAAGCAGGCCTTGCAGCACCTCCTGATGGTCCCCGGAGGAGGGGGGCTCATCTTTTCAGGGAGCCCCTCCCACAGAGCCAGCGCCACAAAGGAACAGGCTGGAGGGCCCCCCCCCCCTGCCAGATGGCCCCACCCCGGAGTGGCAGGCGGCTGCCTGAGGACTGTGTTGAGAGCGCAAGGCTGTCCAGAAGGCCCGAGATGGCCCCCCCAGGGAAGATGTCCCCCAGCCGGACTCTGCAGGGCTCCTTCTCTTTCCGCTCTCCAGGGAGGAGGAGGAGGAGGAGGAGGAGGAGGAGGAAGTGGTCCTGCCTCTAGAAGGGGCTTCCTCCTCCTCCTCCTTGGTGCTGCGGGGGGGGGGTCTTGGTGCTTGGGGGGGGGCAACAATGGGAGGGCTTCTGGTGTCCTGGCCCCACTGCTGGACCTCCTGAGGGCACCTGGGGTGTTTTTGGCCACCGTGTGACACAGAGTGTTGGACTGGAGGGGCCACTGGCCTGGTCCAACACTGGCTTCTCTTAGGTTCTTATGTTTTCCCCCCTCCCAGGCTCTGTGTGACTGCCGCCTGCAGTGGGGGACGGGGAGTGCCCAGCGGCTGGAGAGAAGTGCCCACCTTGTGATAAGTGCCGTTCTTGTCCCGGCAGCCGCACTCGCTCAGGGGCACGCACTGGTCGTGGCTGAGGATGAAGCCCTCGTCGCAGGTGCACCCTTCCAGGCACTCCGCCAGCGGCTTCTCGCAGACGGCCTCGGCATAGATGTTGCTGCACGTCGGAGGACAGGGGGAGGCACAGGGGGTGTACTGGCTGTTGGAGGGGCACGGCAGAGCTGCGGGGAGGGAGGAAGAAGGAGAGAGCTGGAGGCGGAGCCCGAGGAACCCGAGGAACAGGAGACGCCCTTCAGACAACCACCCTGGCCTGGATGACTAAGTTGCCATCTACAGGCTGGGAAATTCCTGGAGATTTGGGGGTGGAGCCTGGGGAGGGCAGCCTTTGGGGAGGGGAGGTACTTCATCGGGGTCTAATGCCGCCAAGTCCACCCTCCAAAGCAGCCCTTTCCTCTAGGGGAACTCTGGTCTCTGCAGTCTGGGGATTAGTGGTGATTCCAAGAGATCTCCAGGCCCCACCTGGAGGTTGCCAACTGTACTGGATGACCCCAGACTGGAATGTCTGCCAGTTTGGTGTGAGAGCCAGTTTGGTGTAGTGGTTAAGTGCGCGGACTCCAATCTGGGAGAACTGGGTTTGATTCCCCACTCCTCCACTTGCAGCTGCTGGATGACCTTGGGCAAGCCATAGCTCTGTACCAGCTGTTCTCTCAAGGACAGTTGTCTCAGAGCTCTCTCAGCCCCGCCTACCTCACAGGGTGCCTGTTGTGGGGAGGGGAAGGGAGAAGGAGTTTGTAAGCCGCTCTGAGACTCCCTTGGGTAGTGAAGGGCACGGGGTATGAATCCAGTCTCTTCTTCTTCTTCATCCCCCCCATCCCCCAACCACACATGCAGGGGATGCCTGGGAATCTCAAGCAGGCCAAGAGCAAGCTGAGCTGAGCTGAGGAGCGGCTGCAGTGGTCAGGGGCCTGCCAGTCACCTCCGAGAGCCCTGGCTGGGGGGCAGCACAAGGAGAGTTCCAGCATTTGCCACACGAGAGCACATGCAAGCGATGCATTCCCCGCATTAAACTGGGGCCAGACACTCAAACATCTGCGGTGGAGTCACACAGGAACGGTCCCTTCTCCGCCACCAGCTTCTGGAGTATGAACCACCCTGAAAGCCATTTCAGGCACCCAATTGATGCTTATAAAAAGAACAAACGTCACCCTCTCTCAGCCAGCAGCCGGCAGGTAGTCCTGGGCTGTGCTCTTTGGGCAATGCATCCCCTTCTTTTTTTGGGGGGGGGGGTGTCTCTCTTCTCCCTGAGTGTGGGACCCTCGTCGGACTGCTTCCCTTGCGGAAGGCCGGGCTAAGGAGGGCACTTCCTAGCCAGTCTCAAGCTGCCCGCCCTGAGAGAATCTCTGCCGGTCCCCCCACTGAGACACTCCTTCTCCACTAGGGTTGCCAGCCTCCAGGTGGGGCCTGGGGATCTCCCACTTTTACAACTGATCTCCAGCTGACAGAGATCAGCTCCCCTTGAGAAAATGGCTGCTCTGAAGGGTGGACTCTGTGGCATTGTACCATGCTGAGGCCCCTCCCCTCCCCAAACCCCGCCTTCCCCTGGCGCCACCTCCAACATCTCCAGGTAGTTTTCCAACCCAGACTTGGGAACCCTGTGCTCCACGCCAAGCCCTCCTGCCCCGCCCCGCCCCGCCCCACCCCCTCCGCTTCCATCTCCTTACGGCAGAAGGTCCTGTTCCTCCAGCTGAGCGAGAGGCCCTCAGCCTTGCAGGCGTCCACGTAGGCCTGCACGATGGCACACAGCGTGGACCGCATCCCGCCGTACTTGCACATGTCGTACACGCAGGTCTGAACAAAGAGCTCTGGTTTGACCCGACTGTGGCACGTCGCAAAGATGCCGGACTGCAGGACATGGCACTGTTCTTCAATGGCCGGCTGGTCCTGTGGGCGGCAGGGGGCCCCCAGATCCTCCCGTGCATCTGGCAAGCAGCTGCAGCAGAAAAGAAAGAGGCGAGGGAGCTGTTGGGACAGACTCACATACCCTGGGCAAAAAGAACCCACCAGGGTAGCCCCCCCTCCCTTGCCTGGCCAGTGGGTTGAGGCAACACCAAGGGAAGGCCTCGGCCTCTGAGCCATGTTTGTTGGCCCTCCAGAGGAACTGGCTGGCCACTGTGTGAGGCGTGATGCTGGACTAGGTGGACCCTCCCTGGTCTGATCCAGCAGGGCTCTTCTGAAGTCCTTCTCAGGGGTGGAAGGCCTCGGCCTCTCTGCCCTGTTGTTGGCCCTCCAGAGGAACTGGCTGGCCCCTGTGCGAGACGGGAGGCTGGACTAGGTGGACCCTCGCTGGTCTGATCCAGCAGGATCTTCTTACATTCTTCTCAGGGGTGGAAGGCCTCGGCCTCTGTGCCCTGTTGTTGGCCCTGCAGAGGAACTGGCTGGCCCCTGTGTGAGACGGGAGGCTGGACTAGGTGGACCCTCACTGGTCTGATCCAGCAGGGCTCTTCTGATGTCCTTCTCAGGGGTGGAAGGCCTCGGCCTCTCTGCCCTGTTGTTGGCCCTCCAGAGGAACTGGCTGGCCACTGTGTGAGACGGGAGGCTGGACTAGGTGGACCCTCACTGGTCTGATCCAGCAGGGCTCTTCTGATGTCCTTCTCAGGGGTGGAAGGCCTCGGCCTCTCTGCCCTGTTGTTGGCCCTCCAGAGGAACTGGCTGGCCACTGTGTGAGACAGGAGGCTGGACTAGGTGGACCCTCACTGGTCTGATCCAGGATCTTCTTACATTCTTCTCAGGGGTGGAAGGCCTCAGCCTCTCTGCCCTGTTGTTGGCCCTCCAGGGGAACTGGTTGGCCACTATGTGAGACGGTATGCTGGACTAGATGGACTTTCACTGGTCTGATCCACAGGGCTCTTCTGAGGTTCTTATGAAGGCCTCGGCCTCTCTGCCCTGTTGTTGGCCCTCCAGGGGAACTGAATGGCCACTGTGTGAGATGGGATGCTGGACTAGATGGACCATTTTGTAAATTAATGAGGTCAATAAATGTAAGTAGAAAGGTAGGCGAACAATTCTTTAAATACAAACCTGGCCATGTGGGCTTATGACAAATGTCATGTGTCCCCCCCCCCCACCCGCCGCGCCATAATGTTTCTGACATATTCTCAACAAAAGTGGAGATGCTGGAAGCCAGAGGCGGGGTGAGTGTCTCTCTCACTGGATTCCCCCCCACCTCTTTTTGTGCATCACCAAAAGAGGCGAGTGAACGAAAGAGAAGACGAAGGCTTACCCGGCCTCACTGTCATTGTTCACTTTCCAGCTGTTTCCGAACTGTGTGACATTCTTGGCCTGGACTCCGTCCGGCATCAACAGCTCGTCTTCGGCCTGGCCATTGTAGTTCCCGCACAGGCCACAAACCTGCAGACCCACAGGGAGAGCTCATCACCCCTCTCACCCGCTGGCCAGAGGTGGGCAAGAGGGTGCCCCACGTGACTCTGCGCGCACCCACACACACTCCTCCCATTAGTACTCCCTCGGCTGTTGATATCATTTGCATATGAAGACCGTCATGTCATGGGCGTGGATGAGGGAGAGCTGACAGAGCTTGCAGAAACCGCAGCTGGCCCCTCTGAAGCAGCAGAGGGGGGATAGCTGGCAGTTGCCTGTATCAGCATTCTTCACACCTGGCTCAGATAAGGGGGAAGAACTGCAAACTGAATGTCCTCCTGACTCAACTTCACATGTGACTCGTTTAAGGGAGTGACTGTGGCAAAATTTAGCAACCAGGCGATGAGAGGCCAGGCTACAGGGAAGACGCTCGACTAGCCCAGAGTTTTAACAGGAGGCTGGGTGATCATGCAGCTGGCTAACTGGAAGCAGCATTTAACTCCACATTCTGGGCAGTACTCTTCGTGGGAGCAATGAGTCAGCTTTGTGCTGCCTCGCATCCACTTTGGCTCAACTCCTACACCTAGAGCTCTGGACCCCCTGGCTTTGGACTTGGCTCTGTGTTCTTGGCTCCTCTCCCCGGCTTGGCTTTGGACTACATTTCTGGTTAGTGATTTCAGACTTGGCTCTGTGTTTCTGGCTTCTGACCCCGGCCTGGCTTTGGACTTTGTACTGTCTTCTTGGTTTCTGACCTTGGCCTGTTCTGGACTCCCTGTGACTGGCATCCCAGTCCGTGACACATTAAAAATAAAAGCCCCGAGCCACAACAGCATTTCAGTTCTTTCATTTGAAAGAGAAAATCGGGGGCTGACTCTGAAATGTACAAGTAGGGTTGCCAAGTCTTACCGGT
This sequence comes from Lepidodactylus listeri, assembly GCA_029233225.1. NCBI lineage: Eukaryota > Metazoa > Chordata > Lepidosauria > Squamata > Gekkonidae > Lepidodactylus > Lepidodactylus listeri. The sequence continues at coordinate 1,129,835 of JARCFY010000005.1, forward strand.
TAAAAGAGCAGGGGAGTCCTGGCCGCTCTCCTGGAGTCCTGTGCACATGCTTTGTGCGCATGCACTGGGATGACATCACTTGGAAGTGATGTCATCACGCTGGGCACATTGCCAGGGTGACACTCTGGTAATCACCCTAAAACTCTATGGTACCATAGTATTTTCAGGGCGATTGCTAGAGCGTCACCCCAGCAACATGCCCAGTGTGATGACGTCACTTCCAGGAGATGTCATCGCGCTGGGCAGTCGGCATGATCAGGCCATTTCGGGGGTGGGGTTCCCCCCGCCGGCTGGATCAGGACCTGCGGGTTGGGGACCCCTTTAGTGGGAGAATCCCCGCCTCCCGGGGGAGTTGGCAGCCCTATGTACAAGTTGCAAGACCCTTCTTCCTTCCTTCCTTCCTTTCTCAAGGCTCCCACAGTCTCGGACATGCCCTTCCCCAGAGGGCACAGCCACCTCTTCATGGCGTGGTGCTGAGTCTCACCATGCCCCGCTGGCACCTGCTGAAGCCTGGGGTGCGTCTCCTGTCTGTCTGGTTTGGCCCTTCCATGACCACTTGCCTCCCCACAACCCCGTGTCTGACGATGCCCAGTTGGTGTTGGCACTCCAGAGTCATGCTCTCACTCCCGCCTCATCTGCTGGCTTTCTGGGGGTGGACTCCCAGCTTGAGCATCTGCCTCCTGGCCCGGTGAATCACCCCACCACAAGGACCCATTCATTCAGCAGCCTGAACCGCAGCCCTCTCCCGTGCCATATGGGGATGCACCAAACAGGAGCACCTGTGCAGCACACTCCCAGACACCGATGTGCCAAAAGCTGAGTGGGGCCCACCTGGTGCGCACACCCACCTTTGCGAAGTAAGAGCTGGGCAGGCTGATTTCCAAGTAGAGGTTCCCGTCGTATTTCACCAGCAGCCCAAAGTCTGTCTCCACCACCGTGTAAATGCCCACGTTCCCCACGGCCACGTTTCCTCGGGAGGAGCGGCTCTTCCCCACCGGGGTGAGGACACTCTCGTTGTTGAGCTGAGGGGGCGACAACAACAGACGACAGTCAGGGAGGGACACACAGGTTGAGTGTTGAGTGTTGACAGGGCAGGTACGAGCAAGAAAGCCTTCCTGGCTGCCACCCGTCTGTGGCAAGAGCCACCGGTTTTGGGTCTGCCCTCCCCCAAAGAGCCACGAAAGCCCACAAAGCTCTGCATCTCCCAGCAGCACCGGAAGCCCGATCCCCTACAAGTGAAGGCTTACTGTGGGGAAGGCCGTGTGTTTAGGATTGCTGGGTCTCCCTTGGCAGGGGACTGGGGGGTGGGGTAAGGTTGCCAGATCCAGGCTGGGAAACTCCGAGAGATTAGGGGATGGAGCCTGGGGAGGGCAGGGACCTCCATAGGGTACAAGAGTCCACCCTCCACAGGATCCATTTTCTCCAGGGGAACCGATCTCTGTAGCCTGGAGATAAGCCATAATTCCAGGGGGATCCCCAGGTCCTATCTGGAGGCTGGCATCCCTAAATGTGTCGGAGTCCCAGGAATGCTCTTTTAGCGGGGAGCAGTGCCAGTCTGCAGTAGGAGAGCTAGATTTGAGTCCAGTGGCACTTAGAGACCAACAAGAGTTTCAGGGTGTAAGCTTTCGAAAGTCAAAACTCCTTTGACTCTCCAAAGCTCCCACCCTGAAAATCGAGTTGGTATTTAAGGCGCCACTGGATTTGAATCTAGCTCTTCCACTGCCGACCGGTATGGCTGCCTGCTGAGACCAGTAATACTAGGGAGGGCTTCTAGTGTCGTGGCCCCACTGGTGGACTTCCTGATGGCACCTGGTACTTTTGGCCACTGGGTGACACAGAGTGTTGGACTGGATGGGCCATTGGTCAGACCCAACATTGGCTTCTCTTAAGTTCTTATGTTCTAGGCATGTCTTTTAAATGGATTATCTCCTACCCGGTGCCTCAGGGACTGGAGGGCTAAACATCTTGACGCATGCCCCAGTCAAAAAGTGACTAGACTCAAGTCAAGGGACACTTTCCCAGCCCCGCGGCGAGTGCGAGTCCCCCGTCCATACCAGGACTCTCTTGTTTTTCTGGAGGGTGACCCGGGTGCCGTAGACATCGACATAGATCTCCCGGAGGTAGGTGGCCCCTCTCAGGCCCCGGTCTTCGTTTCTGCCGCTGATGGCGAAGGGGGTGGTGCCCCCACTGTGGTCGCAGACTGTGGCGAGGGTGTAGGTACAGGTGCCCAGGAAGGTTTGCATCACCTTGTCGAAGGTGTAGTAGTGGGGGTCGCCCACCACGTGGCAGGAGGCACGCTCTGGGGGACGGAAACATGCAGGAGCTCAGAGCAACATGCAGAGAGCGGCTGGATTACCTCTATCTCCATTTTAGAGGAACAGAAGAGAAGAGATTGGGTTTATACCTGGCCCTTTACAACCTGAAGAAGTCTCAGAGTGGCTTACAAACTCCTGTCCCTTCCCCTCCCCACAACAGACACCCTGTGACTAGGCAGGTGGGGCTGAGAGAGCTCCTTCAAGGGCTGCCCTTGAGAGAACAGCTCCGAGAGAACTTGTGACTGACCCAAGGTCACCCCAGCTGCTGGCTGCATGTGGAGGAGGAGTGGGGAATCATGCTCCTAACCTCTGCACCAAACTAGCTCTCCATGGCAACTGAAGCTGAGAGGCATCCATAGGTCTAATGGGGACTCCTGGGTCCAATCCATCCCACCATGCCTTGGAACTCAGGGATTCTCTTTTGGTTCTGCATGGTGCCCCTCTGCAAGGTTTTATTCATTTTGGTCTATCATCTATTTATGGTGAATGTTTATAGGCCCTCTTTCTACTAAAAAGTGCCCAAGGCAATGGACAAAATCAGTTCCAGGAAGCCGAATGCCTCTTAAGAATACGCTGTTAAAAGCAAATGGCCTGCTGGAGAGAGCCCCCCTTCCCCCCCCCCCCCCCGGCTTCTCCATCCGTTCTGCCTGAAGGGAGACAGAAGGGAGGGAAGGCAGGCTGCTCTGCGAAGTTTCTCTTTTCATGGCAGAGAAAAGACCCTCTCCCTGGTCACTCCCCTTCGGTCATTCTCTCTTCCTTCCATATCATCCTCACAGCAACCTTGTGAGGTAGGCCAGGCTCAGAGAATGACTGGCCTGAGGTCACTCAGCAAGCTTTCATGGCAGAGTGGGGATTCGAATCTGGGTCTCACAGATCCTGGTCTGATACTCTAACCATTGGATCTGTCTATCTGTCTATCTGTCTATCATCTTCCATCCATTATCCATCCATCCACCCATCCATTATCCGATAACAACTGAACGGTGGCAAGGCCCTCTGTGTCAACATCAACAGCCTGTGATATCCTGGACTCTGACTTTGACCATACTTTTTGTTACCACCTTCTCATAACCTCCTGGGATGTTGCTGCCACCAGCATTTTGTTATTTGTGATCTATTACGTATAAGAGTTTTATGATGTTGCATTGTGTTTAATGCATTTATGTTTTAATGCATTTTAACTTTTTAATATAAGTCACCCTGATCCTGCCCCGGCAGGGTGGGCGGGATACAAATTGAATTAAATCAGTCAGTCCATCCATCCATCCATCCATCCATCCATCCATCCATTATCTAACCCTCCATCCATCCACCTATCCATCTGTCCATCCATCCATCCATCCATTATCCAACCCTCCCTCCCTCCCTCTATCCATCCATCCATTATCCAACCCTCCATCCATCCATCTATCCAACCCTCCATCCATCCATCCCACTTTTACCCCCTCCCCCCGCCTTCCACTAAGGAGTTCTGGGCAGTGTTCATGGTTCTCCCTTCCTCACTTCATCCTCACAACAACCCTGTGAAGAAGGCCAGGCGGAGACAGTGACGGGTTCCAGGCCACCCAGCAAGCCTCATGGGCAGAGCGGGGGTTCGAACCTGGGCCTCCTGGAGCCACCGAGCCCAAGGGTGGTGAGTCTCCATTGGGCTTTTGCTGAGACTTTCTGTGCTCAGGCTGGCAGCACCCACGAGGGGCAGCCCATCCCCAGACTCACCCCTGGGGTGGCATCCCAGCACGCCGTCCTGCAGGTGGCATTTCTCTTGCACGCCACATTCCCAGGGTTGGCACGTGATGGAGTGGTTGTGCTCACAAGCGCAGCGTTCGCGGCAGGCACTGTCAGTGAACCAGGTCTCTCCCAGCTGCCCAAGAGAGGAGAGGGAGGAAGGGTCAAGTGTGGACCAGCCTTAGGAGGACTGGACTCTGGGCCTAGGGAGGCCAAATGGGGGGGGGGGTCCAACCCACCCTCACTTCACAGTGCCCTTCCTCTGGGGGGCCTCCTGCCCTTGAGAAGACCCCCGGTCCTCTCCGACCACCCAAAGCTCCTCCTCCCCTTCTCCTCTTCTCCCCCCCCCTCAGAGATTGTCCACCCTTCCTGAGTCAAACGGGGCCCTCGGGCATCGGGCAAAGGCAGGGAGAGCTTGCCTCGTGGTACTGATCCTGGCCATCGACACACCCGCAGCGGTTCTCCGGCACGCATCGGTCTCCGCTCAGCACGAAGCCCTCCTCGCAGAAACAGCCTTCCACCGGCAGGGGGCCACAGGGGCCGGCCTCTGAGGGCATCCCGCAGCTGGGGGGGCACCGATCCCCGCAACTCTTGAACAGGCTTCCGGCAGGACAGGTGAGGGCTGCCGGGAGAAAGAAGGTGGACAAGGTCACGGGGATGCAGGGGATAGAGCAGGCGGAGAAAGAGGTACTTTTCTCCTTTTCTCACCATGCAAGAACTCCTTGTGGGCACTCCATGAAATTGCTGAGCAGTCCGGTTAGAAGAGATAAAAGGAAGTCCTCCTTCACCCAAAGAGTGATTCACACTCTTTGGAATTCACTGCCACAGGAGGGGGTGGTGGCGTCTACAAGCATGGACGGCTTGTAGAGGGAATTAGATAAACATCTGGAGCAGAGGTCCATCAGTGGCTCTTAGCCACAAGGTACAGATAGGAACTCTCAGTCTGGGGGAAGTGATGCTCTGTGTTCTTGGTGCTTGGGGGGGGGGGGACAGTGGGAGGGCTTCTGGTGTCCTGCCCCCACTGCTGGACCTCCTGAGGGCACCTGGTGTTTTTGGCCCTGTGTGACACAGAGTATTGGACTGGAGGGGCCACTGGCCTGATCCAATATTGGCTTCTCTTATGTTCTTATATGGAGCAGAGGTCCATCAGTGGCTCTTAGCCACAAGGTATAGATAGGAACTCTCAGTCTGGGACAAGTGATGCTCTGTATTCTTGGTGCTTGGGGGGGGGGGCACAGTGGGAGGGCTTCTAGTGTCCTGGCCCCACTGGTGGACCTCCTGAGGGCACCTGGTGTTTTTGGCCGCTGTATGACACAGAGGAGTGTTGGACTGGAGGGGCCATTGGCCTGTTCCAACATGGCTTCTCTTATGTTCTTGTGTTCTTAACAGGGGGAGGCCAGCCCACATGCAGAGCAGAGTATCATGGAGGGTGCTCCAGCCCATGACGCCTGTGATGGATTTTGATGAACCAGCTGGTAATACAAGATGCCCAGACCCAGATGGCGGCCCAGGCTAGCTTGATCGAAGCAGGGTCAGCCCTGGCTAGGACTTGGGTGGGAGACCTCGGAGGAAGCCCAGGGTTGCTACCCAGAGGCAGGCAATGGATAAACCCCCCTCTGTTCATCTTTGCCTTGACCTGGGTGGCCCAGGCTAGCCCTGTCTCATCAGATCTCAGAAGCTAGGCAGGGGCGGCCCTCATTTGTACTTGAATGGGAGACCATCAAGAAAGCTGAGGGTTGCTACGCAGAGGCAAGCAATGGCAAACTAATTCTGCATGTCTTTTGCCCTGACTTGGATGGCCCAGGCAGGGAACGGCCAACCACCTCTATGCATCTCTTGCCTTGAAGACCCCACGAGGTGGAGCATTACGGAGGCCTCCGTAACGCAGCATTGCCTTGAAGGCCCTTTCCACCCCCACCAACACAAGACAACCATAAAACAGATCCGGCACTGAAACATACAAGCAGCAGCAAACCGCTTAAATGCCTTTGGACCTCCCCTCCCCCACAAAAAACGAGGCAAGCCCCACTCACGGCAGAAGGTGGCGTTTCTCCACTTCACGCACACGCCGGCATTAGCGCAGGACTCCGCGTAGGCCTGCAGTCCGTAGCAGAGGGAGGTGAGCTGCCCGCCAGTGAGGCAGACATCGTAGACACAGTTCTCAAAGAACGACACAGGGTCTAGCACATGGTGGCAGCTGCTGAAGATCCCTGGGAGGAGAGAGAGAGAGAGAGAGAGAGAGAGAGATGCCCCCTTGATTTCAAGCCAGTGTGTGCTTGTGTGTTGCAAGATACGGCCGGCTGCTCAGCATCCACAGTACAAAGATGGGTGGAATGCTCTGGCTCTTGGCCACAGTGCTGGCTTTCCAGAGCCTCAGCCCTAAGGTCTTCCTGAGTCCAGAGACCAGCGCGCGATGCTGGGGACAGAAGCAGGGACCTTCGGCGGGCAGTCTGAGCACCTGGTGAAGTCCAGAGGCTCAGGGGCACAGCAAACGTAGGGCTTATGCACAAACAAGGGAGTGGGCAAGGTTAGCCCAGCGAACCGCAAACCCTAGAGTTGGAAGGGACCTCCAGGGTCATCCATCCAGGCAGGAGATCCCATTTGATCGGGCATTTGCCCGCTGGGTCCAAGATCCCCACAGACAGCCCAGCCGTCCTCTCTTCTCAGAGCCAAAGACCTACCTGTCGGATCTGTGATCATGCTGCAAGCTGAGTCCCTCTGGATTTCCTTCTCCAGCTCTGGATCGCACTCCGGTGGTGGGATAGTGGAACAGGGTCTGCCCGAAGGAGGGAGCAGAAAGCTGACCTGCCTGAAATTTCATTCCCTGCTGGTCATTCTAGCAGGAGGCCCCGTGACAGAGGGAGTTTCAGAGCTCAGATTTAGGGCCTTCTGGCCCCTCTGCCCCGTGGGATAGTGGAACTCCAGTCTGTGGCACACACCTTCCCAATCCTTTGGTCGGACCCAGACAGGATGGCGGCAAAGGCCTTATGGGAGCCCTCCTGCCTGCTGCAGAAGTCTTTGCCGCCCCCTTCAGAGGAGAGGAGGCCTTTCCCAGAAGGGCAAGGAGGTCCCTGCCGGGTGACTCGGGATGTTTGCCTTTTTGCTGCCTCGCTGTCTAATCAAAGGGCCTCAGAAGATCGGCCTCTTGGCATTCTATGCTCAGTTAAGTGACTGGTTCTGTCAGGAATGCTGGCTCCGGCAGAGGCCCCGAGACGAGTTTCACCTTGCGCAGCCCCAGAGACAAGCTGCAGGACCCTGACCCGCCTTGTACGGCTGTTGCAAGGGTGGCTTTGAGTACTGCCGAGTGCTGTGGTCCAGCACTTTATTGTTGCCGTGCTATGGGAAAGCCAGCCTGGTGTGACAGCACCCGAGGAATATCTGTGAGCGTGAGGCCGCCTCCAAATGACTGGAACGCCACTCACACAGAGCATGCCGCGTTTACCATAAACACCCCTGAGAGGTGGTTCTGAGCAGCAGCCCGGGGCAGCAACTGGGAGGAGGCCTTGGCTCCCAGACAGGTCCAGGCCTCCCTCCGGTCCATCAGCCCCTTCCCCACCTGCAGCAGAACCCGAGGCAAGTGCCGGCAGGAAGGGCTTCCCACACACAGGCCCTGAGCGGGGTCCTTCAGGCAGTCGGGTCTCCGAGCAGGACGGGCGGCTGAAGCGGAAAGGCGTGTGCCTTTGCTGGCCCTTTGCTGGATCCCTGCCAACAGGCTCCAGCGGCCTGCTGCACTCGCTGCCATCTGCTGCCCCCCGCCCACCTGCCCGGAGGTGTGCCGTGCACCATCCAGGCACCTACCCAGAGACACTGTCCGGGACAAGCCAGCTGTCGCCCAGGGCGGTGGAGTCGCTGGCAGGCTGTCCGTCAGGCTTCCAGTTGTCATCGCTCGGATCCTGGTTGTAGTTACCTTTGCAGGGTCAGACATAAACAGAGGTGAGGACTTCCTCTCTGGGTTGCCCCCCCCCCCGCCCCCCAGGCAGCCGATGCCGAGGTCCAAAGGGGGGGGGAAGGATGCTGATCAGTGAATGCCGCCCTCTGCTGGCCAGGCTACGAACTGCAGGCTTGTGTCTCTGATGTGATGACAATGACCCTCGGGAGGCCAGAGGTGGGCAAATTCATTTGCCCCGCCCCAGTGCCACATCTGGGCCATGCCACCGAAGACAAACCAAGGCTACAAACATGCCCCCCCTGGAGGGAGGACTTACCGCACAGGCCGCAGAGCTGTCCTTTGTAAGCAGGAGGGACCGAGACTTCCACGTAGTGGTTCCCATCAAATCTGACTCCGAGGCCAAAGTCTGTTTCCAGGAGGACATAGCTTCCGCTGCTCCGCACGGTGATCTGGTGGCCCCCGACGAACACTGGCAGGGTCTGTCTCGTACCGTTGACCTGAGCACCAAGGAAAAGGGTTGGACCACCGAGACGGCAACCCTGCCTTCCACTCCAAACGCATCCCCCCCTCCCCCCCCCCCCGTGGACTCTGATCAGCTCAGGTTTGGTCTCTGGCTTCTCCTGTCTGGGTGCCAAATCTGGACAGCTGCCATTCTGGAGAAGAGTGACCAGCAGCTGTCCTTTGCCTCTGGAGCCTCCCGCTCGGTAAGCCAGCCTTTGTCTGGCTTCTGGTTTTTGGGGGGTGAGACAGGGCAGCTAAGGAGGGGGGTGGGGAATTAGAGCACATGCATTTGTGATTCTGATGACATAAGGTTGATACTGTTTGCCAACTCAAGTCCAGGGGTTGGGGGGGTGGAGCAAAAACAGGAACAGAATTTTCTGCAGAGTCCATTTTAATATATTTCATATACCCCCTGCACACTTCCATTGACAGACACCCCCCCCAAAAAAAAAACTGACTGCGCTTTTCCTGCAAAATGTCTACCTCAAAGCCCTGTGCTGAGATCTGAAATGCCGAACTCCGAGACCTGCACAAATTGTGCAAAGGAAACTTTCTTTATCCTTGCATTTTCGGCTCTTTGGAATGCCTGCGCTGCTTCTGTCAGGGATTGGAGAGCCCCTGAAGCCCCCCACTCCAGTCATGGAGACACTATCTGGCAAATCTTTGTCTGGTTTCTCCAGGCCCACCTTCCCACAGTCCCTCCAAGCTATTCTGAGGGATATTTTTTTTTAAAAAAAAGGAAAAAAGAAAGAAAGACAATTCAGAAGAGGAACTTCTGCACCCAGTTGGGTCCTCTGCAGTAGAACCCCAGCCTATGTGGGCAGGCGCTGCCAGGCCTTGGACTCTTCTGCCCTCTCTGTCCCCAAATGCCCATCCAATGCAGACTTGGACCCTTTGGAGCCAGGGGCCATGCCCCCTGGGCATTCTGGGAAGCACCCCCCACTCTGGGCGCTGGACTAACAGGATTCCTACCAAACGGGAAAGGCTTCCCCTTACATTCACTTTCCGGTTCTTCAGCAAGGAGACCCGGCTCCCATAGGCTTCCACGTGCACGGAGTTGACGTAAGACACATGCGCGGAGGCACCCCGGAGCTCATTGGTGGCAGAGACGTGGAAGGCAGTGGGCTGGCCATCGACGCGGTGGCAGACTCGGGCCAGGGTGTACGTGCAGGTGCCCATGAAGTGGTGGACTCGGCCATCAAACGTGGTGTAATGGGGGTCTCCCGAGGCACTGCAGGTGGCCCGGCCTGGGGAGGGAGGGAAAAGCAGGCGAGAAGCCCTTCAGCGTAGCGTTTCAGTGGCCCCCTCCCCGGTGCTAAGCAAGCCTGCTGATCTTCATGCCAAGAAAACCCAGGGCTCAGAAGGAAAAGACGGGAGCAGCCTGGCTGGGTGAGGCCAATGTTCCAGCCAGTCCAGCATCCTCCTGCTTCCAGCAGTGGCCAAGCAGACCCCTCCAGGAAGCCCCCAAACAGAGGATGTCAGCCACAGTCCTGCCCTGCTGCATGCCCCAGAATGTATTTCCTGCAGCCCTAGAGGCTAAACGTAGAGACTGCCAAAGCAGAGAGTCTTCTTCAGATGGCAGACTCATCCTGAGAACTGGAAATCAACTGCCATCTCTTATGATCACCCTCTTTTTACCATCAGCATACACGCTGTGCTAAAAGTTAACAATAAAGTAAAGTAACATTTTGAGCCTCGTACAGCGGAGTTCGACCTCATGCATCTGTTATTCAAGCACCACTTAGAGGCTCCAGTTGCCTTGCCAGGCAGCTCACTTGGAACAGGCCAGACCTGTACCTACAGTGGGGCTTTGGAGACTCTGCCCCCTCTCTTAAAAGCACAGCCCCACAAAAATTTCTCCTGTAAATACTTTTTTCAACCATTTTAAAGCACTTTTTAAAAAAAGGTGTGTGCTCCTTTAAACAGAGTGGGGTGCTGTAGCTGACTAACCCACAATGAGTAAGGGGGTTGGAGTGGGTGACCTCTAGGATCCCTTCTACCTCTGTGTCAAGAAACTGGTCTCCTTTAAGAGAGTTTTTCTGCCTAAGTGTTAGCTTTCTTGACTATAGAAGTCGTCACCCCCACCTGCCGGCTTGTTATCAGAGTTGTTGCTTAGGCTGGCAGAAAAGTGATTAACTTGCAGTGGCTGAGAACTGTCATCTAAACTCATTGACAGCTTGCAATTTAGAGATCTGTCCGGGTAATGGTTTCCTATTGGCTAAATGGCTTTTCTTTCTGCACTGAGAACTTCAGCCCCACCGGGAAAAAATTTGCCCCACAAGCCACAGAATCCTGGCTACCGACAGCTGGGTCTGGCAGTGCTTGGGCGAGGGAGTCCTCCTTGTGCCCCCCCCCCCCCCCGCAGCATGTTGTGTGTACTAATTTTTGTGCTGTGGAGGAGAAGGAACCCCCTCAACAGACTCACCTGTGGGTGCAGGATGGCTCTGGGTAGTCGCAGGAGGGGTAGATGTTACCGGGGAGGTGGAAGTTGAAGCAGGCGGCTCTGAAGAAGGCGGCTCTGAAGAAGGTGGCTCTGAAGAAGGTTCTGAAGCAGGCGGCAGCTCTGAAGCAGGCGGCGGCGCCGCCTCTGAAGCAGGCGGCGGCTTTGAAGAAGGCAGTTGGGGGTGGCCGGTAGGGGTGGCTATTGGGGGGGGAGACACGAGATACAGACACAGCTAGCAGGTTTGGGGACACTTTCCCCCTTCCAACCAGGCCCACCTCCCCACGTCCCACTTCCCAACAGGGATGCAGCTTTTATGGGGTAAAGAGAGTGTGGGTCAAAAGGTGCGTTGTGAAACACGGGCAGACTCCATGCTGACCGGGCTGACAGAATGCCATGCTAGGCAGTGTGGCTGAGTGGCCACGCCCAGTGGTGCCTCTTCCCACAAAGGCACACCCCCTCCTGTTCAGGAGGTCTTCCATTTTCTCACAACAGCCCTACGAGGTAGGCAAGGCTGAGAGTTTGCAACGAGCTCAAGGTTACCCAATGGGCTTCCCTAGGAGAAGCAGGGATTTGAACCCAGTGCACCCGGGATCCTAGACTGACCGTCTACCCATTACTCCCCACTGGCTCTCCCTCCCCTTTCTCCCTCCAGGATGGGAAATACCTGGAGATTTGGAGACGCAGTTTGGTTGAGGGACCTCAGTGGGGTGCAGTGCCGCAGATCCCACCCTCCAAAACTGCCAGTTTCTCCAGGGGTATGAAAAAACAAAGAAAAAAAATCCCCTGTAATATCTCATTGCAAGTACAAATCAATTTACCAGTTCCAGTGTGAACAAAATGTATAAAGGATCACAATTTGTTTAAGGCATTCACAAAGTCCATCAAAGGAGGAGATCAATATACAGTTCCTATTGTTGATTTTACAGCAGAAATACATGCTTCATAGAAAGCACGCAGCAGCTGTGTAATGCGGCAACAGACACATCCGGACCTTGGAAGACCGTTTCAAATTAGAAATCCTTCCTAATTTCTCATTTGAAACAGTCTAATTTGAAACGGTCTTCCGAGATCCAGACGTGTCCATTGTCGCATTACACAGCTGCATGCTTTCTAAGAAGAATTTATTTCTGCTGTAAAATCAAGCATAGGAGCTGTATATTGATCTCCTCACTTGATGGACTTTGCAAATGCCTTAAACAAGTTGTGGTCCTTTATAAATTTTGTTCACATTGGAACTGGTAAATTGATTTGTATTTGCCATAAGATATTGCAGTGTTTTTCTTTGTTTTTTTTTTTCATTCTGTTTACACTGTAAGTCCTGATTGTTTCAACATTTTCTCCAGGGGAACTGATCTCTGTAGTCTGGACAGCCGTTGTATCTCTCAGGAGATCTCCAGGCTCTACCTGGAGGTGGGTGACCTTATGGACACTTCCTGTCCCTCTTTTAGATACCAGGCTGTGAAGCAGCTTCTTTCCCATCCGGCCTGCAAGCAGAGAGCCCTTCTGCTCCCATATAGTGCCGTTTCCATCGTGACTTCCCATGGACAGCTGAGGGCAACACCAGCCAGATGTGGACAGAGAGCCCTCCTCACTGTAATTTGTGTGGGGTGGGTTTAAGGCTCCGTGCAGAGGAGAGAAGCACTGGGGGGTGTGTGTGTGTGTGTGAAAAGGTACAGATTTTTTTTTCTGTGCTTCAATTGGCCACTGCCATAATGAATCTCCAGCAGGGTTGCCAATCTCCAGGTGGCACCTGGAAATCTCCTGCTATTACAATTGATCTCCACACTACAGAGGTCACTTCCCCCTGGAGGAAATGGCTGCTTTGGAGGGTGGGCTCCCTGGCATTATAACCAGCGAGGGTCCCGACCCACCCTGCCCAGGCTCCACCCCCCAAATCCCCAGGGACTTCCCAACCCAGAGCTGGGGAATGGACTCCTGCCTGCTCCGTAGGCCTAAGGGCTACGGAGGTGCAGACAAGGAGGTCGCCCCCCCTCCTGCTGGATTTTTTTGTTTGTATGGAATTAGGACCAAGCAGTCCCCCTTGTTCTTGGTTCACAGAGAATCCTGAGCATAAGCAGAGAGCTTCAGTTTACCTGAGCAGCAAAAGAGCTACGAGATGCTCCATTCACAGGTGCCCAGGAGACAGAGAGAGAGAGCGAGAGACAGAAGGAAGTGGTTGCCTAGATCCTCCTGAGCCTCCTCTCTGAGCTGGCAGACAGGGGCATCGGAGACCACACAGGCATGCTGAGGCGGCCACTCGAGAAGCCAACGGACTCACCAGTCACTGTCGCAGCTGTTGGGCGGGAGGCCTCGGGGGCTAGAGTGGTGCTCAACCAAAGCGTCTGGTCGGTTGTCTCATCTAGGAAGACACAATGGGAAAACCCCCAGGGGACAGGTAAGCCAGGGGCAGGCAGAGATCGGAGAAGCCAGGAGGCAAAGTACGGATTGGACAGTAACAGCATCTTTGCCCTTTTGGGGGAATTCCTGTTGCTTGACCCAAGAAGCTAGATTTGGCTAAATTTGCAGATGACACGAAGTTGTTCAGGGTGGTGAGAACCAGGGAGGATTGTGAGGCACTCCAAAGGGATCTGTCGAGGATGGGCGAGTGGGCATCAACGTGGCAAATGGGGTTCGATGTGGCCAAGTGCAAAGAGATGCACATTGGAGCCAAAAATCCTAACTATCAATACACGTTGATGGGGTCCGAACTGGCAGAGACTGACCAAGAGAGAGACCTTGGAGTCGTAGTAGATCACTCAATGAAAATGTCAAGAGACAGTGTGCGACTGCAATGAAAAAAGCCAATGCTATGCTGGGGGTTATTAGGAAGGGAACTGAAAACAAATCAGCCAGTATCAGAATGCCCCTGTATAAATCGATGATGCGACCTCATTTGGAGTACTGTGTACAGTTCTGGTCGCCACACCTCAAAAAAGATATTCTAGCATTGGAAAAAATGCAGAAAAGGGCAACTAGAATGATAAAAGGGTTGGAACACTTTCCCTATGAAGAAAGGTTGAAGCGCTTGGGGCTCTTTAGCTTGGAGAAACAATGGCTGAGAGGGTGACACAATCAAGGTTTACAAGATTATGCATGGGATAGAGCAGGTAGAGAAAGAGGTACTTTTCTCCCTTTCTCACAAGACAAGAACTCATGGGCACTCCATGGAATTGCTGAGCAGTCGGGTTAGAACAGATAAAAGGAAGGACTTCTTCACCCAAAGAGTGATTTACACTTGGAATTCACTGCCGCAGGAAGTGGTGGTGGCTACAACCATGGACAGCTTCAAGAGGGAACTGGATAAACATATGGAGCAGAGGTCCATCAGTGGCTCTTAGCCACAAAGTATAGATAGGAACTCTCAGTCTGGGGCAAGGGATGCTGTGTATTCTTGGTGCTTGATGGGGGGGGGGGGCAACAGTGGGAGGGCTTCTAGTGTCCTGGCCCCACTGCTGGACCTCCTGATGACAGCTGGTGTTTTTGGCCATTGTGTGACACAGAGTGTTGGATTGGAGGGGCCACTGGCCTGATCCAACACTGGCTTCTCTTACATTCTTATGTAAGCTCACTGGAGACAAAAAGAAAGCAAATTACAGAGCCCAGCTGCTGGCGACCCCTTCTGCAGTACCTGTTGGGCTTGGCTTCGGTGGAACAGGGACATCACCTGGAAGGAGAAGAAAAGCATCAGAGTTGGTTTGAAAATTTGCAGAGGAGTCAGCAACTGGCTTGACTGGGATCCAGCTCAGCCACCCCACCCCTACCCCCGCCTCTGAGAGGCCTCTGAACATAGGCAGAGGGCATAGACTTGCCTAAGCAGCAGCCGGGCTCAAGGGAGACCTCGTCCACAGCCAGCTCCGTCTGGTTTCCTGAGCCTGTCACGCCTTCCAGAAGGATCTGTTGGAAAACAAGGCACGGTGAGGGGCGGACTTGCCTTGAGCGGCAAGTCAAAGGCTGGAGGGGGTGGTCTCTGGAAGCCGCAGCCATTCCAGCCCCTCCTCCTTCCTAGCCCAGGGGCTTGAACACACAGGGAACCATTTTCAAGATGGCTGACCATCGCTTCCTGACTATCCCCCCCCCCCACCCCCAAGAAACTTTGTGGGAGGGTCCAGGCCTTTGGGTATGATACTCGGGGGTTCCTTGTCTCCTTTTCTCAGAGAGCCTCTCGTGTAACTGGACTGTTTTGTCTCTTTGTACTTCAGAGGAGCTGGACATTGCTGGCAGACAGCTGAGACGGCAGAGTTGCCTTTTTTCCCTACATCCCCCTCCATTTCTGTTGAACCTTCACTCCTTTCGTCCTAGTCAAGGAATTGAAATCCACTTGCCTGAAACCTTCCCGCAATGTGTAGATCCACCTCTGCCGGCTGCCAGGTGTCTCTCTCACTCCCGGATGCCAACCACACCAGAAGGGAGTCAGCCTCCCCTTCCTGAACCAGGGAGACCTTCAGGGCCTCTTCCTCGGACGCTCCAGCCAGGCGGTACCAGAAGCGGAAGCAGACAGGCCTCCGGGCTGTGCATCCAGGGCTGATCAGCTGTGCGGTCTGTTCCGTTTGGGTGGTCTGGCTGTTTGTGTAGATGTAGTAGCCTCCTATAAGCAGATGGGAAGACACTGGGCAATCTGGCAGCATCTGGTTCACTCTGCCCCAGCACTGAAATTCAGCATCCTTGGGCCATAGGAATTACAGACCCTGGAAATGGACATGTCTAAACCTCTCCTGCAGTTTGGAAAACATCCCACTGCCCCCTCCCTACAAATCAACTCAACCCCATAACGAACAGCACTAATTTTTCATTTCATTTTAGCAGATGTAAGCAACACTCCCTCTCAGCTGTGGAGTCTTGTGAGCAAAAATTCTACTTTTGTGAACTACTGGCATTAAAGTTGTGGGCGAGCAATCTGGCTATGGCATAAATTAGTTTGCTCTGGAGCCATCCTTCATGAGCGGAGACAAAAAGGTGTGAGCCGGAGGCTAAAAAATTGTGAGCTAGTTCACACTAACTCAGCTTAGAGGGAACACTGGATGTAAGTCAGTGTTTCATTTCTGGATGGAATTGTGGAGGGCAATAATATTTTTGATTGATACAACCTTCCACGATTGAAATATATCTTAATATCATAGAAAGCATTTTTGTTAGCTAAGAGCATATTAGTTTGCCTAAAAGCTCATTTGCAGAGCAAGATAGGAAATAACAGGCCAAGCTGCAAAGGCAGAACTGTTAAGAAACAGACACTTGTTACAAGAAAAGGGAATTAAACTGAGACCGATTTCCCACAAGGCACTGCTCCGGCATCGTTCTTCTCTTTTCCCCGATTGCATGCTTGAATTTCCCACTATTTGCCCCGAGCCACATTTTGACCTGCGGCTTCACCCGAATTCCCCCGCGGCTTCAGTGACCCTGTTTTTGTGAGGATCACTGAAGCCATGGGGGAATTCGGGTGAAGCCGCGGGTCAAAATGTTGCATGGGGCAAATAGCGGAAAATTCAAGCATGCAATCGGGGGAAAGGGAAGAATGATGCCAGAGCAGCGCCCCGTGGGAAATCTGTCTGAGCTAGCCACAAGACATTACGGGGAAAAGTACCCAACTTTTACGGGAAAACAAGAAACGAGTTAGCTTTTGCAACTTAGATTGAAACCACATAGTGCTTAGTAGAGAGGGTGGCTTACAGGTGCAAGGAAGTTTTAAGTAATGTGGAGGGGAGTGGTTTGGTTCAGTAGGTGTGTTGGTTTAGATTGTAGATCCAGATGCCCTTTTCACCAATGAGGTAACAGAGAGGGTATTTGGCGGTCTCTGATAGGGTTTTTGTTTTTGCATGTAATTATATGCTGCTGTATATAATGCCATGACAGCAATGATTATTGGAACTCCTGTCTTGGATGTTCCCTGCGCAGTAAAATTTACGTTCACTGTCTAACTTTGCCTTTTTATTCCTTGGACAAATTTTTGTCCCAAACAGAATGACAGAAGCAGAAGTGATGAGAAGAATGCATGACGGCCCCCCGCCTGCTTGGCCTGTAATTTCCATTGGCAGAAGATGGTGCATTTCCAAGGCAGACTCTCCTAGGGAAGGCAGCGATAATTACTGAGTGGCTAATCTAATTTCTTTCTCCCCCTGCCATGACGGATGTGGGTTGCTGGCTTTGACAGGAGGCGGAACTTACCCGATGAATTGCAGGGATTTCCGGTGCCTCCAGAGATGGTGCGGCTGCAGTGCTTCGTGCGAATCCAGTCGGAATCATCCGCCCCCGACTGCTGCCACTCGCAAAAGTCTTCCTCGAAGGAGCAGTTGAGGAAGCAGGACTCTGTCAAGAAATCTGGGGATTAGTGAGGGCTGTGGGGAGCCTCACGGGGTCCCCCTGAGTACCTCTCGGCACAATTTGGGGTCTGGGTGAGGCTCAAACACATCTGGATGGAGGAATCCTTCTCTGATGAGAGGGTGGTGAGCAGGTGCCTGGGGTGGTGGGGTGGTCCCCCCCTCCCCCCACAGACAGCCTTGAAAGAAGAGCAAAGAGGAAATGGCCATTCTCTGGAGGCTGCCTCACACATTTCTCCAGGGCTTTTATAAAATGTGCACCCCGACACCAAACAGACAGTGCCCCGGGGTGGGAGGGACGACATTTGTGCCGTTCTAAACTTTAAGTCTTGCAAATTATGTTATGATGATGGTGAAAAATGGGACAGAAAACACTTTGACGAGCACTCCACAGCTCCTGCCCCTGGCCTTGTTCTGACATTTCTGGGTTTTAAAAAAATCTCTCACTCCAAATAAAGTTTTCTCAGAATTCATGACACTTTGCGCATGGAGCTGAAACATAACCTTTCCCCTGCATTTTCCTGCTGTCAAATTCCCTGCTGGAAGGCATTTTCTCCTGCTCTGTGCGGGCTTTTAAGTAGTGCCTGGCTCCTTCTAGTAAATGGGGGTAGACGGTGCATCACCTACTTGCTTGGAGGCTTGTGCAAAGTGAGACTTCCATATCATTTGGGTCTCTGTGCCTTACACCAGCAGGGACCATGGCTCAGTGGAAGGGCATTTGCTCGGCACGCGGAAGGTCCCAGGTTCAGTCCCCGGTATCTCCAGTCAAGGGGCTTAGGTAGGAGGTGATGGGAAAGACCTCAGCCTGAGACTCCGGAGAGCCAGTCTGAGAAGGCAATACTGACTTTGATGGACCAGGGGTCTGAGTGAGGATAGGGCAGCTTCATGTAACCAGGAAAGGAGCTGGCAGAATCAAAGAATCAAAGACTCACAGAAGATGAAGAGATTGGATTTATACCCCACTCTTCATTACCCAAAGGAGTCTCGGAGCGGCTTAAAATCACCTTCCCGTCCCCTCCCCGCAACAGACACCCTGGGAGGTAGGCAGGGCTGAGAGAGCTCTGACCAAAACTGCCCTTGAGAGAACAGCTCTGACAGAACGACGGCTTGCCAAAGGTGCAAGTGGAGGAGTGGGGAATCAAACCCGGTTCTCCCAGATTAGAGTCCGCGCACTTAGAGTGGGGAGGGGCTATACAGGCCATCTAGCCTAACCCCCTGTTCAATGCAGGATCAGCCAAGAGCATCCCTGACAAACAACAAGGGCTGATTTCGCACTATTGTTTGCCCCAGGTTTGCCCTCATGCTTGCAACGGAGCTTCTGGTCGATTTCACACCAGTTGCTCCGGGCTCACGTTTTGCTCTGGAGTATCGCCCTGCTGCACCGGAGTTTCCCTGGAGCAAACAAATCCTGTTTTTAGAGGATTTTCCTGTTTGCTCCAGGGGAGAACCCAGAATGAAAACACGCCCACTCGCCCGCCTTTCATCAGGGCCGCCTCATTGTGGGAGTTTCTAATTTTTTGTGGAGAAAACCCTTCGTCACGCTATATTGAAAGGGCTGAGGTTCCAAGTGGGAAAATGAAGAAAATACTCTGGAGGAAACTGGGAGGGAAAATTCCGGAGAGAAAGAGAGGCAACAGGCCAGTGCGAAATCGGCAGGTGTAGTGTGGTGGATTGAGAGTCACACTAGGATCTGTGAGACCCAGGTTCGAATCCCAAGTCAGCAACAAAGCTAGCTTGGGGACCTTTAGCCGGACCTTGGGTCTCGGTTTAGACTCCCTCACGGGGTCAGGATTGGGGTGGGGGAGGTGGGGAGGAAGAACCACAACACGGTGCTACGACTGCCTGGGGGGAAGGAAGGGCAGGATATAAATGATTATAAAATGGAAGCCACAAAGTGACATAGTTTTGGAAGCTCCTGCTGAGGCTTCTAAACTCCTGAGATGGCTTGTCTGCTGTCCAGAGGTTTGTGGGGAGGTTAAAATGGCTGTTTGGTGGCTCAGCAACACAAGATTCACAGGTGTTTCCTTCCTCTGCTCCCTTCCTGCTGACCGCAGTGCTGTGGGAAGCAGGCACGACGTTTTCCGGTGGGCAAGAGGGACCCAGGAAGAGGGAGAGGCTGTCAAAATGACGCCTCCAGACTGGACCGGACTGCAGGCCGCCCAAAAAACCCGTCTCCAGCCCGGCATTCACTGTGGGAATGAGGGTGACTCACCACAAAGCGTCCCGGCCTCCCAGTCACCCAGCACGACTCCGGCTGCCCGGCAAGCGGCGGCGTACGACTGCAGCACCCTGCAGATCTGCACAGGGCTCCCCCCTGTGGCACACGCATCGTGGAGGCAGCTCTCGACATACGGCTGCGGAGGGACAGCAGGATGGCAGGGCGAGAAGGGGCCGTCCCGGGCGGAGAGCCTTTGGCAGTGCTCCCGGGCTGCTTCTTGCTCAGAAGGAGGGCACGCGTCCGGCGGGAGGATGGTTGAGTTGCACCTAAAAGAGGCCAAAGGGTTCAGTGGGGGTCCCGCTGCTACACAAAACTGGAAAGCTCCTTCAAAAGCTTTCAATTGGCATTGTACATCTGTATCTTTGAGAACCTATGACTCTCTCTTTACACTATGAGCCTTGTGGTCTGCAGAAATGGTTGAAATCGGGTTCCACCTACACAGCCGGCAAACTGAAGAAGCTGAAGGAAACGCCTCTTTTGAGTATCTGGAATGGGTCTCTTTGCAAAGGCTGTTTGGAAAATGTTTTGACTATGGGGACTCCTCATAAGAACATAAGAGAAGCCAATGTTGGACAATGTGTGTTCCCCCCCCGCAAAGCACCAAGAACACAGTGCATCACCCAGACTGAGAGATCTTAACTATACCTTGTGGCTAAGAGCCACTGATGGACCTCTGCTCATAAGATAACATAAGAGAAGCCAATGTTGGATCAGGCCAGTGGCCCATCCAGTCCGACACTCCTCTGGGTCACACAGTGGCCAAAAACACCAGGTGCCCTCAGGAGGTCCAGCAGTGGGGCCAGGACACTAGAAGCCCTCCCACTGTCGCCCCCTCCAAACACCAAGAATACAGAGCATCACTTGCCCCAGACATAACAACATAAGAGAAGCCAGTGTTGGATCAGGCCAGTGGCCCATCCAGTCCAACACTCTGGGTCACACAGTGGCCAAAAACACCCCAGGTGCCCTCAGGAGGTCCAGCAAGTGGGGCCAGGACACCAGAAGCTCTCCCACTGTTGCCCCTTCCCCCCTCCAAGCACCAAGAATACAGAGCATCCCTTGCCCCAGACTGAGAGTTCCCATCTATACCTTGTGGCTAACAGCCACTGATGGACCTCTGCTCCATATAAGAACATGAGAGGAGCCAATGTTGGATCAGGCCAGTGGCCCCTCCAGTCCAACACTCCTCTGTGTCACACAGTGGCCAAAAACACCCCAGGTGCCCTCAGGAGCTCCAGCAGTGGGGCCAGGACTCCAGAAGCCCTCCCACTGTTGCCCCCCCCCCCCCCAGTGCCAAGAATGTCCTCCTATCAAGGTGAATTGATTCCATGGACTATGTCTTATCTTCTAAGGAGGATGGTTGAGTGGGACCTAAACGAGGCCAAAGGGTTCCTTTGTGATCCTACAGGAGCCTGCAGGAAGGGGGGGGGGACACACAAGGGGGAGGCAGTTGCCACACAAAACTGGAATGGCCTTCGGAAGCCAACAGACAACGTTCAAGTGATGGATCTGTGACAGGCAGGCGGCTTTCCTGCCCGGGCTTCCCCCTTCAGCAGGAGACCTCCCACTGCCAGGAAGCATCCAGAATAAAAATAATTTATAAATCACAACCACAGCAGCCCTGGGGCATCATTTCTGGGGGGCGGGGGGAGCCCAGGAGTGGCATCAGAGCAGTGTCGTATTCAGCGGGAACTCTAGGCACAACCACAGAGTTTCCACCCCACGGAATTTAGTATATCAGTTTAGTATATCAATGAGTTTAGTACAGAAGAAGAAGAAGAAGAGATTAGATTTATACCCCGCCCTTCACTCACTTAAGAGTCTCAGAGTGGCTTACAAACTCCTTTCCCTTCCCCTCCCCACAACAGACACCCTGTGAGGGAGGTGGGGCTGAGAGAGCTTTTTCCCAAACTGTCCTTGAGAGAACAGCTGGTACAGAACTATGGCTTGCCCAAGGTCATCCAGCCAGGTGCAAGTGGAGGAGTGGGGAATCAAACCCGGTTCTCCCAGATTAGAGTCCGCGCACTTAACCACTACACCAAACTGGCTCAATGCATGTAACCCAAAGCATGTATCAACGCATGTAACCCAAAGCAATTCATTACTAACAGAAGAAGTGTATGACTCCAATAATCTTTTCTGCAAGTAAAGGACTTTTATTTACAAGACCTGTTGTGGACTATATACATTGGGACATTCTCACAATAAATGGTTAAATTAATCAATTAAGTTTACCTTGCTGAGTTGAAATCAGCAGATATACAAGTTATGTTGACCTAATGCTTAAGGAGAAATTAAAATAAACATGTCTGTGACCCTGGGATAGTTATTCGGTTTCCAGCCCCACTCCACGGAATCTTAGAGTGGTTTGATGTCACTTCTGGGTTTGACCTGGAAATGATGTCATGACATGGCTACATCGAACCTTTCCCTGTAGCCAGTAATTACTAGTTTGAGTGCCTCAGCCACAGGAAGGGAGTCACAGGAGAAGCCCGGGCTGCTGAATTTTAATGCCCTGCCTGTAAATAACAACATTTTGGCCTCAGGGATCGCAGCGTTCCACTTGCTCACCACAAAAAGCTTAGCTCACAGCAGCAACCCAAAGAGTTTACACCTGCTGCCCTACTTGAGGGGAAGTTTTAATGTGCTAAAAGAGCCTGGGAACCACCACCCCCCCCCCGATCTTAGGAGGGTGTGTGGGTCCCACTTGGTGGTCAAAAGAGCCGACTGCAGCCCCCTCCCCTTGGGGCAGCCGCATAGCGGGACCTCAGCACCTGCCGTCTGCATTGCTGCCTAGTCCCGGAGTCCCCAAGGGGCAATCATGCGACTCTGGCAAAGGCAGGATTGTGTTTCGGGGCAACCCTGAAAGCCACTAAAAGGCCAGGAGAAACACGGGCAGTCCAGTGCCCAGCTCTGGACCACGATAATTGGACCAGGGTGGCGATTCAGCTGCAGAGCTTCCTGGATGACACCTCTGTGCTTGACCCGTTTCAGTCTGGCTTCCGCCCGGGTCATGGGACGGAAACGGCACTGGTCGCTCTCACAGACGACCTCCGACGGCATCTGGGTCAGGGCGGAACGGCGGTACTGGTGTTGTTAGATCTGTCGGCCACGTCTGACACGGTCGACCACCAGTTACTGATCCACCGCCTTGCCGACATAGGGGTTCAGGGGCTTGCCTTACAGTGGCTTGTCTCCTTTCTCCAAGGTCGGGGACAGAGAGTGGCGCTAGGGGAGCACGTGTCCCAGAGGCACCCACTGGTATGTGGTGTGCCCCAGGGGGCAGTGCTATCTCCCATGTTGTTTAACATCTACATGCGCCCTCTCGCCCAGATTGCCCGGAGGCACAAGCTGGGCTGTCACCAGTATGCTGATGACACCCAGCTATATCTGCTGTTGGGCGGCCGGTCTGGGGCCACCCTGAATGACCTGGAGCGGGCGCTTGAGGACGTAGCGGGCTGGCTCAAGCTGAGCCGTCTGAAAATGAATCCAACGAAGACGGAGGTCCTTTGCCTGAGTCGGAGTGGACTGGGGGTGGGTATCCCACTACCGGCCTGCGGGGGGGCACCATTGGTGCCAGCGCCACGGGTCCAGAGCTTGGGAGTGCTCCTGGATGCCTCCTTAACTATGGAGGCCCAGGTAGCAGCCACTGCCAAAGCAGCCTTTTACCACCTATGGCTGATTAGGCAGCTGGTTCCCTTCCTCGAACGCAACGACCTGGCGACTGTGATCCATGCTATGGTCACCTCAAGGCTAGACTACTGCAACGCTCTCTACATGGGGCTGCCCTTGACCCAGCTCCGGAGGCTGCAGCTAGTGCAGAACACCGCGGCCAGGCTGCTGATGGGCCTCTCAGCGAGGGACCACGTCCAGCCTGTGCTGAGGGCGCTGCACTGGCTGCCTATAGCGTACCGGGTCCAGTTCAAGGTGCTGGTTTTAACCTTTAAAGCCCTATATGGCCTAGGGCCTGCCTACCTAAGGGACCGCCTTTCCCCATATATACCCCCAAGAGCACTTCGGTCAGGCAGTCAACATCGCCTGAGCCTTCCGGGCCTGAAGGAGGTGAGGCTAACAGCCACCAGAAACAGGGCCTTCTCGGTGGTGGCCCCTCACTGGTGGAATGAGCTCCCAGAGAACATCAGGGCCCTGCGGGACCTTTTGCAGTTCCGCAGGGCCTGCAAATCGGAGCTCTTCCGCCAGGCTTTTGGGGCCGCCGCCGGGGGGAATGGCCCTTAGCAGACAGTCATCTTTAAGACATCTATGGTGGAAACCTCCTGGTTGGCGTAAGCTAATGTGGGTATCTAGTGCTGGTATGATGCCGCCATTTTGTGCTGAATGTTGTTTATAATTTTAAATGAATCTATTTTATTCTATGTTTTAACTTGTAAGAGAGTGATTTTATGTTGTCAGCCGCCTAGAGCCGGTCCGCTGGCTAGGCGGAGTATAAATTGAAACAAACAAACAAACAAACAAATAAATAATGAACTCTGCAACACGGTGAGGAAAATTAAACCTACATCAAGACTGTATAGGCTCGGAGGCCAGGGCAAGGGGCAGCCTTGACTTTCAGGGAGTGAAGATTCAAGTTTTTCCAAATCTCCCCCTTGAATTTTTTAAGATAAGAAGAGATCTTAAGAGCACCACAGCCAAACTGCGGGATTTAGGAATAAAGTACCGATGGCTCCGTATGGGCAAGCGATATGTTCAACTGGGCTCATCTTCTTATTTTGCTTGTGACTCATGCCTCAGGTGAAACAACGCTGGCCACTTGAAACCCTTCCCCTTCTGAATCCCAAGAAAACAGAGCGGGCAAGAGGAAAGAGGGCTCCCCTCTCATGTCAGCAAAAACGACTCGGTTCTGTACTCTTGAAGACCACGTAGATTTCGAAGAGAGTGTGGACTCAGTAAGAAACTGAGGATTTGGGTAATATGGACTAATTTTTGATCTATAGAACTGAGTGGTGGGGATTGTGGCGAATGTCTGGGTACGTTCCCCCCAGGACTAATTGGTCCTCGGATGGAGGGCCCTTCCCCTCCTGACCCTTGAGGCCTCCGAGGACTGAGGTTAATTATAATTATAATTTAGTGCAAGATTAATTTGTTAATACATTGTAAATTACTATAACTGAGCTAAGATTGTTTGAAAACCTTATAAATATTATTTTGTAATAATTCTGGGAGAAGAAAGAAGGAAGATGATGATGAAGAAGACAAAGCATGCATGTGAAGTTCTGTTTTTTATATTATTAATTGATTTTGGTGATGTTGTAAAATTATAACATTCTTTCTTCAATAAAATTGCTTCAAAAAAAAGAGGAAGAGAAGACTGTATAGGCACACTGGGTTGGATCCCACCCTTACGCTGAAGGAAAGTAGGTCCAGGTGGGTAACCATGTTGGTCTGAAGCAACAGCACAAAGTTTCATTCAAGGTATAAGCCTCTGTGTGTGTGTGTGTGTGTGCAGTGCACACACAGAGAAGCTCACACTTTGAATAAAACGTTGTTGGTCTTACAGGTGCCACTGGATTCAGACTTTGTGCTGGAAGAAAGGGCTATTGTTATCAGAACAGTTCTGCAGGATCCAACCCTTTGTCAACAGCATCGGGCCCTCTTGCAATCCTGGACACCTGTACTCACGGCCACTGGTTGTCCGGCTCCCTCCAGCTGTTTCCGAACTCATTGACGTCCTCCACGATGGCACCGGTCGGTGTGGAGAAGTCGTCCCACGTCACTCCTGTGTAGGTGCCACACAGGCCACACACTTTCCCTTGGTACTTCTCACTGACAGTGAGCAGCAGGTCCTGGTCACCGTCAAACCAGATCCTCACCCCCAGACTGGTGTTCAGCTGCAGGTAGGACCCCACCAATTCGATGGCCACTCCAGGGAGGGTTAGCACGGGGACTTTGGCCAGAACACCATTGACCTGAGGAGGAAGCACAGAATTGCAAGGCCCAAATGATCATCTCCGTTATAGTTTTGTGGTCCTTGTTAGGGTGGTGGGGCCCAGTCTTTTCTAAGCATTCATGTCAGGTTTAATTCTTTTGGACAGGGCTTGGGGGGGGGGGGGAAGAGGAGCCAGAACTCTCAAGACAGAAATGAAGTTTTCGATCTGTATACTGAAGACTCGTGAACTTTTAAACATTCAAAAAAGAATTTTGACAAAGAGGTTCTGGAACTCCGCTCCAGTGCGTTCTCCCAGGGGGAAAAAAAGCCCTGGTTTTAGATCTAATTATGTTACACGTTTGTGTGTTTGATGCAGTGCCCCAGAAGCCCCCTTCTACATAAAAGACAAGCCGTCCATTTAATTTAGCAGCCTGGAGACTTCTGCAGAGCCATGGATGGATGGAGCTTCCCTGAACTTTTCCTGTTGTCCTAGCTAGTCACAGTTGACGGTACCAGACTCAGGGTTGCCAAGTCTGGGTTGGAAAATACCTGGAGACTTTGGGGGTGGAGCCAGGAGAGGGTGGGGTTTGGGGAGGGGAGGGGCCTCCGCATGGTACAATGTCATAGAGCCCACCCTCCAGGGCAGCCATTTTCTCCAGGGGAGCTGATCTCTGTCAGCTGGGGATCAGTTGTAAAAGCGGGAGATCCCCAGGTCCCACCTGGAGGCTGGCAACCCTACCCAGACTGCCTGAACAGCTGAATTAAAGTCCAGCAGCACCTCAGGGGCCAACAAGATTTCTCGAGTGTCAGCTTCCGAGAGTCAACGCTCCCTTTGCCAGATACAAGACGGAATGGAGATCTCGGAGTCCTCTGATCTCTGAGATTTTGCCTGGTTACTCTTTGCCTGATCACCTCCCCTGGAGAAAATGGCTGCTTTGGAGGGTGGGCTCTATGGCATTATACCATGCTGAAGCCCCTCCCCTCCCCAGACCCCACCTTCTCCTGGCTTCGCCCCCAAAGTCCCCCAGGTATTTTCCAACCCGGACTTGGCAACCCTAGGAGAAATGCCATTTTGTGGGTGGTTTAAACTTGGTGCGGGCTGGATGGGAGGAGAACACCAAACTCGAGGCAGGCCTCGGCCTAGTCTCCTCCTCATTTCCCCCTCTCCCCTCCCCCACAGGAAGTCCACCAAGGCGGTGAGGAGATCTGCCCCAGAATGCTGCAGGAGGGGGAGCCACTTCCTGGGCGCCAGCCGCTCGCTCGGTCGGAGCCTGAAAAAGACAGGGGCAGGGCCGGGGCGGAGGCCATTTTTTTGGGGGGGGGGCCCTGCTTGCTTGCCCCGCTGACTCCAGAGCGGCGAAGAAAGGCGCCCACCCTGCAGGCCGCCCAGGTAGGGCCTGGGTCCAGGGGAGGGAGAACGGTGGTGCGCTTTTGTCAGGCTCCAGGGTTGCCAGCCTCCAGGTGGGGCCTGGAAGATCTCCCGCTGTTACAGCTGGTCTGCAGCTGACAGAGATCGCTTCCCTCTGGAGGAAATGGCCGCTTCGGAAGGTGGGACTCTGCGGCACTGGGCCAGGCCGAGGCCCCTCCTCTCCCCGCCCAAGCCCCGCCCTCTCCCGGATCCACACCTCCCCCTCCCCCGCAAGTCTCCAGGTGTTTTCCAACCCAGACGTGGCAATAGGGTTGCCAAGTCTGGGTTGGAAAATACCTGGGGACTTTGGGGGTGGAGCCAGGAGGGGGGGTTTGGGGAGGGGAGGGGCCTAGGGTTGCCATGTCCAAATTGGAAAATACCTGGGGACTTTGGGGGTGGAGCCAGGAGAGGGCGGGGTTTGGGGAGGGGAGGGGTCTCAGCATGGTACAGTGCCATAGAGGCCACCCTTCAAAGCAGCCATTTTCTCCAGGGGAATTGATCTCTGTCAGCTGGAGATCAGTTGTAAAAGCAGGGGATCCCCAGGCCCCACCTGGAGGTTGGCAACCCTAGGGGCCCCCCAGTATGGTACAGTGCCATAGAGTCCGCCCTTCCAAGCAGCCATTTTCTCCAGGGGGGCTGATCTCTGCCAGCTGGGGATCAGCTATAAAAGCGGGAGATCCCCAGGCCCCTCCTGGAGGTTGGCAGCCCTACCTGGCAATCCTACTGTCAATGTCATTTTGTTTCTTCCGTTCACTTCTGATGTTCCTGTATGTGTATAAGTCTACATACACCCATATACATACACACATATACATACACATACACATACATACATACATACATACATACATACATACATACATATGCATACACACACACATAGGTAAAGGTTCTCCTCACTTGGAAGCCAGTCGATTCTGACTCGAGGGGCAGGGGGTGCTCAGCTCTGTTTCTGAGCCGAAGAGCGAGCGCTGTCTGAAGACTTTTTCCATGGTCATGTGGCCGGCATGACTAGACACCGAGGCACACAGAATGCTGTTGCCTTCCCACCGAAGCGATGTCCATTTATCTACTTGCAATTTCTTGCTTTCAGACTGCTAGGTTGGCACTCAGGTCTCGAACTGTCAAGCTACAGACCTTCTGAACCATATACATACATACATACATACACACACACATACAAATATATATACATACATACATACATACATACATATATATATATATATATATACATATATATATACATATATATATATATATATATATATATATATATATATATTTATATATATATAAATATATATACATACATAAATATATATATATACACACACACACATATTTGGACAATTTTAAATAAATCTTTTGATTGCTGAAGGAGCGAAGTCCCCCTCTTCCACGTAGTTTCCCCAACCCCTTAGAAGCACTAGGAATGGGTCAGGGGATCCCCAGGGAGGAGAAAAGTGGCAGAATGGCCAGTTGCCAACTCTCCAGGTGAGCCCCCAAAGATCCCTGGGAAGCCCCAAGGCAGGCTCTTAGTGACGCCGGAGGAGGGTTAGGAGGCTGTCCTGCCTAACCAGAGCCCAAGACAGGGACAGTGGTGGCAGCAGTACCTGGAGGCAGTGGAGTGAAACGCCCCCTTCAAGTGCCAGATCAGAGAAAGGAGGGGTGGGCAGAGCGGGGCCCGCCAGCTGACCCAGGCCCAGTCCACCACAAACCCCGTCTGCCCCTTGTGTTCTACTACTTGTGAAGGGGGAAAGGCAAGGAGAAGGACTGGGGACAGGGTTGCCAGCTCCAGGCTGGAGAACCCCTGGAGATTTGGGGATGGAGCCTGCGGAGGAGAGGGACCTCGGTGGGGTACAGTGCCTGGGAGTCCACCCTCCAAAGCATCTCTGAGCTCTCTCAGCCCCACCTATCTCCCAAGGTGTCTGTTGTGGGGAGGGGGAGGGGAAGGAGTTTGTAAGCCGCTCTGAGACTCCCCTGGGTAGTGAAGGGTGGGGCATAGATCCAATCTCTTCTTCTCTTCTTCACTTGTGAAACTATAGTCTTCTGTGTTTTGCCTTTTGGAAATGCCTCCCTTGGTTTGGAAAGGTAGATCCCCCCCCACCCCCCGGGCCTGGAGGCACCACTGCTTCCTGTTTCCTGCCGCCTCTTCCAGCAACCAACCCAAGTCTCAGATCTTTTTTAAAAAGCTGGTAATTGGGTTGGCAGCCCATGAAGGAACTGCAAGAGGGTTGGGGGTGGGGGTGCTGCTCCTGCTGCTGCTGGAATTCCAGAGCCCCCCTGAAAGAGAAAAATCTGCCTAGCTTCAGAGGAGGCTGCCCACTGGTCTCCAGGGGCTCTGCCCACCACAGCCTGCCCTCCGCCCCACTGGTCCAAAATGAGACGATGTTGCCCATCTCCAGCCTGGCCAGGCCTGTGCACAGAGGGATCAACCAGGCCTTGGCCTCAAAGCAGGGTCTTCTGGATATCACTGACGCTTCTGGGGTCTCTGGCGTGCCAGCCTCAGGGCAAGACGGAAGGGTGGTCCAAAGTAGGAGAGGGAAGCTCCCCCCGGCCCATCCTGCTGTGCAGGGCTTGGCCCCTAGCAGGCACCGCGGTGCATTCAAGGCTGGAGGAAGAAGGGATGGGGGGGGGGGGGAAGACCAAGACACACTCACGTAGACTGCCCTGCCCTTCTGTAGCGAGACATGCAGGCCCTCGAGGGAGAGAGCCACCGAGTTGAGCGCTGTCCAGCGGGGGTTCCCTCGGTGTTCGTTGCGGGCTGTGATGCTGAACGCAGCCGCCGAGGTCTCGTTGCAGGTCTTCACCAGGGTGTAGTTGCAGCCCCCCTGGAAGTGGTGCAGCCGCCCGTCAAAGGTCGAGTAGTGAGGGTCACCGTAGACGTGGCACGTGGCCGAGCCAGCTGGGTAGCAGCCTCTCAGGCCACCCCGGACCTTGCAGACCTCCTCGGGGCCACAGGCCATGGCAGAGCAGACCATGCTGCCATTCGTGTGACACACGCAGCGACTTCTGCAGTCCTCAGTGACGAAGTGCTCGCCTTGCTGCAGGGAAGAAGACACGCACACGCATGAATACGTCATCGTGGCGGGGTCGCGCTTCTGTCCTGAGCTGGTTTGATTAAGTTGTCTGTCACCCGCAATGGCCTGGTTATGGCGGCTGGTTTGAAGCGCAAGAAAAAAAATCAGGAAAAAAGAGGTGTTCTTTTCACTCACCCCCCCCCCCCCCCAAGATCTTTTTTTCAGCTTCCCAAAAGAAAACTGGAAACTTTGGGAAATGCTGAAAAGTATTGCCATGATTTTCTTTTTTGTAATGATAGGAAAACGTTTGCAGATGAAGTTTTACTTATTTGGCATCTGAAATCCCTCCACTTTCCATTAAATAGGACAGATGGACTCCCATTCTAGCTGTACCTGAAGAAGTGAGCAGTGACTCCCGAAAGCTCCTCCCCTGCCACAAATTTTATTAGTCTTTAAGATGCTCCTGGACTCTGGCTCTTTTCGACTCATACAAAATGTGTATTGTGATGATTTTTAGGAAAGACAATGACAGCACTGGACAATTGCTGTGATTCCTGTAGACACAGACAGGTCTCAGATCCCCAGGGCCTTTCTGCTCCGGACAGCAGCCCCTCTTGGCCTGTAGACTGCTGCTTTCCTTCCTCTCAGATTGCACAGGGGGCAGCCCTTGGCCGCTATCTCTCTCACTCTAGTATTGAGTGTAATTGAAATTTTGCTCATAGAAAAGTAAAGCATTTATACCTTGAAGTTTCATAAATACAACAAATGGTGCAATTGTATAACTTACAAATGATGAATTTCATGTTAAAGCAGTACAATAAGTTTAGGTTTGGCAAGAAAGTATTGCATATACTTTAATTTTTACCAAAATGACTGTTCCCCTGTCACAGAGCCTCCAAATGGCTTGAACATTTTCATGTATTAAAAATCTTGAGCCACAGTTGTTGGGGAAAAGTGTCATACAAGTATGTAAATAAATATATTAATTAATGCTTCTGTCCATCCCTCTAAAAGACTAAACACTTGCTTATGACATGATGAAAGAAAGCAAAGGATCTTGGGATTCCAGATCCTACACCTGTTTGGCAAACAGTGCTAGCGTCAAGGTGGGCCGCACTGAATGCTTAATTTTCACTCACATTGTAGTACTGGCCAGAATAAATGCAGCCACATCTGGAGACAGGCACACAGTCCCCACCGCTGAGCACCCATCCGGTGTTGCAAGCGCAGTCCTCCACGCAGGGCTTGCTGCAGTTCTGAGGGGCTTGTGGCTGCAGACAGGTAGCAGGGCAGGCCGTAGAACAGGCCTCGTAGTGGGAGTTCAGAGGGCAGTCGAGAGCTGCAAGAGGGGGGAGGGTTAAGAATGAACGTTGTCCAGCACACAATCCCAGGGCAAGCCTCTCGGAAGGCCCCAAACTGGGGCTGGGAGCTCTGGGTCTTATTCTTGGGCACGTAATATTTCTTTATTTAATGCATCCACTTGGGAGGAGTTGGTGGTGGGCTCTCCTTCTTGGCTAGATGGCCATCTGACAGCAGTTGAGACTCTATGACTCACTACGAACATGGGCAGATGGGGAGTGGGAGGGCAGGAAAGGATGAGCCAGGGATCGGCTCTCGTGGCCCTTTCTGACACGCCCAGGGAAATGCTGATTGCCCGTTTGGGGTCAGGAAGGAATGCTCCTCCAGGCCAGACTGGCCCAGGGATCCTAGAGGGGGGGTTTTTGCCTTCCTCTGGGCACAAAGTGGGGGTTAGGGGGAGGTGGTTGTGAATTCCCTGCATTGTGCAGGCGGTTGGACTAGATGACCTCTGGGGCCCCTTCCAGCTCTGTTTCTATGTGTATCTTGCCTTTCCTCTAAGAAGTGCACACTGATACACATGCTTCTCTCCTCCTCCATTTTATGCAGTGTCTCTGCCCGCACCATGGTGGGGAGGGGCGGGTTGCAACGTGCTCCGAATCTGATGCCCATATAATATGTTAAGCTAAACTAGATATGTTTTTAACAATTATTATAAGCCACCTTGAAACATGGGGAAAGGTGGGACATAAATGTTTTAATAAATAAATATTACTGGCAGAAGAGGGAGAGTTAAAGTTTAAACACATGCATGCAGGGGTAGATTTCTGCACTCTGTAGTCCTCGTGCCAACGCAATGAGTCAAGGCAAGACAGTCACAATGACTGGCTGAAAGTGAAGCGTTGACTTCCGAAGGCCCTGCGGTGACTTCAGAGCAGGACTGAAATTTGGACCGGGGGGGGGGGGAGGGGGGGCCCCTCAGGCCCTTACCTGTTGTGTTCTTCGTTCACAGACTGGGAGTTGGGTTAGCATCTGGTCCCACTGCCCAGCAGTGGGGATGATCAAGGAATGGGAGGTGGTTATTCCCAGTGAATGAATTTGAAGGGGGGAAAGATAAAGGGAGGCCTCCAGCAGGGATGGCTGTCTCTTGCTCTTTACTGTAGCTGCTGCCAATTCTATGACATTTTCATTTAACGAAAACATTTCTTAGCTACCTTGTGGAACTCAAGGCAACTTGGCGGTAATGGAAAGTGCCATCAAGTCACAGCTGACTTATGGTGACCCCTATATGGTTTTCAAGCCATGTAGGAGGTCTGTTAAGGAGTATCGCGTAAAAAGCTCTTTTGATACTCTCTGCATCATCAATACTCACGGCAGAAAGTGGAATTTCTCCAGCAAGGGAGGTCTACCCCAGCTTCTTGACAGGCATCAGAGTAGGTCCCCAGAGCATTACAGAGCACCTCCTGGCTGCCGTGCAAGGCACACATGTCGAAGACGCAGCTCTCGAAGAAGTTCCCGGGGTTGATCACCCCATGGCAGGCAGCAAAAGGCCCCTGGG
Organism: Lepidodactylus listeri; assembly: GCA_029233225.1. Classification (NCBI taxonomy): domain Eukaryota; kingdom Metazoa; phylum Chordata; class Lepidosauria; order Squamata; family Gekkonidae; genus Lepidodactylus; species Lepidodactylus listeri. The sequence continues at coordinate 1,162,406 of JARCFY010000005.1, forward strand.
TCCTTGTCAGCAGTCCACAGAAGCTGTCTGTCTGGTAGAGCTCTTCCTGCTGCGGGGTGCACGGCGGCACTGGCTCTGGAGTGCCACAATCTGGATCATCGTGTTCTGCGCCGGCGACCCTCCAGCTGTTTCCCAGCTCATTGGAACTCTTGGCTTGCTGTCCGTCGGGCATCATATAGTCATCCTGCCGGTGGCTGTTGAAGTTCCCGCACATGCCACAGGTCAGGTTGGCGTAGGCGGTGGGCAGCCTGATTTCGACCGAGTGATCCGTGTCGTAGGAGACGCTCATCCGGAAGTCCGTCTCCAGAGTGACGTAGCGTCCGCTCCTGCTCACCGTGACCGAGCCGTTAGCCCTGCTGATGGGGAGGGTCGTCCAGAGTCCATTGACCTAAAGGACAAAACCAACCATGAGAACCATCGCAGGGGTGGAAACTCTGAAGATAACCTCAAAGAAATGACGTTGCATCCTCGCACCAAATATGTCTGGCATTTCCTACTGGGAACACAAAATGTAGATGGAGTGGCTAGATGAAGAGAGGTAGCTGCATGGCTCTGTTTGTATGGCTTATCAGGAAAAAATGCATTTTTAGAGAAATGTACCTGTCACCTTTTACAGACTCGTGTGAGGCAGCTCACAACTAAAGCAGCACAACGCAACCAAACAAGCTGTTGTCCATCAGTCCATTTCTCTGTTTTAACAGAAAGGTGTAGTTAGATGGAAATACTTCCACATGACCCTGTGGAACTTCCAGGTTATGGTTTGTGGTGCACTCATAACAAAATCCTAAAAGAAATCAACCCTGACTGTTCCCTGGAAGGCCAGATCCTGAAGCTGAAGCTCAAATACTTTGGCCACCCAAGGAGAAGGGGGCACTCCCTGGAGAAGACCCTGATGCTGGGAAAGACTGAAGATCAAAGAAGAAGGGGACGGCAAAGGAGGAGATGGTCAGACAGTGTTATCGAGGCAACAGACATGAAATTAAGCAAACTTCAGAGCACAACAGAAGACAGGAGGGCCTGGCGTGATGTGGTCCATGGGGTCGCAAAGAGTCAGACTCGACTGTGCGGCTGAACAACAAATCCTTTTAAATCAATGGGCTCAGAAAGGGCGAATTCTGCATAGGATTGCTTTGTTGTTTCATATTCCTTTAGAAATGTATGTATGGAGTGGGAGCACTGGTCTTATATGTGTCCCCTTCCAGCATGACGGTGATGCTGGTTCCCTTGCATGGACTCTTGGCAAGCAGTTGTGGGACTACATCCAAAGGCAGCCGGAAGCTCTGAGGCCGCTGTGGACAGAGGTGGAGTGGACCTTGTGCTGCAAGACTTCTCTAGGGGAACCAGCTAAACAGGACAACATGGTCCTTCACAAGAACACTTCTAGGAACGTCACGCATGAAGGAATGCATAGGAAAGCACCATGTCAGGCAGGAGATCCTCATTCAGTAAGGAGGGGAAAGCAAAGGTACAGTTCAACAAGGCTGAAAAAAAAAGATTAATATTACCTTACCTTTCCAGGAAATATTAATATATGGAGAAAACACAACCTTGAGTTGCAAGAGAATGTTGGCAGGAAACAAATGCAGCTTCCAAACAGTTTTACTGAGTACTGAAGTGAGAAGGAAAGGCATCCCATTTCCAGACCAAATGGCCCAACAAAAGGATTCCCACCACTTACCAGCACTTGACTGGGCTCCTTTTTGACAATCTCTATGTGCAGCCCGTAGACCTCCACCAAGACTCTTTGGACGTAAGACACGGAGGGGTTCCCGCGATTCTCGTTTTTCGCCTCAATGTTGAAGAAGGGCAGCCTGGTGGAGTTGGCGCAGACCCTGGCAAGGGTGTAGGTGCAGTTGCCCATGAAGTGAAGGGTCACTTTGTCAAAGGTGTTGTAATGAGGGTCGTTGTGTACTCGGCAGATCCCAAACGTCTCAGGGTAGCAGCCCGGAACACCGTTCTGAATCCCACAGAAGGTCTCTTTGGGGCAGGATGCGGGGGAGCAAGTCATTTGGCCGCCTCGACTCGGGCACGTGCATTTGGAGGAACAGGTGTCATCGGTCCAGAATGCCGAGCCCGCCGGATAGTGTTTGCCCTCGTGCCAGCATCCGCAGTGTTGGCTTGGCACGCACTTGCCGTTGTTGAGAAGGAAGCCGCTGTCACAGACGCACGCCTCCACGCATGGCAGGCTGCAGGTGGTGGGAGCAGCGGGGTCCACACATGTGGCAGGACAGGGGCTTGCGCAGGACTCATAGTGGCTGCCGGTAGGGCAGGAGACGGCTGTGGAAAGAAAGCAGATCTCTCCCTCTTAGATCTCAGGAAACTGTAGAGCCTTCCCAAAGACTGACCCATTCCCCCCATCCCTACGGTCCCCTCGGGTCCAAGCCCTTCCCTTGCTGGCTCTTAGGACCCTTCCCACATGACGGTCTTCCAGAGTTCACTCCAGGCAGGATAGCGGGAATGGAAGGAAAACAAGCATCGCACAAGGGTGCTGTTGAGGGAACCCTGAAGGGCTCCAGCGGGGTCGGCAGGGGTAATACTGATGAGAAGTGCCTCCCCCACCCAGCCCTTGTGGCTCAGCTGAACGGAGGACCTGTCCCGCCTGCACACGTGGCCTGTCCACAAGGCCTCTGGGGCTGGCTTGCTCCTCAGAACTTACGGCAGAAGGTGGCGTTCCTCCAGGATTCGACAGGGACCCCGAGGGACCGGCAGGCATCTGCGTAGGACTGCAGACTCTTGCAGAGGGAATCAGGATCCAGGCGCAGCTCACACTGGTCATAGAGGCAGCTGGTAAAGTGGCTGGTGGGGTCCAGGGGGCCGTGGCAATTGCGGAAGGGTCCTGCCGCGTCGGTGATGAGTCCGCAGAAGGCGCTGCTCTGGGCCAGCTGCTTCTCCTCCTCTGTGCAGAAGGGATCGGATCCTGAACCTGAGGAACAACTGAGAGGCAAGAGCTCCAGGTTGATGGACAAAGTGGCCGCTGCTCTTCGAAGGAGAAGACAGGCCCCTCTGCAAGGTCCAGCACAAACCTGGTGTGGTTGGCAACTTGCCAGCTGTCGCCCAGGCTGGTGGAATCGGGCTCCAGCACGCCATCTGGGTTCAGGAAATCGTCTCGGGGGTTGCCATTGTAGTTCCCGCACAGCCCGCAGACACGACCCTTGTAAGGACTCGGGAGCGTCACTTCCACTTGGTGGTTTCCGTCAAACTTGACTCTCAAGCCGAAGTCTGCCGACACCACTGTGTAGAAGCCACTGGATGAAATTTCCACACCGGGCTTTGGAGTGCTGGGCACCACTTCCCGTTGCCCGTTCACCTGGAGACAGAATCAGGCACAGTCCTTCAAGGGCTGCTGCTAGACCGCCCTCGCGTGCCGTTCATTCTCACCCACCACCAAGACAAACCTTGACTGCTCCCCCCTTCTCCAGCAGGATCCGCACCCCGTGGACATCAACGGTAACGCTTTGGACATAGGACACCCGGGTGTTACCCCCGCGGTGCTCGTTGGCTGCTTCCACGTTGAAATAGGGCAGGGAAGTGTTTCGGTCACACAGCCGGGACAAGGTGTAGGTACAATTGCCCATGAAGTGGTGGGTTTGCTTGTCAAAGGTGTAGTAATGGGGGTCCCCTGACGCCGTACAGGATCCTGTGGGGAAGGAAGTCAGCGACAGACCTCAGCTGGCTCCATTGGAAAGAGGAAGAAGCCCGGTCTTTGGCTCGGCATAGCTCTTGCCACAACCCTTCAATAGATGGTCCACCTTTGTGGTGCCAGTCTTCCCTTGGAGAAGACCCCTGATGTCCCCTTCTAAACGCTTCCTCTTTGTAAAAAGGAAGAGAGGATTATTAGAGGAAGAGCAACCAACAGTCCCAAAAGTGGTGGGACTGAGGCAAAACCGGGATAGGTCCTGGATCTCCTAAGGTTTACAGCTCCTTTCTCTCCCAGCGTAAAACCTTATTTGTCTCTTTGTTTGTTTCTTTGTTTATTTATTAGTTTTTTTATTTATACCCCACCCACCCTGCCAAAGCAGGCTCATCTTCTCACCTTCTAAACAGCCAGTATGGGAAGCTCCCATTTTTCACCAGTTTGCTCTCCACGCCTTACATTCCCATGTAGCGAGACCCTTAACGGGTTTCTGATTGACACTTCTTCTGGGGAGCTGAGCTTCCTCCCATTGGATGGAATGGGGTGCTGCACCCTTCGCCTAGCTGGACGGCCTGGTCATTCTCTAGTATGGGAAACCGCCCCCCTGGCAGTGGTTCCTCAAAGCAAAGACTCCCATGTATGGCTTATTGTTCGTTCCCCAGGCCCTGTCGCTTGGAAGGGGGAACAGAGAGGACCAGGAAGGCACACCCTGGAGGATTCTAGGCGTACTCACCCCAAGTGATGGGGACAGGGGTGGTGGCCGTGGTCGTGGTGGGGGTGGTGGTGGTGGTGGTGGTACTCCCAGGTGCTGGCTCTTCTGCAACAAGACAGTGGCATTTCTCCTTTTATTCGGGCTGATAGCACACTCAGAGAAAACAGCAACAACACATACCAACTCATGCACAGACACACCTTCCCGAGGAGAGGAGCTTTCCTCCCCTTCCCAAGGGGGGTGGGGGTGGGTGCAGGCTATGTCAGCAGACCCCAGGAGAACTGAACCCCTGAAAGCACTGATGTGCCCTGGTGATAAGGGTTGGTACAGGACTGGTCTCTGGAGTTCCTGTAGGTCATAGTGGAGATGGTGGGATGTCTGAGTGGCAGGTCTCCCCTAAGATGCTTAGCAGTTCGCAGGAGAAAAATATAGCAGGGATTCTCTCCGAAAGGGCTACGAGAGGCCCTATGGATCATGCCCCCGATATTTCCCTCCACCGGAACACTTAAAAACAGCCACTGGTCTTTGAGCCCGCTGTAGCTTCCTACAGGCAGCCCCAAGAACAGTCAACAGGAGCAGCGATGTCCACTCATAGCCCACCGCGTAGCTTCCTTCGTGGCATCCGCCCTCCACCTACAGCAAGCCCACCGACACACTCCCGGTCTTACCCGAGCATCCGCTGGTCATGGAGATGTCATCCACGGCTATATCGCTGCGGAAGTCCTCCCCCCGCACGCCTTCCAGGAGGATCTAGAGAAAGAGGACATCTCCAGTCGGTTCTATGGAAAAATCTGGCTTGGCACTGCCGGCCATGTCCGACCGGCCACGATTTCCATTACCTGCACCCTTCCTCTGTGAGGCACGCTGACTTCCGCCTCCTTCCACCTGTCCCCCTGGTTGCCCGTCTGAGACCAGAGCAGGACGGGGGCCGTGCCGCCAGACACCACGTAAACACGCAGGGCCATCGTGCGAGCCACTCCGTACATGTGATACCAGAAGCGGAAACACTGGGGTCCGTGGGAGAGGCACGTGGGGCTGAGCAGGTGTGCCACATCCCCTGGGTTGGCATCGGTGCCCTTCAGGTAGATGAAATACCCCCCTGAAATGGAAGACAATGTTAAGAAGGATTCAGGACACGCGGAGACACCCTCTCCTCCCCCCCGCCATTGTGTGGCAACACAACCTGGGCTGACACAACACATCCCCCTTCCTTTTAACAGGGTGTTTTTCTTCCTCATTGACTCTGCATTCTTAAAAGTCTGGATTTTGAGTCTGCATGGGGAAAGGGGAAAGTTGGGCCTTGCAAGGTGTGAGATTTCCAAATCCAGACTTGACCCCCTTCTGGGCTGAAAAGAGACCTGGCCAGCCCGAGATCGATTGCACGGAGCAACACAGTGGTCAGCCTAAGGAGCCAGGCCAGATTCAGCGGGGACAGACAACTGGGCGGGAAACAGTTGTCCCCTCATAGCTCTGACTTCTGTCATCCTGCCCTTTCCCACCTTCAAAGAACGGCTGTGCTGTGAACAGTCCGGTCAGACTACTGCTCTGTCACACAAGGGCCCGTCCCTTTCTGCAGAAGGGTCGCCCACCCCCCACCCCTGAGGATATTCTGCACCGCTTCCTCTCCTGGAGACGCCTGGATACCTCCCGTGGTGTGGTCGAAGGAGGGGCCGGTTGTCGGCGAGGGCGTGGGGCCCCTGTGCCGCGTCCAGTCAAGGCTGTCCGAGGCCGACTGCATCCAGGAGCAGAGATCCACATCAAAGGAACAAGAGAAGTCACAGGTGGTTGGGGGCCCTGGCAGGGCAAGAGAAAAGAGGTCAGCGTGTGTCCACAGAAATAGCTCTCGCCCTTTTCTGTGAGGCCTCTCCGGAGTGACGTGGGGCAGCGTTGTTTTCTCAAAATGGTGGAACACCAAGTGAGCCAAATGGAATTTGCATCTGGCCTTTCCTGGGATGGAAGGGCTGTTGCTGCTCTATTACAGCCGAGCCGTTCCACTGTTCCTCTTTGGACTCTTGACACCCCAGCTCTGCGAAGATCACGAGGTTCTGATTTGGGAGGCTCCTTTTCCCATCTAGCCCTCTGCTCCCAGCTTGTCCCCTCTCCCTTCTGCTGTCCTCTCCACGCATGGTAGGCGACCGCACCCTCCTCCCAGTCCTCTGCAAGGCCCACTTCCAGTGCATATCCAATGATGGCACAGGGGTCTTCTCTCCAACTGTTTTGACGTCCAGAGCTTCCCAGTGTCCCACTCCCTGGCATAGTCTGTCCCCCAAGGATGCCGATCAGCACGCAGCTGGATGACCATCGCAGAGGTGGTACCCAAAGGGCTACTTGAGCCACCCTCCCACCTCTGCGTCCATCCCCCACAGGAGGCCGTCTCCGGACTATGGGGCCCATCTTTGTCTTGTTCATGTACCTGGCTCTGGAGTGGAAGTGAAGGGTATGGAGGGCTCAGTTGGGAAGGTGGAAGGAGCTAAGCAGAGAAAGAAATATCAGTCAGTGACAGCAGCTCAATTTATTTCACATGTTACCAAAACATTTTAGTTGAGAAGCCCTTGTGAATTCTTGAGGGCAAGATGATGTTCATTAACCATTTGGTTCCCCTTGAACAACCCCTTTCCATTTCATTTCTTTTCATAAGTACTCAGGAACCAAAAGAGCATGAAAATAAACCTTGGTGGTCCCTTACTTATTTTTGGTTGTTGTTTGTGTTTGGATACGGACATCCCTGGCTTCCCTTGGTAAAATGCCCAAGGGTAGTTGAAGTGCCCATCTTAGCTCGACTGGTCTCCCTACCTGTCGAGGTATTTTAGCGTTACTGTTGTGAAGTTGGATTCCGGCCTGTCTCCTCCAAAGGGCTTAAGACAGCCTACCTGGTCCCCTCCAACCTGTTCATACTCACGTAACCTAGTTATGTAGGCTAAGCTAGGAGAGACCCACTTGTCCCTGGTCAGCCAGTGAGCGTTGTGGAGACGTGGGTGCAGTTTCCCTGGGCCCCATCCTTGTAATCATTACAGAGCCCTGATGGCCCCTGGGAGCAAACCATTTCTAGGTGTCAGACCAAGCGTTATGGCTAGACTGGACTCTTGGGGGTTACACAGGATTGACACAGGATCTGCTGGAATGTCTGCTAGGCTTGTAGATGATGTCGGTGTGGACATGGATCTCAAGGCAGCAGCAGGAAGGGAAGAAGGAAGTGACACAGGAAGGAAGAAGGAGGGGACTCAGGAGGAGGAAAGGGTATTTACTCAGACCCTTCTCCAAATCATGCCTTTCCACATATGTCTCAAGGGTGGCTTTCCCAGTTCTTTTTAAATCCACAGCAAAGGGTTACTGTGGTTCTAAAGTCTTCCCGTTAGCTTTGAGCCTCTGCTCAGGACTGCAGGTTAGGTAACCATCGCTCACCTTCCACTGGAAGTCCTGTTGGGGTTGTTGATGGTGCAGGTGCGGACGTGGAACTGGCGGCAGCTAGAAGATGGAATAAAGCAAAAGACTGAGAGACAAAGAAGTGGAGTCTGTCGAGACCCTTGCCAAATCATGCATCCCCCAGGATGGCTTTCTATATCTTTCGGCCAGAAGTCCATCTTCCATCCAACGCCTGACTGAAGAGCAGCTTCAGGCCCCTCCAGTACTATTTGTGACCCTGGAGAGTTTTGTGTACGTTCTCGCAAACACGCTTCCTTTCCATCCTTGCTGAAGACCGCTCTTCAGCAGATGGTTTGTCCCTCTCTGACAGGACTGTGCCCCCAACAAGTTCATGTCGCTGCTTCTATTGTTCCGGTGGCAAACGCGTGCCGAGACTTTGATATACTGACACCGGAGAGGAAAAGCGCAACAGAGCAAAGAGTAGGAGTGTGGTTCGGAGCCTCACTTCCTTATTATTTCTAAGCCCGGCCTTTAAATTGTAAAAATAAAAACAATCCTCTCTGTGTTCACGCAGAAGTAGGGGTACTATGCCAGTCTGCTGACATGAGATAAATATTGACATTTGACCCCCTGATGTTTGACTAGGATTGAAGGTTGTCAAATATTCCCCAAAGGGAATCTGGAAGGGTTGGAGAGTGATGCTCTAGAACAGGGGTGTCAAACATGTCGCCCGGGGGACGGGTCAGGCCCCCAGAGGGCTTCTATCAGACCCGCAAGGGACTGGCTGTCTCCTGCTTCTTCTTCCACTTCTGCTGCTGCTGTTGCATCACAGCTTGCTTTCCCAGACTCTCTCAATCGCTCAGGAGAGATAGACAGGCCGGCTTCTGCTCCCTGCGCTGGGCTGAGGCTCCTCCCCCTCCCAGATTGCTCCAGCACAGACATTTTGATGCCATAATTCAGAGCAAGAAGTGTCAGTTATCAGAGACTGTTGAATAAACAAAATATTGCAAGAATCCTAATGTTTCAAGTATGTTTTTAAGTTAGAAAAATGATTTGTGTTTGTGTCCTTTATAAAGTTTATATCTCCGCTACCTGGCATTACATTTTATGACACACATGGCCCAGCCCAACAAGGTCCAATTTATGTCAAATCCGGCCCTCCATAACAAATGAGTTCGACACCTCTGCTCTAGTATATTACAGACCTGACTTCTCAGTAAGTTCTCCAATGGAAACCAGACTGAAATGAATGGGCACTATCCAAAAGCTCATGGAAGCTCACTTCCCGCTCAGCTTCCTTTCAGTGGGGGGTTTGCTGGTGAGCCTCCCAGGGGAGTCGGCCCTACAGATCTTATTCCTGTTTGTGAACAGAGGAACACAGGAAGCTGCCCGATACTGATCCGTCAAATTCAGTCTTGTCTACTCAACTGGAAGCAGCATTTCGGGGTCTCAGGCAGAGCTCTTTGACATCACCTCCTGCCTGGTCCTTTTTTACCTGGAGTAGGAACTCAACGTGCAACCTTCTGCATGCCAAGCAGAGGCTCTGCTACTGAGCCACGCTGAGCCCCCTTGTAATGTTGAAAAATCCCACGGCCACGAGCCACCCTCCCGCCCGCATGGTCTCCACTCACCACACACGGAGTCCTTCCACCAGTCTCCCAGATCCACACCGCTCAGTTGGCAAGCGGCAGCGTAGGCTCCCAAGCTCTTGCAGAGCTGCCCCACATGTCCCTCCGTGGCGCACTGGTCGTACACGCAGCTCTCGAAGTAGAGCTGTGGGGGGATGCTCCAGTGGCAGGCGGCAAAGGGCCCCTTGGAGGACAGGATCACCTGGCAGAGCTCTTGGAAGGCCAGCTCCTGGGTGGAGTTGCAGGGCGGGGGGGCCGGGCCGGGAGGGCTGCACCTGGAAGGCAGGAAGGAGTGCAAAGGAAAGCACCATCAGCTTTGCGGAGCGTGGAGAAAGCAGGCATCTAAGCTCTGTGTTTCATTCTAGGATAACAAGTGCTCCTCACCGGTAGACTGAGGCGCCCTCAAAGGCTGAAGAAACGAAGGATCGCTGGATGGACTCGCTAGGGAGTGGCCAAGAAGGCTAAAATGTTGAGTGCTGCATTCCAAGAGAACCAGCACGAAATTCGGGGGTGTGCGTGTGTGTATACAAGTGTAAAGCAGGAGCGAACCCCTGGATCAGATAGGACCGTGTCTGGTCTCTCTGAGTGCAAAAAATTCCTTGCCCACCTGAAGGGAGTTGGCCGCAGCCTGTCCTACGAGCCTCTCTGGTCTTGTGCCCTTGAGAGCCCTGGGTGTGTCTGTGGGGGGAGGGGAGGGGAGGGGAGGGGAGGGGACCGCCCTTCCTGCTATTCTGTTGGGGGGCTGCTGATGCAGGGCCTGTCATGGCCACATGAGGAAGGCTGGATCCTGGAGGTACGTGAGAGTGGTGGGACCTCCAGGGAAGGATATTCAAGGCCTTTACTTGGAAGGCAGAGATCGACAGACGGCATCTGGCAACCGTCCTGGGGAGTCCTGCCGCACTTACGTCCCGTGGTCGTCCACCACCCTCCAGCTGTTGCCGAATGCCTCGGGGTCGTGTTCCAGGGTGCCATCTGGCCGTTGGAAATCGTCCAGCTGGCTGCCAGAGTAGGTGCCACACAGCCCACACAGGTGGCGCTTGTACCTTTCGTCCACCTGGACGAAAAGCTCTTGGTCGCCATCGAACTTCACCAGGAAGCCAAAGGGGCTGCGGACGAGCACGTAAGGAGGCCTTTCCTCGACTTCGATCCCATGAGGCAAGCTCGCAGGGATAGCGACCCTCATGCCATTCACCTTGAGAAAGGGGGGAGAAAAGAGACTCAGCCGATGCACGTTCTGGGGGGAGTCACAACACAGAGCAGTCGGCTTGCGTGGTCAGACACACAGCAGTGGTCCCACGAAACCCGACGGCCACATGTTGACGGTTCTCAAGGGTCACACTCACGTAGACCTCCCGGTTCTTCCGCAGAGCAATGTGCAGGTTCTGAAAGGAGACGGCCACCGAGTTCAGAGCGGTCCAGGCTGGACTCCAGCGGTGCTCATTCCTGGTCGTCACAGAGAACCACTGAGAGGCGTTTCTGCAGGTCTCCACTGCGGTGTAGTTGCACCCGCCTTGGAAATGGTACAGCCTCCCATCAAAGGTGACGTAGTGCGGGTCGCCGTAGATGTGGCAGTGGGCCGTGTCCGGCAGGTAGCAGCCCAGGATCCCGTTCTGCACCTGGCAAATTTGGTCCGCCGGGCACATCTCGGCGCTGCAATCTAAGGTGCCGTTTCCCAGGCAGCGGCAGCGCCTCTCACAGTTGTGTGTCCAGAAGGTTTCGTCTTTCTACGGAGACAAGCAACAAAGAAGTGTTAGCTGTGTGGATCAGCTCCACGACTTGCAGCTCAACCCTGTAAATGCCGAGTGTGTGGAACCGTGCACAGCTACAAACCTCGTAATATTGGCCTTCCTGTAGGCAGCCGCAGTCCGCCACGGAGACACACTCCCCCCCGCTAAGCACAAATCCTTCCCGGCACTCGCAGTCTTCCACGCAAGGCTTGCTGCAGTTCTGCGGGGCCAGCAAGTTGGAACATGTGGCTGGACAAGCGCTGGCGCACAAGCTGTAGTCACTGTGAGCTGGGCAGGGGATCGCTGGAAAGCAAAGCCAGAGCCACGGTCATGTTGGGAACCCCTTGCTGACACCCCTGTATTTCTTTATTACATGTATATTGTGCTTTTCAGCCACAAGGTCCACACAGGGGCTTGCAGCATTTGAAAGCACAACTCTTCTCTCCCCCCTCCCCCCCCCCTCCCCGTTCCCCAACCATCAGTCTTTGCTGCTGAGTGAATGCTTTTGGACAGGAGAATGAGCAATGAGAAAACGTTAAGACCATATTAAGACCACTTTGAAATGAAGGTGTCTTGTCTGAGATCGTAGCAAAGCCAAGTTCGGAAGCATGGGCCACCTCCAAGGGTTCAACAGCCCAGAGGCCTCGTGCCCTGTCTGATCGATCTCTCCACCCACCCACTTCCCTCTGTTTCTGAGCAGAAGGGCTGAGCGCTCCCACCAGAGAAGACAGGGACTGAGCCTCTACCCTTCCACGTACAACCCCTGCGCTCTGCACCACTGGACTGTGAACCCGCCACATCCATTCGGCATGTTCTCCCAAATAAGGTGAACAGACATCTTCAGGGCATCTTTGGATTTTCACCATCAAATGGTGGTGGCCGGGGAGCAGCATCGCTAGGAACGAGAGAATCACTGATAGTCAGGCCTGAACTGCCTCCTCTGAATTGACTCAGTGTCTCCCCAAAACACGGGCTGCTGTGGGGAGTCATCTCAGACACTTTTGTGGAACAACGCATCTGTTTGCTATTGAAAACTTGGTAGTGGCATTGGTCCCAAAGAACCACTCAGTCTCCTGGAGAGAGATACTCACGGCAGAAAGTAGCATTCCTCCAGCGGGGAAGGCTCACGCCAGCTCTTTGACAGGCATCAGAGTAGGCCTCCAGAGCATTACAGAGCACCTCCTGGCTGCCGTGCAAGGCACACAGGTCAAAGACGCAGCTCCCGAAGAAGGTCTCGGGGTTGATCACCCCATGGCAGGCTGCAAAAGGCCCCTGGGTGCTTGTCAGCAGTCCGCAGAAGCTGTCTGTCTGGTAGAGCTCTTCCTGCTGCGGGGTGCACGGCGGCACCGGATCCGGAGGGTCACAATCTGGATCATCGTGTTCTGCGCCGGCGACCCTCCAGCTGTTTCCCAGCTCATTGGAACTCTTGGCTTGCTGTCCGTCGGGCATCATATAGTCATCCTGCCGGTGGCTGTTGAAGTTCCCGCACATGCCACAGGTCAGGTTGGCGTAGGCGGTGGGCAGCCTGATTTCGACCGAGTGATCCGTGTCGTAGGAGACGCTCATCCGGAAGTCCGTCTCCAGAGTGACGTAGCGTCCGCTCCTGCTCACCGTGACCGAGCCGTTAGCCCTGCTGACGGGGAGGGTCGTCCATCGTCCGTTGACCTAAAGGACAAAACCAACCATGAGAATCATCGCAAGGGTGGAAACTCTGAAGATAACCTCAAAGAAATGACGTTGCATCCTCGCACCAAATATGCCTGACATTTCCTACTGGGAATGCAAAACGTAGATGGAGCGGTTAGATGAAGAGGTGTAGCTGCGCGGCTGTCATTGTCATCGTATTCAGAAATGATGGATCTTTTAAAGAAAATCTACCTGCCTCCTTTCCAGAGAGTAGTGTGAGATGGCTCATGACTAAGGCTGGTTTTACATCTGCCTTTCCTGCTGGAATCATTCTACTTCCAAAAAAACTCGCCCACATCTCTTTCAAGTGTGAATCTGCATTCCTTCTCAACTGTCCATATCTGCTAATTGCCCTCTAGCTCTTAAGATGGCTTCACACCTCTGTAAACAAATCCTGTTGTTAACAGCACTTCAAAAGAATGACCCCTTTCACTCGAGTTCAGTCAGATGTGGGCATTCCCCTACAACAGCTTTGACACCAATGTGTTACCAGTGCAGGGAGCGCTGGAATGAAGCTGTTACAAAAATGCACATGTAAAATCAGCCTAAAACAGCACACCAAAACCCAACACAAGCTGTCCCAAACGGCCATTTCTGTGTTTTAAGAGGAAGGCTTTGCTAATTGACCACACCCGCGCACGACTTGTGAGCCCTCCCGCTTCACCAGTTGCAGTGCATGCCTAAGGAGTATTACAGCCTTCAAAGACCTTTGACGTCAGTGGGCTCAGAAGGATATATTTCTGCTTCGGATTGCACTTTTGGTCTCCTCCAGCTCTGGAAGTTTATGTACCAGGGAGATGGGTGCACAGGTCTTATTATGTGCCCCCTTCCAGGCTAAGAGTGAAACAGAATTCCCCAGGTGTACCTTTGCCAAGCACCCATGGAACCACGTCCCGAGGCAGCCTGGAGCGCCGAGGCCCCTGGGGCCAGAGGGAAAGCAGACTGTGGGCGACAAGGCTTCTCTGTAGGAAACGACCGAGCAGAGCCACATGGCCCTTCACAAGAAGAGTTTTCGGAGTCGGACACGAGAGACAAGACGTGCGGAAGAACCATGTCAGACGCGAGAGCCTCACGGAGTTTGCACAGGTGTCTCCAGTGAGGAGAGGAAAGCAGGGGCGTGGTTCAGCAAAACCAAAGATGCTGAATGATGTCACCTCGAGTGTCAAGGGAATATGAATGGGGAGAAACAGCCTCTTGAGTCGCACGGGGATTTTGATGGGAAAATAATGCAGCTTCCCGACAGTTTTATCCTTACTGAGCAGTGAAGGTAGACGGAACCCCATCCCCCCCCCCCCCCACGTGCAGCCCAGATCGAAGACATTCCCCACCACTTACCAGCACTTGACTGGGCTCCTTTTTGACAATCTCTACCTGCAGCCCGTAGACCTCCACCAAGACTCTTTGGACGTAAGACACGGAGGGGTTCCCGCGATTCTCGTTTTTCGCCTCAATGTTGAAGAAGGGCAGCCTGGTGGAGTTGGCGCAGACCCTGGCAAGGGTGTAGGTGCACTTGCCCATGAAGTGATGGGTCACTTTGTCAAAGGTGTTGTAGTGAGGGTCGTTGTGCACTCGGCAGATCCCAAACGTCTCAGGGTAGCAGCCCGGAACACCGTTCTGAATCCCACAGAAGGTCTCTTTGGGGCAGGATGCGGGGGAGCAAGTCATTTGGCCGCCTCGACTCGGGCACGTGCATTTGGAGGAACAGGTGTCATCGGTCCAGAATGCCGAGCCCACCGGATAGTGTTTGCCCTCGTGCCAGCATCCGCAGTGTTGGCTTGGCACGCACTTGCCGTTGTTGAGAAGGAAGCCGCTGTCACAGACGCACGCCTCCACGCATGGCAGGCTGCAGGTGGTGGGAGCAGCGGGGTCCACACATGTGGCAGGACAGGGGCTTGCGCAGGACTCATAGTGGCTGCCGGTAGGGCAGGAGACGGCTGTGGAAAGAAAGCAGATCTCTCCCTCTTAGATCTCAGGAGACTGTAGAGCCTTCCCAAAGACTGACCCATTCCCCCCATCCCTACGGTCCCCTCGGGTCCAAGCCCTTCCCTTGCTGGCTCTTAGGACCCTTCCCACATGACGGTCTTCCAGAGTTCACTCCAGGCAGGATAGCGGGAATGGAAGGAAAACAAGCATCACACAAGGGTGCTGTTGAGGGAACCCTAAAGGGCTCCAGCGGGGTCGGTGGAAAACATGACTGTGCCCTGTGTGGCAGGGTGGAAGGAGAATTTGGGGGCACAGGAGGGGACGAAATCCCTACCCTGCCCTACTCCAGCCTCAGGGCCGTCTTAACCTGAATGGGATTTCTTCCGCTGAGAGATCCAAGGGGACCAGGGGTCACTGAGGACCAGAACGCTCTCCCGGTGCCCAGCAGCCGGCTCCGTTTGGTATGTGATGACGGCCGGGAGGGTCAGGCTTTCTCCTCACTCTGAGTGAGGGCGGAGACAGGAAGGCGGATCTCCCTTGCTGAGCAGCAACCTTGGCGTCCTTGCTCATGTTCCCTACACCCGTCGGCCCATTCCCAGCCCCCACGGGATAATGTAACATGGGGCAAAAGAAGCGTCAAAAACACTGTCATCTTTTGACTTAGCCCGAGCCGGAAACTCTCTGGCCCACAGAAGAATTCGATGAGGACCCAAAAGAGGCACTCTCCCTTGGGAGGGCGGCTGGGGTAATACTGATGAGAAGTGCCTCCCCCACCCAGCCCTTGTGGCTCAGCTGAACGGAGGACCTGTCCCGCCTGCACACGTGGCCTGTCCACAAGGCCTCTGGGGCTGGCTTGCTCCTCAGAACTTACGGCAGAAGGTGGCGTTCCTCCAGGATTCGACAGGGACCCCGAGGGACCGGCAGGCATCTGCGTAGGACTGCAGACTCTTGCAGAGGGAATCAGGATCCAGGCGCAGCTCACACTGGTCATAGAGGCAGCTGGTAAAGTGGCTGGTGGGGTCCAGGGGGCCGTGGCAATTGCGGAAGGGTCCTGCCGCGTCGGTGATGAGTCCGCAGAAGGCGCTGCTCTGGGCCAGCTGCTTCTCCTCCTCTGTGCAGAAGGGATCGGATCCTGAACCTGAGGAACAACTGAGAGGCAAGAGCTCCAGGTTGATGGACAAAGTGGCCGCTGCTCTTCGAAGGAGAAGACAGGCCCCTCTGCAAGGTCCAGCACAAACCTGGTGTGGTTGGCAACTTGCCAGCTGTCGCCCAGGCTGGTGGAATCGGGCTCCAGCACGCCATCTGGGTTCAGGAAATCGTCTCGGGGGTTGCCATTGTAGTTCCCGCACAGCCCGCAGACACGACCCTTGTAAGGACTCGGGAGCGTCACTTCCACTTGGTGGTTTCCGTCAAACTTGACTCTCAAGCCGAAGTCTGCCGACACCACTGTGTAGAAGCCACTGGATGAAATTTCCACACCGGGCTTTGGAGTGCTGGGCACCACTTCCCGTTGCCCGTTCACCTGGAGACAGAATCAGGCACAGTCCTTCAAGGGCTGCTGCTAGACCGCCCTCGCGTGCCGTTCATTCTCACCCACCACCAAGACAAACCTTGACTGCTCCCCCCTTCTCCAGCAGGATCCGCACCCCGTGGACATCAACGGTAACGCTTTGGACATAGGACACCCGGGTGTTACCCCCGCGGTGCTCGTTGGCTGCTTCCACGTTGAAATAGGGCAGGGAAGTGTTTCGGTCACACAGCCGGGACAAGGTGTAGGTACAATTGCCCATGAAGTGGTGGGTTTGCTTGTCAAAGGTGTAGTAATGGGGGTCCCCTGACGCCGTACAGGATCCTGTGGGGAAGGAAGTCAGCAACAGACCTCAGCTGGCTCCATTGGAAAGAGGAAGAAGCCCGGTCTTTGGCTCGGCATAATCGTTCTAGCTCTTGCCACAACCCTTCAATAGATGGTCCACCTTTGCGGTGCCAGTCTTCCCTTGGAGAAGACCCCTGATGTCCCCCTTCTAAATGCTTCCTCTTTGTAAAAAGGCAGAGAGGATTATTAGAGGAAGAGCAACCAACAGTCCCAAAAGTGGTGGGACTGAGGCAAAACCGGGCTAGGTCCTGGATCTCCTAAGGTTTACAGCTCCTTTCTCTCCCAGCGTAAAACCTTATTTGTCTGTTTCTTTGTTAATTTATTAGTTTTTTTATTTATACCCCACCCACCCTGCCAAAGCAGGCTCATCTTCTCACCTTCTAAACAGCCAGTATGGGAAGCTCCCATTTTTCACCAGTTTGCTCTCCACGCCTTACATTCCCATGTAGCGAGACCCCTAACGGGTTTCTGATTGACACTTCTTCTGGGGAGCTGAGCTTCCTCCCATTGGATGGAATGGGGTGCTGCACCCTTCGCCTAGCTGGACGGCCTGGTCATTCTCTAGTATGGGAAACCGCCCCCCTGGCAGTGGTTCCTCAAAGCAAAGACTCCCATGTATGGCTTATTGTTCGTTCCCCAGGCCCTGTCGCTTGGAAGGGGGAACAGAGAGGACCAGGAAGGAACACCCTGGAGGATTCTAGGCGTACTCACCCCAAGTGATGGGGACAGGGGTGGTGGGCGTGGTGGTGGTGGGGGTGGTGGTGGTGGTGGTGGTACTCCCAGGTGCTGGCTCTTCTGCAACAAGACAGTGGCATTTCTCCTTTTATTCGGGCTGATAGCACACTCAGAGAAAACAGCAACAACACATACCAACTCATGCACAGACACACCTTCCTGAGGAGAGGAGGTTTCCTCCCCTTCCCAAGGGGTGTGGGGGTGGGTGCAGGCTATGTCAGCAGACCCCAGGAGAACTGAACCCCTGAAAGCACTGATGTGCCCTGGTGATAAGGGTTGGTACAGGACTGGTCTCTGGAGTTCCTGTAGGTCATAGTGGAGATGGTGGGATGTCTGGGTGGCAGGTCTCCCCTAAGATGCTTAGCAGTTCGCAGGAGAAGAATATAGCAGGGATTCTCTCCGAAAGGGCTACGAGAGGCCCTATGGATCATGCCCCCGATATTTCCCTCCACCGGAACACTTAAAAACAGCCACTGGTCTTTGAGCCCGCTGTAGCTTCCTACAGGCAGCCCCAAGAACAGTCAACAGGAGCAGCGATGTCCACTCATAGCCCACCGCGTAGCTTCCTTCGTGGCATCCGCCCTCCACCTACAGCAAGCCCACCGACACACTCCCGGTCTTACCCGAGCATCCGCTGGTCATGGAGATGTCATCCACGGCTATATCGCTGCGGAAGTCCTCCCCCCGCACGCCTTCCAGGAGGATCTAGAGAAAGAGGACATCTCCAGTCGGTTCTATGGAAAAATCTGGCTTGGCACTGCCGGCCATGTCCGACCGGCCACGATTTCCATTACCTGCACCCTTCCTCTGTGAGGCACGCTGACTTCCGCCTCCTTCCACCTGTCCCCCTGGTTGCCCGTCTGAGACCAGAGCAGGACGGGGGCCGTGCCGCCAGACACCACGTAAACACGCAGGGCCATCGTGCGAGCCACTCCGTACATGTGATACCAGAAGCGGAAACACTGGGGTCCGTGGGAGAGGCACGTGGGGCTGAGCAGGTGTGCCACATCCCCTGGGTTGGCATCGGTGCCCTTCAGGTAGATGAAATACCCCCCTGAAATGGAAGACAATGTTAAGAAGGACTCAGGACATGCGGAGACACATTGCACGGAGCAACACAGTGGTCAGTCTAAGGAGCCAGGCCAGATTCAGCGGGGGCAGACAACTGGGCGGGAAACAGTTGTCCCCTCATAGCTCTGACTTCTGTCATCCTGCCCTTTCCCACCTTCAAAGAACGGCCGTGCTGTGAACAGTCCGGTCAGACTACTGCTCTGTCACACAAGGGCCCGTCCCTTTCTGCAGAAGGGTCGCCCACCCCCCACCCCTGAGGATATTCTGCACCGCTTCCTCTCCTGGAGACGCCTGGATACCTCCCGTGGTGTGGTCGAAGGAGGGGCCGGTTGTCGGCGAGGGCGTGGGGCCCCTGTGCCGCGTCCAGTCAAGGCTGTCCGAGGCCGACTGCGTCCAGGAGCAGAGATCCACATCAAAGGAACAAGAGAAGTCACAGGTGGTTGGGGGCCCTGGCAGGGCAAGAGAAAAGAGGTCAGCGTGTGTCCACAGAAATAGCTCTCGCCCTTTTCTGTGAGGCCTCTCCGGAGTGACGTGGGGCAGCGTTGTTTTCTCAAAATGGTGGAACACCAAGTGAGCCAAATGGAATTTGCATCTGGCCTTTCCGGGGATGGAAGGGCTGTTGCTGCTCTATTACAGCCGAGCCGTTCCAGTGTTCCTCTTTGGACTCTTGACACCCCAGCTCTGCGAAGATCACGAGGTTCTGATTTGGGAGGCTCCTTTTCCCATCTAGCCCTCTGCTCCCAGCTTGTCCCCTCTCCCTTCTGCTATCCTCTCCACGCATGGTAGGCGACCACACCCTCCTCCCAGTCCTCTGCAAGGCCCACTTCCAGTGCATATCCAATGATGGCACAGGGGTCTTCTCTCCAACTGTTTTGACGTCCAGAGCTTCCCAGTGTCCCACTCCCTGGCATAGTCTGTCCCCCAAGGATGCCGATCAGCACGCAGCTGGATGACCATCTCAGAGGTGGTACCAAAGGGCTACTTGAGCCACCCTTCCACCTCTGCGTCCGTCCCCCACAGGGGCCCGTCTCCGGACTATGGGGCCCATCTTTGTCTTGTTCATGTACCTGGCTCTGGAGTGGAAGTGAAGGGTGTGGAGGGCTCAGTTGGGAAGGTGGAAGGAGCTAAGCAGAGAAAGAAATATCGGTCAGTGACAGCAGCTCAATTTATTTCACATGTCACCAAAACATTTTAGTTGAGAAGCCCTTGTGAATTCTTGAGGGCAAGATGATGTTCATTAACCATTTGGTTCCCCTTGAACAACCCCTTTCCATTTCATTTCTTTTCATAAGTACTCAGGAACCAAAAGAGCATGAAAATAAACCTTGGTGGTCCCTTACTTAGTTTTGGTTGTTGTTTGTGTTTGGATACGGACATCCCTGGCTTCCCTTGGTAAAATGCCCAAGGGTAGTTGAAGTGCCCATCTTAGCTCGACTGGTCTCCCTACCTGTCGAGGTATTTTAGCGTTACTGTTGTGAAGTTGGATTCCGGCCTGTCTCCTCCAAAGGGCTTAAGACAGCCTACCTGGTCCCCTCCAACCTGTTCATACTCACGTAACCTAGTTATGTAGGCTAAGCTAGGAGAGACCCACTTGTCCCTGGTCAACCAGTGAGCGTTGTGGAGACATGGGTGCAGTTTCCCTGGGCCCCATCCTTGTAATCACTACAGAGCCCTGATGGCCCCTGGGAGCAAACCATTTCTAGGTGTCAGACCAAGCGTTATGGCTAGACTGGACTCTTGGGGGTTACACAGGATTGACACAGGATCTAGGATTGACACAGGATCTGCTGGAATGTCTGCTGGGCTTGTAGATGATGTCGGTGTGGACATGGATCTCAAGGCAGCAGCAGGAAGGGAAGAAGGAAGTGACACAGGAAGGAAGAAGGAGGGGACTCAGGAGGAGGAAAGGGTATTTACTCAGACCCTTCTCCAAATCATGCCTTTCCACATATGTCTCAAGGGTGGCTTTCCCAGTTCTTTTTAAATCCACAGCAAAGGGTTACTGTGGTTCTAAAGTCTTCCCGTTAGCTTTGAGCCTCTGCTCAGGACTGCAGGTTAGGTAACCATCGCTCACACTGGAAGTCCTGTTGGGGTTGTTGATGGTGCAGGTGCGGACGTGGAACTGGCGGCAGCTAGAAGATGGAATAAAGCGAAAGACTGAGAGACAAAGAAGTGGAGTCTGTCGAGACCCTTGCCAAATCATGCATCCCCCAGGATGGCTTTCTATATCTTTCGGCCAGAAGTCCATCTTCCATCCAACGCCTGACTGAAGAGCAGCTTCAGGCCCCTCCAGTACTATTTGTGACCCTGGAGAGTTTTGTGTACGTTCTCGCAAACACGCTTCCTTTCCATCCTTGCTGAGGACCGCTCTTCAGCAGATGGTTTGTCCCTCTCTGACAGGACTGTGCCCCCAACAAGTTCATGTCGCTGCTTCTATTGTTCCGGTGGCAAACGCGTGCCGAGACTTTGATATACTGACACCGGAGAGGAAAAGCGCAACAGAGCAAAGAGTAGGAGTGTGGTTCGGAGCCTCACTTCCTTATTATTTCTAAGCCCGGCCTTTAAATTGTAAAAATAAAAACAATCCTCTCTGTGTTCACGCAGAAGTAGGGGTACTATGCCAGTCTGCTGACATGAGATAAATATTGACATTTGACCCCCTGATGTTTGACTAGGATTGAAGGTTGTCAAATATTCCACAAAGGGAATCTGGAAGGGTTGGAGAGTGATGCTCTAGAACAGGGGTGTCAAACATGTCGCCCGGGGGACGGGTCAGGCCCCCAGAGGGCTTCTATCAGACCCGCAAGGGACTGGCTGTCTCCTGCTTCTTCTTCCACTTCTGCTGCTGCTGTTGCATCACAGCTTGCTTTCCCAGACTCTCTCAATCGCTCAGGAGAGATAGACAGGCCGGCTTCTGCTCCCTGCGCTGGGCTGAGGCTCCTCCCCCTCCCAGATTGCTCCAGCACAGACATTTTGATGCCATAATTCAGAGCAAGAAGTGTCAGTTATCAGAGACTGTTGAATAAACAAAATATTGCAAGAATCCTAATGTTTCAAGTATGTTTTTAAGTTAGAAAAATGATTTGTGTTTGTGTCCTTTATAAAGTTTATATCTCCGCTACCCTGCGTGACATTTTATGACACACATGGCCCGGCCCAACAAAGTCCAATTTATGTCAGATCCGGCCCTCCATAACAAATGAGTTCGACACCTCTGCTCTAGTATATTACAGACCTGACTTCTCAGTAAGTTCTCCAATGGAAACCAGACTGAAATGAATGGGCACTATCCAAAAGCTCATGGAAGCTCACTTCCCGCTCAGCTTCCTTTCAGTGGGGGGTTTGTTGGTGAGCCTCCCAGGGGAGTCGGCCCTACAGATCTTATTCCTGTTTGTGAACTTGCTGCCTGATACTGATCCGTCAAATTCAGTCTTGTCTACTCAACTGGAAGCAGCATTTCGGGGTCTCAGGCAGAGCTCTTTGACATCACCTCCTGCCTGGTCCTTTTTTACCTGGAGTAGGAACTCAACGTGCAACCTTCTGCATGCCAAGCAGAGGCTCTGCCACTGAGCCACGCTGAGCCCCCTTGTAATGTTGAAAAATCCCACGGCCACGAGCCACCCTCCCGCCCGCATGGTCTCCACTCACCACACACGGAGTCCTTCCACCAGTCTCCCAGATCCACACCGCTCAGTTGGCAAGCGGCAGCGTAGGCTCCCAAGCTCTTGCAGAGCTGCCCCACATGTCCCTCCGTGGCGCACTGGTCGTACACGCAGCTCTCGAAGTAGAGCTGTGGGGGGATGCTCCAGTGGCAGGCGGCAAAGGGCCCCTTGGAGGACAGGATCACCTGGCAGAGCTCTTGGAAGGCCAGCTCCTGGGTGGAGTTGCAGGGCGGGGGGGCCGGGCCGGGAGGGCTGCACCTGGAAGGCAGGAAGGAGTGCAAAGGAAAGCACCATCAGCTTTGCGGAGCGTGGAGAAAGCAGGCATCTAAGCTCTGTGTTTCATTCTAGGATAACAAGTGCTCCTCACCGGTAGACTGAGGAGCCCTCAAAGGCTGAAGAAACGAAGGATCGCTGGATGGACTCGCTAGGGAGTGGCCAAGAAGGCTGAAATGTTGAGTGCTGCATTCCAAGAGAACCAGCACGAAATTCGGGGGTGTGCGTGTGTGTATACAAGTGTAAAGCAGGAGCGAACCCCTGGATCAGATAGGACCGTGTCTGGTCTCTCTGAGTGCAAACAATTCCTTGCCCACCTGAAGGGAGTTGGCCGCAGCCTGTCCTACGAGCCTCTCTGGTCTTGTGCCCTTGAGAGCCCTGGGTGTGTCTGTGGTGGGCGGGGAGGGGAGGGGAGGGGAGGGGAGGGGACCGCCCTTCCTGCTATTCTGCTGGGGGGCTGCTGATGCAGGGCCTGTCATGGCCACATGAGGAAGGCTGGATCCTGGAGGTACGTGAGAGTGGTGGGACCTCCAGGGAAGGATATTCAAGGCCTTTACTTGGAAGGCAG
The DNA here is from genome assembly GCA_029233225.1 of Lepidodactylus listeri. Taxonomy (NCBI): domain Eukaryota; kingdom Metazoa; phylum Chordata; class Lepidosauria; order Squamata; family Gekkonidae; genus Lepidodactylus; species Lepidodactylus listeri. The sequence continues at coordinate 1,185,261 of JARCFY010000005.1, forward strand.
AGATCGACAGACGGCATCTGGCAACCGTCCTGGGGAGTCCTGCCGCACTTACGTCCAGTGGTCGTCCACCACCCTCCAGCTGTTGCCGAATGCCTCGGGGTCGTGTTCCAGGGTGCCATCTGGCCGTTGGAAATCGTCCAGCTGGCTGCCAGAGTAGGTGCCACACAGCCCACACAGGTGGCGCTTGTACCTTTCGTCCACCTGGACGAAAAGCTCTTGGTCGCCATCGAACTTCACCAGGAAGCCAAAGGGGCTGCGGACGAGCACGTAAGGAGGCCTTTCCTCGACTTCGATCCCATGAGGCAAGCTCGCAGGGATGGCGACCCTCATGCCATTCACCTTGAGAAAGGGGGGAGAAAAGAGACTCAGCCGATGCACGTTCTGGGGGGAGTCACAACACAGAGCAGTCGGCTTGCGTGGTCAGACACACAGCAGTGGTCCCACGAAACCCGACGGCCACATGTTGACGGTTCTCAAGGGTCACACTCACGTAGACCTCCCGGTTCTTCCGCAGAGCAATGTGCAGGTTCTGAAAGGAGACGGCCACCGAGTTCAGAGCGGTCCAGGCTGGACTCCAGCGGTGCTCATTCCTGGTCGTCACAGAGAACCACTGAGAGGCGTTTCTGCAGGTCTCCACTGCGGTGTAGTTGCACCCGCCTTGGAAATGGTACAGCCTCCCATCAAAGGTGACGTAGTGCGGGTCGCCGTAGATGTGGCAGTGGGCCGTGTCCGGCAGGTAGCAGCCCAGGATCCCGTTCTGCACCTGGCAAATTTGGTCCGCCGGGCACATCTCGGCGCTGCAATCTAAGGTGCCGTTTCCCACGCAGCGGCAGCGCCTCTCACAGTTGTGTGTCCAGAAGGTTTCGTCTTTCTACGGAGACAAGCAACAAAGAAGTGTTAGCTGTGTGGATCAGCTCCACGACTCGCAGCGCAACCCTGTAAATGCCGAGTGTGTGGAACCGAGCGCAGCTACAAACCTCGTAATATTGGTCTTCCTCTAGGCAGCCGCAGTCCGCCACGGAGACACACTCCCCCCCGCTAAGCACAAATCCTTCCCGGCACTCGCAGTCTTCCACGCAAGGCTTGCTGCAGTTCTGCGGGGCCAGCAAGTTGGAACATGTGGCTGGACAAGCGCTGGCGCACAAGCTGTAGTCACTGTGAGCTGGGCAGGGGATCGCTGGAAAGCAAAGCCAGAGCCACGGTCATGTTGGGAACCCCTTGCTGACACCCCTGTATTTCTTTATTACATGTATATTGTGCTTTTCAGCCACAAGGTCCACACAGGGGCTTGCAGCATTTGAAAGCACAACTCTTCTCTCCCCCCTCCCCCTCCCCCCCCCCCCCGTTCCCCAACCATCAGTCTTTGCTGCTGAGTGAATGCTTTTGGACAGGAGAATGAGCAATGAAAAAACGTTAAGACCACATTAAGACCACTTTGAAATGAAGGTGTCTTGTCTGAGATCGTAGCAAAGCCAAGTTCGGAAGCATGGGCCACCTCCAAGGGTTCAACAGCCCAGAGGCCTCGTGCCCTGTCTGATCGATCTCTCCACCCACCCACTTCCCTCTGTTTCTGAGCAGAAGGGCTGAGCGCTCCCACCAGAGAAGACAGGGACTGAGCCTCTACCCTTCCACGTACAACCCCTGCGCTCTGCACCACTGGACTATGAACCCTCCACATCCATTCGGCATGTTCTCCCAAATAAGGTGAACAGACATCTTCAGGGCATCTTTGGATTTTCACCATCAAATGGTGGTGGCCGGGGAGCAGCATCGCTAGGAACGAGAGAATCACTGGTAGTCGGGCCTGAACTGCCTCCTCTGAATTGACTCAGTGTCTCCCCAAAACACGGGCTGCTGTGGGGAGTCATCTCAGACACTTTTGTGGAACAACGCATCTGTTTGCTATTGAAAACTTGGTAGTGGCATTGGTCCCAAAGAACCACTCAGTCTCCTGGAGAGAGATACTCACGGCAGAAAGTAGCATTCCTCCAGCGGGGAAGGCTCACGCCAGCTCTTTGACAGGCATCAGAGTAGGCCTCCAGAGCATTACAGAGCACCTCCTGGCTGCCGTGCAAGGCACACAGGTCAAAGACGCAGCTCCCGAAGAAGGTCTCGGGGTTGATCACCCCATGGCAGGCTGCAAAAGGCCCCTGGGTGCTTGTCAGCAGTCCGCAGAAGCTGTCTGTCTGGTAGAGCTCTTCCTGCTGCGGGGTGCACGGCGGCACCGGATCCGGAGGGTCACAATCTGGATCATCGTGTTCTGCGCCGGCGACCCTCCAGCTGTTTCCCAGCTCATTGGAACTCTTGGCTTGCTGTCCGTCGGGCATCATATAGTCATCCTGCCGGTGGCTGTTGAAGTTCCCGCACATGCCACAGGTCAGGTTGGCGTAGGCGGTGGGCAGCCTGATTTCGACCGAGTGATCCGTGTCGTAGGAGACGCTCATCCGGAAGTCCGTCTCCAGAGTGACGTAGCGTCCGCTCCTGCTCACCGTGACCGAGCCGTTAGCCCTGCTGACGGGGAGGGTCGTCCATCGTCCGTTGACCTAAAGGACAAAACCAACCATGAGAACCATCGCAAGGGTGGAAACTCTGAAGATAACCTCAAAGAAATGACGTTGCATCCTCGCACCAAATATGCCTGACATTTCCTACTGGGAATGCAAAACGTAGATGGAGCGGTTAGATGAAGAGGTGTAGCTGCGCGGCTGTCATTGTCATCGTATTCAGAAATGATGGATCTTTTAAAGAAAATCTACCTGCCTCCTTTCCAGAGAGTAGTGTGAGATGGCTCATGACTAAGGCTGGTTTTACATCTGCCTTTCCTGCTGGAATCATTCTACTTCCAAAAAAACTCGCCCACATCTCTTTCAAGTGTGAATCTGCATTCCTTCTCAACTGTCCATATCTGCTAATTGCCCTCTAGCTCTTAAGATGGCTTCACACCTCTGTAAACAAATCCTGTTGTTAAAAGCACTTCAAAAGAATGACCCCTTTCACTCGAGTTCAGTCAGATGTGGGCATTCCCCTACAACAGCTTTGACACCAATGTGTTACCAGTGCAGGGAGCGCTGGAATGAAGCTGTTACAAAAATGCACATGTAAAATCAGCCTAAAACAGCACACCAAAACCCAACACAAGCTGTCCCAAACGGCCATTTCTGTGTTTTAAGAGGAAGGCTTTGCTAATTGACCACACCTGCGCACGACTTGTGAGCCCTCCCGCTTCACCAGTTGCAGTGCATGCCTAAGGAGTATTACAGCCTTCAAAGACCTTTGACGTCAGTGGGCTCAGAAGGATATATTTCTGCTTCGGATTGCACTTTTGGTCTCCTCCAGCTCTGGAAGTTTATGTACCAGGGAGATGGGTGCACAGGTCTTATTATGTGCCCCCTTCCAGGCTAAGAGTGAAACAGAATTCCCCAGGTGTACCTTTGCCAAGCACCCATGGAACCACGTCCCGAGGCAGCCTGGAGCGCCGAGGCCCCTGGGGCCAGAGGGAAAGCAGACTGTGGGCGACAAGGCTTCTCTGTAGGAAACGACTGAGCAGAGCCACATGGCCCTTCACAAGAAGAGTTTTCGGAGTCGGACACGAGAGACAAGACGTGCGGAAGAACCATGTCAGACGCGAGAGCCTCACGGAGTTTGCACAGGTGTCTCCAGTGAGGAGAGGAAAGCAGGGGCGTGGTTCAGCAAAACCAAAGATGCTGAATGATGTCACCTCGAGTGTCAAGGGAATATGAACGGGGAGAAACAGCCTCTTGAGTCGCATGGGGATTTTGATGGGAAAATAATGCAGCTTCCCGACAGTTTTATCCGTACTGAGCAGTGAAGGTAGACGGAACCCCATCCCCCCCCCCCACGTGCAGCCCAGATCGAAGACATTCCCCACCACTTACCAGCACTTGACTGGGCTCCTTTTTGACAATCTCTACCTGCAGCCCGTAGACCTCCACCAAGACTCTTTGGACGTAAGACACGGAGGGGTTCCCGCGATTCTCGTTTTTCGCCTCAATGTTGAAGAAGGGCAGCCTGGTGGAGTTGGCGCAGACCCTGGCAAGGGTGTAGGTGCACTTGCCCATGAAGTGATGGGTCACTTTGTCAAAGGTGTTGTAGTGAGGGTCGTTGTGCACTCGGCAGATCCCAAACGTCTCAGGGTAGCAGCCCGGAACACCGTTCTGAATCCCACAGAAGGTCTCTTTGGGGCAGGATGCGGGGGAGCAAGTCATTTGGCCGCCTCGACTCGGGCACGTGCATTTGGAGGAACAGGTGTCATCGGTCCAGAATGCCGAGCCCACCGGATAGTGTTTGCCCTCGTGCCAGCATCCGCAGTGTTGGCTTGGCACGCACTTGCCGTTGTTGAGAAGGAAGCCGCTGTCACAGACGCACGCCTCCACGCATGGCAGGCTGCAGGTGGTGGGAGCAGCGGGGTCCACACATGTGGCAGGACAGGGGCTTGCGCAGGACTCATAGTGGCTGCCGGTAGGGCAGGAGACGGCTGTGGAAAGAAAGCAGATCTCTCCCTCTTAGATCTCAGGAGACTGTAGAGCCTTCCCAAAGAGTGACCCATTCCCCCCATCCCTACGGTCCCCTCGGGTCCAAGCCCTTCCCTTGCTGGCTCTTAGGACCCTTCCCACATGACGGTCTTCCAGAGTTCACTCCAGGCAGGATAGCGGGAATGGAAGGAAAACAAGCATCACACAAGGGTGCTGTTGAGGGAACCCTGAAGGGCTCCAGTGGGGTCGGTGGAAAACATGACTGTGCCCTGTGTGGCAGGGTGGAAGGAGAATTTGGGGGCACAGGAGGGGACGAAATCCCTACCCTGCCCTACTCCAGCCTCAGGGCCGTCTTAACCTGAATGGGATTTCTTCCGCTGAGAGATCCAAGGGGACCAGGGGTCACTGAGGACCAGAACGCTCTCCCGGTGCCCAGCAGCCGGCTCCGTTTGGTATGTGATGAAGGCCGGGAGGGTCAGGCTTTCTCCTCACTCTGAGTGAGGGCGGAGACAGGAAGGCGGATCTCCCTTGCTGAGCAGCAACCTTGGCGTCCTTGCTCATGTTCCCTACACCCGTCGGCCCATTCCCAGCCCCCACGGGATAATGTAACATGGGGCAAAAGAAGCGTCAAAAACACTGTCATCTTTTGACTTAGCCCGAGTCGGAAACTCTCTGGCCCACAGAAGAATTCGATGAGGACCCAAAAGAGGCACTCTCCCTTGGGAGGGCGGCTGGGGTAATACTGATGAGAAGTGCCTCCCCTACCCAGCCCTTGTGGCTCAGCTGAACGGAGGACCTGTCCCGCCTGCACACGTGGCCTGTCCACAAGGCCTCTGGGGCTGGCTTGCTCCTCAGAACTTACGGCAGAAGGTGGCGTTCCTCCAGGATTCGACAGGGACCCCGAGGGACCGGCAGGCATCTGCGTAGGACTGCAGACTCTTGCAGAGGGAATCAGGATCCAGGCGCAGCTCACACTGGTCATAGAGGCAGCTGGTAAAGTGGCTGGTGGGGTCCAGGGGGCCGTGGCAATTGCGGAAGGGTCCTGCCGCGTCGGTGATGAGTCCGCAGAAGGCGCTGCTCTGGGCCAGCTGCTTCTCCTCCTCTGTGCAGAAGGGATCGGATCCTGAACCTGAGGAACAACTGAGAAGCAAGAGCTCCAGGTTGATGGACAAAGTGGCCGCTGCTCTTCGAAGGAGAAGACAGGCCCCTCTGCAAGGTCCAGCACAAACCTGGTGTGGTTGGCAACTTGCCAGCTGTCGCCCAGGCTGGTGGAATCTGGCTCCAGCACGCCATCTGGGTTCAGGAAATCGTCTCGGGGGTTGCCATTGTAGTTCCCGCACAGCCCGCAGACACGACCCTTGTAAGGACTCGGGAGCGTCACTTCCACTTGGTGGTTTCCGTCAAACTTGACTCTCAAGCCGAAGTCTGCCGACACCACTGTGTAGAAGCCACTGGATGAAATTTCCACACCGGGCTTTGGAGTGCTGGGCACCACTTCCCGTTGCCCGTTCACCTGGAGACAGAATCAGGCACAGTCCTTCAAGGGCTGCTGCTAGACCGCCCTCGCGTGCCGTTCATTCTCACCCACCACCAAGACAAACCTTGACTGCTCCCCCCTTCTCCAGCAGGATCCGCACCCCGTGGACATCAACGGTAACGCTTTGGACATAGGACACCCGGGTGTTACCCCCGCGGTGCTCGTTGGCTGCTTCCACGTTGAAATAGGGCAGGGAAGTGTTTCGGTCACACAGCCGGGACAAGGTGTAGGTACAATTGCCCATGAAGTGGTGGGTTTGCTTGTCAAAGGTGTAGTAATGGGGGTCCCCTGACGCCGTACAGGATCCTGCGGGGAAGGAAGTCAGCGACAGACCTCAGCTGGCTCCATTGGAAAGAGGGAGAAGCCCGGTCTTTGGCTCGGCATAATCGTTCTAGCTCTTGCCACAACCCTTCAATAGATGGTCCACCTTTGCGGTGCCAGTCTTCCCTTGGAGAAGACCCCTGATGTCCCCCTTCTAAACCCTTCCTCTTTGTATAAAGGAAGAGAGGACTACTAGAGCAAGAGCAACCAACAGCCCCAAAAGTGGTGGGACTGAGGAAAAACCGGGGTAGGTCCTGGATCTCCCAAGGTTCACAGCTCTTTTCTCTCCCAGCGTAAAACCTTATTTGTTTGTTTGTTTGTTTGTTTGTTTATTAGTTTTTTTATTCATACCCCACCCACCCTGCCAAAGCAGGCTCATCTTCTCACCTTCTAAACAGTCAGTATGGGAAGCTCCCATTTTTCACCAGTTTGCTCTCCACGCCTTACATTCCCATGTAGCGAGACCCCTAACGGGTTTCTGATTGACACTTCTTCTGGGGAGCTGAGCTTCCTCCCATTGGAAGGAATGGGCTGCTGCACCCTTCGCCTAGCTGGACGGCCTGGTCATTCTCTAGTATGGGAAACCGCCCCCCTGGCAGTGGTTCCTCAAAGCAAAGACTCCCATGTATGGCTTATTGTTCGTTCCCCAGGCCCTGTCGCTTGGAAGGGGGAACAGAGAGGACCAGGAAGGGACACCCTGGAGGATTCTAGGCGTACTCACCCCAAGTGATGGGGACAGGGGTGGTGGGCGTGGTCGTGGTGGGGGTGGTGGTACTCCCAGGTGCTGGCTCTTCTGCAACAAGACAGTGGCAATTCTCCTTTTATTCGGGCTGATAGCACACTCAGAGAAAACAGCAACAACACATACCAACTCATGCACAGACACACCTTCCCGAGGAGAGGAGCTTTCCTCCCCTTTCCATAGGGGGGTGGGTGGGTGCAGGCTATGACAGCAGACCTCTGCAGAACTGAACCCCTGAAAGCAGTGATGTGCCCTGGTGTTGAGGGTTGGTACAGGATTGGTCTCTGGAGCTCCTGTCAGTCATAGTGGAGATGGTGGGATGTCTGGGGTGGGCAGGCCTCCCCTAAGATGCTTAGCAGTTCGCAGAAGAAGAATATAGCAGGGATTCTCTCCGAAAGGGCTATGGGAGGCCCTATGGAACATGCCTCCGATATTTCCCTCCACCGGAACACTTAAAAACAGCCACTTGTCTTTGAGCCTGCTGCAGCTTCCTACAGGCAGTCCCGAGAACAGTCAACAGGAGCATTGACGTCCACTCATAGCCCACCGCTTAGCTTCCTTCGTGGCATCCGCCCTCCACCTAGAGCGAGCCCACCCACACACTCCCGGTCTTACCCGAGCATCCGCTGGTCATGGAGATGTCATCCACGGCTATATCGCTGCGGAAGTCCTCCCCCCGCACGCCTTCCAGGAGGATCTAGAGAAAGAGGACATCTCCAGTCAGTTCCATGGAAAGATCTGGCTTGGCACTGCCGGCCATGTCTGACCGGCCACGATTTCCATTACCTGCACCCTTCCTCTGTGAGGCACGCTGACTTCCGCCTCCTTCCACCTGTCCCCCTGGTTGCCCGTCTGAGACCAGAGCAGGACGGGGGCCGTGCCGCCAGACACCACGTAAACTCGCAGGGCCATCGTGCGAGCCACTCCGTACATGTGATACCAGAAGCGGAAACAGTGGGGTCCATGGGAGAGGCACGTGGGGCTGAGCAGGTGTGCCACATCCCCTGGGTTGGCATCAGTGCCCTTCAGGTAGATGAAATACCCCCCTGAAATGGAAGACAATGTTAAGAAGGACTCAGGACATGCGGAGACACATTGCACGGAGCAACACAGTGGTCAGTCTAAGGAGCCAGGCCAGATTCAGCGGGGGCAGACAACTGGGCGGGAAACAGTTGTCCCCTCATAGCTCTGACTTCTGTCATCCTGCCCTTTCCCATCTTCAAAGAACGGCCGTGCTGTGAACAGTCCGGTCAGACTACTGCTCTGTCACACAAGGGCCCGTCCCTTTCTGCAGAAGGGTCGCCCCCCCCCCACCCCTGAGGATATTCTGCACCGCTTCCTCTCCTGGAGACGCCTGGATACCTCCCGTGGTGTGGTCAAAGGAGGGGCCGGTTGTCAGCGAGGGCGTGGGGCCCCTGTGCCGCGTCCAGTCAAGGCTGTCCGAGGCCGACTGCGTCCAGGAGCAGAGATCCACATCAAAGGAACAAGAGAAGTCACAGGTGGTTGGGGGCCCTGGCAGGGCAAGAGAAAAGAGGTCAGCGTGTGTCCACAGAAATAGCTCTCGCCCTTTTCTGTGAGGCCTCTCAGGAGTGACGTGGGGCGGCAGTGCAGAGGCCATGATGGCTCAGGGGTCCTTTCTCCAGCTGCTTCCCAGGGTCTCGTTCCCAGGTGTGCACCTCTTTCCCAAAGAGGCAGATCAGCCCTCCGCTGGACAAGCATCTCACAGGTGGGACCCAGAGCACTACTGAGGCCACCCACCCACGTCTGTGTCCACCCTCCACAGGGGCCCCATCCTGGGCTGTCTTTGCCCATCTTTGCCTTGCTCACGTACCTGGCTCTGGAGTGGAAGTGAAGGGTGTGGAGGGCTCAGTTGGGAAGGTGGGAGGAGCTAAGCAGAGAAAGAAATATCGGTCAGTGATAGCAGCTCAGTTTATTTTGCCTGTTGCCAAAAGTTCAGCAGAAGTGCCTTCGTGAGACAATAAAGACAACATGCTGGCAAACAATACTGGTGGCTGAGATGACTTCGAACACGATGGGACAGAGTATATTTCTCCCCATATATGTGTGATCAAGACTGGAAGCCACTTGCAGAATTTTGGAATAAGGTTAAAGCAGATGAAATGGTATCAGTGAAGGGCTTTTTATATGTCTAAAGATGACAGTAATGGATATGCAACTGATCGATTTCAGTTAGGTTATTTTTTTTTCATACATCTTCTAACACATTACGGTAAAATGTGCTGAATAAGAATGCTTTTATATTATGTTCAAGTTTGATTTTTTTAAAAGACAAGATGATTGGAATTCATCTGGGGAGTCAGGCAGGTGTCTCTTAGGACTGGTTTTTCTTACCTTCCGCTGGGAGTTTGGTTGGGGGTATCGGTGCTGTTGGAGTGGAGGAGGAACCTGGAAGATGGAATCAATCAAGAGGGTGAGGGAGGAAGGGACGGAGTCTGCTGCAACTCTTGGCCAAAATCACCCATCCCTACACAAATCCAAAGGGTGGTCTTCTCTCGTTTGGGGGGCAGGAACCCCTTTTCTTTCCCCATTGAAGACCACCTTGTACCACCTCCTGTACTCTTTGAGACATTGGAGAAGGTCAGTGATTGCCGGAGAGGCCTGGCTGCAGCAATGAGCTGCAGTGGAGTTCAGAGAACGGATTATTCCAGCCTCTCCCAGATGAATGCCTCCGGAAGTTCGTACATGTGGATATACTATGAAAGCTGTGGCAACTTGACGGTAGAGAGGAACATGCTAAGAAACGATTTAAGGAGGTGAAAGCGAACCCTGGAGCCAAAAACCTTGCGAATCCTTGGGCAGCCTGAAGATTGGGGGGGGGGGCAAAATATAGGGTTGCCAGCCTCCAGGTGGGGCCTGGAGATCTCCTGCTTTTACAACTGATCCCCAGCTGACAGAGATCAGCTCTCCTGGAGAAAATGGCTGCCTTGAAGGGTGGACTCTATGGCCTTGTACCATGCTGAGGCCCCTCCCCTCTCCAAACCCCGCCCTCTCCCAGCTCCACCCCCAAAATCTTCAGGTGTTTTCCAAACCAGACCTGGCAACCCGACCAAAAGAGAATGGGGTGTGTGGAGGAATGACCATCATTGCCTGCGGGAACATCTGCGCTGTTCTCCCTTTGTGTTTCTGAGTATCAAGCTGGGGCCTGACCAGAGCCTGGGGCTGCAGGCCGGCCTGGTGTCTCCTAGCCCGTAGCTTATGCTGCCCCACTGGGTCTAGGACTGGCCCAAGGTCACTGCTAGTTAGTTAGTTAGTTTCTTTGTTTTATTTACAGTGTATTTTTCCTACTTCTGCAAGCCACTTTATGTCCATCCAGGAAGAAATCTGGGAAAATAAACATTTAAGTAAGTAAAAAATGATCCAATTGTTTTAAAACGGGAGAACTCGGTACCATGCTTTTAAGCACTGGTTTGTGAATTTCGAAGCTTTTCCCTCGGGACCGGCTAACAATCGTGTGGAAATAGACTGATTCTCAGATGTGACTGCCAGTTTCACATCAGGTTCATTGAGTGTACTTGGCAGCCCGATCCTAACTATGGCTACACAGGGGCAAGTCCTACCGATTTCAGTGGGATTTCTCCTGTCGAGACCTTTTTTTGTCTAACAAACAAGACAGGAAGCCTGGCAACCATAACTGTGAAAGCTGAATCCACTAGGGAATTCTCCTGTGAAATTAACTGGACACACGCAAGAGCCCCCAGGGGTGGCCATGCCGTTCCTCACTGTTTCCATGGATAGAAAACTTGTGATAGAGAACCTTCTGGTGGATTTGACCCGTTGATTCAGAGACAACCCAGCACACCAATGAAGCACCCTCGGGAACTGCTCTGCTCATGCCCCGAAATCCGTTTACCCATGAAGCTGCCATCTCCTGAATCACACCCTTGGTCCGTCAAGGTCAGTATTGTCTGCACAGACTGGCAGCCGCTCTCCAGGGCCTCAGGCACCCACTCCCTGATCCCTTTTCACTGGAGATGCCAGGGATTGAACCCGGGACCTTCTGCTTCCAAAGCAGACGATCGATCCAGCACTGAGCCACAGTCCCTCCCTCTCCCGCTTTCTCCTGTGGGGGCAAAATCCAACTTCATGCTGCTGACGGTGGCTCCCGCTGGCTTTCGAAGCAGTGGCTCATACAGCCTGTGCCGATTAACTCGTTTGCCCATCAGCTGGGCACTCCTGGTAGAACTCCTTGAGGAAGAATAAGAGGACAAGTGGCTTCTGTCCAGATTCGTTGGGCAGAAATGCCCTGAAGGTTTCATCATGACAGCCAGGATTCTGTTCAGGGGGGTGTCTCCTACACGGTTGCTGTCCCATAATTTAAGTCCTGTCAGTATTAGTTGGCCCCAAGAAAGACGGTCAGCTAAGCCATTCAAGCAGGCCCGTAGCAACAGTGGGGCATTTCGGGGCCCGGCCCCCTGCCTTCCGGCCAAGCCTCCCAACTTCTGTCTAGCCCAGGCCCCCTGCCACCACTGCTATGCCTTTCCCAAGCATGGCTTGCTTCCCCCCACCACCCCCTTTTCATTTTTGTGATGTCAGTGCCCCCCAACGTATTTAAAGCCCCCCCCCATTAAGAAATCCTGGCCACGGGCCTGCGTTGGAGGGCTGTTCATGCTCTGGTCAACTATCTCCAGCCCCTGCCACTAGGAGTCCCAAGCTCCCTGCCTCCTGAGTACGTTGTGCAGAGATACGGGCTTGGTTTTGCCCCAACCGATTCCTTTAGTACAATTCAACTTATTGAACACAGTTTGGGGAAGGTTTTGGGGAAGGGTCAGCTGGAACGTCCCAACTTTAGGAAAAGGGGGTGCACATGCTTCCTTGCGGAGCAACAAAGTTGGCTGGAGGACCGGTCCAGATTCTGGCTCCAATGAGCCCTTTGTGGAGATAAGGGAGAGCCGGTGGCCTTCAGGGAAGGGCTCAGCTGGGCCACAAGAGCAGGGACATAAACCCTGCTTGCATAAACTCCAGCCGCAAATGCTGACTCCAGGATTCTCCCACACAAGGCAGCTGCTTCTCGGCCAAATGAACTATGTTCCTTCCCCAAGGGCAGCACAAGCCGTCTTACACGCCTCCTCTGTCCCCTCCCCAGCCTAGGGCTGCCAGGTCGGGGTGGGGAAATACCTGGAGCCTTTGGGGGTGGAGCCGGGAGAGGGCGGGGCTTGGGGAGGGGAGGGGCCTCAGCACGGTACCATGCCATGGAGTCCACCCTCCAACGCAGCCGTTTTCTCTAGTGGAACTGATCTCTGTCAGCTAGGGATCAGTTGTAAAAGCGGGAGATCCCCTGGCTCCACCTGGAGGCTGGCAACCCTGCCCCAGCCACTGCTTCTAAGTGCACAAAAGGGCTCCCGGAAGAAGCTCCTCCTGGGGATCCAGCTTGCACAGGGAAGGCGCTGGGCTTCAGGGGCCGTCACTGAAAAGAGGGCTCACAAGAACCAGCGGGCGGCAGGAGGGCGGGGGACTTCAAGCCAGACTGTGCCACCCCCGAGAGGGTCAGGTGCCCCAGCCTATAGCGGGCCCTCCCTGGCCCATTGTGTGGCATCCCCCAACAGGACGGGCGGGGCGCTGCCTGGCTGTGGGTCTCTCCAGCCTTCCCAGCAGGGCTGGGCTCTTTGCAGGCTAGCGCATCCTCTGCTAAGCCATGCCAGTGCTTTGCCACAAGGCTAGAAACACGAGAGAAGCCCTCTTCAGAGGTGTGCAGAACAGAAGGGAAAGAGGAGGCACTCACCGCAAGGCCCACGCCGGACAGCCACGTTGTCCACCGCCGTGTCACCGTATTCCGTCAGGCCCCGGACTGCCTCAAAGGCCACCTAGGGTGGAAGTGAACCAAAACAGGGTCAGAGCCTTTTATCAGTTAGGACCACGGTTCGGATCCTGCTGCAGGGATCGATTTGCTGCCCGAGAGGTGGAGAAGGCAAAAGAAGCCTGTCGTCCGAGCCCTGCTGAACCAGGCAAGTGGGCTCTGTCTCTCCAGGCCTGCCTCTGTTGTGTGTATCACCGGAGTTTGGCTTTAGAAGCCATAGTAAGCCCTGCTGCATGGCTGCCTGTTCCCACTTCAGCTGGGATTGCAACAGGATTGGAAGAAGAAGAAGAAGACCTGCAAGGACCACGGCTCTCATTCAGTGCACTCGTCCCTGCCTGCCTCTTCTGTCGGGTCTGCACCAGCACTGGACAGGGATTCACACAAGAAGTGAAGGCGGGTGCCAAAGCCTCCCGCAGGGAAAGACTTCCTGTGTTAAGTGGCCCAGTGCTTTCCTCTGATGCAGCATGACCTCCGTCACTGCCCAGTGCCGCTGGGGCCACGGCTCTGGAGCATCTCCCCACTGGAGACACTGAAATGAGGGTTTGTGTGGGAATTAATTCGGCCACTGCTTTTCGTACTGTACCTCTTGAGAACTGGGGGAAACCCTGACTTTTCTTCATCATCTTGACTGTGTCCATAAAAAGGCCAGGAGGACATTTATTTATTTATTAGATTGATGCACTGAGTGATTAAAATGTGGCCCTGTTGCTGGCACTGCAGAGGAACTGGCTGGCCCCTGTGTGAGACAGGATGCTGGAAAAGATGGCCCACTAGTCCGATCCAGCAAGGCTCTCCCTATGTTCTTATGAAGGCCCCGGCCTCTCTGCCCTGTTGTTGGCCCTCCAGAGGAGCTCATTAGCTACTGTGAGACAGGATGCTGGTCTAGATGGACCGCTAGTCTGATCCAACAGGACTCTTCTGGCGTTCTTATGAAGGCCTTGGCCTCTATGCCCTGTTGTTGACCCTCCGGAGGAACTGGTTGGCCCCTGTGTGAGACAGGAGGCTGGACTAGGTGGACCCTCACTAGTCTGATCCAGCAGGGCTCTTCTGGTGTTCTTATGAAGGCCTCGGCCTCTGTGCTCTGTTGGTTGGCCCTCCAGAGGAACTGGCTGGCCCCTGTGTGAGACAGGAGGCTGGACTAGATGGACCCTCACTGGTCTGATCCAGCAGGGCTCTTCTGAGGTTCTTATGAAGGCCTCGGCCTCTCTGCCCTGTTGTCAGCTGTCCAGAGGCTGGCCACTGTGTGAGTCAGGATCCTGGACTAGATGGACCACTGGCCTGATCCAGAAGGACTCTTCTGGCATTCTTATGAAGGCCTTGGCCTCTGAGCCATGTTTTTTGCCCCTCCAGAGGAACTGGCTGGCCACTGTGTGAGACAGGAGGCTGGACTGAATGGACCCTCACTGGTCTGATCCAGCAGGGCTCTGCTTATCTTCTTGAAGTATCAAGGAGCCACCTGCATCCCTCCCAGCCCCATCCCAGTGTTTCCAGGGTTCCCCAGCCTTGTAATGTGCAGTGTGTCTTTAGAGACAGACATTACCTTCAAGTGTGTCTCCCTCCAGAAATCCACAGAAGTGAATCCATACAGCCAAGTGGAGCTCTGGTTTCCCCTTCGACTCCACACCTGGGACTCCCCCCCCTCCTCCAAGATGATGACTTTCAGCTCATTCTGGCCCTCCAAGCCAAGCATGTGGTACCAGAAGTCAATGCAGAGTCCCCCCGATACCACAAGCTCTGGACTCTCAAGTCGGTTGGTGTCGAACGGCACAAGGTTGCTGGCTTCTTGGTAGATGAAATACCCCTCTGCAAGAGGAAGAGAACACAGAGGGAAGGGTCAGCTTCCCCAGGCTGGCACTGCTTGGCACCACGGCTGGAAGAACAGGAGGAAAAGAGTCCTCAACATGGCACAGAAATGTCACTGTAAACTGGGGGTCTCAAACACACTGAACTGTACAAAGGATCCTGTTTCCTGATGTCCAAGTCAGGTAACAGATCTCAGCAAGAACAGCAGCAATTCTAGCAAAGCAAAGGTCACTGTTCAACTAAGAGATGGGAGGGGGGCTTCCAGAGCATTGCTTGACATGGTGATGTCACGTCCTGTTTCTCATATCCCTTGGAAGGGATGTTGATGCGTTGCACTGTTGGAGTGAGCCGCTCTGCGTGGCTGGACATTAGAGGGTGCGACACCCCTCTGAGGCTGAAGCTGCACCTGCTGTGTAAGGCAGTCTTGGTGTGCTGTGGCGCCATCGTACAGTTCCCGTCCATTCTGGCTCAGGATAAATCCTTGCTATCTGCACCAGACCTCACCATGGCGACCGTGGGGGCATGCAGGAGGGAAAACGCACACGAGGTGGGGGAGCGGTCTCCCAGGGCGCTGGCAGGGCACTGCGCTGTGGGGAGGAAATGGCACCAATGACCCTCCGCCCCGTGCAGAAAGTAAAGGGGGGGTGACCTGGCAGAGGGGGAGGCGGAGGGTGGCTGGAAAGTGAGCGAGCTGGGTAAAAAACACAAAAGAACCAGCAGTTGCCAGGTAGGGCGTTCTGGGGACTGTCCCAGGAAATAATAGAGTTCAGGGGTGGGCATGCTTCTATCCCATCAGCAAAGGAACAGGATCGGAGAAAAACTGGGGGGGGGGGGGAGGATTTGGCTCCAGTTGTCTGCTTATTGCTCACAGTGGCTCAGGGGCGGGGATGAGCAATTGCTCTGGCTGAAAACTAGATCCCCATAACCCAGTGAGACACTGTGCTGACCTCGTAGTCGCTACTACAGGGCAATGAAATGATGCAGACAGCCAATGCTGAGTCGATACAGTACAGGAATGGCTGCAGCAAGCAATGCAGACAGGGATTTGTGAGACAATTTGGGACCACGGGCGCAGCAGCAGGAAAGACCCATGCAGACTGGACCTAAGAGTGTACAGGTGTTATCTCCTTGGGTGGGATGCCTCTCTTCGTCTGAACCTGGGAGCTGCCCTCCGACCCCTCCCCCCCTCTTGCTTTGCCCTCTCCCTCTCTGCATGGGGGCTTCCACAATGCCCTCATACTCCTAGACACACGATGCTGAATAAGCTGACTATTTGTGATAGGGAATGTACTCTTTAGATTAAACTTCTCTCTCTTCTTTTGTCTGCAACTTGGATGTGAACTGGATCTACCTGAATAAATAAAGTTTACCTTTTTTTGCAACATACTTCTTGGGAGAATTATTTCCTGCACTGAGGATACCGCTTCTATGCCTGGGCAAACGCTGCTGTGTGAACCGAATATCCCAATATGCCTTCCTGTACCCCACCCTCAAAAGCTCCCTGGGTGCCGTTCCAAGGCCTGGCAACCCTCGACGGAAACCTTCCGACCACACCATTCTCTGCCCCTCTGCCTCATTCTCACACCACCCTGTGAGGCAAGTGACACGGAAAGGCTGCGATGCGACTGAGGTCATTCCGCCGAGCTGCCATGGCAAAGCAGCAGTTTGAACCTGGCTGCCCCAGTCAGATGTTCCAAACATTATGTGGGGTTGCCAACTCCGGGTTTGGCGATACCTGGAGATTTGAGGGCAGAGCCTGGGGGGGGGGGTTCAGGGAGGGGAGGGAACTTGGCAGGGTACAAGGCAGGGGTGGGCAAACTGTGGCTTGGGAAGCACACGTGGCTCTTTCACACATATTATGTGGCTCCCGGCAGGGCGGCTGGGGAAGCTAAATATCATTAGCAAACAAATATCATTGGACAAGTAAATATCATTATCAATATTTACTTTTACCCCTTTTGTTATTATTGTTGGCAGTCTCATTTAACGTTAATAAAACCCAAATTTGCATATTTTCCAATAAAAACGTGTGTGCAATATTTGTTCATGTCTTGCGGCTCTCAAACATCTGACGTTTATTCTTTGAATAGAATATAGAATAGAATAGAATATACTTTATTGTCATTGTACATAGTACAATGAAATTAAAAAGTGCCATCATTCAGTGACTCACAACATATAATCATGCGCACTCACACAGACATTCACGACTATTTCTCCCTTGTGATTTACATAGCAACCAAACCACTGTTTCCCCCAGATTTCGGTCTCATGCAGCATTCAGGGAAATAATAGCTCTCGAGTAAAAACTGTTTTTTAATCTATTTGTGGCTCTTAATGTTAAGCAAGTTTGGCCACCCCAGGTCTCAGGCCAGGCAGTCCACCTTCCAAAGTGGCCGTTTTCTCCAGGAGAAGTGGAATGAATAATAAAGGAATGAGTGATTTACGTGGCCTGGAGATGACTTGTAATTCCAGGGGATCTCCAGCCCTGACCTGGAGGTTGGCAGCCAATGACACCAGCTGCATCGCTGCTTCTCTGGCTTGTTTCCTGCCGCTTCGCGTGCCTCTTACCTGCCTGCAGACTCTTACAGCCAAAGGTCTTTCTGCTGCTGGAAGGCCAATAGTCAGCTATTCCTGCAGTTCTCGGTGTAAAACTCTGTCTTTCGTTTGCCATGATGGGGGGGGGGGGGATTCCTAGGCGGAGTGTGTGTGACTGGTTGAGTGTGTGAACTGCTATGCCCTACCTGCTGTAACTCTTCCTAAGATACCTCCCGTCTGCCAGGGATGACCTTGAAGCCAAAGCTGCTGCCTGTTTTGCTATCTTAGATAAGGGATTTATGTATTCCCAGGTGTGAATGTGTGTGGGGGGGTAGAACTGTAGAAGTGCGAAAGTTAGGCGGAATGAATGCAGTGTGATTGGTGCATTTGAGGGGGGTGGCCCTGTTTGAACTGTCTATATCTTTGGATCTTCCCACCAGACCCTCAGTTCTGACACGGTACAGGTCTGGCCTGGAACATGATTATTTCTCAGTAAACCAATCACTGATGAGAGAGTGTTGTTGAGAGTAACTTTGTCCAGGAGTCTGACACTCGGGTGGCGAGAAACTGCACCGAAGGCAACCTGGCCTGTCTGGGCCTCTTCTGTCCCCCCCCCCAGCTCGGCTAGCGTAGTGAGGCGTGCGGTCCGTGTGCTGTCTCTGGCCCTCCCATGAGGCCTTCCCCGAGCTCTCTTACCCCAACGTGGTGTCAGCTAGACTGCCATGGAGAAGGTGGGGATGGGGACTGGTATGCTACGTTTCGATTCTCCTGCATCCTTTATCTCTGCTTTGACAAGGTTCGACCTTGGAGACGCTGGGAACTAAGGGCTGTTAATTTCCGTGGGAATGTAACCTGTTGCTTATTGGCCTGTATCCATCAGACGACCCAAGGCTGAACCCTGTATAAAATCCTATTCCCGCTCTTACCCCAGTAGTCTTAACACAAATAGTGTTTAGAGTAGTGCAGTGTACTGAGTCGATAAACTGATCCTGTTTAAGGAACCTTGTTGGTTACTGATTACTGGGATCTCTGACACATGGGACTCAGGGAAGGCCACCCCAGAGGAGCAGCAGCAGGAGGGATCCCTCCCTCACGGGCTGGCCAGATCTAGTCCTTCACTCAGCATCAGAGTTTCATCTGTGAAACGGGGATCAGAATGCTTTGGCTGCACAGAGTTGTGGTGAGGGCGACATAGATATAAGATGAGGAAGGATTTTGCACATGGATGCATTAATGCCTTGTGGTTGTCGACGTGTCATTCCCACCCAAGGCCAGTTCCTCAGCAGCCCTTGCCCTGCATGGCCACGATGCCGAAGGCATGCCCTCTGCACACAGTTCTCCTGCCCATCTTCCCAGGAGTGCCTGCTGGGTCACGTGGTTCTCCTGTTCCCCCACGTCCTTCTCACCACAGGCTTGTGAGGCAGGTGGGGCAGGGAGAGAGTGCCCAGCATTCCTGCAGTTAAGCCATAGCAACCATTTTCTGGCTGGCTCCGCCTCCTGTGGCAGCCATTTTGTCACTGCACCCAGCATGCTGTGTCAGGATTCCAGATGTGTCGGCAGGCTCAGAAAGGTTGGGGACCACCCCTCCTCCCTCAGGCAAAACACACACAGCCCTTGCAGTCCTGGTGCCCGTTCTAGTGAGGAGAAGGGCAGGATGAAGACTCCAGAAATGGCTACAAGCGACCTGGGAAACATGGGAATGCTGCCCTGCACGTTCTCTTTGTCCCCTGTGCCCCTGCTAGGGTTGCCAGGTCTGGGCTGGAAAATACCTGGAGACTTTGGGGGTGGACCCGGGAGAGGGAGGGGTGGGGTGGGGGCTCAGTATGGTCCAGTGCCGCAGAGTCCACCCTCCAAAGCAGCCATTTTCTCCAGGGGAGCTGATCTCTGTCAGCTGGAGATCAGTTGTAAAAGCAGGGGATCCCCAGGCCCCACCTGGAGGCTGGCAACCCAAGCCCCTACATATTGGGTAGACATTTGGGTTTGCACTTACTTCCATCTGGGTAATCGCCCTCTGGGCCTGTTCCGGGGGTGGGGGTGGCATGTTTGGTCCGGATCCATGTTCCTTGGCTGGTGCTGCAGGTTTGTGTCCAGTCACAAAATGGCTGGGAGTTGTTGTTGAAGTCACACCTGGCCAGGTAATCTGAAGCACAGAGAGCTCGTGTGAGGGCCTGCCGGGCAGAACCAAGGCCCATTCACCAAAGGAGAGGCCTCTTACCTGTTCCGGGAGCCCAGGGTCCGGAGCCGGGGACGGGATCATTTTGCTGAGCCCTGCGGAGGGAGAGGGAGGAGGGTCACTATCCCATCGTGCAGCTACAAGGACCTCTTCAAAATGCCGTTTCAGAGGGTGGGTCACGTCGTTCTGACTGCACTAGAACCACCACGAGTTTCAGGTCCAGTAGTACTTGGAGACCAAGAATATTTGGGGAACCCCAACTTGTTGGTCTCTTAAGCTGCTGCTGGACTCATAGACATCAACTTCAGGGGGGCTGGGAATCTGGAGCCCCCCAAAAAACTTTTCCAGGACATGCTGAGCCTCCCCCAGAGACAATGGCCTGTAATGTCTCTGGCCCAGCCCCAGCCATCACCCCCCCCCCCACCGCCCCGGAAAACTGGAAAGTCTACGCCCTTTGCTGGACTCATACCTGGCTGCTCAAAAAGCAGTCGCTCTCAAATCTAAGAACAGTATCAACAAATTTCACACAACAACAAAAAAGTCATGGAACAGTGTGTCCAAAACAACAACACAAGAACAAAATGTGAGTCTGGCAGCACCTTTAAGACCAACTGGGTTTTATTCCAGACATAAGCTTTCGTGTGCACTCGGCTGGTCTTAAAGGTGTCGCTGGATTCAAACTTTGTTCTGCTGCTTCTCTTGATGGATATTTTCCACTATCATCTAAGTGTATTTTGAATTTGCAAATAGCTTTTGAATTGTGACCACCAATTCTGTGGTATGTTCAGTTTATCATTACTGCATTTCAATAGTCTGTTGTCTGCTGTTTACTTGTGTAAGTTGTGGATCTTTTGATGGTCTACCCTCGCAGTTTATATTTTTGCATACTTTAGACGCTTGGGGCCCCTTTTGTTTGGCTCAGACCAAAATAACAACCTACCTGGAAAAAACAAATCATTTTAAGATTTGGTATTTTTTCAAAGGAGAGACTTTATCTTCGACTGAAAAAATGATAAAGTGTGTGCTATAAAAACCTGGTCTTCCATTCCCCTCTGCCTTCCTCTCCTCTCCTGGGACCCAAAACGTCGGTGGGGAAGATGGTGTTGTGTGTGCAAGAGAGGGTTTGCCCCAATTGCCCCCCTTCCCTTTCTGCTGTCCAGGGCAGAATCCTGCCTCTTGCTCCAGCGGTGCCCTTTCTCTTGCTATCTGTGGCTTGAGACTCTACGGGTGTCGCTTCCAGCCCCTTCCTCCCCGGCCAGTGAGGGGGGGGGGGCAACAGTGGACCCAGTTTAAAATGTTGCGGGACATATCAGCCACACAACACACCTTAGTGCGGGTTACCCATGGAGACATCCCGTGGGAAAGCATCCACATTATTGTAGCGCATCAGCCATGGAGCGCACCGCAAAAATAGCCAAAATTCATGCGCGTGCACATGGGTAATTTTTTAAAAAAGCTGCTTCCCCAGCAGCAAAACGGATCTGCAGCTTCAGACTGCCAAATCCGTACTGCGCTCGCTCCCCCATGTTCAGACCGCCAAGCGCAATGAATGCACGAGGAAACAAAAACTCCACTTCGGAGGTGGGGGCTTTTTAATCCGGCTCCAAGTCATCCTCTGATGGGGCGAGTATGCCCGGGGAACGCCTGACAGCTGTGGCTGTGTGAACGGGCCCATTTAATCCGTTTGTGAAAGGTGCCTGTATCGGGCCAAACTGCCAGTCTGAACGCAGCCATATTAGCTTACTGCGGGAACTGGATGGCCCATGCGAGCCCGAACTCATAGCATCCTGGAAGCTAAGCAGGGCTGGCCCCTGAGGAAGTCCAGGACTGCTACGCAGAGGAAGGCAAACCACCTCTGAATGCCTCTTGCCTTGGAAACTCCTACAAGGTCACCCTAAGCTGGCTGCAACTTGGCAGCCAGAAAAAAATTAGCTTACCAAAATACAAAAAGGCTTGGTGTGAACTTTATTTCCTTAAGCAGCAGCCTAACGCATGTTCCACTGTGCCTTGAGTGCTCTGTGCTAGAGAGGTGGATCTCAGTGAGGCGCCTGATGGTGCCGAGGCTTGTGGCTTGACAAGAAGGAGTTGGGGAGGAGAGGGGAGGAGAGGAGCAGAAGGCCGTGGAGACCCAGAGCCGGAAGAATGTCCCTCCTGGCAGTCTCCAAACCTTGGCCCATCTGGTGGCTCTGCAGCAGTACCCAGCCTGGGGCTTCTGGGGAGTTCACAGGCTGTGCCGGGTGGGTGGGTGGGGGACCCAGCAGAAGAGCTGATCGGAAGAGACCTCAGCAGGGACAGGGAGGTGGAAGCCAGGACAGGCCCCAGCAGCACCAGAGCAGGGGATTCCAGGACAGTCCTCATCAGAGGTACACTGTGGGCTTCAACAGGTCTTTCTGGAGGAGTCTTCAGTTGCAAGAGGAAACCCTCAAGTATTGCACTGCTGGAGGTGTGAGCTACGTTGGCCCCGGTCTGATTCAGTAGACGGCAGCTTCATATGTGCAGAAGTGCTCGATATTATTTGCAATTAATATGCAGTTCAGATCCCCCCTCTCACACATACACACAGACTAGCCCCCCCATCTTTTCTTAAGGTTTATTTTACTTTTATGCTTTTTTTGATGCCTACAGCATTCAGGGGCTCCTCTCCAGTGCGGGACCACTAATGTGCCCTTTTTAAAGATGGGGGGGGGGGGGAAGAAATGTGATGAGCAGCAGAAAGGCTCCCTGCGTATAACAGGTGTTGCTCCACCACTCTTGGAATCTTGGATTTGAATTTTAACTTACAAAAAAAAAAAAATCACGGCACTCTAGAGTACCACTCGGCGGGAGAGGAGCTGATTGCCCCGAGAGCCACGGGCCCGACTCCCAATCAATGCCTTCACTTCTAAGGGTCTCTAACAGAGGGGGGTATTTGCCATGCGCCTTACCTGTGGCAATTTGTTCCCTATAGCTGTACACTCACCGTGTGTGTGTGTGTGTGTGTGTGTGTGTGTGTGTGTGTGTAGAGGAGAAACCTTGACAGCTACCCATCAAGGGGGCAAAAATGTCTTAAAGGAACAGAGAGTTTTAGATCACTGATCCCCAAACAATAAAAAGTGAAGCAGACAAGGGAGAAGGAAAAGAAGACAGCTCGACTGTTTGCACTGGCAGAGAGCTTTGCAAACAAATCGGAGGGAGCCACTCCGGGAGGGATTAGTTCTTCCGAGTAACCAGAAGGGTCCTTCAGACTTAGATCCCTGGATCCGAGTCTCTTACGAACACCTTCAGGAGACAAGGGCGAGAGACAAGAAGCCGTCCCTGGGCCAGAATCAGGGTGGCAGCTGGACTCCCCACCTACAGATGGCCGAGGGGAGATCTAAATGAGTCCTCCACAGATGTGTGGCAGGAGAGTTCGCGGAAGAGCGGCTTACCCCTTGGCCCCTGCCACCAGGAGAGACAAGAACGCCAAACCGTGCTGGAGATGCCGGAGGGTCCCCATTCTGCGTGGATGAACCAAAGGCTTTCCCCCCTGCCTGCAGCATAGTATTAATCCATCACCTTTGCAAGCCAGGAATGAGTGGAAAGGACACTGACTCAGAGGCGCCTATAACACTGGCAGGGGTGGAGCAGAGGCAGCCATAAAAGTAGACCTGCTGAAAGAAAGGTGGCTGTCATCCAAGAACTTCTTCCTCTCCGGCAAATGCAGAGCAGAGGTCCCAATTCTAAGGTATAAATCATGGTCCGTAGCCCAGTCTCAAGAGCAAGCTTTACTTCTGGACGTCCTGGGAATTGGTTGTTCTCACTGGCTCTGCATGAATTGAACCGGGTCTTGTGGAACTTCCAGATGTGTCCAGATGTGAGAGCAAATGGAACTTGCAGGGCTCTGCAAAGGGAGTCTTACATGCTTAATGCAAGGTGCCATTGCCCGAATGGCATGCGTGTGAGCATCCCTTGACTGTAGGAGTGTTCCCCTTTTGGGTGTCAAGCACACTTAGACACAGGTCTCCTGGGCAGTTCTTATTCAGACCCAGTACCAGATGTACACCAGGGCCCTGGAGCTGGGCAGCACTTTGGATAAGAGTGGGGAGGTCCCCAGAAATAAACAGGCTAAACATTTATTAAGGAGACGAATAGCACAGGGGTTTGGTGAGAGGAGTATGATCCACAGAGCACACAGTATGAGCAGCACAACTGATCTATAAATCCTAATTCCTACTAGATTCTAAGCAGCGCAGGTCTAATAGTATCAAGCAGGGGGAGGTCAATATACGAGCCTGACCAGGGGACGGTGCCCAGGACAGTTCAATGAAAAGGCATGGAAGAGGCCGTAGGAATGGGGTGGCAACCCGCCCGCAGTCTCCAGGGTCCGTGTGCTGGGTCATTGGGGCAGTGACTATGGGCTGATGGGAAACTATCGTGGTTTCATTGTTACTGCTTCCTGGATATCCTGCTGTCCAGCTCACAGTTCCACTTCCTGTTCCACCTGCTGGGGGTCCCTGAAGCCATCTTTGTGCCCCAAGATGTGGAGAGAGAGGGGAACAGATTGGAAGGGAGCCAAAGGTTCAAGCCTTGTTTGTCAATCAGGTGGATAACGGCTCAGTGGGGAAGTGTTGTCTCTAGGCGGGTGAGGCGGGGGTGATGGGATTTACTGTACTAAAAGAAGAAGAAACTGAGCTGTGTTGTTGCCGGTGAAGCTCGTGCCTCACTCGTCATGTATTATTTCCCCGTGAAAAGACTGTTCTTTGACATCAAGGGATAACTCTTTGACATCAAGGGGGAACTGGGTTTGATTCCCCACTCCTCCTCCACATGCAGCTGCTGGTGTGACCTTGGAGCAGTCATAAGTTCTCTCAGAGGCAGATGTGTTCTCTCCAGGGCAGTCCTCAAAAGAGCTCTCTCAGCCACACCTGCCTCCCAGGGTGTCTGTCGTGGGGAGGGGGAGGGAGAAGGAGTTTGTAAACTGCTCTGGGACTCCTTCGGATAGTGAAAGGTGAGGTATACATCCAATCTGTTTCTCTTCTTCTTCTTCTTCTTCCTCTTTCTCTTCCTCTTCCTCTTCTTCTTCTTCTTCTTCCTCCCCGACTTTCCCCCACTGCTTTCGCTTGTGTGCATTCTTTGGGAGGGAGTGCGTGTGTGAACCTGTGCTTCGCTGGCCTAGCGCCTGTAGCGGTCTGCATGACCTTGTACAGAGCCTCCCTTCTCATGTATTGTTCCCCACTGGAACGACTGTTCTTGGACATCAAGGGGTTAACTCCTTTCTTCCTCCAGACTGGGAGGAAGAAAGGAGCTAACCCTTGATGTCCAAGAACAGTCTTTTCAGTGGGGAACAATACATGACCAGTGAGGCAGGAGCTTCGCATTGCCCTTTGGTGGGATTGGATTTTGGAGGGGAAGTGTAGTTTAATGAATAAAAGAGTCAGCCCCAAGAGAGGGATGTGTTCACATCACACCGTCAAATATCCGGCAGATCCTGCTGTGTCTTTGGACGATAAAGAAACCATTTGACTGAGACCCTGCGGCCAATTCGGAAAGGAGGGACAGGCAGATGCCTTCGTTCCCAGGCAGATCGCCACTTGATGTCCTTCTTCTCTCTTGAAACGGAGGAGAGCAGGTAGGTCCTTTCCTCCCCTTCTCACAAGACAAGGACTCCATTGTGGGCGCTCGATGAAATTGCTGAGCAGTCGGGTTAGAAGGAAGTCCTTCTTCACCCAAAGAGGGATTCACCCGTGGAATTCACTGCCACAGGAGGTGGTGGTGGCTACAAGCATGGACGGCTCCAAGAGGGGATTGGATAAAGCTGAGGAGCGGAGGTCCATGAGTGGCTGTTAGCCCCAAGGTATAGATAGGAACTCTCGGTCTGGGGCAAGTGATGCCCTATAACAGGGGTGGCCAACCTGTGGCTCAGGAGCCACACGCGGCTCTTTCACACATATTGTGCGGCTCCTGGCAGGGCGGCTGGGGAAGCAAAGGGGAGGCATGCTTTTTCTCTCTTTCTCCCTTCCTTCCTTCCTTCCTTCCTTCCTTCCTTCCTTCCTTCCTTCCTTCCTTCCTTCCTTCCTTCCTTCCTTCCTTCCCTCCTCCCTCCCATCTATTTGCTTTCCTAGTTTCTCTCTCTCTCTTTCTTTCCACTTCTTTAATTCTTTCTTTCCATCTCTCTCTTTTTCTCTCTCTCTCTCAATATCATTAGCAAACAAGTAATATCATTATCAATAACCGGTATACCTTGTTTGTTTTTATTTTTGGCAGTTCCATTTAACATTAATAAAAAGCAAATTTGCATAGTTTTAAAAATAAAAACGTGTGTGTGATATTTGTTCCTGTCTTGCGGCTCTCAGACATCTGACGTTTATTCTATGTGGCTCTTACGTTAAGCAAGGTTGGCCACCCCTGCCCTATAATATTCTTGGTGTTGGGGGGGGGGTGACAGTGGGAGGGCTTCTAGTGTCCTGGCCTCACTGGTGGACCTCCTGAGGGCACCTGGTGTTTTTGGCCACTGTGTGACACAGAGTGTTGGACTGGAGGGGCCACTGGCCTGACCCAACATTGGTTTCTCTGATGTTCTTAGATGCTGACAATCCCCTCACCTCCCAAGAATAATTTGCTACATGTTTTATTCCAAACCACAGGAGAGACCAAAAACCAATGACTCTGAGGATATGCAGAGTGCTTTTGGGCTTTGCAACCAGGCATTTTACCCTCACTATATTAACTACCAAACTGTGGTCTTTCAGCATGTGATGGGAAAAGGCCTGAGCAATGGGACACATTACACAACTACCACAATGTGAGTAAACAATGCTTCAGAGCACATGCAGAGTGCTTTGGGACTTTCTGACTAGTGTATTTACTTAAGTCGGTGCCTCTAAAGGCTGCTTCTATGTATCAGGACCAACAGGTACAGGGTTTTTTTTCTACAGGCATGATCCCAAACAGAGATTCCCTGCTCTGGTATTGTAACTGAGAGTCAGGTACCATACGGTTTTCCAACAGGCATTGCAGATCAAGAAAACAGTGGGATGGAGGCTCAAACAACCCCCGCCCCCCCCCCCCCCCGGCTCTGAACCGAGCTCCCACGAACTGGTTTGTTATCGCAAGGGAAAAGTTTCTCGGCTTAAAAAATCAAGTGCTCTGAGCCAGTCCATATGTTTCCTATTGCTAACCACTCATGGACGGTGCACAGACACAATTAAAGTATGCTGACACATACAGCAATTTCTTTTATCTGGCTACAAGGAAATCTTTGATTTTCCACCGACTTCTTGGAAGTCCCTCCTGGGGCTCCCCCTAGCACGAAGGGCTGAGCCCATCCCCACCCTGACAGCACTGTGCCAGGTGAACTTGCTCCGGTCCAGGATCTGGATTCCTCTTGGGCTCTGCCTTTCTCGACCACGAATGTGGACATTGGGAGGCAAGGAGGTTTTATACTGTGATTATGGGAGCATAAAATGTTATTGCAAGCTCTGAAGGCCCATTGGGAAATGTGCTCAAAGTCTCGTTTTGCGTTCCATCTACAAGTGCTCAGCACCACGTGGGACGCCGTGTCCTACAGGAGATGTCTCCCTCTCACCTCATTATTCCCATGACAGTGACGTGACAGCATGGTGAGAGTGGTATGGTGGGTGGAGGAGCTCGGAGGAGAGAGCTCTGGGTTCAAGCTGTCATTCAGACAAGGAATAACTTTGCATCCATCTCTGCTTCTTATCCAACCTCACAGGGTTGCTGTGGAGTAAAGGATGGAGTGACTCTACAACAGCCACCATACGAAAGCCAGAATCTCAACTCATTATTCTGCTGTGGAAACTCACTGCTGATTTGGGGCCAATCATACACTCGCAGTCTAACCTACCTCACAAGGTTGTTGTGAGGATAAGACGAGGGAGGGGAGAATGAGGAAGGGAGAAAAACGGGGTATACATGTAGTAGATTAATATAGCAAAAATGGGGGGGGGCAAATAAAAGCTTGTTGGTGGGTGGGTGGGAAGGAGAAAAGGAAGCAGGGAAAGGTGAGGATAAGAGGGGTGCCAGCAGGAGGGAAAGAGGAAATAGTGGGGGGGGGGGGGGGAGAAATACATGAAAACTGAGATCCCCCCCCCCCACCAGGCTTTTGTGAGCTCCTCGCTGTGCAACTGGGCCTGGCCTGAGAGCCGGCACTTTGCCACCCAGCTAGACTTTCCCCAGGGCGAGGCTGCCAGCTGGGAAGGAAGGGACCCTGAAAGCGGGGAGAGGAATAAAGATGGGTTGGCAGGCAGGTGGGGAGGACAGAAGGAAGCAGGAAAAATAAGGCAAGAGGCTATGGGGACTTTCAGGGCAGGACTGCCTCCCTGGCAGTCTTCAAGCAGCATCTGGACAAACCCTGGCTGTAAGACAGAAACTCGTGCCTCTAGGTATGTTTCCCCAGCCCAGTTTTAGAAAACACACGGGCACAATTCCTGTCGAAAAGAAAATCCCAAGAACTTTATTAATAGAGGAGGGGAGGGCAGGTACAACAAGGTTTGGGCCCTCGAATACCCATAAACTCTCCCTAAGGTTACAATGGGAGGCATAGGATTTTATATGCAGTATGATGCTTGCAAATAAATCAAGATTATTGGTTCCATCAAACATCAGCACTCTGACCTGACTGATCTTGGACTGGCGGAAAACCTTTTGGGCCAGGCTTTCCTTTAGCTAAACAATAAGTGCTTCTTTCTCTTAGACTGTGAAATTCTAAAAGTATCTATATAGCTGATATGGTTTACAGGGCGCCATTGTTCTTTGTTTAGCCAGAGACACGCGCAGTTATAGCTGGCCCGCCAAAGCCATAAGCCATAGCGGAAGAGCAGCCTGTCAGCATTTAGCTATTTCCCAGAATGCATTTAAGCAATGAACCAAAGTGACTATCCTAAGTATGTATTCATGATTGATTTCTGTTTCTGTGGTTAGGATCATCAATGGCACTCCGCATATGTATGTCTATCTATGCCAGAAATATGCTAAGTGTGCTCACTAAAGTTAATCTGCTGAGCCAGGGGCAGAGTGCAGAGTGTGTAACCGTGCTTCATAAACTGTGCGCACAACATTGTCAGGGATGCTCTAGGCTGGTCCTGCATTGAGCAGGAGGTTGGACCAGATGGCCTGTATCGCCCCTTTCCACTCTTGTGTTTCTATGACATTGGGGGAGGGGGAAATTGGATGCCCCCTGCAGGTCCTTGTGGGTCCCCTACTTGTGATACTAATTTCACAACCATCTATCAAACAAAGCCCCTTCAAGGAATTTGTTTCAGGCCTTTTCCTAGAAAACTCTTTCCACAGCAAAATGAACTTTCAAACTTTCAAAGACCACCTGTTAACAGTGGGTGAAGTCGGTAGCTAAGGAGCTAATTGCAAGCCCCATATAAAACAAAGCAGTGGGGGAAACACAGTGCCCCAAATGGGCTTAGATGGCACATACGTATATCTAAGGTTCCCAGCACCAGGTTGGGAATTCCCTGGAGTTGAGGGGGGGGGGGAGGTAGAGCCTGGGAAGGGCAGAATTTGGGTAGGGGAGGGAGCTCAGAAGAGATGTGATGCCCCATAGATTCTGCCCTCCATAAATGCCATTTCCTACATTACTTGTAACTCCAGAAGACCACCAGATTACACCTGAAAATTGGCAACCATATAAAAGTGCTTCCAATTATAACAGGACTTTATTTAAAAATTATATAGTTGATCTTGTCTACCTTAGATCTCAGTATTGCATGATTGAGTACTGAGATCTCCTAGAGAGACTAACCCCAACATGATTTTTTAATCCCAACAGGCTTGCTCTAATTGGAAGTACTTGGGAGATCTGTGTGCCATTTCAGTACTGTTTAACATGTGGTCTTTAAAAGAATTTGGAAGTTCATTTTGCAGTGGAAACAATTGTTTAGGAAAAGGCCCAGAAAGGGTTCATTCAAGGGCTTTGTTTGATAGTTGCTTGTGAAATTGGTACCTCGTTTTTATTGTTGACATTTTATCTGTTCCATGAATTTTTTGGAAAATACTGTTTTCGCATTAGAGAGATCACCAAAGAATACTATTATAAAATGTGTTTGGTCTGTATGCTGTCTTGATCTGGTGTTTGCATGTGTTTTTACCTGTTCGTATCTTGTGTATTTGTCACAGTTTTATAAGGAATGTTTGTTCTTCAATCTTTTTCTGCTGTTTTGTTAAGTGTGCTGGTTTTAGGTTGCCCCCCCCCAATTTTGCTTTTATTCCCTGATGGGGAGACCCCCCTCATGTATGTAGGGTTGTCAAGTCCCCCCTGGACACCAGTAGGGGATGGGGGGGGGGTAGGGATGCCAAGTCTGTCTTGGGGAACTCCTGGAGATTTGGGGATGGCGCCTGGGGAGGAAGATCAGTTGTAATTCTGGGAGATCTCCAGCCCCCACCTGGAGGCTGGCAAGCCTAACCCTTCCCCACTCACCCAGTGCACAGTGCCAGACTCCTGCAGCAATCAGGCCCAACAGCTTTCATTCAAAAGAGTATAGTTTATTGGATACAGTAAAGGCAGGTCTTCTGTGCATACCTTCCATGTGAGAACTAACCAAAAGCACACACAGCAGGTAGTTCTAAGCAATTCAAGGGGGTCCCCTAGACTAGAGGCTTGCAGCCAATCAAGGCGCAAAGCCAAGCCCGCCGAATCTAAGGGGTCTGCATTCCCAGGGGAAAGCTGCAGCTAGGTACCAGGGTCACAGGCTTCGGTCACAATGATAAGAAGAGCACTGAAGAAACAAAAGTCAAGATTCCGTCCCAGGAGTGGGCCCCCCTCCCCCAGTCACAGGGCAGCTAAGACAGAGGCTGGACACACACAGCGCTGTCGCAGGCCTGGCCTTTCAGCTGCACAGCTGCATCAAGGTTGCTTTGTTGGCCCCAGGCGGAAAAGAGACAGGGGGGAATTCCCCTCTGCTGAAACAGGGCAGCGTTTCCTCCTGTGAAATGCCCTTTGCTACGAAGAACCAGAAATGTAACTGGTCTTTCCTCTGCAGGCTCTCCAAACCAATTTATTTCCTTGTTTCACCGCTGTGATTCGATAGGCAGGCAGGGATGTCAGTTTTTGGGACGCCTGGCTCTGAAAGTGGACCGGAACCCCTCCTGCTTCCAGGCACTCTGGGCTGAACTGCACGCTGTCCCGACAGCTGTCCTTGCAGGCTTGACAGAGGCAAAGGCGTGCAGCGTTTGGAGTGGTTTCTGACTCTATGCTTTCAACGTACCCCAGGGCTGGACTGTGTTAGGGATGCCAGCCGGCAGGTGGGACCTGGGGATCCCCCAGAATTACACCTGATCTCTAGACAAAAGATATCAGTTCCCCAGGAGGAAACAGATGCTTTGGAGGGTGGAGTCTAGGGCAGGGGGGCCAAACTGTGGCTTGGGAACCACATGTGGCTCTTTCACATGTTGCCTGGCTCCCGGCACGCTCCCCATCTATTTGCTCTCAAGGTTTCTTTCGCTCTCTCTTTCGTTCTGTCCCCCTCCCTCCCCCATCTATTTGCTTTCTTTCTACCTTTTTCTTTTTTTTCTCCCTTCTTTGCCCTACCTGTTTGCTTTCTTTGTTTCTCCCTCTCTTGCTTTCCACCTCTCTCTTTCTTTCAGATAAATAGATAGCATTATCAAACAAATAAATATCATTGGACAAATATATATCATTATCAATATCTGTTTTTACCCCTTATGTTTTTATCTTTAGCAGTCTCATTTAATGTTCATAAAAAGCAAAGTTGTATATTTTCCAATAAAAACATGTGTGTAATATTTGTTCCTGTCTTGTGGCTCTCAAACACCTGGCGTTTATTCTGTGTGGCTCTTACGTTTAAGCAAGTTTGGCCACCCCTGGTCTAGGGCATTGTTCCCTATGGATGTCCCTGCCCTCACCAAGGTCCGTCCCCCAATCTCCAGGAGTTTTCCAGCCTAGTCTGTCAACCCGTTACCCCCCTCCCCCTCCAGTAGCCGGGGGGGGGGGGGACCCGGAAACCCTAGACGGGGCTGTCTGCGCAGGAGCAAGCGGAGCGGAGCTGGCCAGGCCACATGAGGGCCAAGCCCCAGCGATGAGTTTGCGGCCCAGGGCCCGGCCCAGTGGCATGGCCAGCCCTGCAGCAGGGGCTGCTTGGCCCGACTTGCTCCTACCCGCCTGTAGCTCCCTGGAGGAGCGACCCCCCCCCTCCGGGAACATTCCCAGCCGACTCCACATCACAGTTTGCCCCAAGGTGCATGGCCCTGGGAATGACATCAGCCTCGAGCGAGCGGCACAAGCAGATGCCTGGGAGGCAACAGAGCAAGGGGCCTCTTGGGTTGCCTTTGCCTCTTCTTGGGGCCCAACAGACTCGGGGGCTGCTTGGAGAGCCAGGCCCTCTCCCAGGGAACCCCGGGATACTGTCAACCGACCTGTGGGAAAGGAAAGGCCTCTCTGGCAGAGATGTTTCCACTGGAGCCGCCAACCGCCAGGTGGGTTACAAATTCTGAGAGGTCACGGGAGACGCTGGTCAACCAATGCAAACAACCATAGTATCGTTACCAAGAACTTATTTTATGTCAATTTCTATGCAATTCACTTATATTACTTAAACCCTGTAGAGGTTTTTAACATTAATAGATACCAAAGAATTTTACAGTCCATCTAATTCCTCCATGACGAATAAAGCCCGTAGGTCAAATAACTGTCCATGTAGTCACTCTGAACTTCTAAATGTCAACTTCGTCATCTGTTCAAAGTTCTGTGGGGCAACCCCTCCTCTTTATGTTGTAAGCAGGGAGCGGCAGATGTGCTATTGATAGAAGCGGAGAAAGATTTACACTTCGGAGGGATTGCCCCGCGGAACTTTGAACGGATGAAGAAGCTGACAGAAGTTCAGAGTGACGGCATGGACAGTTATCTGACCTAAGCACTTTATTCATCATGGAGGAATTAGATGCACTGTAAAATTCTTTGGTACTGATTAATGTCAAAAACCTTTATGGGGATTAAGCAATATGAGTGAATTGCATAGAAATTGACATAAAATAAGTTCTATTCCCTGGAAGGTCAGATCCTGAAGCTGGAGCTCAAATACTTTGGCCACCCAGTGAGAAGGGAGCACTCCCTGGAGGAGACCCTGAGGTTGGGAAAGATTGGAGGTCAACGAAGAAGGGGGTGGCAAAGGATGAGATGGCTGGACAGTGTTATTGATGCAACAAACATGAAATTGAGCAAACTCCAGAGGACAGCGGAAGTCAGGAGGGCCTGGCGTGAGGTGGTCCATGGGGTCGCAAAGAGTCGGACTTGACTGTGCGACTGAACAACAACAACTTCTTAGTAACTGTTAGGGTTGCCAGACCCCAGGTCCCGGTGGGATTTTTCCTGATTTGGGGGGCTCCATTCCACCACCAGTCAGCTGGCTGATGGGGAAGTCCTGCCCCCAAGAGCGACCACCTGGTCACCCCTCCTGCAAAAGTTAAAGGGCCCTCTGGCTGGCCATTTCAATCTTAGAGGAGGGAGGGAGGGAGGGAGGGGGGGCGCACCTTCACTCCAAGCCATGGATTTGCAGCTTGGAGTGCAGGTGCAAATGGGGAGGGGGGGGCACCTCTTGCCAAAAGCATTTAAAGGGACCCTTTAAATGCTTTTGGCAAGAAGTGGAGGGCACCGGTCCCCAACATGATGACATCACGTCTGCATGATGTCATCATGTTGGGGACATCCCCTCCCCCTCCAGTAATGCCCCACAAGTCCCCCACCGGGGACTTGGAAGGACCTGGCAACTCTAGTAACTGTGGCATTGGTTGATCAATTTCCAGGTGGGGCCTGGAGCTTTCCTAGAATCTATTTTGGGTCAGGAATGCACAGGAACGGAGTTCCAGCTGGCTTCCAAGTTGGCTATGCCTACAGCCTCCCCCCCCCCCCCCGCCTCGGGTTCCCCAGACCAAGCCACCAGGGCACCTGGGGAAGCCAAGCCGATTCAGGGAGGGAAGGCAGCTGGGAGGGAGCTGCCCTGTCTGGGGTGTGGCCTAATATACTAATGAGTTTCTGCTGTTGGGTGTGGCCTGTTATGCTACTAATGAGTTCCTGCTGGGCTTTTTCTACAAAAAAAGCCCTGCGTACAATTACAGCTGATCTCCAAAGATCAGTTCCCCCCTGGACAAAAGGGCTGCTTTAGAGCATTGATTCTACTGGCATTATAACCCAGCAACAGGTACCGGTATGGGTTCCCCTTGTTTGTTCCTTGGGGCAGGGACCTCCCTGCATTGCTTCTTGCGGACTGATACTGTGGTAGAAGGAGCAAGTGGCTACTCTGGCTGAATCCTGACCATGTTTGTAATACTGGGTGGGCAGGGGAGAGGTCCGCTGATGCAGGCCCTGAACTGCCCCAGGCAGAGTTCCGGAATTGACCCCCCCCCCTTCCCTTCCACTTTTCCAGTTAGTTTGTGCAGTACTGCTTTTGTTCTAGTCTGCTCAGCGTTTATGTAACTTTTCATTCCCTCAGCCGTCTATAAACCTTGATGCCATCCATGGAATTTTTATTTCAGTTTATGGTATACATTTCAAACCACCTGGGGGGGGGAAATCTGATTCCAGCAGAAGCGCTCATAAATAGCCTTATAAATTTAGGACAAGGTGTGAAAAGATTGCATTCCGTTGGGGTTTAAGAACCCTTGGTGTAGCGTCTCTTAGGAGGGTGGCTGGGCCCAGTTCTCGGAAATGTTTGTTTTCTGAATCACTGAGACTGGCTTGCACACAAACATCCACACTTCCTTCTCCTCCGGTGCCATTTGAGCGACCAAGGTAGAGAACGCAAAGAGTAACCTCACTAACCCAGCTGGCCCCTGGCCCCTGTGCCCCTCCCCTGCCATTCCAGGGCAGACTGGCTCACTCTCAGTCCCTGGACGATTTTGGTAGCAGTAGAACCATCACCGGTTTCACATTTGTTACCTTTAGCAGGGGACCCGCTTGGCCAGTTTACAGTGGGTGAGTTTTCCAGAGCCGTGTTTGTGGAGTCAAAGCCAGGCGCTGGGTCGGAGGGCACAGCTCTTGGGCCAGAGCAGAACTAAACCTGAGCTGAGGGCAAGCAGACTTGGTGAGTCCACCCAGGGGAGTGGCTGGGCAGCCCACCGTTGGTGAGGATGGGCCTCTGCCAGTGAGCGTGGCCGGAGATGCCTAGATCGGCCTGCAGGGCAAGGCGGTCTCATCCCCACACAAAGAGCACTCAGGGTGTGGGGCAGAAGCGGGGCAGGAGCAGCCTGGTGCCCCCAGACTGAAATAGGGAGAGACGCAGAGGAAGTTTGGGGTGGGTGGCCAACAGAAAGGGGCAATGAAAGGGCAGTGAGTAAGCAAAAGGGGGGGGCGTGTCTGAGATATGGGGGGGGCAAAGGGCGCTTAAAGCAGACAACAGATGACCAGAACCCTTCTCACCACTTTTGCCCCTTCGAGACAGAGGTGCTTTCCTCCACCTCCCCACCATTTTCTAGTGGGGCAAGAGCCAGATCGGGGAGTCTGGAGGAGCAGGGAGGGGAACTGCTGGGAGATCAGCTCCTGCAAAGATCTCCAGGGTTTGCATCCCAGGCCCAGCCCTCAATGCCCTCCTGCAGTCTCCTGATTTTATGCCCCAGGTAGCTAATAGCAGATCGCTGCCTTTACTGGCAACGCAAGATACAGAACGGGGAAACGTTTGCTGCTGACTCTTGGGTCTCAGCTAGGGCTCTAGAGGTTGGGGTTGGGCCTGTAGCTACAGTGGGGCATTTTGGGGCCCTGCCCCACAAAAAAGCCATGCCAGAAACGTTATTTTTGAGGGCTCTGTAGGATGGAAACGTTATTTTTGAGGGCTCTGTAGGATGGGGACTTGGGGTTTGCCCTCCAAGGCCATATTTCACGTGGTGCTGATGGATAGAGGCCAGCTGCTACTTCTGAAATTCTGACCCCTCCAGACTTCCAGGCAGTGAAAGGCCAAAACAAAATGAAAGTCCACTGGCCCTGAAGACCCAAAACAACATTTATTTCAGTATGAGCTTTCGTATGTCAGGGCTCACTTCTTCAGGTACGTGGAGAGAAAATCATTGTGTGAATTCTTATAGGGGGAACAGCCGGATTTGAGGCCAGTAGTACCTCAGAGACAACAAGATTTCAGGGCAGGGAAAATTCCAGAAAGGTGGGGTGGGTCCGCCGAGGAAGAAAAAAGCCATAAATCTGTAGAAGGAAACAGAGATAAGAGAGGTCAGAAGTTCCAGCCTCCTTGGGGATATAAATAAAATTAAGAGGTAGGATAAATACACACATAAATATATAAATAGATTTATGACAAGATTCACACCCAATCTCTCTCGGCCTCAGTGCCCCTTCTCTCCCTTCTGTAATTTCCCCATCAGAATTTCCAAAAATGATTTCTTCTTTACTTGTCTCAGGGAATGAGCTCTGGCTCACAGAAGCTCACACTGAAATAATAACATTTACATTTCTTGGCAGGGTAGTAAAGTTTCATCAGGTGGGGGCCAGGGCAGAGAAAACCCTGGCCCTGGCTGAGGCAAGATGGGGCTCCTCCGGGCCAGGGACCACCAGGAGGGGCCGGCCTTTCCAGCGTAACACTCTTCGAAGCATGTATGGGAAGAGGCGGTCCCAGGCCGTATAAGACTCTGGAGGTCAAAACCAGCACCTTGAAGCGAATCCGGTACTCAGCTGGCAACCAATGCAGTTGGCGGAGCATGTGCCGAACGTGAGCCCACACAGGCCCTGCTGAGGGCCCTCCGCTCCCCAATCCCAGCCCTTTCCCAGCTCCACTCCCAAATCTCCAGGAATTTCCTGAACTGAAGTTGGCACCCTTGGTCACTCACTAACTATAAATAGAAGCCAGGTCTTCACAAAGCCTTCCTTCCCGTATTCTAACTGAGCATGGGAGCTTACTCTTGACAGCAAAATCCTGGGTGCCATTTTGACTGTTTCTTTTCGTTGCTGATGGTTCATGCTCCCAGCACCCAGGAATTCAGGATTGTGAAATCCCAAGAAGACAGCGACGGATTCCCAAAGGACCTCTTTAGTCTGGGTGAATGAGAGGGAAACAAAATGGCAAGTGAGATTCAGTGCCAGTAAATTGATCCAACGGAGGCACTTCCGATGTGTTCCCAGTTGGCTTTGCCTATGCAGCATAGATGAGATCCTTTGGTTATGGTGAATAATTCAACTGCATGTGCAGCTGGAGTGAAGAAATCAGAATTCAGTGTCGGGGGTCATTGCTCAAGGGACTGAAAACAGAACTGACAGCAACATAATATGGTTACATCAAGCAAAATTGTTTGGATCCAGAGGATGGAGCCGGAAAAGGCTGTAGAAAAGGTATCCCAAATTTTCAAGGGACTGGAGCTGTTTCCCCAGGAAGATGGGTGAAAGCCAGTTCCTGGGGAGAAGATCGGACATATAAATATTCTAAAGACATTAAATAAATGCAAGTTGGACTCCTTAGTTTAGAAAAGTACAACTAAAGGGAATGAGACAGAAAGTTCAACTGGAGAGATACAAGGTTTTCTCACTGTCCATTAATACTGCAGTTTAAAAAATTCAGAGTCCAGCGGGGGCACCTTTAAGACCAACAAAGGTTTATTCAAGGCAGGAGCTTTCATGCACAAGGCACACTGTTCCAGATACACTGGAATGGAAAGTAAGGCTCAAAATTATAGATAGGGGCTGAACAGCAAATTAACACGTAACATGACAAAGATGTTTTAAGATATGCAAAAAAAGAATTAAATAACAAGCTAAGGTTACAAGGTCAACAGTCGTAAAGCAATAAATATGTCAAAATAAGTCTGAGACTCTCCATTCACTCCCAGAGCCTGGAGATCACTTAACAGCATTTTTACTTTCTTTTCCAAGGTGGGAGCGGTGTATGTCAGCCAAACAATCCACTATTCCTTGTATTACATTCAGTATTCTAATATACTATTCTGAAAAGGAAATACACTAAAATATTTATTTATTTATCAGATTTATACCCCACCCTCCCCATTGAAGTAGGCTCAGGGCAGCTGAGGATGTCTGGTCCCTCAGTATGAGAATCCATATGTGAGGACTGAATGACTTAGCATGTGTAATGAGATAAGAAACCAGTATCCCTGTTGAGTCCTGGGGAGTCCTGGGGAGGTTTTTGTTCTAAGTGTCGTAAACATCTGGGAGTCTGTGGGCAGACTGACCGTGGGCCTGATCCAGCATACCCCTTCTTTTGTCACGTTTGGATGATCTGATGCTTCAGTTCTGTGCTCCCTCAGGGTAAGCCTCTTTTTTGTGCCAGTAAGAAATGCTCAGTGATGTACAAAGAACCTCTTAGAGGAAAAAGGGAATCCAGCAAGGTTTATTGGCAGCATAACCCCGCTGCGAGTTCTGATGGTTGCTTTGATAATACCTGGTGCAGAAGAGCACCCAGTCCCCCTGCCCTGGATGGCGCAGGCGAGCTCCGTCTCGTCAGATCTCGGAAGCTAAGCAGGGTTGGCCCCGGCTGGTACTTGGATGGGAGACCAGCCAGGAAGTCCAGGGTCGCTACGCAGAGGCAGGCAATGGCCAACCGCCTCTGAACGTCTCTTCCCTTGAAAACCCCACGAGGGATTGCCATCATCCTCTGCCACCAGAATAGTGCCTGATGATAAATGGAAAATGTTGGACAGCTTCAGTCGTTCTTCTGTACCCTAAAGGGCATGTGTCTGTGGGCAGCAGATTGAATGGAGACTTGGGAAGAGCTCTGCTGGGACAAGGAATCAAAACTCATGCCAGGCCAGTGTGAAAAAGGGGAGTTCGTGGCCCCCGGATTCCTACCCATGCAAGGTCCAGGTGTTATAGAGATGTCATCCACCGCTGCATCACTGAGAAAATCTTCCCCTCGCATGCCTTCCACGATCATCTGAGGAAAGGAAAATCTCCAGGATTAGGGTAACAACCAGTGTTCCCTCTAAGCTGAGTTAGTGTGAGCCAGCTCACAGTCTTTTAGCCTCCGGCTCACACATTCTTGCCTCAGCTCACGAAGGAGGGCTCCAGAACAAACTAATTTATTCAGTAGCCAAATGGCTCATTCACAACCTTAAATGCCAGGAGCTCACAAAGTAGAATTTTTGCTCACAAGACTCCACAGCTTAGAGGGAGCATTGGTAACAATACAAGACTGTTATGCATTGGGACTGAATCATCCCTGATTGAATCACCTTAGAGACTGGCTGAGCTTGGAGCACAAGAACAGTAGCCGACCAGGACTCTGGAGTAAACCAATCAAGTAGGAATGTTTTGTAAATAGCCTGTCACGGGGAGTGTGTGTGTGTGTGGTGGAGGGTTTTGCATGCATATGAGCAGGGCTTCGGCCCTGCTAGGGTTGTCTTGTTCTAGCTGAACTCACTTAATAAACTATGAGCTGATCACTCTATGTGTTTGAACCCAGTATATTTCAAGACCATTTGTCCTGGCTTGGATAGCCCAGGCTAGCCCAGTCTCAGCAGGTCTCCAAAGCTAAGCAGGGTGACCCCTGGTTAGTATTTGGATGGGAGACCACCCAGGAAGTCTGGGGCCACGACTCAGAGGCAGGCCATGGCCAACCACGTCCTGTTCATCTCTTGCCTTGAAAACCCTGTGGGGTCAACACAGGTGGGCTGCAACTGGCTGGCCCTCTCCACCTCCACAAGATAGCTCCCTGCTAGAGAAGACAGCGGCCAGTGAGCCTGCCTCACCCAGACTGAGGAGCAGGGGGCCCTTTAGCCTATTTGGGAAAAGTTCCCCGCTGGGCGGGACACTCTCCTGGATTACCGTGGTCTAGCAAGACTGGCAGCACCACAGGAGGAGATGCTCAGCTCAGCCCCAGCTGGGGGGGGGCAGGAAGGAGGGCCCTGGGAAGGCCATGCCTCTCGTCAACACTGCCTGGGGGGCGGCGGGGGAGAGTCTGAACCCCAGGTCCTTCCCATTTGCCCCTCCAAGTGATGGATCTGCTCCCTGAGACTTTTCTGCCTGCCAGGCCCCAAGAGGGAAAACTAAATGCACGAACACATGAAGCTGCCTTACGGTTGCCAGGTCTGGGTTGGAAAATACCTGGAGACTTTGGGGGCGGATCCAGGAGAGAGCGGGGTTAGGGGAGGAGAGAAGCCTCAGCATGGTACCGTGCCATAGAGCCCACCCTCCAAAGCAGCCATTTTCTCCAGGGGAGCTGATCTCTGCCAGCTGGGGATCAGTGGTAAAAGCGGGGGATCCCCAGGCCCCACCTGGAGGACGGCAACTCTAAGCTGCCTTCTACTGAATCAGACCTTTGGGTCCACCCAGATCAGCACTGCGAAGCCTGGGACCATCCATATGCAAGCAATCCGGAAGCTGCAGCGGGTGCAGAATGCCGCGGCCAGGTTGCTGATGGGTCTCTCTATACGGGACCACATCCAGCCTGTGCTGAGGACATGGCACTGGCTGCCAATAGCGTACTGGATTCGATTCAAGGTGCTGGTTTTGACCTTTAAAGCCCTGCATGGTGGGGGGCTGCCTACCTGAGGGACCGCCTTTCCCCATATGTGCCCCAGGGAGCACTGAGGTCAGGGTTGCAACATCTCCTGACTCTTCCTGGCCTGAAGGAAGCCAGGCTGGCCGCTACTAGAGATAGGGCCTTTTCAGTGGTGGCTCCACACTGGTGGAATGAGCTCCCGGAGGACTTCAGGCCCCTGCGGGACCTTTTCAAGTTCCGCAGGGCCTGCAAAACGGAGCTCTTCCACCAGGCTTTCAGTTAGGAGCTGCCACTGATGAATGTGTTGACGAACACGCGATAGGAACATCTCCTGGCCTACGAAACTCTGCTGGATGCTGCCTTTTACCATCGGATTCTACTCTGAATGCCGCTACCAGTTATACTGTTTTTACCTGCAGTTTGTTATATATGTGACTTTGGTTTTAACACTGTATTTACTGTTTTATTACTTTTTAATGTTTGTACGCCGCCTTGAGCCAGTTTGTCCGGCAAGGCAGGATATAAATGGAAACAATAAATAAATAAAATAAAGCGGAAGCTCTTCCAAGGACAGACCACCCACCCCCACCCGCCCCAGCAGACCCTGCAAAGCATTCCCCACCCCCCGTTTTTTCCACCTGAGTGGGTCTGGCCCATGTCCCAAGATATGAGTCTGCTTCAGTTACCTGCAGCCGCCCTGTGTTGGGCACAGTGACACTCGCTTGCAGCCAGCGGTCCCCCTTCCTCCCCGTGGTGATCCAGAGCAGTTTGCGCTCTTCTCCTTCTGGGGCAACGTACACCCTCAGGGACATGAGCGTCGCTGTCCCGTATAAGTGATACCAGAAGCGGAAGCAGAGTGGCCCCAGGGACGTGCAGGTGGGGCTGATCAGGTGGGCCACTTCTCCCTCCAGGGCATCGTCCCCCTCAAGGTAAATGTAGTGCCCTTCTAAAGAGAAAACAAAAAGGGGCACTGAAGGGGGTGTGAAGGGGGAACGACTAAGGTCTCCTGCCGATGCATTGCAAGAGAAAAACTGATCACCATGCAAGAGACGCTTCTGTTGAACTGAAAAAGAACGTCCTAAGTAAGCTCAATAGTCACGGGATACAAGGACAACTCCTTTTGTGGATCAAAAACTGGCTAATTAAAACAGAGAGTGAGTACAAATGGGCAGTTTTCTCAGTGGAGGGAGGTAAGCAGTGGGGTCCCGCAGGGATCAGTACTCGGCCCGATGCTCTTTAACTTGTTCATTAATGATTTGGAGTTGGGAGTAAGCAGTGAAGTGGCTAAATTTGCAGATGACATGAAGTTGTTCAGGGTGGTGAGAACCGGGGAGGATTGTGAGGCACTCCAAAGGGATCTGTCGAGGATGGGCGAGTGGCCATCAACGTGGCAAATGGGGTTCAATGTGGCCAAGTGCAAAGTGATGCACATTGGAGCCAAAAATCCTAACTATAAATACACGTTGATGGGGTTGAACTGGCGGAGACTGACCAAGAGAGAGATCTTGGAGTCGTAGTAGATAACTCAATGAAAATGTCGAGACAGCGTGCGACTGCAATGAAAAAGGCCAACGCTATGCTGGGGGTTATTAGGAAGGGAATTGAAAACAAATCAGCTAGTATCATAATGCCCCTGTATAAATCGATGGTGAGACCTCATTTGGAGTACTGTGTGTAGTTCTGGTCGCCACACCTCAAGAAAGATATTATAGCATTGGAAAAAGTGCAGAAAAGGGCAACTAGAATGACAAAAGGGTTGGAACACTTTCCCTAGGAAGAAAGGTTGAAGCGCTTGGGGCTCTTTAGCTTGGAGAAATGA
Source organism: Lepidodactylus listeri (assembly GCA_029233225.1). Lineage (NCBI taxonomy): Eukaryota > Metazoa > Chordata > Lepidosauria > Squamata > Gekkonidae > Lepidodactylus > Lepidodactylus listeri. Next base: position 1,226,892 of record JARCFY010000005.1, read on the forward strand.
CGGCTGATTGAGGTTTATAAGATTATGCATGGGACAGTTTGAGGTTTATAAGATTATGCATGGGACAGAGCAGGTAGAGAAAGAAGTCCTTTTCTCCCTTTCTCACAATACAAGAACTTGTGGGCACTCCATGAAATTGCTGAGCAGTCAGGTGAAGAAGCACTTCCTTTTATCTGCTCTAACCCAAAATTGGTAGTCATAACAAGAACATAAGGACATCAGAAGAGCCCTGCTGGGTCAGACCAGTGAGGGTCCATCTAGTCCAGCCTCCTATCTCACAGAGGGGCCAACCCGTTCCTCTGGAGGGCCAACAACAGGGCAGAGGCCGAGGGCTTCCCCTGAGAAGAACATCAGAAGAGCCCTGCAGGATCAGACCAGTGAGAGTCCATCCAGTCCAGTATCCTGTCTCACACAGAGGGGCCAACCAGTTCCCCTGGAGGGCCAACAACAGGGCAGAGAGGCCGAGGGCTTCCCCTGAGAAGAACATCAGAAGAGCCCTGCAGGATCAGACCAGTGAGAGTCCATCCAGTCCAGTATCCTGTCTCACACAGAGGGGCCAACCAGTTCCCCTGGAGGGCCAACAACAGGGCAGAGAGGCCGAGGGCTTCCCCTGAGAAGAACATCAGGAGAGCCCTGCTGGGTCAGACCAGGGAGGGTCCATCCAGTCCAGTATCCTGTCTCACACAGGGGCCAGCCAGTTCCTCTGGAGGGCCAACAACAGGGCAGAGAGGCCGAGGCCTTCCCCTGAGAAGAACATCAGGAGAGCCCTGCTGGATGAGACCTGCCTTGGTGGGGAGGGTGGGATATAAATGAAATAAATAATAATAACCGAGCCCAGCATCCTGTCTCACACAGCAGCTAACCAGTTCCTCTGTCAACAGGGAAGGGAGGCCAAGGCCTTCCCCTGAGGTGACGTCCTGGCCCTGGGATTCAGAGGATTCGTGCTTTAGTGTCTCTGAATGCAGAGGTTCCCCTCAGTCACCTTGGCTAGTAGCCACTGATAGACTTATCCTCCATTGATCTATCTAATCTAAAAGCTATTTATTCCTGTGGCCATAAAAACATCCTCTGGCAGCGAATTTCCCATTTTAATCCCTCTCTGTGTGAAGCAGTACTTCCTTTTGTCCATCCTGAACCTGGCTGCTGCCCATCAGCTTCATTGGAGGACCACGAGTTCTAGTCTTTTGAGAGAGGGAGAAAAAATACTGACAGGTTCCCACAGTGACTTTAACAGCCGACTCCACCCGGAGCTAAACTCCCAGAGAACAGAGGAGTGCCAGGAGAGTCGCCCGGAGGTCCAGCAAAGTGAGCGGGGGCCTCCTGCCCAGAGGGACCCCCTCCTTCATCTTGAGGCCCTGCTTTCCCCGGCACCCACAGGCTGCAGCTGCGGCATGGCCCCCCTGACCTCCGGTGGTGTGGTCAGAGGACGGCCCCGTCTTCTGTGATGGCGTGGAGCCCTTGAACAGTATCCAGTCAAAGTTGTCCTGAATGGACTGCGTCCAGAGGCAGAGGTCGGTGTCAAACGAACAGGAGAAATTGCACTGCGTCGGAGGATCTGACAATACAGAAGGAAAGAGTGGGGCCAGAACTCCAGAAGCCCTCCCACTGTTGCCCCCCAAGCACCAAGAATACAGAGTATCACTGCCCCAAATATGAGAACATAAAGAGAAGCCAGTGTTGGATCAGGCCAGTGGCCCCTCCAGTCCAACACTCTGTGTCACACAGTGGCCAAAAACACCCCAGGTGCCCTCAGGAGGGCCAGCGGCGGGGCCAGAACTCCAGAAGCCCTCCCACCGTTGGCCCCCCAGCACCAAGAAAACAAAGCATCACCCAGCAAGATCACCCCACTGTTCCAGCTCTACCTTGTGACTACTGCTCCAGCTGTGGCAACCCATTCTGGTCCTGCACCCTTAGCTAGGTCCAAACCAAGCCCCTGTGGCAACACTACAGAGCCTTGACTTTGACTCGGCTGGTGGTGGATTGGGCCCAGGAAGGGATGAGGACATCATTCTTGGGGAAATGGAATTCTTGACTTGGCCCTGCAGGCTACTAACCCCAAATATATTAACCCAAAACACTGAGCATTTTCACAGTGTTACAGGCACAATTCAGTGCTCATTTCTCCTTCTGCAACACCCCCTGAAAGGCACTGGGGAGTTGCCAGGGAACCCAAGGGGGAGCTTCCAGCCAGCCGTTCACAGAGTCCCCAGCAGAGTGAGCCCCCTCTGAGTGGCAAAACCTGCCTTCTTTCCCTGGACACATTTGAAATGCTGTCCCCCCCCCCCCCAAGGACCTCACACACCTGCTCCACAGTACTCACCACACAGAGCCTCTGTCCACCAGTTTGGAAGGAGGATCCCTGCATGTTCGCATGCTGCGACGTAAGCCTCCAGAGATCTGTGGCACTGCTGCGTGCTCCCTGCCGTGTTGCATTGGTCAAGGAGGCAGCTTTCGAAGTAGTTCTTCGGGTGGACTTTCCAATGGCAGCCTCCAAAGGGCCCATTCATGTCGGAAATCCTTTGGCAGGTCTCTGTGTGTCTCTCCTCAGCAGCCGCGCTGCATTCTTCGGGGGCTCTCAGCTCAGGGTCACACCTGGAGTCACAGAAACAGCGCCATCTAATACTGTAAGCACAGGAGCAAGAGGGGAAACAGAAAGATGAACGCAGGCAAAGAAGGCAGGGGAATGTCTAAGGATTGCCCGTTGCTGCAGGCAGTTTAAAAACCTTTGTCTCGGCCAAGTCCAGAAAGCCCAGGAAAGCCCAGTGGGTGGAATGAAACAGCCTCTTTGCAAAATGCAAACCGAGCTACAGAAGGGGATCCCCCAGTAGTCCCTTCAAAAGAGCCGAACTCCAGGCAAGAGTGGCTCGGATCTCATCTGAACACACTGATAGAGCCTCCGGCGACACAATAAATGAAATAAACTCTGCTCTTGAAAAGAGAACAACGACTGCCGTAAAGTCTTATACTACAAGAAGAAATAAAAATTCTCCAAAACCCTGCTGATTTGAAGCATAAAGCCAAAAGATCGGCATAACAGTCTTAGGGTTGCCAACCCCAGGTCTGGAAATACCTGGGGATTTGGGGGTGTGGAGCCAGGGGGAGGTGGGGTTTGGGGAGGGGAGGGACCTCAGCAGAGGATAACGCCACAGAGTTCAGAGAACCCCCGCGGAGGTAAATGTCAGGTTCTGCATTTAAGATAGGAAAAATCAAATGCATCATCGTAGGATGGGGGAGGCTTGCCTTGGCAGTAGGATGTGCAAAAAGGATCCAGGGGTCTTAGTGGACCGTGCACTGAATGTGAGTCAGCAGTGTGATGCGATAGCTAAAAAGGCAAATGCGATATTGGGCTGTATCAACAGAAGTAGAGTGTCCAGATCATGTGAAGTGATGGTAATACTTTACTCTGCTTTGGTTAAACCTCACCTAGAGTACTGTGCTCAGTTTGGGGCACCACAGTTTAAGAAGGATATAGACAAGCTGGAAGGTGTCCAGAGGAGGGCAACGAAGAAGATGGTGAGGGGTCTGGAGACCAAGTCCTGTGAGGAAAGGCGGAAGGAGCTCTGGGCATGTTTAGCCTGGGGAGGAGATGTCTGAGAGGTGAGATGATCGCCGTCTTCAAGTACTTGAAGGGCTGTCTTGTAGAGGATGGTGCGGAGTTGTTTTCTGTTGCTCCAGAAGGTCAGACCAGAACCAACGGGTTGAAATTAAATCAGAAGAGGTTTCTGGCTAAATATTAGGAAGAACTTCCTGGCAGTCAGAGGGGTTCCTCAGTGGGACAGGCTTCCTCGGGAGGTGGTGGGCTCTCCTTCTCTGGAGGTTTTCAAACAGAGGCTTGAAGGCCCTCTGACAGCAGTGCTGATTCTGTGAACTTCCCGCAGAGATCGTGCGAAGGGAGGGCAGGAAGGGTTGCCTCAGTGCTTAGTTCTCGTGGCCCCTTTCTTACAAATGAAGGAGGAGAGTCTTTTTCATCTTATTATTTTTGAAAAGTCATCCTTCTAATACAGTGTGGATGGTTGCTGTTTTCAACTCCTTCTTTGTTTCCCAATTGGCTCAGTCTCTCTTTCGGTGCCTGCAGTGGCAAAATCCCGCTACCCCCACCTCTCGTACTCCAATATATTTGTAATTTTTGGCTGAATAGAACAGAGGCATTTCCATGACGAATTTTGGAAACACACCAAAGTGTGCAATTTCATGTGCAGACATGATACATTTTATGTCATCAAAATAGTAATATTACATCTGAGACCTCAACAAAAATTGCTTGTATTTCCATGTTCCACCAGTGTCTGTTGTTTTTCGCTTTCTTTCCAAAACGAAATAGAGAACATAAGAACACGAGAGGAGCCAATGTTGGATCAGGCCAGTGGCCCATTCAGTCCAACACTCTGGGTCACACAGTGGCCAAAAACACCAGGTGCCCTCAGGAGGGTCCAGCATTGGGACCAGGACACTAGAAGCCCTCCCACTGTTGCCCCCCCCCAAGCACCAAGAAGACAGAGCATCACTTGCCCCAGACCAAGAGTTCCTATTTATATACCTTGTGGCTAATAGCCTCTGATGGACCTCTGCTCCATATGTTTATCCAATTCCCTCTTGAAGCTGTCCATGCTTGTAGCCACCCCCCCCTCCTGTGGCAGTGAATTCCATGTGTTAATCACTCTTTGGGTGGAGAAGTCTTTCCTTTTATCTGTTCTAATCCGACTGCTCAGCAATTTCACGGAGTTCCCACGAGTTCTTGTATTGTGAGAAAGGGAGAAAAGGTCTTCTTTCTCTACCTGCTCCATCCCATGCATCATCTTATAAGCCTCGATCATGTCACCCCTCAGCCGTCATTTCTCCAAGCTAAAGAGCCCCAAGCGCTTCAACCTTTCTTCATAGGGAAAGTGTTCCAACCCTTCTATCATTCTAGTTGCCCTTTTCTGCACTTTTTCCAATGCTACGTGACTCTGTTTGCCGCCAGTACTTGCTCTTTTATTTTTAACTCTAATATGTTTTATCTCTAATTTAGTTATGTTTTAAAATTGTAAACCATGTTTGATGGTATTTTATTGTTGGAAGTCACCTTGAGCCAGCTTCTCTGGAAAGGTGGGATAAATATGCAAATAATAAATAAATAAATAAATAAATAATCTTAACATCTTAAGTTTGTTTTATAGACTCCTCAATGGAATGAATCACAGGGGGCACAGGAACCTTCCGGAGGGGAGTTTAGGTCACATCTGAGGGCTCTCCCCAGTTATCAGGAAATACTGGGATAGAGGTCTGAAGATCCTTTGTGGTAACAACGTCTGCCTCTTTCCGGGAGATCTTAAGCTCTGTTGATCTTCTGTGCCAATGTGTGTGTGTGTGTGTGTGTGTAAAGTGCTATCAAGTTGCAGCCAGCTGACGCCACCCAGGCAAGGAGCTTCGAGGCAACTGATGAAGCTCTACTGCGTCGCCTCCCCTCCCTGTGCCAACTTCCTACACGACAGCAGTCTCTCCCAGAGATGAAGAGGGGAAAGGAGGCCTGAACTGAGAAGCAAGCTGGTTGCTGCTGAGGTTTGGATGCCGGAGAATGGCGAAGCTCCTGAAGCAGGGCTGCCAGGTCCCTGATGGCCCCTGGTGGGGGGAGGGTTGCCAGGTCTAGGTTGGGAAACTCTTGGAGATCTGGGGTGGAGCCTGGGGAGGAAAGGGTCTTCAGTGGGGTGGGGTGCCATAGAATCCTCTACCCTCCAAAGCCTCCATTTTCTCCAGAGGAACTGATCTCTGTAGCCTGGAGATGGGCTGTAATTCCAGGGGGTCCCCAGGTCCCACCTGGAGGATGACAACCCTATGACCTGAAGAAGAAGAGGAGGAGGAGGAGGAGGAGGAGGAGGAGGAGATTGGATTTATACCCCGTCCTTCACTCACTTGGAGTCTCAGAATGGCTTACAAATTCCTTTCCCTTCCCCTCCCCACAACAGACACCCTGGGAGGTGGGTGGGGCTGAGAGAGCTCTTTCCCAAGCTGTCCTTGAGAGAACAGCTGTGCCAGAATTATGGCTTGCCAAGGTCATCCAGCCAGGTGCAAGTGGAGGAGTGGGGAATCAAACCCGGTTCTCCCAGATTAGAGTCTGCGCACTTAACCACTACATCAAACTGGCTTTCATTTGTAACCTGAGCCAGGCACATGGATTAGTGGAAAGAGACCTGTTGGTAGCTTTGGTATGGAAGAGTTAGGCAGTGGGGGGCAGGAACCGGATTCAAGGAGCCATTTCCCATTATTTAGCTTTTGAAATACATTTGTAAACAAAAGTGACTAGAGAGCACCTTTCCTCTGCCTTTCAGCTGAATGGCAGCCCAGTATTTGCATTATGTAACTGTGTTGTTTTGAATGAACATAATTATATTGTTTGTATGCAGTTCTTTGTGCTTTTAAAGTTAGTGCTGTAATTTAAGAGCTAGTTTGGGTGTAGCGGTTAAGTGCACAGACTCTAATCTGGAAGAACCAGGTTTGATTCCCCACTCCTCCACTTGCACCTGCTGGGTGACCTTGGGCAAGCCATAGCTCTGTACCAGCTGTTCCCTCAAGGACAGCTTGGGAAAGAGTTCTCTCAGCCCCACCTACCTCACAGGGTGTCTGCTGTGGGGAGGGGAAGGGAGAAGGAGTTTGTAAGCCGCTCTGAGACTCTAAGTGAGTGAAGGGCGGGATATAAACCCAATCTCTTCTTCTTCTTCTTCTTAAGAGAGAATTCTGAAGGCTTATAGTACTGCTAACCTCCAGATGGGGCCTGTAGATCCCCAGATCAGCTTCCCTGAAGAGAGTGGCTGCTTTGGAGGGTGTAGTCTCTGGCATCACGCCCTGCTGAAGTCCCTCCCCAACCCCCCCTCCAGGCACCCCCCCCCCCAAATTTCCAGGAATTTCCCAGCCCAGAGTCGGCACCCTGATGGCCCCGTCTACTGAAGCTCAGCTGGTCTGGAGAGACCTCCAAACGGGAACCACCCACAGGTAAGCTGCATGGGCGTCATCGGAGGGGAATTCAGGTAGGAAGTAGTGCACTAAATGAAATGAAATTAAAGTGAGTATTCCATAACCCAAATGGTTATGGCTGTTGAATCTAAAACATTTGCCCTGCTTGGGAGAGAGAAGTGAGAGGGAAACGAGCAGAGACCAGTTCTTCTTAGCGGGGAGGCCCAACAAGCAGGTGTGGAGACTCAGAAGGGTCCCACCTGAGACAGGTAAGCCCTGACCACTTACTGCAAGTCTTTCTCTGCCATCACCATCCAGCTGCTGGCAAACTTGATTTCATCGCTGTCCTGCAGTCCAGTGGACTTCTCGAAATCGTCCAGACTGGTGCCCGAATACTGGCCGCAGAGACCACACAAGTGGCCCTTGTACGTTTCGTCCACCTCGACGAAAAGGTGCTGGCCACCATCCAGTGTCACCCGGAGGCCAAAAGGGAAGCTGATGGTCACGTAGGGGGGCTTCTCCGTCACTGCAACTCCCGGGGGCAAAGTTCTGTCGGCAGCAGCAGCTTCTCTGCCATTCACCTGACCAAGGCAGAGAGCAAACGCATCAACAGATCATAGAGGCAGGTGGCCGGGGAGGGGGTCAGGATAGCACTATAAAGTTGATCATTCGGCTCAAGAGCTGCCCTCCAGTTTGGGATCACCACAGCCCAACATGAGATGCACCCGTTCACCAGTACGCCTACAGTTCCCAAATGCATTTAAATAAATTTTAGGAATAGATCCATTTATAGAAATCATTAAAGAAATGCGTCCAGTCTGTTTATCATGTTATTTATTTGCTTTATTTATATATCCCACCTTCACCCAAGCCCTCCCAGAGGGCAAGAGAGGCCCAGGCCACTTCCATTTTTGAAGCACCCCCCCCCAAATTAAAAAACGGTGCAAAAACAACGATAACAAAACTAGTAGTATTCTATTTTTAAATGTTTACATTTAATTCAATAAGAAAGAGAACATGGTAGCACTTTGTAATAAACGTTGCCATTTTTATTTAGAACAGGAGGTTGGGAAGGCCAAAATTTCTGTGTCTGTAACTATAATTATAGTTATAACAAAATTAAGAGTTAACATCAGAAGTGTAAATTTCAGCCCCCCCCCCAAGAATGTGAGGCCTGGGTCAAATGGCCCTGCTGACCCCCCCCCCCCCCCCCCGAGGCCCTGCCTTCACCCCGATGGAGATCCAAAGTGGCTGACATCATTCTCCTCTCCTACTTTTTATCCTCACAACACAACCCTGTGAGGTAGGCTAGGCTGAGAGCGGGTGACTGGCCCAAGGTCACCCAGGTGGCTTCCAGGGCACAACTGGGGATTTGAACCTGAATCTCCCAGACCCTAGTCTGACACTTTGTTACGGACCCTGGCTGAGGGCTCCATAGGTTCGCAGAAGTCCCCAAACAACTGACACGAGAGATATGGCCTAACTTATGAGGAGAGCATCACAGTTATCAAAGCAAATGCAGGACTGAGGTCCAATCAGCTGGTCTCGAGATGCATGCGCACTCAGACGCAGCAGAGTTTAGCTAAACCCTCGAGGCCAACCACACACTTACAACTCGGGGTCTTATACCCTCAATGCTGGCTGCGAGCCCAAAGAATGATTGATTAAGCTGTCTCAGACACTTGGAGGAATCATAGAATCGTAGAGTTGGAAGGGACCTCCAAGGCCATCTAGTTCAACCCCCTGCACAATGCAGGAAAGTCACAAATAACTCCTCCTCCACACCCACAGTTACCCCTGCTCCATGCCCAGAAGCTAAGAACATAAGAGGAACCAATGTTGGATGAGGCCAGTGGCCCATCCAGTCCAACACTCTGTGCCACACAGTGGCCAAAACCCAGGTGCCCTCAGGAGGTCCAGCAGTGGGGCCAGAACTCCAGAAGCCCTCCCACTGTTGCTCCCCCCCCCCCGGTCAAGCACCAAGAAGACAGAGCATCCCTTGCCCCAGACTGAGAGTTCCCATCTATACCTTGTGACTAATAGCCACTGCTGGACCTCTGCTCCATATATTTATCCAGTTCCCTCTTGAAGCTGTCCATGCTTGTAGCCGCCACCACCGCCTGTGGCAATGAATTCCACATGTTAACCACTCTTTGGGTGAAGAAGGACTTCTTTTTATCTGTTCTAACCCGACTGCTCAGCAATTCCATGGAGTGCCCCTGAGTTTTTGAATTGTGAGAAAGGGAGAAAAGTACCTCTTTCTCTACCTGCTCTATCCCCTGCATAATCTTGTAAACCTCGATCATGTCACTCCTCGGCCCTCATTTCTTCAAGCTAAAGAGCCCCAAGCACTTTAACCTTTCTTCATAGGGAAAGTGTTCCAACCCAAATGACAAAGAACCCTCCAGGATCCCCAGCCAAAGTGGCCTGGAGAAAAATCGCTTCCTGACACCAGTGTGGCGATCAGCATTTCCCTGGGCATGCCAGAAAGGGCCATGAGAACTAAGCGCTGAGCCAGGCTGTTATATATTGGGCTGGAAGATCCCAGGTCGGTTCATAAGAGACGGGCTGAGCTTGGAGCTCTGGAACAATAGCCCACCAGGATTCTAGAGGTAACCCATGGGGAGGCAGTGAGGAAGCAATGTTATGTAAATAGCTTATCACAGGGAGTGGGGTGCATTTGGGTGTGGTTTTTGCGGGCTGTTGCCCTGCAGTCTCCAGCAGTGTTCCCTCTAAGCTGAGTTAGTGTGAGCAAGCCCACAGTTTTTTTTTTTTTAACTTCCAGCTCACACATTTTTGTCTTAGCTCAGGAAGTATGGCTCCAGAGGCAAACTGATTTCTGCAGCAACCAAATCCCTCGCTCACAACTTTATTGCCAGTAGCTCACAAAGTAGAATTTTTGCTCACAAGACCCCACAGCTGAGAGGGAGCATGGGTCTCCAGTCTTGTTCCTGAAATCATTTAATAAGGTAGAGCTGTTCACTGCAATGCGTCTCGAGCCCAGTATTTAACACAGGCCATCCTGCCCCCGGCTTCCAGTGGGGACAGAAACAATGCAAGCCTTGAAGAGAAGGCTCTGCGCACAAGCATGAGAGTGAGGATGTGCTCCCGAGAGCAGCCCAGGCTGTCGTCTCCCAAGAGACTCGGGGCAACCAGCAGAGATGGAGTCGCCCGGGCCAATATGCACCTCAGCTACTACACCACACTGGCTCCGTGCTGGTTACAGGTACTCACATAGACTGTTCCGTTTCTCCACAGAGTGACATCCAGGTCTTGGTACGAGGTCACCACTGACTGGAGGACAGTCGGGGTCTGCCTCCCCTGGCGTTCATAGGCGATCGTCACGAAGAACTGTTCGGCTCTCTTGGTGCAGGTCTCCACGGCCCGGTAGCTGCACCTGCCCTCCAGATGGTAGAGGCTCCTGTCAAAGGTGATGTGATGGGAGCCCGCAAAGATGTGGCAGGTCTCCGTGCCGGGCAGGTAGCAGCCCAGGACTCCGTCCTGCACCTTGCACACCTGGCCTTCCTGGCAGACCTCCGCACTCGTGCAAGATAAGGTGCCGTTCCCCATGCAACGACACTGCCCCAGGCAATTCTGCTGCAAGAAGCTTTCCCCTTTCTGTGGGAAGGGAACAGAGAGGCACTGTGAGAGCTGGGGGCCAGTCCCGCCAGTCCCTGTGACAGGACCCTCAAGTCAGATGGGGTGAGGCTTTCTTGGGCTGATTAAGTTAATCTCTTGGGGAGGGGCAGGGTTCCTGGACCCTGCCTGGTCAATGGAGAAGCCACTGGGAGCTACACATGGCTTCAGTCATATGTGGCCACTTATTTAGACTCCGCTGGCTTAGCTACCCACCACTGTAACCTCCATGCTGGACTCCTGCAACTGCTCTGCTTGAGACAGCCCTCGAAGGCATCCCAGACGCAGCATGGCTCCTCTCTGGGAACTGTCCAGGGTTGCTAGACCACCCGTGGGGGCAGAGAGTTTCTTGTCCCCAGCTGTAGTTTCCTGCCCCAGGCTGCTGGGAACAGAGGCGCCAATCTACGGGTGGGGACGGGAGATCTCCTGGAATGACATCTCCAGGTGATAGAGGTCAGTTCACCAGGACAAAATGGCCACTTTGGAAGGTGAACTCTATGGTGTCATACCCCACTCCTCCCCTCCCCAAATCCTGCCCTCCTCAGGCTCCATCCCCCAAATCTTCAGGGATTTCCCGACCCAGAACTGGCCACCCTACCTGGTGACCCGGTCCTCTTACTCTGCAGTGACTCTGGCTACAGGGTGCCAACTTCGAGGTGGCATCTGGAGAGCTCTGCCTATTACAATTGATCTTCAGATGACCAAGATCATTTCCCCTGGGGAAAATGGCTGCTTAGGAGGGTGGACTCTGTGGCATTATATCCCACTGAGATCCCTCATCTCTCCAAACCCAGCTATCCCCAGGCTCCAGGGATTTCCCAGCCTGGAGTTGTGAGCCCTAGTTGGGTGGCTTGGGCCTGTGGCATGACATATGCAAACCTGGAAGTCACATCAGTCCTGTCTAGGAATCGCCAAAAGCTCTGTGGTTTTACTGTAGAGTTTCCAGCAGTTCCTAGAGATAAATGTAACATCACATCTGGGGTTTTCCTAGAAGGGATGTTACACCATTGCTGACAGCCGCCCCCCCCCCCCCCCGGCCTCCTGCTGCTTGCCAAGCCGGTCTGGGCAACCCGAAATTAGCCACTTGGAACACAGAACTCTTGTGCTGCATCTACTGCATTTGTTCTCTACTTGCTTTTGCAAGCCCAGCAGAACCAGTGCCACTGTTGCAGTGCAAACCCAATAAGACTAAGGTCAAGCCAGAGAATCTCTACAGCAGAAAATGAAGGTAAGGGGGGGAGGAATTTTGCAAGCCCAGCAGAACCAGTTCAGTGTACAGAATACTCAGCAGAACCCAGTGCTACTGTAGCAATGCAAGTAAAAGAAGACTAATGTCAAACCAGAGGATCCCTGCAGTAGAAACTGAAGGAGGCCTATTTTCAAGCCCAGCACAACCAGTTTAGTGTACAGATTGCCCAGCAGAACCCAGTGCTAATGTGGCACTACAAGCTTAAAAGGACTGATCTCAAAGCAGTCATAAGAAATCCAAGCAAGTGGGGGGGGGGGGGGTTAGCAAGCCCAGCACAACATGTTACAATGTACAGAATGCCCAGCAGAACCCAGTGCCACTGGCATTGCAAGCTTAAAAAGACTGATCTGAAAGCACAGAGTTGCAACAAATCCAAGTAAGAGGGAAGGGATTTTGCAAGGTCTGTGCAAGAAAATGGGAACCCTGGCAAAGGGGGGGAACCCTCTTGAAACTGATGACTACTTTGAAACTCTGAAACTGACAAGAGCGTTTCTAAGGCTGGAGAATTCTGCCTCCCCTGTTGCTTTGAAGTTTGATAAACATTTTATTTGAGGGAGACAAATCTGTTTGGAAATGTATTCATTCACTAACCCGCACCAACCTCAATGAACTTCATGAAAGTTCGTGGAAAGTTCATGCTGGCTGACCTGCCATGAACATCACTTTGTGAAACATGAACCGGCCAAAAATTTGTCATGAACTTTAGTTCATGAGCTGGTTTGTGCCAATCCCTACGTCTGTCCATGCAGGAGCAGCCAGAGCACAGGCATTTTCTATGGCAGGCCCAGTCTTTTGGAACGACCCGCCAGTGGGGTTGCCAGAACTGGGTTGGGAAATACTGGGAGATTTGGGGGGTTGAGCATGGGGAGGGCAGGATCCTCAGCATGGTATGGAATCCACCTTCCAAAGCAACCATTTTCTCCAGGGGAAATGATCTTGGTCATCTGAAGATCAACTGTAATAGAGGGAGCTCTCCAGATGCCACCCAGAGGTTGGCACCCTACAGCCAGAGTCAGTGCAGAGTAAGAGGACCAGGTCTCCCTGTGTGGTTGCCACCCTCCAGGTGGGGCTTGGAGATCTCCCAGAATTACAATTTATCTCCAGGCAACAGAGATCAGTTCCCTTGGAGGCAATGTCTGCTCTGGAGACTGGACTTTTTGACATAGATACATAGAGCTGAAAGGGACCCCAACGGTCATCTAGTTTAAACCCCTGCACAATGTGGGAAGTTCACAGCTACCCCTCACCACTAGGGATGCCAGCCTCCAGGTGGGACCTGGGGATCTCCCAGAATTACAACAGATCTCCAGGCTACAGAGACCAGCTCCCCTGGAGAAAATGGGCATTTTGGAGGGTGGACTCTATGGCATTGTCCCCCACTGAGGTCTCTGTCCTCCCCAGGCTCCATCCCACAAATCTCCAGGAGTTTCCCAACCTGGATCTGGCAATCGTACTTCACCACTGCCTGCCTGTGGCTGGGGGAGGGGGGGGCAGGCAACCCTACCGCTATTTCACTCCCCAGTGACCTCTGCTCTGTGCCCAGGGGCACGGTGTTCTACCCTCCTGAGGTCCTTCCCTTCCCCCAACCCCTCCCTCCCCAAGCCCCAAAATCTCCAGGTATTTCCCATTTTAGAGCTGGCCATCTGATCTCCCCTGTTTCTCCAGGGAAACAGGACTGCGGGGGGAGGGGGGGACAGGCAAAATGGAAGGGCTGCAACTCCATCACGCCAGTCCCACCCCTCAGTTCTTCAAGAAGAGAGAAGAAGAAGGGATTGGATTTATACCCCGCCCTTCACTACCCGAAGGAGTCTCAGAGCGGCTTACAATCTCCTTTCCCTTCCCTTCCCCACAACAGACACCCTGTGAGGTAGGTGGGGCTGAGAGAGCTCTTTTGAGGACTGCCCTTGAGAGAACAGCTCTGACAGAACTTGTGACTGACCCAAGGCCACACCAGCAGCTGCATGTGGAGGAGTGGGGAATCAAACCTGGTTCTCCCAGATTAGAGTCCGTGCTCCTAACCGCTACCCCAAACCAGCTCTCTCAAGGTGGTTTACCCGCTGTAGCTGACACAGCCCTGCTGGAGAAGGTGCCTTCTGTGGCAACGCTTATATAGGCATGGAAGACTGTTTCATTCCAGAGAACATTTGGTGGAAATTAAATTGTGCCAGCTGATTGGGCTGTGCTTGTCTTAATCCTGTGGGGTTTTTAATCTATGATTTGTGCCTTTTAATCTGTGTTTTAATCTTGCCAATTGGACTGGTACAATTTGCGTCCTCAGAGCCGAGTTGCTGCATATTGAGTCTAAGGAGACAAGGTGAGCCGGAAATGTTTCAAGTAAAAAAATCAAAACAACCATTGCTGCGGATATTGAACACAGCGTGGTACAAACCCCGTAATACTTGTCTTCCACCAGGCAGCCACAGTCCGCCACGGCCACACACTCTGCCCCACTGAAAACAAACCCTTCGTGGCATTCACAGCCCTCCACGCAAGGCCGGTCGCATTTGGTCGGGGCCAGCAGGTTGGTGCACGTCGCGGGGCACGCAGACATACACATCTTGTGCTCACTGTCAGAAGGGCAAAGGAATGCTGGAAGGGGAAAAAACATGATCACATTTGGGAAAGCCCCATCTTTGGCTTGGCGGGGGTGGGCGGGAGTGGGGTGGGGGGCTTTTTTAGGAAACTGGATGGAAACTCATAGGGTTGCCAGCTCTGGGCCTGGAAATTCCTGGAGATTTGGGGGGTGGAGTTTGGGAAGGGCGGGGTTTGGAGAGGGGGAAGACCTCAGAGGCATATAATGCCATAGAGTCCACTCTCCGGAACAGCCATTTTCTCCAGGGGAACTGATCTCTGTCATTTGGAGATCAGTTGTAATTCCAGGAGGTCTCCAGATCAGACTTGGAGGTTGGTGACCCTAGTGCTATGGATCCTACTGCCTTTCTCCTTTATGCTTGAACTTCCCTCTTGCCTTGCAAGTTGTGAAACATCGGCCCTGCCCTCAGCAGGGGGAAGCCAAGGCTCCTGGCAACAGAGCAGGAGTGTCGTAAGCAGATGACCTCTCACTTCACTTGGCTGGCCCCCTCTCTGAGAGGCACTTTTCAAAAGGGACAGACTGCCTTCGAGGCCAGATCTACAAATGTAAAATAGTAATCCAAATATGCAGGTAACCTATTTACCACACGAGCTCCAAGATGTCCCTAATTATTTATGTATGTATGTATGTATTAGCCACCTCCCTCCCTCGCCAGGCCTGTAGCTAGTGGGGCTTTTGGGGGCTCTGCCCCATTTCTTAAAGGCACAGCCCCACAGGGGTTTCTCTTGTAAAGGCTTTTAAAATTTATTTTAAAACATTTTTTAAGGCATTGCTCCTTTAAGCAGAGTGGGTTGCTGTAATTGACTAATTCCTGCACTGAGCAAGGGAGTTGGAGTAGATGACCTCTAGAATCCCTTCTAACTCTGTGTCAAGAAACTGGTCTCCTTTCCCTGCCTAAGTGTTCGCTTTCTAGACTATAGAAGTCATCACCCCCACCTGCTGGCTTGTTCTCAGACTTGTTGCATAGGCTGGAGAAGTGATTAACTTGCAGCAGCTGAGAACTGTCTTCTAAAGTGGTTGACAGCCTGCAATTTAGAGATCTATCCTGATAACAGCTTTCTGTTTTCTTTCTGCACTGGAAACTTCAGCCCCGCAAGGAAAAAAATGCTACTAGCCTGTCCCTTGGGGAACTCAAGGCAGCTCACACAATAGACACAAAATGATTATTGAAAACACAGTAAAAAAAACAATATAAAGTATGCAACAATGATACAAACACATAAAAGGACACGATTTTAAAACTCCAATTAAGACGGCTAATAAACAAACGCTAAATCAGTTTTGTGCACCTCAAGCCTAACCTACCTCACGATGGGGAGGAGAATGATGTTAGCAGCTTTGGGTCTCTGCTGGGGAGAAAAGTGGGGTAGAAACAAAGTAAATAATAAGTAAAAATAAAACCATGAACCTGAGCAGTGGGGAGGCAAAGGCGAGAGAAAGGTACTCATGGCAGTACGTCCCGGCTCTCCAGTCAGGAAGGTCCAGCCCAGCTCTTTGGCAGGCATCGCTGTATACGCCGAGAGTCTTACACAGCTGTTCCTGGCGTCCATCAAAGGAGCACATGTCTTGGACACAGGAATAGAGGAAGCTTTGAGGGCTGACGGTCGAATGGCAGACCTGGAAAGGTCCGGGGCTACTGATCAGCAACCCACAGAATTCATCTGTTTTGTAAAGCTCTTCCTGGTCTGGGGTGCACGGTTCCTCCACATCTGGAACGCCACAGGGGGTGTTCTGCTCTGCATCGATCACTTGCCAGCTGTTCCCTAGTTCACTGGGACCCTTGGCCTGCTGTCCGTTGGGCATCATGAGGTCATCTTGCATGTTACCGTTAAAGTTCCCGCACATCCCGCAGGTCTTGTTGAAAAAGACAGCTGGAAGCCGGATTTCCACCAAGTGGTCAGTATCGTACGAAACGATCAGCTGGAATTCTGTCTCCAGAGAGATGTATCGCCCACTCTTGGTGACAGTCACTGAACCATCAGCATAGCTCACTGGAAGTGTCCTCCATGTTTTATCCACCTAAGGAGAGGGAAAGGTGAAGTGTTGGGTTGCCAGATCCAGGTTGGGAGACTCCTGGAGGGAGAGCGGGGGCCTTGGTGGAGCACAATGCCATAGAGTCCACCCGCCAAAGCAGCTATGTTCTCCAGGGCTCTGTAGTCTGGAGATGAGCTGTAATTCCAGGGGATCCCCAGGCCCCACCTGGAGGCTGGCATCCCTAGTTAAGTGCCAAGACTAGAATGGTGACAAAGTGGGTCAGTACTGTAGAGAATACTCAAGGGTTCAAATGATTGTCTATTGATTATTGCTGGCATTCCAGGTAGGTCCGTAGCTAACAAGGGGCCCATGAGGCCTGGCCCCCTAGTGTTTCTTCCAGGCCCCCTCCCCCTCGGGCTGGCCCCAAATTGAACTAATGTAATTTACTTTTATTTAATTAGCTGCAGCCCCCCTCAAGGCCCCCTCCCAAAAAAATCCCTAGCTACGGGGCTGATTCCAGGGATCTTTGGGAAAGGTTCTTTAGATTTCTCCAGGGAGGGTTGGCGAATTGTTAACCACTAAAGCAGAATTGTAGAAACAGGTGTTTTAAATTTTATTTAATTGACAAGAGAGGAGTTTTCTAACTACAGGTGTTTCTGTCCCAGAAAGCATCAGCCTTTTTAATAGGGATGGCACAATAATGAATTACCAAAGCTAAAGGTTTGTAGTGGGATCCTTTTCTTCAAAGAGAACTAGGAATAATTGGTCAAGATGAGTCTTGAAAAGCCAAATTGGGGTGAACAAAAGAATAGCTGTATTGCAAGAGAGGAAACCCTCTCTTCTGACTTGTTGTGTGTGTTTTAGACTTTATGTTTTGTTTATAGTTGAGTATTTGCTAAGACTATGGTATAGAGAAGTTTGTAAGAGAAGCAGCTCTCTGAAATATTAATTTTAAGCTTCTATAAACAACTACCAAGCCTGTTTTTAAGGCAGAGAGGTGTTTGCTTTGAGAAAACAGTTATACACTTAGAACTAAACTGACAAAGATCCACAAACTAAGCTGGAAAAAATGTCAAGAAGATTGATGGGGTTGAATAGTTCAGTTGTATTCTCTATGCAGAACAGATCTAACTTACTGAGTGCTTTTAAAGAAAAGTAAGAAGATAGCAAAGAATAACTTAAAGAGTAAATATCTCTGAATGTTTATAGCTGAGAATGAAAGCTTATGGTATAAAATATTTCTGAATGTTTATTAAGAAAGAGAAAACTAGTTAAGTTTTTAATTCTCTAATAAGGAACTGTGTTTGAGACTACCAAGCTGCTAACAAGCAGATGTTCCAAAAAGTTTATTAAGTCACAGGAATTAATCATGCACACATTCCTCAGAAGCCAATTAAAAGTACAAAATCTGTATTATACAAAGGAGAACCCCAACTGGCCAAGGTAAAACAGCATATTTTACAAATCTAGAAGTTTTAATGTAGATTAAAACTTTTTTAAAATTGACAAAAATGTTCTACGGGGTTCAAAATAAAGACTGATAGATTCAGTGATCTACAAAAGCTTTATGTCATAGGTCACTTTACAATATTAGAAAAATGCTTATAAAGAGTTAATATTTAAAATAATGCTATAATTCCGTAATTCAATGTATCCTTTATATATTTTAATAGAAATAATCTATAGAATGGTATTAAGAATACTGTTACACTTTTATATGCATGCATCAATGTAAAGAAACCATTTTTGTAATGAAAACAGTTAAGTTTTGTACTGAAAATGAACTCAAGCTGAGAGTTCATTCAAAGGTGAAGAGAGTCTAGACAGCCAAGAAAATGAGCACCTGTATTAATCAATTTTAACGAGACAAGCACCTGCACTGTAGAGTTGAGATGCGGCCAAGTAACATCTTATTTGTCAAATATGTAATTGATGACTGACCAGACATAGAGATTTAAATTCAGCATGTACAAATGATGTCAACAAGGAGCAAGAAGAGCATATAAGCAAGATCCCTGCTACTATTCACTGAACATCTACGCTGAATTCTTAACTGTAAGATGTTCCTTTATTTGAATAAATTCTTTTTCTACCCTTTATTGCCTGGAATTGTCTGTCTCACTGTGTGGTTTATTGGCTAGCTACACAAGTCAAAGAACCTTAGCGCCCTCAGGGTGGTGCCTTCAATTTGGTGACCACAAAGGGACAAGACTTACCACTAGCTGTACCAGGGCATAGATGGATGACGCTCAGAACCTCCAGTAGCCACACCGGGACCCACTGAGTCCCTAGGACTGAGACCCACCCGCTGCCCCTGGAAAACCAAGTGAGTTGTTGTCCCTCCTTCTTGGATCCAGGCGGCAAAGGGTGAGGGGACTGTCCATTTGGATCAGACCTTCAACACCCATCCTGAGTGGACACTTCCTTGTGGAGGTGGAACCCTGCCCCTCCACATGCTCCATGGGAAATATGCATAAACGTTTCTGTGTTCTGGGATTTTAAATGAGTTGGCAAAGTTGACACCCCTCACAGGGCAGGGTGGGTCATTCTGACAGGCACCTAGCATCTCTCTGCTTAAGGAAGGGGGAGTCAATTTGGGTTGCCAACCTCATGGTGAGGCCTGGAGATCCCCCAGAATTTCAGTTGCTGTTCAGATCAGTTCCCCCTGGAGGAAGTGGCTACTTTGGAGTGTGGACTCTATGGCATTGTACCCTGCTGAACCCCTTCCCCTCCCCAAACCCTGCCCTCCACAAGCTCCATCCCCCAAATCTCCAGGAATTTCCCTACTCAGAGTTGGCAACCCTAGAATGGTCAGTGGACAGGAAACTGGACAGGAAATGAGCATGCATTTGCACCAGTCTCCATTGCCGAGATGTCTGTTTCTGAGTGCAAAGATGCTGGCAGAAGGAGTGATGCGTCTCTAGGGAACTTCCTCCTCCTTGAAGGACCATGTTTACAAGGCAAAGGAAATATGCAAGGGGCGGGGGACAATTACAAAGAGCATGGCATGGTCCCCATGACAAGCAGTGCCGTTAAGCGCTACTCGTGGCAAGTATTGTGTGGATGGGGACCTTTCCAACACATCCAACGCTGCCCTGCCCCACTGTGCAAGAGAAGATCAGCAGTGGCTGACAAGCAAGTGGCCCTTCTGGGTACACCACTGGGTGTCACACCTTTTCTCTCAGGGAGGATGTCAGAGTTCAACCAACATATTTGTCATTGAAGGCTGAGAAAGGGACACCCTGATTTCACAACAGCCTCACTCACCATCACCTGGTCGCCCACGTCCTTGTGGATCTCCACGCGGCGCCCGTAGACATGCGTGAGGACCCTGTGGACATAAGTCTGGGGGGGGGGGTCCTCCAGGAACACGTTCTGCGCTTCGACCTTGAAGTAGGGCACTGGCATCCTCGTGCCACACCTCTGGGCCAGGGCGTAGGTGCAGTTGCCCATGAAGTGGTAGGACGCTCGGTCAAACGTGTAGTAATGGGGGTCCCCGTGGATGCGGCAAATCCTCTCCGTGGCCATGTAGCACCCCAGCGTGCCGTTTTCGACCCCGCAGAAGGAATGTTCCGGGCAAGTCGCCTTGGAGCACTGCAAGGGGCCACCTGGCACCAGGCACCTGCACCTGGAGGAGCAGGTCTCGCCCGCCCAGAATTCCGAGCCCACCGGATAGTGCTGGCCCTTGTGCTGGCATCCGCCTGGCTGGCTGGATGGGCAGGGAATGGCTGCCGAAAGCAAGAGGGTCCCCGTTAGATCTCAGGCAATGCCAGCGTAGGAAGGAGCGGACCGTGCAACATCACCGAATGCTAGTACAAACACCAGAGTCCCAGAGGAGGGCGGTAAAGACTCAGCAGGTTAGAGAGGGCGCTCCCTGGCCTTTCCTTTGTCCTCTCAAGACTTCCTTCCTTCTGGGCCCTTCCCTTCCCTTCCCTTCTCTCTCTCTCATTTCCTCCGTCTGCCTTGAAGGCTGGATGTGCTTTCTACAATCTCTTTTCATCCTACCTTCAGCTGATATCTGCAAGCCTTTCCTTTGCCTTTCCTATCTAGCATGGGGTTTTCTTACAATAAAGAATATCTATTTTTTAAAATAAACATTTTATTGGTTTTCAAATAAAAGAAAGAAAAGGTGAGAGTATTACAATGTCATTATGTCTTTTCAGATTTCTCATGCACATCACATTAACTAACATTTTACCATGACAAAAATTACCATTTTAGCAACCATAATCTCACTAGATTATATCTATATAAGCAGGGGATTTTTTGTAGAAAAAGCCCAGCAGGAACTTATTAGCATAATAGGCCACACCCAACAGCAGGAATTCATTAGCATATTAGGCCACACCCTGACAGCGCAGCTCATTAGCATATTAGGCAGGGGGCTGGGAAAGCGCAGGGCAGGCATGGAAGCTATCCTCCCCCCCCCCCCCGAGCTTCTCCGCCTCACTTCAGCAGCGCCTTTCTAGTCACCTACCCCCGCCACCCCCAGGGAAGGCAGAGAGAGGCTTTTCCTTGTCAATTTCACTCTCAGATGACAGGCAGGGGGTGAAATTGACAAGGAAATCCCCTGGGGCTCCCCAGAGGGACAGAGGGCATTTTAACATGCTGCCTTTCCCTCTTGTGTGTAATGTGGGGCGGACAGCGTGCTCTGTAGCCACACATGCCAGAGGTTCTGGCTGCAGGCGTGGCCAACTCAGGAGCCAGCCAGAACTCCGT
Organism: Lepidodactylus listeri; assembly: GCA_029233225.1. Taxonomy (NCBI): domain Eukaryota; kingdom Metazoa; phylum Chordata; class Lepidosauria; order Squamata; family Gekkonidae; genus Lepidodactylus; species Lepidodactylus listeri. Next base: position 1,247,990 of record JARCFY010000005.1, read on the forward strand.
TCCTGTGCGTTCCTGTCCCAAAATAGCCCTGTATATAAGCTTTTAACATTTCTAGTATATATTTTCAAACGATGCATCAGCCTTCTATTATATCTATTTTTTAAATCTCAGTTAGCAAGCCTCAGTGTGGACTTATGATCAGGTTCCCGTCCTCCAGGTGGCAACAGGAGATCTCCCAAGATCACAATTGATCTCCAGATGACCAAGACCAGTTCCCGTGGAGGAAATGGTTGCTCTGAAGGGTGGACTCGATCCCCTGCTGAGGTCCCTCCCCTCCCCAAACCTCGCTCTCTCTAGGCTCCACCCCCCCCCCAAATCTCCAGGTCTTTCCCAACCCAGAGAAAATATTGCAATGCGCAGGGGTCCATTGGGGCCGGAGTGAGGCGGAGCAAAGCTCTGCCAGCTCAGGAGTGGCCACTAGGGCAGCCATGGGCCGAATCAGATTCTCTAATCTGATTCAGCCTGCTGCTGAATTGCCATCGAAATTCGGCAGCAAATTTAAAAGCAACTGGAGGGGAGGGGGTTTGAGGGAGAGGCTCCAAACTTGCAGGGTAGCTGCTGGGGCCTCTCCTCGAAATACCCACCAAGTTTCAAGAAGATTGGACCAGGGGGTCCAATTCTACGGCTCCCAAACAGGTTGCCCCCATCCCCTCCATTGTTCTTTATGGGAGGAAAAAAGAACATTTTTTCCCACCATAGAGAACAATGGAGAGGATGAGACAACCTGTTTGGGGGCCCATAGAATTGGACCCCCTGGTCCAATCTTCTTGAAACTTGGTGGGTATTTCGAGGAGAGGCCCCAGCAGCTACCCTGCAAGTTTGGAGCCTCTCCCTCAAACCCCCTTTCCTCCAGCCCCTCATATACCCTATGAGTTTTTGCCATTGATTTCAATGGCCCATAGGGTATAATGGGGCTGAAACTGACATTCCCTTTCTGACACACTTCCGGTGATGTCAGGGGACGTGGCATATGCTAATGAGGTATGCTAATGAGTTATGCTAATGAGCTCCTGCACCTCTTTTTCTATGAAAGGACCCCTGGCCACGCGATATAATCCTCGAGCAGCCTGACTATCGACTCCAGCTCTGCTGTCAGCTGCTGGTGGGTTCTGTTTTGGCATCTTGACGGGACGTCAGAGGGGGCAAGCTGGGCATTCACAGCCTGTTTGTCTATTTCAGCTCCTTGTGAATCAAGTTCTAAAGAAAGTAAAGATGTCCTGGAATTAGGACTGCCAAAAACCACAGAACACAACGGGGAGCTGAATATCCCGCAAAGACATACAAAAGGAGACTTCAGTACAGTGAACAATATATCTAATCTGAGATAACTCTATACAGAATCCATCATGGGAGAATACAGAAGTTAACAAAATCCATAAAGAGAAAATACAGACTCCAAAAGTATAAATATACAAAATAAATATCCAACACTTTTCCCAGGTAGTATTCAGTGTTTCAGACTTCTGGTCTTTCCTCAGGAAAAAAACAACTACAGGAAGTCTCATTCCATTTCCTGATAGGATAATATTATTCAGTTTCTTACATACTGGGCAAAGTCTCATGAACTTAAGTCAGCACCTCTAAAGGCTGCTTCTATGTACCAGGACCAACAGATGCCTCAAAGGTCCCTCCTTCCCCCAAACCCCACCCTCCTCAGGCTCCACCGCCCCCAAATATCCAGGGATTTTCCAACCCAGAGCTGGCAACCACACCACGAATGGGAGGTCAGGGAGAGGGGAAATCATATCCCCCTCATCTCAGATATTCCAAAGAGAGCCCTCCCAGGGACCCTCCGTCTTGGGACTGTTCCTGGTTTGGTTCCTCTGCCCAATCACAATTTTGTAGCAAGGAAATCCAGACTTTACACCACAAACGTCATGCAAATTGATTCAGTGTGTGCAAATATACTAGTTTAGCCAAAAGGCGCTCAGTATTTATGATTTCTCCTGATCGCTATCTCTGTCTTTTGGAATAAGTTGGAATTGTTTAGAGACTGGAAATTTTTTTGGAGACCCAGCTCTGCAACAGAACTAGGCTCTGAGAAAAACAGCAATCCTGAAAGCTACGAGTGAATGTTAGTGAGTTGTTTTGTTCAATCTCAGCTCAGAAGAGGCCCTGCTGGGCTCCCCCCCCCCAAGAAGTGAGTAAACAGAAGCCTGGGAACAGCTCTCTCTTGGGGTGGGCATGCTGCTGACCCCCTAGAAACCTTAAAGGGATAATGCGTAGAAATATGTGTAGAAATATATAAAGGAATGGTCGATAGAAGCGATCAGTTGACAAAAGTCTCTGGAATGGATCTTCGTTTCAAAGGAAACTTCATCTGAACGATGACCATGGCATCAAAGTATATCCAATTTCTTGTGCAAGGCATAAATCACAAAGCAAATGACACAGCTCTACATAACTTCAACAATACATTCTTCAAGAAGGAAAATAGCCACAGGCACACAAGAAATGCAGACGCCTCCTGTTCAGATCAAAAGCCACCTGAAGCCAGGAGATCCAGGAATAGATTTCTTACATAACTGTGTGGTTTGGCAGCCAGCCGGTCTCTCAGATGGAAGCATCTCCCTCTTGGGCTGTTCTGGATGCCATCAGGGCCTTCCCTCTGCTCTCTGCCCAGGCGGACAAGGCCCTACAGAGCCCCTGCTGGCTTGTAGTTGCCCCCCCACCCCCCGCCTCGCCTGCTCCACAAAAACTTGGGAGAGCACTGAATAGATTGGTGGGAGGGGATCCAGGCTGCCTCTAGCCCCTTCCACGTTTAGCCTCCCCTCCCTGCACTTAGGAGGAGGAAAAGGAGGAGGAGAATTCGATTTATATCCTGCCCTTCACTCAGAGCAGTTTACAAACTCCTTTCCCTTCCCACAACAGACACCCAATGAGCAATGTTCCCTCTAAGCTGAGTAAATGCAAGCTGGCCCACAGTTTTTTCGCCTCTGGCTCACACGTTTTTGTCTGAGCACAGGAAGGAGGGCTCTAGAGTAAACTAACTGATGCAGTAGCCAAGTTGCTTGCTCACAACTTTAATGCCAGTAGCTCACAAAGTAGGATTTTTGCTTACAAGACCCCACAGCTTAGAGGGAGCATTGCCTGTGAAGTAGGTGGGGCTGAGAGAGCTCTTTCCAGAGTTGTCCTTGAGAGAACAGCTGTGCCAGAACTATGGCTTGCCCAAGGTCACCCAGCAGCTGCAAGTGGAGGAGTGGGGAATCAAACCTGGCTCTCCCAGATGAGAGTCCGCGCATTTGACCACTGCACCAAACTTACACCTGGAGCTGCTCTAAACGTGAAGAAAGAGACACATTTCTTGATTTGGGTGACAGGAGGCTGCCCAGGCTTGAAGTCACAGGCAGAAAGTTAATCTGGAGTGTGGGGTGGGGCATGGAGGGGACACACGCCTGGATGGGGATGATCTGTGCCACGGGCATTCCTGAAGGGAGGCACCTACCTGGGGCCCTTGTCAAAGCCAGTGCTGGATCTCTCTGCTCATCCCTGGAAAAAGGAGAAGATGCAAACCGATCAGGTGACTCGCAAGCCGGGAAGCCCCAGCTGCACCCACAACACCATCAAGGTGGTGCTTTGGTCTGCCAGCCGACTCCTTCTCCCATTTCTCTGACTCCAGGTCGAAACCCTCTGGGCCGTCTTCCGCCAGGGCTTCAACCAGGAGCCGCCCACCACCACTACCATCAATAGTCTCTAGTAGCAGCTGTGGCAATTACCATCATTGGCCACAAGTAACACCTGTGGCGCAGGGCTGGCGGTAGTTGAAGATCGGCCCATGCCATCCTGAGAAGCTGGGAGACCACTGAACTGGGAACTTTAGGTGCTGTATTATATGGGACCCCATCTTGATTGAATGAGTACTGTGAGCCTTTTAACTCTAGATTGTTTTGATTGTTTTAAACGTTTTATATGAACTTGGTGTATCGTGCCAAGCAATGTAAGCCGCCCTGAGTCTGCTCGCGGGGAGGGCGGGATAGAAATGTAACTAATAAAGAATAAATAATATTCTCAAAACGACCTTGACAGGTAGGCTTGCTAGAGAGAGCGCTTCACCCACAGGCACCCAGTTACTTTCATGACAACATGAGGATTTGAACCCAATGCCCAGATCCTAGTCTAACCGCCACACAACACTGTTGAGAAGGAGAAGTCCGGCCCCGGGAGCAGAACTCCTTCTCCTGTCAGTCTGATCCACCCCTTCCCTTGGAGACGTCCAGGAGGCTGAAGCAGCCAACACAAGGAGTCCAGGGCCTCTTCCGCTCGGTCTGACGGGGGCGGGGGGGAGGGGCGGTCAGCACAGAGTCTGCAGAATGGGTTTCTTGGTTAGCCAGCTTTTTGCTGGCCTCTTGCCAGAAAGCCCAGGGTCAAACAGGTGAGTGTGGGGTCCGGCGGCAGTGGGGGAGAGGAGTGGCGTCAAATGAATGAGGGTCTTGTCAGAGGTGGAGTCTCATAATATGGACCCCCTCCCCCTCTAAGCACAAAGTCCAGCTCAACAAGATTCCAGATGACTGTGCAAAATGCGAAAGAAAGAAAGAAAGAAAGAAAGAAAGAAAGAAAGAAAGAAAGAAAGAAAGAAAGAAAGAAAGAAAGAAAGAAAGAAAGAAAGGCTTTATGGGCAACTGAAGGGTTTTTCTGTGGCCTGGAAGTGAATAGGCATCGCTCGGTAACTATAGCCCATGAAGCCTCTGTTAAAGGGGCAGGGATTTGTTTCTCCAAGAGAAACCAAGAGATGGATGATGCCTCTCCTGAGGCTGCCCTCTGAAGTGGGAAATCAGTGGAGGTGGGGGAGAGGTTTTTGAGCCAGGCATGCTCCATCACCCATCTGGTCTGGCCTGCGTCCTCCCTGCGGGCAGGTGTCATGTTAATGGGACGTTCCACGCACTGGCCTCCTCAGAAGAGCTGGGACGTGTCCCATTGCAGGGGGAAAGACAGAACAGAAGTTTGAGTCCAGGGGCCCCTTGAAGACCAACAACATTCAGTTCTGGTTATAAGCTTCTGTGGGTTGCCAGGTCCATCATCGACCCCCCCGCGGGGGACTTTGGGGGGGGGGTGTTCCCAGAGGGGCGGGGCATCCCCAACTTGACGACGCCACATTGGGGACTTCCCAGCTCCAAGCCCCACCCCCGCGGCTGCCTGCACTTCAAGGGGCTCCCTTTAAGTGCAGGCAGACGGAGGCCCCTGTCTGCCCCATCTCCTTTGCTGCTCGGTGATTGGGTGCGTGGCCCACAGCTCAAGAGAGAAGGGAGAAGGGTGGCTGTGGGTATTGGGACTTGGGGGCAGGGCTTCCCCCGCTGGCCAGCGATGGGTTGATTCCCCCCCAAAGTGGGTAACCCCCGCCAAACGGGGGGGCCTGAAAACCCACTGTGCATACACATTTCTTCAGAGGGGAAAGGATGGTCATGTGGGTGCCATTGTATTTACTTATTAAAACATTTCTGTCCCACCTAATCCTAGGAGGTCTGCCAGAGACAGAGGCACCTTTCCAATATATACCTGGGACAGGTTCAGAATTTGGAAGGGACTGCGAGGAGGAGCCCGCTGGAGCAGAACCATTCCCAGCCTTAGAGGGGACACCGAACAGGAAGAAAACGGGACATCCCACCGCTGTATTCAAGAAGCGGCTTACCTGCTGGCGCTTGTCGCTGAGAAACACCAGAAAGCCAAGCAGTGCTGGAGGTACCAGAGGGCCCCCATTCTGCGCGGATGAGCCCAAGGCTTGTCCTCGTGCCTGCAGTATAATATGAACCCATGGCCTTGGCAAGCCAGGACGGAGTGCGAAGGACGCTACGTGGCTGAGAGGGGCAGGGGCGGGGCGGAGGCAGCCACAATAAATGTCCCTGTCCAGGTGCGGACAGCCAGTTTTCACTCAGTAGCCATCGACTGTTGTTGCAGCAAGCACAGAGCAAAGGTTCAAATACAGGGTGAATTCGGGGGGGGGGGGAGGGGTTAGATCCCAAGGATCCACCTCATCTCTCGGCTGAAGGCTCCTTGTCCCGGGATCAAGCAGCACCACTTGCGGATCCTGCCTGCAGGCTCTGACTCATGAAGCGCAGCTCTAAAACCTGCTTTTCTGGTCAAGTCAAAAAATAACTTTTTAGAAACAACCTTATCGCTTTGCTGAAATGACTGAGGAGTGGGTGGATCCTGCGCTAGGGGGGAGCTGGTGCATAGTCTGGGCTGCTTCTGCCCTGTCGCATCGCACCCCTAACTGCAGGTGGCAGCTGTGACTTGGCGTTAGGATTGCCAGTTGCCAATTCCTGCAGATTTGGGGGTGGAGACAGAAGCGGGAGGGATTCGGGCCCTCAGCAATGGGGTGCAGTGCCACAGAGTCCACCCTCCAGAGCATCCATTTTCTCCAGGGGAACTGTTCTCTCAGTAAATCAGCCGCAATTCTGGGAGATCTTTAGGCCCACCTGGAGGTGGCAACTGTCCCGGGAGGGCATTTCATCCTCTGAAGATGGTTCACCAGCTGGGCTGCTCCCGGAAAAGGGGGACCTGGCTTGGTGGCACTGGACTCAGTGGCCTCCGGGCTGGACTTCTGCCGTGTGTTGATGATGGGCTGCGTTTGAAGACTGTTCAGACTGATCCAAATGCTGGTGCCCAGTTGCGGCACACGATGCCTGGGCAGAAAGCGTGGAGGACTCGGCCTTGTCGAAGAATGAGCGGGCTCGGGGCTGCGTGCCTGGTGCCAGCTTAGGGTTGCCAAGTCTGGGTTGGAAAATACCTGGGGACTTTGGGGGTGAAGCCAGGAGAAGGTGGAGTTTGGGGAGGGGAGGGGCCTCAGCATAATACAATGCCATAGAGCCCACCCTCCAAAGCAGCCATTTCCTCCAGGGGAGCTGATCTCTGTCAGCTGGGGATCAGTTGTAAAAGCGGGAGATCCCCAGGCCCCACCTGGAGGCTGGCAACCTGATGCCAGCTGCTGGCATTTCATTTGTTTTATTATAATCCCTGGCTTGCTGCGGCAGGCTTGAGAGTCAGGCTGCCGGAGTATAGATGGCTAAATGGATCAGCTGGGCTGTTTGTAAATCTTGCAGACCTTGTCCATTTCTCTTTGCTGACTTGCTGAATGTACAGTGACCTTCTCTGACACTGCACCTCTTCTCTTCCCTTCCCTTCCCTTCCGCTGGTGCTGCTCTATGGAGTTCCTAGCCCCCCCCCCCAGCCTCCATGGGGGGATGGGTGGGTAGGGTTGCCAGATCCAAGTTGGGAAACTCCTGGAGATTTGGAGCTGGAGCCTGGGGAGGACAGGGACCTCGGGGGGGGGGGGACAATGTGATAGAGCCAGGCCCGTGGCCAGGATTTTTAAATCTGGGGGGCCTTTAAATAAGTCAGGGAGCACACCCCCTCCGCACCCCCTTGCCCCCCCTCCGAGAGAGCACCTGGGCTGAATGGGAAGTTGGGGGTCTTGGCAGTAGGTCAGGGGGCCAGGCCCCGAGATACCCCCCTGTAGCTATGGGCCTGCATAGAACCCACGGTAGCCTGGAGGGGAGCTGTAATTCTGGAGGATCCCCAGGCTCCACCTGGAGGCTGGCATCCCTAGCTGCAAGAGCCCCTTTCAGGCCTTCCCTAATCTCCCGGTTGCTGGTTTTCCTCCTTGTTCCCTGACCCGTCCCTCACCTCCCCTTCTGGTGGAACCGCAGCCTTGCCTTCCTGCTCTTTGGTGTGGTGGCTAAGTGTGTGGACTCTAATTTTGGAGGAACCAGGTTTGATTCCCCACTCCTCCACTTGCACCTGCTGGGTGACCTTGGGCAAGCCGTGGTTCTGTCAGAACTGTTCTTGAAAGAGCAGTTTCTTGTCAGAGCTCTCTCAGCCGCACCTACCTCACAGGGTGTCTGTTGTGGGGAGGGGAAGGGAGAGGTAAGCTACTCTGAAACTCCAAGTGAAGGGCGGGGGGATAAATCCAATCTCTTCTCTTCTCATGGGAGGAAGGGCGGTGCTGCTCTGTCTGTGGGTTTCCCAGCACAAAGATTCAGCAGGGAGGGAGGCTTGGGCAGCCAGCTCCGTAACACCTAGCTGTGCTTCTCTTCGCTCTTCCTGTCTCCAGGTATGATGTCCGGGTGTGGCCAGAGCTCTGGGCCCCTGGGCTAGGGTTGCCAAGTCCGGGTTGGAAAATACCTGGGGACTTTGGGGGTGGATCCAGGAAAAGGTGGGGTTTGGGGAGGGGAGGGGCCTCAACATGGTACAAGGCCATAAAGTCCACCCTTCAAAGCAGCCATTTTCTCCAGGAGATCAGTTGTAAAAGCAGGAGATCCCCAGGCCCCACCTGGAGGCTGGCAAGCCTACCCTGGGCAGAAGGCCCTTGGCCTGTGGCTCATGCTCAGTGGACTTGGACAAGCAAGGCATATGCTGGTTATTGCCTGTTTTAGTTCAACTGCATTGTACTGTGGTTGCATTTATTACTGCAAGTCGCTTAGGGGCCTGTTCGAGGAGAAAAGAGGTGCATAAATATTCCACGTCAGAGGGTCTGGGTTTTGCCCGCCAAACACTGGAAAGGGCAGCACATTCTCATGGGGACAACTCAAAAGTTCAGTGCCTTGGACACATCTCATGACCAGTTCGGATGTTAGGGTTGCCAGGTCTGGGTTGGGAAATACCTGGAGACTTTGGGGGTGGATCCAGGGGAGGGCGGGATTTGGGGAGGGGCCTCAGCATGGTGCAAAGCCACAGAGCCCACCCTTCAAAGCAGCCATTTTCTCCACAGGAGCTGATCTCTGTCAGCGGCAGTCAGTTGCAAAAGCGGGAGATCTCCAGGCTCCATCTGGAGGCTGGCAACCCTATCAGGTGTGCCCTTTGCATGCACAAGAGTCCACTCTGCGTGAGCTGGGAGTGCCACCTTGGAAATCCCTGCAGGCCTTTGAGAGAAAAGATCTGAAGAATTACTTAACTTGTGAAGAAATCGCCCACCTGCTCCCCGTACCCATTAGGGCTGGTACAGTACAGAAGGACTTCGAGGGAAGGGACTGGCTGTGTTCCATCTGAATTAGTACAAGATGGACAGAGCTGGTGGTGGGAGGTGTAACAGCCCCATCAAAGAAGAGCAAGGGGGCCGGAGGGCTTTTGAAACTGGGAGCGACTGAATGTCCATCCCCCCCCCCCCAACGCAGAGTAAGCTCCAGTTGCTAAACAAAGGCAGGAGAAGCCCTCCCTCCAGCATCGTCTGCAGATCTCAGCCATGTCCTGAGAAAAGATATACCTGGAGCAGCTTCCTAGAGAGAAGACAGTGGAGACAGTTCGGGGTTTTCTGATGAGAAACTGCAAAGCATCTTCCTTCAGTTCTGAGATAAAATCAGATTCAAATGTTACCAAGAATGGTTTGGGACAGGAATACAGATTAATCAGTCTGTGGTACAGATCTCCATGGGTCCTTTTGAGCAGGAGCGTGCAGGAACTCCGTTCCAGGAGCAACAAGCCCAGGAGCGGGCACGTACGGTGATGCGCTGTGGGGGAAAGCAAAAGCCTGCTAGCTTGAGCTGTATTTCCAGGCTTGTTGTAGGGTGGCTTCCCTGCAAGAGCAAAGGAAACCTAACGTGTCTTCAGTCAAAGTGTCAAGCTGGCTCGCCAGCTCTGAGTTGGGAAATGCCTGGAGATTTTTTTGGGTGGAGCCGGAGTGGTGGGTGTTGCCTTCCGACACCCTTCCGGTGATGTCAGAGGGTGTGGCATATGCAAATGAGTGATGCTCATGAGTGATGAGTGAGAGCCAGTTTGGTGTAGTGGTTAGGAGCGTGGACTCTAATCTGGGAGAACCGGGTTTGATTCCCCACTCCTCCACTTGCACCTGGCTGGATGGCCTTGGGCAAGCCATAGCTCTCTGTACCAGCTGTTCTCTCAAGGACAGTTGTCTCAGAGCTCTCTCAGCCCCACCCACCTCACAAGGTGTCTGTCTGTTGTGGGGAGGGGAAGGGAAAGGAGTTTGTCAGCCGCTCTGAGACTCCCTTGGGGAGTGGAGGGCGGGGTATAAATCCAATCTCTTCTTCTTCTTCTTCATGAGCTCCTGCACCTCTTTTCCTACGAAATGAGCCCTGGAAATCTTATGCTCCTTTTGACAGCCGTGTACCTGGGGCTGCCCGTTCTGGGTTGGGAAATTCCTGGAGATGTTGGGAGGGGGCAGGGTTTGGGAGGGGAGGGTCTCCAATGGGGTATGATGCCACATAGTCCACCTTCCAAAGTGGCCATTTCCTCCAGGTGAACTGATCTCTGTCGCCCGGAGATCTCCAGCCACCACCTGGAAGCTGGCAAGCTTGTGTGTATCTACTTCAATTTTTTAAAATGTGTTTTACCGCAGGGGTCCCCAGTCTTTTAAAGCCTGCAGGCAGCTTTGGGATTCTGACACATGTTTAGTGGGCACAGCCCCAAAATGGCCACCACACAATGGCCGCTGCAGGAGGCGGAGTCAGTCACAAAATGGCTGCTGCAGCTCACCTTCAGTCACACAGGGAAGGTCCTTGTGCTGTAAGGGCAGCGGCTGCCAGAACAATATTTCAAAATTCTGCACAGCCAATCAAATCTCCAGTGGCCAATCAGAAGCCTTGCGGAGCAAAAGCCCCATCTGGTCCGCCCACTTGGCAAAATTATCTGTGTCTGTACATTTTATTGTGTGTTTGAAACTGAGTTCTGATGTTATCCTGCTTAGTCAGTCCATTATTTGGGGCAGATATCAGTTTGGTTGCAGAATCACATGTGTGCCTTTCATAAATCCATAAATAAAGATTTGGAAGAAGAAGAGGAGGAGGAGGAAGAGGAGGAGGAGATTGGATTTATACCCTGCCCTTCACTTAAGAGTCTCAGAGTGGTTTACAATCTCCTCTCCCTTCCCATCCCCACAGCAGACACCAGGGGCGTAGACTTTTGGAAATCCCGAGGGGGCGGGGGCTCCTTAGTGCGTGCGCGAAGCACGCGCGCTCGCTGGAGTGATGTTCTCCCCCCCCCCTGAAACCACTCCGCCTCCCCGGGCCCTTTCGAGGCCTGCCAGCCGCTGCTGCCGGTGCCTCTCTCTCCTCCCCCCCCCCCCGCCACCCCTTCCCTCTCCCTCTCCAGCAGCGGCGGCCAGGCCTCGGAAGGACCCAGGGAGGCGTGGCGGCAGGCGCTCCGTTTTCCCGGGGGTGTCTGAGCCCCCCCCGGGAAATTTCGGGGGTGGCTCAAGGCCTCGAGCCCCCCCGTACTCTACGCCTATGGCAGACACCCTGCGAGGCAGGTGGGGCTGAGAGAGCTCTGACAGGAACTGCTCTTTTTCAAGAACAGCTGGTACAGAGCTATGGCTTGCCCAGCAGGTGCAAGTGGAGGAGTGGGGAATCAAACCCGGTTCTCCCAGATCAGAGTCCGTGCACTTAACCACTACACCAAACTGGCTCTCCTTAAAAGAGAAAGGAGGATTTGATGGGCTTCTGAAAGAGTCCATAACTTTTTGCATCTGCTGTATACAACAGTTCAGGCTGACAGAGGTCCATTTTTGCATTCCATTGGGGGGAGCACAGGTTATCCACGGCTCATCAGCATCCAGCTGTCAAAGGATGCAACACTGTCTTTTCGTCTGGATTCCAGCCCAGCTGTGATACAGGAAATACCTTGGTAGCCTTGACAGATAATATAAGTTGCCCTACCTATGGGGTGTGTGTGTGTGCCACAGTCGATTGCCCCTCAGTGACACACAGGGGGTCCTTGGGGACCGCCTCTCGGGAATGGGCCTGCATGGAACAGTCCTACGCTGGGTGTGATCTTTCTTGGAAGGTAGGCCCCAGAAAGTGTTGCTGGGCAACTTCTGACCCTCGACCTTTGGTTTGTGGGGTATGTTCCTCTGCATGCTGTTTATCATCTCCTTGAAGCTGCTGGGAAAGATCATCTAGGGAACCTGGAGCAAAGTGCCACCAGTGTGCTGATGTCATACCTCTCTGTGGCTCCTTTCCATTGAAATCCACCACGCCAGTCTCCGTGGGCAGTGAAGGAGGGTGAATGAACTGAAACTTAATCCAGACAAGACAAATATGCTGTGCTTTGGGGGGTAAAGGTGACGTGGAGATAGGTGTATAACCCTGTCTGGATGGGGTTGCACCCCTCAGGAAAGCACAGCTTGGGGGGAGGGGGTGGTCAGCAAACTTGGCATCCTTCTTATTCGGTCCCCCCAAGCAGAGGTCTGGTTGACTGTAGACTGGTCTACATGCGCTTTTCTGGCCTCTTTCCTGGAGCGATGATGGCAGTCTGACTCCCAGTCTGGTGTAGTGGTTGGGAGCGTGGACTCTGATGTGGAAGGACCAGGTTAGATTCCCCACTCCTCCACATGCCACTGCTGGTATGACTTTGGGTCAATCACAAGTTCTTTCAGAGCTGTTTTTATATCTTACTAAGTGATGACGCAGCTGTAATTCAATATAGATCAGTTAGACTGTTTCCTGTTTACTTACCCAGTGACCTGGTCGGTTGTTCTGTGTTTTGTTTTTGTTTATGCATATGTATTCTATTCTATTCAGTCACACTGTATATATGGTGTTGCTTGCTTGTTATTTCTAAGTAAAATGTTAATTGTATAAAAAGAGCTGTTCTCTCAAGAGCAGTCCTCGAGAGAGCTCTCTCAGCCCCACCCACCTCATAGGGTGTCTGTTGTGGGGAGGGGAAGGAGAAGGAGATCGAGACTCCTTTGGGTAGTGAAGAGCAGGGTATAAATCCAATCTCCTCCTCCTCCTCCTCCCCATCATATGTGTATGGAGCACTGGTTTTCCTGTTGTGAAGTAATGGATTCATAAGCCCCTTCTGGCTGGCCCCTGGGAGTCTGGAAAAATCCCCCTGGATACCCCATGTCTCCATCTGATTCATCGCGCCATCTCTTTGCTTCCTGGGGTGCCTAGAACAAACTGATATCACCTGCTGCCACTGAAAACTCTGAGTGTATCCGCTGCTGAACAGAGCTGCATATATAGCATTCTGTATCTGGACGGCCATTTAAAGTGGCTGCGCCCAGTTGCTGTGCCTGCCCACTTGACTCCACAAGCGAGCATAGGGGCGATCTATTGCAGCTTGCAATTTCAAATGATCGTACTTCAGGGATGGGAAATGCTGCCTGTCCATGCCACCACAAGTCAGACAGCAGGGAGAACAGCGCTGATGAGCTACACTCCCCATCGGGGAGTATGTATGTATGTATGACTGTATGTATGTATGTATGTATGACTGTATGTATGACGTGTATGGCCGCGGGGGCTAAGTGGTTAAGACACTGAGACCGATTTCCCACAAGCAGCTGCTCTGGGCTGGCTCTTCCCTTTCCCCCGACTGCACACATCAATTTCCCATTATGTGCTGTGCAGCTGCATCTTGACCCACAGCTTTGCCCAATTTCCCCCACGTCTTCGCAATCCTGTTTTTTGAGGATCTAGAAGATGTGGAGGAGATCGGGCAAAGCTGCAGGTCAAAATGTGGCTGCTCAGCACATCATGGGAAATTGTCACATGCAGTCGGGGGAAAGGGAAGAGCCAGCCCAGAGCAGCTGCTTATGGGAAATCGGTCTCAGTGTCTTAACCACTCAGCCACCGCGGCCATACATGTCATACATACAGTCAACATACACAAGCTTAATAAATGAATAAAAATAATACACATAGTCTGTTCAAGCATTCAGGCTGAGCAAGGGTACAATGAAAAGGTGAAATCATGCTATCAACTTCCCTTACATTCTGAACTTCTCTTAAATTATATACTGGCTTGTATTTCTTGAAACTGCAGTAGTTAAAGTTCAGCATCATCTTAGTTCTCCTGACTGGATCTTCTCTCCATTGTCCCTTGCTGTGTGGACAAGGTGGAGTTCCAAGGTATTTATTTTTTAGTTTTACTTTATTTATATCCTGTCTTTCACCCCAATGGAGACCTAAAACAGCTTACTTCATTCGCCTCTCCTCCATTTTATCCTCAGAACCCTATGAGGTACATTAGGCTGAGAGTGCGTGACTGACCCAAGGTCACCCAGCAAGCTTCCATGGCATGAGCGGGGAACTGAACCTGGATTTCCCTGATCCTAGTCCAACACTTTAATCACTACACCATGCTAGCTCTCAAAGCCCTAGTTCTGCAAGTCTTGTGCTCCTGCGTCAAAAGCAAGATGCAAGAGAGCTTTCCCCCTCCATGTCCTGAGTTCAGATAACCTCTCTCTCTCACTCTCTCCTTGGGAACAGCTTTACTATCCCTGTGTGTCCCCAAGGAAGACTTTTCATTCTGTCACTTTAGTTTTCCCAGCTTTCTGGCACTAGGTGTGACTTACTAACAGAGTGTGGGGTGGTCGGCCAGGGTTCTGTTTCAGCCAGAGCCAAGAGTCTGAGACGAGTGCTGCATGCTAGGAGCCTGATGGCTCCTTCCCCCAGCCCCCTCTTCTCTGCTAGCTCTGTGGTTGCAGCTGGGTTCCTGAGAACACACAGAGTGGGATCTCAATGGTAGAAACGCTGGAGAGCACTTCCTCACACCTGCATTCCTTTCCACTCTGGCAGCCTCTTCCAGCCCACCCCTGGGACTCTGGGACCAGCATGGGTCAGGGGACTTCAGGGAGGAGAGGGAAGAGGGTGAAATGGTTCTTCTGTGGTTTCCTCCAGCACAGCTCAGCTAGCGGAAGAGAGGAGGGGAGGATTTCACCCCCTTCCCCCTCCTCACTCCAGTGCCTCCACCCAAGTGGCAGTTCCTCCACCGGGGCCCTGCCACCCAGGGGTGATCTCTCCTGGGAGTGGGAGGGGCTGCCAGAACGGAGAGGGACGTGGGCATTGCCTTTCAGACCGGAGTGGCCTGTTGTCCCTTTGAGGGTCAGGGGATTAGCCAGCGTTTCCCATCATTTAAGCGCTTTAGTTAGGAGTTGAGCTGCCTTGCTCTTTTGCACACACTGTTCTCATTTGTAGTTTTAAGTTGCTGTAATTTACATTTTGAACAGCTTTCAGTTGAAAGGCAAATGTTTGAGAATAAATAATTGTGTTCGATTCTTCATTATGCTAGGATCAACCTCAAGGTTGCAATGGCGGCCATGAAATCCCGGCCCACTCCCTTTGAGACAGTGTGTGAGAACTGAATTGCAGACCCCCCCCCCAAAGCAGCCATTTTGCAGGTGTGCCCACCACCCATTCTCAACACCGTGCGAGGACCTACAAGCTCAACAAAGCTGCCCCCTCCCCACCACCAACAGTAAAAGTAAAGGCAAAGGGGTTTCCCTTGCTCGAAAGCCAGTCAAATACGACTGTAGGGATGTGGTGCTCATCTCCGTTTCCAAGCCAAAGAGCCAGTGCTGCCCAAAGAAGTTTCCATGGTCATGCGGCCGGCATGACTAGACGCCGAGGCGCACAACTCCTGCCACCGTAGCAGTTTGAAAGCAAGCAATTGCAAGTAGATAAATAGGGACCACTTTGGTGGGAAGGTCACAGCATCCCCCCCACCAGTATGGACAGTCAAATGCAGACATGGTCTGCGTTGCCTTCCCCGTGGCCCTGTGCTCTTTGGACATGCTTTGCTCCACTTGCCTGACTCTTGAAGCATTTTCTGTCCTGCAGCGCTCTCTAATGGGGGGTCTGGGTGCCATAAAATGTGTCACTTTGCCTGCAAGAGTTGGGTGCCTAGAGGAGACTTTGGGCAGGGTGGGGGTGAGAGGAGAAACCTGCCAGCCTTTGGGTCTTCTCCACGGTGCAAGAGAGCAGACGGTCCAGGATTTTGGCACAGCGACAGGTTCATCCGGCAGCCCTATGGGAGGCACCTCGGAGTGCTGTATTCATACCAACGGGGTTCATGTCAGAAGAAAGCTTAGGAAAGGAGGCATCTCAGCATCTCGACCTCTGCAGATGGCTCCTGCAAACATCTGCTGCTGCTTTCTGGTTCCTTGGTGACATATTTATAGGAACAGACCAGGCCAGAAACAGCTGTTCTTTACTCTTGCCATTTCCCTAATGTGAGCATCCAGTCCCCATGCCTCTCCGTTTCCAGTTCGGCATAGTGGTTAAGTGCGCGGACTCCAATCTGGGAGAACTGGGTTTGATTCCGCACTCCTCCACTTGCACCTGGCTGGATGACCTTGGGCAAGCCATAGCTCTGTACCAGCTGTTCCCTCAAGGACAGCTTGGGAAAGAGCTTTCTCAGCCCCACCTACCTCACAGGGTGTCTGTCTGTTGTGGGGAGGGGAAGGGAAAGGAGTTTGTAAGCCGCTCTGAGACTCCCTTGGGGAGTGAAGGGCGGGGTACAAATCCAATCTCTTCTTCTTCTTCTCCTCCTCCTCTTCCTCCTCCTCCTCTCTCCATTGCAGGATCCCAGCCAGACCAAGCATGGTGGCAGCGAAACCCATCCTCCCAGCCCCCCACCTGCAACAGCCTCTGCCTCTAGGAACAGCACCAATTTCTCCTTCAGAACCAAGAGGCAGATTTTGCTCTTGGGGCTTTCCCAAGCCAAGATGGACGTCGGGAGGCAGTCATACTTCAGGTTGGAGGAACGAAGTGCCCGGAATCTGTGTGGTGCATGACATTTCTGAGCAGGTGAGAATTCCACCCCTGAACCACCCATCCTCCCCCCAAAATCCTGGGAAGACTGGAGGAATGGTATACATCCTCTCTTCTGGCAGACCTTGAATCTGGAAAAATAAAGCTGTCTGACTCCAAAATAAACCATTGGTCCCTTGAGGTCAGTCCTGTCCCCTCAGACTGGCAGTGGCTCTCTGGGGTCTCCAGGGGAGGTCTTTCACATCACCTCTTACCTCTGGTCCTTTCAACTGGAGATGCTGCCAGGGATTGAACCTGGGACCCTCTGCATGCCAAGCAGAGACTCTTCCACTGAGCCATGGCCTGCTTCTGTGTTGCTGCAAGAATTCACTGCCCCAGGAGGTATTGGTGGCTGTAAGCAAAAACGGCTTCAAGAGGGAATTAGATAAACACAGGGGTCATTTGGGGCCGGAGCAAGGTGTAGCAGTGCTCCGCCACCCCAGGAGTGGTCACTAGGGCAGTCACGGGCTGAATCAGATTCTCTGATCTGATTCGGCCCGCCGCTGAATTGCCACTGAAATTCGGTGGTGGCTTAAAAAGTGGTTGGAGGGGAGGGGGTTTGAGGGAGAGGCTCCAAACTTGCAGGGTAGCTGCTGGAGCCTCTCCCCCAAGTACTCACCAAGTTTCAAGAAGATTGGACCAGGGGGTCCAATTCTACGGGTCCCCAAACAAGTTGCCCCCATTCCCTCCATTGTTCTCTATGGTGGGAAAAAAGTAACCCCCTCTCCTCCAGCCCCTCATATACCCCATGAGTTTTTGCCATTGACTTCAATGGCCCATAGGGTATAATGGGGCTGAAATGGACATTCGGCCGGGAATGACTCCTCAATTCGCTTGCATTGCCAGAACTGACAGGCAGGGGTCATTCAGCAGCCAGAACAGATGTGGCCTGATCTGGCCCGATCTGAATCGGTCCAATTTTTTTAAATTTGCACACCCCTAGTGGGCACGAATGGCAGTGGTGGCAAGCCCCTCTCCCAGCTCCCAGTGGGCCTGTGGAGGAAGCGAAGCCAGAAGGGGTTTAAAGTTTAAACCCCTTCTGTTTAGAGTCATGCGGCACAATCTTTCCATTGCATTCTATGGGGCCCTTCTCGCTTCATTCCCCACCCCACCCACCTTGACAGGCCAGCTGGGGAAGGGAAGCATATGCTAATGAGTTATGCTAATAGGTATGCTAATGAGCTCCTGCACCTCTTTTTCTACGAAATGACCCCTGGATAAACATTTGGAGCAGAGGTCCATCAGTGGCTGTTAGCCACACGGTATATAGACAGGAGCAAGTGATGTTCTGTATTCTGGGTGCTGGGGGGGGGCAACAGTGGGAGGGCTTCTAGTGTCCTGGCCCCACTGCTGGACCTCCTGAGGGCACCTGGTGTTTGTGGCCACTGCATGACAGAGTGTTGGACTGGATGGGCCACTCACCTGATCCCACATTGGCTTCTCTTCAGTTCTTAAGAGCAAAGGTCCATCAGTGGCTCTTACCCACAAGGTATAGATAGGAACTCTCAGTCTGGGGCAAGGGATGCCCTATAATATTCTTGGTGCTTGGGGGGGGGCAAGAGTGGGAGGGCTTCTGGTGGCCTGGCCCCACTGCTGGACCTCCTGAGGGCACCTGGTGTTTTTGGCCACTGTGTGACCCAGAGTGTTGGATGGTATGGGCCTCTGGCCTGATCCAACATTGGCTTCTCTTATGTTCTAATGTACCAAGGGATACTGTTGATTCAGGGACACATATTTCCTTTTTAAGGATACATTTTAAGGCAAGACTGTGTGTGTGTATGTGTGTATGTGTGTGTAGATATATTCTTATAACCACACTGTTAAGGTATGTTTTATTCTGCTGGTCCATGACTGTAAATTCTGGCTCCTTTGCATGGGAAGAAAATGAAAACGAAGAAAGAGAAGAAGCTGGGGCCTGGCTAGAGCAGCAGAGGACGAGGTTTCCGGGGGGTGGGGGGGTGGAGCCACAGAGGATCCCTCACCTGTGGAGGGAGTCCACCTTCAACATTGTCACCGATTTCCCATAAGCAGCTGTGCCCCCGCCGCCGCCGCTCTTCCGTTTGCCCAGGTTGCATTGGCCAATTTCACACTATTCGCCCCAAAGCCACATTTCGACTCGCATCTCCCCCGATTTCCCCTGTGTCTTCTCGATCCTTGTTTTTTGAAGATCAAGAAGACGCAGGGGAAATCGGGGGGAGCTGCAGGTCAAAATGCGGCTGCGCAGTGAATCGTGTGAAATTGACCAATACAACTGGGGCAAATGGAAGAGTGACCGCGGCACAGCTGCTTGTGGGAAATCGGTCTGGCTTTAGGTATCTAGTTGCCAAGGAGTGGGATGTTGTCGGCTGAGGCGTCAGCCATGCCTCCCCCGTATGCTTCAAGAGCTCAGTCCAATTTTTAAAAAGCAAGATATACCCTCACCTTTCAGTTTATCTGATAACATTAATTTTTAAAAGTGGCAAAGGGGTTCTAAGAATGGGGAGATGGAAGAGTGCATAGATAGCACGGAGGACATCATCCATGATCACTGAGCTTTCTCTGTGGTCTGAACCATGCCAAAAGTGGGCAGAACTGCTTTGTTGTCGTTGTTAAAGCATTCGACAGAGGGAAGGAATCGAAAGAGAGCAAAGGCGCTGTCTGACCGTCTCCAGTGTCCTCAAAATGCCGCTCCTGTTTGCGCACTTAAACCAAGGACTGAATTGAAAATGGGGATCTGGTCAGGATGAATATAGAATAAAAGTAACGTGTCGCCTTCAGCTGCCCTTCCACCCAGTCTGAAAAAGCCCAAGAAATAACAGAACAAAAGAAGCCATGCTGTTCCACACCAGCAGCCTTCAGTGACTGCAAGAAAGCTTTGTTCTGTTTTGGATGTTCAGAGCCAAACTGAGCTATTGTTGAAGAACCTCTTCCTTTGTCAAAGAAGTGCTGACGCTCAGGAGGCAGGCTGGCTATTTATTATGGTTCAAGGATGGGACGGAACACTTTGCACATGTGCTTGGGTGCTCTCTTGGGCCTGCATTGCCAGGGATGTTTGGACACCTTGGATGTCTGAAAACACGTCTGCGGCTAATTAAGAAGCTGGCTACGACTGGCACAGTGGAAGAGATTTGGTTGCCCTTGGCCAGGCCAGCACCATCTTGTTTTGTCCACAACAAAGAGAGGCAACACAGACTATGCCATTCCCCCCCCTCCACCTTTCCAACAGGAATTCTTGCCAGAAGAAGATGCCAAGGGGGACAGGGACTGATCAAACTGTGTTTCACACGGCCTCAAACCCCCTACCTGCCAGGGGACCCTCATAATCCTGGGTGATAGTTGGAGCAAAGGAGCTTTGCGTGGTCCTTTGCTACATAAACGAGGATTAAAGCTCCCCCTCCCCGATCTGTTTTAGGCAGGGCTCCGTTGGGGCCGGAGCGGGCCGGAGCGCCGCTCTGGGAGAGAGGGGGCGGGCCCCGCCCCCCACCCCCCGCCAGAAAGCCTCCCCCGTTCAACCCCTCCCTCCCCCAGTTGCTGGCCCCGTCTGAGAACCCGGCCCTGCCTGAGAGCCCCCTCCCTCAACCAGTCGTCTTCCCCGGGGCTCAACGGGGGCGGGAGGCGGCGGCGGCGGCGCGGGGTCGGCCTCATCCTCTTCCTCCTCGGCGGCTGCGGTGCCTCCCTCGCAGCCCCCTCCATCTCAGCCGGCAGGGGCGAGCGGGGCGGAAGCCAGCACGGCCGCGGGGGCAGCGGCAACGACAACGGCGGCGACGACGACGAGCGCGCCCAGCAGCAGCAGCAGCAGTCGTCTTCCCCGGTCGTCTTCGCCCAGTCGTCTTCCCCGGGGCGACGGCTGGCCGCCAGCCCCGGCCCAGAGTCCCCTCCCTCGCCCAGTTGTCTTCCCCGGGGCCGTGGCTGGCCGCCGGCCCCGCCCAAGAGCCCCCTCCCTCCCCCAGTCATCGTCCCCGGGGCCAAGAGCCCCCTCCCTCCCCCAGTCGCCGTCCCTGGGGCCGCAGCTGGCCACCGTCCCCGGGAAAAAACCCCTCCCTCCCCCAGTCACCATTCCCGGGGCCACCATTCCCGGGGAGGGAGAAGCCGGGCCTGAGTGGCTTAACGCCACTCAGGCCCAAGCAAGGGGGGGGGAGGGAAACGCCAGCCCTAGTTGGGAGAGAAGCGCCCCTCCCTCCCTCCCTCCCTCTCTCTCCCCACCTACCTACATACCTACCTGTTCCTTCCTTTCCCCCTTCCTTCCCCTCTCCCTTCCTCCCTCCCTCCCTCTCCCCTTCCTTCCTTCCTTTCTTCCTTCCTTCCTTTCTTCTCTCTCTCTCCCCCCAACTACCTACCTACCTTCCTGTCCCTTCCTTCCTCTCTCCCTTCCTTCCTCTCTCCCTTCCTTCCTTCCTTCCTTTCTTCTCTCTCTCTCTCTCCCAACTACCTACCTACCTTACTGTTCCTTTCTTTCTTTCTTCCTTCCCCCTTTCTTCCTCCTTCCTTCCTTCCTTCCTTCCTTCCTTCCCCCCTCCCTCCCTCCCTTCCTTTCTTTCTTTCTTTCTTTCTTTCTTTCTTTCTTTCTTTCTTTCTTTCTTTCTTTCTTTCTTTCTTTCTTTCTTCTCTCTCTCTCTCCCCCACCTACCTACCTACCTTCCTTCCTGTTCCTTTCCCTCCTTCCCCCTCCCTCCCTCCCTCCCTCCCTCCCTTCTTGCCTTCTGACACACTGCCCATGACGTCAGGGATGTGTGGCCTTTTGACACTTCCGGTGACGTCAGGGGGTGTGGCATATGCAAATGAGTTATGCTAATGAGCTCCTGCACCTCTTTTTTTACGAAAGGACCCCTGGTTTTAGGAAAAGCTGAGCGCTGATTCTGCAGCTTTCGTCTCCCCAAGTCAGCTGGAGGTCTGACTAAACAGTCTCTTGTTCCCCTTTCCAGCCTGGGAGTCCCCAGTCTTCTTGATCACCTTTGCAGGCACCTTTGGAATTCTGACACAAGTTGGTGGCTGCAGTCACAAGATGGCTGCCACAGGGAGGAAGGGCCAAGCACAAAATGGCTGCTGCAGGAGGCGGGGCCAATCACAAAGGATAACAGAGCAAGGATTTGCACAGCCCTGGCAGGAACCCTTCAACATTTCAGGCAGACGCTCTCTCAAGAGAACACCCTTTTTAAAGGAGCACATTGTTATTTTCTGGCAAACACAACAGCTCACGCTCAGTCAGGCCACGAAGATCCTTGTGCAGTGGTGGACGCTGCAGCCAAAGCAGCATTTTTTAAAAAAAATCCAACAGCCAGTCAGAAACCGTGTTGGGTAAAAGCCCCACCACCTGGACCCGCCGGTTATGATAATGCAGTTGCATCAACAAGCCCTTGTGCTTGCCATAAAGGCTTTATTGAACGGCCACGGGTGGTCTGAGAGAGGAGGGGCGCTCTTCCTGTAGAACCCTCCCCCCCCAGGAACGAACGCAGCTCCTGTTAACAGTTTCAGAGGCTACCCATGCCCGTCATGCCCGTCAGCAGTAGAACAGCTCGGTTCCAGTCCTGTAGCCGTTCTCGTCAGCTACCTGACGAAGGGCGCTTTGACTCTCGAAAGCTTCTGTCCCCAAATCTTGCTGGCCCCCTAAGGTGCGGCTGGACTCGATTCTATTGGAATATGCAAGGTGTCTATGGTGCAGCCTTGTGAAGAAGATCTGAAGATCACCCTACAGGGGGACAGCCGAAGGACTGGTGGTTAGCACAGCTAGACTAGGGACTGCCCACAATTTCAAATTGTGTCCTTGCCGTCTCCTGATTGGCTCTTCTGGAGACTTCCTGCTCCTGCACAGCTTCCTTCCTGTTGCTCTTTGTTCCTTTTACAGCAGTTGTACTGGTTAGTTTAGGCTTTCTCTCTGTATGTTCTATAACGGTTCATTCTTCTACAATAAACCTACTTATTTTTCTCTAAGCAGTCAGTGCTCCACTTCCTTTGCAAATTTAAACTCTGCCAACAGATTCTAGGTGTTCCTGTTAAGTAGTTTCTTTTATCGGGATACACCGCCACTTTCTAAAAAGACTTGTCAGTAAGGTTGCCAACCTCCATGGGGCGGGCTGGAGTTATCCTGATACGATAACTGGTCTCCAGATGACTGATATCAGCTTGCCTGGAGGAAATGGCAGGTCCAGAGGGTGGACTCCATGGCGTTGTACCCTCCTGAGGTGCCTCCTCATCCTCCCTGAATTCCGCCCTCCCTGGGTTCAACCCCTCAAAGTCTCCAGGAGTCCCCCAGGGCAGAGCTGGGGCCCCTGCTGGCCACTCCTCCATCTGAATCTCCTGGGCAGGTTCTTCTAGGGTTCTTCTGCCCTTGGATATTCCCCTTCTGCCTCAGCTTTTTGGCCTTCTTACAATGGATTACTTAGTTATTTAGAAGATCTCTCCATTGCCTCTCTGTAAAGTATCTGAAGGAGGGTTGCCACCCTCCAGGTGGAGCCTGGAGATCTTTGGAATTACATCTGGTCTCCAGGTTGCAGAGAGCAGTTCCCCTGGAGAAAATGTCCGTTCCTGGAAAGTGGACTCCATGGCTTTACTTCCCACTGAGGTCCCTCCATGAACCCCACTCTCTCCAGGTGCCATCTCCCAAATCTCTAGGGATTTCTCAGTCCTGAGCTGGCAAGTGGAAACCCCTTTTTGGCAGGTGCCAGGAAAGGTACTAGCAGCCTCCTGTGGGAGCCACATTGGGGTGCAAACTGTCCAGTTGCGAATAAGTTCAACAAATGACTGCAAGGTTCTCTTATGGGAAATTTCCTGCAAAGAGATGGAGGTGTGTGGGAGAACAAGCAACCAAAACGGAGCCTGGCATCCCTCAGAGCACGGGGTGTGTGTGTGTGTGTGTGTGTGTGTGTCACGCACCCCATGTTCTAGGGGCTAAGAAAACCCCAAGGAGGAGTCTTCTCTGATTGCAAAAGTCGGCAGCAGGCTTTTCAGAGAAGTGGCCAATGTTTCTAGTTAAGAGTTGTTGGTTTCCAAAATCCTGTTTTTCTAGCAATACACTACTGGCAGGCATTATCTGAAAGTGGTAACATTCCTTTTGAGCAACTTAGACATGTTCAGTGTTGACTCTGTATTTCCCCCCTCACACACTATGTACCATCCTCACCTTTATATATCCTGTGTCCTTTGTTTTTGGTCAGCCTCCGCCCCCCATCACAGTTGCACGAGATGCTCCTGTGATCGACCACAATAAACTCGTTCAAAGGACTCACTCTGTGTCTGCCTGCCGGCCACCGCCCAACTGATAAGCCCCGTGGGCTCCGGGCCGATGCCCTGACAAATGCACGTCACGGACACTGTTCCATGCAGGCCCAGGATTTGGAACCTGTCGTTTGAAAATCTGCTTTTAAAATACTTTCAGTGTTGTTTTTTTAAAAACCAAGAAGTGTGCCAACAGCCCCCTGGTGCTTCTGCCCATTGGGCTGAAGGTAAAGAGCCAATTTGGCCCTCAAGTCTTCTGTGCCTGAGACCCTCTGCCTGCCTCACTGAAACTCCAGCTGCAATAAATTGGGGAGCCTTCTAGGGTCCAGAGACTCACTCCTAGTTACACTACAATAACTTGTAATGGGGGCGGCAACAGTAGGAGGGCTTCTAGTGTCCTGGCTCCACTGGTGGACCTCCTGAGGGCACCTGGTGTTTTTGGCCACTATGTGACCCAGAGTGTTGGAATGGATGGACCATTGGCCTGATCCAACATTGGCTTCTCTTATGTTCTTAAGAGCAGAGGTCCATCAGTGGCTCTTAGCCACAAGGTATAGATAGGAACTCTCGGTCAGGGACAAGCGATGCTCTGAATTATTGGTGCTTGGGTGGGGGGGCAACAGTGGGAGGGCTTCTAGTGTCCTGGCCCCACTGCTGGACCTCCTGAGGGCACCTGGTGTTTTTGGCCACTGTGTGACTCAGAGTGTTGGACTGGATGGGCCACTGGCTTGATCCAACATTGGCTTCTCTCATGCTCTTATGTACAGTGGTAGTTGGAGGCGGCGGGGGGTGGGGGATGCTGGCCAGCATTGACTGGGGCCAGTGTGATGCTGGGTTGCCAACTCTGGCATGGGAAATTTCTGGAGCTTTGGTGGCTGTCCATGGGGAAGTAGGGCCCTATGATTGAATACATACTAGGATCCTGCTATGGGATTTGCATCATTTAATGTGCCACGTTAATACTTATGCTTTGCTTCAATTCTGTTTTTAGATTTCTGGTTGGCTCTACAACCCAAATCCTGTTGCACTGTTTACTGAATGTCCCACTTGTTGATTGTCTTGACTCACCCTGTGCAATCTCACTTGAATCCAAGGCAGACTATTAAATAAAAACAAACAAATAAACAAATGGAACTATGGGGAGGAATTTCACCTAGAACCTATGGTATACTATATAGCTTTCCCTCCAAACCAGGGGAACTGATCTCTGTAGTCCAGAGACCATCTGTAATTCTGGGAGATCTCCACCCCGCACCTGGAGGCTGGCAACCCTAGCATAAGGGAGCCACTGACGGATCCTGCCAGAGCGGTCCAGTCAGCTGCAGGAGCCTCAGTCCGCCTCCTGGCGCTGCACGCAGTACCATGTCTCCTTTGAATGTGCTGCTAGCAGAACAAGGCTCATGGTGCTCCAGCGAGAGGCACGACAGGCGCTGCTTGTTCCCGGTACTCTGCCAGCCTGGCCAGAGGCTCATGTATCCAGTGAGAAAGGCCGAGGGCTTGGCAGGGGCAGTATCTGAACACACGCCTGGCCTCCCCCTGTGGCTGCTGGAGAGGCACCAGTGCAAGGTACGGGTTGGTTTTGACAGAGCAAATGGCAACATCCCCAGCCCTGTTGCCACAGAGCATGCCAATTGCCCCCAGTTTTGTGGCGGTGTGGTCAGGGCAGGTTGCTTCCATCTGGGCATGTGAGGAAGCCAGCAAATGATGGCATCTCTGCATGCCAAACTCTGCAGGGATCAACTGAACAGTTTCACTTTTAAAAAACTGTTTTTATGGCTTGCTTGTGGGCAAAGAATCCCAAGCCCTGTTTTTACGCCTCCTTTTTGAGTTCTCCTTCACTAGGCAAACTCAATAAAATTCACTTCCCTTGAGGAAAGATTCTACTAAATTTGGCTGAAGAATTTTGTTTTGCTTATTTACTTCATTTATACCAAACTTTTGTCCCCAATAGGAACATTCTCCTTTTTTAATGATTTTAGGGCAGTTCCTAGGCAGCAAGCTCAGTTTGCAGGCGAGATCCCGGCTATGGAAGGAAAGGGGGTTAGGAAATTTAATTTCAGCCCAGGTGATCTGTCACTATTGCAGACAACAAGGACATATTAAAACCCAATGCCCTAAATTGGCGGCTAAGGGTGACAGACATCAACCAAAAGTACAAGTGGTCTCGAGTTGGTCCCAAGCCCAGCTAAATGCTGGGGTGGAACAGCAGCCTGAAGATTGGAAAATGGATATTCAAGATCCGTTAGCAATTGGTGATACAAGTGAAAGAATGCAGGCAGACGTGGGGGGGGGGGTAAGTTGGGTCCCCGGGACTCTAGAGGGTTGATTGAAAAAACGAGTAAGAAACGAACAAAAGCAGGGAAGCCTCCGAGGCCATAAGCAATGACTGGGGGAATGTTCAGAGATGAGTTACATTTATTTTATTTATTTATTGTTGGGATTTATATCCTGCCTAGCCAGCGTTAGCCGGCTCTAGGCGGCTTACAAGATCAATCAATATAAATATAAAAACACAGCTAAAATATATAACAAAGAATCGCAAGATTCCACCAAATTTGCCAGCCAACATTACTTCCAGACACAAAGTACAGCAAATTTCCAGGCCCGTGACCAAAAGCTTGTGCCAGTGGTATATTTTGGTGCTTTTCAGGGACCCCCTTTCCCCCCAGTGGCGGCTCCTAATTATAAGCCTGGCAGAAGAGCTCCGCTTTACAGGCCCTGTGGAACTGCATAAGGTCCTGCAGGCCCTGATGTCATCTGGGAGCTCATTCCACCAGTAAGGAGCCCCCACTGAGAAGGCCCTGGTGGTAATCAGCCTAGCCTGGGGTGGGCAAACTTGCTCAGCGTAAGAGCCACCTACAACAGGGGTGGCCAAACTTGCTTAATGTAAGAGCCGCATAGAATAAACATCAGATGTTTGAGAGCCACAAGACATGAACAAATATTACCTGCTTTTATTGAAAAATAAGCAAATTTGCTTTTTATTAACATTAAATGAGACTGCCAAAAATAATAACAAAAGGGGTAAAAGCAGATATTGATAATGATATTAATTTGTCCACTGATATTTGTTTGCTAATGATATTTAGCTTCCCCAGCCACCCTGCCGGGAGCCACATAATATAAGTGAAAGAGCCGCATGCGGCTTCCAAGCCACACTTTGCCCTAAGGCCAGGAAGGATCAGGCAGTGTTGCGTGCCTGATCACAGTGCTCTCTGGGGTGTATATGGGGAAAGGCGATCCCTTAGTTAGGCAGGCCCCTGACCATAAAGGGCTTTAAAGGTTAGAACCAGCACCTTGGACCGGATCCAGTATGCTATAGGCAGCCAGTGCAGTGTCCTCAGCACAGGCTGGATGTGGTCTCGCACCAAAAGACCCATCAACAGCCTGGCCACGGCATTCTGCACTAGCTGCAGCCTCTGGAGCTGAGACAAGGGCAGCCCCATATAGAGAGTGTTACAGTAATCCAGCCTCGAGGTGACCAATGCATGGATCACTGTCGCCAGGTCATTGCGTTCAAGGAAGGGAACCTGCTGCCTGATCAGCCGCAAAAGGTAAAAGGCTGCCTTGGCAGTGGCTGCTACCTGGGCCTTGATCGTTAATGAGGGGTCCAGGAGCACTCTCAAACTCTGAACCTTCGGCGCTGGCACCAGTGGCACCCCTCAAAGGCCGGCAATGGGATCCCTACCCCCAGTCCACTCCAACTCAGGCACAGGACCTCTGTCTTCGTTGGATTCAATTTCAGTTGGCTCAGTCTGAGCCGGCCCGCCATGTCCTGAAGCACCTGCTCCAGGTCATCTGGCCGCCCAACAACAGATATAGACTGGGTGTCATCAGTGTACTGGTGACAGCCCAGCCCATGCCTCCAGGCTATCTGGGGAAAAGGGCGCATGTAGATGTTAAACAACATCGGGGATAGCACTGCCCCTTGTGGCACTCCGCATACTAGTGGGTGCCTCTGGGACATCTGCTCCCCCAGCGCCATTCTCTGTCTCTGAATTTGGAGAAACGAGGCATGCCACTGCAAGGCAAGCCCCTGAATCCCCGTGTCGGCAAGGTGATGGATCAGTAGCTGGTGGTCGACCGTGTCAAACGCGGCTGACAGATCTAACACCACCAGCACCGCCGTACCGCCCTGATCCAGATGCCGCCAGAGGTCGTCTGTGAGGGTGACCAGAGCCATCTCCACCCCATGACCTGGCCGGAAGCCGGACTGAAACGGGTCTAGCGTGGAAGTGTCATCCAGGAAGCACTGCAACTGAATCGCCACTGCCCTCTCCAAAATCTTGCCCAAATAGGGCAAGTTGGACACCGGCTGATAGTTGGCCAATTTGGCCGGGTCCAGTGATGGTTTTTTCAGGAGAGGGAGCACCATCGCTTCCTTGAGTGCCCCCGGGAACAGTCCCTCCTCAAACATTGAATTAGCTACCTTGCCAAAGAAATCATTTCCTGTTATATTAGCCCAGATCAAGCACACTGGTGTGCTCAGAAAAGGGAAATGCAAGTGAGGTTGCAAGAATGCATTGACCTTCAGGTGGTGTGGGATAGTGGGGCAGACATGTCAAGTGTGTCTGAGGATATTTTTTGTGATCTAAGGCTCCAGGCAGACGGTAAAATAGAAATATGATCTTTTGACTCCAAGCCCAAAGAACAACCTGTTATATTTATGAAAGTAGGAGTGGGGGATTGGAGGGATATCATTCCCCTTCTGGTGCATGAGGGGTGAGATCCGCAGTTTCTTGTAGGTATGGATATTCGATACAGAGTATTGAGAGCAAAACAGACAAGTGTCTCAACTTCCGGTAATGACAAGAAGACAAGTGAAGGCAGGTGAACCCCACCCTGAGTTGCCCCAAGCAGCAAGTTTGGTAAAAAGGAAAAAGAGAGAAAAAGGGAGTGAAGATGAGCAGTTGAAAAAAGGTTAATAAGAAAAGAAGCAAGAGATCTGCTAATTAACAAGAGTTTACTGGTTGAAATAAAATTGTTTAAGTTTGTTATATTCAAATGGCAGAGCAATATAAGATTCGGGCTGTCAACGCCCGAGGCGTGAATAATCCCATCAAACGCAAGCGCCTAATGTCATTCATCTTAAAAGAAAAACCAACTATTCTCTTTCTACAAGAGACGCATCTCCGCCAAGAAAATACAGATTTTGAAGAGCAAATGGTATACGCAACAATTCCACACTAGTGGTATCTCCAAATCTCATGGGGTAGCCATCCTATTCACAAAGACTGTCAACTTTAAATGCGAAGATGTTCTCAGGGACTCCCAAGGCAGGTATATTTTTGTGTAAGGCATGTTGGACCACAAGCCCTTCACATTTGCATCTTTATACGCCCCTAATGCAGCACAAGAAGCCTTCATAGACACTGCTGGATACTTTCAAGGAAGGTCACATGATTCTAGGTGGGGACCTCAACCTGATCCTGGACTGAACCATAGGTAGATCAGGTCACCAATTGAATCAACGTACACAAAAAACAGGTGGCAAATCTAAACTCCAGGAAACATTTGACAAACACGACTTGCTGGATGTTTGGAGACTGATGCACAAAGAAGAAAGGGACTACACGTACTTTTCACCTCGCTTCCAAACCTATACCTGTATTGACTATATATTGACATCTACTGCACTGACTCCTAACATCAATACGGTGGACATTGGACCGTTCATGTGGACGGACCATGCCTACGTACAACTATCTATTCAAAGACATGAACACGAACAGAAACAAAGACACTGGAAAATGAACAAGTTTATTTTAATGAAGGAAAGATGTACAGAAGAAATAAAAAATTGTATTGATATGTATTTCAAAGAAAATAAAACAGATGATGTAGAACAGCACATGATCTGGGACGCTCTCAAAGCAGTGCTGAGAGGCCAAATGATCGCCATGACCGCACACCTGAAAACAGAGAGGCAAGAGGAGGTGAGAAAACTTACTAAGACAATTCAAGACCTAGAAAAACTACACAAAGCAACGTGTAACAGGAAAATTTGGAAAGAACTAGAAGCCAACAGAAAAATCCTCCACTCACTAGAGACACACACAATTCAAAAACACCTACTATACGTAAAGCAACAATACTGGCAAAAGAGCCCTAGAAATCTAAAACTTCTGGGTTGGAGAGTGAAACAAAAACAGGCAGAACGAAGGATCTACACCATGAAATCTAAAAACAATACCACACTCACCAAGAGCGCAGACATTGCAGAATGCTTTGCGAAGTACTATGAAGAATTATATACCCCCACCAAACCTAAGCAAGAAGACATACAACCCTTTCTACAGGACACATCTCTATTTACAAAACTCTCCCCAGAACATAAAGCTTTCATCACCCCTGAGGAGACCCGGAGAGCGATCAAACAAATAAAATCCAACACAGCTCCTGGCTCAGATGGATTCGGCCCAGAATTCTACAAAATATTCCAACTTTCAATCACTGAACATCTGGCAGAAACATGTAACTTCATTTTGACATCAGGCAAGATACCCCCCTCTTGGGAAGAATCGATTCTACTCCCTATTCCAAAACCAGGGAGAGACAGAGAATCTCTAGCGGCTTATCGTCCTATCGCTTTAATAAACTGTGATGCAAAACTATTTACAAAAATCCTAGCCACCTGCCTTCAAAATATTATACACTGTTATATCGACCCCGACCAAACAGGCTTCATCCCCAACAGATCACTAACTGATAACATCAGACGCACGTTAAACATCATTCCTTGCAGCAAGCAACAGAAGACAAACTCCCTACTTTTATCGGTAGATCTACAGAAAGCCTTCGACAGCGTGGAACCCAACTGTCTACAACACCTTCTAGCTACTATGGGGTTTGGACCCAACTTCAATACTGCAATTTGTTCACTATACACACGGCCACAAGCTGGAATCCTAATTAATGATCACAAAAGCAGGACTATAAACCTCCAAAGGGGCACCCATCAGGGTTACCCACTGTTACCACTCCTCTTCGCTCTAGCCATAGAGCCTTTAGTGGCAGCCATAAGAACAAACCCACAGATTCACGGCATAACAGTTAACAATACATCACACTCCATAAG
Organism: Lepidodactylus listeri; assembly: GCA_029233225.1. NCBI lineage: Eukaryota > Metazoa > Chordata > Lepidosauria > Squamata > Gekkonidae > Lepidodactylus > Lepidodactylus listeri. The sequence goes on from JARCFY010000005.1 coordinate 1,278,740, forward strand.
TTTATATGCGGATGACTTAATAATATACATCACAAACCCAGAGACCTCACTAAAAGAACTTCAACATATTTTTCTTTCTATTCAAAAGATAACAGGTCTGAAAGTAAACATGAAAAAACTAAACTTATCCCAATATCCCTACAAGCCAAAGTACAGGAAATGCTCCAGACCAGCTTCCCATTTAAATGGACAACTTCTGACTGGAAATGCTTAGGCATCATAATTCCCCCGGACTTTGTATGAGTTTCTTCCAGGCTGTATGGTTCCCGATTGTGAATTATCTATCGAGAGATGGTTTTCTACCGACTAACAAATTCTACCAAAACTTATTATATTTTTAAAATAAGGGTAACTGCTGACAGTATGCTATATTGCTCTATATGTAACTTGTAGAAGTTTAAAATCTTTATGTTTTGTGGGTTTACTATATTCAAAAATATAACATGTATGCTATCATTGTATATTATTGTATTTATGGTTATAAATAAATGGTTTTTTAAAAAGGAGGTTTGTAGAAGCCCCAATCCTCAAATCACCAGACTATTCCCAGCCGGTATGGCTTGGGTGTGGTTCCATTGCAGAAAGGGCAGGATGATTGCCTCTACCCAGTAGTATGCCTGAGTCGCAAGCTATTGCCCAGAGAGCAGAAATACAGTGTTATTGAGCAGGAAGCCTTGGGAGTAGTATGGGGGTGAAATAAGCTTAAGACATATCTGAGGGGGGTACACTTTCAGCTGGAGACAAACCACAGTCCATTGGTCTTCATTCATAAGATGAAAGACGCTAATGCCAGGATTTTGAGATGGGTGTTATCCACACAAGATTTCTCATTTGATGTTAACCATATTAAGGGAAAAGAAAATGTATTCGCTGACTTCCTCTCAAGGTGTTTTGCTGAAGCGGAATAAAATGTAAGACAACACCTAGTGGACGAGATGGGGAATAAAATGAATTGTTTTGAATTTATGTCTTCTTTGTTTTCTCTCACAGAAAGTGAGATGGATGTTCACTCTCTTTCTGCATGGGGTGTATGTGTGTAAGGAAGAAACTGGCTTGTGTGTAAAACAGCAACATTGAAAAACTGAATGAGGGCAGGAGGGGGAGGATTGACACTGCAAGTCTTTGCAGGAACTGCCCAGTTCTTGGCTTAGCAAGAGCTGCACAGCTGAGATCTCTTAATTAACAGCTGGACTGTATAGAGGGAGGAGTAGCATCTTAATAGGTCCTTCTGATGATAAAAGCCAAAAGGTGTGGGGGGGGGGGGGCTTGCAAGTAAGCGCACATCTTTTGGGCAGGATTTTCCCTACCTTTTGGAGTTTGAGTAAGTTGCAGCTGATTTTAATGATTATTTGTATTTTGGCAACCATTGAAGGATGCTGAATTTTCCTTTGCCCATCTAATTATTGTTAATCAAGGCTGCCTTGCCTTTTCTTTGATCATAAAAGTACTTTTGCCTGATTTACTGGAGTGTAGAGCCTGAAGCCAAGTATCCTAATAGAGAACCCAAAGCAGGCATCATACACCCAGCACTTCCAGTTAAACGGACCAGGCAGGAGCTGATGTGAAAGACCTCTGCCTAAGAACGTGGGGAGCCGCTGCCAGTCCGAGTAGACAAGACTGCCCTTGACAGGAGGGCGGGGTCTGGCTCGGTGTGAGCCTGGAGAACTGCAGCTGTCTCCGGACGAGAGAGATCAGTTGCCCTGGAGAAAGTGGCAACCTGGAAGGGGGACTTTCGGGCAACTCTGCTTTTCCGGTGCGGGTTGTCACCTCCGGGCTGAGAACCTCCCGGGGCTCTGGAGAGTGGGCCTTGGGGAGGGACCTCAGCAAGGTCCCCCCCCCCTGTGAGAGTCCTGTTCAAAGTAGTCAAGGATCAGATCTCGGTTGGTTAACCACAGTTCTTTATTGCCTATTCCTACATTAGTACAGCGTCTCGGGGTATTGTCAGAGATGAGACAAATAATACAAGCGGGTCTATTATACCATTCCAAGGAGTTTGAATTACCCATAGGTAGCCAATCCCCAGGAGGGAAAATTGGCGGGCTAAAAGGTGTCTTGACCGTTTGGTTCACACAGGAAAAAAGTGAGGTGTTAAGCAGTAAATTTCCCTTCCCAAACCAGACCCCTCTGTTCACATAACAATTCATGGCTCCAAGGTTCTTTAGCATAGATAAGAGATGAGAGCCTTTCCTCCCCTTGAAGTTACTGCCTGGGCAGCTGGAATGCGGAGGCAGGGATGAGAGGCCTCGTTGTTCTCACCCTAGGGGTTATCACCCTCCCGACCAAGCAAGGAGAAAATACAGGTCCAATACATAACAAAATACATAGTGTGCATGCAAGATTACATTGACAGAATTAACTGATTCTGACACCCTGCCCCCCCCATGATTCCCTTCACCTAGCTTTTTCAGGGAACATTTTATGGAACAGTTTAGTTAACTTGGGGGCATGAACATGTTCAGAACGAATCCATTCATTGTGTTCCGGGCCAAAATCTAACCATCTAACTAAGTAATACAATTGGCCCCTCTTTGTCTTGGAATCCAGGATTTCAGTTATCTCGTAGTGTGGACTCCCCTCCTTCATCAGTGGAGGAGGAACTGGAGGAACTGGATGCCATGCATTCGGCCCAGGATCTTTCTTCAGCAAGCTGAAATGAAACACAGGATGTATAGAACTTAGTGATTTAGGCAGGTCGAGTTCAAAGGAGACATCAGAGATTTTTCGTAGCACTTTAAAGGGTCCAACATATTTCCATCCTAATTTTCTGCTGGGCTGCAGCCCGTGGATATTTTTGGTAGAGAGATAAACTGAGTCCCCGGGTTGAAGGTCCCATCCCGGTGCTCGGCCACGATCAGCATATTTTTTATAGTCCTCCTTGGCATGGTCCAAGGCTTTACCAATCAACGGCCAGGAGTCCTGGAGACTGGACCACCAGTTTTTGAAGTCTGAAGGGGGAGCCTGGGGGTCTTCCTTGAGGGTGGGGAGCGGTTTACCTTCAAAACCTCCCACTGCCATGAAAGGTGAGACCCCAGTAGAAGAATGCACTGCATTGTTGTAGCTATATTCTGCAAAGGGTAATAAGTCCACCCAGTTATCTTGGTGGTAGTTGGTGTAGCACCTTAAGAACTGCTCCAGAATTTGATTAGTTCGCTCGGATTGGCCATCGGTTTCTGGATGGTAACCCGAGCTTAAGGCAGGTTCTATGTCCATTAGCTTCAAAAGCTCCCGCCAGAAGGTGGCAACGAATTGACTTCCGCGATCGGACACCACCCTTCTCGGAAAAGCATGTAATTTTATCACCTGGTTAAAGAAGGCTTTAGCCATCCCTTTGGCGGTGGGTAACTGTTTGAAGGGAGTGAAATGGGCTTGTTTGGAAAACGTGTCAACTACTACCCAGATCACTGTTTTTCCTTTTGAGGGGGGCAAATTGGTAATGAAGTCCATGGCTATGTCTTCCCAGGGCCTGGAAGCCGTGGGGAGGGGGTGTAACAATCCCGGGACTTTGCCTCCCCGTTTTTTACACATTAAGCAGGTTTGACATGCCGAGACGAAATCCGAGACGTCTCGACGCATGCGCGGCCACCAGAATTGCCGTTGGATCAGGTTAAGGGTCTTTAGGAATCCAAAGTGCCCGGCAAGCTTTGAAGAGTGGCAATTTAGCAGGATTTCTTTGCGTTTGGTTTTTGGCACCACTAATTTGTCCCCACGGAACCAACAATTGTCCTTTCTTTTTTCACACTCTCCCATTGCTTCCAATTCCTCTATTTCCTCAGGGGCATATTCCCCCCCCCATTGACAGTCCCCAGCGGTGAGCTCGGTTTTCTTTGCTTTGCTCCTGGTGACAACCACTCCTCCTAGCTGCTGGGGGGAGAACATGGAATCGAATACCTCGTCTTTCAGACTCTCGTGTTGGGGCAATCTGGACAACGCGTCTGCCAGGGAATTAGCCTTCCCAGGAAAATGCTTTAACACAAAGTTAAATTTTGAGAAGAAGTCCGCCCAGCGCAGTTGTTTGGCGTTGAGGGACCGCTGCGTGCGCAAAGCTTCTAAGTTCTTATGATCCGTCCATATTTCGAACGGAGTTTGCGCCCCTTCTAGCCAGTGGCGCCAGGTAGTGAGCGCCAACCTAATGGCCGCAGCTTCCTTGTCCCACACCGACCAATTCCTCTCAGTTTCATTGAACTTCTTCGATATGTACGCTAAGGGGTGTAGTTTCCCTTCAGAGTCCCTTTGTAGGATGGCCCCCCCCATTGCTACATCCGAGGCATCAACATGGATTATAAAGTCTTTAGTCTCATCCGGGTGCGCCAAAATGGGCTCTGAGGTAAAAAGAGTTTTTAAAGCCTCAAATGCCTTCTGACACTCCCCATTCCACGCCAGTTTCTCGCCCGGCTTTCCTGCCTCGGGACCCCTCCCCTTGGTTTTTAACAAGTCCGTTAAGGGAAGGGTGACTTTGGCAAAGTCCTTGATGAAAGTCCGATAGAAGTTACAAAATCCTAACAGGCTCTGCAGCTGCTTTCTCGTTCGCGGAGCCTCCCATTGCACCACCGCTTCCACTTTCCCCGGGTCCATTTCCAACCCCTTCTGAGAAATGCGGTAGCCCAGGAAGTCCACAGACTCGCGGTGAAACTCGCACTTAGACAGTTTCACAAACAGCTGGTTTTTTAGTAATGTTGACAGCACGTCTCGGACCAAAGTCACATGTTCGTTCTTATCAGTGGAATAGATCAAGATATCATCTATGTAACATAACACGCCCTTAAATAGGTGCTTGTGCAACACTTCGTTGATTAAACTCATAAAGACCCCGGGCGCGCCACTTAAGCCGAACGGCATCACGAGGTATTCAAACTGCCCCAGGGGGGTGTTAAAAGCAGTCTTGGGTTCATCCCCCTCCCTTATGCGCACCCTGAAGTAGGCATCTCGCAGATCCAACTTGGTGAAAATCTTCCCCTTGGCCGCCTCCGCCAAAAGGTCTTTTATTAACGGGAGGGGGTAAGCATTAGAGGTGGAGACTGCGTTTAGCCCCCGATAATCCGTGCACAATCGCAAGCCGCCATCCTTTTTCTTTCGGAACAGTACGGGCGCCGCAAAAGGGGACTTGGCGGGGCGGATGAACCCCCTGGCCAGATTTTTGTCCAAGAACTTCCGCAGCTCTTCTCGCTCCGCCGGGCTCATGGAATACAATTTGCCCTTTGGGAGTTTCTCGCCCGGGAGGAGCTCTATGGCACAGTCCGACAACCGGTGGGGGGGCAACTCGTCCGCCTCGGTCTCACTGAACACTTCCAGTAAGTCTCTATATTCTTCAGGCACCATGGCCGGGACGAGAGCGAGGGCGGCCGCGGGAGACGGCGGGCTGGGGGGCCCGGGACCCCATCCTGGGTCCCAGCGGTGGCTCTGGCAGCGTTCGTCTACCCACGAAATCTTCCCCTCGCTCCATTTTATATAGGGGTCGTGCGCCCCGAGCCAAGGGCTACCCAACACCATAGGGAATTGGGCATTAGGGGTTATGACGAAAGCTCTCTTCTCCCAGTGGTTCCCCGTTCCCAAAATTAAGTTCTCAGTCTCTGCTATGCACTCCTCCTTCATTTCGGACCCATCCATCTGGGTAAATTTCAGGGGCTCCGCTAACGGGGTGACTTTGGGTCCCAGCCCCTCCACTACTAGGGGGCTGATTAGGTCTCGCGCACACCCAGAGTCAATTAAAGCGCGGACCCTCATGTGGGTACCTGATCCTGGGGTCACCACAGTCACTACCATATATAACAAGGGGCCGGGGATGCTCACCGGAGATGGCGCTTCGTTGTGGGGGACCTGCAGTTCTGCGCCGCTCACTGCAGGCCGTTGGAGTTTCCCGACATCTGGGTTTCCATCAGCTCCAGCTCTCCCTGCTCACTCGTTGCCCCTTCCAGCTGCAAAGCCCGGGGTTTCATGGGGGTCTTCCCCCGAGTCGGGGTGCCTGCAGGTCCTGGAGTTGAGGTCTTCGGGCCCTTCCCCCCTCCTCTTGGACACGCCGAGGCGAAGTGGCCACTTTCCCCACACTTCATACACAACCCTTGCCGGAACCTCGAGTCGCGGACGTCTTGTACGTTGGATCGGGGCTTCGCTCGTGGGCCCGCTCTGATAGCGGCGGTTGCGGATGCTCCCATCTTGATTAGGGCGAAACGTTCTTCCATGTCGGTGGCCGCCCTCATCCAGCTAGTCAGCGTGCCCGGGCGGCCTCCCAGCAGCACCGTCTCGTAGATTTCCGGGTTTAGACCCTCCCAATACTTCTCCATGAAGAGTTCCTCCGGCCATCCGTGGATCTTGGCAGCAATGCGCCGGAATTTTTCAGTGTATTCTCTCACTGACGATCTTCCCTGGAACAGCTTCCTCAGCTGATTTCTGGCTTTTTCCTCACCCAGCGGGTCTTCGAACTGGTGCCGAAGAGCCCACATGAAGTTGTTCAAGGAACGCAGCTCAGGGCCAGGGTTGTCGTGCAGGCTCACATACCAATCGCTGGCGGTGTCTTTCAGTTTGGATCCGATGTAGCCTATGCGATCCTTCTCGGTAGGATACAGGTGGCCCCAACTGTCCAGGAATCTCCCGATCTCGAGCGTGAAGAAACGTAGCTTCTCGGGGTCCCCATCGAAAGTAGTCGTCAGCGGGTCGGAAGGGGGTGGGCGAGCGGCCGGCGCGGCCGGGACTGGGGCCGGTGCGGGGACGGGCCCCGGGACTGGAACCGGGACGACCGGCTGAGCCGGCTGCGCGGGTACAACGGGCGCCTGTGGCTGAGCCGGAACCCCTCCGGGTGCTGGCTGCTGTTGTGGGGCTCCGACTCCTTGACCGAGGAGGGCGCCTTGCATCGCCACCATAGCGTCTCGAAATTGGTGCTGGAGATCGAGGGCCAGCTCGCGGAGCTCGGAGGTGAGTTGTAGCCTCAGGTCTCCCATCATCTGATCCAGCGGGACCGTCGGCTCCTCTCGATACGGATCGGGCCCATACAAATCCAGTGTCTCCTCTTCGGGAGGCGGGCGACGCGGTCCTCCACGGCGGACTGGCTCGCGGTCGTCTCCTAGGTAGCTCGGTCTCCCGCGATCGAGCTGGTCGCCGGTGAGCGGAACTCTCACCCCTTTCCTGTCGTGCACCCACGAAGTCACGGATCGGCCTCCGAAGTGGCTCCAAGTGTACTGGGGGGTCACGCTCTGATGGGTAATCGGGCGGCGCGGGATGTAGTAAGCCCCCTGGCTCGTGGTCACCGGCACCTCGGGACCTCCTCCGCCGCCGCCACCCCCGTTCCCCGGATCCGTCGGGGTAACCGGGGCCTCCTCTGGAGTGGTAGGTTTGAGGGGGACGAGATCGTCTTCTGACATGGTCAGGAACGATTGAATCCCAATCAAGGATCTCTGACAATCTGTGAGAGTCCTGTTCAAAGTAGTCAAGGATCAGATCTCGGTTGGTTAACCACAGTTCTTTATTGCCTATTCCTACATTAGTACAGCGTCTCGGGGTATTGTCAGAGATGAGACAAATAATACAAGCGGGTCTATTATACCATTCCAAGGAGTTTGAATTACCCATAGGTAGCCAATCCCCAGGAGGAAAATTGGCGGGCTAAAAGGTGTCTTGACCGTTTGGTTCACACAGGAAAAAAGTGAGGTGTTAAGCAGTAAATTTCCCTTCCCAAACCAGACCCCTCTGTTCACATAACAATTCATGGCTCCAAGGTTCTTTAGCATAGATAAGAGATGAGAGCCTTTCCTCCCCTTGAAGTTACTGCCTGGGCAGCTGGAATGCGGAGGCAGGGATGAGAGGCCTCGTTGTTCTCACCCTAGGGGTTATCACCCTCCCGACCAAGCAAGGAGAAAATACAGGTCCAATACATAACAAAATACATAGTGTGCATGCAAGATTACATTGACAGAATTAACTGATTCTGATCCCCCCCCCAGCAGCCCGTTTTCTCCAGGAGAGCCGATCTGTGCAGTCTGGAGACCAACTGCCGTTCGGGGAGGCCTCCCGGTCCCGCCTGGCAATTGGCAAGCCTGCTTCCTGGGCTGGGGCGCCCCCTTCCCCCATCTCCGGGGGTTTCCCAGCCTGGAGTTGGCGACCCCCTTTCTACCCGCCCGCCGCCTTCCTTCTTGGCCGAGCGCCGCCGTCGGGGTGGCAGCAGCAGCAGCAGCAGCAAGTGGCCGGGGTGGCTTCTTTCTTCCCGCAGGAACCCCCCCCCCCCCCCGCAGCTCCGCCGCCAGCGAGACAGCCAGCCAGCCAGCCAGAGAGCGCGCAGTTCCAGGCGGCAGCGGCTTGTTCCCGGGGCGCAGCGGAGGGCTTGGCTTGGCTCGGCCGTACCTGGCGCGGGCGGGCGGCCGGGGCGGGCGGCCGGGGCGGGGCGGGGCGGCGGGAGCGCGGCGCGGGGGGCGGCCTCTGCGGGCGCGCGCCGGGCTGGCTGGCTGGCTGGCTGGCTGTGCGCGGCCCCTGCGAGCGGGGCTGGAGCCTCGGCCGCCGCTTGTTGCTGGCCGGCTGGGCGCGCGCAGGGGTGGGTCGCGGAGCGCCAGGAGCGCCAGGCCCGGAGGGCCCGCCAGGCCGGCGGGGAGAGGGGCGGCTGGCCGGCCGGGCGGGCGGGCGGGCGGAGGAAGATGGCCGCTCCGCCGCTGGGCAGCAGCAGCAGCAGGGCAGGCGGCGTCGGGCCGGGCCCGGCTCGCCCCCCGCCCGCCACCGCCGCCGCCGCCTTCCCGGAGCTGGACTTCCGCTCGGGCGCCCGCCTGGAGGAACTGAACCGGCTCATCCACGAGTTCGGCCGCCACGACCAGCGCGAGTACGACGACCAGCGCGCCCTCGAGATCCACACCGCCAAGGACTTCATCTTCTCCATGCTGGGTACGGGCCAGCCCCCGGCCGGGAGGGTGGCACCCCCCGCACCCCCACCCACCCTCGGGCGCGCATTGTTCGGCCGCCGGGGCCGCCGAGCCCCCAGACAAAGGCGGAGGGAGCCGGGGTGCGTGGGGGGGGGGCTGCTCTCCGCCCAGCCGGATCCCGGGCCGGGGGGGGGGCAGAGCTGCGGCGGCGCTGGCCTGGGCGGGAGCTTCCCCCGGCCTGCAGGCGAAGGGCGGGGTGGGGGGGTCTTGCCCTTTCTGCTGCCCGGCCGGGGGGGGGGGGCTGCTGGAGCTGGGTGGAGGTCGGGCGTGCCTCTGCTCTGTGGCCCAGGCAGGGTGGGGTTGGGAGGAGAGCCACCCCCCCTTCCAGTGGACCAGGCAGCCGAGAAAGTTCCGGAGGTCGGGGGAGGCTGGCGCCTGCCGCTTTCTGCCTTGCTCTGGCCTGGGCTCCCTGTCTGCCTTGGCACCTGTCATGGGTGCCTTCTAGGGCACAGCTCCCCAGTGCCAGCTTCTCCACGCATGCCGCGCTTGAGCCGGTCCCTTGCCTTCTGCCACTGCTGGACTTGAACGGAGCTTGACCAGGCTGTTGCCCCCTCCGAAGCCCCTCAGGCTCCTGTGGCCCTTGTAGAGTCCATGAGACTGAACGGCCTTTCCACTCCAGCCTTTGGCCAGGGGAGAGCCGCTCCTTGCAAGGGGCTTGATTCCTCCCCCCCAACTGCAGCCCACTGATGGGTCTGTGGAATGGCCCCCCTCTTTTGGAGGCTTTTGGCACTTGCTGGGGGCCCAGCGACTCTGCCTCCTTGCCAGGCCCTAGAGTCCGGCCAGCTGGGTTGCTTTTGGGTCTTCTGTGGGCTTAATATACGTATTGGTCACCTCTCTGGGGCCGCTCACCGCAACAGGAGCAACACCATTACAATACAAGGAGGAGAACAAACCGGTGACAGAGCCACGGCCGCTGGTGTGCCTCTGGGGCCCCAGTGCTGTTGTCGTGGGAGTCCGGGCGCTGCGCAGGCGGCCAGTCACTGCTGTTGCCCAGCTGAGGACCAGTGCCCGTGGTGTGGGAGGGGCCTCTTCTGTTACCCTACCCGCTCCAGTGCCTGCCCCCACCCCATGGCTTCTGCCCAGAAGGTACCTACCTCATTTGAATGGTGTTGGTGTGCCTTGGGATGGAAACTATGGAGGTAACCACAGGTGGCCTGGGCCGTAGTGGCTTAATACACTTTGGAAAGGCCGTGGGAATTGGACACAAAAGTCCCATGGCGAGGCTAGCGGCTGTCATGCGGATACATACCTGACTCCTAGCTGCGCCTTACAATTTTTCTCAGTTCTTTAAAATATTTTTAATTACCTCCCTGTTTCGGAATCATGTCCCAGCAGGGCTGCCGCGTCCTGTGGACGGCTCGGAGCTGGCACAGAACCTGGCCACGTGAAGGCAGTGTATGAAAATCGACGCGGTCTCTGGGGATTGATTGACTCCCAGGTTTATTTCCCGTGGCAGATCAGCGCTCCGTCAAACCCGATTCCTGCGCTGCTTCGGCGTGTGCGGCTGCAGCCTGTGCCCCCAGGGCTCACAAACTGACTGTGGGTTATGTCGGCCACACCTGGCTGCCATGGGAGGGTGCGGGGCTGTGTGCGAAGCGTGGGGCGGGTTGGGGAATGTGCCTTCCGGGAGCCTTTGATTGGCAGGCTCGCCCTGGAGGTGGGGCGCTGTAGATTGTAGCACCTTTGTGGGGGGGGGGGGGGTTTCTTGCCTTGTCATCTCCGTAAGAAAATTCCGCCCTGTCAAGCGTTAAAGGCTGAGCGTTTGTGTGCTGAGTTAAACACTTTCAGATCTCTCTGCACGTGGTAGCTAGGAGACCAAGGAGTGGGGGTGTTGCCTGCCAGAGGCCGGGCTTGGAAAGCAGGCGGTAGGATACCCACCGTTGCTAATGAACTCTCAGCCACGTTCTCTTGGAAACCAGCTGCACACCTTTCTCACGCGCGCACTAGAGAGAATATGAATGAATATTTAAGCGCTTCTTCAACTGCTCGACCCCAGTGGGTTTTTTAAAGCGAGGCTCCGGTAGATCTGCAATGCAGGGTCAGTTCAAGTTATGTTGTCTTCCTAGAGAGGGCACAGCTGTTCCTTCCCTGGGCTTGGTTTGAACCCAGGTGGGGATGCCAGTGGGTACTGTGGGCGGGCGCAGGGCGGTCTGCTCTGGTAGGTGCCCCAGCACCCTCCGCCTGGTGGATTCCCAAGTCATTGCTTATGTGCCTGTGGCCGGAGAGCCGGGTGCAAGGCGGAATCTTGGAATGCGAGCCCTTGGCTTAAGAAGCCCTCTGGGGAATTCTTTCCCTTGGCTGTCCCACTCAGGAACAGGCGCAGAGATAGCCCGGTTGATGGCTTGGGGCATTTTGGGACACGGTTTGTGTGTATCCAGTGTGAAGGTGCATGCGGAGCTTCTCTGGCCCTTGGTGGGGCTCCTTGCGTGATTGAGAAAAGAGCTTACAGAGAAAAGAGCTTACAGAGGTGACCTACTTATGACAAATAATCTGTGTATGAGAGAGAGGGAGAGAGAGAGAGCGTGTGTCCAAGGCAGGGCCTGTCGGACGTTGGCCGGAGGTGCTCAGAGGTTATGGTCAGAAGCCACTTGTAGAATCGTAGAGTTGGAAGGGACCTCCAGGGTCATCTAGTCCCACCCCCTGCACAATGCAGGAAATTCACAAATACCTCCCCCTCCACACCCCCAGTGACCCCTGTTCCACACCCAGAAGATAGCAAAACCCCCCTCCAGAAATGGATCCCTGGCTAAATTGGCGTGGAAAGAATTGCTTCCTGACCCCGTGGTGGCAATCAGCATTTCCATGGGCAATGCTCCTGTGAGAGTCCTACAGAGTCAGTAACCAACAAGTGTCCTTAAACAGGAATGCTTTATTGAGAAAGGTCTGCTATGGTCATCTGCACTTCTTGTGTTAGTAATGGCTGACCCAGCCCCAAGCGGGACAATTATACAGAATTCAAAAAGGAAGTGCAACCAATCACCAAGCCAAAGAAAAGGCACTTAAAATACTGGTTTACAAGTTAGACAGGAGAAGAGATATATGGGCAGGCACCATCAGTCTCCCAAGGTCAGAGCAGCTGGAAGAGCGATAAGCATGCCATGAGAAATATAACATAGCTTTCCACAGACCCGACCTCAAGGGTTCACTCATCCCACCTCCCAGGCAGGAGATGGCAGCATGAGCTGACAGCTCCCTCTAAGCTGTGGAGTCTTGTGAGCAAAAATTCTACTTTGTGAGCTCCTGGCTTTAAAGTTGTGAGCGAGCGATTTGGCTGCTGCAGAAATCAGTTTGCACTGGAGCCATCCCGATGCTCACGAGGTGAACTTGGCTAGTGCTTTTCATTAGGACCTACCTCACAGGGGTGGGTGGGAGATGAGCCACATCTGCTGCCCAGAAGCCCTTGGTGGAAGAAAGGAGGCCCCAAAGGACAGGTGCTGTAAGTTCCTTCCTGGGCCAGTCTCCATCAGGACTTGGAACTGCAGCAGGTCCCAGAACAGGAGGCCGCCTTTGAAGTGCGGAGGGGTCCTGGGAACTGCCCCCCCCCCCGAAGAAACGGGCCTGCCCTTTTAAGAGAGGCTTAATGGGGTGCTGTTTCACCAGGTCCAGTAGCACCTTAGAGCCCAACAAGATTTCCAGGGGCTGAGCTTCAGAGAGTCAATGGTTCTTGTTGGACCCGATGATTCTGCTGTATCTCTGCCGTGGGTGCCAGCACCGCTGAACTGCTCTCTGTCCGGAAACTGACACAGAGAGGCAGCGATTCTGCCATCCCACGTAGAGTTGCACCCGTCTGAATCCATTGACTCCAGCAGGATTAGAAAGGTGTTCTCTCGGTTTAGGATGGCGCTGTATTTTGCTTCCCTGTCGGCAACGTGCAGAAATACCTTGCCCCCACTGGACCCTTTTGGTCCTTTCTGCTCACAAGGTGTGTGAGTGTGCGCCTCTGAAGGGGTGAAGAGGCTGGCTGTTGGTGGAAGCCCTGTGGTTTCCTTTTGTGTGTTCCTTGGTCTTGTGGAGACCTGTTCCTGCAGACCGTGGCCTAGATACAGCCTCTGCACTTGGGTCAGCTTCTGATTTCTTCTTCTGAAGGTTCCGGGGCTGAATCGGAGTTTGAAGTAAGTTGAAAGAGCCTCTGATGTGCAGGGACTTTTGATCTGCTGCCCTCTCACCTGAGGATAAAGGAACACCGTAGGAATGTGGCAGGGCGGGGGGGGAGTGGGATGACCTGTAGCCCGAGTGCTGGAGTTCACCGTTTCATATAGAAATATGGCGGGGGGATGGGACGTACAGCCTGGAATTCTCTTACGTGGGAGCTGATGCTCATGTTAACTGCTTATTGAATCTTGCTTTGTGTAAACATGGGCTTCGCGTATTATCCGGATGGTACTGGCAGACTCCGCCGCCCTCCTGGGCCGCCTGTCGGCTAAGTCCTGACCGTTAACTCTTCGTGCCATGCCCCTGCAGAGCGTCAAAAGGCCTCCCTTTAATCTCCCTCCTGGGCTCTGCGCTGTGGGGCGTTGGGGGGCTCGGCACCTGCAGGCACACAGCAGGGGACAGCTGAGGACAGTTGCCGTGGGCCACAGTGCTGGTTAGCAGACCCACCTGGGACGTGGCTAGCTCATGCGCTCTTGGCGAGGTGGTTGTGTGCCAGTCCGACCAGCAAGGGTTTGGTTTGGCCAGGTGTGCAGACTGAGGCTTGCGTGCATGGCAGAGCAGCTGCCCAGCGGTGGGTGCATTCGCTCTTGCTTGGTCGCAGTGAGTGACCCCGAGCCAAAGAGCCGTCCCAGGGAAGACATCACCTTTGCCTTTTTCCCAGTGGAACTGAAGAAGGTTATGTCTGGTGCAGTCCTTTTTCTGTTGCATGCCTCCAAGATGCTGGCATGAAATGCACCCCCCCCCCCCGGTCTCCGGTCTCTTGCACAGAGACCATAGACACTGTCTAGAAACTTCTGGTAGGCTGTGGAGAGACCTTGGGTGGGCATCCTGTGTTCCTGGCTTGCTGGAGCCCTGAGACAGCTTCTCACTGGCTTAGTGGCTCAGTGGTGAAGCATCTGCTTGGCATGCAAAAGTTCCCAGGTTTGATCGACCAATAAGGCAGCTTCATGGGTTTGTCTGTGCCAAGACTGCATCTGCACAGTGTTGGATATTGCTCCGTCCTTGTGTTCTAGCACTCATTCACGGAGGGATTGTCTTGTCCTCATCCACAGCGGACAGTCTAGTTGCAAATGATTGCTGTAGCCACATGATATCCAGCGTTGTGTGGATGCAACTCGTGATTTCTCTTTTCTAGCCTGGATGCCAAATTCTTGAAGTGAACCATTAATGGACTGTGAGAACCAGTGTGGTGTAATGGTTAGTGTGTTGGACAAGGGTCCGGGTGACCCAGGTTTGAATCCCTGTTCATGCCATGGAAACTCAGTGGGTGACCTTGAGCCACACACTTGTGGCCTCACCTGCCTCATAGGGTTGTTGTGAAGATAAGACAGAAGAGAAGATAGCAAAGGAAACCACTTAGCGTCCCTGTTGTGGACAAAAGAGGGGTATAATAGCTGTGTGCTAAAGATGTCAGGTACATTTATTGTTGTAAATGTAAACAGTAATAGCCCATCTTTTTTTACTGACAGTTAGGCTGAGTCATGCAGAGGCGCTTCCAGAAAATGCTCTTGTTGGGGGGGGGGGGTGATGGACTTTCAAGGGTTAATGCCTCACAGAATCTGAGATACTTTGAGTGACAGGCTGTTCACGATGGGGAATTCTGTGGAGAGCCTCAGGTAAGAAATGACAGTTGGGAACTGACAGTTGAAGGAGGGAGAGTTAAGCACTGACTGAGGATTGGGAAGGAGGCAGAGAGGAGTGAGAGGATCACACAAGATCCCCATTCAAGCAAAAAAGGACAGAGCTTCTAGTCAAGAGAAGTAATCCCTACCCAGTGAAAAGGGAGATAACTCTTGAAAGAGGAGTGGTCCCTGGTCTGTGTAGAGAAAAAGATTTTGGGAACTTGGTTGTATGTTCCTGCCTTCTAAACTGGAATTGTCAGTGAAACCCAGAAACCTGTGCTTGCGAGTTAAAGCAGAAAGTGAAAGGAAGGCCTCAAAGTTTCAAAGACGTTGTAGAAAAGCAAGAACACTTCCTTGTTGACAACATATAGCTGGATTTAGTGTGATTACAAAGCTACTTCAGTTTTTATTATCAGTTTACCTCATACATCCCACCTCTGATTCTACCTGACCTTTCCCCCTCCAAGTTAAATAAAACGTTTTGGTTATTTTTGAACCTTCAAAAGCCTATCGTGTATTGTTACAGAAGTGGAATATAAATTGGTGATTTTGTCTCTTCCCTCAAGCCCCTGGGCTAGGCCCACCTCAAAATATATAATAACATGACAGGGTGGGACAGCCGTATACCAACAAATAAGAAGAAAACAGAGGCAGGGGCTGCTCAGCAAGCAAGCAAGAAAAAAAGGGAAAATCCAGTACGTGATGGCAGGAAAAGGGTGAGATTGCCATAGCGGGCAACTTAGAAGTTAGAAGAGAGAGAAGAGATTGGATTTATACCCCCCCTTCACTCACTGGGAGTCTCAGAGCGGCTTACAAACTCCTTTCCCTTCCCACCCCCCACAACAGACATCCTGTGAGGTAGGTGGGGCTGAGAGAGCTCTTTCCCAAGCTTTCCTTGAGGGAACAGCTGGTACAGAGCTATGGCTTGCCCAAGGCCATCCAGCCAGGTGCAAGTGGAGGAGTGGGGAATCAAACCCGGTTCTCCCAGATTAGAGTCCGCGCACTTAACCACTACACCAAAGTTAGGCCGGAGCTCCTGGCAGTCAATTCAACCAGGCTGGCTTTTGAGTTCACTCAGTGGGGATGCAAGTGCCTGTAGCCTGCCGGTGATGGGGACCATGCTGGCCTGGGGCAGCACCCAGGAAACTGAGCCACAGCTGCCTGGGGAAGAAATGGGGCTGCCTGCTTCCCTGTGATCGCAGCACTGGAACCTAGAGGATGCCAAGAGGTGGATCCGGGGAGAGGTGGGCCGTTGGAGCCTGCATTGCAGGGCAGAGGCAGCATCCTGTGAAGGACAGAGACAAAGGCCCCTGAGTGGGCTGCATATGAGGTCTGGCTGGCTCTGCCCCTGGGAAGCAAAGTCCCGGGGAACGTAGGGCTAAGAACACCAGGGTAAGAAAGATTTGGAAGGGAGCTGTGTTGGTTTGCTGTAGAAGAGCTTGATTTGAGCCCAGGAACATCTCAGAGACCAAACAGACCTTTTTTTTGGACGGGGGGGGAGGGAAGTATGAGCTTCGGAGAGTCTGACGAAGGGCGCTTTGATGCTCCAAGGCTCATACAATCTTGGTGTTTTCTGAGATGCTGCCGGGCTCGAATCAAGGGTGAGAAAAGGGATTTTGCTGACTTGTTCTTGCTGAGTGCTGGGGCTTGCATCTCAACCTCCCACCAGGCATTTGGGGCAGCCTTGTGGCCCCACTGAGGCCTCCTGCCCATCCAGCATCTGTCAGCCTCTTTCCCTCCCATGGAAAGGTGCTGTGTTTGGTGTAGTGGTTTGGTGTTGTGGTTAAGTGCATGGACTCTAATCTGGGAGAGCCGAGTTTGATTCCCCACTCCTCCACTTGCAGCTGCTGGATGACCATGGGCAAGCCATAGTTCTGTCAGAGCTCTCTCAGCCCCACCTACCTCACAGGGTGTCTGTTGTGGGGAGGGGAAGGGAAAAGGAGTTTGTAAGCCGCTCTGAGACTCCCTTGGGTAGTGAAGGGTGGGGTATAAATCCAATCTCTTCTTCTTCTTCTCCTCTTCTGTGTGGTGGAAGCTGCCTGCACAGCCCTGGGCGAGGTGTGCACCCTATAATGACAATTCGTGTGGCTCTGGCTCACATGGGGAAATGTATGCAACAGAGTGTACCACACATGGCTCCTCTTCCTAGGGGCCCATCACAGTCTTAGTGGAGGGTGGCGGCACTGAGCGGAAAAGCTGGAGAGGCGGAAGGGAGGGGGATTGTGGTGACGACCCCGGATAATGGAATGACTTGGTCCTGGAAGTGGGCCCAGCTTTGTCACATCCTGGAAGCTGAGCGGGGCCAGCCCTGGGGAGTACTTGGATGGGAGACCGCCAAGGAAGTCCAGGGTTGCTACGCAGAGGCAGGCAATGGCAAACCCCCACCTGAATGTCTCTTAACTTGACCTGGATGGCCCAGGTTAGCCCCATCTTGTCAGATCTCAGAAGCTAAGTAGGGTCAGCCCTGGCTACCACTTGGATGGGAGACCACCATGAAAGCCCAGGAATGCTACGCAGAGGCAGGCAACAGCAGACCAGCTCTGAACGTCTCTGGCCTTGAAAACCCCATGAGGGGTGGCCATAAGCCGTTTGCCACTTGACGGCACTTTCTGGTCCCACCACTGAAAGAGGTTGCAGGAGGCCCAGCCTGCGGGTTTCAGCCCAAACCGTCCTGGGGCTCCCTCTCTGGGTGGGGGGGCCCCCTGGGATGCTGCAGGGCTCTGTCCCCCTCCCGGGGGAAGGGGGGAACCATGCAGGCCCCTGCCCAAGTCCTTCCAGCCCGCTTGCATCTGTAGCAAAGTCTGTGTTCATAAAGGGGATGCAGGAGGGGCCTCCAGGCTAGAGGCTGGGAAAAAAGGCTGCTTTGCCATTCACGCTGGCTGCGTTTCTGTGTGTGTCCCGATGATTCATTGACGTTTGACTCAGTGGGGAGGGGAGCTTATTTGCTTTGGGGTTCTGTTCTGGCTGGACATGCTGCGTTTTGTTCCAATCCCCGCTGTATTCCATCTTCCAAAGAGCTTGCCAGCCTGTGGCCGGTTTTTGGGAGAGAACTTGGAGCTGCTTGACGGGAAGGGCCTCTGGGTTTCCAGCCCTGAGCACGGGCTTAGCTCTGCCTCTCTATTGTGGCATCACACGGCCCACAGAGTATACAGCGACGGCCATCCCATTCAGTGTTTCCCCTTGGCTTTGCATAGAGGGGCAAGCGGGGCCAGTTCAGTTCAGTGACTCTCTGTTTGGCAGGCAGGCTGTGCAAGGGATGCCAAGCTGGAACAGGAGCGGGCATCTGGAAGCGCCACTGGGAATGGCGTCGGCTCGTAGCGAGAGCCTTGCCTGCAGACTGTCTGGTATCAAAGTCCTCGCTTGCGGGTGCTGGAAAGCCGCCTCGGCAGGGAGGGGCCTTGGCCTGAAATCTGGGACTCTGCCCCTCTCTGTCAGGGGAACTGCTCCAGTCGAGTCCAGCAGCACCTTAGGGACCAGCACGGTTTCTGGGTTATGAGCTTTCCAGAGGCAAAGCTCCCTTTGTCAGAGCTTCGGCTCTCAAAATACCCCCAAATCTCCTTGGACTCTTAAGGGGCTGCCGGACTCCATTCGAGCTGTTCTCCCGCAGACCAGCACAGCACGGGAGACAGGACTGGGCTGGCTGAGCGGCTAGTTGCTCAGAAGCCCGCACGTCGCCCTCATTTCCTGTGGATGCACACGGATGCTGGAAGTCGCTGCACAGCTGCCGGCGGGAGTGGCTGAGTGCAACCCAGGGGCTGACTTGCCATGGGCGTATCCTGCATTCCTGGCAAAAAAACATAACCCTGCAGCTGTGGGCAAAGCAGGGAGACGAGTTAGCCATGCGTGTTGTTCAGCAGCATGCCTGCGTGTTTGTGGTGCACGCGTTTGGAGAAGAAGGAGCAGCTGGCAGCATTTGGCTGTGGGGTCTCCAGCGATCCTGGCTGGGCTAGGTTCTCCCACGCCCAGATGCCCATTGTGGGGTGGGGGTTTTTCCCCTCACCTGCTCATATGGGGTGTGTGTGTGTGTGTATGGGACCGCTCACTGTCCCACAACAGCTTGCTTTGAGGTGGCGTCCTCCAGGAACCCATAGCGTCAGGCAGCAGAATAAAAGAGGAAAAGGAGTTAAATGACTTTTTTTCCTGCCATTCCCCCAGATTACGGGGAAGTGAATTCACACAAAAGGTAGGTGGGAACCAGCGCTCCCTCTAAGCTGTGGAGTCTTGTGAGCAAAAATTCTACTTTGTGAGCTCCTGGCATTACAGTTGTGAGCGAATGATTTGGCTGCTGCATAGATTAGTTTGCTCTGGCGCCATCCTTCCTGAGCTGAGACAGAAATGTGTCAGCCGGAGGCTAAAGAACTGTGAGCTTGCTCACACTAGCTCAGCTTAGAGGGAACACCAGTGGGAAAACCCTTCTTTGCAGTGGCTCACCTGGCTCTGAGCACCTCTCGCACACATCAAGAGCTGGGCGTGGTTTGGCCTCCTTACCTAGCTTTTGGGACAGTCTTGCCTCCTTGAGTTTTAAACTTCATTTTTCATTGTCGTTCTGTTATTGGGCCCAGTGCTGGTTCTCTAGTTGTACCGGTGTTTTCTAGAGTGGTTCTTTTTGGCCCTGACCTGAATGGCCCAGACTGGCCGATCTCGCCAGATCTCAGAAGCCAGGCAGGGTCGGCCCTGGGCAGTTTGGATGGGAAACCGCCAAGAAATAGGAAGGCCATGATGGCCAACCCGCCTCTGAATGCCTCTTGCCCTGAAAAACCTACGGCAGGGTCACCACAAATCAGGTGTGGCTTGATGTGTTTTTAAATGAATGCGCAGACCCCATCATCTGTTGCGGCAGATTGTCTTGAAGGCCTTTTTAAACAAGTGATTGTGGAAGTCCTGGAGGGAACCCTTAAGTCTCTTAACAGGTCGATGTTGTCTCTGTCCCCGGGGGAGAGCTGGACCAGATGGCTGTCAGCTCCGTTCATTTTTTTCTTCCAGGAGGGGAGGGGGTGGCTCACCCCCCGCCCCCTTGCCTGTTCTTTGCAGAGATGATTTCTGACTCCTCCAGAGGATTGCGCTCCACTGCTGGACTGATAAAAGTATTCCACCATTTTTGGGGGGTATTTTGTGGCCCAGTACTTCCTCCGGCACTGCACATCTTGTATGCCCGTGGGTGGAAATGGCAGGGAGAACTCCCAAAACATCAGCACAGCTGTTGTCAGTGGAAGAAGCTGTCTGCGGTGCCTGCAGGATCAACTGCCTTGGCTGCATCCCTGAAAGGGGATTTCGGAAGGACTTCCCAGCAATGCTGCCTCTAAGCAGTGGAGTCTTGTGAGCAAAAATCCTACTTTGTGAGCCACTGGCATTAAAGCTGTGAGTGACTGATTTGGCTGCTGCGTAAATTAGTTTGCACTGGAGCCGTCCTTCCTGAGCTAAGACAAAAATCTGTGCGCCAGAATCTAAAAAACTGTGAGCTAACTCACACTAACTCAACTTAGAGGGAACACTGCTTCCCACCTTCGGCTGGGTTCTGTGGCTGTGCGGCTCTGCCTCTTCTGTGTGCTTTATAACACCAGGGAGAGGAGTGCAGTGTAGAAAGAGCTTTGTGTGCGTGTGTGAGTGTGTGCGCGTGCACGCGCGCGTATGTCCTAGATGCCACCAAGTACCTTCAGCATTGCTTGCTTGAAATCTCCTCTTTATCCTGTTGCATTTGCTCTGCTCCAATCCCGTCTCTGGGTAGTCTAAATCTGTCATCTGTTGACAACATGGCTTCTGGAGAAAGAGGATGTGGCTCAAAGGGCAGATGATGAAATCCAGAAAGCTTGCCATTTGAGGAACTCTGGCCTTGCCTTCGGAGGCCGAAGTCTTTCTGTTGGGGCCCTCTTGATAGCCCCCTGGGAAGCAGGAGCGCACTGATTGGGGGTGGGTGGGTTGGCATGGCTAGGAAAGGCTGCTCATGCCGGCAGTTGGCATTCCGGGGGCGTCCCTTCTGCCTCCAGTGCTTCTCCCGTGCTGGGCCACCATGGGTGCGTCTAAAGTGCTGTCAAGGGCCTTCCTGTGCAGGGCCTTCTTTGGCCATCTCCCTTCCAAGTGCCAACCCTGCTAGATTGGGCTGCCCCCTGCCGCCTTCCCTCTGGCTTACAGAAGGAACACTCGATCTCAGAGCCACTTTGAGGCATGGAAATGGGCAAGGGAGGAGGGAGGAACTCCGTGCGTAGCCCCGCCTGGCCGTCGCCTGACACTGCCTCTTATCCAGAAGTGGAGGGTGCTGTGTTCAAAACTTGGCTCGAATTTAGTCCGTAGCAAAGAATAAAATGGATAGTTCTTGGGGGGGGGGGGTGTTTGCGTGTGAGTTGTCTGCTGGGTGGTTTTGGGTGGAAGGAAGGATCCTGGCTGGCATGGATTTTTACAGGATGCCTTTTGTATGGTGTGATAGGAGAGTGTTGCATATATTTCAGTTTTTCAGTTTCGGGGGGGGGGGGAGAGATGGGGGGGGAAATTTTCCATTGTGGCTTCAAAACTTCTAGAAATTCTTCATCTCTTGTCCAGTGATATTTCCATCATTGTGATCAGTTGCCCATGAGTCTGGCCGTGGCTGGCTATTGGTGGTTCTTCTAGGAAACCCGCAGGGTGAATTCCCTGCCCCCCCCCCCCCGCAGTGGTATGTTGGGAATGTGGCCCCAGGGCAAGCTGGGGGGGGCGCACTGCTGTTCAGAGGGAGGGGGGAGTTGGGGGAGAGGGCTGCCTCAGTGGGGACTGTTCCCCACCAGAAGAAAGAGCCTTTGTGCCTCTCTTTGCGCCATTCTTTCCCTGAAGATTTATGTGCCTTGAGAAAGCCCCGTTGGAACTGCAACTGCAGGGGCTGGCACTGGAGGAGTGCCTTGCCTTGCCAGCCTGCCTGCCCGCCCCAGAGTCTCTCTTGCTGCTGTGTGTTCCAGCCGGTCAGGACCATGGGTGGCGAATGGGCCAGGCCTCTCCCGGCCCCTCTGCCTCTTCCCGATGGGTGACCCTGCTTTTGCGTCTTGTGGGACGGTCTATTAAGGGATAAGTCCTGGCACCCGCGGTCTGTCGGTGAGCCTGTGGCAGCAAAAATGAGCAGGCATCTTGCAAGCCTTTTATGAGGCTCAATGCACCATGGCTAAACGATGGCTCGATGCACCGTGGATAAACCCTCTGGGCTTACGGAGTCCCTCAGGTGGCAGAATGGGAGAGGGGCTGTGGCTCAGTGGCAGAGAATCTACTTGGCACGCAGAAGTTCCCAGGTTCAATCCCCGGCATCACCAGTTGAAAAGACCTCATGCCTGAGACCCTGGAGAGCTGTCAAGAGGGGCCGTGGCTCAGTGGAAGAGCCTCTGCTTGGCATGCAGGACGTCCCAGGTTCAATCTCTAGCATCTCCAGTTAAGAGGACCAGGTAGGAGGTGATGTGAAAGATCTCAGTGGAAAAGCCTCTGCTTTGTATGCAGAAGGTCCCAGGTTCAATCCCCGGCATCTCCGGTTAAAAGGACCAGGCAGGAGGTCATGGGAAAGACCTCCGCCTGAGACCCTGGAGAGCTGTGAAGAGAGGCTGTGGCTCAGTGGCTGAGCCTCTGCTTGGCATGCAGGAGGTCCCAGGTTCAATCCCCGGCATCTCCAGTTAAAGGGACCAGGCAGGAGGGGATGGGAAAGACATCCTTCTACCTGAGACCCTGGAGAGCTGCTGCCAGTCTGAGTAGACAGTGCTGACCTTGATGGACCAGGGGTCTGATTAGGTATAAGGCAGCCTTATGTGTGTTCAGCAGCCCTTAGATATTTGACATCTTCTGCTCTTCTCACCGTCAGTGTGCAGGGCGCTCAGATGACGACATAGAGACAAAAGAGGACACTTTAGAGTGTGAGAGGGCATGATTTGAATAGACAGTACCAATTCACGCTGTGGGGGCTCTTGCCATGCAAGCAAACAAAACAAGTCAGCTTCCTGCTGAGCTGGCTTTCTGCTTGTGGGGAGCGTGCACGCTGGCGTGTTTCCTTTGTCACACCTGCCCTCCGAAGCAGGGCCCTTCTTTCTGTCACGGACCCTGCTGCAGTGCCAGGCACCTGACCTCCGTCCCATCAAGGGCACTCCAGGGGGCTGGCCTGATGAACTGAGGGGGCGGGGGTGGGAAGATCTGCAATTAATTAGTGGCGCCGGTAATTGAATCAGAGCTGCAGGCCTTTGACCCTTCCAGCCCTTGGCAGAGATGCCCCTTTGAATGCTTTCTGCTTGGCTTGGTGCTGGGCCTGCCCCCTTCTGCCTCGGAAGTGCCGGAGACGGATGTGGGCTGCACCGAAGGTGGGATACTCCTCGGGAGTAAGAGCTTGCCTGACTTTCGAACAGGAGGCGCTTTCGGGGGGGGGAGGGGCTCCAGCCTAAAATGACCTTCATTTTGCAGAAGTTGGGGTCTCTGCTGAGGCAGCTCTGTGTCTGAGCTCCTTCTCGTGTTCGAGGGGCCCCCTCTGTGTGTGCAAGTGTTGGGGAGCAGCCGGGGATCCTCTCCTTGCCCGGGGGTGTCTGCCTGGCCACCGCTGGAAACCGAGGCCCGGTTAGAAGAGGCCTGGCCCTGATCCAGCGAGGCGCTGTCGGCGCACTGAAGGGAACTCCCCACGTCAGGCCGTTGATGGCCGGCACTGCTGCCTCTTGGCCCCTGGCGGGCCTATTTGAGGGCGAGCCAAGAACCTCTCTCTCGCCGAGGTCCGTGGGGCCAGCATTTGTGTCCCAGCCCAAGCGTCCGTCCGGGGCTCTTTTTGCTCCACGACAGTGTGGCTTTTCAGGGCCCCTTTTGTGCCGTGGGTTGGAGGAGCCGGTCCCAGTCAGGCCTCCACAAGCGGTGTGTCAGGGGGAAGAGAAGGGCTTTTGCCCTCCACTTTGGGTGCGCAAGGGGGCACTGCGTGGGCACACGGGTTTGTGCCTTCCTCCTTCCTCTGATTTTCTCTCTTGCAGCCATTTCCTCCCTCTTTCTCACATGTGTGTGTTTGTGTGTGTGTGTGTTAGAGAGAGCGCGTCCTGATGCCATTGGAGGACCCCCTCCGGCCCCTTCTCTGCCTTAAGGCTGGCCGCCCTGCCTCCCTGGGGGAGGGACCGTAGCTCCGAGGAAGAGCCACGTCTTGGCATGCAAACAGGTCCCAGCCAGGTTCAGTTCCCCGGCTGAACAAAGGATCTGGCAGGAGGTGGTGGGAAAGAGCTTTGCCTGAGGCCTGGGAGAGCTGCTGCCTGTCCCAGCAAACTCAGTTCAGGATAAGGCCATGTCTTGTGTGTGTGTGTCTGTGTGTGTGTGTGAGAGAGAGAGAGAGAGAGAGAGAGAGAGAGAGCGCCCTTCAGAGGCTGCGCCTGGTCTGCCTGGGGTTTGCCCTGTCCCTTGAGTCTCATTCCTCCTTTTGTTGATCTCCCATCTGTAAGCTCCTTGGGGCAGGGCCTTCTTTCTTTCTGTCTGTGCAAGGCATTAGGGACACAGGTAGAATTGCATAAATAATGAGGAGCCAGTCCTAAAATAGGACAGACGCAGGGCCCAGGCCGACCTCGTTAGACAAGGGCCAGTTCGTGGTTCTCCTTTACCCAGTGACTGTGGCGGACTAAGGATGAATGACCCCCCCCCCACACACACACACCCGGATGCTGGAGAGTCAGGCCTTGCTGGGGAGCATAATCTGGACAAGCCCCCCCCCCGTGACCTGTGCGTGGACACCCAGACGTGCTTCTGGCCAGTTGCCTCCTGCTGCTGTCCCTTCTTGGTGTACGAATCCTGGGGGTGGGGTGGGGGAGAGGTGGGGGGTCACGCAGGAAGTGAATCTGGAGGGGGGGGTTCTTCTTCAGCCTTGGGGTGCTGGCAGGCTCTGCACTGGGCACAGGCAAAGTGGGCAGAGACTGCCGGCTGGGGCCGTTCTTTGCACACCTTCTGTTTTCGGGAGCCCGTGGCACACTGGCATGGATCTCTTTTATTTTGACGGAGCCGTGGGACCTGAAGTGCCTCCGTTGGACCTCACCATTCTCGGATTTCCCCCCTGCAGCCGTGCCAGGGTCGTAATGAAGACTGCCCCCCCCCTCCTTCTGCACTGGCTCTCTGGCACCGGGTGTCTGGCACCTCTCACGTCAGGAGTCTGGCGTCTGCTTCAGGGGGAGCTCTGAGTGGATGCATGGGTATTAATAGTGGAAGATGCTGAGTTCGAGGCCTTCCGCCTCCTGCTGGCATCTCTGCTCGGAAGAGGCACGTCATTGTCCTTTGATGCAGTTTTAAGGGCGATGCTTCTGGGGGAGGGGAGGGGCTCACAGCTCTGCTGTATCTGTGCTACGGTTGCCAACCTCTAGGGGTAGCCTGGAGGTCTTCTGGAGTCAAACGTGATCTCCAGATAGCAGAGATCAGTTCCCCTGGAGAAGATCGGAGCCTTGGCGGGTGGGTGCCAGGACCTAAGCAGGGTATCATGCCGTTCCCAAGGCTCCTCTGCTGACTGGGCTGGGGAATGGCTGGAAATCGGGAGGGTGGAGCCGGTGGGTGCCAGAGTTCAGCAAGGAGCAGGACTGGAACAGGGAGGTGACACCCATAAAGGTGCCTTACACTGAACTAGACCTTTGGTCCATCAAGGTCCGTATTGTCTACTCAGTCCGGCAGCAGCTCTCCAGGGCCTCAGGTGGAGGAGCGTCTTTCCCATCCCCTGCTGCCTGCTGCCTTGTAACTGGAGGTGCGTGGGGTTGAACCTGGGACCTTCTGCACGCAAAGCAGATGTGCTCTCCTGCCGTGCGATGCCATGGAGTCCATTCTCCAGAGCTTCCATTTTGCCCAGATCTCTGTAGTCTGGCGATCAGTTCTCCTTCTGGGAGTCCGGCAGACCCTGCCTGGAGGTTGGCAACCTCAAAATGGACATGGGGAAATAAACGGAGAGTGGCAGGGGAGGGGCCTGTGAGCCAGCCAAGCTTGCTGTAGTACTTCTGAGTCTTCCTTCTGCGGCCTGCCTTGTTTCTGGCTGGCCGGCTGCCTGTGCAAGCGAGCCCCATTGTCTGGGCATGAAGGCCTTTGCGAGGGCATCCAAAGAGCTTGTTGGCTACTGCCTTGGCAGCCAGGAGTTCAGCCCTCTTTGGCGTCTGGCCAGCAGTCCGAGAGCTCCTACCACATTCCTGGCAGTCCAGCGTCAGCTCCCTGCCCCCCCCCCCCCAGCTTCTGTTCTCTGGCTTTGCTGCAGTGTGTGTGTGTGGGGTGGCTTTAGGGTCAGTGGAAGCTTTGTTTTGCCCCCCCCCCCCAGGAGCCACATCCTGTTCCCCGCCTCCATCCTTTATGGGCACTGCTTCTGTGCCACCCACAAAGGAGACGTGGCATCTGAGAAGGGAAAGGAGAGGTGGGCACTCTTCTCTTCGGGTGGCGCCTCCTCCTAGACCCATGTCTTCAAACAGACACCTCACGCAAGGGAAGAAGAAGAGGAGATTGGATTTTGACCCTGCCCTTCACTACCTGAAGGAGTCTCAGAGCGGCTTACAAACTCCTTTCCTTCCCCCTCCCCACAACAGACACCCTGTGAGGTGGGTGGGGCTGAGAGAGCTCTGACAGAAACGGCTCTTTTTCAAGGACAGCTGTGCCAGAACTACGGCTTGCCCAAGGTCATCCAGCAGGTGCAAGTGCAGGAGTGGGGAATCAAACCCGGCTCTCCCAGAGTAGAGTCCGTGCACTTAACCACGACACCAAACTGGAAACGGCCACAGCGGCTGAACCTGGTGCAGAGGGACAGAAGGGTCCAAATCTGCCGGGCTGTGTCTTGTGACTCCACCCCTCTCGCTCGTTCTTCTGCGGGGGTTGCCCTAGGGGGTGAGCTTGCCTGTGATGCATCAAGGAGGAGGTGGGCTGGCCACGAGAAAAGTGTCCCGACTCCCCTAACCACTCACTCCTCCCCTGGCCTGCTCGTATGGTGTGGTGTGGTCCTTGGCCGGGGGGCTGGCCCCCCACCCCTGGCCTGCGCTGGTTCTCCCTCTGCCTTGCATGCTCGTCTCGAGGTGGCTGGGGGCTCTGCCTGGTGCTCCGACAGCTGGATTTGGATTGTGGAGGGATCTCTCTTTGGCCACTTCCGCACTGTCAGTTTTGGTCACTCGTTTGTGTCCCTTTCCCACGTGTGTTTTGCTCCCTCTGAAACTACTAGAGAGAACAAAACACATGGGGAGGAACCCTCCCCCCCCCCAAGCGATAGGGACAAATGAGTGATAAAAATGTGGCCATTGTCTTTCTGGGGAGAGCGGAGATTGCCTCCCGCAGCCCCCCAAGAAGTAAGGAGGAGCCGGAGAGGAGGAAACCACTGGACCATGAAGAAAAGCCAGTGCTGGATCAGGCCAGTGGCCCTGATTCAGTCCAACACTCTGGGTCACACAGTGGCCAGAAACACCCCAGGTGCCCTCGGGAGGGAGGTCCAGCAGTGGGGCCCGGTGGCAGCCCCTCCCCGAAAGGAGAGTGGGGCCACTAATACTTTGAGGTCACCTAAGATTGCTCTTCCCCTCCCCCTCCCCCTTGGTCCTGGGACTTAGTAGGTTTTTCTGACTTTCCCCGTTCTGCCATCTGGAGCCCGCACCAGGCAGAGGGATTAGAGAGGGCATCCAGCAGCTTGCTGGCACTGGTTACCCGTCCCTGGCTGCCCTCTCCTTTGGAGGTGGGGTGGGGGTGGCAGCAAATGCTTTGTGCTGACGGGGGAAGACTGTAATTGCTTCGTTGGAGTGGTGGGGTGGGGAAAGATGGAATTTCTTTTCTTGGTCTCCCGTCTTCTGTACTCTGCACTGAACGTCATTCCAATATTTGGGTAAGGAGCAGCGTACTCTGCACCCAGACCCTGAATGGAAACGGGTCCCACTTTTGCAGCGTGGGCAGTGCTGTAGCTGGATGCTAGTAGCAAGAGGGGTCCGATGGGAACTTTAATTCCATTTGGGTTTTTTGTCTGTTTGTTTTAATCTTGTCCTTCTTTCCCAATCACCTTTAATCCACTCTTAAGTCCTGCAGAGTTCAAAGGAGGCAGCCTTGGGATTGTGGCGGGGGGGGGGGGGGGGAGGGGAGGGGGAGAGGCAGCCCGGGGGGGGGCATTTGGGTGTTCTGTTCTGGGACCCTGGGTAGCGCGCCCGATGGGGCCTCAGGAATGGTGGTGTAAAAATGCACTTCGAACGAAAGAGTCACCCCACAGAGGCTGTGGTTATGTCTCCTTGGGCACCAGATTTGTTCTGCTTTCTCTTTATGTGGGGCAGGAGGAAAAGCCGTCTCCGGTAGCAGCACGCTAACAGCCGCTTGGGAACCTTCGGCAGGAGAGGCCAGATGGAACCTGTGGTCTTCTGCACGTGCCACCGGAGGGGTTTGCACCATGAACTGTAGCCCCACTGGTCATTGCCCCGTTCCTGCCTCCTTCTGGGGCAGTTATAGACCAGGCCCTGCTTCTCAGAGAAGCTTGAATGATCCGTATTTTTCACTGTTGGTCTAAAGTATCCCTGGCCCTTCGTGGCCTTCAGCTCAGTGGACAGTAATGCTGTAATAGTAGCCACGTTAACCGGCTGGTTGACCAACCAGCTGCACCTCTTACTTGAGAAAGAAAGACCTGGCCAAAGCAATCCATGCTGTCTTCATCTCCGGGCTGAATTACTGCTGATCAGGGTGCTAAGTTCTCCTGGAGTCCCTGCTCACTTCTCTAGATGTCGTCTGAGTGAAGGGAGTAGCGACTCACGAAAGCTCCTCCCCTGCTGCAGATTTTGTTCATCTTTAAAGTGTTCGTGGACTCTGGCTCTTTTCTACCAGTGCTTAAAGATCTTCACTGGTTTCCTGAGTCCTGTTCAAGGTTCTGGCTTTAATGTTTCAAGCCCTATCCACCGGGGGATCCAGGGATCATCTGAAGGGACCGCTGGCTCATGTATGGTCCTGCGCAGATGTGAGATTCTTCTTCGCCAGCCTGCCTTTGGGTCACTAACGGTGGGTGGCCAAGGGGAGCAAGGCCTTCTCGGCTTTGGAATCCCCTCGCCCAGTCCCCAGTGCTGCAAGACCGAGACCTTCTTATCTCGGTTGGCTGTTAATTAGGGGAGAATTTCTCCATTGTTTCTTTGTCCCTTTGTCTGGTGCTTTTCCTGGCCATGTTTTCTGGACTTCTGTCTTGTGTTCTGGGTTGTGGATTTGCACTTCTTGCATGGTAGTGTCAAAGCCACGGTGTTCCCAGTAGTGATGTATGACTGTGAGAGCTGGACCATAAGGAAGGCCGAGTGCCGAAGAAGAGATTCTTTTGAATTATGGTGCTGGAGAAGACTCTTGAGCGTCCCTTGGACTGCAAGGAGATCAAATCAAAAGAAACCAACCCTGACTGTTCCCTGGAAGGCCAGATCCTGAAGCTGAAGCTCGGATACTTTGGCCACCGAATGAGAAGGGAGCGCTCCCTGGAGAAGACCCTGATGCTGGGAAAGGCTGAAGGTCAAAGAAGAAGGGGACGGCAAAGGATGAGATGGTCAGACAGTGTCATCGATGCAACGGACATGAACTTGAGCAAACTCCGGAGCACGACGGAAGACAGGAGGGCCTACTGTGTTGTGGTCCACGGGGTCGTGAAGAGTCGGACTCGACTGCACGACTGAACCACAACAACAGAAGTGTGAACCACCTGGGGTGAGGATGCAGAAAGGAGATAACATCGAAAGTGCTGCTGCCACTCCTGGACGTTATTGGTTGTTGTTCACTTGACCATTTTTTACTTAAACATGGGCTTGTTTTAGAATACTTGCAGTGCCTTTTGTTTGGAGCAACCCAGTTGACACCGTGCATGCTTTCAAGCTCTGTAGAACTTTTCGCCAGACTTCAAAATTTGAGAGAAGATGGGGGGTGGGGGGAAGCAGATTTTTCAGGCCATGTTGTTACAGTCTGTTAGGAAGGGCCGGTTTCTGCCTCCCCTCTGCTGGGCTTTGCCACTCTCGCTCTGCCTTTCACACCCTCTGGTGCTTTCGCTGCAGCGAAGGCACTTTTCCCGGTCAGGCAGTTGGAGCAGATGTGGTGGCTTCCTGGGCCCTGATGAGTCAGCTACATCAGCCGTCCCCAGAATATATCCCTCAGCGGCTGGCAAGAAGGGAGCTAGTGCTGGGGACTGTCCCCATTTTCATGTTTGTGGGTCTCGCTGCTGAAAGCAGAAGCAACTGCAGAGTTTTCAGCAGAATTTGCAGCTGCTGTATCCAGGGCTTTGTTTGTAGAAAAAGCCCAGCAGGAACCTATTAGCGTAATAGGCCACACCCAACGGCAGAAACGCATTAGCATATTAGCCACACCCCCGACAGCGCAGCTAATTAGCATATTGTGTGGGGGCTGGGAAAGCACAGGGCAGGCATGGAAGCTTGCCTCTTCCCCCCCCCCCCCCCTCGGGAGCTTCTCCACCCCACTTCAGCAGCGCCTTTCTAGGCTACCCCGCCTTCGCACCAGACGGCCTTCCTCGGCAGAGCCTTCCTTGGTGGTCTCTCATCCGAGGTCTGGCTTTGCCGTGCTGCCTTACCTTTGTCACATTATTTCCTTCCTTTGCCCAAATCCGGGTACGGTCATCAACTGATTTCCCCCCAGGCAGGTCCTATTCTGCAGAAAGAGCAACTGAGGAGGACGGCTGGCCGTAGTGTGTTCTGTGTGGGAGACCCCCGGGCCCCCCACCTCCAATCCAGGGGGCCTGCGTGGTGGCTGGCTCTTCAGGGTGGATTTGCAGTCTCCCTTGCCAGTCCACCAAAGCCAAGGGGGCCTTCTGGTGCCTTTGCATGCAGCTGTCGCAGGGCAGGGTGAGGCGGGCGGCCATAGAGAGTTCACCCCAGCTCACCCTTTTGGGGGGACAATTGGCTGGGCTGCGGGTAGATACCTGCCGGGGCAGAGGGCATCCTGGAATCTCTGGCACACACACACACACACACTTTGATGTATGTTGTGCCACTGGCTCCCCCTGGGAGTTAGTTGTTCTAGCTGTTTGCCAGCCTGCAAGTCTGGGAACAGCTCATGTTGTCTGGTGAGAGGGTTGGAACCCAAGCCTTATGAGGAAAGGTTGAAATAGTTGGGTCTGGTTAGCCTGGGAAAGAGAAGACTTTGAGGGGACATGATTGCAGTCTTCAAATATCAGAAGGGCTGTCATGTAGAAGACGGAGCAGATCTATTCTCTCTTGCTCTGGGTTGCAAGACTAGATCGAATGGGTAGAAATTACAGGGGAGTCGACACCGGCTAAATATCAGGAGGTACTTCCTAACTGTCAGAGTGTTGAGCAGTGGAACGGACTGCCTCGGGAGGTGGTGGAGGCTCCTTTGCTGGATGTTTTCAAGCAGAGGCTGGACACCCATCTTCCGGGTATGTTGTAGGGCTCTCTTTCAGCTCTGCTCCTGCAGAATGCAGGGGGTTGGACTAGATGACCTGCAAGGTCCCTTCCAACTTTATAACATTCTATGACTTTTCCCCGCCCCACCCTCGGGGGGCTTCTCCACGTAAGATGGCCAAACCTGTTGCTTCCAGGCAGGTTTAGTTGGGCTCCCTTGCAGAGCGCCCCCCCCCCCCATGTCCTCCGGTGGCTCCTCTTCATAAGCACTTGATGAGTGAACTCCCTGCCTCCTAATGAAATTGGCTGCCTTCCAGAGCCCAGCTGGAAGGAGCTGTTGTAGGCCCTGAGCAAAGTGCAGCTGTTGACTCTCTCTGAAAAGGAGGGCAGAGGAGGGGAAGAGAGAAAGAGCTGGGGGTGTTTTTACGAGGTGGGGGGAGGATCTGGGACTCGGAGGGGGGGGTGGCAGCAGCTTCCCTCTCAGCCTTTATGGCTCCAGCTATAAATGGAGGCGGCGGGGGGGGGGACTTTGGACCCGGCCCTAGCAAAACTTCTGCTGATGGTGCACACTTCTTGCTTTTTCATTGCCACAAAGGGGCAGACGGCAGCCGCTTGTTCTGGCCAGGGAGCTGGCCCGCAGCCTTGGCCCCCATTTCCAGGTCCTGGATGTGATGTTTAAAAGCAAAAAGAGTGAATGGATCCCTCCTTACAGAATTTGTGGAAGTGGCCACGTCTAATGCTTATGCTTTTATCCAGAGTTCTGTAATCTGAGCCCCGCTGTATTGCTTATGACGTAACTGTCGAGTGCACTGATTTGAGGGTGTATAAGACTGCCTTGGGTCTCAGTGGGAAAGGTGGACTACAAAGAATGTGAACAAGTGACAAAATGAAGAAGAAGAAGAAGAGATTGGATTTATACCCTGCCCTCCACTCCCCAGGGGAGTCTCAGAGCGGCTTACAAACTCCTTTCCCCTCCCCTCCCCACAACAGACACCCTTCTGTGAGGTAGGTGGGGCTGAGAGAGCTCTTTCCCAAGCTGTCCTTGAGGGAACAGCTGGTACAGAGCTATGAATTGCCCAAGGCCATCCAGCCAGGTGCAAGTGGAGGAGTGGGGAATCAAACCCGGTTCTCCCAGATTAGAGTCCGCGCACTTAACCACTACACCAGACTGGCTCTCTGAACAACAGGAGTTAGGCCTTGCAAACCTCTGGATCAGTGCTGATCGCTGGAGTAACCAGCAGGGGGGCCTGGGTCTGAGTGGATCTGGAGTCAAAGCGCGTGTGTGCATGCACACCCCCCCCCCCCCCCCAATAAGCTTTCTGGCCTGGCTCCAGTGTTGTGCCAGTGGAAACATAGACCGAGCCCAGTCCCCCTTGGCAAAGATCTTGTGAAACATCCAATGCTTTCCTCCCTGTGTGTTCTAGTACCCAGGAATTGATTTCACAAGTGGAAATGCGTGTGTGTGTGGTGGTGGTGGTGGTGGTGGAGATAGTGTAAGTCTGGCTTAATGTAAGCATCTGCCAAGACCATCGTCTTGCATTTCCACTTTGGCGAGGGTTCTAGAGCCAAGCCAATGGTTTTGCTCTGGATCCAGCTCGCTATGTGGAGCTTGTGGGAAGTCTAGTCTCAATTCCTCATCTGTAAAATGAGTAGAGTATTGCCTTTCCTTGTGGACCGGCTGAGGATCAACACAAGATGAGGCATCACGTAACCATCAAAAGTGCTTTATAAACGGCAGGGTGTGAAGTAAGGGAATTTCTTTGGGTCTCGGCCTGAGTCATGTAGGCACAACGCTGCGGTCCCTGTTTGGTGCTTCCAGAAGCACTGGTGGGCCTGAAAGGGGGCCCTGCTGGCTTGGGGGTGGCTGCACCGGGGGGTGGGGTGGGGGATTACTGTTCCTGCCAGCACAGGTGGTAGGTATGGCTGCATTGAGATGGATATTGGGTGGTGCTGGTCATAGCATGGATTTCTTCCTCCTCTTGTGGTGGGTGAGAAGTAGAAAGGGGAAAAGAGGATGGGTGCAGGACATGGAAAAGAGAGCAGTGGGGCAGGCTTCCTCCTCGGGAGGGGGTGGTGGGCTCTCCTCCTTGGGAGGTTTTCAAGCAGAGGCTAGATGGCCATCTGACAGCAGTGCGGATTCTGTGAACTTGGGCAGAGATCGTGAGAGGGAGGGCAGGAAGGGTTGCGCCTCAGTGCTCAGTTCTCGTGGCCCTTTCTGACACGCCCGGGGAAATGCCGATCGTCACTTTGGGGTCAGGAAGCAGTTTTTCTCCAGGCCAGTTTGGCTGGGGCTCCTGGAGGGGTTTTTTTTTTTGGCATCTTCTGGGCGTGGAACAGCAGTCACTGGGGGTGTGGAGGGGGGGGAGGCATTTGTGAATTTCCTGCCTTGTGCAGGGGGTTGGACTAGATGACCCTGGAGGTCCCTTCCAACTCTGTGATTCTATGATTCTAATTTCTTTGGCCTCTTTGTTCCCTCCCCCCCCCCCCCCTTGTGAAGGGAAGGGAGATGTCTTTAGCTGCTGCGGCTGCGCCAACAATGGCCGCAGTGTTGTGGGTCTGGATTTCGTGTCTGCTGAAGGGAACTTTGTTCCAGATGCTGGGGTAGAGACGTGCGTGTGGAGTGCGTGTGATACTTCGAATGGACTCTGGCGGGCTCGACCAGCACAGGTGGCTCTCTGGGCATCCCCAAAGAGTAGGTAGCACAGTGCCCCCGGCAGGCGGGCCATGGGCATCCCAGCATTTCCTTGGGCAAGGGGACCAGCGGCCTCAAACCGTCTCTGCTCAGTCTGGTGAGTCCGAAAAGGGCTTTCTCCTTAAAGAGTAGTCAGGAGCGTTGACACCGCTCCCCCCCCCCCCCCCCCGACTCCAGCATCAGCTAGCAGACCGGAGCTCCTCACAAACTGGGGGTGCTGCCAGTGGCGACTTTGGGAGGGGGTTTCCGGGGACGGGGTTGCCCTGCTGTCACTGCATAGCTGAAGATCAAGCTGGGTGGCCCTGTGAGTCGGTGTGTAGCAGCAGGAAAGACCAGGGGTCCAGGAGCTCCTTAAAGATGAACAAAAGTTGTGGGAGGGAAGGAGCTTTCGGGAGTCATGTGGCTCGCTTCTTCAGATACCTGGAGTTCCATTCTGTACAGCTAAATGTGTTTCCTTCCGTGGCGATAGATCAAGATGGCTCGCCGTGTTAGTCTCTCTGTCGCAGCAGGAAAGAGTCCCAGGGGCAGCACCTTAAAGACTGACAGCATGTGCGGCAGGGGAGGCGCTTCCCTGAGTCTCTGCTCACTTCCGCAGATAACACAAGGCTGATGGATTTCCATTCTGTACAGCTAAATGCGGAGCCTTCCATGGAGATGGATCAAGATAGGCAGCCGTGTTGGTCTTCTTCTGTAGAAGAGTCCAGGAGCACCTTAAAGACTAGCACAGCTTTTGGCAGGGGAGGAGCTTTCGGGAGTCATGTGGATTTCAGTCCAGGCCTTCTTCACCGCAAACTGACACTAGTCACTCATTGGGTCACGTGGACTGGTTCTGAGCATGTTTGCTTGCTTCTTGGTGGGGTGCCCCGGAGCAAGTTGGCTGAGTGCTGCCCTTCTGGAATCAGCTACGGTCGGTCGTAAATCCCCAGGCGACTAGGACCGACAGGCACGTATGGAAAGTGGGGGCAGGGGGCGGTGGCAACTGGGAAGGGTGTGGAATGGTGATCCCGTGGGCGTGTTTGGGGGGGGGGAGAGATCTGTGTGATGGCGTGAAGCGGAGCTCCTTGTTTCTCATGTGCCTCCTTCAAGGAGCCCAAGCCAGTTTGCTGTAGTGGTCAAGAGAACGGACTCTGACCTGGGAGAACAGGGCTTGATTCCCCACTCCACCTCCACATGCAGCCAGCTGGGTGACCTCGAGTCAGTCACAAGTTCTCTCAGAGCTGCTCTCTCAGCAGCAGTCCTCGAGAGACCTCTCTCAGTCCCACCTACCTAACAGGGTGTCTGTTGTGGGGAGGGGAAGGGAATGGAGACTAAGCTGCTCTGAGACGGGGTCTAAAACCAATCTCTTCTTCTTCTTTTCTAGCCCACAGGATGGGGTCTAAATCCAGTCTCCTCTTCTTCTCTTCTAGCCCACAGTAAAGGTAAAAGTAAAGGTTTCCTTCGCTCGAAAGCCAGTCCAATAGGACTCTAGGGGGCAGTGCTCATATTTATTTCCAAGCTGAAGAGCCGGCACTGTCCAAAGACTTCTCCGTGGTCATGTGGCCGGCATGACTAGACGCCGAGGCTCACGGAACGCTGTTACCTTCCCACCAAAGTGGTACCTGTTTATCTGCTTGCAGTTTTTTGCTTTTGAACTGCTAGGTTGGCAGGAGCTGGGACCAGAGACAGGCGCTCACTCTGTCACATAGTGCTAGGGAACAGTAACCAGTCCAAGGTTCTCCTTGCTGACTGAGGGTGAATTGAACTCAGGGCTCCCTAGTCTGGCCTGTTCAGCCATCTGTGCCCTTGGTCCTAGCGGAGCTCCTCTTTTGGTATGCTTTCCGTGCGGCCTTCTTCACTTCTGTCCGTTAGGAATTTAAACAAGGGGACTGGAGGGTGGGCCCGTTTGGATCCAGCGCCCGGCCAAGAAAGGAAACCCCAAACCGACAGCTGGGGTCTGGCTGGGCCTCGTGGCCACTCCAGGTGCTGTTTGTGGGAGTGGGGCACCCCACTCTCCGTTCTGGATGAAAGGCTTATTGGTGCGGAGCAGCCGGCCCTCCTCTGTGATCCTCTTCTCCGCCTCCGTCACGGTGGGGTCTGTTGTGAGGGGCTTGGGGAGGGAGAGCCTCCCTCCGCCTTCTTGTGTGTGTTTTGTCAGCCACATCAAGCAGGTGGACTGAGCAGTGCGTGTGTGTGTGTGTGTGGGGGGCTTTGAAAGGCCTGCAGGTGTGGGCGGAAGTCCTCCGTTCCACTAAACTGGGGCTGGACAGGTGTGCATCTGTGCCTCCGTGTGAGAACGGAGCTCTGTCCTCTTGTGCCGGTGGAAACACAGGCTGCGTTGCGTCGTGTGCCAAAGTGTGCTCTCCCTGTCTCCAGCCGAGAAGCAACCCCCACCTCTTGGCTGGCCCCCCTGCCCAAGCTTGCATCTTTTCCGTCTGGTTTTATTGGGTCTCCTTCCACTGATGCTGCTGCAGGGGACACAGGAGTGTAATGGACTCTCTCTGGGGTCAGGTGGGTTATTTGGGGGCATGTCAGGTTTGGCGGGACTGTTGTGGTCTTCTTTGAGCAGCACACCTTGGTGCAGGGCAGGCACAGGGAGTCTTCCGTCTGTCGTCTTCAGTCTTGCTGGCTCTGACTGGCAGCGGCTCTCCAGTGGAGGGCTTTCTTCTCACCTGAAGCCTGGTCCTCTGGGTGGGTGATGTCAGGAGCTGAACCCAGGACCTTCTGCACACAGGGCAGGGGCTTCACACCTCAGTTATGGCGGCGGTCTCGATGGATTGAGGCATCAGCAGGGGTTAGGCGCTGCTGTGATTAGTCAGTGACCGCTCAGCTTTCAGAGCCAGTTTAGGGTAGTTGTTAAGAGCAGCAGTCTCTAATCTGGGAGAGCCGGGTTTGATTTCTCCCCTCCTCCACATGCAGCTGCTGGATGACCTTGGGTCAGTCACAAGTTCTCCCAGAGCTGTTCTCTCAGGAGCAGTCCTCGAGAGAGAGAGAGCTCTCTCAGCCCCATCCGCCTCATAGGGTGTCTGTTGTGAGGAGGGGAAGGGGAAGGAGATGGTAAGCCACTCTGAGACTCTGAGTGAACGGCGGTGTATAAACCCAATCTCCTCCTCTTCTCCTCCTCCTCCTTCTGGGGTCTCAAACTGGAGGTTCCATCTTGGTGGCAGAGACTACCAGCTGTAAGGGATGCAGTGGATGGTTGGGGTGGCTGAGGGGGCAGGGTGTCGGTTTGGGGAGGCTCGCTTTCAAATTGCTGCTCATGGTGAATCTTCCTGAGTGACTCTGGGCTGGTCTCTCTCTCTTTTCCTCTTCTTCTCTCCCCTCCCTCCCCCTTGCCTGCCTCACAGGCTTGTTGTGAAGATAAAAACAGAAGAGAGCTCCTTAGACAAAGAGTGGGGAATAAATGAACTCAGCAAAAAGATGAAGTGGTCTTAAAGGAAAGGCACTAATCAGAGGATGGAGTAAAAGCCTCTGGGGGGGGGGTCTTCTCAAGCCAGCCCAAATAGCTGCCGTGGGAGCTGAATGGGGGTGGCTGATCCAGGGAGGTGGTCTCCAGCAAAGAGCAGCTGTGAAGGAGTGATGGGGGTCTGGCAGGCTTGCCTGGCAGAGCGTGGGTCAAGCAGGTGCCATTGGAGCCCACAGAATTGATTAGGAGCCAGGCTAGACTTCCACCTGAGACCCTGGAGAGCTGTCAAGAGGGGCTGTGGCTCAGTGGAAGAGCCTCTGCTTGGCATGCAGAAGGTCCCAGGTTCAATCCCCAGCAGCATCTCCAGTTAAAAAGGACCAGGCAGGAGGGGATGGGAAAGACCTCCACCTGAGACCTTGGAGAGCTGTCAAGAGGGGCCATGGCTCAGTGGAAGAGCCTCTGCTTGGCATGCAGAAGGTCCCAGGTTCAATCCCCAGCATTTCTAGTGTAAAGGATCAGGTAGCGAGTGATGTGAAACACCTCAGCCTGAGACCCATGGACACCAGAGATGTAAAATTTCTGGAAACTCTGAAGCCATTGGGAGGGGGTGGGGAATCTCCCGTTTCGTTTTTCCAGGGGGAAAAAATGGAAGTTTTGGGAAGAGCTGAAATACATGCAATACATGCTGTGCTATCAGATCTAAACGAATTTTACTGCTTTAACAAGAGAAAAATCATAGACTCATTGAGTTGGAAGGGACCTCCAGGGTCATCTAGTCCAACCCCCTGCACAATGCTGGAAATTCACAAATGCCTCCCACCCCCCACTCCTAGTGACCCCTGTTCTCCACCCCTGGGCCTTTGCACCTCTGCTTGGAGGGCCACTGCCAGTCTGAGCCGACAAGATGGGCCAGCGGTCTGATTCGGCATGGGCCAGCTTCATGTGAACAGGTCTCTATCCAAGAGTCTGTTTGTCCCGGTCTGAAAGGCAAGCTGGGGGCATGAGAACTCAGAAGGGGCACAGTTTGCCCGGCCCTCTGCAAAAGCCTCCCCCGAACTGGAATGCCTCGGCAACCGCGGACTGATCCACATGGCACTTGGTGCAGTGTGTGAACACCGAACAGGGCGGATTGCAGGGAGTCGGCTGGGGCTTTCTGTGAATGTGGGCAAGGGTGCTTGTGAACACAGACACAAGAATACGGGAAGCTGCCTTACCCGATATGAGACCCTTGGTCCAGATCCTCGGGCAGAGAGAAGGACTTTCAGATCACTCACTGCCTGTTCCTTAGCTGGAGATGCCGGGGAATGAACCTGGGACCTTCTGTGTGCCAACAGCCCCTCCCCCAAGACGGAATGTGGGGCAGCAGGGTAGCGTTGGCACACTTTCCAACCCCCAGTGAACCTGGGATCTTTTTCAAAAATACATTACCTACAGGAATCTCTTTGAAAGCAGGTATGCAACACCAGGAAGGGGGCGGGGGGGGGGGGGCTTCCACTTCTTTGTGGCCAGCACAGGTGGGTGAAATTATGCAAAATGAATACCTGGGCATTTGCATAAAGATACAGGTTGCAGAGTGGCAAGTTTAGGTCACGGGGCCTCTAGTGTCCAGACCTTGTCTGGCAAAGAAGAAGAAGAAGAAGAAGAGTTTGGATTTATACCCCGCCCTTCACTACCCAAGGGAGGGAGGTGGGGCTGAGAGAGCTCTGACAGAAACTGCTCTTTTTTCAAGGACAGCTCTGAGAGAACTATGGCTTGCCCAAGGTCATCCAGCAGGTGCAAGTGGAGGAGTGGGGAATCAAACCCGGTTCTCCCAGATTAGAGTCCGCGCACTTAACCACGACACCAAACTGGTTCTTATGTTAAGGCGCTTCTGTTCTTGAATCCACCTCCCCCCGGTTGACCTAGCTTTTCCGTCTTGGTGGTACAAAAGCTTCCAGCTGGGCTCTGGCTTTCTATCATGTCTGAGGGGGATTATCAAAGGCCCGCAGGGTCTGTGTGGGATGAGGCCCCTTCTGGCAGGCTGATGAGCATCCTGCGGAGTCTTGTGTGTCATCCCGCCGATGCCCGTGCTGTCGGGTGTTGCTGATCCCTTCTGGAGGAAGGAGAACAGACCCTGCCTTTGTTCTCCCAGAGTGCTGACCGGGCCGTGTGCTGGCGTGCTTCCAGGTAGGAGCTGGCTCCCGGGGACTGTTGTAAACTCTGCAAATATCCCCTCTCATTTGACGGCAAACGGCTCCGCCCCTCATTTCCCCAGGGTTGGAATTTTGTTTGCTGGCCCTGCTGTGAGGGGGACTGCGAAGCTTTCTTTCCCATCCACTGGTGAATCCGTAAGGCTTGCCGTGAATTTTTAAACCTAGGGAATTTTTAAAACTCTAGGTTAACAACTTCCACACGCAGTGCAAAATCAGAAAGCAGGCAGCAGGCATTTTGTAACATTTTTGTTTTTTTTCCAAATGGAAAATAAATCTACAGTACATTTATTTCTTTATTTTATTTACTTTCTTTGTAGTCCACCCTTCTCTCTGGGGCTCAAGGTGGGTTATGGGGAGTGAGTCAGTGCAATTGACAGGATGGGACGTCCCGGGAACAATGCAACAGGATTTGGGTTGTAGAAGAAACTAGGAGTCTTATCTATGGGACTGACTCCTTATGTCCCCGGGAGATCATTACACTCCTCCAATAACAACTTGCTAGTGTTCCCCGGCCCTAAAGCTATCTGGCTGTCCTCAGCCAGGGCCTCTTCGTTCCTGGCCCAACCTGGTGGAACTCCCTGCCAAATATCATCAGGGACCTGCGGGACCGTGTGCAGTTCCACAGGGCCTGCAAGGCAGAGGTGTTCCGCCAGGCTTTTGGTTGAGGGCAGCGATGTTTTCCATCCTAGCTGGCACCCTCTCCCATTCCTGCTGCTTCTTTATATTTGCCTTGCCCTCCTATCCCCTGCCTGCAAAGTAGCCAGCAGCCTGAAATTGGATCAGTTAGTACACGCCATCTGATCTGTTTAGAATGTGTTCTTAATGTTTTGTTTTATTGTGATAATGTTATGAATGTTGTACATCGCCCACAGGCCTGCATTAGCAGAGATTGGGTGATTAGCAAATTAAATAAATAAAAAAACAGATCTGAAGCAATGCGGAAGTGCTAACATGATGCATGGTAAATGATGCAAAAATTATGTAGTAGGATCCTAGTTTCAGCATGCTTATACACAGAGGTATAGACCACAATCCCTAATAATTTTTCTAAGTAGCTTTGCAAATCATTTAGTACAGTGCAACTGTTGCCTGTGTAGAGAAGGGCTCTTGAATAATTCAGTTTTGCATAGATTCAGGTGGGTTGCTTTGTTGGTCTGAAGCCGTAAAACAAAGCTTGAGTCCAGTGACTCCTTTAAGACCAACAAAGCACACAGAAGCTCATACCCAGAATTAAACTTTGTTGGTCTTAAAGGTGCCGCTGGGACTCAAACTTTGTTCAGTTTGCACTCTTTTAGGATGAGTGAAATGCTTTTAAAGACATGGTGGGCATGCTGTGTAGTTGTTAAGTCCAAGACGCATTTCTGCACGTAGAAGGATACCTAATCTTCCTGTGGGGAGCCTGCTCGGCTCTCATTGCTTCTCACCTGTTGCATGCCTTCTGTTGTCCTTTTGACTCTTTCCTTGTGGCTGACCTTTTCACCTCTCCCTCAAACCGCTGTGACACATAAACCCAAGGATTATGAGTAGCTTATTGCTCTATCTTGCTGGCTGGGAAAAAAAAGATCAGAACCAGGTAGGGCAGAACCAGGCCCATAGCCAGTAGGGGCTGGCAGGAAAAGAGCTCTCAAGGAGGACAGCCCCTGACCCCTCCCTCCCTGGCAAGGCCCCTCTCCCTGGCTTCGATCCGAATGCAGCCGCAAGATAACTGACTTAGCCGTGGCCTCATTAGCTCATTTGATTTAATTGATTTTTATTCAATTAGCTCCCCTCCCCCCCCCAAAAATTCCTGGCTATGGGGCTGGGCAGAACCTGCCCCAAAGTCTCAGAGGAAACGCTTAAGTTTCACTGAGAACTGAGCTCTTTCTCACCAGTGGCCAGAGGAGGAAGGAGGCAGCGTCTAGCTGGAACTCCGGTGGATGCGCTCAGATACATCGTCTTGCAGTATTGGGCGTATTGCAGTTTTGCTGTTGTAGAAAATTAAGGCATGTATAACTTTTAAATCCCGTAAATGTGTCAAATATTGCAATTTTATATGCTGAACAAGTTGTAAATGATGCCTTTTATGTTGTTAAAAAGCTGTAAAATCAGTTTATGTTTGATGGGACAGTAAATAATGTGTCTGTTTCACTCTTCCCTGAATTTTCCATTTTCCCTGGGGAAAAACAGGTCGCGCCCCCCCCCCCCCCCAATTCTGTACATTTTATATTCCTAGGGGTGTATCTGGACCGGGGCAGTGTGTGGCGGTGCCAGAGCTTCTGTTTCTCTCTGTTCTAGAATTCAAGTCTCTCAAACTATCATTTCTGCTGAGCATTGCTGCCTCCCGGAGGCGACACCCACGGCTGCCTGTGGCCATCCCCGCGGAGCAGAGGTGGTGCATTTGTGGTCACTTGCCAGGGAAACGGAAGCTGAGCCGTCTCTTCCTTCCTTCTCATTAGCGGAAGTCACTCAAGGGCTGCAGGTGGCAACTGGCCGTGCGGCTGTCTCTTTGGGTGGGTGGGCAGGAGCTCCGGATGCAGTTGGGCGAGTGGGGAGGCAGTCGCATCTAAGCATGGTTGGACAAACGTGAAAAACAAAACACGCTCTACTAATATGCAATGGTGTACTTCATATATTGATTGGAATACAGTAGAGGCCCTAGTGTATCTTATACATATTCATTATAACACACAAACCTAAAGAACATACTGTAGCTACTAATTGAAAAGTCCACAGTGCTGTAGATTGTCTTGCTCCTGTTAAGAGACTGGTGAAGGCTGCAAGAGTCGCAAACGATGAAAGATGCAGCAAGCTGTTGTGTACTCCACAAAACGTGATTCGGCAAGCATCCAAAGCAAGCATGAGTGATGCAGCAGGCTGTTATGGTTCCCACGAAACGTGATTCAGCAAGCATCAAAGCAAGCAGCATGCCTCCCAGGCAAAAATTGCGTGTTCCAACAGATTCTTCTTCAGACAGAAATATTTTTCCTGGAACTGAATTACAAATACAATAGAACACAATATACTTTACATAGGAACCAGGGGAAAAAAGAGTGCTGGCTTGCTGTACTCACCCAAACCTTGCCGTGTTTCCCTTGTGTTTGTTGCTGACCCTCCAGATGGGACCTGGGAATCCCACGGAATTGAAGCTCCTCTCCAGACTACAGAGATCAGTTCCCCTGGCTGGAGAAGATGGATGCTTTGGAGGGGGGACTCTGTGGCATTGTACCCCCCCCCCCAGGGCCCTGTCCTCCATAGGCCCCACCCCCAGATCCCCCAGGAGTGTCCCAGCCTGGATCCAGCAACCCGTCCCGCCCCCTGTCGCCTGCCAGTGGTTGAAGGGGGATCTGGCAAGACTGAGAGCGCCTGGGGCCTTGTAGCTGAGAAGAACTCTGGCTGCCAGCTGGGACTGCCAAGCTGGGTTGCGCCAGTACTGGAGATTTTGGGGGTGGAGCTTGAAGGAGGGGCTTGGGGAGTGGGTGGGACTTCAGTGGGGTACAGTGCCCTAGAGAGCCAGTTTGGTGTCGTGGTTAAGTGCGCGGACTCTAATCTGGGAGAACCGGGTTTGATTCCCCACTCCTCCACTTGCACCTGGCTGGATGACCTTGGGCAAGCCGTAGCTCTGTACCAGCTGTTCCCTCAAGGACAGCTTGGGAAAGAGTTCTCTCAGCCCCACCTACCTCACAGGGTGTCTGTTGTGGGGAGGGGAAGGGAAAGGAGTTTGTAAGCCGCTCTGAGACTCCAGGTGAGTGAATGGCAGGGTATAAATCCAATCTCTTCTTCTTCTTTACCCTGCAAAGCAACCAGTTTTTCTCAAGGAACTGATCTCTGTTGCCCAGAGATCAGTTCTAATTCTGGAAGATCTCCAGGTCTCACCTGGAGATTGGCAAACCTACTGAAGTCTACACAACTAAGTACGGGGTAGGAAAAGGGGATAGTGATAGACTTTTCTCCGTCTTCCATAATACTAGAAATCGGGCTGAATGCTGTGAAGGGCTGCAGTCCTTGGCCCAGAACCGCGAAAGGGCTTGACCTTTGCAGGCAAAGGACTGTGTGGCGTGCCGACGCAAAGCTCCCTCTAAGCTGTGGAGCAAAAATCCTACTTTGTGAGCTCCTGGCATTAAAGTTGGGAGTGAGCAATTTGGCTGATGCATCAATTAGTTGGCTCTGGAGCCATCCTTTCCTGAGCTGAGACAAAAATCTGTGACCTGGAGACTAAAAAACTGTGAGCTAGCTCACACTAACTCAGCTTAGAGGGAACACTGAGTGTCATCTGTGTGGGCCTGCAGCGCCTGCCTGCCTTCCTTCCTTCCATTTTTATTCCATTTGTGTGTGTGTGCGCGTGTGTGTGTGCCCATGCGAGGAAGTCATTGCGACCTCTGGCGACTCCTACTGGGGCAGGGAGGACGCTCAGAGAAGTGGCTGGATGTTGCCTGCCTCTGCGTCACGACCCTGGTATTCCTTGGAGGTCTCCCTTCCAAGTACTTGCCAGGGCTGGCCCGGGCTAAGCAAGCTTCCCAGATCTGACGAGATGGGGCTTTCCTGGGTTATTCAGACTGCAGCGTCTTTCTTGCTGTGCAGGGGAGGGTGGGCTAGAAATAAAATATAATAAATATAATAAATGAAGGGGGGGGGGGGCTCCTTTCCTCTTGTCCCCTGCTGTGTCCTGCCTTTGATTCAGTGGCAAGGCCTGGAAGCTGCCCTGTTTCCTTAGGAGG
This sequence comes from Lepidodactylus listeri, assembly GCA_029233225.1. Classification (NCBI taxonomy): domain Eukaryota; kingdom Metazoa; phylum Chordata; class Lepidosauria; order Squamata; family Gekkonidae; genus Lepidodactylus; species Lepidodactylus listeri. Next base: position 1,322,624 of record JARCFY010000005.1, read on the forward strand.
TGTATAAATAGTCGTTTTTGAAAAGCCTGAAATGGATGCAAAGTTCATGCTGACCAGCATGCACTTTTGGGAAATGTCAAGAGTGTTTTGCTGCGGTAGCTGAACTTAATAAAGATCCTGAGGAGTATAAATGAGAAGGGAAGGGTGCTTGCCACAAACAGAGGGGAAAAATGTTTTCTTGTGGCCTCCACAAGCCGTGTGTCTTTGGTGGAGGAAGAGAGAGGCCTTGAACCCAGAGAGGGCCCAAAACCAGTGTTCCCTCTAAGCTGAGTCAGTGTGAGCTAGCCCACAGTTTTTTAGCCTCCAACTCACACATTTTCATCTTCGCCCAGGAAGGAGGGCTCCAGAGCAAACTAATTGATGCAGCAGCCCAATCGCTCGCGCACAACTTTAATGTGGGTAGCTCAGAAAGTAGAATTTTTGCTCATAGGACTCCACAGTTGCGAGGGAGCATTGCTCACAACAAAGCCCGCATCTCATCTGGAGTGAAGGGACCCTCTTGCAAGTGTGTGTGGGGGGGTGTTGGTGGGCGGGTCTTCCCCTGGTGTGTGTTTGCAGGATTAACTGCTACAGTGTTAGCAGGGGCGCTTAATCAAGATGTATTACTTTAAACTGGTCCTTCAAACTGCTCATGTTTGCCAGGCAGATAATGTTGCTCCCTTTAAATGCGCTGCTTAACTACTCAATACGACTATTAAAACATATAGATTTTACCACGAAAGAGGGCCTTTATGCTTCCTCGGAGGGAACACTGCAGCTCATCTGTCAATACAGAGTTCTGTTTCTGCCCGTTCCGAAAAGCGATGGGGATCGAAGTGGGACCATTTCAGCCTGGGGGGCCCGTCTGGCTTGTGGGAGCTTTTCGAGCTGCTGGACACTTTGTCGGGACTCGGGAGCCTTTTCCCCCCCAGAGTGGCTGAATCAGCTTGTGGGTCGAGCTCTTGGGGAAAAGGCTCAGTAGTTCAAGGGCCGCTAGGAGGCGTTAGGTTTATGTGTTCCTGTTCATATAATGTCAAATTTCTACTGTGACATACTGTTTATAGCTTTCTGGTAGCTTGTATTCTTTATGGCGTTTGTGTTTAGTGTTTTGATGTTATTGGATTATAATATGTTTAAAATGTTAAAAAAAGAAGAGGCGTCAAGAGGGGCAGAGCGCGACGGCGGCTAAAGCTGGGTCAGCGCCCACTTTGGAGACAAGCGGCCAGCATCCAGCTTGAAGCCCTCCAAAGTGGGCAGGGAGCTGTGTTCCCTCTAAGCTGCATTAGTGTGAGCTAGCCCACAGTTGTTTAGCCTCCGGCTCACACATTTTTGTCTTCGCTCAGGAAGGACGGCTCCAGAGCAAACTAACTGATGCAGGGGCCAAATCGCTCGCTCACAGCTTTAATGCCAGCAGCTCAGAATTTTTGCTCACAAAGACTTGGTGCTTTTGACAACGCTTCGCCTTGTATCGTGGTTAGTTTGCGGCTCCCGTGGAATGTGGGGGTGGGGGGGCTGCATTCGGACATCACGATTACCTGCCCTTGGTTACGTTTCAGGTGGTCCCGCTGTTGCTCTGCGGCTGAGCAGTGCGATTTGAGTCCGGCAGCATCTTAGGAGACCGGCGAAAGTTCCAGGGGAGAAACTTTCGGGAGTCGGTGCAGAGCTTGGGCCTCTCCAAATCTTATCCCCTGAAACTCTCGTTGGTCTTGAAGGGGCTCCTGGACTTGGAATCGAGCTGCGCATGATTGAGTCCTTGTAAGGTGCTTGGAGCCTCTGTAGATGGAGGGATAGTGTGGGAAATGTACAAATCAGCCACAGTTTATGGCTAACTAACCAGCATCTGCTCTGAAACCCTGGAGTCCTGCCGCCAGTGAGACCCAGCTGGGGGGGCGGGAGAAGCATGGATGTTTTGGCTGTTCCGCGATGGCGACCCTGTGCTCTGGAGATGGTGCTCTTGGCCAAGGTGGGATTCAGCCTGAACTCCTGCCCTCGGGTGTCACAGCTAGCCAGAACAATGGCAGGCTAGGGTTCCCAAAGCGGTGGCTGTTTGCCCTACTAGCCAGAGTTGGACGGGGAGGGGGGCGGCAGTCAGACATGACTCTGAATCAAACCGCGGCATATAAATGGAGGTTGAGGGTGAACTCTGAACTGAAATGAGTTAGGTGCTCCTTCAGATGTACAAGATGGCTTTATTTTAAATCCTGCTCTGGGCTGGAACAGATGCCATGTCCTGAAATGGGTTTTTTGTAGAGAGAGAGGGAGGGAGGCTGACTGATGTGAGGTGGGTTTTTTTTTTTTTGAGAAAGTGTGTCTGGAAGCACAGTAAACCCCACCTGATCCTTGATTTGGTCCTCCCCCCCAATCCCCCCCCCTTAGTTTTCCAGAATCCAGCCTGCAGCCAATCACCGCCCTCCTTTTCTCTGCTAGCAAAGCTGAACAAAGTTTGAGTCCGGTCAGGCACCTTTAAGGCCAACAGAGTTTTGTTCAAGGTGTGCGCTTTCTGCGTGTCTTCAGGTACCCACCTGAATCTGGAAGATGGACTAATTCCAGGTGATCAGCTGTGTTGGTCTGAAGCAGGAGAACAAATTTAGAGTCCAGCGGCACTTTTAAGACCAACAAAGGTTTATGCAAGGGTTGAGCTTTCATGTGCAAGGCACACTTTATCAAAAAAAAATTAAAAATTGAAAAAGTTTGCCTGCACATGAAAGCTCATACCTTGAACAAAACTTTGTTGGTCTTAAAAGTGCCGCTGGAACTCTAAATTTGTGGTAAGATGAACTGTTAGCGCCACCATCTGACCGACCCAGGAAAGGCAGGTGTTGGGGGCACTTTGGACTGTTGGGAGAGTTTCCTAGCCCGTGCAGTCCAAAGGGCACCGGCTGGATGTTTGGGAAGAGTGGGCGCGGGGAGTCTCATGCCCTGAAGCTCCGTCTTTTCTTGGTTTATTTGGACTGCTTCTGGGTTTGCAGCTTCGTGTGGCTGGCAAGCAATGGAGCCCCTGTCTGTAGCAACCCGGCTGTTTAAAAGAGAGGGAAGAAAAGCAAACTGAAGAGGTCTGAGGTGGTTTTGATGCTGCTGTTCACTGCGGAGGGCTGCTGCGGGGAGTCGGGCAGTGACCGTGGAGTGGAAAGTGGAAGAGAAACCTTTCCCCAGCCAGACTCACCGTGACTGAGATCTTGTGCATTCAAAGAGCAGTGAGGAAGAGATGCCAGCCAGGGAGGGGAGGGGAGCAAAACTCTGCCCAGTACTTTTAGAATGAGGAGGGGGCTTGAATGCTGCTGCTGCTGCCGTTCTTGGCCACACCAGGCCAGAGGCAGAATGGGCAGCGCCCCTTGTCCCTCTCCTCCTCTCTTGTTGGCCAGGCTGCCTTCCCTACTGCCTGCTCCCCCACTTTTCTCTCCAGATCCCCAAACCACAGCCATTGAGAAGACCCTTCAGCCTGTGGTTTCTGCTTTTTTGGGGGGGGGGGGGAGGCTGGCACCTCTCATTCCTGGCCTACCCACCATCATGAGCTCCTTGGAGAGGTTTGCCAGTGGGTTGGAGTTGCAAGACAAAATTCTGAGCAGATGTGATATGCATGTTTTGAGCAGTGCCAAACGTTAGCCTGTTTTGGCAAAATGGGATTCAGTTTATTCAGGAGGTGTTATGTAGTCACAGACCACTGGATCTTGCTAGGCTGTTTAAAAGGACTGGTAGCTTCTTCAGGCCCACATGAGTCTTAACTCTGCTTTCAGCTGCTAAAACGGCTGTTGTGGCATATTGGGAAAACCCAAGCCCTGTTCTGCTAAAGACTGTTTTAAGAAGAAGAAGAAAAGATTGGATTTATACCCCGGCCCTTCCACTACCTGAAGGAGTCTCAGAGCGGCTTACAAACTCCTTTCCCTTCCCCTCCCCACAACAGATAGAGACCCTGTGAGGTGGGTGGGGCTGAGAGAGCTCTGACAGAAACTGCTCTTTTTCAAGGACAGCTGTGCTAGAACTATGGCTTGCCCAAGGTCATCCAGCCAGGTGCAAGTGGAGGAGTGGGGAATCAAACCCGGTTCTCCCAGATGAGAGTCCGCGCACTTAACCACTACACCAAACTGGCTCTCACACCAAACTGGCTCTTAATTGTATTTGGAGTGTAGCTTTATTGACTGAATTAACCTAGTACCAAAGGTTGCAAAGAAATATTTTATGATGCACAGATAACTTAGTGAATGATGGTGGAAAGTGCTCCCAAGTCACAGCTGACTTACGGCGGCCTGTGTTGGGGTTTTCAAGGCAACAGATGCTTCAGAGGTGCCTCCTGCCTCCATGTCACAACCCCAGCATGCCTTGGAGGTCTCCCGTTCAAATACTAGCCAAGGCCGACCCTGCTTACCTTCCAAGATCTGACGAGGCTGGGCTAGCTGGGATATCCAGGTCAGGGCTAGGAGAACGCTGGACAATTTTTGTTATGTACTCGAATAAGAAAGTCAGAGACAAAATATATCCTTTTGCAAAATATATCCTTGTAAACACTCTTCTTTTCCCCTTTATATTTCAGTTTGTTTATTGTGGTCAAAGACCCAACAAATAACAACATTGCATAACTAATCTACAATACATCCAAATATAACCAAATATATACAATTCAAAGCAGGCACAGCTTAAAACCTGGATAGACAAATTCCAATACCAAATCTGACATTTTAGACCTAAAACTTAGTAAAATGATTAGATATTTTTGTTTAGCAGCTTTTTCCGGAGTCTTATAGCTTGAATAGTAAATGTCGCGGCTTTTAAAGAAATTCCTTGGTCCTTATCCGCTAAACGCTTATCTCAATAAAATCTGGAATCCCCCCCGGGAACTGGCTACAAATCGGCGACTGTTCGAATATTCTGATAAAGTTTACATTTGGGTAGTACATGTTCCCTGGTCTCTATCTTACTCCCCCTGCAAATACACAGTCTTTCACCGTATGTCTCTGCCCTCTGCTTTTTGTATCTGCCTTCTGTCACCACTGAGGGCAGCATATCCACGCCCATAAGAGTAAATGCATTAAGCTGTCATGTACTGTGGGCAATAATTTCAAAAATATAAAAAACCCGAAGTTCAAGGGGCAGCATGTGAGCTCAGACTTAGGAGAGAGGGGCCCTGGATAAGAGGAGCCTCTGCTTGGCACACGGAAGGCCCCAGGTTCGATCCCCGGTGGCATCTCCAGTTAAAAGGATGAGGTGGTGGGTGAGGTGGAAGACCTCTGTCTGCCTGAGACCCTGAAGTGCTGCTGCAAGCTGAGTCGACAATACTGACCTCGATGGACCCGGGGGGGGGGGCTGATTTGGTGTTAGGCAACTTTGCGTGTGTTTTATCTTTGACTGACCTCAGTGAACCAAGGGGGGTCTGATTCAGCAGATGGCAGCTTTGAGCATCTTCGTGTGTGTGGGTCCGTGCCCTTTAGGAGCCTGCTCAGGTTGTTCTGTTGTGCTTGGCAGTGCGTGCAGCCCATGTGTTATCCCAGCAGTCTACAAACCAACCTTGCAAGGCAGGTCAGTTGCATCAGCTGCGTACTGCAGTGGGAGAGGGCTGGGGGGGGGTCGTAGGCAGGATTTTTTTTTTTTTAAAAGCTCCCTTCTGCGACTCTGTGGCCGGGGTGGGGGTGGGGTTCCAGGCTGGGGTTTTCTGGCTCCTGTGTAGCGCTCGTGGCCACAGTGGGGCTTTCAGCCCCTCTCATGTGGGTGTGTTTAGGCTACAAAACCCCAAGTACGCTGAACTGGATGCTGGGTGTAGAACGGAGTTTGAGCAGCAGCCGCGAAGTAAAACAGACCCAAGAGAGGCCGGTCCTTTTTCAGAGGTTGGCCTGTCCTCAGTTGGGACTCTTTGGTATTTTGCCTCTTTTTGGGAGGGTGTGGGGAGCGGCCTGTTGCTCACAGGCTTGCTCGCTCGCTGGAGCGTATTTCATCCTGGTTCATCGCTCAGAAACGCACAGGAAAATAAGGCTGATCTCATTTCTGGGTCCTCATGTAAGCCTGCCAAGCCACACAGCGGATGCTCTTCTGGAACCGGACCAAAGGCAGCCCTGCCCTCACTGACCCTTTGGGGGCACGGATTCAGGTGGGGTCGCCATGTTGGTCGGCAGCAGCAGAACAGGGTTTGAGTCCAGTGGGGACACCTGTAAGGCCAGCAAAGTTTTATTCTGGGTCTGAGCACGCACACACAAAAGCTTCCACCCAGCACTAAGCATTGTTGGTCTTAAAAGGGGACACTGGAGTAAAACTTTATTCCTTTGGGGGCATGTTATCCACGTGGAAGACCACTAGGTGGTGCCTGTGGGCGTGACATCCCATCCCCCCCCCTTCACGGACAGCCCTTCTTGAGTCTCCTCCAAGGAAATACGTGGCAGCCAAGTGGAGCTGAAACACTGGACCCTTTCCACACAGGCGCTGAAGAAGGTTCTTTGAGTCCACTCTTAAGTGCACTTCAGTGGTCGTTTTTAAGCAGACTTTGCCATTTCACACTCTAAAATCCAGTGGCCGAGTACACCGGAAATGGCTTGAGAGGGCCGTATTCAGGGTGCGCTGGGAAAGCTGGGGGAAGCCTTTGACTCTGACCAGTGGGGAGATCTGGGTGCTCGAACAGGCAAAGGTGTCACACCTGGGCTGTATTTATTTTATTTTATTTCTTTATTTTTGGGATTTCTGTCCCGCGCTCCCTGCCTCACGGCAGGCTGTGGCAAGCGGGAGCCGTTTTTACCTGTGGCATTCCTTGCTGCACAAGGGTTGGAATCTTCCCGGCGTCCCTCGTCCACGGCCTGATGTCAGAGCCCCCCAAGAGGCACTGTATAGATGCCGGGGGGGGGGGGGGAGAAGGAATTGGCTTGACCACCATCCTTTCCTCCTAGCAGGCCCTAGAATGTGCTCTGCCATTCTGAGTCTCCAGCGCCTGAGCTCCTCTGGGCAATGTGTTGTCTATGACCCTGGGAGAGAGAGAGAGAGAGAGAGAGAGAGAGAGGTCTCTCTACGCAGACTTTTAACCAGGGGACTCGGTCTTCTGAGGTGTTTGTGGGCTGCATCTGGTCTGGGCTCTGCTTTATAGATACTGGGGTGGTTTTGTGGCTGCAGCTCTGGTTGTTTTCATATGGATAACTTGTGGGACCTTCTGGCCTCAGGGGTGTTTTTTCACTCGCAAGCAACTTCAAGCAGAACTCTGGAGAGGTGGTGTGTGAATGAATTTCTGAAATATACTGGGTTCAGACGGGTAGAGTGATCAGCTCACAGTTTATTAAGTGAGTTAAGCCAGAACAAGACAAGACTAGCAGGGTTGAAGCCCTCCTTATATGCATGCAAAACACCCCCCCACACACACCCACTCCCTGTGATAGGCTATTTACAAAACATTACTACTTGATTGGTTTACTCCAGAGTCCTGGTCGGCTATTGTTCTTGTGCTCCAAGCTCGGCCAGTCACTGGGGTGATTCAATCAGGGGTGATTCAATCCCAGTACATAACAATTTCCTAAACAAAATAAATACTCCCTTAGCCAAATGCCCCCAAGGTGGGCTTCCCACCTCCCGAGGCAGGTCCTTCCGTTTGCCCCCTCCCCATTTGAAGTCACAGTTTCTTCTTGCATTCAACAGAAAGATCATCTCAGAATTTTTGAAGGCTCTCCGTCAGATGGTCCATCCTCTCCCCGGCAGCCGGCCTTCGGCATGGTGTCTGTTAGAAAGAGAGTGGTTGGCCCTGAATGCAGGCTGGGCCAAAAGTTCCCCGGGAGCCATGTGGCACGTTGCAGGAGGTCTGGTGCCGGTTGGTGAAACCCCACTGCCCTCAGAGGAAAGGCGTCACCCCTCCGACTCCATCCCCTCCTTTCCCGGGGCTGCCCCCAGACCCAGCTTCCTGCGTCTGCATCGGGGCTCTGCCTGGGCATGTCCTGAGCAGGGAATTGGTGGGGGGAAGAAAATCAAAGACACAGTGGGTTGCTTTTGAGGGAGACGGACCCCCACATCTTAAAATAGTGTCCTGGTCACACGGGGCCTGAGGTTGCATGCTCTCCATAACGAAGCTTAATAAAGATTTTTCATAAGTGCCTCAAGCGGCACTTGCTATTTTAGGACAAAGTGCTGACTCGCCTTCAGGGGTACAACGTGGTGGAAGTTGGGGAGGGGGAGGCTTTCTTTCCCTCCCTCTGGACCTTTCTGTTCCTTCTTGCATCTCGGCCTCTCCGAAAGGGAGCTGAGCCCTCACATTCACTGGGCATGTGATTTTAAAAATAGTTTCCCCCAAAATAACTCCAGCCCTTCCCATTGGGCTCTTTCTCATAGGCGTGCTTATTGAACGATGCATTTCTCGAAAAGAAAATTAAGACCCAGGAAAAGGGGTCCCTTCCCTCCCCTTCTCCGGCAACGTCGTTGCTGAGTAACGCCTTTCCAAACGGCTCTTTGAGATGGCGCTTTTTCATTTGGGGCTTGTGGTGGAGAAGTTTGCTCCGTGGGAAGGGCATGCGCGGAAATGCTGACAAGCCAGAAGAGAGGCAGCCTGCTCTTTGTTCGCCGTCCAGGAGTTTGTTTTCAGAGGTGGCTAACGGCAGAGGGTGCCGGTCAGTCCATGGGAGGAGAGCAAGCCTCAAGCCCTCCCTGTAAGCCCCTCAGAGGCCAACCAGATATTTTTTTTTGGGGGGGGGGGGAGGTATTGTCAGAGTCCCCAGCTATAGGAAACCAACAAGGTTCCTTAAGTAGAATCAAGTTTCTTGATGTCAGCGTAGGACAGTGATGGCGAACCTTTTAGAGACCAAATGCCCAAACTGCAACCCAAAACCCACTTATTTATCGCAAAATGCCAGCACGACAATTTAACCTGAATACTGAGGTTTCAGTTTAGAAAAAAGAACTCATACATTAACATATTTTGTCTTAAAAGAAAAACACAATAACAGAGCTTTCAATTATACAAACAACTTCTTATCGAAAGGCAAAAGTTTGCATTTGGCATGCTTTTGAACAATTAATGTGATTTTTGCTGTTGTATGCATGCTGATAATTTGTCTAACCTTGGTTTATACTTTGTAAATTTGAGAGCAGCCCAGCCTCGAGTCTGTGTCGTCTTTTTCCTTTTAGAGACTGAGTGCCCAAACTGCGTGCGTGCCCACAGAAAGGGCTCTAAGTGCCACTTCTGGCACGCGTGCCATAGGTTTGCCACCCCTGGGCCGTAGGAGGTATTGCTCCAAACACTTCTTGTGTTAAGACTGCCAGTACAAGGGAGGAAGGGGTAGATCTACCAGGTTCAAACACGGGTTGTCTGGTGGATGCGAGCCAGTAAGCAACAGGTTCCTTGCGCGCTTAAACTAGCAGCTTTCAGTTCTTAGCAGTGGAACAGTCGGCTGCAAAAGAGAAGGGGGCAGAAATCCTCGCTGGGGCTTTGGCCTTCCAGGCTGGAGAATTCGCCAAGGAACCAAGACAGACACCCCCCGCCCCCCGCCAGTGAGGCTCTGACCTCTTTCCTGCTGCAGTTGATGGGGGGGGGGAGTGAGGTGGGGAGAGTGTTGAGAGGAGACCCTCTCCCCAGCCAAGAGGGACTAGAGAGTTGCTGTTTTATCTCAACTGCTTGGTTTTTGTTTGCTTTGATTCCTCTTGTGATTTGGACCCTGTGCTGTGATCTGCTCTGAGAGATTCGCTCTTTGGAGCAGGCTAGAAATTATATATATACAAGAAGGGGGACCCGCGATACTTGCGGGGGGGTGGGGGGAGGAGAAGCTCCACATGGAGGAGAAGGAAGCAGCCGCAGGTGAGCCTTCTTTCCTCCCCTCCTAGCAACAACGGCGAGGCCCACGCGGCTCTCAGCCGCCGGGCCCACCAAGCCTTCTCCCTCCTAGTTTGGTGTAGGGATTAAGTGTGCAGACTCTAATCTGGGAGAATCGGTTTTGATTCTCCACTCCTCCACTTGCAGCTGCTGGATGACCTAGGGGCAAGCCATAGTTCTGTCAGAGCTGTTCTCTCAAGGGCAGTTCCGGAAAGAGCTCTCTCAGCCCCACCTACCTCACAGGGTGTCTGTTGTGGGGAGGGGGAGGGAAAGGAGTTTGTAAGCCGCTCTGAGACTCCCTCGGGTAGTGAAGGGCACGGGGTATGAATCCAATCTCTTCTCTTCTTCTCCTCCCCCCCCCCCCAGTACTGGCGGCGAGGCCTGAGCGTGGCCCCTCCAAGACTTCTCCCTCCCCTCTCCCCTAGCAGCGGCAGCCACGGTGAGGCCTGGCCGGCCCGCCAAGCTCCCCCCCCCCCAGTGGTGGTGGCAACAGCAGTGAGGCAGTTCTCAGAACGTTCTTTGCACATGCCCAGGGAACGCTCTTTTACTTTTGGGGGGATTTAAGTATCCCCTAATAGTTTTTTATAGATTTCTGATTTTTCTGCACATCTGGGGATTGCCCCAAATGTGCAGGGAAATCTCTTTGCCCCCTAGGTGCCCCTGATATGCGGATTTAGATATCCGCATGCAGAGGGCGCATTGGCTATTAGATACATAGATATAATTTATTTATTTAAGATGGTTTTGTAAGAGCCTGTTCCTGGCTGGAGCCTGGGATCCTGGACAAGGGCAGGGAGATGGTGGGGGTGGCCGTTGAACCTCCGTGGCTGGCCCATAGCCAGAGTTTTTTTGTTCGAGGGACATTTACATTTTTAGGGGGGCAGTTTAATGACAGTTAATTAAATTAATCTGAATGTCTGTCTTTAAAGGGGGGAGGCTCCAGGCCAGTTTCTAGCCCTCCCTTTCTCAGCGATTTGTGGGGCAGGGCTTTTAATTAAGGGGGCGGGGGGCGCAAATGCCCCACCGTAGCTGCAGGCCTGCTCTGTGGCTTCTTCTGTTTTGGGAAAGTCATGCAAAGTCTCTGCAGGAGTCGGCCGAACAGTTCCCAGGGGCTGGCTCCTCTTCCCACCCCCAGCCGTTCTCATCCTGTGACGGGCGTCTCACACTTTCCCCGTCTTGCTCCCCTCCCTTCTTCTGCAAGTGCTCGTGGGCACTCTGTTGGCATCCGTCCTGGCTCCATTGCCCCAGGGAGTGGGCAGAGAGGCTTGCTGGGGAGCCGAGGGGACTGCCCAGGCGCTTCCAGGTCGAGCAGCAGCTGCCTGAGTGGGTGAGGCCAGCAGACCGGGGGGGGGGGGGGAGGGCACCAGTGGAGAGGCTGTTCTCCTTAGGAGGGGGGCTGAGCATCTTGGGCACAGGACCCTCAGATTTCTCTAGGGCTGAAATGATGAAATTCCCTGCAAAATCGGCAGAGAAGGAGGCAGAATTCCCGAGGGGACTAGTTGTCTGCCGTAGTCAGTCGAAAGAAGGTTCCGTCTCTTTCCCTTTTGGGTCCTGGGGCCCCACGGGTGAGAGCAGGGGGTTTGTACCCTTGCGCATTGTCTTCTCAGACTTCCCGTTGCCCTGGTGTGCAGGGGAGACACAGTCCGCAAAGTCCATCTCGGCTTGTCCGGTGGCCTCTGGAACAGACAGCCAGGCTTCCCTGAACACCGCTGTCTCTCGCTGACTTCTTTCGCCTTCCCTTGACCCTCTTGCAGTCACCTCTTTGGAACTATTTATGGCCATCGGCTGATCTTGCTGGTAACCTGCTGGGCGTCTTTCTGATACTTGTCGTTCTAGGCTAGGCCGTCCTAGCCCCAGTGACTTCTGCGTTAGTCCTGGGTGGGGAGCCGCTTCCACTCCCCCACCTTCTGGCCCGTAGAAACCTGGAGCTTAATGCTGCCTCCCCACCCACCCCCGCAGTGAGAATAAAGGAGTCCATTCAGCCGGGCGACAAAGTGGGGGGGGGGGGCTGCCTCTCCTGAAATTCTTGGGGGGGAGTCTTTCAGAGATAACCTCCATGCTGCTTGCTTCTAATAATACTGAGGCTTTCCCAGGTGGTTTCCCATGCATGCTTCTGTAATCTCTAAAGGCTGTCAGGGGTGAGTCCTGGACTTGTACGGATGAGAGAGATGAGTAGAACCCAGCTCACGGGTGGTGGGTGGGGATCCTGGCTCCCCCTCTTTGCCACTGGATGACCCCATTGTTCTGGAGGCGGCCTTCCCCCCCCCCCCCGAAAGGCTTGGTGAGCACCTGTGTGGGGTGTTTGGGGGAGAGTTTGTGGCTCCATGGAAGAGCATCTGCGTTGCCCCTGCCTGGGTGGAAGAATCCGGAGAGGTGGTCTGCAGCAGGTGGTCTGCAGCCATGCAAACAGAGGCGTTTTGGAGCCAGTCAGGAGCCGGCTTTTGAGATGGATTCTGGCTCCCGTGATCGGAGTGGCAGCAAAGCACGGAAGCAAACACAATCTTTTCTGTCAGGCCTGAGAAGGGGATGAGATGGGTGCTCAGGAGAGCACACCTGACTGCTCGAAGGGGAGGAGAAGGTATCTCAAGATCCTGTGGGAACTTTTAAAGCAGAAACCTTCCCTAGAAACACAACGTTCATGTTTTTGGGGGGGGGGGGGGTTAAACATGCACGATAGTAAAGTAGACAGTGTTATACAGTCAGGGTTCTTTCATTTCCATTTAATTGGACTGAACCAAGAGGAGCCCAGTTTTGTGCAGTTTTGTGCCAGCAAGAGCGGATTGGATAAACATCTGGAGCAGAGGTCCATCGGTGGCTCTTAGCCACAAGGTATAGATAGAAACTCTCGGTCTGGGGCAAGTGATGCTCTGTCTTCTTGGTGCTTGGGGGGGTGGCAACAGTGTGGGGGGGGGGGCTTCTAGTGTCCTGGCCCCACTGCTGGACCTCCTGAGGGCACCTGGGGTGTTTTTGGCCACTGTGTGACAGAGTGTTGGACTGGATGGGCCACTGGCCTGATCCAACATTGGCTCCTCTTATGTTCTTAAGAGCAGAGGTCCATCAGTGGCTATGAGCCACAAGGTATAGATAGGAACTCTCAGTCTGGGGCAAGTGATGCTCTGTCTTCTTGGTGCTTGGGGGAGGGGGGGCAACAGTGTGGGGGGGACTTCTAGTGTCCTGGCCCCACTGGGGGACCTTCTGAGGGCACCTGGGGTGTTTTTGGCCACCGTGTGACACAGAGTGTTGGACTGGAGGGGCCCTTGGCCTGATCCAGCATTGGCTTCTCTTATGTTCTTAAGAGCAGAGGTCCATCAGTGGCTATTGGCCACAAGGTATAGATAGGAACTCTCAGTCTGGGGCAAGTGATGCTCTGTATTCTTGGTGCTCGGGGGGGGGGGCAACAGTGGGAGGGCTTCTGGAGTCCTGGCCCCACTGCTGGACCTCCTGAGGGCACCTGGTGTTTTTGGCCACTGTGTGACACAGAGTTATTGGACTGGATGGGCCACTGGCCCGATCCAACTCTGGCTTCTCTTATGTTCTCGTATGTTCTCAACTTTCAAGTGAGGTAAAAGAGGGTGGCCCTCGTAGGGAGGAGGTGTGTTTGAGGCAGTTCTGGTCTAATCGAAGATGTGTGGACCTGGGCAGGTAAATTTACACCATTTAATTAGATTATTAGAATGGCAATTCTGAGGTGGGGAACGGCAAATGCTTGGGTTTTTTTCCCTTTGGCCCATGCCAATATGGCCGGTTCCTTCTGTGGCTACTGAGGGAATCACTTGGAGACCGTGGTTAATGATCCAGAGATCAGAGGGTCTGTCCTGCTCCATTTGGTGAGGTCCTCCTGCTGCTCTGCTTTGCTCTCCATCCTTTGCAGGGGGAGCAGCCAGAAACTCCCGGCTCCACCCCTGCGACACGCAGCAGGAAGGTGGTCTTGGCCTTAGCCCAAGGTGGGAGCAGGAGAATCCCGAGGGAGGCTTGTTGGCAGCATCCCTGGTGGTTGATGCTGTTCCAGACCGGTAGCCAAATGAGGGGCTTACTGAGCAGCTGGTGGGTTTTGGAAGTTGTGCAGACGTGTGAAAATGCAACAACTTCCCCAAGATCCAGGGTGCGATGGTCGTCATGAAATCAGTTCTCCAGCAGCTCCCGGTGCTCAGTGTGCATCTGGTACGGGGGACGCTTTAGGCTGTTCCACAGGTCCTGGCCATCGGTTCATCAAGCATTTATGTCTTTCAAGTCCCCTTTGACGTTATGTTTCTGTGAGAATTGTACCACGTGAAAGACATTGACTAGATGGGGGGGGGGGGGAATGGCTCCTCAGTCATGCAAAGGTGGAAGAGGACCCCCCAGATGGCGGCTTCCAAGAATGGCTGCTCTGTGTCCCACCCCCACCCCCCACCCCATTCTGAACTTGTCCTCCTTTGTCTCTGCAGGCATGGTGCAGAAGCTCGACCAAAAACTGCCCGTAGCCAATGAGTACCTGCTGCTTTCCGGTGGGGTCCGGGAAGGCGTGGTGGACCTGGACCTGGACGAACTGAACATCTATGCTCGGGGGACTGACTACGACATGGACTTCACCCTCCTGGTGCCGGCGCTGAAGCTCCACGACCGGAACCAGCCCGTCACCCTGGACATGCGCCACTCCGCCTTGTGCCACTCGTGGCTGAGCCTGCGGCTCTTCGACGAAGGGACGATCAGCAAGTGGAAGGACTGCTGCACCATCGTGGACCACATCAGCGGGGCCACCAACTACTTCTTCTCCCCGACGAAGGTGGCGGACTGGTTCCACGCCTCCATCGGCATCGTCCTCTCCGAGATCCAGAAGAAGCCCCAGCGGGGGATGCCGAAGGTGGAGAAGGTGGAGAAGAATGGGACTCTCATCTCTGTCATCCTGGGGGTGGGCAGCAGCCGCATGCTCTACGACATCGTGCCCGTCGTCTCCTTCAAGGGCTGGCCGGCGGTCGCCCAGAGCTGGCTGATGGAGAACCACTTCTGGGACGGGAAGATCACGGAGGAAGAGGTCATCAGCGGCTTCTACCTGGTCCCCGCCTGCTCGTACAAAGGCCGGAAGGACAACGAGTGGCGCCTCTCCTTCGCCCGCAGCGAGGTGCAGCTGAAGAAGTGCATCTCCGGCAGCCTCATGCAGGCCTATCAGGCCTGCAAGGCCATCATCATCAAGCTCCTCTCGCGGCCCAAGGCCATCAGCCCCTACCACCTGCGCAGCATGATGCTCTGGGCCTGCGACCGGCTGCCCGCCAACTACCTGGCCCAGGAGGACTGTGCCGCCCACTTCCTCTTGGGCCTCATCGACGACCTGCAGCACTGCCTGGTCAACAAGATGTGCCCCAACTACTTCATCCCCCAGTGCAACATGCTGGAGCACCTCTCCGAGGAGACGGTCATGCTCCACGCACGGAAGCTCTCCTCGGTGCGCTCCGACCCCACCGAGCACCTCCGGACTGCCATCGAGCACGTCAAGGCGGCCAACCGGTTGACGCTCGAGCTCCAGAGGAGGGGCAGCGCCACGAGCATCCCGTCCCCCCAGTCCGACGGGGGGGACGCCAACCAGCCCGACGACCGGCTGGCCAAGAAGCTGCAGCAGCTGGTGACAGAGAACCCGGGAAAGTCCATCTCGGTCTTTATCAACCCCGACGACGTCACGCGGCCTCACTTCAGAATCGATGACAAATTCTTCTGAGAGTGCCCCCCCCCCCTTTGGACTCTGCCGACGGCTCCCCTCGGCCCACCCCTCCGGCGGTTTTTAAATATCCGCCTGTCCGTTGGATTTGCTGAGAAGGACCCACAGGTCGTCATCCGGGTTCTGAAGTGTGAGGCGGGCTCTGAAACCATGGATTCCTGTTTTTGCTGCTTTCCCCCTCCCCAATGATTTTGAATGAGCCTGTAATTTTGGACGATGGCCTCGACACCAACACAGGGGCTTGGTTTCCCAGGCCTCCAGGCTGCCCATCCCTTCCCCGTCCCCCACCCGGCGCCCTTTCCCTCCTCTCCCCTACCGAAGCCATTTTGCTTTTCTTCCCCACAGCTTCTTTTGATCGAAGAGGGTGAGAGAGAGGCCAGTCAAGAATTTTGGCTGGCTTCCATTTCCTTGGCCAGCGCCCCCATTTAGTTTCTCCTTCACTTTCCTCATCCGGAAGGATCAGGTTGACTTTAGACTTCTTTAAATTTGGGGTGTTTTTCCTCCCCGTCCGCCACCTCTTCTTGAATGTAATTTTGTTCAGGATCAAACTTCGTACCGTGCCGAGGAGGCCCTTTCTGCCAACCTTCCATGCGGAATAAGGTTCTGGAATGTTAGTTTTTAGTGTGTGTAATTATTCAAAGCCTTATTTAAATGCTATTAAAGAACATACTGTTACAAACGTTAATTTGCACCAAGGAAGCCTCCTGTCGCCCCGGCCTCTCCTCTGGCTCTGTGCTTCTTGTCAGGATGAGCGTTGGCGCCTCCTCTCTCCTCAAGGCTGTCCTGGAACACGTCTGCTCGATTCTCTGGTTCCACCCCATGCCCTGTGGATGCCTGTTCCGACTGTGGGCGAGAAGCAGCCATTTCCCCCCGGCTTAACTTTGTAAGAGCAGGAAGTGATCCATGGGGAGTCTTTCCTTGTGAAGCTGGCACTGATGGAGAGATAGGGCTGCCAAGTCCAACTTGGGAAATATCTGGGGTCTTTGGGGGTGGAGCCAGGAGACTTTGGGGGTGGAGCCAGGAGAAAGGAAGTGACATCATTTTGTGATGTCACATCCTGTGATGTTGCTTCCACATGCTGACACATGAACTCATGAAGTTTCCTAATACTGAATCAGGCCATTGGTCCATCAAGGTCAGTATTGACTACTCAGACTGGTAGTGGCTCTCCAGGGTCTCAGGCTGAGATCTTTAATGTCACCTATTACCTGATCCTTTTTTAGCTGAAGAGGCTGATACCTCCTGCATGTCAAGCAGATGCTCTTATCACTGAGCAACGGCCCTACTGAATCCTTCCTCATCTCAGCAGAATATGAAGCACTAAGTGCTACACAAGTGCTGAATATGATTTTCATATCATAAGAACAGGAGAGAAGCCACAGTGGATCCGGCCAACAGCCCATCCAGAACAACACTCTGTGTCATACCAGGTGCCCTCAGGAGGTCCAGCAGCGGGGCCAGAACTCCAGAAGCCCTCCCACTGTTGCCCCCCAAGCACCAAGAATGCAGAGCCTCACTGCCCCAGCCAAAGGGTTCCATTTAGACCTTGTGGCTATAATAGCCACTGATAGACCTCTGCAGGATGGGGACAGAGAGAGAGAGACAGACAGACAGACAGAAAAAAGAAAGAAAGGGAGAGAGAGAGAAGGGGAAAAAACTAGCAGAGGCACTTACTTCCATTTAGACCTTGTGGCTATAATAGCCACTGATAGACCTCTGCTGGATGGGGACAGAGAGAGAGAGACAGACAGACAGACAGACAGAAAAAAGAAAGAGGGAGAGAGAATGAAAAGAGCTGGAACAGAAACTCACCTTGCCAACCACATGCAAAAGCAGCTCCTTCAGTCCCTCCTTAATCTCTGGGCGGGGCTCTCTTGCTGTGGAAGAAGCTCTCTTGCTGACTTCTTAAAGGGGAAATGTCTGGCGAGGCTTTTTAATGCAGGGCAGGCTCTCTGCAGACATTTCCCTTTTAAGGCAGCCATTTAGTCCCCCCGGTGGCCATCTTTGGAAAAGCGGGAGGTAAGCTCTAAAAATCGGTGTTTCCCCCGCCCAAGCGGGGGACTTGGCAGCCCTATGGAGAGACATGTCAGTCTGTCAGTCCTGCTGGCCAGGTGGTCAGCCCAGGGGTGTCTCTGCCCCCTCCCCAGCACTGCTCCTGGCCCTTGGACTTCTCCAGCATGCCCCCCCCCAGGCCCTGCCCCGATCTCCAGCTAGGCTTGTGCTGGGCTGTTCTGCAGAGGCTGAGTTCTTGGCCACCCCGGGAGGAAGTTCTTTCAGGTGGCGGTGGGGGGGGGGGAGAGAGTAGCCCCTCACGGCCCCCCCTGGAGGCTTCACAGCTGGGGTGGGGTTCCAAACGGCGGCAGGGGAGGGGGCAGGCTTAGCTCACCCTCCGTTGCTGCTGCACCTAGACCATCTCCCTTTATTGATCTGTCTGTTATATTCGACTTCTGTCCCGCTCTCCCCTGCACAGGGGAATACAGTTTAGGGACCACACACCACCCATCGCCTCCCCGCAGTCCCAAGTCTTGGGAATCCCACAATCCCTTTTGCAGTGACAAAGACCACATGTGCCCCCCTCCATCAGGAGCTGTGCTTTTATCTTGAGCTGCTCAGCACCCTGGGGGGTAGGGCAGGGACCTCTCCCTTCTGGCCCCCGGCGGGCTTCGCATTTTGTTGGCGGGGGTGGTCTTGTGGGGGGGGGGGAGCAGTTCCCACCCAAGGGAACTCCCGGTGTCAAAAGGGGCTGACCCTCCCCCCCCCCCCCCCGGCGCAAGGAATCCCAAGTTAGAGCATTTGGGGGGGGGGGGGACTGTGGCCTCCACCAAAGGACAAGCTGTTGGGTAGTTTGGTCAGAATACTGATTAGAATCTGGGTGACCCCAGTTCAAATCCCATCTCTGCCCTGGAAGCCAGCTTGGTGACCTGGGGCCAGTCACACACACACACACCCGCCTCAGCCTAGCTTACCCCGCAGGGTGGTTGTTGGGAGGATCAAATGGAGTAGAGGAGTCTGATGCCGGTCCAGCTGGGATTCCCACGGGGGGGGGGGGGCAGGGGGAGAGAAAAGCAGGGTATAGAGGAAGCAAATGAATCCCACCCTCCACAGCCCGGTTAATGTTTGTCTTTTCATTTGTCTTGCTGAGGGTTTTTTACACGGGAACTTGGAACTCCCGGGCACCCTCCGCTGCCGTCTCTTTGGGGTGAGGCGTGAGGCTACGATAGGCCTCAGGGGGGGCAGTCCCACGTTGGCTTTTGACTCCCCGCAAATGTGAGCTAGCCGGACAGGCAGCGGCAGCTGTGAGCCCTTGTGAGCCAGCGCCTGGGCTGATCTGCTGAGGGATCGCAGCCCTCCCCTTGATTGTCCAGCAGACCCCCGTGTGGTCAGCATCGGGGGAGGGGGCGGGTTCCCCCTCTGCACAGCCAGGATCCTCCCCATTGCCAGGATTTTTCATTTGGGGGGGGCATTTTTTTTTCTTGTGGGGCACCTATTAGGCTTATAGTTCAACATAAGAAATAACTGGAGATTTTGGGGGTGGAGCCTGAGGAGGGCGGGGTTCGGGGAGGGGAGGGACTTCAGCGGGGTATAATGCTATAGAGCCCACCTGGAGAGCAGGTGTAGTGCCGGGGAATCTCCAGCTACCACCTGGAGATTGGCTTCCCTCGCCATCACCAAACCCCGTACCCCCCCTGGCATGGAAAGTTATGGGAGAGAGAGAGAGAGCTTGGCTTCTCCATCACCATCCGCCTTCTCTCTCTTTCTCTCTCTCTCTCTCTCTCTCTCTCTCTCTCCTTCCCCAGCCCCCCCTCCCAAAGCCGAGGAGGCTGGAGAAAGCAGCTTCTGGTCAGTTTCACTCTGGGTGGATCAGCTGATGGGAGGGGAATGAAACTGACCAGAAGCAGCAGTGCAGCTTTCCTGCCCTTCCCCAGCTCCTAGCAGGGTTTGGGAGGCTGGGAAAGAAAAGGAAAGCAGCCCTGCCACTTCTGGTCCGCTCCCCTCCCCTCCCCTCCTCTGTTAAACCTAACAGCTGATCCACCAGCCCCCCCACAGCTGCGGCTGCATCCCACCAATGATCCCTGTGAAGAAACGGTTCTAGTCCAGTTACAGTCCATGAATATCCTTCTTCCGGAGGGCTGCTGCAAAGGTCCAGCTCCAAGAGGAAAGCCAGCCGCCAGCTGTCCCAAAGGCTGTGGTCTCCTGGCTGATGCCCCTCTCTGCTTGGGCTGCCTCCCTGGCGCTTGGGTTGTCTCCGCTGTACACAAGAGTGTTATGGCGGCGGGGGGGGGGGGGGGGGATGGCTCAGGGCCTTCCGTTCTCCAAGTACTGCTGTGGACAAGCAGTCAAATAGGTGGCTTTCCAGTCCTTTGGGCTGATGGAGGAGATGGCCCTTGAGAAACCTGACCCTTTTTCTCCGCTTGGGAATGTCTGCTGTTGTCTGGACATCATCCAGGGATTTCACAGCCAATTTAACCCCATGATGAAAGGCGTCTGCAGTTTTAAGTGCTCAGCAGCGGAGAAGGCAAAGTCCTGTCTGTCTTCTGTGCCTTGTTCGGCCTGCCTTGTCTTAAAGGAGCCCTTGGGGGGGGGGGGGCTGTGCTGCAGGGGGAGGCAGGGAGGGATGCTGCTCCCCCCCCCCCTCAGAAAGGCATGGATTTGCATTTGCATTTCTTGCAGTGGGGGCTCAAATCGCATCAGACATCTTTCCCCCTCCTCCACTTTCCCAAAGGAACCCTGTGAGGTCGGCCAGGTTGAGAAATTCTGACAGGCCCAAGGTCAACCAGCGAGCTCCCATGGAGGTAGTGCAGATCTGGCCCCAGTTCCCCCTGGATCCTGGTCCGACAGTTGATACACTGTGCCACGCCAGGTCTCACGGCAGTCTCCCTGTGCCTTTTTAAATACGTGTCGTCATGGTGGGGGGTTGGCTGTTACCCGCTCAGGAAGGGGCCATCATAGCCACCTCACTCCTGCGCACGTAGCTTGTAGGGGATGGATTTTGTCAAGAAATCAGAGATCAGGGGGGTGGCAGGTTGCAATCCCCCGCCTCCCCCGAAGAGTGCCCCTTATTTTTATTTATTTTTTAGAAAGAACTGCCCAGAGATAAGAGAAGGGTTGGTTAAGTGCAAAGTTCTCTCTCCTCCCTTCCTTTCAGCGTGTGGCTGAAGGCCATAAGAACATAAGAGGAGCCAATGCTGGATCAGGTCAGTGGCCCCTCCAGTCCCACACTCTGGGTCACACAGTGGCCAAAAACACCCCAGGCGCCCTCAGGAGGTCCCCCAGTGGGGCCAGGACACCAGAAGCCCTCCCACTGTTGCCCCCCCCCAAGCACCAAGAATGCAGAGCATCACTTGCCCCAGACTGAGAGATCCTATCTATACCTTGTGGGTAAGAGCCACTGATGGACCTCTGCTCCATATAAAAACAGAAGAGAAGCCAGTGTTGGATCAGGCCAGTGGCCTATCCAGTCCAACAACTCTTGTCACACAGTGGCCAAAAGTACCAGGTGCCCTCAGGA
The DNA here is from genome assembly GCA_029233225.1 of Lepidodactylus listeri. Classification (NCBI taxonomy): domain Eukaryota; kingdom Metazoa; phylum Chordata; class Lepidosauria; order Squamata; family Gekkonidae; genus Lepidodactylus; species Lepidodactylus listeri. Next base: position 1,343,561 of record JARCFY010000005.1, read on the forward strand.
GGGCCAGCAGGACACTAGAAGCCCTCCCACTGATGCCACCAGAACAAATGTGGGGGGAACTGCAGCCCCCGAGGGCTCCTCCATGCAGGCCTCCCTCCGACCTGCTCTCCGCCCTACGAAAGAAAGGCACTCCAAGGCAGGCGGGACAGGACGGCTCCCCAAGGCCTGGAGGGGCCGGGGGGGGGGGGGAGGCCTTTGATCAGCAGGGCTCAGCCTGTCCCCAAAGCCCGGCTGGCGGCAGGTGGTGTTCTCTCTGCTTCGGCCAAGGTGTGCTATATATAAACTCCCTTTCCCTGCAGTCCAAAGCGCAAAAACCTTGGCTTGAGCACCTATAGAAGGGGGGGCTCCCCCACTCCCCCTTCCCCCCACCCTCTTCTTTTATGTCTGCCATTGTTCTCGATACAAAAGCCAACCTGAGACGCCCTGGGGGCCAATCGGCCTTGGAGGCTTTCCAGTCGATGATCAAGTGACTCCTGGAGCATTTCTTTTCCAGTGCATGAGTGGAAGTTTTGAAGCAGAGCCATGCAAGTTCTCCCAAGATTCTCTTCCTGCATTATGTTGGGATGGGTTTCTCAGACACCAGCGGTTCTGGTGGAGCAGACTTGGCCAGTGGAAGGGGACGGCTACAGCCCCTGGCCAGTAGCGCAGGATCGGCGTTCTCCCAAAACGTTTCCAGGGGTGGAGAGGAGCGCAAGAAGAAGAAGAAGAAGAAGAAGAGATTGGATTTATACCCTGCCCTTCACTTGGAGTCTCAGAGCGGCTTACAAACTCCTTTCGCTTCCCCTCCCCACAACAGACACCCTGTGAGGTGGGCAGGGCTGAGAGAGCTCTTTCCAGAAGTGTCCTTGAGAGAACAGCTCTGGCAGAACTACGGCTTGCCCAAGGTCGTCCAACAGGTGCAAGTGGAGGAGTGGGGAATCAAACCTGGTTCTCCCAGATTAGAGTCTGTACACTTAACTGCTACACCAAACTGGCTCTGAATAGATTAGAAAGAAAATATTTTTGGTGCTCTGTAGGCGGCGCGCGGGGGAGTTCATAAGCCTCAAGGGCTCCTCATAGGCATTGTACTGAAAGGGGGGAATGCCCCCTGGGGCCCAGCCTGCCAAATTGCCCCCCCCCCCCGCCGCCTGTAAAAGGGCAGCCCCAGCCCACAAAGGGCCAAGGCAGAGGGCTCACCTTTAGGCATCTTCTGGCAGAAGCAGGTTGTCAGAGTCCCAGCAGAGGGCAGCACAGAGTTTTGTACAAATTCCCCACCTTGATTAAACATTACTTTAACAGGCTATAGGTCAGATAATGTAACACCCTGTTAACTAACAACAACACTTAACTCCATAGTGACTGAAATGCAACTAACTTGTTCAGTTGCACAGTTGAGTCCGACTCTTTGCGACCCCACGGACCACTTCACGCCAGGCCCTCCTGTCTTTCGCCATCCTCCGGAGTTTGCTTAATTCCATGTTTGTTTGTTTGTTTGTTTGTTTATTTTTCACATTTATATCCCGCTCTTCCCGCGAACGGGCTCAGGGCGGCTTACATGGGCCCAAGGCCTAATCAATACATTAACCTATAAAATCAGTTAAAACATTCCAATAAATACCATTAAAACATATAAATACCCGTAAAAGCTTCCATAACACAGCATCCGATGGCAACCAAATGTTTGTTGCATCGATGACACTGTCTGACCATCTCATCCTTTGCCATCCCCTTCCTTCTTTGACCTTCAGTCTTCCCCAGTAACTGGTACCTCCAACAGATACACCTGGGAACAAACGTCGAGGACATCCATTTCTGAAATTCAGTAATGAAGGGTGTATTAGCTTTGCTCATTTTATTCTCATTTTTAGTTGGGGGAGAGCACTTCAGAACACTTCTGGATTCCCTCCCCCTCTTAATACTTTAATTATTGGATTTTATTTGATTGGCATTTTTAATATGCTTAGTGGAACAGGCTGAAATCCGTGGTGGTCTTCATCAGGCAAGGGGGGGGGCAAGAGTGGGAGGGCTTCTGGAGTCCTGGCCCCACTGCTGGACCTCCTGAGGGCACCTGGGGTGTTTTTGGCCACTGTGTGACACAGAGTGTTGGACTGGAATGGGCCGTTGGCCTGATCCAACATTGGCTTCTCTTAGGTTCCTATATGGAGCAAAGGTCAATCAAGTGGCTCTTACACACAAGGTATATAGACAGGAGCTCTCAGTCTGGGGCAAGGGATGTTCTGTATTCTTGGTGCTTGATGGGGGGGGGCAACAGTGGGAGAAGGGCTTCTGGTGTCCTGGCCCCACTGCTGGACCTCCTGAGGGCACCTGGTGTTTTTGGCCACTGTGTGACCGAGAGTGTTGGACTGGATGGGCCACTGGCCTGATACAGCATTGGCTTCTCTTATGTTCTTAAGAACAGAGGTCCATCAGTGGCTCTTAGCCTCAGGGTATAGATAGGAGCTCTCATTCTGGGGCAAGTGATGCTCTGCCTTCTTGGTGCTTGATGGGGGGGGGCAAGAGTGGGAGAAGGGCTTCTGGAGTCCTGGCCCCACTGCTGGATCTCCTGAGGGCACCTGGGGTGTTTCTGGCCACTGTGTGACCCAGAGGAGTGTTGGACTGGAATGGGCCGTTGGCCTGATATCCAGCACTGGCTTCTCTCTGATGTTCTCTTATGTTCTTAGGTCCAGCAGCGTGGGCCAGTGAACAGAGGCGAAGGCAGCTGCACACCTCCCCCGTCCTGCAGCCTTTCGTGGGGCTGGAGTCCATCAGAAAGGTCTGGAGTGGGCCGTGAGCAGAAGAGGCTCTCTCCCCCTCCCCACTGCAGGCTGCTGTGTTTGTCCCTTTCCCCACCTGGCACGGCCAGGGATGCCACATGGCTCCTCTGAGCAGGAAGAAGAGATGGGCAGGAATCTTGGGCAAGCAGAAGAGCCTGTTTCGTGCGGTGGAGGAGACCGGGCCCCTGGCCAGCTGGCGAGTCAAAGTTTCATGCATTTTATTTTCATCTGTCGGCATTGGTCAAATGTTCTTTGAAGCATTAACTTTATTAGAACACCAGAAAAGATAAATTTAAGCACCAGCAGCCTTGTTAACGCCAATTAAAGGTGTTAACTGCGGTTAATGAAATGGATTTTTGTTATAATGAATGGCACCTTTCAACAGTGTTGGGTGAGGTTTCTATAAAATGGGAACAAGCCACTGTGCAGGGCTGCCCTTAACCTGCCTCCTCAACAACCAGCAACGTAAAACGAAGTCGTCCCCGAGTGGCTCTCAAAAGGCCTCTTTGCCAATCTCTTGTGCTTGGGAATGCCTGCAGCTTTGCGGGGGGGGGGGGGGGCTTCGCCCAGCTGCTCAGTTTGCCCCCTCACTGCTGCAGGGCTTGGCAGGGCAGGTGAGCAGCCCTCTGTCACAAAATGGAAGCTGCCTCCCACCAGGACGATACAATGCAGACAAGAGGCTGGACTGCAGAGCTGGAGAGATGGGTGGTGGAAACGGTTGAATTGTGCACAATAAACAATCCTATAAAAGTGGTTTATAAAATTAGAGGAGCAACACAGTAAGTTAGCACAAAATAGGCAACAAAGGCTGCTGTGAATTCCACAGACATTAGCCACAACCTAATTTACTTTATAAACATGCACTCCTGAACAATTTTGTGTTACACAGTTTAGCACAGATTCAGGTGGGTTGCCGGGTTGGTCAAAAGCAGCAGAACAAAGTTTGAGCCCCGTGGCACCTTTAGGACCAACAAAGTTTTACTCAAGGTATAAGTTCTTGTGTGCACACAGAAGCTTGTAACTTGAATAAAACTTCGTTGGTCTTAGAGGTGCCACTGGACTCAAACTCTGTTCTGCTATTTAACACAGTGTTGTTGTTTTTTTTTTAAAAAAAGCAAATTCTATTTTGTTTGGGCATGATGGACCCAGCTGCTTTGGTTCAGGAGCAGGGAGCAAGAAAAAAACTCCAAGAAGGGGGAAATTGCTACAATTTAATTTAGGGGAAGGGGCCCGGCAACATTTTTCTGCCCTACCCATCTCTTAAGTTTGCAGCGCTTTCCAGCTACTGAGCAAAGTGGTCTGTTCTCTCGCCTCAGAAGAAGCAAAAGAAGCCGGGTCTCACAGCATTGGAGGAAAGCTTGCCGAGAGCTGGTGGAGACACTGGTTCCAATTCAGCCCAGTGGGTAGACACAGCAGCGGGTCACTCTTGCGGCACCTCTGGCTCCCCCTCCCTCAAGAGCCCTTCCAGTCCTTACGAATATATGCTCTGTATTTCCAGTTTCGCCCATCAGACGGAGCCAGAGCCACCCGCTTCTTTTGACACTGGCTGTACAATCCATAAGGGGCTGCAGTGGCTCAGTGGTTAAGATGCTGAACTGCAGACCAGAAGAACCTGTAGTTCAGCAGTTCGAGACCCGAGTGCTGCATGATGGAGTGAGCGCCCGTCTCTGGCCCCAGCTCCTGCCAGCCTAGCAGTTCAAAAGCAAGAAATTGTAAGTAGATAAACAGGTACCGCTTTGGTGGGAAGGTAACAGCGTTCCGTGCACCTCGGCATCTAGTCATGCCGGCCACATGACTATGGAAAGAGTCTTCGGACAGTGCTGGCTCTTCAGCTTGGGAACGGAGATGAGCACTGCATCCCTAAAGTCCTATTGGACTGGCTTTCGAGCAAAGGAAACCTTTACCTTTACCTGTACAATACATTGGCCCAAAGTTAGCGCAATCTCAACAGATCTTGGAAGCTAAGCAGGGTTGACCCGGGTTAGTATTTGGATGGGAGACCACCCAGGAAGTTCAGGGTTGCTGCGTAGAGGCAGGCAAGGGCGAAACCACCTCTGATCCTCTGTCCTGGCCTGGATGGCTCAGACTAGCCTGATATCACCAGATTTTGGAAGCTGAGCAAGGCTGGTGCTGGGGAGGACTTGGATGGGAGGCCAACAAGGAAGTCCAGGGTTGCTACGCAGAGGCAGGTAAGGGCAAACCAACTCTGGACATCTCTTGCCTTGAAAACCTTGCGGGGTTGCCAGAAGTCAACTGTGACTTGACAGCACCGTTCCACCCCCCCCCCCCACCACCACACAACGCATGGACCACGAGCAGCACTGTGGGAGTCCCCGGGTCCCTCCCCATCACACCATTAGGGATTCACCTGCCAAAGCAGGGCCTGCTCACACCGACTCGTGAGTGCTGCCCGAGGGGAGCAGGGTCTCCAGCCTTCCCTTCCCTTCTGTTTTCACCAGCAGAAAGGGCCATAGGTGAAGGGATACTTAGCCCCTTTCTTGGGTTTCGTGTGTCTTTCATAAGGAAGAAGTTATAACACGGTCACATTCCACAGAAAACACAAATGTTCTGCTGAGTTTAGCTCCAAAGGCCGTGCAAATACTGTCAAGTGTTTACTTAGAACTCTCCTGTCCTGAACAGCAGTGCCAGTTCTTGCTGGCCCAAGAGACCTGAGGGTCGTTTGCTGTCAGTTTGGTGTAGTGGTTAAATGTGCGGACTCTATAATCTGGCAGAGCTGGGTTTGATTCCCCACTCCTCCGCTTGCAGCTGCTTGGCAAGCCATAACTCTGGCACAGCTGTTCTTGAAAAAGAGCAGTTTCTGTCAGAGCTCTCTCAGCCCCACCTACCTCACAAGGTGTCTGTCTGTTGTGGGGAGGGGAAAGGAGAGGAGATTGTAAGCCGCTCTGAGACTCCTTTGGATAGAGAAGGGCGGGGTATAAATCCAATCTTCTCTTCTTCTTCTTCTTCTGCATCAGACACCTGTAGCACAATGCAGACCACACCAGGATGGGACACCATGTCCTGAAGCTTCTTCCTTTCCCTATTTCGTAGTATCATCCAGCCTGAAGAAGAGTTTTGGAGAACAGGAAAGCTTGTACATACAGATTGTGTTCTGGGATTTTGGAGTCCTCTTTTGGATTAAACGGCTGGGAGCAGAGACTAGGAGTAAGCAGACACTTCTCACAATGGAAGGAAGTGAACAGTGGTGTCCCATGAGGATTGGTACTGGGGCGGGTGCAACTTCATTTGTTCAAAAACAATCTGCTCAACGGCTGTCAGGAGCGACATGGAGCATTCCTAGTATCATACCCATTCTGCAGTAGCTCCGTTGGCTGCCCGTCAGTTCCTGGGCCCAGTTCAAGGCATCGGCTGTCACATACAAAGCCCTTCGTGGCCTTGGACCCTCATATCTGCAAGGCCATCTCGCCCCCTATGCGCCACCATGACAGCTTTGCTCATCTGAGCAAGGCCTTGTGATATTTTAGTACTTCTGAATATATTATTAGATTAGATACGATATTTTGTACATTTGCACTCTGTGCGTAATTTACATTTTACTTTTCCTTTGTTCCAACCTTTTGGGTTACCCTTCTGAAGGGTAAATCGGATGTCTAATTTTGTTGACCACATTGTCAGTGGCTGCTGGCCACGGTGACTGAGGGGAACCTCCACATCCAGAAGCAGTCAGCCTGTATCCCAGAGCCAGGAGGCAGCATCAGGGGAAGGCCTCGGGCTCTACGATCTGTCTGTTGGCCCTCTGGAGGAACTGGTTGGCCAGCGTGTGAAACAGGATGCTGGACTCAATGGGCCACCAGTCTGGTCCAGGAAGGGTTCCTCTGTATGTCATTGTTTCCTCTCCAATGAGTAGCTCTGACTATTGGGGAATCCCAGCATGGCTGCCAAGAGAAGGAGACCTATGTTATTTGTTTCTTTGTTATATTTCCAGGCCCCTCTCCCCACAAGCAGGCTCAGAGCGGCTCGCATAGCTTGGCCCAGTGTGCCAAGATTCATATAAAACATTTAAAATCTGTTAAAACAATCAACAATAATCAGTTTACAATTAAAATGCTCACAATAGTTAACACACAAGATGGCATGCCATGTATTACTCAGCAGTCTCCAGATCTACAAGTGATATGGCTCGATCCCGGCTACAGTCAGCCTCCACCATATATTAATCGTGGTCGCTGATGAAAGGAGGAGGCAGCTTCTAATTGAAGGCCTGGTGGAAGAGCTCCGTCTTGCAGGCCCTGCAAAACTGTACAAGGTCCCACAGGGCCCTGATCTCCACTGGGAGCTCATCCCACCAGTGAGGAGCCGCCACCGAAAAGGCCCCTGCTCTGGTGGCAGCGAGCCTGGCCTCTCTGAGACCTGGAATCGCCAGGCAATGTTGCACCCCTGACGGTAGTACCCTCTGGGGTATATCCGGGGAAAGGTGGTCCCTCAGGTATGTTGGGCCCTGGCCATTTAGGGCTTTCAAGGTAAGTTTTCTTTTGAATTTGAAATAGGAGGGTTCCAGACCACGCCGCTTGTGTCCCTTTGCAAAATGGCAGCTTCTCAATAGTCGTTTCCCCAGATGTTTAGGCTGCAGCGTGAGAACAGTGGATGCCTGCCCTCTTGGGAGGCCAGCCCTGGCTTTTCTGCAGGACTCCCTGACCTAGACCAGCAGGGCAGGCGATCCTACTCTTTCTTTGCAGCAAGGTTCAGTTATTCCACCTTCCCGTGAAGAGGGAAGGCCCCGTTGCCTGCCCCTGACAGAGACTGAAAGGAAGCCCGAAACACGGGGTCCTGCAGAGGTCTGGCGGGCAGCCTCCTTTTGTGGTTGAGTACCTCTGGAATCCCAGCAGGCATCTTCTCTCTCAGGGTATATTCAGGGACTTCGTTGGCCCACTCAAGGTGTGCTCACCCCATTCCTGGACCTGGCTGGTGGCCATGTCTGTGCAGCTGATCTGAAGGGCTGAGACCTGGCTGGGCCTTCACCTTTTCCTTGGGTGGCTCTAGCACCACTTGCGTATCCTGGGGTGCATGGCTTGCAATGAGTAGACACCCCCACACACACACACACTCCCCCTGTCCTCCTGGGGACTCCAGTCCTGGGGACTCCACTCCTGTACCCAAAGTACAGGAAGATTTGGGTCCCTCTGCCTCAGACACAACCGCAGAGGACTTTCCTGTACTTCCTAGGAGAGAGTTCTGGCGAAACAGCTGCAGTTCGCCCAGATCCCAACATCTAGCGGTCCGACTCCAGGTTTCCAGGACGCCCTGATCTGATACCCAAGGGAGAGCCCATATTGCGTGGCTCATTAATGTTGGCTTATCCAGCTGAAACACGGCATCTGACTCTTTATCTTTCTGGCAATCCCCACTGCGGCCCAGTAATGTCATCAGGGCAGAGACAAAGTGCCAGGGATTAGGTGGGAATAATGGACTCTTCCCCCCCCCCCCCCGGGGGGGGGGACTGGTCCATCTGGGATGGATCCTGGCAGCAGCTGTGTCTCCCTGGCACTGGGGAAAGGAAGCCACCTGCGCCCCTGGGCGCTTCTGCCAGCCTGCAAAGTGGTTGCTCGGGGCCCTCTGCCCTACGGAATTGCCAGAGGGTTTGTGCCCTGATTTCCAGCTGCCAGGAAGCAAAAGAAGAAGAAGAAGAGATTGGATTTATACCCCACTCTTCACTTGGAGTCTCAGAGCGGCTTACAAACTTCTCCCCCTCCCCACAACAGGCACCCTGTGAGGTAGGTGGGGCCGAGAGAGCTCTGACAAGAACAGCTGGGACAGAGCTATGGCTTGCCCAGGGTCATCCTGCAGGTGCAAGTGGAGGAGTGGGGAATCAAACCCGCCTCTCCCAGATTAGAGTCTGCACACTTAACCACTTCTAGACAAGAAAGAGAGGAGGGGAAGGAGATTATAAACCACTTTGAGACTCCTTAAAGTAGAGAAAAAGGAGGTATAAAAACCTACTCTTTGAAAAGTTTGAATCTGGGACTTTTCGGTTTAGAAAAGAGGTGATGGGGGGGCCTGATGGAGCTTCATAAAATCGTGCACAGGGTAGAGAGAGGTGGCCAAGATAACCTTTTTCCTCCCTCTCCCCAAATACTAGAAATGGAGGGCATCCAGGGAAACTGAGGGTCAGCAGGAAATACTTCTTTACACACAGAGTGACTCAAAAGTGGAATTCACTGCCAGGAGAGGGGGTGATGGCATAAACAGCTTGTAAAGGAGATTACACAGATTCATGGAAGAGAGAGTGGTCTATCTGTGGCTACCTGTCCTGGTGACGAAGTGGAACCTCCATCTTCAGAGGCACTAATCCTCTGTATCCCAGAGCCAGGAGGCCACATCAGGGGAAGGCCCTCTCTGCCCTGTTGTTGGCCCTCCAGAGGAACTGGCTGGCTACTGTGTGAGACGGGATGCTGGACTAGAGGGACTCTCACTGGTCTGACCCAGCAGGGCTCTTCTGAGGTTCGTATGAAGGCCTTGGCCTCTGTACCCTGTTGTTGGCCCTCCAGGGGAACTGGTTGGCTGAGACAGGATGCTGGACTAGATGGGCTCTTCTGATGTTCTTATCATGGGAAGGCCTCAGCCTCTCTGCCCTATTGTTGGACCTCCAGAGGAACTGGTTGGCCCCTGTGTGAGACAGGATGCTGGACTAGAGGGACCCTCAACTGGTCTGATCCAGCAGGGCTCTTCTGATGCTCTTATGAAGGCCTCGGCCTCAATGCCCTGTTGTTGGACCTCCAGAGGAACTGGTTGGCCACTCTGTGGGAAAGGATGCTGGACTAGAGGGACTCTCAACTGGTCTGATCCAGCAGGGCTCTTCTGATGCTCTTCTGAAGGCCTCGGCCTCTCTGCCCTGTTGTTGGTTGTCCAGAGGAACTGGCTGGCCACTACATGAGATGGCAATGCTGGACTACGTGGACCCTCAACTGGTCTGATCCAGCAGGGCTCTTCTGGGGTTCTTAATCTGCCTGCCTTTATGTTCCTGCTCATCTCCTCAAGGGTGGTGGCAGCAGAGTTAGCCCCCCCTCCTTTCTACAGATGGGAAGCGAGCATTGGCTGGTGGAGCCTGGCTTCAAAGCTGGCCGTGGGCCCAGGCCACAAGGCCACCGAGGGGCCTGGGGAGGGGGCTCCAGGCCACCGTTCCTCACTGCCTGAGCAGAAGCAGCTACTTCCCCTACATTTTTGGCATTTGGGGGGGGGGGGGGAATGTCTCGCTCTACATCTTTTGGAAAAACTGTACCGGCACAATGCTGTGAAAAGAATCAGCCCCTACCCACCCTGCCGGTGTTGTAGTGCCGGGAGTGCAGACGTGCAGGGATAGCTGGCAGGCACTGGGGACTTCCTGCCACTTATCCAAATTGTTCTGCTTGATAGCCTCGAGGTTCATGCAGTTTGCACTGACTTGAGAATCCCCACCAAGTTTCTCCTTCCCCTTCTCGCCTCAGAAAGTTGCTTTCCAGTACTGATCACTGCCCCCCCCCCCCGCGTCCTCCCCCCCCCCCCCCAGCAGGTCGGCCAACTTGAATGGTGCTTTGCTCTGCTTTTCGCTTTGCTCTAAAAACAGCACTTTCAGGAGCAGAATCAAGCCAGGGACAACGGTCTGAGCCTGAATTCGGAATACAGGAACGTGTAGGAAGGCATGTGATGATCTGAACCATAGGCATAGAGTACGGGGGGGCTCGAGGGCTTGAGCCACCCCTGAAATTTCCCGGGGGGGGGGCTCAGCCACCCCCGGGAAAACAGAGTGCCTGCCGCCGTGCCTCCCCGGGTCCTTTCGAGGCCCGGTGGCCGCTGCTGGAGAGGGAGAGGGAAGGGGTGGCGGGGGGGGGGGGGGAGAGGCACCGGCAGCAGCGGCTGGCGGGCCTTGGAAGGGCCCGGGGAGGCAGGGCTGTTTCCCGGAGGGGGGGGAGAACATCGTCCCAGCAAGCGCGCGCGCTAAGGAGCCCCCACCCCCCCAGGGATTTCCAAAACTCTACACCCCTGAATTCTGAACATCTTGAGTGGGGGGCCGTCAGGAAACAGTCAGGCCGGGTGGGGTTACAGTAACCCTCCCTCCCTCCCAAGAAAATGTTCCTCACGCTCAGTCCTAATGATGTTTGCCTGGAAGTAAGATGGTCATTTCCACGACGGGCAGGCGGGGTCTCCTTTCTGGCCCAGGCTGGCCTGATCTTGTTAGTTCTCGGAAGCTAAGCAGGGTCAATCCCAGTTAGTCACTGGATGGGAGACCTCCGAGGAATCCCAGGGGCATGATGTGGAGGCAGGCCAGTGGCAAACTAGCTTTGGTTGGCTCTTGCCTTGAAAACTCAACAGGGCTGCCATAACTCAGCCACAACCTGAAGGCAATTTTCCACCCCCAAGAGAGTAATTTCGACGGGAGGGTCTTCTTCTGGGCCAGTTTGCAGTGTGATATGCGAGGCAGCAGCGCTGGCAGTCAGGAGCCCCGTTTGCTTTCCTGGCAGACCCTCCAGGCAAGGCCGCTGGGATTCTCAGCCTCCTCTGCTGCCGTCCGACGGTGCTCCTGCAGGCCTTACCAGTCGAGGGGGCCTCCAAGGTGGGCGCTTTTTCCCTGGCAGAGGCTCTCTGGCCTTCGATGGCTGGCGTGCCTCGCCCTTTCGCCGCATGTCCCTGCCTGGAATGACTCACCTGCTCAGTCCCACCTGCTGTGCAGCTGGCATTAGTGCCTCGGGGAAAGGCCGTGTGGCACAAAAGGCACGGCGGGTGGAGTTTTTGCAGAGGCGGCTTTTGATGCTGGAGGGAGAAAAGTCTGGTCTTCCCCCCCCCCATCCTTTGTGCCTGGCAGTCCAGGAGAGAGAGACAGAGAGAGAGCCAGGCCACAGAAACACTCTCTGCTTAGCTAGAAGAGGAGAGCAAGGGAGGAAACCAGCTGGGCGAGAGTTTCTCAGAAGGCCACCAGGACAGGGCTTCTGGAGTCCTGGCCCCACTGCTGGACCTCCTGAGGGCACCTGGGGTGTTTTTGGCCACTGTGTGACACAGAGTGTTGGACTGGAGGGGCCTCTGGCCTGAGCCAACATTGGCTTCTCTCATGTTCCTATGTTCATCAGCGTCTCCCTCAGATCCAACCACCCGGCACACCCATGGGGTCGGCCTCCATTCCAAGAAGCACTTCTGGGTCACCTGCAAATCCAGGCTCTTCTTCCCTGTCTCCTGCTTTCCCAGGGCCAGGAGAGCCGGTGGTGCTTTTTGGCCTAAAGACGGCAGGGATGATGGAAGATGGAGGCATGCAGGTCCTTCCGGGGACAGAAGGCCTCTCTGGGAGGGGCGAGGAGGGGGGACACCAGGGCCTGCTCTGCCCCCTCCCCCCAAAAAACAGGTGCTGGCGCTGCCTGGAGGGACTTGTTGCTGTTCGCCTTCTTCTTCGAGGAAACAGGCCCAACCTTTTTTTTGAGCAAGTGTCTGATCTCTTGCAGTGGCTGTATGCTACTCGCTCGCTGATTTATGGCTGTTCAGTCTCTGCCTTTATATTTTTGGAAGTTGTCTTGGCTTCTGGGCAAATGGCGTGCTCTGAAAGATGGCTTGGACCGATGGGCAGGCCTGCAGCCGCCTGGGCCAGTTCTGCCTTGGCCTGAGAGAGAGAGAGAGAGAGAGAGAGAGAGAGGGCCTTTGGCAACCAGAGACGGCAAGCCAGGATTGCCCCCCCCCCCCCCCCCGCGTGCGGTCTCCTTGCCTTGCCCCTTGGCAGCGTCCGTTTTGCTCTCTCTCTCTCTCCTCTCCTCCTCCTGCTGAAGAGCCTCTTCGGGTCCTGATTTAGAGTCCAGGGGCACCTTGAAGACCAACAGAGGTTTATTATTCAAGGCAGGGCTATTTTGGGGCAGGAACAGAGTTCCGGCTGGCTTCTGAGTGGGCTACGGCTACAGCCCCCCCCCCCCGCGCCTTGCAAGCCGCGGGGTGCCTGGGGAAGCCTAGCCGATCCAGGGAGGGAAGGGAGTTTAAACTGCCTCCCCTCCTCAGGTTCCCCAGGTGCCCTGTAGCTGGTGTTTTGGGCCCCTGTGTGACACAGAGTGTTGGACTGGATGGGCCATTGGCCCGATCCAACACTGGCTTCTCTTCTGTTCTTATATTCAAAGCTCTGGATGACCTGTCGCAGTAGCTTCATATAGATGCTGAAAAGCATGGGGGCCCTTGTGGGACCCCCTAGACCAGAGGAGAAGGGGACAGGCATCAGTCCCTCCCCACCACACTCTGAAAACTGTCTTCCAGGCAGGACTGGACAGACTGCAGAATGGTGCCTCCCCGTCCTAACCCTGGACAGTTACCCAGAAGGACTCCACGGTCAGTCGATAGTTCCCGGTGGGGAGCCGTGCTGGTCTGCAACAGAAGACCTAGATTTGAATCCAGGAGCCCCTGAGAGACCAAGGGAATATTTGGGGGGGGGGGGGATGAGCTTTCCAGAGTCGGAGCTCTCTTTGGCAGACGGGGGACCATCTTCAGTCCCTCCCACCTTCAGAGAGAGGCCCACAAAATGTTTGGCGCCTGTGGTTACTTGAGACACTGATCTTTTACTCCTTTTGAAGAAGGGCTGCAAGACGAACAGATTCCCTTGGTGAAGCCTGTTGGTGAAATGCATAGGGATTTTGGGGGGGGGGGGGAGTAATGAAATACATATTTGTACCTGACTTTGCACCATCGGACTTGGCCCTGTCTTTTTATCTCCTATTGCCTGAGATAGGCCGGTAGTTGTCCTGTGGCGCAAAGTGCCGTTAAGTGGCCCCGTAGCATGTTCAAGGCAAGAGATGTTCAGAGGTGCTTTGCCAGTGCCTGCCCCTGCTTCCAAGAGCTGATGAGAGCCAGTTTGGTGTGGTGGTGAAGTGCGCGGACTCTAATGTGGGAGGACCGGGTTTGATTCCCCACTCCTCCACTTGCACCTGCTGGATGACCTTGGGCAAGCCGTAGTTCTGGCAAAGCTGTTCTTGAAAAAGGGCAGTTTCTGTCAGAGCTCTCTCGGCCCCACCTGCCTCACGGGGTGTCTGTTGTGGGGAGGGGGAGGGAAGGGAGTTTGTAAGCCGCTCTGAGACTCCCTTGGGGAGTGAAGGGCAGGGTATAAATCCAATCTCCTCCTCCTCCTCCTCCTCCTCCTCCTCCTCGTGTGCTTGTCACGGAGACCATGAAATCTGGAGCTGCTCCCTAAAAGGTGGCCTCGGCATGAATGTTAGTGTCCCCCTTTTGCTCTCAAATGGACATTTGGAGAGACCCTTCTCCTGCGTCTGTCCCCTTCTCCCACGAAAGGGCCCCTGCACCTTTAAGAAGGTACAAGTTCAGCCATAGGGAGATTCACAGATGGGAAATGCTTTGCCTGTTGAATTTCTGAGGGTCTGCCAGTCTAGGGTCTGCCAGTCAACCGTTAAAGATGCCATAGGCCTTCAGGTGAAATAGGTGGCCACCCTAACGAGGCCTGGCTGCTTTGGAGGGCTTGCCATCCATCTGCTTGTGGCTTTTGCGGTGGAAATTTCCTCCTGCTGTCTTGCTAGAGGCTTGTCTTGTGTTCTGGGCACTTCCCTCTCTGTTTTCAGCTGCCAAAGGAAGAGATAAAAGGCTGGAATACCTGACAGCTGTTCTGAACACCTGTTCCCCTGATGCTGCAGCCTGTGTTTGTCTCTGCCTTCCAACTGAGCACACACTGAAAGGGCTCCTGGAAAATGCTGCTGCTGCTGCTAGGTGGGAGATTTATTTATTTACCTTCAGTCTGCCTTTCTTGCTGAGACGCAAGATGGGCTACGGAATAAAATCAAGCTACGCAGACAGCACAAGGCATCCAGTGCACAGTGCTCAAGCACTGAGCTAAAAGACAACGCAGACAACGAGCTGTACTATCAACTGTACGGTGAGTGGAGTTTCAAGGGTAGAAAACAATGCAGTAAAAGCCAGCTGGTAGCGAGAGTGATCATTGCAGGGGGACTGCGTTCCTAGTCCGTGACTGAGGTATCCTGATCGACTCTTCCATTCGGCTGCCATTCTGATCCCTTCGACAATAACAAAAAAGCCCTCCTGGACCTTTCTGCAGAATGACAGACACGGTGGAGGCCTTCGTGATGTCGTTGGGCAGGCCAATCCCACCCAAGAGTTGGGGCATGGAATGGGCAGTCGCTGGTCTTGCCTTTTTGTAGGGTGGCACCTTCAGGATGCCCTGACCTGGTTGGCCCGGGCTGGCCTGAGCTTGTCAGATCTCGGAAGCTGAGCAGGGTCAGCCCTGGCTAGTCCTTGGGTGGGAGACCCATCCGGGAAGTCCAGGGTCGCTATGCAGAGGCAGGCAAGGGCATTAACCACCTGCAGGGCTGCTGTAGGTTAGCAGCATGTGGAGGACACGTTTTATACACACCCTCCCTCCCTCCCTCCCTCCCTCCCTCCCTCCCTCTCTCTCTCTCCCTCCCTCTCTCTCTCTCTCTCTCTCTCTCTCTCTCACACACACACACACACACACACACACACACACACATTCTCACACACACACCCCTTCAAAAGGCTCTGCTCTGCTGAGCACAGCTGTGGTGGTGCAGCAGCACAGGAAGGACAGACTTGCGGACAGGTGGGTTTGAGGCCACGCAGGTGTCTGCTGATAACAACCGGCCCCTTGAATTCAACCAAGAAAGGAACTGGTCACCTCTGGCATGCTTGCAGAACAGGTGCAATAAACTTCCTCTGCCTCTCGCCAGCAGCCTCTGGTTTCTCTTGAAGGAGAGAAGGGTTTCTGGGGGGCTTCCCCACTGCTGGTCTGTGTGCTGGGGTCAGGCTGTCAAATGAATTCAAGATACCAAAAACTGTGTAGTGCACCTAAATATACTTATAATAAATTCAGTACCAGTGATCTACAAATAATACAAAAATGATACAAAACAGTTCAAGGTCCTATTTATAAGCTGTGCTAGATGATAGCTCAATGTAGTTGACGAAAATTTCCGGAATAAGGTTCCGTTTCGAAAATCCTTCCTCTGAATATTAGGACCAATCAACTGTTGGAATATTACACAGTACATCAATGATAGGAAAATGGAAAAGCAACTAACAAATTCTGTATATGTTTTGTAAAAACACAATCAATCACAAAATCTTTACAATTACATGGACATGTATATAGCCTCTTCCAGGCATAACATTCATTCCCTCTGAAAATCAACAATGAAATACATTACATGCATTATTTAACAATGACCTTCTATACCTATTTAAAAATGACATGCAAACATTAAAAACTCGCCAGCACATACCGCAAACCGTCTTAGCAAACTGTCAGCAAAATTTCTTATAATCTCGAAGGCTAAGCCATTACTGTAAACATTCCCGGAAGCCTTGCTTTTGCCATACAGGCTAACCATATATAAGAAAACCACACGCAAACAGACCACATTCTTAAACTCACCAGTACATACTGCAGACCATCTGGTCCAGTGAATCCATCCCCAGCTGGCTGCCATGCGGGCCCCAGAGCCTGTCTTTTGGCCCTACAGCCCCTCTGGCCTCCGGAAGACCCAGACCACAACTGAGGCACGCATGGTCACTCTTCCGAAGTGTCTGAAGGGCTGTCGCTTAGAGGTGTGTGTTTGTGCGTGTGTGTGTGGGGGGCTCTGTTTCAGTCATTAGCGGAGGACAGGGCTTGTAATAATGGGTTTAAATTACAGGTGAGGAGCTATTGGTGGGATAGTGGGGACTTTTTTAGGTATTGAAGGTGAGGTTGGACAGTTGTTTGCCAAGGACACTTTAGGTCATCTTACATGGGGCAGGGGTCAGACTGGGTCAGACTTAGGGGTCAGGAAGCAATTCTTCTCCAGGCCGGTTTGGCTGGGGATCCTGGAGATTTTTTGTCATCTTCTGGGCATGGGACAGGGGTCACTGGGGTGGGGGTGGGGGTGGGGGTGTTTGTGAGTTTCCTGCATTGCCCAGGGGGTTGGACTAGATGACCCCGGAGGTCCCTTCCAACTCAATGGCTCTATGATTCCATGGGTGGGTTTTTAGGCCCCTTCCACCCTCTCAATTCTATAGTCCTGGGACTTCTCTAGGTGCTTTCCCAAGAGGAAGGGGCTTGACTGCCTGAGAAGTTCAACAACCGCCTTAACCAAGGTTGCCTTTGTGTGACCCTCCAAAGCTCCTCCAAGCCATGGCCATTTGCAGATGATATCCCCGGTTCAGTGCAGACTTCCCTGGTGACTTGGTGAACAGCCTGTGAAGAGCCAGCAGCTCACCCCCTGGCCTCGGCCACCTCGGCCACCCCGGCCACCTGAGTTAATTCCACCACCGGCAGCTGACAAAGTCTTCCTTCCACTTCACGCCACCCAGGCCCTTTCCTCCTCTCCCTCCCTGCAGCTGAAAGTCTGGGCTGTCCTTTGGCAGTTCAAAGCCCTGGCCCGTGCACCAGTAAGGTCTCAGCTCCTGAAGATGCACCAATCATAGCATCCCCCCCCCCAATCCCACCAGTGAGCAGATGGAGCTGAAAGGTTTGGCCCAGGGGCACCACAGAGCCTTTGAGAAGCCTTTGGGGGGAAGGGGGCCTGCGAAAGCCACCAGGCCTGTGGCGAAACCACTCTCGGCTGGTTGGAACAGCCCCTTCACTTCCACTGGAACAGCAATGGGCATGAACCATCCAGAGCCCACAGCCGAGATTTCAGCCCACACAAACGGACACAAAGGCAGCAGCATCTGGTCTCCCAGTTTGGTGTAGAGGTCAGGGGAGCACGGACTCTAATCTGGGAGAACCGGGTTTGATTCCCCACTCCTCCACTTGCAGCTGCTGGTGTGACCTTGGGTCGGTCACAAGTTCTCTCAGAGCTCTCTCAGCCCCACCTACCTCACAGGGCGTCTGTTGTGGGGAGGGGAGGGGAAGGGAAAGGAGACTGGAAGCTGCTCTGAGACTCCTTCAGGTAGTGACCGGGGGGGGGGGTAGTATAAATCCTGTCTCCTCTTCTTCTCCCGTTCTGGAGCTTGACAAGAGCCCAGTACAGGCAGCAGAAAAGCAGCGCAGAGGTGGGGGCGGGGCAGAGGTCTCCCCACCCCCTCCCCCCAAGCCATTTCTCAGAATGTGGCTGGAAGCCTCCAGGCCATGGAGTGCATTAGGCAACGCGAGAGTCCTGCTGCCAGCCAGCTCCCATTAAGCTCCCAGGGCTGCTCTGCCTTTCCTCTAATGGCCGCTGGATCCAACCCATCTTGTCGGCGGCTCTGGAATGCTTCCCGGAAGGCACTAAGCCCTGATGAAAGCCCAGGGAAGCTGAGGAGGGTCCTGAACACCTTCCGGGGAGCCTGGCTCAGAACCCCCCGGGGGAGGGGGGAGGGAGGAGGCTCGCTGAGGCAGCTGGCCTCCCTGGCTGTGGGCGGGGGATACTGGACTGCTCCGGTGCCTTCCAAGAGCTGTACCCTATGCAAAGGATTCTGGGATCCTCTCTTGAAACCAGCCCTGCTCCCTGGCTGCCCCGTAAGGGCCAGAGGCCTGCTGTGAGGCTTCTGTATAGACAGCAAAGAATCAGACCTTTGTTGACAAAGCAAAGATCTTTATTTTCAATACTGCAAACAGGTTCTCGAATGTTTGTTAGAGATGCTTGAATGGAATACAGACAGTACTATTATACCCTCAGACTTTCAATTGAACCCCAGACCTCAGCCAATCAGGGAAAAAGGGTGAACGCGGGAAAATGAACAGGGACCGTTGAGATTCCCACAGAAGGTGAGAAAGTTATAAATTCCCCTCTTGATCTGAGTGACCCACATGTGTAAGCCCAGGCACAACATTCCTCCAGGCGTCCGGCCATAGAGAACTCTTCAAGGTCTCAATAATAAGATAACATTAATACGCTTGGGAAAAAGGGAGGAGGGAATACAAGGGAGTAGTCACCATTTGTTTAGAGATGACACTTAGGAATGTTGGTCGCCACCTCCCGCCCAGGCATTGCAACATTAAGCGGGGTAATCCTTATACATCAAAGCAAGGTTTATAGTTAGCAGGGAGGAAGGAGAACGATACAGATAAGGGGCAGCTGGCAGGGTCTGCTAGAACAAAGGAACAAAGCAACATGTGAAGCACAGAGACAGCATTGAGAAAGACATACATTATTAGCAGAATCTTGTCAGAACCTGACACCTGCTCCTGCTAGGCTCCGATGGCATGGAAACAATCGTTTCATGGTGGCCAACCTCCCGCAACTGCAATTGCTCTGCAGTCCTCCAAGATGGTTTCACTTGGAGAAAATGGCTGCTTTAGAGGGTGGAGTCTGTGGCATTCTACCTGGCCCAGGCTCCACCCCTCAAATCTCCAGGTATTTCTCTGGCTTGGAAAATACCTGGAGATTTTGGGGGTGGAGCCTGGGGAGGGCAGGGTTTGGGGAGGGGAGGGGCCTCAGCGCAGTAAAATGCTGCACATTCCACCCTCCAAAGCAGCCACTTTCTCCAGGGGAATGGATCCCTATTGTCTGGAGATCAGTGGGAGTAGTGGGAGATCTCCAGCCCCCACCTGGAGGTTGGCAACAGTGCCGGGCACCCTGTGTCACTCAGTGTGGGGGCTTCTGCTCCACCTACAGAGGGGTGGTGTGGTCCAATGCTGGGCATTTCCAGCCCCCAAGCTCTGGGGTGGCAGGACTGGGCCACGTCTTTCTGTGCTGAAGCCACAGGAGTCCACGCGGAGCTAGACAGAGCGCCAGTCTGATTGAACCTGGGTCGGTTCTCTGTCTGGCCAAGCCCCTGCGGGCGGAGTGGGGGTGGGGTGGAGCGATGAGGAAGGTGCTCTGTGGGCTTCCTGTCACTTCCAGAGTCCAGGAGGTTGCTGGCCAGGGGCTTTTCTCAAGGGTTTTGTGGGCTTTTCTCAGGGCCTAGTCCCTTCCAGGCAACAGTCCAAAGCTGACAAGATGGGTCAGGTCCGGCTGCCATTGGAGGGGAGGCAGAGCATCCCTTGGTGTTTAAAAGGGAGCTCAGAGGCTTTTCTAAGGGAACGACCTAAGGTTGCCAACCTCCAGGTGGAGCAACCCGAGCTGCAGTGTTAGGAGAGTCAAGTAACAAAAAAATATACACTGCAAGAAACTTTTGTAAATTAACGTGTTCTATTTGTAATTTATCATTTTATAAAATGCATTATGGGTTTATAACATCCTCATCAGGTACATAGATTCGGTACATTCAGTATAATAATAACATTCAGTTCATTCAATATAACAACTACCAGTCAATTTTGCATCAGCATTTTAAATGTCACGCCCCAATGGGAGTTTCCAGAATTACAAGCCCGCTTCTACTTGCATGAAGTCTTCCAAAAAGGGGGGGGGGAAGCTTTCATTTATAGTTGTGTTGATGCTTATTGCCCGTCCTACAAAAGACACATGGTGCCACTAAGATTTACGCATGGAGTGCTGAGGTCCCTGCCCTCCCCAGGTTCCACACCCAGATCTCCAGGAACTTCCCATCTCAGAGCTGGCAGCCCTGTCTCTGCCCATGACCACCAAATGGGTGGTGAGTCCCTGGGGCAGGAAGGGGCTCACCACCCTTTTGCTGTGAACTGCCCTGAGCCGCCATATGGCAGGGAGGGCGGGATATAAACCCCATAAATAAATAAATAAATGAATGAATGAATGAATGAATGAATGAATGAATGAATAAATGAATGAATGAATGAATGAATGAATGAATGAATGAATGAATAAGGGGAAAACACTGGCAGGAGAAGACCCCTTTGAGCAGGCCACTCTGAAGTCACACTGCCATTGGATTGCACTTCCTGGGCTGGCAGCTTCATCCAATGTATTAGCAGCAGCCTGGCATAGAGGTTGGAAACCAGACCTAGGCCATTCTACTCAGAAGTAAGTCCCAGGTTATTCACTGAGGCTGACTACCAAGAAAGTATCCTTAAGGACTGCTGCGCCAGATCATGAAACCCGCTAGATGCCTGTTGACAGTTGCAGTCTCTGAGCCTCACCAACTTCTCAGGAGTGTTGTGAGGATAAAATGAGGTAGGGGGACTCATGTGTATTGCCTAGAGCTGCTTGCAAGAAGGGCACAGAGGCAGCTTTGCCTGCTCCAGTTTGCCTCTCCCGTGGTGCCCAGCTTTCTGAAAATGTGGCCATAGCTCAGTGGCTGTGCCAGAGAAAAGGAGAGGGGCACCCAGCAAAGAAGCCAAACTCCCCCCCCCCCATTTCAATGTATCTGAAGAAACGTGTGTGCACACAAAAGCTTATCTCTCTCTATAATAATTCTGTTGGTGGTGGTACCACCAACATCCTGAACATTCCACCCACCACCTGAGCCCACCTGCGGGGAGGGCGGGGTAAAAATACAAAAAATAATAATAAATAAATTTAGTCCCCTGGCCTGTCAATCAGAAGCTGACCCTATCCACTGGCTGTGAGTACTCGCATGCCATTGGCTGGGTGCTGTGTGTGCTCCTCTTCCCCGCCCACTCCTTCAGCCTCTGTGCCCAGTCAGAATTTCTGGCAGACGGCTTGGCTTTCTCTCTTGACGAAGACACTTCTCCGGCTTCACTCCTGTGTCTAAATGATGGCTGCTGTCTGTGGTTTGTTTACAATGTTCCCCCATAAGGTTCAATTGAGCTGTAGTTCCAGAGAGGGGCCTGCAGGAGTATCACTCACTGGGTTGAATGGGGCTTCCTCATCTGCTGGCCCACAGTTCCCAGCTGTCGAAGGTGGGAGGGGGGGGGAATGGAAAACTGAAGAATGAGGGGGAAATTAAGGTAGGTTGATGCGTGGCTGGGAAGGAGATGGGGTTGCCAACTCCAGGTGGGAATTCCTAGAAATTTGAGGGGTGGAGCCTGAAGACGGTGAGGTTTGAGGAGAGGTGGGGCCTCAGACAGGTACAATGCCATAGACTCTGCCTTTCAAATCAGCTATTCCCTCCTGGGGAACCACTGCTGCCAATCTCCAGGTGAGGGCAGGAGATCACTCAGAATTACAACTGCTCTTCAGGTAGCAGAGATCAGTTCCCCTGGAGAAAATGGAGGACTCTGTGTCATTATACCCTGCTGAGGTTGCCACAGCAAACTGACGCTGAATGCCCAAGGCCTTGGCACTCTCCCAGAGCCTCTTTCTAGAGCCTGTTGTATTTATTCCCACAATGGGCCTTATTCCTAGTACCTTGAATCAAACTGTGTTGGTCTTAAAGGTGCCTGACTGGACTCAAACTAGGTGGGCCACATGGGCCGCGCCTGCCCTTTGCTACGCACAGCAGCCTCATCAGATAGGCGCAGGACATGATTCATTCTCTCTTGCTCTTCTCCTGCCTCGGGTCCCTTTGAGGTTTATTCTTGTTTCTCTCCGGTGCCTGTCACAGATTAGGATTTCCCTGGAGCTCAAACAAAAGGGGGCCTGCTCTGCCATCTCCGCTGCAATTATTTGGTGAACGTGTCTGCTGGGTATCCATCCATTCATTACAGGGGTTTTTTTAATTCCCCCCTTCCGTGAACATCCCAGATATTGTCATTCGTTGATTAGCTATGGGGTTCACTCAGGCCACCTGTGCCTGGCAACCCCCCCCCCATCCCTAGACAAGCCCCCCCCCCTCCCTCCAGACTCTTGTTGCACAAGAGTTTGCCTGGAGGAGCTTGAGCTGTTTTCTTGCAGGGCCTATCCCACCGAATGCTCATCCAAGCTCTACTATTTCCATGCCTCTTTTTGTGCAGACCTGTGCATGGTGCTTGCACTTATGTTACATTTGTACCGTTTCCATATTGTTGGGGTTTTTTTGGAAAAATAATAAACACAGATATTTAAAAATGGTTTGGAAATGTTTAGTTAAAATGAATTAAATTGCAAAAACCCCAGTACGCACCAAACAGACCCTTGTGTCAGAGGAACACGCAGCCTTAAAGGAGTACCCGACTCAACAGCCAGGGAATCCCAACATGTTAAGAGGAAAAGGTTCTCTTTCACCATCACCGAAATGATAAATTGGGAAGGGCTTTACACACATGCAGAACAACTCAATGCAGTCTTCAGTTTTTCCTAGCATTATTCTCTTTTCCAAGGACTCTTGTCTCCTCAGAATGTGACCGGCACACGACAGCCCCAGTTTAGTCACCTGAGCTGCTAGGGAGAGCTCAGGCTTGATTTGGTCTAGAACCCACCGGCAATGTTCCCTCTAAGCTGTGGAGTCCTGTGAGCAAAGATTCTACTTTGTGAGCCACTGGCATTAAAGTTGTGAGTGAGTGATTTGGCTACTGCATAAATTAGTTTGCTCTGGAGCCATCCTTCCTGAGCTAAGATCAAAACATGTGAGCCTGAAGCTAAAAAACTGTGAGCTGGCTCACACTAACTCAGCTTAGAGGGAACACTGCCCACCGGTTTGTTTTTTCGGCGGCCCAGGGGGTCTTTAAAACTGTCCCCCGACAGCACATTTCAAAGGAATCAACTTTCTTCCTATCCACTTTCTTCACTGTCCAACTTTCACGCCCAGACATCGTCATGGGGGATACTCCGGCATGAATTCTCTTGCTCAGCAGCGATACCTCTTTACGCTTTAGGGTCTCTTCTAGCTCCTGCATGGCTGCCCTCCTCAGTCGCAGTCTCTGTCTGCTTTCTCAGTTGCAGTCTCCCATTGCTGCGGGTGATTTAGCTGCCATGATTATGTGGGTCCGTCCATACCCAGCAGTGTGCTTGTTTTAGATTCTCGATTTATTTCAGTAATCTGTTCTTCTTACTCTGTTTTTTTGGAACTGGCACTTTCTGCTTTTTTTTGGTTCTACCTTTATTTTTATATAGGGCTGGATACTACAGATCCTTTCCTGTAATGCTGACACTTTTCTCTCAGCCGGGTTTGATTCCCCACTCCTCCACTTGCACCTGCTGGATGACCTTGGGCAAGCCATAGCTCTGGCACAGCTGTTCTTGAAAAAGAGCAGTTTCTGCCAGAGCTCTCTCAGCCCCACCTCCCTCCCAGGGTGTCTGTTGTGGGGAGGGGGAGGGAGAGGAGTTTGTAAGGCGCTCTGAGACTCCAAGTGAGTGAAGGGCGGGGTATAAATCCAATCTCCTCCTCCTCCTCCTCCTTCTGCATCAGGCGCTTTCCCCGCCTCTCCTCTTGTGACAGAAGAGGGATGGGTCCTGGGAAAAAGTGTCCACCAGTAGTGGAGGAATTCCACCATTCTAATAGGCTCCGGATGGCTAACAAGGAAGCCTAAATACCACAGAAGACCTGAATGCTGAAGCAAAGAATTCAGCCCTGTGTAACAGGGTGTGATTGAAGGCGGCAAATGCAGCGCTTGTTCAATTTGACAGTGGAGAAGGCAGCCAGCCTTTGCCATCCATTGCTCCAGGCCTAGCAAGGGGACAGGTAGATTTTGTTAGATTCCTCACAGATTTTGCCTGCTTTCCTGCAGGGATCTGAGGTGCAGCCTCCAGAATCAGAGAGGAACCAGTTTTGGATGAGGCCAGCTGGACTCTGTATGATGGGGGGAGGGTCAGTTGACATGTTGCCATCTGCTGCCTTGAGCATCTATCATAAAAAGTGGAGAACAGAATTATTTGAAGGAATGCCCTGCTGTATGGTCATTCTGTGGGTTTGGGGCCATGGCTCAGTGGCAGAGCATCTGCTAGGCATGCAGGAGGTCCCAGGTTCAATCCCCAGCATCTCCAGTTAAAAAGGACCAGGTAGGAGGTGATGGGAAAGACCTTTCTCTGTCTGAGACCCTGGAGAGCCGCTGCCAGTCTGAGTAGACAAGACTGACTTTGATGGTAGACTAGACTGACTTTGATGGACCGAGGGTCTGATTTGGTGGAAGGCAGCTTCATGTGGGTTCATGTGTGCTCTTTAAGAGCTCATAATCTGTTATCTCCTTAGCATGTCCCTGTATATTTCCCCTGTATATTGCAGGGCAGATATTTTATCCTTTTACAAAAATCAGCCATGAGCCACCTGGAATACTATTTTGGTGAAAAGGTGAGATTAAAAAAAAATCTTCTCAATACATCTATATAACTAATAGCCAAGGTGCCCCCTGCGTGCAGATATCTAAATCCACACGTCAGGGGCCCCTAAGGGGCAAAGAGATTTTCCTGCACATTTGGGGCAATCCCCATATGTGCAGAAAAATCTGAAATCTATAAAAAAAACTATAGGGGGGGATACTTAAATCCCCCCAAAAGTAAAACATCATTCCCTGCACGTGCGTAGAGAACACTCTGAGAACGGCCTCACTGCCATTGCTGCCGCTGCCACCGCCAGGAGGGGCATGAGAAGGCTTGGCAGGCTGGTGGCTGTGAGCCGTGCAGACCTCACCATTGGTGCTGGGGGGGTCAGGGGGGAAGGCTCACCTGCGGCTGCTTCCTTCTCCTCCACATGGAGCTTCTTCTTCCCCCTCCCACTAGTATCGCAGGTCCCCTTTCTTGTAAATATATATTACCAGCTTTGCAAATTTGATATGATTGCTTGTCGGGCTGTAATTTCTCTGCAGGGCAATCTGTAGACAGGAAAGGTCTGCTGAAGTGTCTTTTCTAGCCTCGAATACACTCCCCCCCCCCCCTTCACACCCTATGTTACAAAACTTTCCTCTCTAGAAAAAAATAAGTCTGCAAATATTGCTAAGGGCATCTGTCTTGTCTGCAAAATCAGTTCTTTCCCACTGAGGCTTCAGGCTCAAACTCGCTTGCCAGGTAGTAAATCCTACTGAATGCGCTGGGATTTTCTCCTGAGTAAATCCGTGTATGTTACAGGCAGTCCTGTGGGGCCTCTGCTGTAGATTCCTGCGTTCTGTTACTGAAGCCAGTGGTGGCTGTCGCTTTTCATTTATTTACAGATAATCTCATCTTTTCCTACTTCCATTCAGGCCAATCCTATTTCTCAGTCCAGACCTAAACAGATAATGGAGCAGTGAATGTTCTCTATTCCAAGACAAGTAAGCAGCCGGGTTTCATGGCAGGGTTTCATAAGGCTGGGGCTCCCGGGACTCCTCTCTAAGCATTTTGTGGCACGGCTCTTGCTGTCCTGTGATTCAACAGACAGAGCTGCCAGGCCCGGGGTCAGGTCATTCATCTGTCCAGCTCAGGGTTGCCTCCTCTGACTGGCAAGGGCTTGCCAGGGGCTTGGGAAAGGTCTTTCCTAACCCCCAGTGCAGGAGGTCTCTTAACAGGAGAAGGCAGGGGTTTAGTGAGGGATGGCTGCTCATAAGAACATCCTGAAGAGCCCTGCTGGATCTAGTCCAGCATTCCCTCTCACACAGAGGCCAACCAGTTCCTCTGGAGGGCCCACAACAGGACATGGAGGCCGAGGCCTTCATAAGAACATCAGAAGAGCCTTGCTGGATCATACCAGTGGGGGGGGCCATCTAGTCCAGCATCTTGTCTCACACAGGGGCCAGCCTGCCAAGCAGAGGCTCTGCCACTGAGCCATGGCCCCTCCCAAGAAATACTCATGCGTAGCTGATGGACCTCCTGATGGCCCCTAGTATTTTTGGCCACTGTGTGACAGAGTGTTTGACTGGATGGGCCATTGGCCTGATCCAACATCGACTTCTTTTGTGTTCATATGTTCTTATGGTCTTATGTTCTTATACTGAACCAAACTCTTGGTCAAGCGGAGTCAGTATTGGCTACACAGATTGGCAGCAGCTCTCCAAGGTCTCAGGCAGAGGTCTTTCCCATCACCTCCAGCCTGATCCTTTCAACTGGAGGTGCCGGGGATTGAACCTGGGACCTTCTGCATGCCAAGCAGATAATACCACTGAGCCACCACAGCCCCTCTCCCATTCAGTCACAGCACATACCTCCCAGTCCCTTCAACTGGAGATGCTGCTGGGGATCGAACCTGGGACCTTCTGCATTCCATCCAAAACATAAGACACAAAGGAAACTGTATACAGTGCGCTTCAAAATTCTATTGTACCGTGTTCTGTAGTAAGACTTTAAATAGGTACAAACAAGTAACAAATCCGGTTATTCCATAGTATTTGAAGTTGTTAACTATGTTCCCCGGAATGACATATTGTTTCAATTAAACTTCTTCGTACCAGAACCAATAGAATTTTGAAGCGCACTGTATACTGTTTCCTTTGTGTCTTATGTTTTGGATGCAGTGTGGCTGTTATCCATCGCATTGTTTTACACTTTCTGCATGCCAAGCAGATCACCCACCACTGAGCCACGGCCCCTCCTCTCCTCTTTAAAGCTGCCTTTGCTGGTGGCTGTTACTAGAAGTGGGAGAGGAGGATCTAGCAGCATGTGTTAACTGAAACACAAAGAACAGTTGTGTCTTAGGCTGAAAGCTCTTACAAAGTGTCAGTTGCCGAAGAACACTCAGCAGAGGTGCCAAAGAGATTGCTTTCATTGAAGCTGGTTTGGGGGGCAACAGAAGGCCAGCGGTAACCCGAGCTGGCTGTGGAAGATCATCCAGCATTGTGTTCCATGCCAAATCTAAATTGGGAGAGAAAACGGAAGCTTTGAGTCACAGTGCGATGTCATTTGACACTCTCGAGTCTCTCTGAAGGTGACCTGCCTTCCCCAAAGGCAAGGGGTCATTTCTCCAGATCCTTTCGGTGCATGGAGGATGACTGTTATTCACAGCCAGGGGTGGCCAAACTTGCTTAACCGAAGAGCCACTTGGAATAAACGTCAGATGTCTGAGGGCCGCATGACATGAACAAATATCACAGACTCATTTTTCTTGGAAAATATGCAAATTTGCTTTTTATTAACATTAAGCGAGACTGCCGAAAATAAAAACAAAAGGGGTAAAATAGATATTGATAATGATATTTATTTGTCCAGTGATAGTTGTAGGCTGGAGGGGGGAGCTTTGAGAATGCATTTAAAGTTGAAGTTGCTTTCTTTCTCTGCTCCTTCCCCACCCCCCACCCCGCCTCAAGCCTCCCCAGGGAGGGGAACACTGTCTGGGGAAGGGAAGAGGGGTCTGGGAGGCCTGCCTCCCCTTCACTTCCCCAGCCGCCCTGCTGGAAGCCCCACAATATGTGTGAAAAAGTCGCATGTGGCTCCCGAGCCACAGTTTGGCCACCCCTGTTCACAGCTCTTCAGGAGCATTGGTGGGGCTGGGTGTGCAAAAAAAAAAAACCAGAGAAGCCCAGCAGGAGCAAGCAAGTTCTTCACTCTGAATCTGTGATGCTGGCTGAAGCGATCTGCAAATCCTCCTGATTCTGTACTGGTTTGCTGTGGAAGTGCACAGGGCCTTACGTGGAAGCCTTCTTGCCATTCAGTTTCGGCCAGTCTCCCTCCGGCATCGGGAACCTCACTCTTTGCTGCCTGCCCGCAGGCCTCCTGCCCTCTTCCAGAGGCCAAAAAACTGCTGCGGGGGGTGGGGGTCGTGTCTGAATATGCAGCAGGGACCAAAGATAGCGGCTTAAGCAATATGGGGTGGGGGCTGGGTTCACAAGTCATGTGTTTCAGGAGCCTGTGCAAAAACAGGCCAGAGCCATCTCTCAAGTCCGGCAGGCCCATGCAGTAGTCAAGGCAGAGCAGATGCAACGCTGGCTTGTTCCTTTTAAAGACCAGACCTATTTAGAACCATAGAAGCACACAGAGTTGGAAGGGGCCATCCAGGCCACCTGGCTCCACCCCCTGCTCAATGCAGGAACAGCCTAGAGCAAGGGCATGGACTTTCCAATTTCCGGGGGGGGGGGGGGGGGAGCTGGGGCTGGGCCGGAGGCAATGCTATGCTAGGTCCTTAAAAGAACCGAGGCCCAGTGACATCACAGGGAGGAGCCAATGATATCACAAGCCATTGTCACTATCTATGGAGGTGGAGCCATGTGGGATTTAGGAACGGGCTCCCCAAAAATTTGGGGGGGGGGCTGGGAACCCTTGGGATTCCCCCCTACTCATGCCCTTGGGCTGGGCTAAACCCTGGAAAAGGTGGGAGTTGGCCAGTGGTTATAGTGGTATCTCAGCAGTCTCCTGCTGTGTCCTTTCTTTAAATTCACTTTTAGAACAGTCACTTTAAGTTTTGCAAATATACACACCATGTGCATAAGACAAACAAATGGTCACAAAGTTGAAAGAAAGGAGGGCAACACAGAAAAACCTGTAGGGGGACATTTTAAAAGTTTTCCTGGGCATTCATTTACAGGAGTCTTGTTTCTACCTTATTCATAAGGGTGACTTTGTACTGAAATTTACTAAATTATGGCATTACAGATGCCTTGGTTTGGTAAATGCATGGCTGAAGTCTCTGAGCTAGAATACCAAACAGTTGCTGTGCACTCAATTTCTGAGCAATGTACAGAGTTCAGAGTCGTTCCACTTTGCAACCTGTCATTCCGGTCCCAGAGCACTGAGCCTATTCCCAGGGGCTGTCCTGTCATTCCACTCTGTGACCTGTCATTCTAGTCCCACAGCACAGCTTCTATTGCTAGAGGATCATCATTCCACTCTGGGGACTGTCATTCCAGTCCCAGAGCACAGATTCTATTCATAGGGACTGTAATTCCACTCTGGGGGCTGTCATTCCAGTCCCAGAGTAGCCTATCTGGGCCCAAAGACCTTAATGGAAAAACCATTCCACATTTTCTTTGCAACTTCTTTTGGGCTGCCAGCCACATGACCACAGAGACACCTTTGGACAGCTCTGGCTGTTCGGCTTGGAAACAGAGATGAGCACCACCCCCTAGAGTCAGATTCGACTGGCTTTCGAGCAAGGGAAACCTTTACCCTTTACCTTTAGAGGAGCTGGAGAACTGAGATCCGCAGGAAAGGCTACCTAGGGATATGAGTGAAAAGGGAAAGGGGTGGCCCGGCCATGGGATATTGTGAAGGTACGGATCAGGTGTTTGGGCTGGATCCAGGAGCTTGCAGGAAGAGGTGGCGGGAGGTTGCTCATAAGAGGCATCTCTGATCTTTTAGCTGGATCATGTGATGTCCTTTCTCCATCTCTTATGAGGACTTCTAGGGATGTGACAGAAGTCTGGAGGACTTCTAGGGATGTGACAGTTGGGTCCACACAAGGGGACCAGAGATAGCAGGGCATGTGTGGAACATTGGCGTATGGCATTGAACAAAGCCGGTAATGCCAAGAGAGCAACACACACAGCCCTCCCTCATTCCAGGTGCAGCTGAGAAGCTGGGGGGGGGGAGGGAACCACACCTTGCCAGTTATTTTTTGGGGGGGAACCCCCTAATTCGGAGCCAAAGGCACAGTCTGGTGCGCATGAAGCCAAATTCCTCGTCCTGTCCAAGGCGGAGTTTGCAAAAGGGATCCTGACGCTCACCTTCTCCCTGGAGGAAGCGGCAAGAGACAGCCGGTTTCCAGAGAGTGTTGGCGGGAATAAAAACCTTGTCCTTTGGGCCTGATCCTCTGGGGACTTTTGCCTGCTCCGACGCATTTTGCAGGGCAGGGCGAGGTTAGCACAATGGGTGGTGTGCGTCCCCCCCCCCCCCTTTCCCTGTGCCTTCTCTGAGCCTGCAGCCTCTGGTAACCCTGAGCCTCCCTGCCCCTCTTTTGCCTATGCAAAGCCCGAGGACTCGACTGCCGGGTCAGCTCAGGCGGGGCCAGCCGGTCCCCCTCGCTGTGCCTGCTGAAGTCTGGAGCGGGGGCGGGGGGTCAGCTGTCCAGAGGGGCCTGGCAGCTGAAGGCAGAGCTGGAGGTGCTGACAGAGAAAGGGAGCGGCCTCCTGCCAGCCCCGCCAGGACGCCAAGGAGAAGCACTTTTCCCTGCTGAGGACTTCCTCTTCTTCCCAAACCTTCCCCCACCCCAGCAACCCCCGCCCGCCCACGTTGTTTCCTGGCGGGGTGGTGGTGGTGGTGGAATCCAGTCCGGGCTTTCCTTCCAGCGGCGCGCTCCTCCGGCCCCGGCTGGGCTTTTGCTGCGGGGGTGACTCCGGCGGCGGGGAAGGGAGGCTGCGCATGCGTCCTGGCGGCCCCCATGCAAATCTGCCGCCCGTACAACAGAGGCAGGCGAGGGGGCTGAGCGGCCAGTGCCACCTTCAGCACCGGCGCCGCTGGACAGCTCCCGCCCGCCCGCCCGCCCGCCGCCCAGGTAAGCCGCCGCCCGCCCGCCCGGCCCCTCGCCTCGCCTCCTCCCCTGCCGGCGCGCCCGCCTCACCTGCCGGCCCCCTCTCTCTGCTCTCTCCTTCGCAGCACCCGCCGCCACCCGCGGGAGGAAGACGAGCGGCAGCAGCAGCAGCAGCCGGCGGAGGCAGAGGCAGCAGAGGCAGCAGAGGCGGAGGCGGAGAGGACGCCGGCGGCCGAGCTCCCTGAAGGCCGCGCGCTCGCCCCCGGGGCTGGAGGAGAGGGCCCGCCGCCGCCGCCGCCGCCCAGGCATCCCCGCGGAACTTCGCTGCAACTTGCCGGCGCCCGGCCATGGAAGGTAAAGGTAGGTGGCGCGGGCGGGCGGGCGGCGTGGCGGGGGGGGGGGGGGGGTGGCGGCGTGGCCGGGGCCGAGGCGCTGCAGTGTTCCGGGAGCCCGGCTGGCCGGCGAGGCTGGGCAGAGCCCTTTGCAGCAGCAGCAGCAGCGCTCCGGGGCGGCCGGGCTCGGTCCCCCCCCCCCCCCCCCCGCAGAGAGGAAGGAAGGAAGGAAGGAAGGGCTCCTCCAGGGTGGTGGCTTGTTTTTTAAAAACCAGGTTTTTTTTGGCAAAGGGGGGGGCAGTGTGGATTGTTTGGCCCGCAGCGGCGTCTGTCTCCCCGGCTTCCTGGAGGGGGGGGGGGCTTCGTGAAGTCTTGGCTCCGGCGTCCCCGGTGCTCTCCCGCGCGCCCTGCTTCTCTGGCGCATCCCGGACTCAGCAGAAGGCGCTCTTCCGTGGAGGCGCGGGCGGGGGGGAGGTTGCAATGCGTATCCTCCTGCCGCCGAGCCCCCTCCAGGAGCCGCCCCACGAGTGTCTCCCCCTCCCCGCCGTTCGTGTGCCCAGACGCCTCGCCCCGCACACGCGTCCTCCCGTTCACACGGGCTGCGCCTCTCTCCCACGCTCCGTCTTGTTCCCTCGCGCGCTCGACCTAAGCAGCCGACCCCTCCGGTCTCGCCGCCGTCGGGAGGACTGGTGGACGTGTGGCCGGGGGGCGTTCGGCCGCTCAGTCGTGCAGGGCCCCTTCCGCCTGTCCCCACCCCCACCCCCCGCGGCTGTGCGTGGCACCGGGTGGGCCGCCTGGGAAGCCCCGAGACAGCAGAGGGGGGCGGGCGGGCGGGATGCGTGAGCGGAACAAGGGGGGCTGTCTCTCTCTCTCTCGCTCGCTCGCTCGCTCTCTCTCTGTGGTGCAGGCAGGCCGGGCTCTGGAGCGGTCCTGATCCGGGGCGAGCGGGCAGGGAAGGGCGCTGCGGCTGCAGACAGGCCCGGCCGGGCGATTTGTGTCAGCGAGGCATTCCCCCAGCACCACCAGCAGCAGCCTGCGAGGCGGCCGGCGGGGGTGTCGTGGTAGCGGCGAAGCCATTAAAGGGGTGGGGGGGGGGTGGGGGGGGGAGGCGCGCCCGGCGCCCGCGGAGAAGAAGAGCCGCCGGATCTGCACCGTCATGCCGCCTCCCAGCAGCAGCAGCAGCAGCAGCAGAGCAGAGCGGCGCCTCCCGGAGCCCTGGCGAGGCCTGGACTGCGGGGGGCTGCCCGAGAGCAGACCGGGGTTGTGCCGCTGCCCGGGGGTCCTTCTGGGCCGCCTGCCTTTGGGGCCAGGGCTCTGGGTGGCCGGCCTGACCTCGCCAGGGAGAAGGGAGGGGCAGCCAGGGTTTGTGGGGGTGGCGCGGTTGGCTGAGGCGAGCGCGGGGGGGGGGGGGGGGGGGGTTGCACCGCCAAAGTCCTCCGCGCAAAACGTGTCCAGAAGGACCTTCTCCGTGGCGGCGCCCAGGCAGCCAACCAGGAGGGGGAGAGGAAGGAACTGTGGGAATCAGAGGGCTCGCTGCTGGGGACGCCCACTCGCTGTGGGGACAGGGCGTCGATGCCTCTCTCTTGAGAGAGGGGAGAGAAGTTGGCTTCAGGGGAGAGGCTGCCTGAGGCCCTGGGGAACTGACGGGACCGTTCTGCTCTGCTCTGCTCAGACCTCCCCTAGAGTGCCCTGTTCGGTTTTGGGCCCCACAAATCAAGAAGGATGTAGACAAGCTGGGAGGTGTCCAGAGGAGGGCAAGGAAGGTGGGGAGGGGTCTGGAGACCAAGTCCTGTGACCAAAGGCTGAAGGAGCTGGGTGTGTTCAGCCTGGAGAGGAGGCGACTGAGAAGGGGCGACGATCGCCGTCTTCAAGTCCTTGAAGGGCTGTCTTGTAGAGGATGGGGCAGAGTTGATTTCTGTTGGGCCAGAAACCAGTAGAGTTTTCGGCTAAACATAAGAAAGAACTTCCTGACAGTTAGAGGGGTTCCTCAGTGGAACAGGCTTCCTGGGGAGGTGGCGGGCTCTCCTCCTTTGGAGGTTTTCAGACAGAGGCTACTAGATGGCCATCTGATACAGCACAGCGGATTCTGAGAATTTAGGCAGGTCATGAGAGGGAGGGCAGGAAGGGTTGCCTTGGTGCTTAGTTCTCCAGGGAAATGCTGATCGCCACTTTGGGGTCACGGAGCAATTTGACTGGAGATCCTGGAGGGTTTTTTTGCCCGCTTCTGGGCGTGGAGCAGGGGTCACTGGGGGTGTGGAGGGGGAGATATTTGTGAATTTCCTGCCTTGTGCAGGGGGTTGGACTAGATGACCCTGGAGGTCCCTTCCAGCCTGATGATTCTATGACAGCAGGCCAGTTTGCAAGAGCAGCCTGGATTCCTTGGCCAGGGACAGAAGACCTCCCCGTCCTAGACAGCTCTGCCCAAAAGGCTTGGCTGCAATGGAGCTTACTAACTCCCAGGAAACAGCCCCAGCCAGAGCAGAGCCCATGCTGTCTGCAAGGGAACTGCTAGTTGTGAGTCCAGGAGCAGAGACCCACACGAGTTCCTGGGCATGAGCTTCCTGAAGCCAGGGCTCATATCGACCAAAAGAGTGTTGGCCCTGGAGAGCTGATTGTCCCCAAAATCTGCTTGGTCTGGGAGGCGCTCCTGGGCTCGAATCGAGCTGCTCCCAGGGAAGGGTTCTGAGACTGCATGCTGGCATTCAGGAATATTTCTGCTGCCTGGTATCCAAATGTACCTCTACAGCCATGAGGGCTAGCAACGTGAATATAGCAAAAGGCCTCAGCAGGGGTCTTCAGATTTTGGTGAGAGATTCAGAACTGGCTCTGGGGCTGCTGCAGCTTTTAAGATACAAAATGGCCTTCATGAAAGCTTTAACTTGGATCTTAGCTGATGCCCCTCCGCTGTCTTCTTTGGAACTCCAGGGCCGCCCATAATGTGGAGGGACTGGTGGTTTTACTAGGCATAGACTAAAGGATTCCCCCCCTCCCGATTTCTGCAGGTCCATGTGAACTGGATCCTGTCTCCCCAGCAGCAGCCTATGTGGATGGACCCCACCAGGTCCAAGAAAACCATCTCTAAAAAAATTCCATTTTGTGCGGTAGGGTTGCCTTTGTAGCTGGGCTGCTGTGCCGTTAGCTCTCAGACATACCTATGGGCTGCCATTGTTGTGAACTCCTCGAGACTCCCCAGCCTGTGTCCAGCTGGCACTGTCTCCATCGTGACATGCGTGTGAAGTGCTGACCAGTCGCTTCTGACTCACGGTGACCCGATGCATGAGTGACCTCCCAGGCATCCTCTCGTTCAATGCCCTGCTCAGGTCTTGCAGACGGAGGGCCTTTGTGGCTTCCTGGACGGAGTCCCTCCGTCTCCTGGTGGGTTTTCCTCTGTCCCTGCTGCCTTTCCCTTTGCCTGCCTTGACTGTCTTCTCTTGTGGGTCTGGTGTTCTCTCATCTCCAGCATTAAGTTCATTTTATTCTTAGTTAAGGCAAATAATTCTCATTTTTAATTGTTGGTATTATTTAAATGAAAGAAACACCTTCAGATCTAAGCCAGGGAACAGAGTTGGTGGAGAATTCCTCCCAACCCCACATCAGCCCTAGTTTGGTTTTGGCATTTAGGGTGTTGCCCCAGGACAATGTAACCGCTACCACTCGTTTCCACGATTTTGGGTGGATGTGGCGTTGTGACAAAGGTGGGGGGATAGGGACAGCTTGCAGTAGAGGGAGGAGGTCCTGTTGGATCTTCTCCTTGATCTGGTTGCCCCTGGGGAGGGAGATTTTCCCACGTGGAACCTTACATTAAGCTCTTAGAGTGGTTCATTGCATTATATGAGCCTTGCTTTAGAAATGTTCTTGTCTTTTACAGAATGTAGTTGCTGGAATGGCAGTCTCAAAGAAGAGGGGAGGGAAGAGGAAGCTTTTAATGCTTTGTTCTCGGGCTATTTCCCTGCTGGACGTGGCCTCTCTGACTCACTCTACCCGCTTGGCTTAGCAGTAAAAAATTTTCTTGTCCTTCCTTGCTGGAGCTCAGAGTAGCAGGCTTGGTTTTCCCCATTTCATTCCTGCTGGGCTATCATCATCATTGTCATCTCTTTTTTTCTGGGAGTGATAAGAACATAAGAACATAAGAGGAGCCAGTGTTGGATCAGGCCAGTGGCCCATCTAGTCCAACACTCTTGTGTCAGAAACACCAGGTGCCACCAGGAGGTCCACCAGTGGGGGCAGGACACCAGAAGCCCTCCCACTGTCCCCCCCCCCCCATCAAGCACCAAGAAGACAGAGCATCCCTTGCCCCAGACTGAGAGTTCCTATCTGTACCTTGTGGCTAATAGCCACTGATGGACCTCTGCTCCATATGTTTATCTAATTCCCTCTTGAAGCCATATCCATGCTTGTAGCCGCCATGCTCTTGTGATGATTGTGACGCCATCCTTGTGATGATTATAAACAGCCAGTTTCATTAATAATATAAATAATAATCTGAAGAATAACGCATAACAGTTATCTCCTTAGAACAATTTTACAAAACAGATGAGTCAAATGACAACGAAACATCCTGCAGTTATCAGTGATCAATAAATACAAATGATCCAGATGGGGAGCTGTGTGAGTCTGCCTGCAGCAGTGGAAGAGAGCAAGAGTCCAGGAGCACCTTCAAGACTCACAAAGTTTGTGGCAGTAGAATAAATTTAGAGTCCAGTGGCACCTTTAAGACCAACAAAAGTTTATTCGAGGTATTATTCAATTTGTGGCAGGGGAGGAGTTTTGTGAGTCACCGCTCACTTCTTCAGATACAGCTAGAAGTGAGCAGTGACTCGCGAAAGCTCATACTATACCACTAGCGAAATGTTGTTAGTCTTTAAGGTGCTGCTGGACTCTGGCTGTTTTCTGCAAAAAAATAAGGAAGAAAGGCTATTCAGTGGGTTTTGCAACAAATGAATCTGTCTGATCTGCAGAGGCTTAAATGGGGAATAAACTCCCAGATGTCCCCGTGGTTGACCCTGACCCAAACTCACCTGTTTTGATGAATGTGTCAGTGTGTCACTTAGCAATTCGGACAGCTTTTGTTCCAGTTAAATCACTAGCAAATACCTCCCTGGCAGGCAAGTGGGCATTTCTGAACTCATGTAACTGGAGCACTGCTGGGTCCTCTGGAACCAGATAATCCTCAGCTTCATAGAGTCTTAATGAAATGAGGTACCAGAAGTCTCGTATTATTTCTCAATTCTGTTACACCTAGAGGTAATCTAAAAAGATTAAACCCTTGGCAAATGTGCTGTGATCATTCTAAGCATTGCTCTACATGCTGATGGAAGGGGGTGGGCTGAATACGGAACAGTGGCACCCCAGTAGCCTTCAAAGGCAAACACAGGGCTGGTGGTTGATCAGGAACAGAGATCATGTCTGTTCCTGATAATCCATTTATTAAAACATTTGTATCCTGCTTTTCTCCTGGTTTCAGGCAGCTGAACTGAGGGTGGCTGGAGTCCTTGCAACTCCTTGCTGCTCCTTCCCTGATTCCTGAACTGGGGTGAAATTTGGGCATGGCTTTGCAGCAGCCTCAGCCGAGTTCACTGGAGTTTGTAAGCCGCTCTGAGACTCCCTTGGGTAGTGAAGGGCAGGGTATAAATCCAATCTCCTTCTCCTCCTCCTCTTCTTCTTCTTCAGGAGCCATGGCAAAGTCAGTGTGCTATAGAGCCTGGCCAGAGTATGGACCTAGACCACAGGAGACCTAGAGCATGGACCTAGACCACAGGAGACTGGAGCACTGCTGGGTCCTCTGGAACCAGATAATCCTAACAAAGTTCTCCTTGTGCCAGTCACTCTTCCAGCCCTCTCTGCCTCCCATGAAGGGAAGAACCAGCTATGCCACCACGAACTCTTTGGAGTAGGAAGTTGAAATAAAATGATAAAATGGGTGGTTTTTTGGACCCTAGAGAAGCCTGAAGACTAGGGCAGAGGAAGGTGTATGAGGTTTGGACCTGCCCTTGTTTGTCTGCCAGGAGCCATGCCAGTGGATGACTGACAGCCAAGGGGAAGGCCATGGAAAGGATCGGAGATTTGTACGAAGTGCACATGCCACTTTGTCCTCCCTCTCTGGCACACACTGTCATTGTAAGCAAAGAGAAGGAGAAGATGCAAAGCTGTGTTTGGATGCGAAACAAACAATTGCTAACCTGTGATATACAGGTTATGTACTGGATTACAATATAACTTCAATCAATACAAAATATTGTATAACATATACAGTAGAGGTCCAAAAATAGTATAGTGATGAAATTTTGGGGGAAAATGTTCATTTCGTAAGTCCTCTTCTGAACAAGACCAATGTATAGTTTCAAACTGCAAAACCCATATTTTTCTGCTTGTTGAACAAGTCTGTATACAGTTAACAGATCAACAGTCTTAATGCAGGAAGAACAAATTCTTATGAGAGTTTGCAAGGCATATCAAAAATCTAAAGTCAGGACATCTTATTCACCAGAATCAGAATGTAGATTTTTGATATGCCTTGCAAACTCTCAAAAGCATTTGCTCTTCCTGCATCTCATTGGTTAGTAATCGTTTGTTTAGCTTTGCATGTTCTCCTTTTTGCTTATTAGTGGCTGCGGTTCTCTGTTTTTTGGGCACACTGTCGTTGTGCCAGGTTGAGTGGACTGGAATCCCTGTCCCTAATGCTGGGAAAGGATGTGTGTGTGTGTGTGTGTATACATCAATACATGCCCTGTTTTTAATCTTGCACCACTTCAGCAGGTTCTGCTGGGCTTGGGGGGGGGGATTGCGGCTCCAGCCCAGTTCTACTCTATGGCTTTGCTTGGCCAAGATGAGCAGAGGGTGACTCTGGAGGTTAAGGAATACCTCGGTTGCAGATAAAAAGCAACCAGCCAAAAAAGGCGCTAGAACAACCAACTCAAGTTTGAGCTTGGGGGCTGCCTTTTTGAAAACAATTGTCTAGACTCCAGAGCGTCTCAGAGTTGCATTCACCTTCTCAGGAGGCCTGCAATGGAGGGCATCTAAGTGACCAGTCCAGGGAAGGGGTGAGATTCAGAGCCATGAAGAGACTTCATATAGCAGTCCAGCCCTCTGGGGAATGTTTGGAAGATCTCCTCAATTCCCACATACCAATAAGCAAAACCCACCCAGTTCCTCATGAGCGACAGAGGGTGTGCAACCAGATTAACATTCTGGGCTGGTTTTGATGAAATCTGCACAACCAAGCGCCGATGTACTGTAGCACGCAGAGTGGTGCACTCAGGACCCTGGGCCACCCGGGTTTGAATTTCCGGTTCTTCTATGGAAGCTTGCTGGGTGACCTTGGGCCCATCAGAAACTCTCTGCCTGGCCCACCCCACAGGGATTGTTGTTGTGAGAAAACAGAGGAGAGGGTGAATGATGCTCTAAGGGCTGCTTTGAGCCTCAGCTGGGGAGAAAAGGGGGATATAAAATAGATGCTTGATTAGACCCTGACCCTGCTCTCAGTGGGGGAGGCCATCCAGGCATGGGACAGCATTGCCCCTCCAGGGCAAACAGGCCACCCCATCAGATAAAGCAGAAGAAGAAGAAGAAGAAGAGATTGGATTTATATCCCGCCCTTCACTCACTTAAGAGTCTCAGAGCGGCTTACAAACTCCTTTCCCTCCCCCTCCCCACAACAGACACCCTGTGAGGCGGGTGGGGCTGAGAGAGCTCTTTCCCAAGCTGTCCTTGAGGGAACAGCTGGTACAGAGCTACGGCTTGCCCAAGGTCATCCAGCCAGGTGCAAGTGGAGGAGTGGGGAATCAAACCCGGTTCTCCCAGATTAGAGTCCGCGCACTGAACCACCACACCAGACTGGCTCTCCAGTTTGCAGCAGTGACAGAGGAGCTGGCATTCTGCACTGGAACAGGCCGGCAGGTCGTCGGCTCTGGATTCCTTGGCCAGCCTTCTGGGCTTTCCTTGGCTGAGCCTTCCAGGGGCCCCGTCTCTTCTCTCCCATCACTTCCCTCCTCCTCTTCTCTCCTGCCCAGCGTGGGGAGGGGTGTTTTTTAAAGCCCACTTTCCCTTTTTCTCTGATGCAGCTGTGGTTGTTGTGCAGCCCTGCTTGCGGGACTTTGATATTGGCCTGGTGTGCCAGGTGCTGAACCAAACACACAGGGGGCACACACGGTCCCTGCCAAGAAGGTGTCCAGTCCAAGCCACACCAAGGGGAGGATTTGGGGGCACTGCTGGGCTGGCAGGCTGCTTGTGTGGGTTGGCTGGTTTTTTTAAAACACGAGGGTTCCCAAGGATTGCCCTGTCAACAAATAGATGCGTAGAGGTGGGTTGTCTTAGAAAAAGTACCTGGCAGGATTGGGCCTGCACAGCTGAGGTGGGGATGGAAAGTGGTGTCAAGTCACAGCCGATGTCAAGCAACCCCTGGTGAGGTTTCCAAGGCAAGAGGCGTGCAGAGGTGGTTAATGCCCTTGCCTGCCTCTGCATAGCGACCCTGGGCTTCCTGGGTGGTCTCCCATCCAAGTACTAACCGGGGCCGACCCTGCTTAGCTGCTGAGGTGTGATGTAGTCAGGCTCGCCTGGGCCATGAGGAACATCTATGCAAATAGCCCAGCAGCAAGTAGCCAGTGGTGGGGTGCTTTTCTGGAAACTGGCCAGTGATCTACCATCTGCCTCTCCAGGAGTTGGGGGCGGGGGATGAGGTGGCAAGAGCAGACCAGGCAAGGAAGTTTGGGGGGGGGTTAACTGAGGAAGGGGGTCTTGGGGAGCGGGGAGAGAGGCATCCTGTTGAAAAGAGGAAAGGAGGGGGTTCCAGGAGTGGCAGCCAGGAAAAGGAGGTCTGACGCGCGGCCTTCTAATCTGCCGTTTTGTGGCGTTCTCTGAAGAGACTGATCAGGCTCGACTTTAGTGTTCTGACCAGCTCCCTCTTCACTCTTACTCGCCTCGTCGGGGTTTGTTTTAAATGGCTTTATACGTAAGTTGAGGACTACTGCTAGATATCTTTGTCCTTGTTTTTCAGAGTCAGGCACTCAGGCTTTTTGGTTCAAAACACAACAGTACTTTATTTCCAGAACCAAACAGGGGATGGAGGATGTATATACAGTGGACACTTTGTTTTTGTATAGGCTGGGACATTTGGCTTAGATCAGGGGTGGGCAAATTGCGGCCCGGGGGCCACATGCGGCCCGCCACAGAGTTTTTTGCGGCCCGCCAAGACAGTCGGCCACGTGGTGTGATAGGGAACATTTGTCTCATTAAACCGATTCTAAAATTAAATGTGCTTGCAGCTATAGATGATATGAAATTAGCACAATAAATAAATTGAATAAAACTACCACTATTTTATTTAATTTATATTTATGGATTTTTATGATACAATTTATAAAGGTGCGGCCCTCCGCTAACCTCCGCTCCCACAAAGTGGCCCCCGAGCCAAAACAATTGCCCACCCCTGGCTTAGATGATACTTAGGCAGCAGGCTATACTGTTTGCTGTTTCCTTAACCGTACATAAGCTCACTCAACACCTTCCTCTGTACACTCTCCTGTCCTGCTTAGGGGTTGGCCTTTTGGCTTTGGTTTCCTGGCCCTTCCGTCCCAACTGGCCACCAACCAGCTGTCCAGACTCTGCCAGTCTTTGCCTCAGCCCTCCCTTAACCTCCTATCCCAGGTTCCTCAGGAGTGATGTATTTTAGGTTTGTGACCGCTTATGTGTTCTGATTTTACTAGTCTGTTCGCTGTCCCGTGAACCAGACTATCCAGCATCCAGTTATCCGCTTTAACTGGTATTTTTGGCTGCTCACACAGAGCTACAGAGAGACACTCAGAGTCCTCACAGAGCTACCAAGAGACTGTTCCCTCAGAGACTCTCACTCTCCGCTCTCTCTCCCTCAATTGTCAGACCCAAACTGTCCGTTGTGCCCCGGCTTAAGTGTCAGTCACTGAGTTTTCCGAGCCAAGTGGCCCCCTCCTCACAGCAGTGTTCCTGGTTGACAGGCTGCTGGTCCCGGATCTTTAATTCCATCACAAAGGCCAAGAGCTCAAGCAACTTTTCAGGGGAGGTTGGGCTGAGCACTTGTGAAAATGAGGACTAGCACCTTGAAGCTGATCTGGAGTGCGCCTTGGAGTAAGGAGGGTTTGGGGCCAGAGTCCGATGGGAGGGCAAAAGTAGCTGTGAAAGGCGCAAAAGTCTCTCAGCGGACTCAGCCTTTAGCACCCTCATTTAGCACTCTGCTTTCCAAGCTTTAGCAGGGCATTTGTGTTGTGTCCACTGACCCCCACGAGGCACCAGCACAAAGAGCCCAGAGCTTGGCTCCTAGAACAATAGGAGCCAAGGATCCAGGAGTCCAGGAGCTAATCCTCCAGGAAGACCTAGGCTGGAAATCCAACCCCCCCCAATAGGATCTTAGGTGGGACCCGGAGTGTGTCCTGGGCGTGTATATCGGTTGGCCCTGTGGCTGGTGAAGGCGTGCTTGTTCTCGCTAAATAAACTCGAGCTAATCACTACGCCAACTTCGTCCTCGTCAATGCTGCCGAGAACTCACTACTTTATAGTTTGCTTCCCTTTGGCCTCACTCCCAGGCCTCAGTCTAGGCCTCTGTCCTCAGCTAGCGTTGGCTGGCAGGACGTGTGTCCCTCCTTTGGCCCTGGACAGTTGTCAGGACATCTAGAAACACCAGGATTTTCCTACCTCCAGGGTTCCTCCCATCTACATTCCTCTCTCTGCACCCTTACCTGGACAGTCCAGGCTTAGACCAATCCCCTAAGATCTCAGAAGCTAAACAGAGTCAGCCCTGGCTAGTATTTGGATGGGCGACCTCCAAGGCATACCAGGGTCCAGTGTTCCCTCTAAGCTGAGTTAGTGTGAGCTAGCTCACAGTTTCTTAGCCTCCAGCTCACACCTTTTTGTCTTAGCTCAGGAAGGAGGGCTCCAGAGCAAACTGCTTTATGCAGTAACCAGATCGCTCACTCACAACTTTAATACCAGCAGCTCACAAAGCAGAATTTTTTGCTCGCCAGACTCCACAGCTTAGAGGGAGCATTGTCACAGGGTGCTTGCTGTGGGGAGGGGAAGGGAAAAGGACTGTAAGCGGCTCTGAGACTTCTTCAGGTAGTGAAGGGCAGGGTATAAATCCAATCTCCTCCTCCTCCTCCTTCCCTGTAGCTAGCTTTTGAGATTTTATTCCAGTTTTATCTAAAGAAGTGTGTTTTGCACACAAAAGCTTACACTTTGAATAAAACTTTAGTGGTCTTAAAGGTGCCACCGGACTCAAACTTGGTTCTGTAGGTACCCTCTGTAACTTCCTTAGTGTGTAAATTACGCAATGTAAGTCAATACAGATCGACAGCGTGGAACTTCTGATGAGCAATGTCATAGGATCAGGATTACTGCAGTTTGGAACAAAGCGTAACGCATTAGGCACGGTATATTACACAATGCAGAAAATGGTCTGACATAAGTAGAAAACAAGGCAGCGAGAGCAGGACAACGCCTCCTGCTGACGGGTGGTGCACACTGCGCAGAGTGGGGTCGTCCACAACCCTGTCCTCTTCCTCAGAGCGTCTTCCTAAGTGA
Organism: Lepidodactylus listeri; assembly: GCA_029233225.1. Taxonomy (NCBI): domain Eukaryota; kingdom Metazoa; phylum Chordata; class Lepidosauria; order Squamata; family Gekkonidae; genus Lepidodactylus; species Lepidodactylus listeri. The sequence goes on from JARCFY010000005.1 coordinate 1,386,072, forward strand.
TGCAGCTCCTTTCCCGGGGTCTTCGAGACAGCTGCATTGGAATGCCGAAGGAGCAGAGCTTTCGATACGGAACGCATTGCTCTAGGCAAGGTCTTCAACATTTTTGCCTTTTTCTGTGAATGACATATACAAGCATAGCACAGGCCACCAATAGGCCAGCTTTGAGATCCGTTAAATGACAGGAACGAGTATTTCTCTTTGGCCTTTTCACACGCAACATGCAGGCAGAAAACCTCTCATTGTGGTTTCCTCATTGTTACCCATTCGCATCTGCATCCCCTCCTTGATCCACTATTTTAGTTCTCTTTCATTCCTCCATTACCCCCCCCCCCCCCGTGCCCTGGATTCCCGTGGAGCTACATAACAACATAAGAGAAGCCAATGTTGGATCAGGCCAGTGGCCCATCCAGTCCAACACTCTGGGTCACACAGTGGCCAAAAACACCAGGTGCCCTCAGGAGGTCCACCAGTAGGGCCAGGACACTAGAAGCCCTCCCACTGTCGCCCCCTCCAAACACCAAGAATACAGAGCATCACTTGCCCCAGACATAACAACATAAGAGAAGCCAATGTTGGATCAGGCCAGTGGCCCATCCAGTCCAACACTCTGTGTCACTCACTGGCCAAAAACACCCCAGGTGCCCTCAGGAGGGAGGTCCAGAAGTGGGGCCAGGACACTAGAAGCCCTCCCACTGTTGCCCCACCCCACCCCCAAGCACCGAGAATTCAGAGCATCACTTGCCCCAGAGTTCCCATCTATGCCTTGTGGCTAAGATCCACTGATGGACCTCTGCTCCATATAAGAACATAAGAGAAGCCAATGTTGGATCAGGCCAGTGGCCCATCCAGTGCAACACTCTGGGTCACACAGTGGCCAAAAACACCAGGTGCCCTCAGGAGGTCCACCAGTAGGGCCAGGACACTAGAAGCCCTCCCACTGTCGCCCCCTCCAAACACCAAGAATAAAGAGCATCACTTGCCCCAGACTGAGAGTTCTCTCAAGGACAGCTTGGGAAAGAGCTCTCCCAGCCCCACCTACCTCACAGGGTGTGGGGAGGGGAAGGGAAAGGAGTTTGTAAGCCACTCTGAGACTCCAAGTGAGTAAAGGGTGGGGTATAAATCCAATCTCTTCTTCTTCTTCTTCTTCTATCTATACCTTGTGGCTAAGAGCCACTGATGGACCTCTGCTCTTAAGAACATAAGAGAAGCCAGTGTTGGATCAGGCCAGTGGCCCCTCCAGTCCAACACCTGTTTGGCATGCAGAAGGTCCAAGGTTCAGTCCCCGGCAACTCCAGTTAAAAGGACTGGGGAGTAGGTGAGAAACTTCTCTGCCTGAGATCCGGGAGAGCTGTGGCCAGTCTGGAGTAGCCACTGCTGACTCTGACGGACCACAGGGGGTCTGATTCAGTGAAAGGCCAGCTTCCCGAGTCCATCTTTGTTGGGACTTGGTGATGTTCGCGGGAAGACATGCTGCCCTGTGGTTCTCCTCCGTCAGGAGCTTTGTGCGACTTCACACCTCTTTAGGAAAGTGGGGGTTGTCTCTCCATCGCTCCCTTTTCTTCCTTTTGTCACCATTTCTTGGGACTATTTCCCCCCTTCTCCCCGACACATACTTGATAGATGGAGTTAATTTTCTGGATACTTCAGCCCAAAGGATTTATGGAGAACCGTCCACAGCTCCGAATGTTCTATTGACATTATAGGGAACTGTGTGGGCTGGGGGGGGGGGGGTGTTCCTTCAGGGTCTAAATCATTACGAATACATTATTAATGCAAAAACATTTCCCCTGAATGTAATGACTGAGAGGGAAGGCTGCCTCCTTGGAGGAGGAGGAGGATGGTATGGAGGAGGAGAGGAGGAGGAGATTGGATTTATACCCCGCCCTTCACTACCCAAAGGAGTCTCAGAACAGCTTGCCATCTCCTTTCCCTTCCCCTCCCCACAACAGACACCCTGTGAGGTAGGTGGGGCTGAGAGAGCTCTGACAGAAACGCCTCTTTTCCAAGAACAGCTCTGAGAGAACTTGTGACTGACCCAAGGTGACACAAGCAGCTGCAAGTGGAGGAGTGGGGAATCAAACCCGGTTCTCCCTAATCAGAGTCCGTGCTCGTAACCGCTACACCAAACTGGCTACACCAAATATGGCGCAATCTCCTCAATGCATGTTCGGAAACGGGGAAGCCAGCTTGCTGGTGGTGTTTGGATGACTTCTTGGGTCAGGTCCAGGGGCTGCATGCCACGATCCACTTTTAGAGACGTGCCCAGGGGATGCACCATCATCCCTGGGAGGGTCTGAGCCCCCCTTGGATCAGCCTGCCCAGTTCAGGCCATTCAGTTCAGCTTGCTCCAGGTTGCCAGTTAGGTTTTGCAACCTCCAGGTGGTGGCTGGAGGTTTCCTGGGATTACAACTGCTGTCCAGGTGACAGGGAGAAAATGGCTGCCTTGGAAGGTGGACTTTGTGGCACTGTACCCCCCACTGAAGTCCCTCCCCATCCCAAATCCCTCCCTCCCCAGAAGCCGTACTCCACCCCCCAAATCTCCAGGTATTTCCCAATACCCAGCGGCCCAGCAGGGATTTCCCCAGGCAGCCAAGCGTCCGCCCGGTGCCTGCTCTGGAGACTTGTGCTCTCTGGGGCCTGAGCAGGGCTCGCCTCCTCTGGGGACTGCTGCAGCCAGGAGCTTGGGGGGGGGGGGGTGTGTGCCTGGGGAGGGCAGGGTTTGGGGGGAAGGGGAGCTGAGCAGAGGGGTCATGCCACGGAGCCCACCCCCTGAAGCGGCTGTTGCCTCCCGGGGAACTGATCTCACTGGTCTGGAGAAGAGCTGTCATTTCCGGGAGATCTCCAGGCCACACCTGGAGGCTGGCCACTCTACATGGTCTGCCATACAGGGAGGACAATGTGGACCTAACGGACCAGCCTCTTCTTGGGAGGGCTGCTCCGGAACCAGAACTCCTCGTATCCTGATTGTGCCAGGCTCTGACTAGCTCTAGCCAACCACTCTGAGGCTGTGGAGCCCCGAGGTCAGAGGTTGGCTTTGGAAGGAACTCCCTCCCTGCGTTGTCTCCCCTGGCGCCTGTGCTTCTGAGTGTTGGAGAAGGCATTCCCCTTTTCTTGGGCCTTTTATTGTTGGCTGCCCCCCCCCTTCTCTAAGCCCCCTCCCTGCATGTTCCCCAGAGAGCACTGAGATCAGGGTCTCAACATCATCCGGCCCTCCCTGGACTGAAAGACGCCAGACTGGCCTCTAGCCGGGCAAGGGCCTTCTCAGTGGCAGCTCCACTCTAGTGGAATGAGCTTCTGGAAGACTTCAGGGCCCTGCGGGACCTTTTACAGTTCCACAGGACCTGCAAAACGGAGCTCTTCCACCAGGCCTTCAACTAGGAGCCACTACCAGTAACCAGTAAAGGTAAGGGCTGCAGTGGCTCAGAGGTTAAGACACTGAACTGCAGACCAGAGGGTCGGTAGCTCAGCAGTTTGAGACCTGAGTGCCGCGTGACAGAGTGAGCTCCCGTCTCTGGCCTCAGCTCCTGCCAACCTAGCAGTTCGAAAGCAAGAGATTGCAAGTAGACAAATGGGTACCACTTTGGTGGGAAGGTGACAGCGTTCCGTGTGCTTCGGCGTCTAGTCATGCTGGCCACATGACCACGGTGAAGTCTTCAGACAGTGCTGGCTCTTTGGCTTGGAAACGGAGATAAGCGCCACATCTCTAGAGTCGTATTCAACTGGCTTTTGTGCAAGGGGAACCTTTACCTTTACCTTACCAGTAACAACCAAGGCCCGTTATATTTTAACATCAACAGCTTCCGAGGGATTGGACACTGACTGGGGCTATAGTTATACCACCTTTTTAGCCTCCTGGCATGCCATCATTACCACTGCCAGCACTTTACTCTATCTGCACTTTACTTGTACTGTGATTGTTATGTTGGAATTTTATGATGTGTACTGTGCTACACCTATGTTTTAATATGACGTAATTTTAGCGTGAGCCGCCCTGAGCCTGCCTCGGCAGGGAGGGCAGGATAGAAATCTTAAGTAAATAAATAAGCGGGTTCTCCTCTTCCGTTGGTTTGAACGGCTGTGTCAGTTGCGCTCAGCCATCGACCGCTTGCCTGGTATTTCCTCCCCTGCTGGTGCTGCTGAGGCCTTTCAACGCCTGCTTGTGCTGCTGATTTGGTAAGGCCCTTTCCCTCATTGCCCTTCCTGGTGCCAGCTGCCTTGCAAGCTTTCAGTTTGGGAACGTGAGAGAGAAATGTTTTCAGGACATGGTGGGTTCAGCGTCGCCTCTCCACAGGGCTGTGGCTGGGCTGGGCAGGCCGCCGCGGAAGGCCTGTGGGTGCTGAGGCTGGCGTGTGGGCAAAGGTGCCAGGGGAGGGGGCCCTCTGCAGGGAGGGGCTCCTTGGTGCCCCACCCGACAACTTCAGGTCCTTTGGCGCATCGTTGCCAAGGCTTTAGGGGACAACTTCGTTATTTATTTACCAGATTTGTGCTCACCGTTGGTGAAATGCCTTGAGAGGGCTGGGGGATTTCTTAGTCCTCGCCAGCTGATGGGGAATCGCTTTCCCTGTCTTGGTCGCCGGGGACAGGCTCTTCGGGCCCTTAAATAGGTACCCCGAGAGAGCGAGGTGATTTCTAGGGAGGATGTGTGTGTGGGGGGGTGTTTTGGGGAAGGGCCTTGGGGCAAGCAGCTAGAGCCAGAACTCCTCCGGGTAGACAGCTGCTTCGCTATCCAGCCACGGGTGGGGGGTGGAGGCAACTGCTGTGCTCCTGCTATCGCACCACCAGGTGTGCTAGATTCTGCTCAGCAGGGTTCCCCACCTGCCCACGTGCTTCCAGCCCCCCCCCCCCAGTGTTTTAAGAAAGCGGGTGGGGCCAGATGGGGCTCCTCCCTAGCAGGGCTTCTGATTGATCAATGGAGATCTGACAGGGCTGGTTTCAGTCTCTCTCTCTCTCTCTCTCTCTCTCTCTCTCTCTCTCTCAGGCTTTCCTAGTTTTTAAAAAAATTACTCCTCTTGTTCCCTGTAGTTGGGCTGTGTGTGTGTGTGTGTGTGTGTGTGTGTGTGTGTGTGTTTGGTTCTGCTTCCTGTGGAGGCCACAATCTGTGCTCTTTTTGCGCATGGTGTGGAGTTGTCTTCTGATGCCCCAGAAAGTCAGACCAGAACCAACGGGTTGAAATTAAATTGGTGTTTTCGGCTAAACATGAGGAAGAACTTCCTGGCAGTTAGAGCAGTTCCTCTGTGGAACAGGCTTCCTCGGGAGGTGGTGGGCTCTCCTTCTTTGGTGGTTTTCAAACAGAGGCTAGGTGGCCGTCTGACAGCAATGCGGATTCTGTGAACTCAGGCAGATCACGAGAGGGAGGGCAGGGAGGGCTGCCTCAGTGCTCAGTTCTCGTGGCCCTTTCTTACACGCCCAGGGAAATGCCCATCGCCACTTTGGGGTCAGGAAGGAATTTTCCTCCAGGCTAGTTTGGTTGGGGATCCTGGAGCTGGGTTTTTTGTGTTTGTTTTGGGTGGAACAGCGCTCACTGGGGGTGTGGAGGAGGAGGCATTTGTGAATTCCCTGCACTGAGCAGGGGGTTGGACTAGATGGCCCTGGAGGTCCCTTCCAGCTGATTCTATGATTCTAAGTGGTGCTAAGAACACCTCACTGACTTTGGAGCTCATTCACATTTGAACTTGTGAATGTGGCTAATGGAGCATGAGAAACGGGCAATCGGCCATTTCAAGTCCAGCTCTTAGAATATGGCTGTGAAATTCAAACGACCCAATGGTTGCCTTTTGCCCTGGGGCTGTGCACAGATGCGGCCTTGATTGGTCCAGTTTTAAAACTGCCCCATACTTGCCTCATATTACTTATGAACCCTATAGATGGGCACTGTCTAGGGCCCGTTTAAAGGCACTTCCCGCTGCGGTATTTCAAGGGAAATTCTTGTGTGTGCCCATGCCTGAACAATTATGTCCGTGGAAGTCTAATACGGGGGAATCCACCACCCACATACTTTTGTGTTGTAAACTTTATCAGGAAGAAGGGTCCTCTCTTATATTGTCACTTTTGTCTAAGTGTAACCCCCTGCCATCTTCTCTGAAATTCAGGCCAGAAATATTGTGTCACTTCCTCCTAGAAGATTCTCAAAGCCCTCATATCTTATGCTGTGGCCAGATTTTGTTGTCTAGTGATCAGAAAACGTAAATCCCTTGTAATGGAAGATATACTATAACTTGTTTTTATTTATCTTGGATTTTAGACTTTCTATACCTTAGATTTTATTTTCGTATTATCACTGAACCACTGGCTATTATTGTGATCTGACATTGTTGCTGGCTTCTGCTGTAATCAATGGCTGAGGGCCTGACTGACTGATGCAGCCTTAAAGATCCAGCGTTGTCCAGTGGGGGGGCTGGAGACAGGGCAGGGAGACGGCAGGCAGAGGCAGGCCTGCTGTCGGAGATGGGAGAGAGAGGGAGACAAAGCGGGGAGTTGAAAGCAGTTCGGGATGAAAGCAGACCTGAAGAGCTAGCAGAAGGTGGAGGGGGGGGGGAGGAGGAGACAACTGTGTGGCGAAGACCTAAGCGAAGCATGCAGGGAAAGAGGCGCTGGAAGTCAGAAGGGAAAGGCAGCAGTCAGTGAGCCAGCAAAGAGAAAGGATGGGTTTGTGGGGAGAGAAGGCCTGGAAGGAGTGTCCTGGGGGGGGGGGGAGGAAGGGGGGGGGAGGAATGGAGTAGCCAGAGTTTGACTGGGCACCAGGGGAGGAGGAGGAGGAAGGATTGCAGGGGAAGCAGCTCCACAGTCCTTGTGCTGTCTCCACTGAAATCTCCTGTGGGGGACCCTTGCCCAGCCTCCTAGATGTAAAGATCACATCAAGATCACATCAGCTGCCCTGACCTGGATAGCCCCAGGCAAGCCCAATCTCGTCTCGGAAGCTAAGCAGGGCCGACCCTGGCAGGTACTTTGGAGGGGAGACCTCCTTGGAATGCCAGCAGTCGGGAGGCGGGGGCAGGCTTTATTCAGCCACCTCTCTGAAGATCCTCCAGTAGGCCCCCAGTAGGGGTCAGTCACCAGAGGTCACCAAGACCTCCAGGCGCACTCACATACATGCACGGGCACACACACACACACAAATGCCGCCCTCACTACTACCACCAACAACCCGGGCCTCAGTTTCAACATCGGGCCTATGTAATCGCGTTACCATTGTGGTCCATAGGACCACAGGAAGACTACTCAGCTGGTAAATTGTCTGTCTGTAACCATTTCAGTGCGCCATCTTAAACAACTAAGGAATCACTGCGAGCCTCTTGTGATTGTATGATTTTACTGTACTCTGAATTGTTTTAATTGATTTTATGTGGTTTTAATGGTACTTGCGCACCGACTATGTGAGCCACTCTGAGCCTGCTTGCAGGGAGGGCAAGGTATAAATTGAACAAATAATAATAATAATACGAAAAATACAAAAAAAATCACATCAATTAGTCAGTAATAACCATTATAAATCAATCCTTGACACAGGGCGTCCTTCCTTGTGCCCTAAAAGAGGCAGTCGCCTCTCTGTTACTTTTTAAAAAATCTCTAGAGAAGAATGATGTAGCTGATCATCTCCCAGACCGATTTCCCATGCGGCGCTGCTCTGCCGTCGATCTTTCCTTTCCCCCGATTGTGTGTGTTAATTTCTCACTATTTGCCCTGCGCTGCATTTTGACCTGCAGCTTCACCCGATTTCCCTCGTGTCTTTGCTATCCTCCAAAAACAGGATCATGAAGCCGCAGAGGAAATCAGGCAAAGCCGCAGGTCAAAATGCGGCGTGGGGCAAATAGGGGGAAATTGACGCATGCAGTTAGGGGGAAGGGAAGAGCGACGGCGGAGCGGCACCTCATGGGAAATTGGTCCCAGTATCGGATTTGCCCTTCCTGGGCAAAATGCTAGAAGAAGCCACTATCCCAGGCCTTCCTGAGCAATCCACCTGCCCTGGATATCTTTCAGTCTGGCTTCAGGCCTGTCTACAGGATGGAGATGGCCCCTGCTGGCCCTTCCGGAGGACCTCCGTCTCATTACAGACAAAGGCTGTTCTAATCTGTCATTCTGACTGGAATTACTTGGTGCACTGGACCAGGCCATCCTGTTGAGTCGCCATTGGGAGGTAGAAGCAGTCTTCACTGCACACAAAATAGCAGTCTTCACTGCACACAAAACAGCAGGTCCATCAGACGTGGTTGCTAGTGGGTCTGCAACTCCTGTGACAGTCCTGTCCTGCGTGGCTCACTTTGGCATGGATGATGCAGCGATTCCTGGCTTCCTCGTTCATTCGCTTGTAAAATCCTTGTTTGGACAGCCAAGTATGATTTCTGCAGAAGCCGATGCAAACCTTGGCTGTGGCTGTGCTGGTCGCCTCTGGCCAAGGAGAGATCTGATGAAAGTCTAGGGTTGCTACCTCTAGTGTGGGAAAATCCTGGAGTTGGGGGGGGCGGAGCCTAACTGGGGAGGGTGGAGTTTGGGGAGGGGGAGGAACTCAACAAGGATATTGGAAAGTACTGGAGTCGGGAGGCGAGTTGTATGATGATCATAGCAAAGACTTTATTAGTGAATCAGCATGTTCAGGAGATGGTCAGATCAAGCATGCAGCCAGGGCTCCAGGCCCCTGCTTATATGCCGGCCGGAGCCACACCTCTGGCCGCACCCAAAATACCTGATAGGGGCTTAGCATATGCGCATAGTTCTGATAGGGCCTTAGGTCTTAAGTTGTAGTTCATAGGTCCCCCGCGGAAGACCTAGGCTGGCTATTGGTGGTTGTTTTGGATCCGACTGTCTATTGTTCTACCTGGCTGAAGCTCAGGTAGAATCGGGCCATGTGCTCTGACCGCATGGCGGTCGCCATTTCGTGACTAGTACACAACAGATATGATGCCTGCCTTGGAGGAAAGGGATCTCTGTCGCCTGGAGATGACTAGTAATCCCAGGTGATCTCTGGGTCCCACCTGGGGGATGGCAGCCTTAAGTGAAACAGCAGTTTCTTCTTTTTTGACTTGGGAGAGAGTTAGAGAGCAGCTTTTGGGCAGAGGGCCCAAAGTGGTGTAGTAGAGAGCCATTGTCTAACTTTCTGCATAAATCAAAAAACAAAACAAAAGGCAGGTAAAAACTTCCCTTTTAAACAGCAGATCTAAAGAAGGGCTCGGTGCAATCCAAAACCATTACCCGCACGGCACTTTCAAACAACTCATGAACTTGGTGAAAGACGCCGCCATCTCACCACGATGCATCTCTGGTTGGGTTTCAGGAGCAAACAGCCTCCGAAGTTCCAGCCTGGCCATGGCTCTTTCACCAGCTATAGCCCTTTTCATAGGGTGGGTAACGGCAGCCTAAGTTTGATAAAGCAAACATTAAATTTAATAAAGCAAACATTAAAACAAGAAATATCCAGATATCCAAAGTATCATTTTGGTTGATCTTGAGTGGATTTTTCTGTGGAATCAGCTCAACTACCTGGAACATTTCTGACTGTGACTTCTTTGCTTCCCATCTGATTTGGGTGAAACGTCTTGAGCTTGTACCCCTCAGCCAAGGAATAGTCTCTGCCAAATTTCAGATGGTGAGAGAAATAGGGTTCTGGTTTCAAGGCAAAACAGAAGGAAAGGTGTGTAAGAAATCAATTTTGTCCTCTCTTTTTTGCCCATTCCTTTTCGGTCACCCTAATGAGTACAATGTGCCAATGCATGATTACAACAGGTGAACATCCATAAGGCAAAGGTCATGACTGCTGGGGAATTACACAGTTTTAAGATTGGTAATGAAAAAATTGAATTTGTTCAAGATTGTCTGTTCCTTGGCTCCGTCATCAGCCAAAAGGGAGATCGCAACCAAGAAATCAGCCATGAAGGATCTAGAATTGATTCTTAAGCATAAGGAGGTGTCGCTGGTGACCAAGGTCAAGATAATTCACGCCAGAGTATCCCCCATTAATATGTGTGGGTGTGAAAGTTGGACAGCAAAGAAAGCTGGCAGGAAGAAAGTGGATTCCTTTGAAATGGGCTGTTGGGGGAGAGTTTTAGGGATACCGTGGACTGCCGAAAAGACAAATCAGTGGGTTCTTGATCAAATCAATTTTATTTATTTATGTTATTTAATTTATACCCCACCCTCCCCACAAGCAGGCTCAGGGCGGCTTACACAGTTGGTCCATAAATGACCATTAAGATCCGTATAAAAACAATTTAAAACAATTCATGTGCAATAAAGTCATAGAATCATAAAGTGCTAGTGATGGTACATTGGTTACTTAGGATGGCGTGCTGCAAATACTTGGAACCAGACAGATTGACCAACTTGAAGGTATTTCCGAGTCACGCAGTAGTAGAGGCTAGACGTTGAAACTACGGGTTGGGCTAGTTGGTGGTAGTAGCGGTTCCTAGATGAAATGTTATGTCGACACAATCAATATGCGGAGACAAGCAATGCGCTAGTGCTCATGAGTTGCCGTGGTTTGTTAAGGAGAAGAGGGCACCACTCCGGGTGACCACTCCAGCCTCGGGGGGAACAAGTTTTTGGAGAGCTTTCTTTAGTGCTGAGCAAAGCTTGCAAAGGTCTCCTGGGCTTCTCGTCTGCCTCAGAGAAATACACCCTCTCTCACATGTACTGTGTACAGTTCTGGTTGCCACACCTCAAGAAAGATATTCTAGCACTGGGAAAAGTGCAGAAGAGGGCAACTAGAATGATAAAAGGGTTGGAACACTTTCCCTAGGGAGAAAGGTTGAAGCGCTTGGGGCTCTGTAGCTTGGAGAAATGACGGCTGAGGGGTGACATGATTGAGGTTTACAAGATTAAGCATGGGGTAGAGCAGGCAGAGAAAGAAGTCCTTTTCTCCCTTTCTGACAATACAAGAACTCATGGGCACTCCATGAAATTACTGAGCAGTCGGGTTAGAATGGATAAAAGGAAGTCCTTTTTCACCCAAAGAGTGATTAACACGTGGAATTCACTGCCACAGGAGGTGGCGGCGGCTACAAGCATGGACGGCTTCAAGAGGGAACGGGATAAACATATGGAGCAGAGGTCCATCAGTGGCTAATAGCCACAAGGTATAGATAGGAACTCTCAGTCTGGGGCTGGTGATGCCCTGTAATCTTGGTGTTTGGGGGGCAACAGTGGGAGGACTTCCTGCCCCCACTGCTGGACCTCCTGATGGCACCTGGTGTTTGTGGCCACTGTGTGACACAGAGTGTTGGACTGGATGTGCCATTGGCCTGATCCAACATTGGCTTCTCTTATGTTTTTTATGTTCTTACCTCCTCATGTGTTTAGTTGCTAGTAGTGCTGGGGAGCAGCAAAGGGTGGGGAGGTTGGGGGTTAGGCAATACCTTTTATTGCAACAATGTCCTTGGGGGAGACCCCTTGGCTCCCCCACAAGTGCCACAGAGCCCTTCACCCAGTAAAATGGAATGATTAACTGTGGTCCATGGGGATACAGCGAAGAACTGCTTATTATTGCAAACATCTTTTTCTGCCTTCAGTCTCTTTCGTGTGGTATGCATTCTCTCAGATGCTCAGCTTCCCACCCCCACCGGTAACCCGAAAGCTTGCGTATGTCAACAGAGGCCAAAACTTGTCTAATAAAAACCTCCTGGCACTCCTCTGGGACCAACGAGGCAACAAGGATTGATACCTAACCACATGGCAGGAAAGCATTTAGAGCTAACTCCGACACACCAGGAAGTGGGGGAATGGATTCCTGGCTATTATTTTTGCCCTCTTTCCTGATTCTCCGGCTCACTGCCTGCCGTGTAATTGGAGAGCTTCATCACGGAAAAAAGCCATTCCTTTGAATGGTCCCATTTTTAATTGGGCTTTTGTCGTGAACTCTGTGGGGTTCTCATCTGAATGTGCACAGGCAGAAGAAGGCTGGGACTCCACAAAAGCTTCACTGCAGCCCCGGATCGGGCAGGTGGAGAGCTGGGATTATAGGAGGGAAAAGCCAAAGGGGAAAGGATCCCACACCCCGGCCGATGGCTTCGCTGGCAATTTATGGGGATGTCTTCCCCCTTGATGCACAAATCCGTGCCCTATGTGACCCCTTGGCTGAATTGGAATCACACAGTCTGAGTCCACTGAGTTAGATAAATATCTGTTTAATGAATTCGTAACAGGGAATACAGGGCTGATGAGTGCCTTAGTACTTCAGCAATTCCAAAGTTGTATTCTGCCATAACCAGGAAGGGCAGGTCTTCTACCCCAAATGGCATCACATATAGTTTACACATTAAAGGGTCTCTAATTGGTACCAGGCAGTTAACATCACACAAGCATAATTTGACTCTAAACCTTACTATTGGTCTCTCCTTATACTGGTCATTGATGTCAGTGGTTGTATTTGCTTATCTTTTCCTATGAAGAAAGGTTGAAGCGCTTGGGGCTCTTTAGCTTGGAGAAATGACGGCTGAGGGATGACATGATCGAGGTTTATAAGATTATGCATGGGGTAGGGCAGGGAGAGAAATAAGTCCTTTTCTCCCTTTCTCACAATACAAGAACTCGTGGGCACTCCATGAAATTGCTGAGCAGTTGGGTTAGAACAGATAAAGGAAGTACTTCTTCACCAGAAGAGTGATTAACACCTGGAATTCACTGCCACAGGAGGTGGTGGCGGCTACAAGCATGGACGGCTTCAAGAGGGAATGGGATAAACATATGGAGCAGAGGTCCACCAGTGGCTTTTAGCCACAAAGTATGGATAGGAACTCTCAGTCTGGGGCAAGGGATGCTCTGTAATCATGGTGTTTGGGGGGGCAACAGTGGGAGGGCTTCCTGCCCCCACTGCTGGACCTCCTGAGGGCACCTGGGGTGTTTTTGGCCACTGTGTGACCCAGAGTATTGGACTGGAGGGGCCATTGGCCTGATCCAACATTGGCTTCTCTTATGTTCTTATCTAGTTTCCAGGGCAATGGGAACGTTAGAGAACAGTGGGTTTCTTTCTGACCTCCGTATGGAGGGCTTGTTGATAGGGGTTATGAATCACATTATGAATCACATTAAACTTGCCCTTGGCGTCCTTGCATCTTGTGCATTCCATTTCTATTGCATCCCAATTCCATCTACAGAGGCTTTTAATAATACTTTTGCTTAGTATGGCTTCTTATACAAAAAATGCAATTATAAAATATATATGTTCTGCTCTAAGTTTCTCTAATCAGAAGCTTCTCGGTTACATACCAGGATCTGGGTCTGTTATGATTAAACTTTTGAAGGCAGAGTGACAGCTCTCTCTATATATATATGTTAGAAATCCCATTCAAAAATCCCATTCCTTTCCCCTTGTCCTACGCCCCTCCCCCCAGCTGTGTTTCCTGAACTTGATTTAACTAGAAAAATAAATCAAGGCTTTTCTGGCCCTTAGTAGAGAAAAGGTGGGCTCAGGGTGGATTTTAGGAGAGTTCAGGATGCCGGGTACTATGTGGTACCCATTGGCAGAAAGCTGCCAGGGGAGATAACGAAGATGAAGAGATTGGATGTATACCCCGCCCTTCACTCCCCAAGGGAGTCTCAGAGCGGCTTACAAACTCCTCTCCCTTCCCCTCCCCACAACAGGCACCCTGGGAGGCAGGTGGGGCTGAGAGAGCTCTGAGAAGAAGAAGAGAGAAGAAGAGATTGGATTTATATCCCGCCCTTCACTCACTTGGAGTCTCAGAGTGGCTTACAGACTCCTTTCCCTTCCCCTCCCCACAACAAACACCCTGTGAGGGGGGTGGGGCTGAGAGAGCTCTTTCCCAAGCTGTCCTTGAGGGAACAGCTGGTACAGAGCTACGGCTTGCCCAAGGTCATCCAGCAGCTGCTTGTGGAGGAGTGGGGAATCAAACCCGGTTCTCCCAGATTAGAGTCCGCGCACTTAACCACTACACCAAACTGGCTCCCAGATTAGAGTCCGCACACTTAACTACTACACCCTCTCAGGGTGTCTGTTGTGGGGAGGGGAAAGGATTGTAAGCCACTCTGAGACTTCAGGAGATGGATGCGGTATAAATCCAATCTCCTCCTCCTCCTTCTTCACCACTATGCCATACTGGCTCTCTAGTTAATGTTTTTGCGCATGTCCAAACAGGGAGGTGAGCGAATGTGTGTATGTGTAATGCAGGTAGTTAAAAAAAATCCCCTGGCGAGCACTGTGAACCGCTGTGCTTCTATGGAGAATTGTGAACTGCTGTGTCTTCATAACCTGCAGAAACCTGAACACGAGTCTCTGGCCTCATCCCGGCTCTTTGTAGACAGGAGTTTTTAGATGTCGTTTTGGGGGCTTCTTGAGGTTTTACCAGGGATTCCTCAATTGGGAGATCAGGAACCAGAAACAAATATTCCTCCTCTGCTTTCCACGACCCATCATCCCCTCCACTGCACAGCTCCAGCCAAGCAGAATTATTATTTTATGGATTTTAAAAACCAGGCATTCAGGACATTAGGGAAGGAACCAGAGCTATTAAAGCTGTATCACTTATTAGGACCATTCAGTGTTTGCTTTGTTGGATAGAACATCAGAAGAGCCCTGCTGGATCAGACCAATAATCCATCTAGTTCAGCATCTCCTGTCAAAAATATGTCATCTTTCCTTAAAAAATGCCTCCATTCCTGAGGACTGGAAGGTAGTGAATGTCACTCCTATCTTTAAAAAGGGTTCCAGAGGCGATCCGGGAAATTACAGGCCAGTCAGTCTGACATCGATACCGGGTAAGTTGATGGAAGCTGTTATTAAGGAAAGAATTAGCAGGCACATTGATGAACAAAATCTGTTGAGGGATTTATTTATTTTGCATTTCTACCCCGCCCTCCCAGCCTCAGATGGCTCAGGGTGGCTTACAGACAGGTAAAATACATTAAAACAGAAGCTACATTAAAACAACCATAAAGTGCTAGTAGTGGACGTCGTTCATCATTGTCCACAGGATGGTGGTAACCACTGTTCATAGTTCCCAGCTTCAGAGTTCCCAGCTAAAGATGGCCATTTCCAGCAACCAGGGCCCTCACACATTAAACCATCTGATGTTCTTCATTAGTGGTGGTCCTTTGCCGGCCAGAAGTGCTAAGGAAGCAGGTGAATAGGCCTACAGGCTGCACAGATGTCCTTACTCATATTTTGGCTGGGCTAGAGAGGTTCTGTCCTGGACCAGCTGCTCTTGGCTCCTCTGCTGCTTCCATTTGGAAACGAAAGGAGAAGGTGGGGCAGAAAGGGAGTGGGGCTTCACACACACCCCCCCCCCCCCGCACTCCTGGTGCCCTTGTAACTTCCTAGGAGGCGGGCAGGATAGGGAAGCATGCCTTCCCCTGGGCAGCCACTCCGCCAGTCTGTGCAGAATGACGCTGCCTGCAAGAGGTTAGAATTGTTGTGAATAACAAGAGAGGTGCAGTAAACGGCTCTTGTTCGCTGCGCAGGATTGGGGAAACGCTTGCTGTGGTGCTCCTGCTTCTCTCTGGGGCCTGATCATGTGCCCTTTGGCTTTCCAGAAGGCCTTGATTTGCTTCTGCAATCCAGAGTCGCTCTCATCGTTTCTGGCAACGGTCCTTTGGCTGGCCTCCACTGCCTCTCCGGGCAAATGCGGTGCTGGCAGCAGGAGGAGAAGGGACTGAGCCGTCCCACCACTGCCTGTCTAAAGGCCCCGATTAATATTTCATACCGCAGCATCTTCCGGCGCAGCAGAAGCAGCCAGAGGCCTTTCAGAGACGCCGCCTTTTGAGGCAGAGAAAGCGCTGCAAACCTCCAAATCCTGCGCAGCCAAGGGGAGGTTTTTCTAGCCACGCCTCCTCCTCAGAGCCTCCCATCCATTCGCCATCCTGCCGCAGCTGGCAAAGAGCAGGGCCTTCTGGCTGGCTCTGTCGGGGAGGAGCAGGGGGCTCTGGCCTGCTCCCTGCGGCAGTCGCCCCTGGGCAGTGGGAGCCTGGGAGGCCAGAGGAGCCTGTCCCTGCCTCCGTGGCCTTTGGGGAGACTGGAGCACCCCCGCCGAGAGAGGAGGTTCCTGGAGAAGCAGCTCTGCAGGGGTGGCCGGCTCTGCCGCTGCTGCTGCCCGCCCGCCCGCCAAGGACCACCAGGGCTCCGGCTGGCCTTTGTGTTCTCTGGCTGCTCTGAAGGCAGCTGGAGGGGCCTGGGTTCCGTAGAAGCCGGCTAGGGTTGCCAACCCCCAGGTTGGTCCTGGAGATGTCCTGGATTTACAACAGAGCAAATCAGCCAGTATCATGATGCCCCTGTAGGAATCGATGGCACGGCCTCGTTTGGAGTACTGGGTACAGTTCTGGTCGCCACACCTCAAAAAGGATATTATAGCATTGGGAAAAGTGCAGAAAAGGGCAAATAGAATGATGAAAGGGTTGGAACACTTTCCCTATGAAGAAAGGCTGAAGCGCTTGGGGCTCTTTAGCTTGGAGAAACGACGGCTGAGGGGTGACGTGATCGAGGTTTACAAAGTTAGGCACGGGATAGTCCTGACCTGAGTAGCCCAGGCAAGCCTGATCTTGTCAGATCTCGGAAGCTAAGCAGGGCCAACCCTGGCAAGTATTTGGATGGGAGACCTCCAAAGAATACCAGGGGTGGGAGGCAGAGGCAGGCTATCAAGCCACTTCTCTGAATGCCCTCCATGCCCCTGTGGGAGTTGCCAGAGGTTGCCATGATGTCCAGGCAAGGGTGCATGCATGTGCGCACACACACACACACAGCAAAATTACAAAAAAAAAAATTATGCATGGGATAGAGAAGGTAGAGAAAGAAATATTTTTCTCCCTCTCTCACAGTACAAGAACCCATGGGCATTCGATGAAATTGATAAGCAGAAGGTTTAGAACAGATCAAAGGAAGTCCCTTTTCACTCAAAGAGTCCTTACCCGGAGGAATTTACTGCTGCAGGAAGTGGTAGCGGCTACAGGTGCAGAAAACTTAAGAGGGGATTGGATAAACATCTGGAGCAGAGGTCCATCAGTGGCTATTAGCTACAAGATATAGATAGGACTGTCTGGGGCAAGTGATGCACTGTATTCCTGGTGCTTGGGGGAAAAGAGTAGGAGGACTTCTGCAGTTCTGACCCCACTGCTGGACCTCCTGATGGTACCTAGGTTTTGGCCAATGTGTGACACAGAGTGTTGGACTGGATGGGCCATTGGCCTGATCCAACCTGGTTTCTCTTATGTTCTTATGTCTGGGGCAAGTGATGCTCTGTGTTCTTGGTGCTTGGGGGGGGGGGGGAAGAGTGGGAGGGCTTCTGGAGTTCTGGCCCTGCTGGTGGACCTCCTGATGGCCCCTGGGTTTTGGCCCCTGTGTGACACAGTGTGTTGGGCTGGATGGGCCATTGGCCTGATCCAACACTGGCTTCTCTTATGTTCCTAAGAGCAGAAGTCCATCAGTGGCCATCAGCCACAAGGGATAGATAGGAACTCTCAGTCTGGGGCAAGTGATGCTCTGTATTCTTGGTGCTTGGGGGGGGGGGGCAACAGTGGGAGGGCTTCTGGTGTCCTGGCCCCACTGCTGGACCTCCTGAGGGCACCTGGTGTTTTTGGCCTCTGTGTGACACAGAGTGTTGGACTGGATGGGCCACCGGCCTGATCCAGCATTGGCTTCTCTTATGTCCATATGCTCTTTCAATCTCCAGACTATGGAGATCAGTTCCCCTGGAGAAAATGGCCGCTTCAGAGGGCAGACTTTGCATTCTACCCCACTGAGGTCCCGCCCCAGGCTCCACCTCCAGCTTCCTAAGAATTCTCCAGCCTGGAGTTGGCACCCCTGAAGCTAGCAGACATTGCTTTCCAAAGGAAGGTCCTTTTCTTTCCAGTTTCCTCCTTTTTGCTTCTTGAAGTCAGTTCAGGAAGTTCCTCAAACACTTAAAGGTTTTCTTTAAATGCATCTGGGATATTATTTTTGGCAGCTTTTGTGTTCGTTTGTTTGTTTGAAATCTGCAGGTATTGATAGATATCACATGGCCATGGAGGAGGCAGCCAAGTGCTTCAGAGGGGGCCGTTCCAAGGGGCGTTACTGCTTACATATCTTGTAGAACCGAATAGGCCAGTTGTCCTGAGACGCTTGTAGACAGGGGTCCATTGGAGCGGGAGCGCACAGGAGCGCAGCTCCGGGAGTGAGGAGCCCAGGGGGCGGGCACATGACCAAGCCCCGACCCCTTCTCGGCTTCCCTGAGCAGTGCAGAGGTGCAGCGCCCTGGGGAAAGCCCTGCTAGGGTCTTTATTGTTTTTAATGTTTTGTTTTAATATTGATAATTTTATCATTGTTCCTTTTATGACTGTGTGCTGCTTTTCCAGAGACTTGCTCAAGGTGGCATAGAAATTTTCTAAGTATACCATTTTTTATCTGGGCACATGGCACATAAGTACTGGAGAAATTTCACCAACCCTTCAGCAGCTTCCACCCCATCAGTTTGGTGTAGTGGTCAGGAGTTGGACTCTAATCTGGGAGAACCGGGTTTGATTCCCCACTCCTCCACATGCAGCTGCTGGTGTGACCTTGGGCCAGTCACAAGTTCTCTCAGAGCTGTTCTCTCATGAGCAGTTCTCAAAAGACCTCTCTCAGCCCCACCTACCTCACAGGGTGTGTTGTTGTGGGGAAGGGAAGGGAAAGGGATGGGTGGTGCACATGTCCTGGGTATCTCAAGTCTACTTGAAACCTGTTGGTTTCAAGGGAGCAGGAAGAGAATGAGGGTGTGTTCTTTACGCTTATTTTTATTGCACAAAGTATTGGATGGGGAAGGGAATGGAGGAAGAGCAGGTCAGTTTCACTCACCTGTGGAGTGGAGCCTGAGGGGTGGGTGTGGCCTTCTGACACACTTCCGGTATGTTATGGGGTGTGGCATATGCAAATGAGTTATGCAAACGAGTTATGCTAATGAGCTCCTGCACCTCTTTTTCTACGAAATGACCCCTGCTTGTAGATAACATCACCTTTCCCTTGATACTTGGCCCTTCAGCATCTTCCCCCTTGTGCTCAAGAAAGACATCATTCTGTGGCTTTAGTGTTGAAGAACTGCCCATCTCTCTTCTAGGGCCTCTCCCTGGATACATTGTTTGGGTAGTGGTGGGATTGGTTTTAATGGTTTTTAAGGTGGGTTTTTTATTATGTATGGTTTTAATTCATTGGCTGCCTTGGTGGCCCTTGTGAGGGCAGAAAGGCAGGACATAAATTTTGTTGAAGGGAGGGAGGGAAGGAAGGAAGGAAGATCAGTGGCTTTTAGCTATGATAACTAAAGGGTAACATTTAGAGGAACTAAGACTCTGAATCCCAGAGCCAGGAGAAAGGAGGCAACATCAGGAGAAGGCCTTGGTCTCTCTGACCTGTTGATGGCCTTCCAGAAGAACTGGCTGGCCACTGTGAGAGACATGATGCTGGACTAGGTGGACCACTGGCCTGATCCAGCAGGGCTCTTCTGATGTTCTTAACATCTGGAGAAGGCCTCAGCTTCTGTGCCCTGTTGTTGGACCTCCAGGAGAACTGGCTGGCCACCGTGTGAGACAGGATGCTGGACTGGTCAGATCCAGCAGGTCTTCTCTAGTTTTGAAAGAGAAGGGGGGGGGGGGGAGTTCCTAAATAAACAACCCAGCAATAATTGAGGAAAAGAGGGAATCATGTTCAGTCTTCCACTGTAATTGTGTGAACCACAAAAACTGTGCCAGAAAAATGTGGAGCGCCTGTGGTTTTCTCCGTCTGCACCGGCAGCATCCGAGACAGGGCCATGTTGGTCGCAGCAGAAGACATCCTCTAGTGGGCTCTCCAGAATATTCTTTGCAGGATTGGTCAGTCCCTTACTTTTGAGCACAGAACAGAGGAAGCATCGAAGGGCTCTTCTCCTCCGAAGCAGCTGGCACACGGCTTGCCGGATAATCACCCTCTTTCTTCTGCCAGCTATTAGGGGCAGAACTCTTAATGCTGTTGGCGGGCATTCATTCCAGCCCTTTTCTTAGACTAAGCAGAATATAAATTGTCATTTGAAGTATGACCCCCTATATATAATTGATTATCCTGGATGGAATTTTGGCATGACTGCAGTTTCCCCCCTTTTTTTCTACTGCTGATTATTTAGTGAAGATTGTCAAATTCCTTCCTCAGATTTGCTAGTCTCTCTTTCTCAAACTCAAAAATGCAAAGTACAGACCCGCTAAAGGCTTCTAGCCAGATAATTGGCACTGGGAACAAGCTCTTCTCGAAGCTCTTAAACGTTACGCATTTTTGCACGGGGCGGCGGACTGGGACTTCATAACAGCAGGAACAGATTTCGACATCAGCAAGCAGAACGCGCTCCTTTAGCAGGAGAAGTCGCCAACGTGCCTCTCGTTCAGCCTGGCTCATCATTTGCGCTTCCTTGTGCGGCTCTTGTCAGATTTGCACAGCTCAGGACTTGCTAGCAAAGTTCTTGGCTGCTCATTGGAAGGGAAAGAGCTGGTATTCTTCCATGCTCTAAAATCAGGGACAAACTTGGTAGCAAATAAAGCACCTGAATAGAGGAACTGAAAATGGGCTATAGACAGGGTTTGAAAAGGTGAATCTGTCATGCTTCAGGAAGAATTTCAGGTGCACCTTTCTGGCTGCTAATCCCTGAACATCCGCAGCTCCAGTTCTGGGGGCGGATTCCAGTCTCAGCAAAAGCTGGTGAATGCAATGGCTCCAGTACCTGCAGGGCCCAATGAGGCATGGGTGGAAAGAGCCCCACAGTGGTAGCTTTGCCCCACGTGCGTCAGCTAAGCAATCTGCTGCGGCTAAAGAAAGCCTCCTGCTCACAAGCTGGTTCTGCTCATTCCCGGGGGGGGGGGGCGGTATCTGTGGCACGGACCAAATATCCTCTGCATGCACCCCATAGCGAGTCACTTAGGGAAAGGCGGTGGCTCAGCAGAAATGTTCCCTCTATCCCCCCCCCCCCTCCTGAACAGAGCAGTTCACACCATGAGCAGAATAGAACTGCTGTAATCATGGAATGGGCAATGGGCACTGCAAGACCCTGCGTGGCTCCAGACTGCTGCTGAGCAGAGGCTTTCTGTGCTAATGAGTGGCTGCTCATGTGCACGCCTTCGAGGGAACACTGCTCAGCAGTACAGCCTCTGCTGGGCGTGCTGAAGGTCCTAGGTTCAATCCCCGGCATCTCCAGTTGAAAGGACCAGGCAGGAGGTGATGGGAAAGACCTCCGCCTGGGACCCTGGAGAGCAGCTGCCAGTCTGAGTAGACAAAATGGACCTTGATGGACCAAGGGTCTGATTCAGTACAAGGCAGCTTTATGTGTTCACTGTTGGTTTTGGAGGGGGCGTGGCTTAGTGGCAGAGCATCTGCTTGGCTTGCAGAAGGTCCCAGGTTCAATCCCCAGCAGCATCTCCAGTTAAAAAGGACCAGGCAGGAGGGGATGGGAAAGACCTCCACCTGAGACCCTGGAGACCTGCTGCCAATCTGAGCAGACAAGACTGATCTTGATGGACTGATGCTCTGGTTCAGTTGAAGGCAGCTTCATGCGTGTTCAGAAGTTCTCAGCACCTGCCCCATAATTTGCCAAAGTCCGAGGATGTCTCTGGAGGCATGACAAGAGCTGGTTTGGGCTAGATTTTGGACAGAGTGAAGTGGAGAGCCAGTTTGGTGTAGTGGTGAAGTGCGCGGACTCTAATCTGGGAGAACCGGGTTGGATTCCCCACTCCTCCACTTGCACCTGCTGGATGACCCTGGGCAAGCCATAGTTCTTCTGGCACAGCTGTCCTTGAAAAAGAGCCATTTCTGTCAGTGCTCTCTCAGCCCCACCCACCTCACAGGGTGTCTGTCTGTTGTGGGGAGGGGAAGGGAAAGGAGTTTGGAAGCTGCTCTGAGACTCCTTCAGGTAGTGAAGGACAGGGTATAAATCCAATCTCTTCTCCTCTTCTTCTGGATGGCAGTGTGTAGGTGTGTGTTTGTTGCATTTTAGCTATTTTCTTCCTTTTAATTGGCTGTCAACGTATTGACTTGGATGTACTTGTACCATTTCTGTATAACTTCCCAGACTGTTTAAAAATACATCAAGAGCTGTGCAGACTCAAAAATGGGGCATTAAATGAGGACAGAGTTTGGGCACATGTGGCTGCCCTCTGCACATGTTCTGGTGAAGCTGGGGAATGTTGTCTCCTCTGAGTGACTGGAACTTTGTAATGCGCGCCCCCTCCCCCAATCCGGTTGCCAGTTACCACCAAGAACCACATGCTTACAAAATATAATACAACGAGTACAGTGCTTATTAAAGGTCCAGATCATACAACGAAATATCCAGTTTTCATTTCCGTTTCTATGCATCTCCTTCTATGATATGTAGCTCTGTGTAGCTTGGAAAATATGGAAATTTCTTGGAAATGGCTGTCATTGTTGGAGTAGCCTGAATTTGAGACTTTTCCTGTTTGGTGGTACAGAATTAATGGTCCCAGCCTGAAGGAGATGCATAGAAACGGAAATGAAAACCGGATATTTCGTTATATGATATGGACCTTTTATAAGCACTGTACTCGTATTATATTTTGTACGCATATTTTTGTATTAGTAAAAAGTTGACACTGTTATATATTTCTTTAGTGTACATTCGGCTATAAGTTTCTTGTATCCTCTTCTTTGTATAGCTGTTGTTCATCCTGATTGGTTCAGTTCACCACCAAGAGCCAGCCTGGTGCAGAGGTCAGAGTGTCGGACTAGGAGCTGAGAGACCCAGGTTCGAACCCCCTACTCTGTCACGGAAGCTGGCTGGGTGATTTTGGGCCAGTCACATGCTCTCAGCCTCGCCTACCTTGCAGGGTGGTTGTGAGGATAAAAGGACGGAGAGAAGAATGGTGTAAGGGGCGTTGGGGTCCTGTGGGGGAGAAAGGCAGGGCGTAAATGAAGCAGAGATCGTTCTCCCTGGCAAGCCTGGGTCCTGCCTCGCTGAGCTCCCCCCAAGAGGCTGCCTGCGTCGCAACTACAGCCAACCGCTGACGGGAACAGGAAGGAACAGCAGGCTGGGAGCAGTGCCTGGAGAGGAAAGTGCAAACTCTGCCTCCCCCTCCCCCCCCCCCAAGTCCTGGAGCGCCCGGCAGAGCCGCAGTCTAAGGCCAGGCAAGAGGGACGCTGTCTCACCTCCAGAGCTGGGCTCCGTCAGCTGTGCATGACCTCTGCAAAGGAGAGAGAGGCTTGGAGCAGAACACCGGAACCCCCATTGCCCTGGCGACCTCTTTCCTGGGGCGGTGTGCCTGCCCGGGTGGCCAGTAAGACCATGCTAGAAGTCCTGCCAGCTGACCGATGGAACTCCAGGCGCTGGACAAAGCAGGCCTGCTTTTGTCTGAGCTGCTGGTCTCCTCGGGAGAAAGCCCTTTCTTCTGGGCTCCCTGCTCTTGCTCACACGGCTCTGCTGCTCCCTGCCGGCTTCCCTGCTGCTTCCCATTCGCTCTTTCTCCAGCCCCCATCGCCTGAACTCCCTGACTATTCTACAAGTCCAGGGGCACCTTTCAGACCAGCAGCTTTATTCTGGGTAGAAGTGCGAGCACACTTTGTTGTTGTTTGGTGTGCCAGTTTGGTGTCGTGGTTAGTGGCCAAGAGCATGGGCTCTAGTTTGGGAGAACCAGGTTTGATCCCCCACTCCTCCTCCCCATGCAGCTGCTGCTGTGACCTTGGGTCAGTCACAAGTTCTCTCAGAGTTGTTCTCTCAAGGGCAGTCCTCGAAAGAGCTTTAATGTGTGTGTGTGTGTGTGTGTGTGTATATATATATATATATATATATATATATATATATATATATACACTGAGCCCGCTTGCGGGGAGGGCGGGATACAAATCCCAAAATAAATAAATAAATATATATATATATATATATATATATATATATATATATATATACACACATACATACATACATACATACATACATACATACACAGGGGTCCTTTCGTAGAAAAAGAGGTGCAGGAGCTCATTAGCATAACTCATTAGCATATGCCACGCCCCCTGACATCACCAGAAGTGTGTCAGAAAGGGAATGTCAGTTTCAGCCCCATTATACCCTATGGGCCATTGAAATCAATGGCAAAAACTCATAGGGTATATGAGGGGCTGGAGGAAAGGAGGTTTGAGGGAGAGGCTCCAAACTTGCAGGATAGCTGCTGGGGCCTCTCCTTGAAATACCCATCAAGTTTCAAGAAGATTGGACCACGAGGTCCAATTCTATGAGCCCCCAAACAGGTTGTCCCATCCCCTCCATTGTTCTCTATGGTGGGAAAAAATGTTACTTTTTTCCCACCATAGAGAACAATAGAGGGAATGGGGGCAACCCGTTTGGAGGCCCGTAGAATTGGACCCCCTGGTCCAATCTTCTTGAAACTTGGTGGGCATTTGGGGGAGAGGTCCCAGAAGCTACCCTGCAAGTTTGGAGCCTCTGCATGAAACTCCCTCCCCTACAGCCACTTTTAAAGTTGCCGCCGAATTTCGGCGGCAATTCGCTGCTTGGGGGGGAGGATAAGGGAAAGGAGTTTGTAAGCCGCTCTGAGACTCCCTTGGCTAGTGAAGGGCAAGGTATAAATCCAGTCTCCTCCTCCTCTTCTCCTCCTTCTCCTTCCTCCTCCTTCTTCTTTTTCTTCTTCTTCTTCATGTGTGCATGCACACAAAAGCGTATACCCAGAATTGAACTTTGTTGGTCTTCAAGGTGCCTCTGGACTCAAACTTTGTTCTGCTGCTTCAGACCAACACGGCTGCCCATTTGAATCTCTCTTCATCTATCTATCTATCTATCTATCTATCTATCTATCTATCTATCTATCTATCTATCTATCATTTCATATTTATATCCCACCCTCCCCGCGAGCAGGCTCAGGGCAGCTCACAAGGGCACACAGTGCTAAACCCAGTACAACTTGAAACATCTAAAATACAATAATAAAAACGATTACAATTAAAGTGCCTACAATCATCATAATAGTCAATGTTCAGATGGCTTCCTCTCAGGAACCGCTCTAACTGTCAGGAGGTTATTCCTAATGTTTAGCCCCAAACTATTTTGATTTAATTTCAGTCCATTGGTTCTGGTCCGACCTTCTGAAGCAACAGAAAAGAACTCCACACCTTCCTCTATAGGACAGCCCTTCAAATACTTGAAGATGGTGATCATACCACCTCTCAGTCGTCTCCATTTGTGTTGGGCTCTTACTTTGGACTGCTTCTCTTGTTTGATCTGCCCTGTCTGTGGTCACAGTTCTGCTGTGGATGGTGGACCTCACCAATTTGCCCTGTCCTGAACCCCCAACTATACCCCTGTCTCTGCTCCTACTGCCAGTACCCACCTCCCAGGGCCCGCACGGCTCCCTCTCTGGCTGCTGTGTTTCCTTGCGAATCACCTTGGGGCACAAATCAACTTGTCCTCTTAAAAGGAAGGGGAGCTGAGCACGGGTGTGGCAGGGCTCCTGAATGAAGCCTTGTTGGTCTTCAAGGTGCCCCTGGACTCCAACTTTGTTCTGCTGCTTCAGACCAGCACAACTATCCACCCATGTCACGCTTGGTTGTGGATTGGGTCCTCCAGGCCATATCTGTGCCCTTAATGGCCTGCAAATCCTGTTCCTTCACGGCAAGGATTCCTGGGTGTTTGTTGCTTGCAAACAATGGGATCCTATTTGTTCCAAAGGACCTCCAGTGTGGTACAACCAGGCTAGGTCCAGGGAGACGTGAGTTCCAAACCTCACTGACTTATTAATTAATTAATGTATTTATTTCATGAGATTTATATCCCGCCCTCCCTGCCATACAGTGGGCTTTTGGACATGAAGCTATCTAAGTGGCCTCAGGCCTAACCTACCTCGCAGGCTTGCTGTGAGGGCAAAACTGGAGGAGGGGGAGAAGCATGCACCCGACTCTGAGCTCCTGCGAGAAAGGGCGAGATGAGCAGGCTTGCTGCCTCGCTGTCAGCCTCACGGACAGGGCCCGGGGTCTGTGAGGAAGAATTGTGTCCTGTGCAGAAGTGTCCCAGGGCTGCAAGCACAATTGGTAGACCAACCAGGGCCTCTTTATTTCAGAGCCTTAAATTGCTCTCCTGCTGATACAAGCAAAGCTTTCCCTCCCCCTTCCCCTCCACACACTCTTTCTTCGGTGAAGGCTCGCCGCCGGAGCAGAGAAAGCGGGGGGGGGGGGGGAATGCTTGTCGAGAATTTGTTGTTGTTTTCTGCAAACAGCACAGAATTGGCTGGCAAAATGAACCCCAGGTTTTCAATATTACAATCCAGCCTGTTTGCAAATTATTAGCCAGCATTGCAAATTAAAAGAGGCAAAGCAGAAAGTATTTTGGGAAGAAGCTTTCCCTGAGCTCTTCCTTCAATCCTGCTGCTTGTAAAACACAGGAAGACACAGGGGAAGCGCCTGATGCCGAATCAGTGGTTTGGTCCATCAAGGTCAGTATCATCTACTCAGATCTACTCAGCCTGGCAGCGGCTCTCCAGAGTCTCAGGGAGCAGCATTTCCCATCACCTCCTGCCCGATCCCTTTAACTGGAGATGCTGGGGATTGAACTGGGGATCTTCTGCGTGCCAAGCAGATGGTCTACCACTGAGCCACAGCCCCTCTCTCACGCAATCACATCACCTACAGCCTTGCCCTTTTGACTGGAGAGGCTGGGATTTGAACCTGGGACCTTCTGTGTGCCAAGCAGATGCTCTACCACTGAGCCACAGACACAATCCATAAACATCCCTGGAAAGTACTTGGCCTTCATGATGGTGATGGGGAGGCTGGCAGGGAGGTAGGGGCAGGCTGGGAGGTCTGGGCAAGTATGCGTTCACTTTCACAACTGCCAGGGGGTCTGTGACTGCAGCAGCTATGCCACTAGTTTGTGTAGGGCTGTCCACACTCCATGCTCAGGAGGCCACACTGGGGGAAGGCCTTGGCCTCTCTGCCCTGTTGTTGGCCCTCCAGAGGGACTCATTGGCCTCTGTGTGAGACAGGATGCTGGACTGAATGGATCCTCACTGGTCTGATCCAGCAGGGCTCTTCTTATGTTCTTATGAAGGCCTCAGCCTCTATGTCCTGCAGTTGGCCCTCCAGAGGAATTAGTTGTCCATTGCATGAGACAGGATGGTGGACTAACTCGACCATCGGTCTGATCCAGCAGGGCTCTTTTGATGTTCTTATGAAGGCCTCAGCCTCTGTGCCCTGTTGCTGGCCCTC
Organism: Lepidodactylus listeri; assembly: GCA_029233225.1. Taxonomy (NCBI): domain Eukaryota; kingdom Metazoa; phylum Chordata; class Lepidosauria; order Squamata; family Gekkonidae; genus Lepidodactylus; species Lepidodactylus listeri. Next base: position 1,413,193 of record JARCFY010000005.1, read on the forward strand.
CAGGGGAACTGGTTGACCACTGTGTGAGACAGGATGCTGGACTAGATGGACCTCTGGTCTGATCCAGCAGGGCTCTTGTTCTTATGAAGGATGCAGCCTCTATGTCCTGATATTGGCTTTTCAGAGGAATTGGTTGGCCACTGTGTGAGACAGGATGCTGGACTAGATGAACCATTGGCTTGATCCAGCACAGTTCTTCTGATGTTTTTATGAAGGCTGCAGCCTCTATGCCCTGTTGCTGGCCCTCCAGTGGAATTGCTTGGCCACTGTGTGAGACAGGATGCTGGACTAGATGGACCCTCACTGGTCTGGCCCAGCAAGGCTCTTCTGATGTTCTTATCTGGGGAAGGCCTCAGCCTTTCTGCCCTGTTGTTGGCCCTCCAGAGGAACTGGGTGACCACTGTGTGAGGCAGGATGCTGGGCTAGATGGACCCTCACTGGTCTGATCCAGCAGGGCTCTTCTGATGTTCTTCTCAGGGGTGGAAGGCCTCAGCCTCTGTGCCCTGTTGTTGGACCTCCAGAGGAACTGGTTGGCCACTGTGTGAGGCAGGAGGCTAGACTAGATGGACCCTCACTGGTCCGATCCAGCAGGGCTCTTCTGATGTGCATTCTTAGGAGGATCTTTGGGCTCATGTCCTGTGCTGAGGGGCCACAGGGTCTGACACTGGTCTTCACTGCCCGAACCGCCTCCCACTCCTCCTCTCAAGACAGGTATGGTTCCTGTTGTATTGTAAGAAGAGTCCCCTTGGGGCACCATCCAGATGTATTTGCCAAATAAATGACAGGTGAGATCCTGACAAAACTTACAGCCAGCACTTCTCTGTGGCCAGCTTAAAAAAAATATTTCCTTTTCACCCCACCTTTCTCCCTGGTGGGGCCCAGCATGGCTTACAACAGTCTCCCCTTCTTCATTTTATTCTCACAACAACCCTGTGAGGTCGGTTGGGCTGAGAGTATGTGGCTGCCCCAAAGTTGCCCAGCAAGCTTCCCTGACAGAGTGGGGATTCGAACCTGTGTCTCCAAGATCCTAGTCCAGCACTCCAACCACTACACCACACGGGGGGCACTTTCACACATACTAAATAATGCCAACACATTGAACGGTGCAAAAATTGCATAATAAGATTCTACTTACGGTATGCTGTACATAGCTGTATGGACCTCAGTCCCCCCTCGTAATCTATTCAAGCGATTTTGTGAACCATGTTGTACAGTCCAACCTGTATTGCCTGCACAGGAAAGCCCTCTTGAATCACTCACTTTTGCATAGTTTGCGGCAAGCCCGGTGAGTGGGGAAGCCTTCCTGGCCTCCACTTCGGGTGTCGGAAACAGGGCAAGAGCAGCCGAAACCATGCTGTTAGCAGCTTCGCCACTCCCATGTGTACGCTTTGCTGAGGCGGCTCCCTCTCTCAGAGGTTTGTGCTGTGGTTTGGCAAAGTAAGGAAGGGGCGTTCAGGCAGTCAGCCGTGTGGGTCTGAAGCACCAGAACAAATCTGGAGTCCAGTCAGGCACCTTTAAGACCCGCAAAGGTTTATTCAAAGTGTGAACTTTCGTGTGCAAGGCACCCTTTTTTTTAATACAGTGGAATGGGATGTGATCAAACTTACAGGAGGGCTGAAGAGCAAATGAACATGTACCGTGGCTGAAGGTGGGTCGGTGTCCCTGCTGTCCCTTCCCACAGGCAGCACAGGGCCAGAAGGACGAGGGCTAATTGGCGCTCTGGTTTTAATGGGCACAGCATCTTGGCTCTCCGTCTCTGGACGGGGAAGGCATCTGTTGGGTGTTTTTTTTAAAAAAAATGCTGCTGTTACAAACTTGACCTACAAATTGAGCTGCCTGCAACTGCCTCCCCCCACCCGTGTGCCATAAGAGGTTCATCCTAAATTAGCACTGGATGTTTTTTCATTATTCTAATTACTGCTACAATCCTGTGAAAAACAGGCTTCTGTTACAGCCGGAGCCAGACATTTGTGGAAGACAAGGGAACATCTTGGAACAGTCTGAGATGGACTTCTATTTATAATATTGGGTTCCATTTCATTTGCCAACCCGGGGGAAAGCAGAGTCGGAGAAAGCTCCGAAAAGGAAGCAGAGGGCTTTCACTTTCCGAGGAGGATAATGAAAGATCTGCTCTTTTTCGGCCAGGTTGGGGCCTTTTTCAGGGACACAAAGAGGTGGGGGTGGCAGGAACTCTTCCCTCCAGCAAGATTCCAAAGCTAGAATTTATTTATTTGTCGTATGGCAGAGTTACACACAGGAAACATATAATAATATAAAATACATAACCAAGTTGATAGAACGGGTATGCATTGGAAAAAGCACAGAAAAGGGCAACTAGAATGGTAAAAGGGTTGGGACACTTTCCCTACAAAGAAAGGTTAAAGCACTTGGGGCTCTTCAGCTTGGAGAAACGACGGCTGAGGGGTGACATGACTGAGGTTTCTAAGATGACGCATGGGACAGAGCAGGTAGAGAAAGAGGTCCTTTTCTCCCTTTCTCACAAGACAAGAACTCGGGGGCACTCGATGAAATTGCTGAGCAGTCAGGTTAGAACAGATAAAAGGAAGTACTTCTTCACCCAAAGAGTGATGAACACGTGGAATTCACTGCCACAGGAGGTGGTGGTGGCTACAAGCATGGACGGCTTCAAGAGGGAATTGGATAAACATATGGAGCAGAGGTCCATCAGTGGCTATTAGCGAAAAAGTATAGACAGGAGCTCTCAGTCTGGGGCAAGTGATGCTCTGTGTTCTTGGTGCTTGATGGGGGGGGGGCAGCAGTGGGAGGGCTTCTAGTGTCCTGGCCCCAATGGTGGACCTCCTGAGGGCACCTGGTGTTTTTGGGCACTGTATGGCACAGAGTGTTGGACTGGATGGGCCACTGGCCTGATCCAACATTGGCTTCTCTGATGTTCTTATCCCCTTGAATACCAATATCTAGATTTTCAGTCCACTCACTCGCAGTTGGGGAGAGTTCAAAGAGCTCTGTTGCATCTCTCTGGAAAGCAGGACACTCACATTCCTGTGACAGATGGAGAACAGTTTGGCGGGCTGCACCATAATCGCATTCGGGTCCTGGTATTTTGCCCCCTTTAAACAAGAGGTCTGCACAACTGCCAAAGCCTGTTCGTATTCTATTGGCCGTCTTCGATACTTTACGTGGCAAGTCAAATCCTGTGGGCTTCTCGTTGGTGTCTGTCAGGTTATGGATATTGGGAGGAACTGATTGCATCCGTATTCACAGCGATTCATTCCCTAGATCAAAATTTGGCGATTGCAGGGTTTGTGCAGATCTTACTGCTGGGTGTCAGGATGTTAGGCCTGCGTCAGCCATGTCCTTGTGGATGGGCAATTCTGTTCTCAGTTATCTTCACGAAGAAGATCATCTTGTCTTTGGAGCTGCGGGGGAGCAATGTGGCACTACGTGGGCAGCCAAGAGGTCAGGGTGGGTTTAAAACATCCACTGATGGTTCTCGTTGTGTTGAGTTGGACATCAGGTTGGTGGACGTGGGGGCTGTTGAGCCACATAGAAGCGCTGTATTCCGCAGTACTGTACACCAACCCCAAAGCTGAGCATCTAAATGCTGTAGCAGATGCACCCCAAGTTGTAGCCACCCTGAGGCCGTCAAGGGGAGAACGGGATATAAATCCAAATAAACATAAATCCAAATAAACCACATAATTTTTGGACAGTGTTGTTTCATGTGCATATTTTCGCTGCTACATTTGTCAGGTAGTGCTAGGATGCCTATTCACAAAGAGGAAATTTGGAAGCAATGGTCCTTCCGCCTGCAGCAGCTGTGCTGTCCCCTACAATCTCTGCCCTTGAGCAGAGAGGCCAGCAATCTTGCTGCTGCAGTTGGGCTGGGAGGAGTTTGTGTCGCTCCGTCCTCTATAGCCGTTACCCCCTCCCCGTGCAACCCATGCAAGTTTGGGGGGCTGTGTCTCCTTAATCCTTTGCAAGATTGGAATGGGGGCCGGAAGGTGGGGCATCAGCAGCCAGGGCCTCTGTGGCCCCTTCCCGGTTCAGCCAGACAAGCCGCTTGCTGTCTGCAGCCAGTAAGGCAAAGTTCTCCGACTGTGGGGACTCAGCAGCGCTTAAACTCCTGGCTTTTTGCTGGAGGGTCTCAGCTAATTAATAGCGACATGAAGGGAGGAAAGATTGAATCAAAGCCATATTGATTAGCAGGAACAAGCAAAAGAAATATTACTAATTAGGCATCTGACATGGAGGATCTTGCTGTAATGGTTCCACTTTAGGTTAGTCTGCATAATGAAACAAGTAAAAAGGCTTCGGGGAGCCTCTTTGGGAGGGCTGGAAACTCCGTGCTACTGAGAAGAGGCCGCGTGGAGCCGAGAAGTGTTGTGTGCCACACCTGAAACCCTTTGGAATAGGGAGGGGGCCACTTTCTTTGGGATCTGATCTGCGTGGCCCAGGATTGCCCTATCTCAGGAGTCCTTTTCTGGGAAGTGAGGTGCAGTGTTATGTCAGATAGATGCATGACTGTTATTTCTATTCCCATTTCAGTGTATCTGAGGAAGTGTGCCTTGCACATGAAACCTTGAATAAAACTTTGTTGGTCTTAAAGGTGCCCCTGGGCTCAAACTTTGTCCTGCTGCTTCAGACGGCTGCCCACCTGGATCTGTCACCAGCCCTTGGAAGCTGAGCAGAGTCAGCCCCAGTTAGTACCTGGAGGAGAGACCACCCAGGAAGTCCAGGGTCACTACGCAGAGGCAGGCTAGGGCAGACTGCCTCTGAACGTCTCTCACCTGAAAACCCCCATAAGGGGTCACTGTGAATCGGTTGGGACATGCCAGCATTTCCCATCACCTGTTGATTTTTGACTTTTGGGATGCTGGACCAGGTGGACTATCGGCCTGAACCAGCAGGGCTCTTCTTATGTTCCTGTGATGGCTTGTCCCTTGACAGTTTGTCTTGCAGAGGTGAGCCAGGGAATGGCAGGAAGAGATGAATTCACTAAAGCCAGTTTGGTGTAGTGGTGAAGTGCGCGGACTCTAATCTGGGAGAACCGGGTTTGATTCCCCACTCCTCCACTTGCACCTGGCTGGATGACCTTGGGCGAGCCATAGATCTGTCAGAGCTGTTCTCTCAAGGACAGCTCTGGAAAGAGCTCTCTCAGCCCCACCTACCTCACAGGGTGTCTGTTGTGGAGAGGGGAAGGGAAAGGAGTTTGTAAGCCACTCTAAGACTCCAAGTGAAGGGCAGGACATAAATCCAATCTCTTCTCTTCTTCTTCTTCTCTTTTGGAACCTGCAAAAGTCCAGCAGACGTGTTCTTGTGTCAGGAGGGCACTGACTGGGCAGCCCTCAGCTCTCTCCTTTGGAGGTGTTCTAAAGTTATGTGTTAAGCCTTTCATTTTGTCTGATATATGTGTGGCTTTCCAAACCTTGGTATGAAGTAGGAAGACCTTTGTCCCTGTGAAGGACACATGTTGTGCACACAGTTGAGAGCTAATTTGGTATAGTGGTTAGGAGTGCAGACTCTAATCTGGGAGAACCAGGTTTGATTCCCCACTCCTCCACATGCAGCTGCTGGATGACCTTGGGCAAGCCATAGCTCTGTACCAGCTGTTGTCTCAAGGACAGCTTGGGAAAGAGCTCTCTCAGCCCCACCTACCTTAAAAGGGGAGGGGAAGGGGATTGTAAGCCCCTCTGAGACTCCTTCAGGTGGTGACAGGCAGGGTATAAATCCAACTTTTCTTTCCCTCCTCCTCCTCCTCTTCCTCTTCTTCTTCTTCTGACCACAAGTTTCCCCGCTTGTGGTCTGAACTGATAGGCCCACCCCTGTCCTAAGTGCGCATTGTGAAGAGGCAGGGCCGGATCTATCACAAGAAGAGGTTAGGCAATTGCCTAAGGGTGCAAGATGAGAGGAGGGCAGCTGACCTGCTGCCCCTCCCCTCCCTGCCCCTTGCCAAAAGAGTCACCCCAGTCGCTGCCAGCTCCCTGCTCCCCTGGCTTGGCTCGGTCCAAAGGACTCCGCACTGGGCCCTCTGTCCCCCTCCTGCTCTGCAGTTTATCACCGCTGGCCTCAACCACCACTGTTTTTTCAGTTGGCAGCCAGGCCAAAGCACAGTTCCCAGTGCCCCTCCTGGCACTTGAACACAGGTGAGTGGGGTGGTGGATTGGTTGTCTGTCATGGGTGGGAAGCAACAGGGACGGGCAGCGTGGGGCAGGTCTATTTTGGGGGCAGCTGCATTTATTTTTTTAAAAGAATCCAGTAGCTCCAGAGGAGAGGCTGTATAAATTATCCCGTGTCTCATTCTGGGGCCGTCTCTCCGCCCCCACCCCCAGCAACAGAGTGGGAAGGGAACGGGCACCGCTGCCACCACGGTGCCAAATTTGCTCTCTTTCCCCTCGCCGCATCCCAGGTTTGTGGCCACCACCCAGCCCTTCTCTCTGTGCTTTTGCCTTCCCAACTCCCTGCCACACTGGCTTTGGAGTGTGTGACAGGCGAGCTGGGTTCTACTCCACTTGGCTTCCAAGAGCGGCCTCTGCCCCAAAGCTTGCAGGATGGCTGAGGAAGGGGGGGGAGGGGGAGAGGCGGAGAGGGTAGGAGGGAGAGAGAGAGAGAGAGAGACGATCCATTCGGCTTTTCTTTTCTGCGCAGGCAGGCAGCCCGGCTTAGCTGAGCGCGGAGGATCTGGCCCTCTTTGGTTCCTTTCTTAGAGAGGACAGAAATCCGGACTTTAGGAGGGGCTCCCTTCAGGAATTCACCAGAGACAGCCCGTTTGCATGCGTGCTTGCCTATGTGTGTGAGAGAGTGAGCTCCCCCTATTTTATTTCTTCATATAATCCCCGCCACGCTCTGATATTAAACCTACACCAAATCATTTAGGAGTGGCAACATTTATCCCTCAATACCAGTGAATCTACCGCAGTAAGTTATACTTATGATGACAATTATCTGACTAATTATGTACAATACTGTCTGTTCCAAAGTGACCATCTGAATGTTTGCAGTCTGTCTGCTATTTGTGTGAAAAGTTATTCTGATATGGCAACTATTTGTTTTATTCCTCAGAAAGTACACTTGGCATTTTTAATGCACAGTTTTTCCATTAAGTTTGTTTGGCGTTACCCCTCTTGTGTAAGAGTGTCAGGCTGTCTTTTTAATATTCTTTAAAGGAACTAATTTATGGATGCATTTTGGTTATAAAGAAGTATAAATAGGTTTTAGCATTAAACTTTGATGAGTACACAGTTACCCACATTATGAAAATAGGAATTATGCTGACTTGCTTGTGCAATTTTTTTGGGGGGGGGGGAGGAAGTGACAATTGCTTTTCAGCACAAGAGATTCTAAAAACATTCCTTGGTAAAAGGATGTTTTTGTTGTATATTACTGTTATTGTTTATCATTATTAAACATTTGTATCTTGGAAATTCTCAGCAGCTTTTTTCTAACAGATGACAGTAGTCAAATATTCGGGGGGGACGGGGACGCCAGAAGGTAGCCTCGCTTAGAATGCAAAAAAACCTGGCACCGGCCCTGTGAAGAAGTAGAGAAACCTGCGCTTTGGGGGGTGCAGTGCCACAAGTCTGTGTGTGGCCTTTGTGTCTCCCAAGTGAGAGTTCTGCAGTTTGCTTCCACTTTGCTGAAGTATGTGTGTGGCTGCGGGGGGACGACCCATGGAAAGAAATCGGCTGATTTCCTTTCCTTTCCCGTAGTTATAAATTATGGTGAAGTCTCCAGATTCAGAGTATTCTATTTTCGGCTCTGATGCGGTTGAGAGAGGTTGCTGCTGACGAAGGGGGCTGGGCACGGGAGCCGGGATGCTGCTGAAGGGGGCGAAACGTCATCCCGGCACCCGAAAAGTGCCTTTTCAGCACAGCTGTGCAACGGAGTCAGGCAGCCTTGCCCTCTGTTCAGTCCAAGGGTATGCGACTGCGGGTGCCATTCCAGACTGCAAGCACATGAATGGCGCAGAACCTGGTGCTGGAGGAGGAATCCACTGTTCCAAAAGGCTCCGCTTTCTTTTTCAGAAGGAGCAAGTTTTCAGATCTGCAGCTACTCTTGAAGCATGTGGGCCAGGGCAACAGAAATCCCAGGGACGGGAGGAATTGCTGAATAGGGTCTGCGCTGCAGGGCCGGTTTTCCAAACCAGCCGCCAAAATGCTTGGCTGGGGTGCACAGTGAGGAGGGCACTGATGTACTTTGGATGGTGCCTGAAGAGGCAACGTTTCTGTAACTTTGAGGCTGGACTACTGCACCATGCTCTACATGCTCCATGCTCTACATAGCTCTACCATGCTCTACTGCACCATGCTCTACATAGTTCCAAGTTCAGCCGCTCCTCTGTTGGCTGGACCACATGAGTGCGAGGTCTCTCTATCATCTCCATTTTAGGTCAGCTTTGCCAACTGCCTGTCTGTTTCCAGGGTCAGTTCAAGGTGCTGGTTCCTTAAATACCTTCCTGAGCTGGGGCACGTGCATTTGAAGGAGGTTTGCTTCTAGTACCTTCACACCAACTTGCCTCGCTCCAGCAATTTCTCCTGGCTGTTCCCTTGCCCAGGATCAGCAGAGCAGCTGAAGAGTGGTGAGTATGAGCATTGGGGGGGGGCACCACCCCAGCCATGCTTCAGAGGGCTCTCTCGGCTTGAGGAAGCCCGGGAGGTCCTGTCGCCCTGGACCGTAGCTGAAATTTCTTTAGCTTTGACTATAGCTGAAAATTTCTGCCTTCAGCTTATTTTCAGAATTAATAGAGGAAAGATGAGGATTCAGGACTTTCCAGTTATTGGCATATTGATTTATTGGTGTGCCTAGTTGGCACATGCTGATTTGGAAGCTGGTTTGAGCCTCCTGGAAAGCGGGGAATAGTGGAACAGCCAGTTTGGTGTAGTGGATAAGTGCGCAGACTCTCATCTGGGAGAACCGGGTTTGATTCCCCACTCCTCCACTTGCACCTGCTGGTTGACCTTGGGCAAGCCATAGCTCTGTACCAGCTGTCCTTGAAAAAGAGCCGTTTCTGTCAGAGCTCTCTCAGGCCCACCTACCTCACAGGATGTCTGTTGTGGGGAGGGGAAGGGAAAGGAGTTTGTAAGCCGCTCTGAGACTCCCTTGGGGAGTGAAGGGCACGGGGTATAAATCCAAAATGTTCTTCTCTTCTTCTACATAGAGGCTGGGGTCCAAAAGACAAGAGTCACGGTGAGCTGAAGTTTTAAAAGAAACATAACTTTACTGAAGAAAACAAGGGACTGGTGCTTTGGATAAAAGAAATTAAAGATTCCATACTTGCAGCTGGCTACATCCAATCAGTTGCATTGCTAATGAGAGAAAAAATGAAAGTCTTCTTGCTGCTGAACAAACAGCCGCAAACTTGTGAATACATGAATGTCACATCAAAGCATTTCTACAAACAAGATGCCAGCTGACCGACACAAAAGGCCACAGGTCACTTCATTAAGATAAATAACTCCCACAAACTCCCCCCCCCCCCCCCGCTAAACATTACTATTACAGGGTATAGTTCAGATAACGTAACATCCTGTTCAGGGGTCATTTAGTAGAAAAAGAGGTGCAGGAGCTTATTAGCATAACTCATTTGCATAACTCATTTGCATATGCCACACACACCCTAACATCCCGGAAGTGTGTCAGAAGGCAACACCCACCCCTCAGGCTCCACTCCACAGGTGAGTGAAACTGACCTGCTCTTCCTCCATTCCCTTCCCCATCCAATACTTGGTGCAATAAAAATAAGCGTCAAGAACACACCCTCATTCTCTTCCTGCTCCCTTGAAACCACTAGGTTTCAAGTAGACTTGAGATACCCAGGACATGTGCACCACCCATACCTTTACCTTCCCCTCCCCTCCCCACAACAAGACACCCTGTGAGGTAGGTGGGGCGGAGAGAGGTCTTTTGAGAACTGCTCATGAGAGAACAGCTCTGAGAGAACTTGTGACTGGCCCAAGGTCACACCAGCAGCTGCATGTGGAGGAGTGGGGAATCAAACCCGGTTCTCCCAGATTAGAGCCCAACTCCTGACCACTACACCAAACTGATGGGGTGGAAGCTGCTGAAGGGTTGGTGAAATTTCTCCAGTACTTATGTGCCATGTGCCCAGATAAAAAATGGCATACTTAGAAAATTTATATGCCGCCTTGAGCAAGTCTCTGGAAAAGCAGCACACAGTCATAAAAGGAACAATGATAAAATTATCAATATTAAAACCAAACATTAAAAACAATAAAGACCCTAGCAGGGCTCTCCCCGGGGTGCTGCGCCTCTGCACTGCTTGGGGAAGCCGAGGGGGAGGCGGGGCTTGGTCATGTGCCCACCCCCTGGGCTCCTCACTCCCGGAGCTGCGCTCCTGTGCGCTCCCGCTCCATTGGACCCCTGATCCTGTTTATGAGTGAACATCTCTCTCTATAATAATTCTCTGCATGGTGGTGGAACGCTCCTGAACATTCTACACACCATCCCAGCCTTTCGTCCCCTGGCCTGTCAATCCCATTGGCTGGGTCTGCTCCTCTTCCCCGCCCACTCCTTCAGCCTCTGTGCCATCTCAGAATTTCTGGCAGACAGCTTTCTCTCTTGACGAAGACACTTCTCCGGCTTCACTCCTGTGGGGGGATTAACTGTGACCTCCGTGGCTGTTGGTAGGTGAAACAAAATGGCAGTTACCTGTGTCTAAAAGACGGCTGCTGCCTGTGGTTTGTTTAAAATGTTCCCCCGTAAGGTTCAACTGTGACCTCCGTGGCTGTTGGTAGGTGAAACGAAATGGCAGTTACCTGTGTCTAAATGATGGCTGCTGCCTGTGGTTTGTTTAAAATGTTCCCCCCGTAAGGTTCAATTGAGCTGTAGTTCCAGAGAGGGGCCTGCGGGAGTATCACTCACTGGGTTGAATGGAGCTTCCTCATCTGCTGGCCTACAGTTCCCAGCTGCCCCAAGACCAAAAAGTGCGGGGGGGGGGGGGGAAGAGTGACCCTCCCAAGGGGCGGGGCACCATCAATGTAGACTCCAGCCAATCCAGGGAGGATTGTGTTTAAACCCTTTTATTTATTTATTTATTTATTTATTATTCATATTTATATCCCACCTTGCTGGGCCAGCTGTTGATTTCTGCCTTGTTGGTTCATAGTGTGTGCTTACGCCTACAGTTGTGCCTTATTCATTTAGTGTGTGTGTGTGTGTGTGTGTGTGCTCCATAATTGCTTAAATACTAAAAAAAAAAATTCTATTTGGGCCAATAATCTGTGTTGTGCGCTGACCCCATAGTCTCCCCCGCTCTGCCAATACCAAAGGGAGGGGGTAGCCAGGGAAGCAAGGAAAGGCCAGACCCTTGGGTTGCCAACTTTCCAGTGATCCCCCAAAGATTGGGGATTCCACCTCCAAATAGGGAGATTTGGCCACAGGGGTCTCACTGTCCCTCTAAAAAGGGGGTGGAAAGCTGAAAAGTTAGGGGGAAATTAAGGTAGGTTGATGCTTGGCTGGGAAGGAGATGGGGTTGCTAACTCCAGGTGGGAATGCCTAGAAATTTGAGGGGTGGAGCCTGGAGACGGTGAGGTTTGAGGAGAGGTGGGGCCTCAGACAGGTACAGTGCCATATACTCTGCCCTTCAAATCAGCTATTCCCTCTTGGGGAACCACTGCTGCCAATCTCCAGGGGAGGAATGGGGATCACGCTGAATTACAACTGCTCTTTAGGTAGCAGAGATCAGTTCCCCTAGAGAAAATGGTGGACTCTGTGTCATTATACCCTGCTGAGGTTGCCACAGCAAATTGACGCTGAGTGCCCAAGGCCTTGGCACTCTCCAAGAGCCTTTTTCTAGAGCCTGCTGTATTTATTCCCACAATGGGCCTTATTCCTAGTAAGAACGTAAGAGAAGCCAATGTTGGATCAGGCCAGAGGCCCATCCAGTCCAATACTTTGTGTCACACAGTGGCCAAAAACACCAGGTGCCCTCAGGAGGTCCACCAGTGGGGCCAGAACTCCAGAAGCCCTCCCACTGTTCCCCCCCCCCCCCGGCACCAAGAATACAGAGCATCCCTTGCCCCAGACTGAGAGTACCTATTTATACTTTGTGGCTAAAAGCCACAGACGGATCTCTGCTCCATATCTATATATCTAATAGCGAAGGGTCTGCTGTTCATGTGGATACTTATTTCCACAAATCTGGGGCACATGGAGGGTAAAGAGATTTTTCTGCACATTTGGGGCAATCCCCAGGGGTGCAGAAAAATCGAAAATGTTTTAAAAAGTGTACGGGGGATACTTTAACCCCCCCCCCCAAGTAAAACTGCATTCTGTGCGCATGCGTATTTACTGAGCCGCGGGAAAAGCAACTGTCCATTGCTGCCCACGCCACCGCTAGGACCGCTGGGAAAAGGTAACTCACAGTGGCGATACTCATCCCAGCGGCTGCCCAGCCTGTCACAGCAAGATCCGCCTGCCACCAGGACTGCCAGTAAACAGGAGGATGGTAGGGGGACTCCCGGGGCTACTGTTCATCTCCCCCTCCCCGCCCCGGCATCTGGAGTCCTGCGCCCCCCCCCCCCCCCCCCGTCAGTGGCCGCCGCGGGCTTCTATTCAAAGGGGCAGCAGCACTGGAGGAGTGGCTGGGCACAAACAGAGCAAAGAGCAGCTGTTTGGTGGGCTGCCCCGCCAGCTTTTTGCCTGGCATACTCCCCCCCCCCCTTTTCAAGCCACAACTTTGATAGGTGAGGGAGAGGAGGAGGCAGCATCGGCAGCAGGAGCAGTGGCTCCCCCTCATCAACCCTGCCGGACAGGGCTCGGGCTCCAGCAACATTTTGTTGCAGGGGGTCCCCTTTTGTGTTTATCTAATTCCCTCTTGAAGCCGTCCAGGCTTGTAGCCGCCCCCACCTCCTGTGGCAGTGAATTCCAAAGAGTGTGAATCCCTCTTTGGGTGAAGAAGTCCTTCCTTTTATCCGTTCTTCTAACCCCACTGCTCAGTAATTTAATGGCATGCCCACAAGAGTTCTTGTATCGCATGCACACGAAAGCTCACACCTTGAATAAAACTTTGTTGGTCTTAACGGTGCCACTGGACTCTAACTTTATCCTGTTAACTAACAACATTTCACTCCATAGCGACTGAAGTGTAAGCAACATGTAACTCCAACAATTCCCCACTCCTCCACATGCAGCCAGATGGGTGACCTTGGGTCAGTCACAAGTTCTCTCGGAGCTCTCTCAGCCCCACCTACCTCACAGGGTGTCTGCTGTGGGGAGGGGAAGGGACAGGAGTTTGTAAGCTGCTCTGAGACTCCTTCGGGTAGTGAAGGGCAGGGTATAAATCCGATCTCTTCTCTTGCTCTTTTCTACTGTTTTAAGAGCTAGTTTGGTGTGGTGGTTAAGTGCACAGACTCTGACCTGAGAGAACCGGGTTTGATCCCCCATTCATCCACATGCAGCTGCTGGCAAGACCTTAGGTCAGTCACAAGTTCTGTCAGAGTTGTTCTCTCAGGAGCAGTCCTCAAAAGAGCTCTCTCAGCCCCACCTACCTCTTAGGGTGTCTGTTGCAGGGAGGGGTAGTTTAAGAAGTTTGTAAGCTGCTCTGAGACTCCAAGTAAAGAGTGGGGTATAAATCCAATCTCTTCTTCTTTTTAAATAAATACATAATAAATAAGTTAAGTCATCTGGAGATCAACTGTAGTTCTGGGAAATCTCCAGTCCCCACCTGGAGGTTGGCAACCTTAGTAGACACATATACATTTGTACCAATATAAGACACACTTCTCACATCTGATGAAGTGGGCTGTCGTTCACAAAATCTTTATATTACATATCAGTAAGAAAACTAAATTAACTTTACTCTTGTACCTTTTCCTAGCAGGGGCAAAATGATAATGTTGTGGTGACAGATGAGAAGTCCGGGGGTCACTGGGATAGATTTTGCTGGCCTGTTTTCTAAAAAGGTGGCGTCATTTGTCGTAGGACATGAAGCTTAATGCCTGCAGTAGCAACATGACATTTACAAAAGGATATTAGATGTCCCACCGACACAATCACCCCCCCTGCCTGAAGAGTGTTCAGAATGTAATTAAATCTAAGGGAGGGGGAGTTCTAACTTTGGTTTCATCTGGGTAGTCACTAAATCAGATCAACATCCCATTACCATGCATTTAAAGGGAGGGCTGTCAGAATCTGCTAATTCAAACATCATAGTAATCATGCCTGTACCCTCTTTGTTACTCTATGTTTTATTCTGTGTTTGTAACTGCCATGTTCTACTGCTTGACCAGGCCTGGAGTTTGTAGCAATTAAAGCGGGAGGGTAACATCTGTAATGTATGAGAACAAGAAGGCCTCTCACATCCCTGCCTCCGCATTCCATCCGCCCCGGCTGGGACTTCAAGGGAGGATACCTCTCATCTCTTATCACATGCAAAAGCCTTGAGGCCATTGATTGTTATGTGAACTGGTAACATCTGAGGGGTCTGGTTTGGGAAAGGAAATTTACAGCTTGACACCTCACTTTCTTTCCTGTGAGAACCAAACGGTCAGAATTCCTTTTTGCCCGCCAATTTTCCCCTATAGTGATTGGCTACCTATGGGTAATTCAAACTCCTTGGAATGGTATAATAGACCTGCTTGTATTATCTGTTTCATCTCTGACAATAATCCGAGAAGCTGTACTAATGTAGAGATTGGAAATAAAGAACTTTGGTTAACCAACCAAGATCTGATCCTTGACTACTTTGAGCAGAACTCTCACAAGGGCATCCTTTTACTGTTCAGATGGATCATGCATGAGAAAACATTAACCCCCTCCCCCCCCCCCCCCGCTATGCTGCTATTAAGAAGAAGAAGAAGAAGAGATTGGATTTATACCCCACCCTCCACTCCCCAAGGGAGTCTCAGAGCGGCTTACAAACTCCTTTCCCTTCCCCTCCCCACAACAGACACCCTGTGAGGTAGGTGGGGCTGAGAGAGCTCTGAGACAACTGTCCTTGAGAGACAACTGTCCTTGAGAGAACAGCTGTGCCAGAGCTACGGCTTGCCCAAGGTCATCCAGCAGCTGCAAGTGGAGGAGTGGGGAATCAAACCCGGTTCTCCCAGATTAGAGTCCGCGCACTTAACCACTGCACCAGACTGGCTAAGCACAGCCTTAGTTGCCAACCAGAGATGAGAAGGAGTTGAGACAAAGATGGACAAATAAAAGCGGGGGATTCAAAGTGGGAAGAGAGAAATGAAGGCATATCTTGACAGGAAGAAAGTGGAACGGTTGTTTTATTTTCTACAACATACTAAGAGGGAAGGTCTGGCTGAGCAGACCAGACTATAGGTGGAAGAACAGGAGGAGGGAAACAGACTGCTGGAAACAACAACCTTGTTAGGAGGCTGCAGACTGACAGTGACTGTAGCAGCCATGAGCTGTGCTGCCTGGTCTTGCCTGGCTCCAGGGCTGGCTTGATCGATGGGTGGAGTTGGATATACAAGCATTTGCCTCCTTCTGGCAACCTTTGCAGAAAGACACACTAAGCAGAAAGTGGAGCGATGGCTATTTACAGTGCTCTGCCTTCCCTGCACCCCTAGGGGCTGCTATACAGAACTGCATTAGAAGTAAAATAAATCGGATGAACCCTTGAAGCTTCCTTATACTGAATCAGCCCCTTGGTCCATCAAGGTCAGTGCTGTCTTCTCAGACTGGCAGCTGCTCTCTCTCCAGGGTCTCAGGCTGAGGTCCTTCCCATCACCTCCTGCCTGGTTCTTTTAACTGGAGATGCTGGGGATCGAACCTGGGACCTTCTGCATGCCAAGCAGATCTTTTACCACTGAGCCCCTCCCCCTCCCCAAATCAGTCTGATCTACTCCAACTGGCAGCAGTTTTCTAGGGTCTCAGGTAGAAAGGGTCTTTCTTATCACCTCCTGGTTGGTCCTTTTTAACTGGAGATGCTGGGGATTGAACCTGGGACCTTCTGCATGCCAAGCAGATGCTCTGCCACTGAGCCACAGCCCCTCTTGACAGCTCTCCAGAGTCTTTGGCTGAGGTCTTTCCCATCCCCTCCTGCCTGGTCCTTTTTAACTGGAGATGCCGGGGATTGAACCTGGGACCTTCTGCATGCCAAGCAGATGTTCTACCACTGAGCCACAGCCCCTCTTGACAGCTCTCCAGAGTCTCAGGCTAAGGTCTTTCCCATTACGTCCTGCTTGGTCCTTTTCAACTGGAGATGCTGGGGATTGAACCTGGGACCTTCTGCATGCCAAGCAGAGGTTCTCCCACTGAACCACAGCTCCTCATGCATTCTGAAGGCAGCATGATGCTGGCTTAAGGGGCCCTCCAGCTGAAATGGGGCTATGAAATTTTGTCCTCCCAGTTACTTCCTCTTGGTGGCTTTGCCTGTAGTCATCTCTTTGTTGCCCCCTCTGCCTCCCCCAGCATTCCAGCAGCCCTGAAACATTTGAGGTGCCTTAGGAAATGTAGTCCTCAGGGGGGTGGAAAGGGAGCTGAAAACCGCCCCCTCCCCTCCCCCTCCCTCTGGACTGGCACTGTGCCTTTAAATCCTGCAAGAGAAAATTTGGAATCTTTTTCTTTATGTCATCGTTATCGACTCCATGCGGTGTTAGCATATTGCATGTTATTAAATCCTACCAGGAAACAAACTCTTATATGCAAAGCCAATGGAACGGAATAGTTGTGTAGTAAAAGAAAAAAATTCCTAGAGGAATCACATTGAGGATCGTCCTCAGAAGAATCTACGCAGAGACGTAGGAAGCCTGGGGCACAATTTTTGCCACAGCACAGAATTAAACCTGGGAAAGGTGTCAGCCTGAATCTACTGCAGAAGAGAAAATGTGGCTTCTACAAAAGTAATGCATGTAACAACCAGACCCATATTTGAATAGGCAAATGGTCTGCTTGCCAACAAATGCAAAAAGAGTGAAAGCCCCATAAAATTATTTTGAATGTGCTTTTCAGAAAAAGTCTGCATGTAACCAGGACGAGATGCAAGAGGTGTCAGCGAAACTGTGATGGAGGGGATGGTCTTCCATCGGTTTAAATATTTAAAACTCCTTAGAACGTGGAGAGCCCAGTCTTCAGGTCTGGATGCTTGTGCATCACTAATCTTGCTGTGGTTTTGGATGGTCCTACAGACCCATTCTTCTAGATGAGGTGTGATCCTCGGTGTGTGTGTGTGTGTGTGTGAAGCCTTCCCCTGAGGTTCGTGTAGGAAACCTGTCTTTGGCTGGAAAATCTCAGGCGGTGAGCGATCGCTCACCGTAGTTGCCTGTGAGCTGGCATGTTACAGAAGGTTCATGAACATCCTTACCTTTTAAAGGATATGCAATGGACAACTGAAATTTTGCTATAAATAGGTTTTTAGCTATTTATTATTTGTTTTTAATATTGGGTTTTTAACGAATTGTTGGCAGATACATTTATATAAGATGCATTTTGCACATGACATTCCTTTTAAAAGAGAAGCAAGCTGTAAAACTGGGATGTCGGACTCATTTGTTCTGAGGGCCGGATCTGACATAAATGAGACCTTGTTGGGCCGGGCCGTGTGTGTCATAAAATGTAATGCCAGGTGGCGGAGATATAAACTTTATGAAGGACACAAACTCAAAGGTTTTTTTTTTAACTTAAAATAAAAACATGCTTAAAACATTAGCACTCTTGCAATATTTTGTTTTTTTAACAGTTTCTGATAACTGGCACCTCTCGCTCTGAATTATTGCACCAAAATGTCTGTGCTGTTGCAGTCTTGAGTATGCTGTTCAGGTGTGTATCTGTAAGCTGCAAACTTGCTTTTGATTTATTGACATTCACCACAGAAATCTCATGCTCAGAGTTCTAGGACCCAGGGGAAAACATGAAATGGCTGAGTAATTGAGAGAATCTGGTGAAGCAAGCTATGATGCAGCAGCAGCAACAGAACTGGAAGCAGGAGATGGCCTGTTCCAGTGCGGGCCTGATAGAAGCACTCCGGGGGCCTGATCCAGCCCCCAAGGCCGCTTGTTTGACACCCCTGCTGTAAAACATTGAAGTGAATTTGCATACAAATAGCAGCAGCTAAATATGATGTGGTTTGCATGGGGCAGCACCTCAGGGGGAGTAACCCTTGTCTCTTAGCTGGCATCCTTCCACTTGCCAGGACCGGGGGTACAAGACCCGGCCAGTGTCTGCTTTAGGGGGTTCTTTGGAGGGGTCTCCCCTTTTGAATTAACAGCGTGTGTTTTGTTTGTTTCCTTTAAACTCCCTTTGGGTAGGCGTCCCCTGGAGAGAGAAGTGGGATAAAAATGCCGAAATAAACAGAAGCAGCCCCGAGAATACTGCCAGCAATAGAATGATGGCAGCTAAAGACAGACAGTGCAGTTTCTCTCCGGGAAGTGAAAATCAGTTTGACTGCAAAAAGTTTCATGCGGGGCGGAGGTTTTGGCAGAGTTTTGTGATCCAGGTGGCTTGGGGGGGGGGGGGGGGGTTCGCAGGGGGCTCTTCGGAGGGGGTGCAGACTGCAAAGAGCTTGTCGCATTTTGCAGTTGTTTTTTTTTTAAAAACAGTTCTCCCTCTATGTAATAAGCCTGCCCGGCACTTGAAGAAGAAGAAGAAGAAGAAGAAGAGATTGGATTTATATCCCGCCCTTCACTCACTTGGAGTCTCAGAGCGACTTACGAACTCCTTTCCCCTCCCCTCCCCACAACAGACACCCTGTGAGGTAGGTGGGGCTGAGAGAGCTTTTTCCCAAGCTGTCCTTGAGAGAACAGCTGGTACAGAGCTATGGCTTGCCCAAGGTCATCCAGCCAGGTGCAAGTGGAGGAGTGGGGAATCAAACCCGGTTCTCCCAGATTAGAGTCTGCGCACTTAACCACTACACCAAACTGGCCCTCGACATCCCTCTCTGCCTAACCTAGGCCTTGCGGTGGACAGGGATATGGGGCCGGGGGGGGGGCCCGGGGGGGGATACTAGTGCTTGAAAAGCTGTACCTGGGGACTTGCATTTTTGTAAGTAAGCAGTAAATGCATTTGTCGGACTCAATGTTTTAATGCTTGAACAAGCATTCAAACTGGAGTGGTTTGCTACAGCAGTGTGGTGTGACTGTGACACTAGGGTCTGAGAGGCCCAGGTTCAAGTTCTCGCTCTGCCCTGGAAGCTTGCTGGATGCCCTTGGGACTTGCAAGTGGACTTGCACCTGCTGGATGACCTTGGGCAAGCCATGGTTTTGGCACAGCTGTCCTTGAAAAAGAGCAGTTTCTGTCAGAGCTCTCTCAGCCTCACCTACCTCACAGGGTGTCTGTTGTGGGGAGGGGAAGGGAGAGGAGATTGTAAGCCGCTCTGAGACTCCCTTGGGTAGTGAAGGGCGGAGTATAAATCCAACCTCTTCTCTTCTATTCAAATGCACTCTTCCTTCTGGCAATCTCCACGTCTTTCTGAGGGTTGTGTGCATCAGAGGGAAGATCTCCGGGGAGCGCTCTGGAGGCCTCGTGCCTGAGCCAAGGCCAGTGGTGGGCTGGCCCTGTAACTTATGGGGAAACTTCCCAGCAGCCATTGACCTGGAGGGCTGCCATCGGCCAGGCACAAGTTGAGTGGTGCACTGTTGGTTGATCCTGAGGTTTTGGAGAGCCACTGCCAGTTAGAATGGAAAATGTGGACCTTGGATGGGCTAGTAGTCTGACTCAAGGTTCAGTAGAAGGCAGATTCAGGTGGGCTGCCATGTTGGTCTGAAGCAGCAGAACAAAGTTCAAGTCCAGGGGCACCTTTAAGACCAACGAAGTTTGATTCTGGGTACAAGCTTTTGGGTGCATGCATGCTTCATGTATCTGAAGAACCGTGCCTGCACACGAAAGCTTATACTCAGAATCAAACTTTGTTGGTCTTAAAGGGGCCCCTGGACTCAAATGTTGCTCCGTAGAAGGCAGATTCTTTTGGGGAGGGCCCTGTGGCTCTGGGGACAGAGCATCTGCTTGGCGTGTGGAAGGTCCCAAGTTCAATTGCCAGCAACTCCAGTTCAAAGGATGGTGTGAAAGTCCCTCTGGCTGAGGTGCTGGAGAGCAGCTGCCGGTCAGAGCAAGGAAGGCTGGCCTCGTAAACTCCAGGTCTGGCTCTGTGCAAAGCAGCTTCACATATTCAAGGGGGACCGGGTCAGACGAGCAGGCAGAGGAGGCGGAAAGATGGCCCTTGGGAGGCTGAGAAGCTCAGTAGATGTCCAGAACCCAGGCGGGCTTTGTCAGTGGGTGATAAGAGAAGAAGAAGAGAAGAAGAGATTGGATTTATACCCCACCTTTCACTACCCAAGGGAGTCTCAGAGCAGCTTCCAATCTCCTTTCCCTTTCCCTCCCCACAACAGACACCCTGTGAGATGGGCAGGGGGTCTAAGAGAGCTATCTCGGGAACTGCCCTTGAGAGAACAGCTCTGAAAGAACTGTGACTGACCCAAGGTCACCCAGCAGGTGCAAGTGGAGGAGTGGGGAATCAAACCCGGCTCTCCCAGATTAGAGTCCGCGCACTTCACCACTACAACGAGCCGGCTGTCTCATAAATAAATGAAACTGATAAAGCCCACTTGTTCCTGCCTGGTGCTGTTTGTCCGGTGGATCTCGGAGAGTTCGAGGTAGAGCAAAGGCATCACTCCGCTCTGTGGGGCACCCAGGCCCATGGAGTCTGTGTCGGGCTCAAAGGGCCCATGGCTGAGAAGGGAAGTTCAGAGGCAGTGCAGAGGTGAAGCGTGACCCCCCCCCTCCCTCCCCCCAGACTTGGACAGATTCGGTGGAGAAATACCAAGCTGTCAGTTCAGTTCACTGCCTGGGATAATTAATTACATCTGATGACAATTAATCATCCTGAGGAATTTTGTTTGCTTGCAGAGGGCAGGAGGGACACGCTGAAGACAAATGTCTCTGGACAAACCTTAGACCAACTCAGCAGGGCCAAGTCTCGCCTGCCAGGGGCTGGAAGTCTTGGTAGTGCTGCTGCTGCTGCTGCTGCTGGAGGATGGAGGAGCAATCTGGCAGAGACTTCTCAGCAGTGTTCCCTCTCAGCTGGGTTAGTGTGAGCTAGCTCACAGTATTTTAGCCTCCAGCTCACCCATTTTTGTCTTAGCTCAGGGAGGAGGGCTCCAGAGCAAACTAATTGATGCAGCAGCTCAATCGCTCGCTCACAACTTTAATGCCAGTAGCTCACAAAGGAGAATTTTTGCTCACAAGACTCCGCAGCACTTCCGAGAAGGCTACCTTGGAGGTCCTGGCCTTGAGTCTCCTGCCTAGCAGCCAAAATTTTTCCTCCAGGACCTCACGACTGAACTGCCCCACATCGTTGGTGCCAACATGTACCACGACCACTGGCTCCTCCCCAGCACTATCTACCAGCCTATCTAGAACACGCGCGTAATGTCTGCTGCCTTCGCACCGGGCAGGCCAGTCACCATACGGTCAATACGCGGTTTTGCCACCCAGCTGTCTACCTGCCTAAGGATCGAATCGCCAACTACCAAGAGCCCCCCTCCCTCCCTGCCCAGGGATGGTTCCTTGGTGCGAAAGGATACCCGTTCACCAGCTGAAGAAGAGGTCCCTTCTGAGGGCACATTCCCCTTATCCTCAGCATGGTGCCCTGTTCCCTCTCGACCCTCATGCTCCCTGACAGCGGCAGGGCTGCCAGATACAGAGTGGGACATGCCGAACAAGTCCCCGAGAGTCTTCTCCACACGCCTAACTGACTGTCTCTGCTTCTCCAGGTCAGCCACCTTGGCGTCTGGGACAAGTGATGCTCTGTATTCTTGGTGCTTTGGGGGGGGGCAACAGTGGGAGGGCTTCTGGTGTCCTGGCCCCAGTGGTGGACCTCCTGAGGGCACCTGGTTTTTTGGCCACTGTGTGACACAGAGTGTTGGACTGGAGGGGCCACTGGCCTGATATCCAGCATTGGCTCCTCTTAGGTTCTTAAGAACAGAGGTCCATCAGTGGCTCTTAGCCACAAGGTATAGATAGGAACTCTCGGTCTGGGACAAGTGATGCTCTGTATTCTTGGTGCTTGGAGGGCGGGGGCAACAGTGGAAGGGCTTCTAGTGTCCTGGCCCCACTGC
Organism: Lepidodactylus listeri; assembly: GCA_029233225.1. NCBI lineage: Eukaryota > Metazoa > Chordata > Lepidosauria > Squamata > Gekkonidae > Lepidodactylus > Lepidodactylus listeri. Next base: position 1,435,197 of record JARCFY010000005.1, read on the forward strand.
TGGACCTCCCTCCTGAGGGCACCTGGTGTTTTTGGCCACTGGGTGACACAGAGTGTTGGACTGGATGGGCCACTGGCCTGATATCCAGCATTGACTTCTCTTTATGTTCTTAAAAGCAGAGGTCCATCAGTGGCTCTTAGCCACAAGGTATAGATAGGATCTCTCAGTCTGGGGCAAGTGATGCTCTGTATTCTTGGTGCTTGTGGGGGGGCAACAGTCGGAGGGCTTCTGGAGTTCTGGCCCCACTGGTGGACCTCCTGAGGGCACCTGGGGTGTTTTTGGCCACTGTGTGACTCAGAGTGTTGGACTGGGTGGGCCACTAGCCTGATCCAACATTGGCTTCTCTTATTTTCTTACGTAACTGGAGATGCCGGGGATTGAACCTGGGACCTTCTGACTCTTCCACTGAGCCACAGCCCCTCCCAGTTTGACAGCCAGTTTGGTGTAGTGGTTAGGAGCGTGGGAGGAAGCTGCAGTGCTCTCAAGGTGGCTGCTTCCAACAGCAGGGGGTCTCTTCTAAAAAATAAGGTTTCTGGCATGACTGTTTGTGGGGCGGGGATTTAATTAGGGGACAGGGCCCCAAAATGCTCCACTGTAGCTAACGTGCCCCAGTTGCTTCTTGCACAGTGAAAGGTGCCTCTCACAGGAAAAGGAGGGGAGAGCCAACTTTCCCAACTTTGATCTGCTGTTGCCAGCCTCCAGGTGGGGCCTGGAGATCTCCTGGAATTTCAACTGATCTCCAGGTGACACAGATCAGTTCCCCTGGAGAAAACGGCTGCTTTGGAGGGTGGACTCTATGGCATTGTACCCTGCCTTCCCAAGCCGCCACCTCCAGAATCTCCAGGAATTTCCTAACCTGGAGTTGGCAACCCTAGCATGGCACTTGAAGCCTCCTGCCTGTGAACCTACCAGGGGGGGGGGGGGAGGGAGGAGGACAGCCCAGGTGCGATTTTTGAATTCAGCATTTATCGAGGGGGGGAAAAAAAAAAAAGCACAAGCTTGCAATTCCAGGAAGTACACGTGTTCAGAAAATGTGCAAGGCAGCATCTTGGATGTCAGGGATAAGCCACAAAGGACTGAGACAAAAATACCCCCACTCAGCGTTGTAGATATGCTGATGAGGTGCGACTGGCCAGGAAAAAGATCTGGGGGGTCATCGTGGACAGTTTGGTGGAAGCGCTGCTGACTCAGTGTGCGGCAGCTGTGGAGAGGACACATGCCCTGCTGGGGATTATTAGGAAAGGAACTGAAAATACAGCCGCAAATATTGTAATGTCCATTGCTTGGTTCCAGGGATGTGCAAACGGAAACATAAAGGTACTTAGCGCCATATGGATAAACATATGGAGCACAGGTCCATCAGTAGATGTGGAACACTCTGTCTGGGGCAGTGATGCTGTCTTCTTGGTGCCGGGGGGGGGGCAAGAGTGGGAGGGCTTTTGGAGTTCTGACCCCACTGGTCGACCTCCTGAGGGCCCCTGGGTTTTGGCCCCTCTGTGACACAGAGTGTTGGGCTGGACAGACCTTTGGCCTGATCCAGCATGGCTTCTCTTATGTGCAGTGATGCTCTGTCTTCTTGGTGCCTGGGGGGCAACAATGGGAGGGCTTCTGGAGTTCTGACCCCCCCTGGTGGACCTCCTGAGGGCACCTGGTGTTTTTGGCCCCTGTGTGACACAGAGTGTTGGACTGGAGGGGCCACTGGCCTGACCCAACATTGGCTTCTCTTATGTTAATTCTGCTTGTGCAGAATCTTGTGAAAATCTAGCACTTTCCTCCCAGTGACACAGTGCCCAGAAACTGACTTCACCAGTGGAAACTGGTGCCCTATAAGGAAAGGCTGAGGGACTGGGGAATGTTTAGTTTGGAGAAGAGGAGGTTGAGGGGGGGGGCATGATGGCTCTCTTGGCTGTGTCACTTGGAGGAGGGCAGGGAGCTCTTCCCGTTGGCAGCAGAGGAGAGGACTTGCAGTCATGGGTTTCAATTAAGGGTGGGAAGGGACCGGCTGGATCTTAGGGAAAACTTTTTGACAGTCAGAGTTCTGCAAGAGTGGAATGGGCTGCCTCGGGAGGTGGTGAGCTTGCCCTCCCTGGCAGCATTTAAGCAGTGGCTGGACAAACACTGGTCAGGGATGCTCTCTACGCTGGTCCTGCACTGAGCAGGGGGTTGGGCTCGATAGCCTGTCTCCTGCAAAACAAAACAAGCAAGGATACAGTGAGGTTGACTCAGGGCAAGTCGCTACTGCATTCGCTACTGCCATCTGCGGACCGTGGACTAGATCCAGCCAGTGGGCCTCAGGGAGCTGTTCTGAGGAGCTGACGACTTCCAAACGAGCCCATCAAATCGGAGCCACATTTCCAGCCTCGGAGCTGAGGGCAGCCAGCCACTGCCACGGACCGGCAATAAAAGAACAGGCCCGTTTTTTTCCTGGAGCCAAACAGAATCAATTTGAGGGAAATCATAAAATCAAACCTCGCTTATAAATAAAAGCCAGGCCAGCTCCGGGCTCAGAGTTTGCCTTATAAATAAATCCACGTCAGCTCCAGGCTGGGTTTCAGTTTGTCATTGAGACGATGGGAGAATTAAAAATCATTGCCCGCCCGCTTGGCTGTGTGGAAGGAGCTGAACACTTTTGGCCATCCTCTTTGCTGTGCAGAAACCAGGCACAGAGCTTCTTTGGGAAGGGGTTGTCTGGGCTGGGTGCAGGCAGGGTGGACAGACTCGTAAAGGGGGCATCGTTGACTCTCTGGATTTGCTGTCTTTGGTGGCTTTGAAGGGTGTTAGCCAACCACACTGAGGCTAGTTCCAGCAGTTGTGATGACCCTCCAGGCTCAGAGGCAGTCTATCTCTGAGTATCCTCAGATGCCATCATGCCCCCACTTCAGCCATCTGGGTGGCACTACTAGAAGCAGCAGGATGGCGGACCCAGCAGACTTTGGGGTGCTTCCACTGTGCCTGCCCTTAAAAATCGCATTAGTCTCGGTGGTGCTGATGGACTCAAGACTAGGAACAGGAAACCGTTTTGGCTCTTTGATGAATGCCAAGGGAGACAGTTGCAGGAAGTGCCAGGATCTCTCTCCATCATCCCAATCCCTGTGAAGGCAGGCCCCCACCCTTCCAGCTGCAGCAGTCAGTCAGGGTCTCTGGACCACCCCTTCCCATGCCTTCGGAAGCAGAAGGCCGGGCAGTTCTGACTTTGGAGACCCACGAGTCAGGTGGGAAGAGGGGAGGCTCCACACTATGAGATGAGATGGGATGAGATCCAAGTGTGGAAAGGACCCAAGAGTACCTTCCCCACGGGGACTGAACCACCTGGGAGTGGCCGGGGGGGGGGCTTTCTCTGCTAAGTGGATCACAAATTCTGCATTCAAACTGAGTCCAGAGGCACCTTCAAGACCAACAAAGTTTAATTTTGGGTATAAGTGTGTATGCACACTTCTTCAGATAAACTGAAACAGACTTCCTCAGCCATTTCATATAGGTAGAGACGGGGTAAGAGGTTAGTTGCCGGGAGGGGCTAATTTGATTCCAGCTGCATAAGTAAGTGAGCAATAAGTATAGCTTGGGTTGGATTAAAACAGTTGGTAAGACCTATGAATAGCAGCAAATCAGCATACAGATAAAAAAAGGGTGGCCGAGTAAATTCAATCAATCAATCAATTAATTAATTAATTAATTAATTAATTAATAAACAAACAGATGGGAGAACTAAGTTTGAGCCCAGTGACACCTTTAAAACCAACAAGGTTTAATTCTGGGTATAAGCAAGAACTGAGTGACTTAGCATGTGTAGTACTAGTGAGATAAAAACCTGATGTTTCTGTTAAGCCCGAGGGGTTTTGCTGGCAGAACACAGAGCCCAAGTCTGCCTGTTCCAACTATTACAAATCTGACTCTAGTGGGACACTGTGGGAGAGGAGATGGAAGGTCAGGTACAGGTGTGTCTACTGCCATGCAATTCCATGCACTTGGTGTTTTTGGCCACTGTGTGACCCAGAGTGTTGGACTGGATGGGCCACTGGCCTGATCCAACATTGGCTTCTCTTATGTTCTTATGTTCCATAGGTCACTCATGCTTTCTTCAGCAGACCCTGCCTACCTGACAGGGTTGTTGTGAGGGTAAAAGGGAAGTGAGGACAGCAGGAGTTCTACAGAGCCCGTGAGGTGTAGTGGTGTGCAGTGTCGGACTAGCATCTGGGAGACCCAGATTCAAATTCCCACTTGTGCCCTGGAAGCTCGCTGGGTGACCTTGGGCTGGTCACACCATCTCAGCCTCGCCTAACTCCCAGGGCTGTTGTGAGGATAAAATGGAAGAGAGGAGAACCATGGAAGCCGCTGTGGGTCCTCACTAGGGAGAAAAGTGGGATATAAACAAAGTAAATGTAGAAATACAGACAGAGGTTTGGGATGTGCTTGTGCAGCAAGTTGTCTTCTTGCGATGCAGTTCCTTCCTAGGCAGAGTCATAACCGTTTGAGGAGGGCCTGAGTGTGTTCAGGACTGCACTGTTGGGCACCCACCGGGCAGAGGAAGGTGACCCTCACCCACCCCGCCAGCCCCGATTAAGCCCAGCGGAGGAGAGAGGCTGGATTGGAGCCACTCTTCTTTGGCCACTCAGCACACTGCCTGCTGCTCACTGAAGAAGCACAGAATCAGCAGATGAAACCTCCCAAGCTGGAACTGGCCAAGACAGTGCTCCATTAAAGGGGGGGCGGGGTGGGGCAGGGGGGTACTTCATCTGCCTAATCCGCTGCCCGTAATGACTTCTTCCTTGGGCAAAGGCGAGAAGCAGCAGCAGCCTCCAGCGCCCACAGATTCTGCTGGTCAGAATGAGCAGGCCGTGCGCCAAGCGGAGGGAGCCAAGCTGCTGGTTTGCCTTCATGTACACATTTAACGCGGGCGTAGACCCCGGCAGACCGTCTGCTCCATCGCTTTTGCGCTGGTTGATGGGCCTTTGTGTGGGTGTGGGTGGGGAAGGGGAAGGGGGAAACCTGCGTGCTTTCTTCCCTGTGGGTCCGTTGCCCCGTTGAATCACTGACAACAAATCATACTTGCAGGACAAGGGGAAAAGAATGTGATTTCTGAATGTGATTTCTTTCTCCTTGATACCTATATTGACAGCTGTCACTGTGCCTTTAACAGTTTAATCATAACAGACCCAGATCCTGGTATGTAACTGAGAAGCTTCTGATTAGAGAAACTTAGAGCAGAACATATATATTTTATAATTGCACTTTTTGTATAAGAAACCATATTAAGCAAAAGTATTATTAAAAGCCTCGGTAGATGGAACTGGGATGCAATAGAAATGGAATGCGTAAGCTGCAAGGATGCCGAGAGCAAAGTTCAACGTGATTCAGAACCCCTTATCAGCTAGCTCTCCCCTTGGCGAGCCAGGAAGTCACCCAGTGTTCTGAAGACAAGATAGACAAGTGAAATTACGGACACCACGGAGAGAGGCACTGAGTCAAATGATGCTTGGATGACGTTAACCGCCTGGTACCAACTAGAGACCCTTTAATGTGTAAACTATATATGTGATGTCCTTTGGGGTAGAAGACCTCCTGCCCTTCCTGGTTATGGCAGAATACAGTTTTGGAATTGCTGCAGTGCGAAGGCACTCGTCAGCCCTGTATTCCCTGTTATGAATTCATTAAACAGATACTCATCTAACTCGTTGGACTCAGACTGTGTGATTCCAGTTCGGCCAAGGCACGGATAAGGCACGGATTTGTGCATCATACTGAAGTACCTGAAGTATCCATTCCCCAGACCTGGGTGCTGGGGGGGCCATTCCTCCCACCCCCCGCCGGGCAGCAGCTAAGGTCGCCAGCTCTGGGCTGGGAAATAACAAACACCTTGAAGACTAGCCAAATTTCTGGTAGGGGATGAGCTTTTGTGAGTCACTGCTCGCTTCTTCTGAACATCTTCCGAACTGCTCACTTCTTCAGGAGTGGGTTCTAGATCAAATCAAGTCTGAATTTTCCACAGAAGCTAAAATGACTAAACTGAGGCTATTGTACTTTGATCTCAGGAGGAGGAGGAAATTGGATATGTACCCGGTGGCCCTTCACTCGGAGTCTTAGAGCGACTTGCAATCGCCTTCCCTTCCCCTCCCCACAACAGACACCCTGCGAGGCTGAGAGAGCTCTGAGAGAACTGCCCTCAAGAGAACAGCTCTGAAAGAACTTGTGACTGACCCAAGGTCACACCAGTGGCTACATGTGGAGGAGTGGGGAATCAAACCCAGTTCTCCCAGATTAGAGTCCGCACTCCTAACCACTACAGCAAACTGGCTCTCAATAATGCTGGGAAAAGTTGAAGGCCGCAGGACAAGAGAAAGACCCAACAGGAAATGGATTGACTCCATCAAGGAAGCCACCCCCCACGTGCAAGACCTGAGAAGGCTCTGAAGGACAGGAGGTTTTGGAGGACCTTGATTCACAGGGACTCGCCACCAAGGAAGCCTCTAGAGAGAGCCAAGGAGCCTTCTCTGAGCCACTCCATCCTACGCGCCTGAGGAGGTTTCGGTGTGTGGGGGGGGTTGTCTTCTTGCATCTCTCCTTTTGCCCCCCCCCCCACAGATCTCCTAGCTGAGGTCCCCTGGGGTCAACTGATCCGTGCCAATAGCTCCTTCATGCGGTCGAGGGAAGCCCCCTTGTGGGAGAGAGGGAGAGCTTCAAAAAAGGCTGGCGTCCGACTGGCAGGGACTGGGGGTGGAGGGCCGAAGCCACGCGAGCCCCCCCCCCCCCCCCCCCGCGGTCAGAAGTATTTTGTAGGCAGAGAACGCTTAAGTTTGGCTGCAAAAGTCTGGAATGTGACGTCTGGCAGAAAAGACTTGATGGATGGGTTTATAAACCCTGTGCCGCATCCCCTGTGATGGTTTTTCATCTCGCTGCTCAAAACGCTCACCAGGAGAGTAGCGGCCCTCCGATGCATCAGTCAGGAAGGTGCTGACAGCCTGGCGCGGGGCACTGAATGTGTCAGATGGTGTCCCATGATCATCTGACGGACAGCTTGGCGGCCCGCCTGCTCTCCCCAGGAGGCAGGAAGAAGGTGGGATGTCAGAGAACCACACAGAATGGCTCTCACGGTTCACAGTCAACGTCCCCCTGTGTGTGCCTGTGTATTATCCACCCCCCTGAACGGGGTGGCCCAGGCTGGCCTGATCTTGCCAGAGCTCAGAAGCTAAGCAGGGTTGGCCCTGTGTGGTGCTTGGGAGACCTACATAGAAGGCCAGGGTTGCTATGCAGAGGCAGGCAATGGGCAAACCACCTCTGAACACCTTTTGCCTTGAGCTGGATGGCCCAGGCAAGCTCAGTTTCATCAGAGCTCAGAAGCTGAGCAGGGTTGGCCTGGGAGAGTGGGAGACCTCCATAGAAGTCCAGGGTCACCACGCAGAGGCAGGTAATAGCAAACCATCTCTGAATGAATGTCTGTCATCTTGAAAACCCTGCAAGGATCACTGTAAGTCAGCTGTGGCCAGCTGGCTCATTCCACCCCTGCCATGTAGAAGCTGACGGGAGGCAAATTCACGTTAGAGGCGCCCAGGGCTCCTTTCGTAGCAGGAGTTCCTTTGCATATTAGGCCACACACCCCTGATGTAGCCAATCCTCCAAACGCTTACAGAGCTCTTCTTACAGGGGCTACTGTAAGCTCTTGGAGGATTGGCTACATCAGGGGTGTGTGGCCTAATATGCAAAGGAGCTCCTGCTATGAAATGAGCCCTGGATGCGCCATCAGGAATTCTGCTTCAGCGAAGGGGTCTTTTTTTTTGGGGGGGGGGGGTTGTTGAATCCCAAGGAGGATTTCTCCAGTGCTCTGCTGTACCACAGTCAGTCCAAAAGCTCTCCTGTGGATAGCAAAGGGGCAGGGCTTGGTGGGGACTTGCAGACTGAATCATGGAGGAGGGACTTGGAAGGGGCACACTTATTTTAGGCTACAGTGGACTCCCCCGGGCAGCTGCCAACTCCGCTCTCCTTGCCTGGCAGAGGCGCCCTGCCACCAAGGCCATTTGGGCTGCTTTCCTGGGAACAGACTCTGCTCGGTCACCACTGGGGCTCGCACACAGATCTGGAGAGAGGCAGAGGGGCATCAGGAGGAGCTGGAGCAGCAGGCCGGAGGGCATGAAGCCCTAAGTTGCACATGAAAATACCAGTGATTTCTTTGACTCAGTAGCTCTCCTGCTTACATGTGTGTGTGTGTGTGTGTGTGTATGTGGGGGGGTCCTCAGGCTGCCCGGAGCTCTGCACAAGCAGGGGCTTCCTCACTGGCTGTGGGGGACAACTCCAGGCATGCACGCAGCTGGATCGCATGCCTTACATTACTCCTTATATAACTGCAAAGGATGAGCTGAGACCAGGCAGTGCCACCTTATGAGCTCAGGTGTAAATGCCCCCAAATAGTGGGTGTGGCTGGGGATCATGGCCTGGGCGGGGCCCCTCCCTTTGAGAGGGGGGCAGTGCACCATCCAGTGCTCCCCCGAAGGCAGAGAGTCAGGGTTGCCAGCTCTGGATTGGGAAATACTGGGAGATTTGGTGTGTGGAGCCTGAGGAGGGTGGGGTTTGGGGAGGGGAGGGACTTGGGGTATGATGTCATAGAGTCCACCCTCCAAAGCAGACATTATCTCCAGGGGGAACTGATCTCTGTCACCTGGAGATCAGTTGTAAACCCAGGAGATCTCCAGCCACCACCTGGAGGTTGGCAACCCTATTGAGGGTGCTTAGATGTGAGACCGAAAGCGATGCAGGGGCTGGGAAGTGGGAAGAGCAGAGACAGAATGTTTCCCTGGAAGAACAGGGATGAAGAAGAGAAGAAATTGGATTTATACCCCAGCCCTTCACTACCTGAAGAAGTGTCAGAGCAGCTTACAAACTCCTTTTCCCTTCCCCTCCCCACTACAGACACCCTGTGAGGCAGGTGGGGTCGAGAGAGCTCCTTCAAGGGCTGCGCTTGAGAGAACAGCTCTGAGAGAACTTGTGACTGGCCCAAGGTCATCCAGCACCTGCAAGTAGAGGAGTGGGGAATCAAACCCAGTTCTCCCAGATTAGAGTCCGCGCACTCAACCATGACACCGAATTGGGATGAGAGCTTTGTGGGGCTGGTTCAGGCACGGTGCCCCTTCCCTCATCGTGTGGGGCCAGCCAGATCCAAGCCAAGTGGACACCAGTGCAGGCCGAAGAGGGGGTGCCCGTCCTCCTCTCCTGTACTGCTGGTGGCTGGGAGTGGGCAGCGCCTCTCAGTGCCCTTCTCTTTGTGCCACCCTAAGCGGGCACAGGGGATGTGTCATGACGGGTGCTCACCCAGTAGCCGTGCAAGAACCATCTCCCCCCGCCCCTGAGCCTTCCCTCCTTCCCTTGCTCCTTTCGTGGATCTGGAAGCCTGCAGAATGCAAAGCTATGAATTCACAGAGCTCAAGGGCGGGATGTCATTGTTTCGGGAACTGCCTCTTCCAGATCGTTTTATCCCTTGGACAACTGATAGCCAGGCAGCTGTGAGCAGGGAGGGCAAGAGACACCGAACTCCCCTCCTGCAAAGATTCTCTCTGCCCCTCACCAGATCCAACTAAACCCCAGACATCCCCAGGAAGTGGGTCTCATGCTGCCAGCTCTGGGCTGGGAAATTCTTGGCGATATGGAGGATGGAGCCTGGGGAGGACGGGGTTTAGAGAGAGAAGGGGAGGGACCAAGGCAGGGCACCACGCCACAGAGTCCGCCCTCCAAACAACAACCGCAACAATTCTGGCAGGTTATTTCTTCAGCAAGCCCCGTTTTCCTTCCCTCCATTCCCAGAAGCTGTTGTGATGTGGCTGGAAAGGATGCTCTGGTAATGACTGACTGGGCTTTTAGCCAGGTGGGGTGCTTCAAATATTTATGCACCTTCTTTTCTCCTGGCCAGCTCAGGGCACAAGGTCTGGAATAGCAATACAAAATATAGCAAAACTATATAAAAACCACATAATTACAACATTTAAACAAATGCAGTGCATCTAAAACGACAGGAAAGTGGCCTTTCTCAAAAAATCTCGTGGGAAATCATTCACTTGGGCCCAGACTCGGGCTGCCCCTACAGCAATATGTAAAATAAAGCCAGTTTGGTGTAGTGGTTAAGTGCGCAGACTCTAATCTGGGAGAACTGGGTTTGATTCCCCCACTCCTCCGCATGCAGCTGCTGGTGTGACCTTGGGTCAGTCACAAGTTCTCTCAGAGCTGTTCTCTCAAGAGCAGTCCTCGAGAGAGCTCTCTCAGTCTCATCTGCCTCACAGGGTGTCTGTTGTGGGGAGGGGAGGGGAAAGGAGATTGGAAGCCGCTCTGAGACTCCTTTGGGTAGTGAAGGGCGGGATATAAATCCAATCTCCTCCTCTTCTTCTTCTTCTTCTTCTTCTTCTCTTCTTTAAAACCTTTGCTGGAAAGCCAGGAGGGTGGAAGCTCCCCCCCCCCCCGCAAACCGCCCCCAGGAGGCTTTTCCACAGTCATTTCCTTTGGGAATAACCCAGTCTTGATCTGTTGCAGAGCAGGCCCTAGGCAAAGAGGGCACAGGCAGGAGACTGGGAAGGTGCGGGGAGAGGAAGTCCTTTAGGTGTGTGGGCCCCAGACTAGGCATGGAAGGCTTTGAGAACATGAGAGAAGCCAATGCTGGATCAGGCCAGTGGCCCATCCAGTCCAACACTCTTCTGGGTCACACAGTGGCCAAAAACTCCAGGTGTCACCAGGAGGTCCACCAGTGGGGCCAGGACACCAGAAGCCCTCCCACTGTTGCCCCCCCCCCCCAGCACCAAGAAGACAGAGCATCACTTGCCCCAGACCGAGAGTTCCTATCTATACCTTGTGGCTAAGAGCCACTGATGGACCTCTGCTCCAGATGTTTATCCAATCCCCTCTCGCAGCTGTCTATGCTTATAGCCGCCACTGCCACTACTTCTTGCAGCAGTGAATCCCAAGTGTTGATGACTCTTTGGATGAAAAAGAACTTCCTCTTATCTGTTCTAAGCCTACTGCTTATCAATTTCATGGCGTGCCCACGATGAGTTCTTGTATTGTGAGAAAGGGAGAAGAGTCTCTATCCCAGGCATAATTTGGTAAACCTCTGTCATGTCACCCCTCAGTCTTCATTTCTCCAGGCTAAAGAGCCCTAACCTCTTTGACCTTTCCTCATAGCGAAGGTGTTCCATCCTCTTAGTCATTTTAGCTGCCCTTTTTTGCACCTTTTCCAACGCATACAATATTTCAAATGAGGCCACACCATGGATTTATGCAGGGGCATTCTGATACTAGATGATTTGTTTCCAGTCCCCTTCCTAATACCCACCAGCACAGCATTGGCCTTTTGCATTGCAGTCGAACACTGAGTCGACATCTTCAGTGAGTGATCTACTACGACTCCAAGATCTCTCTCCTGGCCAGTTACTGCCAGTTCAGACCCCACCAACGTGCTTTTAGAGTTAGGATTTTTTGCTCCGATGTGCATCACTTTGCACTTGGCCACACTGAACCTCATTTGCCCAGCCTTGACAGATCCCTCTGGAGCCCCTCCCAGTCCTCCCTGGTTCTCTTAAAGGTGAGGCTTCACCCTCTTGAATAAGAGACCTCCACCCAGGAGTAACTCCCCCCCCCCCAATAGATAGGCTGCAGTATTTTGCACCAGCTGAAGTTTCCAAAGTGTCTTCAAGCCCTGTGTACAGTGTGTCACAGCAGTCTAACCATGAGGTTATTGACGCAAGGGTCCGGATAGCTGATTTGAGCAGATGAAAACAGGGATCCAGCTTGCTAACTGAGTGACTATCGTTACTGCTTGGATGAGAGACCACCATGGAAGTCCAGGGTTGCTAGGCAGAGGCAGGCAAGGGATAAACCTCCCTCTGAATGTCTCTTGCCCTGAAAACCCTATGGGGTTGACGGAAGTCATCTGTGAACTGGCAGCACTTAACAGCACCACCAAACCGAAAGGCAAGCAATAAAGGTACGAGTAACTGTATAAATGAGTAATACTAAGATTAATAAAGATTGTATAACAACATCAATAGCTCAGCAATGGATGTCTGCTAGGAGGGTCTTGCCAAACCCAGTGGCCTTCCTTGACCTTGGTTGGGTCCCTGGGGGCTCATCTGGGAGCATCATGAGAGTGCCTCGGAGCCGGGAGCAGAAGTCATGGTGCCTGACTCGACACCTGCCCCTGCCCCTGCCCCGGCCTGCCCTGATCTGTCATCCCTCTTTCCCTGCCAGTTATAATCCCATCTATAGAAACATGTCCACTGGGAGAAGGACATAGGAGGAACTGATCTGGATTCTCATGCAATGAGATGCAAAGAAGAGGAACCCGCAAGTTCCAAAGGCCATTTTTATCATGATGTGCTGAGGGAGGAGGTCATCATTTCCCCACCTTCCTGAAGGGAGGAATCATAGAATCATAGAGTTGGAAGGGATCTCCAGGATCATCTAGTCCAACCCCCTGCACAATGCAGGAAATTCACAAATACCTCCCACTCCACATCCGCAGGGACCCACTGTTCCACGCCCAGAAGATGACAAAAAAACCTCCAGGATCTCCAGCCAAACTGGTCTGGGGAAAAATTGCTTCCTGACCCCAAAGTGGCAATCAGCTCCTACGAGGACTAGCGACTGGCTGACTTTGACCCAACATCCCGTCACTGGAGGTGCTGGGAAACTTTTGCATGCCAAACAGTACCTCTGTCCTGTCTTGACTGAACTTCAGATTTATTCTGTATGCCTGAAACAGGATTATAACTGGTCAAATGTGCCCGGCCTGCCCTTCCCTGCCAACTACCCATCTCCTTGAAACTTGGTCAGAAAGACTGTTGAGCTGGGCCTCTGGATGGAGCAGGGCTCTGTGTGTGTGTGTGCGTGTGTGTGGGGGGAAATTCAGAGGGGAAAAAAGGGTTCAAGTGCAATCTTCAAGCAGGGTTTAGCTGCCAGGGAGGGAGGTGAGAGCATCCTTGGTCTCAGGAGACACGGTTTGTGTTATGTATTAGGGCTGGAACATTCCAGGACTGTCTACCAGAGAGCTTGAAGCTCTAGAGCGATAGCCCACCAGGACTCTGGAGGTGACCAGTGAGGAAGTCATGTGATGTAAATAGCCTATCGTTGGGAGTTGGGTGTGTTTGGGTGTGGTTTCTGCATGCTGTTGCCCTGAGGTTTTAGTCTCTTAACTGCTAAATCACTAATAAAGCTGAACTGGTCACTATACGTGGGGTCTGCACATCCATGGAACTCAGGATTTAACAGTTTGTCTGAAAGTTTGACTTCAGTGGAAGGGGGCTGGTAAACCATGGCAGCTGGGGGGGGCATCCTTCACAATTAATGGTCATTTCTTAGTCTTTCAAAGAGGAGAGACACTAAAGGAAGAGCTTGGGTTCTGATTTCAGAGCAGTCTGATAGTAGACCAGGTCCCCCCCGGCCACCAACAGGGGTGGCAGGGTGGGGTTGCCAGATCCAGGTTGGGAAACTCCTGGAGGTTTGGGGATGGAGCCTGGGGAGGACAGGGACCCCCTCAGTGGGGGGGCAATGTCACGGAGCCCGCCCTCCAAAGCATCCATTTCCTCCAGGGGAACTGATCTCTGTAGTCTGGTGATGACCTGTAATTCTAGGGGATCCCCAAGTCCCACCTGGAGGCTGGCAACCCTAGCTGATAGTCCTGTCCCATGGTCAGTTACCCTGGATCCAGCCATTAATAAGTTTCCTTCAAAGTACAGGCGGTAGGATATTTGCTCACAGTTCTCTGAACAGAGTGTTTTAATAGTCACTGTGTCCTGTGTCCACCATGTGCTCCTGTATTGCATTTGGAAATAGTTTACAACCTTCTTACTCTGGAAGTCCTCCCAGGGACTTAAATAAAAGCTAGCTGCTGTTTGCCCATACCTCATGACCCCTGATGGATTTTAAGAGCGGACAAAGTGTTTCCCTTCAGCCAAGGCAGCAGAGGAGAGAAGAACCCCAGAAGGACAATCCTTTATAAACTTGGAGGGGAGAGAAGCAGCAAACACCTTGGGAATTCTCCCTCAGCTTTGGCAGTCTTCAGCCATGGAGAGGTCTTAACTTCTGCACAGCCATATCCAAGGCTCCCTCTAAGCTGTGGAGTCTTGTGAGCAAAAATTCTACTTTGTGAGCTATTGGCATTAAAGTTGTGAGGAAGCAGTTTGGCTACTGCAGAAATTAGTTTGCTCTGGAGCCCTCCTTCCTGAGCCAAGACAAAAATGTGTGAGCCGGAGGCTAAAAAACTGTGAGTTAGCTCGCATTAACTCAGCTTAGAGGGAACACTGCTCTGGAGCCCTCCTTCCTGAGCTAAGACAAAAATGTGTGAGCTGGAGGCTAAAAATCTGTGAGCTAGCTCACACCGACTCAGCTTAGACGGAACACTGGCCCTATCTCTGACTGCTTAATGCTCTTTAAGTTAATTCAAGAGTGGCTGGAGGAAGCAGTGGCAGTCTGAATGGGGGAAAAGGGAAGGAAAAGAAATAAAGCTGAATCTGTCTCATGTTATCCTGAGAAGCTTTCATTAACAAACAGAAGAGAAACACAACTATTTCGTTCCCTGTCCATCTCAGTGTAACAAGCAATCTTTAAGTTCATAAAAAGTCTTATCTCTTTTTTTGCCATCTCGTCACAGCCAACTTATGGGGCCCCCCCAGGGTTTTCAGGGCAAGAGACATTCAGACATTGCCATGGCCAGCCTCTGCGTAGCAACCCCAGACTTCCTTGGTGGTCTCCCATCCAAATTCTAACCAGGGCTGACCTGGCGTGACTTCTGAAATCTGATGAGGTCACGAGAAGCCTGGGCCATCCAGGTGAGGGCTAGAGACATGCAGAGGTGGTTTGCAATTGCCTGCCTCTGCATAGCAACCCTGGGCTTCCTGGGTGGTCTCCCATCCAGGTGCTAACCAAGGCTGACCCTGCTTAGCTTCTGAGAACTGATGAGATCAGTCTAGCCTGGGCCAGCCAGGTCAGGATAGACCTGCTCATAGGAGAGCAAATTTAACCCACTCATCCATTTCTATTGCTGATGTTTTATGAATTGTCGGTGGCTGGGTTTTGCAGCCTCTTGGCTTGCGAGCTTCCTGGGCAGCCCTCCTGGTGACCATCGTCATACATCTGGATGTGGTTGTTCTTGTCATTATGTTCTTGCCACAGTCCTTCCTTATTCCATCTCACTCCCCTCTCAAAGTTCCATGACTTTGGAATAGAGGAGAGCAAGATGGGGAAAGCGACAAATTAGGAAAAAACCAACCAACCAACCCTCCAGAGAAAGGGTCCTCTTCAGCCTAAAATACTGTGTTGTTGAATGGAGCTCCAGTTGGGGGAACAATCCGGTGGGCACCTACTAGCTAGAGCAGTGGTTCTCAACCTGTGGGTCGGGACCCCTTTTGGGGTCGAACGACCATTTCACAGGGGTTGCCGGCTGGCCTCCGAGCCCGCCCCGCCCCTCCCCGCCAGCAGGAAAGGGCCCCGCGCTCGATCGAGTGCGAGGTCTGGCCTCCCGGCTCTTTGCCCTCAAAGGGAGCTTTCCCTTTAAGGGCAAAGAGCAGAGGTTGGTTGGAGCCAGAGCCCCACCCCCTGCTTCCAGCAGCCCTTCCAGCAGGGGCCACAAGGAGGAAGAAGCCAGCAGGGAAGTCAATGGCTGCTTCCCCCTCCCCATCGCTGCCTTTAGGGTGCCCCCCGCCACCTTCCCTAGGCTCCGCGCCGAAGCGCAGTGCCCAGGAAAGGCGGCAAAAGCCCCCCCCTTCCCTAGGCTCCACGCTGAAGTGCAGAGCCAAGGAAAGGCAGCAAAATCTCCCCCCCCCCCCCGCCGCCTTCCCTAGGCTCTGCGCTGAAGTGCAGAGGCCAGGAAAGGTGGCAACCTCCCCCTCGCTGCCTTCCCTGGGCTCCACGCCGAGGCGCAGAGCCCAGGAAAAGCGGTAAAAGCTGCCCCCCCATCTACCCTACCTTTCTCTCTCTCTCTCCCCCCTACCTGCAACAGCCTCTCCCCCCCACCTACCTTCATTTTCTCATGGCATCTTCTGTTGAAGAAAAGTAAGTCTGAAGCCTGAGTGTTTGTTGTGTCTTGTTGGGACTAGCTTGCAAATATATGTGTGTCTAAAGTCTGTATTAAAGTTGCTTGGTGCTAACTGCCATGCAAGAGAAAACATCTGAAAAAGTAGCTTCATTGTTGTGTGTGTTGGCAGAATTTTATGGTTGGGGGTCACCACAACATGAGGAACTGTAACAAAGGGTCGCGGCATTAGAAAGGTTGAGAACCACTGAGCTAGAGCCTCATCGGTGCTTTAAGAAAACCAGGGAACCGCATTCTAGAAACATTCCATCGTGGAAAGACAACCCAGGCTGCCCAGATCCCCTCTCCCACGGCCTGTTCCACAAAACGCACCTGACGACGGCCATTAATCTGCCAGGCTCTTGAGGGTTTCTTGGACTTTTTAACCTTTCCGTGGGCCGCTGGCAGATTCAGTGGCTTAGCTGAGCTTGCCGCTAGGCCATGGGAGGTGGCAGAGAAACCAGCCGAGTTTGGAAATGCTTTGCTGCCCTCTGGCGGCTCTAGGAGGGCCTCGGCTGCACAATTTCCATGTGCCGCAAAAAAGCTGCCCTTTCAGCCTCAACGAAGGCCCACCTTCTCCAGAAGACTCTTGTGCCATTTCTGCGGGACACTTTGCTGGTATCCAGCCCAGCTTGCCTGCCAGATCCATACTGGCCATGACAGAGGTGCTTGGTGGTTGGGTCTGCCTGCGTTCCAGGAAGGTGGCTAGAAAATCTAATTGGTATTTTGATGGTAGGGTCTGGAATTGGTTCACTTTGGAGGTTTCGCTGGGTGTGTGCTTGTGTGTGCATATGAGTGTGCATGAGTGTGCACAAGTCATCAGCCATCTTGGAGTCTCCTAGATCCTAGTCTGGCAATCTAACCACTGCACCACGTCAATCAGATGGCCGCCTCCGCCTCCTGCACCGAAGCGGGCTCACTTGCGTGATCCTTCCGGGTCCCTAGCAAGTTTTCCAACACCGGGAAAATCAAGTACTTTTTTGGTATTTGCGCTTTAAATCCACAATTTAGCCGATCTGGACAGCCATCTCTCACAGTGACTGCGATTAGGATCGCCTGATCGTTCTTTGCGCGATTAGGTTCCCCCCCCCCCCCACTCCCAAGTCCGCCCTTGCTGCAGCGGGAGTCAGCTCTGCTCCCCGAGCAGCTTCACTTGGCTCAACACTTCCCATAAGGAAGTGGGGAACAGAGATGCTCAGCCAGTGGGAAGGTTTCTTTGGCTCCCCTCACACATACCTAAATGCCGCTCCTGTCTGATTGTGCTCTTTAACTCCCAACCAATGCTCCCGCTAAGCTGTGGAGCCTTGTGAGCAAAAATTCTGCTTTGTGAGCTACTGGCATTAAAGCGCTGAGTGGGCGATTCAGCTGCTGCATAAATCAGTTTGCTCTGGAGCCTCCCTTCCTGAGCAAAGAGTGCAAGCCAGAGGCTAAAAAACTGTGAGCTAGCTCACACTAACTCAGCTTAGAGGGAACACTGGCTCCTAACTGTTCATTCTCCTGATTTGGAGGTGGAGGAGTGGAGGCTGAGCAAGGTGTCTTGCTTAAGGCAGGCTAGGACGTTCGTGGCAGAGACAAGATTGAGACTGGGTCCTTCCCGCTTCCCCGGATATTCTCTAATGCTGATGCAGCCACACTTTTTGAGCATGTGCTTCTGTAGGGTATTTATCAGGGCCACTTCCCTGGCCAAGCCACTGAAGCAACTGCTGGGGGCAACTCAGTGAAGGGGGGGGGGGGGGGGGGTTTGATGCACCATAGGGACTCTGACCCCTCCCAGCCATGACTGGCAATTGACCCTCCCCCAAGGGGTGGGCCAGTGCTGGCTGACTCCAAAGGAGATGGGTTTGCCTTTCTCAGGGTGGCAGACTACCTTGCAGCCCCCCCCCCCCCGGGTATTAGCCAAGGAGTCAGGCGCTACCCTGGCACCACCCACCCCTAGCTTTTCAATATATTTTTGCAGCTTTTTGGTCACTACCATGATTGTAGATAAACATTTGAGAAGATTTTGAAGAATCTGACTGAAGGCTTAGAAATGGGGAGAGAGAGGCAGCTGGTATTCGTCATTTGGAATGGATCAAAGAATCCAGACCCTCGGCATCTTCTTGTATTTATGAAGGATCTCACCGGGCTGATGATGTGAAGGGTAGAGGTTAGGCAAGCAAAGGGGCTGTGTGGTTCAGTGGAAGAGCACCTGCTTGGCATACAGAAGGTCCCAGGCTCAATCCCTGGTAGCATCTCCAGTTAAAAACCTGGGACCTTCTGCATGCCAAGCACGCATGGACTGGAGATCAGTTATGGCTACTGGTATGTTGGCAACCCTAAGAAAGGCCTTTGCTCCTGAGCAAGGCACACACAGAAATGGTGTACCAAGGATCCCAGGGCCTTACTAGCAATGGCTCCAGGCAGTGTTCCCTCTAAGCTGAGTTAGTGTGAGCTAGCTCACAGGTTTTTTAGCCTCTGGCTCACACATTTTTGTCTTAGCTCAGGAAGGAGGGCTCCCAAGCAAACTAATTTATGCAGCAGCCAAATCGCTCACTGACAGCTCTACTGCCAGTAACTCACATAGTAGAATTTTTGCTCACAAGACTCCACTGCTTAGAGGGAGCGTTGGCTCCAGGTCACCCAGCATCAAGCTTCCATGGCATACGTGGAGATTTGAACCTGGGTCTCTCCCTGGTGGGTTTAGCAAGTTAAAACACTTCAGTAATTATAAAGTTAACTTTGTTTTGGTCGATAGGTAGTCACATGTTTATTGTGCCCAATCTCCTACTAAGTGAGAAAAGCCCGCAAATCTTGTAGGAGATCTTAGTAAAAGGACCTGACCCTTTAGCTTTGTGACTGGAAATCAGCGTATTGGCCATCTAGCATTTTGGGGTCCCTTTTCTCTTTTTGTTCTGGTTTGGAGACACCAGTCCTGTAGAATCTTTCTAGCAGTAGATATGTAGGAACCTAGCGTTTCTTATTTTGCATCCCATTTACCTTTTCCCCAATGTTAGTTTCTAACCTATATACTAATTCCTAGTGTTTTTTTCTGCGTGGATACTTATATCTGCCAAAAGAGAGCTCACTCTCCCCCAACAGCTTTTCCTAGATAGTTAGGGACCTTTCTCAGTCTGCAGAAAAATCCAAAAAGTAAAACAAAAACAAAAACAAAAACTTCAGGGACTGTTGAATTTCTCCCAATACCTTTTGAAATGGCATCAACTCCAGGTGTCAACTGTTAGAGATTAGAATGTTTGGGGGAGGGGGAGAATATTCTAACTGCCTCAGTAAAAGGCAGGGTTTTTACTGGCAGCAGTCTAGGGTTGCCAAGTCGTCGTCCCCCCCCCCCCCCCCCGGCAGCGGATCCAGATCCAGGCTGGGAAACTCCTGGAGATTTGGGGTGGAGCCTGGAGAGGACAGGGACCTCAGTGAGGTAATTTTCCTAGGTACAGGCTTCTGGGGAGGGGGGTGGAGATGGAAAGCTAAAGACAGATAAAGGTAAGTTGGCTGTTGGGTGAGAAGGAAATAGGGTTGCCAACTCCAGGTTGGGAAATTCCTGGGCATTTGAGGGGTGGAGCCTGGGGAGGGTGGGATTTGAGGAGGGACTACAGACCAGTATAATGCCATAGACTCCACCCTCCACACCAGCCATTTCCTTCTCTTGAACTACCATTGCCAGCCTCCAGACAAGAGTCTATGGCATTATACCCTGCTGAGGCTGCTTGCCTCCCCAATCCTCACTGTCCCAAGGCTCCACCCCCAAATCTCCAGGAATTCCCCAACCTGGAGCTGCCAGCCCTGAGGTGAATTGATCTCTGCAGCTAGGGGGCCCGTTGTGATTCCCAGAGCACTGCCACTGCTGCTGTGGTGGGAGAGGAAGCAGGCAGGAGGCTGGGAGAGTGATGGGGGCAGAAAGAGTGATGGAGTGGGGGGTAGAAAGAGAGAGAAAGAGTGATGAGGTGGGGAGGCAGGAAAACAAAAAGAATGATGATGGGTCAGAAAGAGAGAGGAAGTAACATATATGGAGGAGAGAGAGAGAGTAAGGAGGGGGGCAGAAGGGAGAAAGAGTGTGAGAGAGGGAGGGGGGAAAGAGAGGAAGCAAAGGGGGTGAGGAATGGGATAACCATCCCGCAAGTTTCTTGTGGGTCTCCACTTGTAAAGCTTCTATTTTGCAAACTTACACAGTCTCAGGCTCTCTTCCATTGCTCTGCTGATTTAACCTCTGCATAAGTGTATTTTTCTAAGAATACCTATCACTCCCAGATCCTAGTCCAGCACTCTGACCACTGGGGGGGGGGGGGCTCCAGCCTGGATGGCAGGTCCCCCCATCCCTCTGTGCCCTCTGCCCTGCCCTACTCAGAACTGCAAGGGCCAGCCCCCTCCCCATTTCACTGCTTGGAGGCCAAGGAGAGGTAGCGCCCCCCCCCCCCCTGGCTGGCCAATGGAGAGATTTCCTAGGTGGGTCGTGGGCAGTGTTCCCTCTAAGCTGAGTTAGCGTGAGCTAGCTCACAGTCTTTTAGCCTCCAACTAACACATTATTGTCTTTGCTCAGGAAGGATGGCTCCAGAGCAAACTGGTTTATGCAGGAGCCAAATCACCTGCTCACAACTTTAATGCCGCTCTGAGCCCTCAAAATGTGAGGAGAGTGGCCTAGAAATCAAATGAATGAATGAATGAATGAATGAATGAATGAATGCCAGTAGCTCACAAAGTAGAATTTTTGCCCACAGGACTCTGTGGCTTAGAGGGAACATTGGTCGTGGGCCCTGGCAGCGTCTCTGGGGCCAGCCCCTCCTCCCAGCTTCTGAGGCATCCACACAGCCCTCTGGCGGCTCAGCTGTCCCACCTCTCCAGTGATCCCGGGTCTGCTTTAATCCGTCCTGTTTGCTCCGGGAGGCCAACCTCCGCCCTGCCGCCTGTTCTCCGGTTCACAGCAATGTCCTTCTGAGTTTATTTACTGATTATTCCCCCCCCCTCAAAAGCCCCCAAAGTTGTGCCCATGCACCGACTGCTGTTGGCAGGGCACGCCCCCCCCGCAACCCCCGCAGCCTCTCCAGCTCCTGCCCTCCTGCTGCTTTTCCAGTGGGGAAGGAGCCCGTGCAAAACACAGAGTTCCCTAGGCGCCGCGGAGGTGGTGGTTGCGGAGAGCAATGAAACACTGGCGGCCTAAACGCCCGCGGTCAAAGGATGGCGCTGCCGGGCCAGAAGATGATGAAGTTTGCCAGGGTGTGGACACCGGGCACAATCCCGCAGGAAGGCTGGCAGGCGGGGGCGAGGGGGGGGGAGGTCTCTGCTCCAAGCGCAGCCCTGTTGCTCCCCCACCATGTTTCCCGGGGAAGTGCCAAACTGCTTTTTGAACTCGGGGCCGGGGGATCTGAGAGATCACGGATCAGGATCTTGGTGAGAGAGAAGCAACTTCGGGACAGAAAACTGTCCTCCTTTGACTTCCCGTTGACTGTTCAGCCTTTTTTTTGCGGGGGGGGGGGCGGAATAGGTGCGTGTTCAACCTCTAATAACAACAATCGACACGGAATAGCAACTGGTCCCAGGGGCTAAAGGCGTGGCGCTGCTCAACACTGTGCTTGGTCAAAAGCAGGTCCCGGAGCAGCCTGTGGGTGGGGTGGGGTGGGGTGGGGGGTGTAGGTGGGTGGCCGGGCGCTGTCTGGCCGCTCTGCTTAAGCTCCTTAGTCCCCTGCGGTGTCCAGCTGCTGAATGCGCCCCTCCACCAAGCGGATTAGTCCCGCAACAGGCAGCGGGAAGGGCGCGAGTCGAGCAGGGCTTTGCGGCTGGGCTTGCCTTGGCTCGGGGGCCGCAGAGGCGAAGGGCGCGCGCCTGCCCTGGGCCTGCCTTCTGCTCGCAGAACTGGGCTCTGCCTCCTGCAGAAGCAGGGGCCCTGCAAGGTGGGGCGAGGGGTGGGCACAACGCCGTCTGCACGTCTCCCCTCCTCCACTTCGCCTCTCTCCTTTTTTTTTCTGGCTGGGCTCTTTTTTGTGGGGGGTGGGGGGGTTCGGGCCTTCATTTCTGGCCTTGGGGCGGCCCTCTGCTGGAGCTCAGAGGCTCTCCAGGGAGAAGTCCGGCCGTGGCGACTGCGTCGTGCCGGGGGCTCCTTGCGGGACCCAGCTCAGGCAGGCGGGCGGGGTCGAGGTGGCTGCTGTTCCTTCGCCTGGCGGAGAAAAGTCTGCCTGAGCGACGGGAGGGGCCCGGAGAGGAGACTTTGGGCGGCCTCTCCGCTCGGGCTCTGCCCTTGGCCTGGCCAGCAGGGGGCAGGACTCCCTCCCCCCCCGCCCGCCCGCCCGCCCCTCCTCCCCCTCCCCCGCGCCTTGACGTCCTCCCCTCCCTCCCCTCCCCAGGGCCGCCCTGCAAAGTCCCACCAAGCGGCGCCGGAGCTGAGCCGCCACTCGCCCGCCCGCCCGCCCGCCGCCTCCATGCGCCGCCCGGCCCGGCCCGTGGGCCGCCGGCCGAGGGGCTGCGCCGCTGCCTGTCCCCGGCGGGGCGGCAACCAGTAGCTGCCGCCGTCGGGGCGGGGCGGGGCGGGGCGGTGGCGGCTTCCCGATGCGGCTTGCGGGGCTCCTCTGGACCAAAGGCTCGCTGCATATGCTGACCTGTCTCTGCGGGAGGCGCCTCAGTTCCAGCCAGAGTCCAGGTGGGCAGCGCGCGCCGGGCGGGTCCGAGGGGTCCTGACCTGACAGGCCCACCAGCCCGCCCGCCCGCCCGCCCTCTCGTGGGCCGCTTGGCCGCCTCTCGCGGGCCGGGGCCGGGCCGGGCTTGGGGAGGCCGGGCGGGCGGAGTGGGAGCTGTCCGAGGTGCTGAAGGAAGGGAGAGCGCGGCGCCCAGACTCCGCCCGGGGACAGCGGGGGGCTGCTTTGACCCCCCCTCCCCGCGCCGGGGGAGACGACGCCGGGATCCGGGGTCTCCTCTCTCCCCGACCCACTGCCTGGTGCTTTTCACCTCGAACAGCCGGGTCAGCCCAGAACGCCTCGCGCCCCAGGTGTGTTTGTGCGGGGGGACAGCAGGTCCCCACATGTGGGAGCTCCCGAGGAATCCCAGAAGAGACTCCGGGGGCACCTTCGGGGCTGACACACGTAGCCCACTCCCCCCCCCCCCGCCGCCGCCATGAGCCCACCTTGACAGAGGCCGTCGGTGTGCTGCTGCTGGGCCCCAACAAGAGAACTCAGGGGCATCCTACCTACACACTGGCAGGGTTTCCCCCACTGGGTCGTGTTCTTCTAACTGAGCCTCCCCTCTGATCCCGATTGCCTCCACTCTGGTACACACCTTCGTGGAGGGAGGGAGGGCAGTCTGCACATGCACAGGAGCACAACCCTTAATTCTCCACATTCCAAGGCGTGGGCAACAAGGTGGGGGGGGGGAATGGGGAGGACTGCATCCTGGGGACAGTCTGGATGGGAATGGACCTCTCTTTTTGCAGACTTTGTCCCCTGCATTGGCAATAATCCTCCCGGCTCAAACAGAAGGTGCAGATTGGCCCTGGGTGACTCCGCCTGGTGCTTCCCAAGTAAAGCTTCCACTAATACGGGGATTCGTGACTGCGGGGCCGGCTGTGCCCACCTTGTCGCCAACCCAATTCCCCAAGGACTGAGTGACTGTAGCCCTTCCCATGTGCTGGCCACCATTTGTGGACTCTTTTCTGTCAGAGCAGTTTCTGGAGCTGTTACACAGCACTCTGCATCAGGAGCAAAACAGGGTTTCTCTGCTTTGCTCAGTGCCATGTGTCACTCTACGGCTTGCTCAGTCCTTTCTCGAGAGAGGCTTGTTCAGCAGAACATTTCCCATCACTTGTGTTGTGTTTCTGATGCATAAACAGCAAGTGACTCCTTACAAGACCCAGTCCCATCAATCAGGTTGCTTCAGGCTCTTGGATTCAGGGAGGGAGGGGATCTGACTTACCTGAGCAGTGAGGCTCTTCAGATGGTGAAGGGAGGAGTTCTTGGCATTTCAGAAAGGAAGAGACCCCTGCCCCTACCCCCTACCCCGAACTTGGGCTCCACAGCATGGAGGCTGCCTCAACGTGTTTGTGTGTGGGGTGGGGGGGTGGAGCCCCTGAAGCAGGGCATTCCCTGCCTGGATTCTGCTTGATATCCTTTAGGGGCATGGTGGAGAGAAGGGGGGGGGATATACGTGCAGCATTTTTGTTCTACCACCACGTGAGGAACTGTGAGTACAGGTCAGCATTTGACCTCTGCTGTGCACTTACTGAAACAATTGGGGAAGGGCAGTGGCAAGTTATCCAAATTAGCTGGGGGGTTGTCCCATAAATGTTGTGGTTATTTGTTTTTCAGCATCATAACATCTTTCTTTGTTTTTTTAAAAAAAGTTCTGTTTTTTATTTGCTTTCCACATAGGTGTTTTTTTTTTGTTTTGGGGGGGGGGCGAGAGGAAAGGGTGGAGAGCTTATTAGCAACTCACAGAGAGAGGATTTCTAATACAGTGACGTTGCTCAAAACTCTTGGCCCACAATCGGGCCGGTACCTTATTTATTTACATTTGTTCTATTCCACTTGTGAGCACTGAATAAAACAAGGAACAGCCACCCCAACAAGAAGCAGCCACAGAACGAAACAAAAACAGCAGTAGGAAGTGACAATTTAGTTTAGCCACAGGGGGAGATATCAAGTCGGTGAAAATATGTCTAAATAGATAGCAACTGATAAAGAAAGAGGGAAAGAAAGAGAGAGAGAGAGAATAATTTAAAGTCGAAATCCAGAAGGCTAGCCAGGACAAAATCCAATCACCAAATGCTGGTTTGCATCTGGCACCTAAAACTTAAC